>LR999967.1:26285837-28785837 GCA_905220375.1 Tachina fera | reverse complement strand
TTTAATAGTTGATTATACATAAAATTAAAGTTAAATTAAAACATACAACATAAATTTAAAAAATATACAATTTATACATTAAACAACAATAACAGAAAAAGTAAAAAAAAAACGAAAATAAAACACAACAACAAACACTTGTTTTTATTTAAAACTGGAAACTGAAATTAATTTACAAAAAAAAAAAAACTATTTATTGACATTTGTAGAGAAATTGGCATGACAATGGGGAAAAATTATTTTAAGCAAAAAAGAGGGCAGATGTTTTCAAAAATAATTTAAAAATTTTAATTCCTTGCTAAATTTTAACAGCCTTATTTATACAAATTACTAAGGCTTTATAAAGGCTTAATAAGAAAATTTTTTATGAAAACTTGTTTTAACCCTTCAGGCTTTACCTTAATATTTTTTATAAATATGGTTGTTAAAGCATAATTATATATATATATATATATATTATTTGTTTTTCTTCTAATATTTCAAAAGATTTGGACAAGTATTGAGAAACTTTGTAAAAAGGTTTGTATGCATTTAGGGGAAAATCTTTAAATTTTTTAAGAAGTATTTAACAAGGTTGCGAAGCATGTTGATTTAACATTAGAAAAATGTTGATGGTAAATATATTGAAGCATGTTTAGAAACGTTATAGATAATGCTAGAAAATATTTTTAAACATATTCAGAAATATTTTAGAGGGTACATTTTTCAGCTGGTTGAGATATACGAGTATTTAATGAAATGTTAGTGATAGAATTTATAGAGAACTTTTTTAAAGGAACACTAGAAAAAAGTATTCAAAATGTAATACATGACAGCGGAGGTTTTATTGTTAATTTAAGAGAAAATTTACTTCTCCCTGCTTGGAACTCATTTCCACATTAATTTTTCATAATTCCTTTAAACCGATTTTTGTAACTTTTAGAGTTCCGTACACCCAAGCTGAAAAAATCCGCCAAAAATCTTAACCGATAAATTTTTTGGACATCGTGTTTTTTTTTGGTAAAAAACATTAGTTCGAAAATTATGTCGCTTAAGCTTTTTTTGGCACGATATTTTTTATGTAATTGGTGAATTTTAGTTTAATGTTTAATTTGTGCTTTTTCTATGCACAACTTTTGAAATACATTTTTAAGTGCTCTACATAGTTTTTTTGAATGCATAAAGGTCCTTAGAGCTAGTTGTTGTTTTTTATAAAAAAAATTTTTGGTTTCTCATTTATATTTTTGTTAAATTAATTGTAATATCTTTAGTAGAGCCTTTCCTTAGTACCTGAGCAATTTGTTTTATAATAACCTACAAATGCCTTTAACAATTCTGCTATTGCTTTCGATTGACAAGTTTTGTTTGATTTTCTTGCAATTTGAATCGTTTTGCATTGATTTTTTTGCGTTCAAAATCATTTTTTTTAAGTTTTTTTCCTGGAATCGAGACCGGTATCCAACAGTCGTTAACAGACATTAGTTTCCCTTTGTATCAGTTGTTGTACTAAAGCTCAAGTGACGAAGGCATAGTTATTGGTCACTGATATATACCGTCTTCAGCAGATACTAGTCCTAATGTAATATCAGACTGCCTTCCTTCAGTATGTAGCAGAAGCATCTGCGAAGTAAAATAACAAATGGCTGCTAAACAGAGTTTCAAAAAAAATAATACTACTCATTTAACAATGCATTGTTAAAAAAAATACGAGCAAAAAGCAGAGTTGTCAATAAACCTTTCCTCTATCTCTTCTTTCACCATCTGTCTGCTCTACCACTATATCTTTCCTAAAGAAGGTATAGTTCAGGTTTACTGGCCTTCAGTTTTGGTTCTGATGGGTCCCATTGAGCTATGCATGGCATTTACATTTGAAAATTTTTCTAGCATTTGCCTATCAGGGCTGTTTGTTACTGATGCAATGCATACTCGAAGTCCAATTGTTAAGAAATAATTTTCACTAACACCACTATTGTATAAACCGCAACAAGCGCGCAATATTTTCTGAATATATACAATATATACATACAATAGGTGAACCCCAATTTGACAGTTTGAGCCTTTTTTAAGATCTATCTGCTTAAAAAAAAATGTAGTGTAATAAGCCAATATTTAGAATGTTGCTTTTGCAATTTCTTAATTATTAATTTTAAGTTTAATCATCAGCTATAATGCCCTCCCGCCCCCCCCCCCCTCAGGAAAAAATTGTGGCTACGAACAATGTCAAAAAGTATGGACATTATTTGTTAAACAAAAGAAATAAATTTTCTTATTAATATAGCAATACATTCATTATTTTTGTTGTTGTACTGTTGCCAAACAACTTAAGCAACACTTCGTATGCCACAAGGCAATACAACAGTCGTGGATAAAGGCTGGTAATCTATTCGAAAATGCGAAAACTGTTGAGGAACATTGACTTAGAAAAAAATTACACCATCTCTCAATTTTGGTAAATTTTTCGCTTTTATTTCTTGAATGTATGAAACATTGTTCAAAACTCCGTGCAAAAAAAGTATAAGTGATAAGCAAAAATGTATCGAGAAACATTTTGCATTGAAAAATATGTGTTTTTCGCAATAAAAACAGAATACTAATTTTCCAATTTTATTCCGCAAATATTTCATACCAAATACTTTTACATATTGCTTGATAAAATTTGTGAATAGAACAACAGGCTTATAGCAATTATCCGCAAGTTTGTAAATATTATATGTGCTCAATTCACAATGTAGGTTGTACAAATGTTGTCATTAATTTCTATATACATATAAATATCTGTTTATAAGCAATGTTTTTGTTGAAATTAGCCACAACTCATGTACGAACTAGCATGGCTGTCTCATATATAAGAGTCCAACAAAAATGTTGCAGAGACTTTAGAACACAAGGATATCTAATTATTATACCAAATACGCCTGAAATTTCTAAGCAACATTAAGCATTTTGTTTTGTAATACCTAAGGCTTGCCAGGGGCAAAGTTGTAAATTAATTTCGTTTGTATACATACAGAATTTTTTAGCTGTAAATGTTGCATTCTATACAATAAAACTGAACAACTTTACATAATTTGAAGCAACATGTTGTGGTGTGTTGAATAGCGTTTTGTTGATAGAAAAGCAAACACAAATATAATAAAATCAACGGTCTATAAAATGCATCACTCAGAACTATTTTGTAGACTTGAATTGGACTCGCTCAGTCAGAAGCTTATAATAAACTTCAAGTAATTTAAATGGGTAAAATAATAGGTTTGTGTCTAGGCTAGTTAATTTTTTGACAAAAACCTTTTATCAAACTCATGTAATTTGAATGGTTTTTATGATTAATTTGTGTATAGAATGAACTAATAAACGAGATACACACAAATATTATTCAGTCTAGAGCTGGATCCAACCCATTTGAACTCGTTCATTAGGATGATCTAGATACAAATAGATACTTGGGTCGAACTCATTCACTAGTTCATTTTTGCCACAAACCAATGATCAAACGCATGTAAATTAAATTTGTATTATCATAGGTTTGTGTGTAAAACAAGCTCCTGAAAGAGTTCGATACAAGTCTAATGATGTTGATTATAGGTTTGTGTATAAGACGGAGTTGGATCTAACCCTAATTCAGTTCGGGATTTTAAATTAAATGGGTTTGATTATAATAAACAAATTTGACCCAAGTCTAGCATTTAGAATAAAAATTTCTCGGCAATATTTTGAAATATATTCATTTAGGCTATTTTTTAAATATTGCTTCGAAAATTTCACAGCATAACTGTAACATTTCAACAAATTGCTAAATTTGAAAGGAATATGTAAACTGAAACCAATTTGAGCGTTCAGTCTCAAACGAAGTTTTCTTTCTTCAATCGCGCTTAAATAGAAATATTTTTATTATCATCAGATATCGAAATTAAAACTTTGAAACTTATTTTCTACTAAGAGGGAAATTAAAAATCTTTAGAAATATGAAAAAAAAATAGAATTATATATTCAAACTTTGAAAGAAACATCTCTCTTCTTTTCACACAGAACACAAAATATCTTTGCAAAATTTTTCTATTTACGATATTTTTCTCAAGCCAATTTCTTCTACATTGTGAGTATTTTTTTTATATATTTATATTATTTACATAAGCACACTGATATTAATTATGTATGTATTTATTTATGTAAATCTTTCTTTACTCGATTTATAATTTTTGATATTTTTGTTTTGAATTGTAAGTAGAAAATCTCTCCTAACTCTGCTGAAATATTTTGGATTGGATTGAAATATGTAATTAGAATAAATTAAGAAATGTTGCATGACATGTGCCAAAGTATTTATAAACTGTAGAAAAACTTCATAATTTTTTTACTATAATTATCTACCAATTTGTGTTTACTTTTTTTAAACAAATGGTTCTTAGGGGTAAAAGAAAAGAAATGAAAAAATATAAAATATTTATTTTTTGCGTGTATGATCTTTCCCATAGGGAATGAGTTTTAAAAAAGCTTAAATAAAAAAGTCTGCTTAGGTTCCAAGTTCCAAAGGTAAATTTAGCTTAAGAGGTCTAATAATTATTTAGACAAGACCCACTGCACAATATATTAAACGAAATCTTAAACAATTTGTTATTGTTTAAGGATATTCTCAGCAACATGTTGATATACTCTTATAAATTAATAACAACAATATTGTGCATTGTGTAGTACATAAACCTTCAAACAACAATAACAAAGAAAAAAAAATTAAAGGTATAAATATACAAATCAAGTAACCTGGGGGCAAATTACAGCATTCGATACCGTTCGAAATTTTAAACTATTTCCATATAAACTCTATTGAAATATTTCGTAATTTCGTTCAATAACGGCTTCCGTAATTTGCCCCCTGGTGATATATTTGCTCAATTAAAAATCTATTATGGGAATCGTAGTTCGCGAAAATTTCAATAACAACATTGCTTATAAGCAACTGTTTATATAGAAATTACCAGCAACCAACAACTTTTGTACCATCCACGATGACACCTGCAGAATATGTCTTCAAAAATTTTAGTAATTTAAAACTTTATTTTAGTTTTAATACAATTCTTCACAGCAAAAACTCTCAGAAAATTCACACCTTTCTTTGTTTGCCATAATTGCTCAATTCAACAGCTTTTTCAGCGTCATACAAGCGTTGTTAATTGGTATTCACTGAAAATAGTTCTATTCACCTATATGATTTTTTATTGTCACCCTAATTACAGTTGTCAATTTCGACATTAATTCAATACAATACCAAAAACTTTTGACTTGTCCACTAATTGTCGAAAACAACTGGCTGCTATTAACATGCTAAATGATGTTTTCTTGATCTTAAAATAGACTGTTAATATCACAACATTGTTCTCAAGAGCGAGTAGAAAAGCTCTACTTTTTTATTATTGTATTGATGCAACGTTGATGTTCACAACTGATATAAGGGTGAAAATAATACGAAATTTACTACAAAAGAAATTACCCACAAAAAGATTCTTAAGAAAGTTTTTAAGTTCTAAAGAGAAGTGTGTGTTTTTTTTCTAAACAAAAGCTTTGATCTAAAAGACCATTAAGTAACCAATAATTTCTAAAAGTTTATTAGCTTTTATTAAAGAAAAAACTTTTAGAAAGTTTTGGTGATAAAAGTTGTTTTTATCACAAATCGTTTAATCCACAGCTAAAATTTAATATTTTTAAATAAAAAAATGCTTTATAAGAAAAAGTTTTTGTATAAGATGTATAAACATAATTAAAATTAAATAAAATTAATAATTTTTTTCAGTTGTCAAACCAAACATGAGAAGAAATGGGTTTTGCTTTCGAAAAATTTTCAGAAATTTAATTAATTTTTTTTTATAAATAGCTTTTTCTAAAGCTTTTTTAATTAAATTATTTCTAAAATCTAATTTAATATTTTTGAAACAGCTTTTTAAAAAGCTTTTTCATTAAATTATTTGTAAAAATATTTTTACTTCCGTCCTGAAGTTAAAATCAAAATATAAATTTAAACAATATATTCTATAAAGTTAAGTTTGATTTTAAGCTTAGCAAATATTTGTGTATCCACTTGTTTTTTTAGGAACCTCTTATTATTTGAATTCTTTTTTTAACAGCTCTACAAAAAAAACTCTTGGTGTCTCTGCTCAATACTTTTAATTTATTCGTTTCGAACTTTTACTCTTAAGCTCAAATTCTTTAGTAATGTACCTTTTAGTAATGGATCTATTTACCAAAAGATTTAAAAGAAACATTTTTCAAAAAATCTTAAATTTAGTTTACATATTTAGGAATAAAGCGAAAGAACTAATCAGCTATAAATATATTTTACAAATGTACCTTGAATTGTATTTTGTGCTGAAGTCACTTGTTTTTCTCAAAAGTATAATAAAATTAAAAATTTTTCATTTATTTTTATTGAACATTTACAATCTGCTTTCAATTGCAAGCTTTGTTAAAAGCTTTCTTTTATACAAGTTATGTTATTTGTATAAAATGAAGCTTTTTCCACAAGTTATTTAATTGAACATGATATTTATGTAAATGACTTGTTTCGCTTTTTGCTTAAAGCAACAATAGTTGAGAGCTTTTTTTGAACATATATACTTAATAATTTGTAAGCTTTTGAATATATAAGTTAGTTACATATATAAAAAACTATAGAATTTAAATGTTTGTTTATATAAAATTATTGATAGATTAACATAAGTAAAAAAATATTAAAATAGAGAAAGCTTAAAAGCTTTAGCCCTAAAAATTAAAAGTCAATGGTATATAACTTAATATCCTTAAACATAAGAAATTTAGTTTGATTTTTAAAAGTTTTATATAACAAATTGTCTATGGAAATTTTATTAATAAAGCTTTTACAAATTTTGTTTTATGTATAAGGACTTAAGTTTTCTCAAGTTTATATAATTAGAGTTTTTGTGTGGATAGAAGATTTAAAACAGCATCTGATGTTCACTGAATTAGAAACAAGTACTCGTAATAGTTTTAGGAACAAAAAAAGTTTTAGTCGCACCTGAAAGCTTTTAAGAGAAAGCAAAATAGCTTCTCAAAATAAAAATTTTTAATATATATTTTTGGTAAAATTAACAGAAAAAAATGAAATTTAAATAAATATTGAAATTATAATTATCTAAATGTTAGTTTACATGTTTTAGCAAAACTTTTTATTAGTGTGGTAAAAGAAAAAATATATAGAAACATCATATATACATACACATATGTGTGTATAAACATTTAAAATACATTTATTTCTCCAAAGGATATGCTGAACATTATTTAAAAATAACCTTATATTCTTGGTAGTTTTAAGAAAAATTAATAAGTATTAGTTTGAAAGGTTATCTCAAATATAGATGTAAGGAAATAAGTCTTATACCTTAAATAAAGTTTTTACTTTTTATTAAATAAATATATGAAAATAATATAAAAAGAGCTTTAAGAACTGTTTTTAAGCTGTCTTGGAAAATAACCTTCAATTATGTCAGTGGATGTGGCGTTTGAAAGAATATTTTCACAAACAAAAATTATGTTTATTTTTTACTTTATTTTCGGCAAACTTTTTTTGATCATCAAACCAACATCCAGAGCCACTGATATAAGTTAATGTTATTTAATTTAAATTTGCAAGAGCAAAAGGCAGTAATTTATTTTACTTTAATCTCAAGCTTATGTTTTTATATATCTTTTTATTTTTTTTGTCAAATCAAAAAAGCTCTAAATTATTTTCATATTTTATATATAAAAACAATAATTTATGATTAAGAAAACATTAAATAATTTTACCCAGTCTACTATGTTCACAAAAAGCTCTCGTTTAAGGCTATAATAAAAAAATAAGTCATTTACTAAAAATATTATAAAAAGATAATTATTTATTTTATTTTAGTTCATTCCAAAAACTTAAGCTTACAAGTTCAGTATCAAGTTTTTAAATCTCTGAAAAAAATTTTACAATAGAATTGCAAGCTAAGTTGGCTAAACAGGTCCCACTCCGGTATTATTAAAATATTTAAATCTTATATTTTTTTTAAGTTAACTAAAAAAAACAAACTCTCAAAAGACTTTCTGCTGGAAAAATCCAATGTATTTTATTTGAGTAAAAGTAATATTAAATTCAAATTTAGAGCTTTTTCCCTAATATAAAATTCTTTAACTATAACAAGAACATAAACGAACAACTAATGTTAATCGTAAAATTTTCTTTTAAAATTTTACTTAATAAAAAAGTTCAACTATTCAATTTCAGAAACTATTAAGAAATTTAAATTTTTTTAGCCCAAAAATTGTTTAAACAATTTCAAACCAAGCGTAAAATAATTCTTTTAATACAAATTTTACAAAAACTTTTTCAATAGCCTTGAAAAGTGAGAGACTCTAAAAAGTGTTCGATTTTTTTTAACATCTTAAGAAATTAAAAATCTTTTTTTACATGAAGTACTGAAATATATTTATTTGAGATTTAGTGCTTAACATATTAGTTTTTTTTTAAACAACGTTTCTGAGCATGTTGTTCCTGCTTAAAGAACACATCAGTAGACTTGAACTCAAAAGCATTTGAAATAAGCTAAAAAATTCATATTGAGAATCCTATATATAACAATAATATATTAAGGTCCAAATTCGCAGTCTTTAGTTAACTAACGTCTGTGGTTTAACTAACGATTTTTCTTATAAATTTCGTTGGTTAAATTATTTTCATTAGTGTGAAATTGAGCCTAAGAGTGCCACCATAAATATATGAAGCTTTTTTTAAACTAATTTCAAAAACTATTGGTTTAAAATTACTGACGAGTTCCTTTAACAAGAGAGAGATGCTAAAGCAAAAAAAAATATTAAAAAATGCTAGCAAAAATTCCTAATATTCTCTCATATTTTACTGAAAATGTCTGTTTCAATATTAATGAAAGAAATTTAAAAGAAATCTTTCAAATAAATATTTTTAAATTAATTTTTTTGCAAAAACTTTTAAAAGCTTTTAAGGTATGATTTTTATTTTTTTATATTAAAAAAATTCAATAAGTTTCTTCTAACATTTTATTTTAAATTTTTTACAATTATTCTTAAATACTTTTTTTCTTAGAAAACATTTTTAAAAAGCTTTTGTGAAAAAATTTTTTTTAATAATTTAAAAATTAAATATTTGAAATTTTTTTTAAAGAAAATGTCCCGTGTTCGACTATTAAGTTATTGCTGTTAATTTATTTTTAATTTTTAGTGGTGAATAAAATTGTTATGCAAGAAAATTTTTGTATAATTATTAAAAATATCAAAGAACTTTTCATTAGTATCAATTTTGTTTAAAATTTAAACAATTTTAAAATGTTTATAGAACAGTATATATCTATGGTAGCTACGTCGAAGCCACATGCACAATCCGCAAGCTTTGACAAAAAAATAAAAGAGCTTATTTGTTTTCAAACCGACGAGATCAGAACAGCCAAATAGATCTCGGCAACAACAATGCTTGCTCTTACTTTGCAAAATACAATAACAATAAAAAATACAAAAAATACAATAACAAATTTAAGAGCTTTCGAAGCTTTTTACCTCAAATGCAATTGTCAGGGTATGTGAACTTGGATGTAGCTGATCTATGGCAATAAACAAGAAAGGCTTAAACAAATTTAAGCTAAAGTTGAGGTAAGCGCGGCATTATGATTTTCCAGTTTAAAAATTACTTTCAGCAGTGTTTACATTTTAGAATTTTTTTAGGATTTTATGGGAAAATTATATTTCTCATTTTATAAACTTGAATAGAATATTTTAAAACTTTTATAAAATTGTATACATTTGTAACAATAGATAAGAAAATCTTAAGCAAACTTAAGGTAAAATAGAGGTAAGCGCGGCATTATAATTTTCTTTTTTTAATACTACTTTTAGCAGTGTTTAAGCTTTACAGCTTTTTTAGGATTTCCTGGCAAATATTTTTAACATTTATTTTTCAATATACAAAGTTCAAAAAGATTTCAAAAAGTGATAATCTTGATTGTACTTGAATGTCTACGTGAAAATAGGCAGCCACGTAAACCAGCCTATACAAAGCTCTTTTAGGAAATTTAAGACTTCTCTTTTAATATAATGCTGCAGAAAGAAACTTAAAGCAAAATTCTGTTTTCCTCAATTTCAAAAGCTTTCATTGTGATTAAAAGCTTTCACATATTTGTATGCTTGTAAAAAAAGAAATTATATTGGTGTGCAAAAAAGCAGTAAAGCAAACAAAAACATTCGGGAGCAGTTTTTAAAACTTTCACTAAATTAAATTGGATTTGAAACACGATGTTAAGAACCATTTGACTGAATCACGCTTAATATAATTCTTAAATGAAACACATTTGATTTATTTGTGCATACAATGTAAATTTTTTTATTTAAACCGAACTTACTACATGATGAAATTTTTCATAAGATTTAGTTGTACGAAACTTTTTATTTATCTGCTGATGGCAGCCAGCGCTGGACAAGAAATTATAATAAGTTCAAATATAAACTGAGTAAAAAAATCCTGCATAAAATACGTTTAATTTAAAAAAAAAAAACAAAAATCAATTAGACTTTTGTTTAAAAATTTAATTTAATTAAAAGTTTAATTGATTGACTTGATAAAATTTTTAATTGGTTAAGCTTTTGTTTAAAAATTTATTTTAATTAAAATTTTAATTGGCTTAATAAATTTTTTAATTGATATGGGTTTTTTCTTAATTAAAAGTGTTTATTGCAGGACAATTTCTTTTATCTACTTAGCATGAATTCCTGAAAAATTAATGTCAGCTTTTTTGATATTATTTACTTTTGCATGTTTTCTAATGACAAATAAAAATTACTTGCGGAATTAATTTCATTAAAAATTTATTTACAAAAATTCATAGCATATGTTTCCATTCCGTTAGAATTTAAAACTCTTTTTTCTGCTGTTTAAAATTTGATATGTATGTATTTATGTATATATAATTTAAAATAACAAACACATATTTAAATCCAGCAATATATATATAAACACCTGCACACACACACACACACACGCGCGCGCGCGAAAAGCAATTTAAAAGTCAATTTCTCTTGCACTTGAAATGAAATGAAATTTATTAATATGCGTATTAACATAAATATTGGAACTCTTACTAAAATCCTCGGATTTATATGTTAATAAAAAATATATGGAAATTGCTAGTATTTAAATAAAAACAAAATTAAATAAATAAAATAATATAATATAAATGTATTTATTTTATTTTTATATATGATTTTAGTATTATTTTTCTTAGCAATTTATATTTTTAAATTCTTAAAAAGTGTTTGGCCTTAATGAAATGTCAAAATAAATTATAATAAATTTTTTAATTAAATTCTTAATGATAGTAAGAAATTAGACAGGAAAAATTATTAAATGTCATTAACAATTAGAATGAAAGATGGCATAAATAAGTAAATATATAAAAGAGGTTTATATAAAAATGAAAAATAAAAAAAAAATATAAAACACAAGCAAATAAAAATTATGCAAGAAACTAGAATTCGGAACTTCTATAATTTTTTTCCCAACGAAAACAATATAAACATTTTATATTCATAAAAAACTTTAAGCCAAAACTATTTTGTATGAATACGTCTGCTAGTATTTCAACAAATTTAATTTTGTTTTTTTCTACTATAACATAAAAAAATAATGACTTGATTCACAAAAATTTCTATCGTTTATCTTATATCAAATACACTTTCTGTTTTTTAATTCTGAACACTCTTTGTGAAATCTATTAATGTATTTTGTGTTTTTAATGAAAAAAGAAGAGCAAGTTAAATTTCTGAAGCAAACCTTTTACTCATTGTGAATTAACATTTTTGCCACAGAAAGCATTTTACTAAAATTCGTTGTTTACGCAAATACTTTCACCACTTATGTTGCATATTTTGACAAACACACACACACAAACTGCAACCAATAATTAACCATTAAGCCAACATCAGTTTGTTATCATGTACGCACATTGAACATCGCGGTAGAAACATGGTTGTCATATTTTCCGTCCACAATTGTGGTATTTTTTTACAAATTAATGAAGTTTTCCCAAAAGTAAAATTCTGTAATCGCTCCTAAGGTCACTTAATTTTTTTCTGAATTAAAGGTATTTTTAACTAAAATTTCAATGACGATGAGTTCGATGAGTTTATGTTAAACTATTCTTTCAGTGTAACTTAGAGGTTAGTGACTACTTTCGAAAATAATGAGAGAGGTACTGCCATTTTGATTATCGTTCGTCTGACAGTGGAACATAAAACAGCTGTTTTTGTTGTCTTTCAAAATTTGCAGACGAAAATGTTCCAAATCGTAGAACAGGTTGCTAAAAATATATATTATATACTGAGGCGTTTGTTTAATTTACTTAGGGCCATTATTATAACTTGTCTTTGGCAAAAGGTAGGATGTTATTGGATGGACAAACACTTTTTCATTATTACAACTTCAATTTAACAAAAAGTGAGCGATAAGCTAAAGACAAGTTCATCCTACCTGTAACTTTTATTGTGAGGTATAGCCATTTGAACTTGCCACATTTTCGCCACTTGCCACACTTTCTACTTTATAAAACAAAGTCAAATTTATTTGGTCAAAATATGGCATAAAACAAAAACAATACAACACAAAACACATAAGAATAATAAAAAAACAAAATAATTGACAAAAATATTTTCATTATGTTTGTAATTTGACAAATAAACAAAAGCAAGTTGCCACTAATAATTTTTAACAAACAATATCCACAATTTCCACAGAAATGTTGCCACCAACCAAACATTTTATTATTTATTTTATCGGACAGTTGTAATAATGGAAAATTTTAAAGGTCACTTTATAGTTAAGTTTTGCTAAAGTTAGGAATAACTATCCGAAACTTTATCGTTAAGTCATAATAATGGCCCTTAGAACCATTTCACAACTTACCTTTAGCTAAAGGTAGAATTTTATCTGCCCGATAAATGGCTTTGAAATATAAAACCTTCATTTATTATTTTCTTATCCATTAAATATTATTATTATTATTATTGGTAATAATAAAAATAAAAATTTGATGTTGTAATAATGCAAACATATTTATCAGGCATACAAAATCTAACCTTTAACTAAAGGCAAGTTGTGAAAATGGCCCTTAAGCTATGTACAGACGATTGCCAGAGCTTACAATATTGTCACATCTGGCAAAGGTGTTGACAATGTACTGGCAATCAAGAATTGCCAGCACAGATTGTCAGTTCATATTTTTAAAAAAATCTTTTGAAAACTTTTTAGTTTGTTCCTGTTTTATAAAATTGAGTTTTATTTCATATACACGTTTTTTGGATCTCGTTTTTTATGATGAAAATCAATTATTTACATTTGTAAATGACCGATGGTAAAAAAAAGTTAAAAAATTATATCATTTAATTTTTTTCCATGTGAAATTTTAAATTTTTAAAAACTTAAAACAAAAATGTAATATCAATTTAAGTTCAATTTCTTAACATTACATTAAAGATATTAATACAAAAGTTCCCTTTAAATTAAGAAAAAATAACTTAAAATTAATGGCCGAATACTTTTGATGAAATTGAAGTTTTAATATATTATGAGTAAACTTTTTTTTTATTTTAAGCAATTTATATGTTAGTAATTAAATTATAAATGTGAGAAAAAACAAAAAAATAACATTAGGAATAAAATCTGCACCTTAGCACTGCACCGTATTAATGTGATATTACACCGCAATTGTACTTAATTATTGTATACAAATGATTTAATTTCAAAATAAATAAAATTAACGAAAATTTTTTAAAGCACTATTTGCCCGTTTAAAAAAATTTTATAACAAAAAAAATGCACCAATTTATATTAATGTACACCTTTTGAACCCATTTTTTATGTTTTTTTTTTAACTCAATAAAAACGTAAAAGGTAGTATTATGATTTGCTCTTTTTATTAAGATTGGAAAATATTAAACACAAACAAAAGTAAAGTCACATGTACCTTATGATAATATAAAAATTAAAAAATATATAACATTAATTATGTTACTTACAAAAGAGTTTCGAAAAGATAAAAATTTAAACAGTTTTATTTTTCTTTAGGGCTTAGAAGAAAAGCTTTATTTTATATTTGTTTTCTCTCTATTGTCAAAAACTCCTACATAATCCGTCCTCTGAGCAAAATATTGACATGCAAATCATTTTTAACACAAGCGACCGCACACACTCACATTTACACACACTCAAACACTCACATGCACATACACAAACAATCAAAGTATAATATTTTGCGTTTGTCAACTGTTTTCTTTTTTAAAGCAACAAAAGGCCTAAGCAAACATTTGTTAAAAATAAACCTCATGTCTAAAAGGATGTACTAAAAAAAATTAAAATAAATATATACGAATAAATAAAGTAAGGCCTTAAATGTAAAATCAAACAGTTCTCTTTACAATATAAAAAAAAAATTCAGAGTAATAATATTTTAATATATACACAAATTATTAACAACCAAAAAAAAGAAAAGCCTTAAAAACGCATACGCCACAACCTTTTTTTAGCAACATCATTAAAAAGAAAACAAGGAATTTTATAATTTGTATCCCTTTTTAACCCAAATACTGTAAAGCACAGCAAAAAGTTTAAGCTAGCTCAAAGCTAGTGGAAAAGATTTTTAGAATTTATAATACATCTGTAAATGTTTCTTTTTAACTTATGTACATATTTGTTTCCCTTCATTGATTAAAGATTCCTTTAAATTTTATGATGAAAATTTACCATGATTTCTTTCTATGTTGTACGAGTATACTTGTTGATACGGAGTCATAAATATTAAGTATACGCCTCAAAATGTGAAAGCTTTTTCTCTCTTGAATACAACAACAGCTTTGATTATGTTTTCATTCAAATTCTTTCCTAATACCGCAATAATTTGCAAAATGTACATCCTGCAGCTTCATTAGCCAGGTTTATTTTTTTTAGAATTTGACTTAAAAGTTTTTAAAAATTTATTGAAAATTTTCGAAATAATTATAAAGAATGAAAATATGCAGTTTTTTTGAGCACAAGCTCGCATTCCATACACATTAAGCATTCATATTTAAAATGTTGGCTGTCTGTGTTGTAAAATAATATATAGTTTATGTAGATAAAACTTTTATGAAACTAATCTTTAAATTTTAACTGATTTGGCAGAGATAATCAAACTCACTCATTCATATATTTTTGTGTTAAATGTATGTTATTTTTTAATTTTAGTAGAATAAAGTGAAGTCTTAATTAAGAAAGATTTTTAACATAAAAAATAACTAAAAATTATAAATTAATTGCACTTATTAGTCAATAAATGTTGTGATTTCTTGCACCGCCTTTTAGTAATAAAATACAAAACCTTATATTTAGTCCCCTTTAAGGAAAAATTAACCTTTGCACTTTTTATATAAAATGGAACAGCACAAATTTTTTTATTTTACCAACCTAAAAAAGTATTAATTTTTGTTAAAAGAAAGCAAAATTCTTTTTAAGGAGAGGTTTTCTTAACAATAAATAAATATATATATATATATATATATATATATATATATATATATATATATATATATATATATATATACATATATGTATATATAAATATATACATATACATATATCCATTTCTGTTTAAAAAATATATATAAAAAAATTTATTCAAATGAACAAAAAAAATAATAATAAATTTAAAAATTTAATTGAAAAATATTATTAAATGTTTATTTCGTACTGATAAAAGTTTAAGTGTAAAGAATTTGTCTGAAATATAAAAAGTCTGCAATAATTTCTTATATAAATTTAAAAAACCAATACAAAAAAAATTATTAAGAAAATATCTAAGAAAAATAAATCAATTTTATTTTGAATTCATTTTAATGTAAATATGCTTTATTTCTGTTCATAATAAATCAAAGTTTAATATGTAAATACTTTACTTAAAAAAGTTACTTGAAATCCAACTTTTCCTCCCGAAAATTCTCAAAATGGTTACAATTTTATTTCATACGGCATCTTAAGTTACAGTATTTAAAAAAAAATAATTAAATACAAAAATGCTGTTAGTCAAAGTGATAAGGTAACATTTTTTTAAATATTTTATTTATTGACAAATAAAAATTTTTTATTAAATAAAACATAAATGTTTTAAACATTTAAAATTACAAAAATTACATAATTTTAAAATTATTTATTTTTCGCCTGAATAAAGGAATAAATGTAAGTGTTAAGTGAAAACTTATCACTTTGAAGCACACTTCGAATATAAAAAAACAAACATCCCTTAAAGGAATTATAAAAAGCCCATTCAAGTCAAACAAATCAATTTTGAATTTTAAAAAGAAACTTAAGCGATGAAATGTGTGTTAGTGCTATTGTAAAAACTGTTTGTTTAAGTCAGCAAGAAGTGTAATATTGAAAAAAAAAAATAATTAAGTAAAAAATGAAATAATTATATATGTATGTAAGAAGGAAAAAAGTAAGCAAATTATGAATATTTGAAATGGAATGGAACGTCACTAATATTAACAGAAAAAAAATTAATATCTCATACTGAATAAAACAAATTACAAAAAACCAAACAATTATTTATGAAATTATAATGTATGTAAAAAAAAGATAAATAATAAACAAACAGAAAACATAAATAAAATGCCTCAGTCAGTATAAAAAAAATCAACCTAAAAGTTTTTTACTCTATCAGAGGAAGAAATTTTAATAAAAGGTGAAAGTATTTTAAACATTTCAAATTTGCAATTCGATTAATAAAAGAATCCAAAATCATATGTGAAGAGATATAAATTAAGAATGTTGAAATTTGGATCACCTTGTCTAAGCACACAGTGAGCTACAGGCTGCCAAAATTAACTCTTTCAGGCATGGAAAACCAACCTTGTTCGTCTCATAGATTTCATAAATGTCAAACGATTTTAATATACACTTTGGTTTTTCAGAAAATTTTTAAATATACATACAAATTTGCCTTCCTTCATTTAGATATCTTTAATAATTGAAAAGTTATTGGGCTTTGAATTTTAAAATTTTTGTTTTTTGACCTCCATTTTATTCCCCATTTCATTAATATCTTCGGTAAGAGCATAGCTAAAATTTAGCAAAAACGTAGTTTATAATTTTTAATAAAATTCTTGATAACAAGTTCAAGACATTTTTGAGATATTCATCTAAAAGTGGCAAATGATCAAGGTCAAGAGTTTGAGAGGAAGCAAAAAAAAAAGTGGATTAATTTTGACAATAATAAATAAAGTTAATTTTTTTTTCAATAGTCCTCAAATATTACTACAGTTGAAATTTTACAGTGATTAAAAGCCAACACAATTTTCATACAGAAAAATTAAACGGGACCTTATAAACATACTACATTTTTCATATAGAAAAATTCAGTGAGCTATACATGGTTTATTTGTCATATGGAAAAAGTAAACGGGCTATAAATTTTTTTAAGCCTGCATATAATTATTAGGCCCAATAATTGCCGGACATAAATTTGTTTGTAGTAATTAGTAATATATAAGTGTGGTTTCAAAAAGTTTCATTTGGAACTCAACATGTTATGCGCAGGGCGATTAGGATGGGACTCGAGTTTTGTTAAATATTTGCGAGCATATTTTGCAGTTTCAGCAGTCACTATTGGCTCACAGGCGAATCCCGGTATAACAAAACATATAATGTAAGGGATATTTGTTATACCGAAAAATTCGTTACATTGCAAAGTTTTTTTCAAGTATTATTTTAATTATTATTATCGTAGACAATAAAAAATACAATAAAAATAATGAAGTATCACATATTTTTGGAATTAACATTGCTAAATTTTTTTAAAATATTTTTTGCACTTCGTTATACAGAGCACATATGTATTTATGAAAACATTCACTATATAAAGTACAACTAAATGTTAGAGATATGTTCTTAGCACGTTTTTTTGTATTATTTTGCAATTTTCTTTTTACCATTCGTTATACTCGTTTCCAGTTAAAATTAGTATAAAATTCGTTATATAAGGTTAATGTAAAAAAACTTGATTGTTCGCTATATCGGATTTCCGTTACAGTGAGACTCGTTATACCGAGATTTTCCTGTATTTAGATAAAGATGTAAATTTGAATTTTCGGTGTACCATGGAACTGAATAGCCTGAAACTTTCGTCTCACCTTTTCTGCATTTTCTCTACATTTGAAGCTGAAGCAGTTCCCCATAACCGAATTCCGAAGCATCATATAGGTTTTAAAAGCGATTTATATATTAAAAGTTAACAATCTAAACTTACTTTTAAATTTCTACCAATACATCGTCAATATTTTAAATTTTTATGAAAAAATTTAATGAACTATAAATCGTTCATTTCATATGCAAAAAACTAAAAACACTATACATCGTCTATTTTTCATGCAAAAAAATTAAATGGGCTATAGATACAAAATATAATGGGCTATAGATACAAAATATAATGGGCTATACATAGTTGATTTTTTAAATTTTTATGAAAAACATTAATGGGCTATAAATTGTCCATTTCGTATACAAAAACTTAAATGGAATATTTACGTCGTCTATATTTCGTGCAAAGAATTTAATGAAATATACATCATCCAATTTTTAGGAAAAAAAATTTTTTATGAAAAAAAATTTAATGGACTATACATCGTCAATTTTTCAAATTTTTATGAAAAAATTTAATGAACTATAAATCGTTCATTTCATATGCAAAAAACTAAAAACACTATACATCGCCTATTATTCATGCAAAAAAATTAAATGGGCTATAGATACAAAATATTATGGGCTATACATGGTTGATTTTTTAAATTTTTATGAAAAACATTAATGGGCTATAAATTGTCCATTTCGTATACAAAAACTTAAATGGACTATATACGTCGTCTATATTTCGTGCAAAGAATTTAATGAAATATACATCATCCAATTTTTAGGAAAAAAAATTTTTTATGAAAAAAATTTAATGGATTATACATCGTCAATTTTTCAAATTTTTATGAAAAAATTTAATGAACTATAAATCGTTCATTTTATATGGAAAAAACTAAAAACACTATACATCGTCTATTTTTCATGCAAAAAAATTAAATGGGCTATAGATACAAAATATAATGGGCTATACATGGTTGATTTTTTAAATTTTTATGAAAAACATTAATGGGCTATAAATTGTCCATTTCGTATACAAAAACTTAAATGGACTATATACGTCGTCTATATTTCGTGCAAATAATTTAATGAAATATACATCATCCAATTTTTATGAAAAAAAATTTTTTATGAAAAAAATTCAATGGACTATACATTGTCAATTTTTAAAATTTTTTTGAAAAAATTTAATGAACTATAGATCGTTCATTTCATATGCAAAAAACTAAAAACACTATACATCGTCTATTTTTCATGCAAAAAAATTAAATGGGCTATAGATACAAAATATAATGGGCTATACATGGTTGATTTTTTAAATTTTTATGAAAAACATTAATGGGCTATAAATAAATAAACTATAAATCGTTCATTTCATATGCAAAAAGCTAAAAACACTATACATCGTCTATTTTTCATGCAAAAAAATTAAATGGGCTATAGATACAAAATATAATGGGCTATACATGGTTGATTTTTTAAATTATTATGAAAAACATTAATGGGCTATAAATTGTCCATTTCGTATACAAAAACTTAAATGGACTATATACGTCGTCTATATTTCGTGCAAAGAATTTTATGAAATATACATCATCCAATTTTTATGAAAAAAAATTTTTTATGAAAAAAATTTAATCGTCAATTTTTCAAATTTGTATGAAAAAATTTAATGAACTATAGATTGTTCATTTCATATGCAAAAAACTAAAAACACTATACATCGTCTATTTTTCATGCAAAAAAATTAAATGGGCTATAGATACAAAATATAATGGGCTATACATGGTTGATTTTTTAAATTTTTATGAAAAACATTAATGGGCTATAAATTGTCCATTTCGTATACAAAAACTTAAATGGACTATATACGTCGTCTATATTTCGTGCAAAGAATTTAATGAAATATACATCATCCAATTTTTATGAAAAAAAATTTTTTATGAAAAAAATTTAATGGACTATACATCGTCAATTTTTCAAATTTTTATGAAAAAATTTAATGAACTATAAATCGTTCATTTCATATGCAAAAAACTAAAAACACTATACATCGTCTATTTTTCATGCAAAAAAATTAAATGGGCTATAGATACAAAATATAATGGGCTATACATAGTTGATTTTTTAAATTTTTATGAAAAACATTAATGGGCTATAAATTGTCCATTTCGTATACAAAAACTTAAATGGACTATATACGTCGTCTATATTTCGTGCAAAGAATTTAATGAAATATACATCATCCAATTTTTATGAAAAAAAATTTTTTATGAAAAAAATTTAATGGACTATATCGTCAATTTTTAAAATTTTTATGAAAAAATTTAATGAACTATAAATCGTTCACTTCATATGCAAAAAACTAAAAACACTATACATCGTCTATTTTTCATGCAAAAAAATTAAATGGGCTATAGATACAAAATATAATGGGCTATACATGGTTGATTTTTTAAATTTTTATGAAAAACATTAATGGGCTATAAATAAATAAACTATAAATCGTTCATTTCATATGCAAAAAGCTAAAAACACTATACATCGTCTATTTTTCATGCAAAAAAATTAAATGGGCTATAGATACAAAATATAATGGGCTATACATGGTTGATTTTTTAAATTATTATGAAAAACATTAATGGGCTATAAATTGTCCATTTCGTATACAAAAACTTAAATGGACTATATACGTCGTCTATATTTCGTGCAAAGAATTTAATGAAATATACATCATCCAATTTTTATGAAAAAAAATTTTTTATGAAAAAAATTTAATGGACTATACATCGTCAATTTTTCAAATTTTTATGAAAAAATTTAATGAACTATAAATCGTTCATTTCATATGCAAAAAACTAAAAACACTATACAACGTCTATTTTTCATGCAAAAAAATTAAATGGGCTATAGATACAAAATATAATGGGCTATTTATGGTTGATTTTTTAAATTTTTATGAAAAACATTAATGGGCTATAAATTGTCCATTTCGTATACAAAAACTTAAATGGACTATATACGTCGTCTATATTTCGTGCAAAGAATTTAATGAAATATACATCATCCAATTTTTATGAAAAAAAATTTTTTATGAAAAAAATTTAATGGACTATACATATACATCGTCAATTTTTCAAATTTTTATGAAAAAATTTAATGAACTATAAATCGTTCATTTCGTATACAAAAACTTAAATGGACTATATACGTCGTCTACATTTCGTGTAAAGAATTTAATTAAACATACATCATCCAATTTTTATGAAAAAAAATTTTTTATGAAAAAAATTTAATGGTCAATTTTTCAAATTTTTATGAAAAAATTTAATGAACTATAAATCGGTCATTTCATATGCAAAAAACTAAAAACACTATACATCGTCTATTTTTCATGCAAAAAATTAAATGGGCTATAGATACAAAATATAATGGGCTATACATGGTTGATTTTTTAAATTTTTATGAAAAACATTAATGGGCTATAAATTGTCCATTTCGTATACAAAAACTTAAATGGACTATATACGTCGTCTACATTTCGTGTAAAGAATTTAATTAAATATACATCATCCAATTTTTATGAAAAAAAATTTTTATGAAAAAAATTTAATGGACTATACATCGTCAATTTTTCCAATTTTTATGAAAAAATTTAATGAACTACAAATCGTTCATTTCATATGCAAAAAACTAAAAACACTATACATCGTCTATTTTTCATGCAAAAAAATTAAATGGGCTATAGATACAAAATATTATGGGCTATACATGGTTGATTTTTTAAATTTTTATGAAAAACATTAATGGGCTATAAATTGTCCATTTCGTATACAAAAACTTAAATGGACTATATACGTCGTCTATATTTCGTGCAAATAATTTAATGAAATATACATCATCCAATTTTTATGGAAAAAAATTTTATATGAAAAAAATTTAATGGACTATACATCGTCAATTTTTAAAATTTTTATGAAAAAGTTTAATGAACTATAAATCGTTCATTTCATATGCAAAAAACTAAAAACACTATACATCGCCTATTATTCATGCAAAAAAATTAAATGGGCTATAGATACAAAATATAATGGGCTATACATGGTTGATTTTTTAAAATTTTATGAAAAATATTAATGGGCTATAAATTGTCCATTTCGTATACAAAAACTTAAATGGACTATATACGTCGTCTATATTTCGTGCAAAGAATTTAATGAAATATACATCATCCAATTTTTATGGAAAAAAATTTTATATGAAAAAAATTTAATGGACTATACATCGTCAATTTTTAAAATTTTTATGAAAAAATTTAATGAACTATAAATCGTTCATTTCATATGCAAAAAACTAAGAACACTATACATCGTCTATTTTTCATGCAAAAAAATTAAATGGGCCATAGATACAAAATATAATGGGCTATACATGGTTGATTTTTTAAATTTTTATGAAAAACATTAATGGGCTATAAATTGTCCATTTCGTATACAAAAACTTAAATGGACTATATACGTCGTCTATATTTCGTGCAAAGAATTTAATGAAATATACATCATCCAATTTTTATGAAAAAAAAATTTTTATGAAAAAAATTTAATGGACTATTAGACATCGTCAATTTTTCAAATTTTTATGAAAAAGTTTAATGAACTATAAATCGTTCATTTCATATGCAAAAAACTAAAAACACTATACATCGTCTATTTTTCATGCAAAAAATTAAATGCGCTAGAGATACAAAATATAATGGGCTATACATGGTTGATTTTTTAAATTTTTATGAAAAATATTAATGGGCTATAAATTGTGCATTTCGTATACAAAAACTTAAATGGACTATATACGTCGTCTATATTTCGTGCAAAGAATTTAATGAAATATACATCATCCAATTTTTATGAAAAAAAATTTTTTATGAAAAAAATTTAATGGACTATACATTGTCAATTTTTCAAATTTTTATGAAAAAATTTAATGAACTATAAATCGTTCATTTCATATGAAAAAAAAAACTAAAAACACTATACATCGCCTATTATTCATGCAAAAAAATTAAATGGGCTATAGATACAAAATATAATGGGCTATACATGGTTGATTTTTTAAATTTTTATGAAAAACATTAATGGGCTATAAATTGTCCATTTCGTATACAAAAACTTAAATGGACTATATACGTCGTCTATATTTCGTGCAAAGAATTTTATGAAATATACATCATCCAATTTTTAGGAAAAAAAATTTTTATGAAAAAAATTTAATGGACTATACATCGTCAATTTTTCAAATTTTTATGAAAAAATTTAATGAACTATAGATTGTTCATTTCATATGCAAAAAACTAAAAACACTATACATCGTCTATTATTCATGCAAAAAAATTAAATGGGCTATAGATACAAAATATAATGGGCTATACATGGTTGATTTTTTAAAATTTTATGAAAAACATTAATGGGCTATAAATTGTCCATTTCGCATACAAAAACTTAAATGGACTATATACGTCGTCTATATTTCGTGCAAAGAATTTAATGAAATATACATCATCCACTTTTTAGGAAAAAAAATTTTTTATGAAAAAAATTTAATCGTCAATTTTTCAAATTTTTATGAAAAAGTTTAATGAACTATAAATCGTTCATTTCATATGCAAAAAACTAAAAACACTATACATCGCCTATTATTCATGCAAAAAAATTAAATGGGCTATAGATACAAAATATTATGGGCTATACATGGTTGATTTTTTAAATTTTTATGAAAAACATTAATGGGCTATACATTGTCCATTTCGTATACAAAAACTTAAATGGACTATATACGTCGTCTATATTTCGTGCAAAGAATTTAATGAAATATACATCATCCAATTTTTAGGAAAAAAAATTTTTTATGAAAAAAATTTAATCGTCAATTTTTCAAATTTTTATGAAAAAGTTTAATGAACTATAAATCGTTCATTTCATATGCAAAAAACTAAAAACACTATACATCGCCTATTATTCATGCAAAAAAATTAAATGGGCTATAGATACAAAATATAATGGGCTATACATGGTTGATTTTTTAAAATTTTATGAAAAACATTAATGGGCTATAAATTGTCCATTTCGTATACAAAAACTTAAATGGACTATATACGTCGTCTATATTTCGTGCAAAGAATTTAATGAAATATACATCATCCAATTTTTAGGAAAAAAAATTTTTTATGAAAAAAATTTAATGGACTATATATACATCGTCAATTTTTCAAATTTTTATGAAAAAATTTAATGAACTATAAATCGTTCATTTCATATGCAAAAAACTAAAAACACTATACATCGCCTATTATTCATGCAAAAAAATTAAATGGGCTATAGATACAAAATATAATGGGCTATACATGGTTGATTTTTTAAATTTTTATGAAAAACATTAATGGGCTATAAATTGTCCATTTCGTATACAAAAACTTAAATGGACTATATACGCCGTCTATATTTCGGGCAAAGAATTTAATGAAATATACATCATCCAATTTTTAGGAAAAAAAATTTTTTATGAAAAAAATTTAATGGACTATACATCGTCAATTTTTCAAATTTTTATGAAAAAATTTAATGAACTATAAAAAACTAAAAACACTATACATCGTCTATTTTTCATGCAAAAAAATTAAATGGGCTATAGATACAAAATATTATGGGCTATACATGGTTGATTTTTTAAATTTTTATGAAAAACATTAATGGGCTATAAATTGTCCATTTCGTATACAAAAACTTAAATGGACTATATACGTCGTCTATATTTCATGCAAAGAATTAAATGAAATATACATCATCCAATTTTTAGGAAAAAAAAATTTTTTATGAAAAAAATTTAATGGTCTATACATCGTCAATTTTTGAAATTTTTATGAAAAAATTTAATGAACTATAAATCGTTCTTATCATATTTTTCATGCAAAAAAATTAAATGGGCTATAGATACAAAATATTATGGGCTATACATGGTTGATTTTTTAAATTTTTATGAAAAACATTAATGGGCTATAAATTGTCCATTTCGTATACAAAAACTTAAATGGACTATATACATCGTCTATATTTCGTGCAAAGAATTTAATGAAATATACATCATCCAATTTTTAGGAAAAAAAATTTTTTATGAAAAAAATTTAATGGACATCGTCAATTTTTCAAATTTTTATGAAAAAATTTAATCAACTATAAATCGTTCATTTCATATGCAAAAAAACTAAAAACACTATACATCGTCTATTTTTCATGCAAAAAAATAAATGGGCTATAGATACAAAATATAATGGGCTATACATGGTTGATTTTTTAAATTTTTATTTAAAACATTAATGGGCTATAAATTGTCCATTTCGTATACAAAAACTTAAATGGACTATATACGTCGTCTATATTTCGTGCAAAGAATTTAATGAAATATACATCATCCAATTTTTAGGAAAAAAAATTTTTTATGAAAAAAATTTAATGGACTATACATCGTCAATTTTTCAAATTTTTATGAAAAAATTTAATGAACTATAAATCGTTCATTTCATATGCAAAAAACTAAAAACACTATACATCGTCTATTTTTCATGCAAAAAAATTAAATGGGCTATAGATACAAAATATAATGGGCTATACATGGTTGATTTTTTAAATTTTTATGAAAAACATTAATGGGCTATAAATTGTCCATTTCGTGTACAAAAACTTAAATGGACTATAGACGTCGTCTATATTTCGTGCAAAGAATTTAATGAAATATACATCATCCAATTTTTAGGAAAAAAAATTTTTTATGAAAAAAATTTAATCGTCAATTTTTCAAATTTTTATGAAAAAGTTTAATGAACTATAAATCGTTCATTTCATATGCAAAAAACTAAAAACACTATACATCGCCTATTATTCATGCAAAAAAATTAAATGGGCTATAGATACAAAATATAATGGGCTATACATGGTTGATTTTTTAAAATTTTATGAAAAACATTAATGGGCTATAAATTGTCCATTTCGTATACAAAAACTTAAATGGACTATATACGTCGTCTATATTTCGTGCAAAGAATTTAATGAAATATACATCATCCAATTTTTATGGAAAAAAATTTTATATGAAAAAAATTTAATGGACTATACATCGTCAATTTTTAAAATTTTTATGAAAAAGTTTAATGAACTATAAATCGTTCATTTCATATGCAAAAAACTAAAAACACTATACATCGCCTATTATTCATGCAAAAAAATTAAATGGGCTATAGATACAAAATATAATGGGCTATACATGGTTGATTTTTTAAAATTTTATGAAAAATATTAATGGGCTATAAATTGTCCATTTCGTATACAAAAACTTAAATGGACTATATACGTCGTCTATATTTCGTGCAAAGAATTTAATGAAATATACATCATCCAATTTTTATGGAAAAAAATTTTATATGAAAAAAATTTAATGGACTATACATCGTCAATTTTTCAAATTTTTATGAAAAAATTTAATGAACTATAAATCGTTCATTTCATATGCAAAAAACTAAGAACACTATACATCGTCTATTTTTCATGCAAAAAAATTAAATGGGCCATAGATACAAAATATAATGGGCTATACATGGTTGATTTTTTAAATTTTTATGAAAAACATTAATGGGCTATAAATTGTCCATTTCGTATACAAAAACTTAAATGGACTATATACGTCGTCTATATTTCGTGCAAAGAATTTAATGAAATATACATCATCCAATTTTTATGAAAAAAAAATTTTTATGAAAAAAATTTAATGGACTATTAGACATCGTCAATTTTTCAAATTTTTATGGAAAAGTTTAATGAACTATAAATCGTTCATTTCATATGCAAAAAACTAAAAACACTATACATCGCCTATTATTCATGCAAAAAAATTAAATGGGCTATAGATACAAAATATAATGGGCTATACATGGTTGATTTTTTAAAATTTTATGAAAAACATTAATGGGCTATAAATTGTCCATTTCGTATACAAAAACTTAAATGGACTATATACGTCGTCTATATTTCGTGCAAAGAATTTAATGAAATATACATCATCCAATTTTTATGGAAAAAAATTTTATATGAAAAAAATTTAATGGACTATACATCGTCAATTTTTAAAATTTTTATGAAAAAGTTTAATGAACTATAAATCGTTCATTTCATATGCAAAAAACTAAAAACACTATACATCGCCTATTATTCATGCAAAAAAATTAAATGGGCTATAGATACAAAATATAATGGGCTATACATGGTTGATTTTTTAAAATTTTATGAAAAATATTAATGGGCTATAAATTGTCCATTTCGTATACAAAAACTTAAATGGACTATATACGTCGTCTATATTTCGTGCAAAGAATTTAATGAAATATACATCATCCAATTTTTATGGAAAAAAATTTTATATGAAAAAAATTTAATGGACTATACATCGTCAATTTTTAAAATTTTTATGAAAAAATTTAATGAACTATAAATCGTTCATTTCATATGCAAAAAACTAAGAACACTATACATCGTCTATTTTTCATGCAAAAAAATTAAATGGGCCATAGATACAAAATATAATGGGCTATACATGGTTGATTTTTTAAAATTTTATGAAAAACATTAATGGGCTATAAATTGTCCATTTCGCATACAAAAACTTAAATGGACTATATACGTCGTCTATATTTCGTGCAAAGAATTTAATGAAATATACATCATCCACTTTTTAGGAAAAAAAATTTTTTATGAAAAAAATTTAATCGTCAATTTTTCAAATTTTTATGAAAAAGTTTAATGAACTATAAATCGTTCATTTCATATGCAAAAAACTAAAAACACTATACATCGCCTATTATTCATGCAAAAAAATTAAATGGGCTATAGATACAAAATATTATGGGCTATACATGGTTGATTTTTTAAATTTTTATGAAAAACATTAATGGGCTATACATTGTCCATTTCGTATACAAAAACTTAAATGGACTATATACGTCGTCTATATTTCGTGCAAAAAATTTAATGAAATATACATCATCCAATTTTTAGGAAAAAAAAATTTTTATGAAAAAAATTTAATGGACTATATATACATCGTCAATTTTTCAAATTTTTATGAAAAAATTTAATGAACTATAAATCGTTCATTTCATATGCAAAAAACTAAAAACACTATACATCGCCTATTATTCATGCAAAAAAATTAAATGGGCTATAGATACAAAATATAATGGGCTATACATGGTTGATTTTTTAAATTTTTATGAAAAACATTAATGGGCTATAAATTGTCCATTTCGTATACAAAAACTTAAATGGACTATATACGCCGTCTATATTTCGGGCAAAGAATTTAATGAAATATACATCATCCAATTTTTAGGAAAAAAAATTTTTTATGAAAAAAATTTAATGGACTATACATCGTCAATTTTTCAAATTTTTATGAAAAAATTTAATGAACTATAAAAAACTAAAAACACTATACATCGTCTATTTTTCATGCAAAAAAATTAAATGGGCTATAGATACAAAATATTATGGGCTATACATGGTTTTTTTTTAAATTTTTATGAAAAACATTAATGGGCTATAAATTGTCCATTTCGTATACAAAAACTTAAATGGACTATATACGTCGTCTATATTTCATGCAAAGAATTAAATGAAATATACATCATCCAATTTTTAGGAAAAAAAAATTTTTTATGAAAAAAATTTAATGGTCTATACATCGTCAATTTTTGAAATTTTTATGAAAAAATTTAATGAACTATAAATCGTTCTTATCATATTTTTCATGCAAAAAAATTAAATGGGCTATAGATACAAAATATTATGGGCTATACATGGTTGATTTTTTAAATTTTTATGAAAAACATTAATGGGCTATAAATTGTCCATTTCGTATACAAAAACTTAAATGGACTATATACATCGTCTATATTTCGTGCAAAGAATTTAATGAAATATACATCATCCAATTTTTAGGAAAAAAAATTTTTTATGAAAAAAATTTAATGGACATCGTCAATTTTTCAAATTTTTATGAAAAAATTTAATCAACTATAAATCGTTCATTTCATATGCAAAAAACTAAAAACACTATACATCGTCTATTTTTCATGCAAAAAAATAAATGGGCTATAGATACAAAATATAATGGGCTATACATGGTTGATTTTTTAAATTTTTATTTAAAACATTAATGGGCTATAAATTGTCCATTTCGTATACAAAAACTTAAATGGACTATATACGTCGTCTATATTTCGTGCAAAGAATTTAATGAAATATACATCATCCAATTTTTAGGAAAAAAAATTTTTTATGAAAAAAATTTAATGGACTATACATCGTCAATTTTTCAAATTTTTATGAAAAAATTTAATGAACTATAAATCGTTCATTTCATATGCAAAAAACTAAAAACACTATACATCGTCTATTTTTCATGCAAAAAAATTAAATGGGCTATAGATACAAAATATAATGGGCTATACATGGTTGATATTTTAAATTTTTATGAAAAACATTAATGGGCTATAAATTGTCCATTTCGTGTACAAAAACTTAAATGGACTATAGACGTCGTCTATATTTCGTGCAAAGAATTTAATGAAATATACATCATCCAATTTTTAGGAAAAAAAATTTTTTATGAAAAAAATTTAATCGTCAATTTTTCAAATTTTTATGAAAAAGTTTAATGAACTATAAATCGTTCATTTCATATGCAAAAAACTAAAAACACTATACATCGCCTATTATTCATGCAAAAAAATTAAATGGGCTATAGATACAAAATATAATGGGCTATACATGGTTGATTTTTTAAAATTTTATGAAAAACATTAATGGGCTATAAATTGTCCATTTCGTATACAAAAACTTAAATGGACTATATACGTCGTCTATATTTCGCGCAAAGAATTTAATGAAATATACATCATCCAATTTTTATGGAAAAAAATTTTATATGAAAAAAATTTAATGGACTATACATCGTCAATTTTTAAAATTTTTATGAAAAAATTTAATGAACTATAAATCGTTCATTTCATATGCAAAAAACTAAGAACACTATACATCGTCTATTTTTCATGCAAAAAAATTAAATGGGCCATAGATACAAAATATAATGGGCTATACATGGTTGATTTTTTAAATTTTTATGAAAAACATTAATGGGCTATAAATTGTCCATTTCGTATACAAAAACTTAAATGGACTATATACGTCGTCTATATTTCGTGCAAAGAATTTAATGAAATATACATCATCCAATTTTTATGAAAAAAAAATTTTTATGAAAAAAATTTAATGGACTATTAGACATCGTCAATTTTTCAAATTTTTATGAAAAAGTTTAATGAACTATAAATCGTTCATTTCATATGCAAAAAACTAAAAACACTATACATCGCCTATTATTCATGCAAAAAAATTAAATGGGCTATAGATACAAAATATAATGGGCTATACATGGTTGATTTTTTAAAATTTTATGAAAAACATTAATGGGCTATAAATTGTCCATTTCGTATACAAAAACTTAAATGGACTATATACGTCGTCTATATTTCGTGCAAAGAATTTAATGAAATATACATCATCCACTTTTTAGGAAAAAAAATTTTTTATGAAAAAAATTTAATCGTCAATTTTTAAAATTTTTATGAAAAAGTTTAATGAACTATAAATCGTTCATTTCATATGCAAAAAACTAAAAACACTATACATCGCCTATTATTCATGCAAAAAAATTAAATGGGGTATAGATACAAAATATAATGGGCTATACATGGTTGATTTTTTAAAATTTTATGAAAAACATTAATGGGCTATAAATTGTCCATTTCGTATACAAAAACTTAAATGGACTATATACGTCGTCTATATTTCGTGCAAAGAATTTAATGAAATATACATCATCCAATTTTTATGGAAAAAAATTTTATATGAAAAAAATTTAATGGACTATACATCGTCAATTTTTAAAATTTTTATGAAAAAATTTAATGAACTATAAATCGTTCATTTCATATGCAAAAAACTAAGAACACTATACATCGTCTATTTTTCATGCAAAAAAATTAAATGGGCCATAGATACAAAATATAATGGGCTATACATGGTTGATTTTTTAAATTTTTATGAAAAACATTAATGGGCTATAAATTGTCCATTTCGTATACAAAAACTTAAATGGACTATATACGTCGTCTATATTTCGTGCAAAGAATTTAATGAAATATACATCATCCAATTTTTATGAAAAAAAAATTTTTATGAAAAAAATTTAATGGACTATTAGACATCGTCAATTTTTCAAATTTTTATGAAAAAGTTTAATGAACTATAAATCGTTCATTTCATATGCAAAAAACTAAAAACACTATACATCGCCTATTATTCATGCAAAAAAATTAAATGGGCTATAGATACAAAATATAATGGGCTATACATGGTTGATTTTTTAAAATTTTATGAAAAACATTAATGGGCTATAAATTGTCCATTTCGTATACAAAAACTTAAATGGACTATATACGTCGTCTATATTTCGTGCAAAGAATTTAATGAAATATACATCATCCACTTTTTAGGAAAAAAAATTTTTTATGAAAAAAATTTAATCGTCAATTTTTCAAATTTTTATGAAAAAGTTTAATGAACTATAAATCGTTCATTTCATATGCAAAAAACTAAAAACACTATACATCGCCTATTATTCATGCAAAAAAATTAAATGGGCTATAGATACAAAATATAATGGGCTATACATGGTTGATTTTTTAAAATTTTATGAAAAACATTAATGGGCTATAAATTGTCCATTTCGTATACAAAAACTTAAATGGACTATATACGTCGTCTATATTTCGTGCAAAGAATTTAATGAAATATACATCATCCAATTTTTAGGAAAAAAAATTTTTTATGAAAAAAATTTAATGGACTATAATACATCGTCAATTTTTAAAATTTTTATGAAAAAATTTAATGAACTATAAATCGTTCATTTCATATGAAAAAAACTAAAAACACTATACATAGTCTATTTTTCATGCAAAAAAATTAAATGGGCTATAGATACAAAATATTATGGGCTATACATTGTTGATTTTTTAAATTTTTATGAAAAACATTAATGGGCTATAAATTGTCCATTTCGTATACAAAAACTTAAATGGACTATATACGTCGTCTATATTTCGTGCAAAGAATTTAATGAAATATACATCATCCAATTTTTAGGAAATAAAATTTTTTATGAAAAAAATTTAATGGACTATACATCGTCAATTTTTCAAATTTTTATGAAAAAAATTTAATGAACTATAAATTGTTCATTTTATATGCAAAAAACTAAAAACACTATACATCGCCTATTATTCATGCAAAAAAATTAAATGGGCTATAGATACAAAATATAATGGGCTATACATGGTTGATTTTTTAAATTTTTATGAAAAACATTAATGGGCTATAAATTGTCCATTTCGTATACAAAAACTTAAATGGACTATATACGTCGTCTATATTTCGTGCAAAAAATTTAATGAAATATACATCATCCAATTTTTAGGAAAAAAAATTTTTATGAAAAAAATTTAATGGACTATACATCGTCAATTTTTCAAATTTTTATGAAAAAATTTAATGAACTATAAATTGTTCATTTCATATGCAAAAAACTAAAAACACTATACATCGCCTATTATTCATGCAAAAAAAATAAATGGGCTATAGATACAAAATATAATGGGCTATACATGGTTGATTTTTTAAATTTTTATTTAAAACATTAATGGGCTATAAATTGTCCATTTCGTGTACAAAAACTTAAATGGACTATAGACGTCGTCTATATTTCGTGCAAAGAATTTAATGAAATATACATCATCCAATTTTTAGGAAAAAAAATTTTTTATGAAAAAAATTTAATCGTCAATTTTTCAAATTTTTATGAAAAAGTTTAATGAACTATAAATCGTTCATTTCATATGCAAAAAACTAAAAACACTATACATCGCCTATTATTCATGCAAAAAAATTAAATGGGCTATAGATACAAAATATAATGGGCTATACATGGTTGATTTTTTAAAATTTTATGAAAAACATTAATGGGCTATAAATTGTCCATTTCGTATACAAAAACTTAAATGGACTATATACGTCGTCTATATTTCGTGCAAAGAATTTAATGAAATATACATCATCCAATTTTTATGGAAAAAAATTTTATATGAAAAAAATTTAATGGACTATACATCGTCAATTTTTAAAATTTTTATGAAAAAATTTAATGAACTATAAATCGTTCATTTCATATGCAAAAAACTAAGAACACTTTTCATCGTCTATTTTTCATGCAAAAAAATTAAATGGGCCATAGATACAAAATATAATGGGCTATACATGGTTGATTTTTTAAATTTTTATGAAAAACATTAATGGGCTATAAATTGTCCATTTCGTATACAAAAACTTAAATGGACTATATACGTCGTCTATATTTCGTGCAAAGAATTTAATGAAATATACATCATCCAATTTTTATGAAAAAAAAATTTATATGAAAAAAATTTAATGGACTATTAGACATCGTCAATTTTTCAAATTTTTATGAAAAAGTTTAATGAACTATAAATCGTTCATTTCATATGCAAAAAACTAAAAACACTATACATCGCCTATTATTCATGCAAAAAAATTAAATGGGCTATAGATACAAAATATAATGGGCTATACATGGTTGATTTTTTAAAATTTTATGAAAAACATTAATGGGCTATAAATTGTCCATTTCGTATACAAAAACTTAAATGGACTATATACGTCGTCTATATTTCGTGCAAAGAATTTAATGAAATATACATCATCCACTTTTTAGGAAAAAAAATTTTTTATGAAAAAAATTTAATCGTCAATTTTTCAAATTTTTATGAAAAAGTTTAATGAACTATAAATCGTTCATTTCATATGCAAAAAACTAAAAACACTATACATCGCCTATTATTCATGCAAAAAAATTAAATGGGCTATAGATACAAAATATAATGGGCTATACATGGTTGATTTTTTAAAATTTTATGAAAAACATTAATGGGCTATAAATTGTCCATTTCGTATACAAAAACTTAAATGGACTATATACACGTCGTACGTCGTCTATATTTCGTGCAAAGAATTTAATGAAATATACATCGTCAATTTTTGAAATTTTTATGAAAAAATTTAATGAACTATAAATCGTTCTTATCATATTTTTCATGCAAAAAAATTAAATGGGCTATAGATACAAAATATTATGGGCTATTAATGGTTGATTTTTTAAATTTTTATGAAAAACATTAATGGGCTATAAATTGTCCATTTCGTATACAAAAACTTAAATGGACTATATACGTCGTCTATATTTCGTGCAAAGAATTTAATGAAATATACATCATCCAATTTTTAGGAAAAAAAATTTTTTATGAAAAAAATTTAATGGACATCGTCAATTTTTCAAATTTTTATGAAAAAATTTAATCAACTATAAATCGTTCATTTCATATGCAAAAAACTAAAAACACTATACATCGTCTATTTTTCATGCAAAAAAATAAATGGGCTATAGATACAAAATATAATGGGCTATACATGGTTGATTTTTTAAATTTTTATTTAAAACATTAATGGGCTATAAATTGTCCATTTCGTATACAAAAACTTAAATGGACTATATACGTCGTCTATATTTCGTGCAAAGAATTTAATGAAATATACATCATCCAATTTTTAGGAAAAAAAATTTTTTATGAAAAAAATTTAATGGACTATAAATTGTTCATTTCATATGCAAAAAACTAAAAACACTATACATCGCCTATTATTCATGCAAAAAAATTAAATGGGCTATAGATACAAAATATAATGGGCTATACATGGTTGATTTTTTAAATTTTTATGAAAAACATTAATGGGCTATAAATTGTTTATTTCGTATAAAAAACTTAAATGGACTATATACGTCGTCTATATTTCGTGCACAGAATTTAATGAAATATACATCATCCAATTTTTATGAAAAAAAATTTTTTATGAAAAAAATTTAATGGACTATACATCGTTAATTTTTCAAATTTTTATGAAAAAATTTAATGAACTATAAATCGTTCATTTCATATGCATAAAACTAAAAACACTATACATCGTCTATTTTTCATGCAAAAAAATTAAATGGGCTATAGATACAAAATATAATGGGCTATACATGGTTGATTTTTTAAATTTTTATGAAAAACATTAATGGGCTATAAATTGTCCATTTCGTATACAAAAACTTAAATGGACTATATACGTCGTCTATATTTCGTGCAAAAAATTTAATGAAATATACATCATCCAATTTTTAGGAAAAAAAATTTTTATGAAAAAAATTTAATGGACTATACATCGTCAATTTTTCAAATTTTTATGAAAAAATTTAATGAACTATAAATTGTTCATTTCATATGCAAAAAACTAAAAACACTATACATCGCCTATTATTCATGCAAAAAAAATAAATGGGCTATAGATACAAAATATAATGGGCTATACATGGTTGATTTTTTAAATTTTTATGAAAAACATTAATGGGCTATAAATTGTCCATTTCGTATACAAAAACTTAAATGTACTATATACGTCGTCTATATTTCGTGCAAAAAATTTAATGAAATATACATCATCCAATTTTTAGGAAAAAAAATTTTTTATGAAAAAAATTTAATCAATTTTTCAAATTTTTATGAAAAAATTTAATGAACTATAAATTGTTCATTTCATATGCAAAAAACTAAAAACACTATACATCGTCTATTTTTCATGCAAAAAAATTAAATGGGCTATAGATACAAAATATAATGGGCTATACATGGTTGATTTTTTAAAATTTTATGAAAAACATTAATGGGCTATAAATTGTCCATTTCGTATACAAAAACTTAAATGGACTATATACGTCGTCTATATTTCGTGCAAAGAATTTAATGAAATATACATCATCCAATTTTTAGGAAAAAAAATTTTTTATGAAAAAAATTTAATCGTCAATTTTTCAAATTTTTATGAAAAAGTTTAATGAACTATAAATCGTTCATTTCATATGCAAAAAACTAAAAACACTATACATCGCCTATTATTCATGCAAAAAAATTAAATGGGCTATAGATACAAAATATAATGGGCTATACATGGTTGATTTTTTAAAATTTTATGAAAAACATTAATGGGCTATAAATTGTCCATTTCGTATACAAAAACTTAAATGGACTATATACGTCGTCTATATTTCGTGCAAAGAATTTAATGAAATATACATCATCCAATTTTTAGGAAATAAAATTTTTTATGAAAAAAATTTAATGGACTATACATCGTCAATTTTTCAAATTTTTATGAAAAAATTTAATGAACTATAAATTGTTCATTTCATATGCAAAAAACTAAAAACACTATACATCGCCTATTATTCATGCAAAAAAATTAAATGGGCTATAGATACAAAATATAATGGGCTATACATGGTTGATTTTTTAAATTTTTTTGAAAAACATTAATGGGCTATAAATTGTCCATTTCGTATACAAAAACTTAAATGGACTATATACGTCGTCTATATTTCGTGCAAAAAATTTAATGAAATATACATCATCCAATTTTTAGGAAAAAAAATTTTTATGAAAAAAATTTAATATTATGGGCTATACATGGTTGATTTTTTAAATTATTATGAAAAACATTAATGGGCTATAAATTGTCCATTTCGTATACAAAAACTTAAATGGACTATATACGTCGTCTATATTTCGTGCAAAGAATTTAATGAAATATACATCATCCAATTTTTAGGAAATAAAATTTTTTATGAAAAAAATTTAATGGACTATACATCGTCAATTTTTCAAATTTTTATGAAAAAAATTTAATGAACTATAAATTGTTCATTTTATATGCAAAAAACTAAAAACACTATACATCGCCTATTTTTCATGCAAAAAAATTAAATGGGCTATAGATACAAAATATAATGGGCTATACATGGTTGATTTTTTAAAATTTTATGAAAAACATTAATGGGCTATAAATTGTCCATTTCGTATACAAAAACTTAAATTGACTATATACGTCGTCTATATTTCGTGCAAAGAATTTAATGAAATATACATCATCCAATTTTTAGGAAAAAAAATTTTTTATGAAAAAAATTTAATCGTCAATTTTTCAAATTTTTATGAAAAAGTTTAATGAACTATAAATCGTTCATTTCATATGCAAAAAACTAAAAACACTATACATCGCCTATTATTCATGCAAAAAAATTAAATGGGCTATAGATACAAAATATAATGGGCTATACATGGTTGATTTTTTAAAATTTTATGAAAAACATTAATGGGCTATAAATTGTCCATTTCGTATACAAAAACTTAAATGGACTATATACGTCGTCTATATTTCGTGCAAAGAATTTAATGAAATATACATCGTCAATTTTTGAAATTCTTATGAAAAAATTTAATGAACTATAAATCGTTCTTATCATATTTTTCATGCAAAAAAATTAAATGGGCTATAGATACAAAATATTATGGGCTATACATGGTTGATTTTTTAAATTTTTATGAAAAACATTAATGGGCTATAAATTGTCCATTTCGTATACAAAAACTTAAATGGACTATATACATCGTCTATATTTCGTGCAAAGAATTTAATGAAATATACATCATCCAATTTTTAGGAAAAAAAATTTTTTATGAAAAAAATTTAATGGACATCGTCAATTTTTCAAATTTTTATGAAAAAATTTAATCAACTATAAATCGTTCATTTCATATGCAAAAAACTAAAAACACTATACATCGTCTATTTTTCATGCAAAAAAATAAATGGGCTATAGATACAAAATATAATGGGCTATACATGGTTGATTTTTTAAATTTTTTTGAAAAACATTAATGGGCTATAAATTGTCCATTTCGTATACAAAAACTTAAATGGACTATATACGTCGTCTATATTTCGTGCAAAGAATTTAATGAAATATACATCATCCAATTTTTAGGAAATAAAATTTTTTATGAAAAAAATTTAATGGACTATACATCGTCAATTTTTCAAATTTTTATGAAAAAATTTAATGAACTATAAATTGTTCATTTCATATGCAAAAAACTAAAAACACTATACATCGCCTATTATTCATGCAAAAAAATTAAATGGGCTATAGATACAAAATATAATGGGCTATACATGGTTGATTTTTTAAATTTTTTTGAAAAACATTAATGGGCTATAAATTGTCCATTTCGTATACAAAAACTTAAATGGACTATATACGTCGTCTATATTTCGTGCAAAAAATTTAATGAAATATACATCATCCAATTTTTAGGAAAAAAAATTTTTATGAAAAAAATTTAATATTATGGGCTATACATGGTTGATTTTTTAAATTATTATGAAAAACATTAATGGGCTATAAATTGTCCATTTCGTATACAAAAACTTAAATGGACTATATACGTCGTCTATATTTCGTGCAAAGAATTTAATGAAATATACATCATCCAATTTTTAGGAAATAAAATTTTTTATGAAAAAAATTTAATGGACTATACATCGTCAATTTTTCAAATTTTTATGAAAAAATTTAATGAACTATAAATCGTTCATTTCATATGCAAAAAACTAAAAACACTATACATCGTCTATTTTTCATGCAAAAAAATTAAATGGGCTATAGATACAAAATATAATGGGCTATACATGGTTGATTTTTTAAAATTTTATGAAAAACATTAATGGGCTATAAATTGTCCATTTCGTATACAAAAACTTAAATGGACTATATACGTCGTCTATATTTCGTGCAAAGAATTTAATGAAATATACATCATCCAATTTTTAGGAAAAAAAATTTTTTATGAAAAAAATTTAATCGTCAATTTTTCAAATTTTTATGAAAAAGTTTAATGAACTATAAATCGTTCATTTCATATGCAAAAAACTAAAAACACTATACATCGCCTATTATTCATGCAAAAAAATTAAATGGGCTATAGATACAAAATATAATGGGCTATACATGGTTGATTTTTTAAATTTTTATGAAAAACATTAATGGGCTATAAATTGTCCATTTCGTATACAAAAACTTAAATGGACTATATACGTCGTCTATATTTCGTGCAAAAAATTTAATGAAATATACATCATCCAATTTTTAGGAAAAAAAATTTTTATGAAAAAAATTTAATATTATGGGCTATACATGGTTGATTTTTTAAATTTTTATGAAAAACATTAATGGGCTATAAATTGTCCATTTCGTATACAAAAACTTAAATGGACTATATACGTCGTCTATATTTCGTGCAAAGAATTTAATGAAATATACATCATCCAATTTTTAGGAAATAAAATTTTTTATGAAAAAAATTTAATGGACTATACATCGTCAATTTTTCAAATTTTTATGAAAAAAATTTAATGAACTATAAATTGTTCATTTCATATGCAAAAAACTAAAAACACTATACATCGCCTATTATTCATGCAAAAAAATTAAATGGGCTATAGATACAAAATATAATGGGCTATACATGGTTGATTTTTTAAATTTTTATGAAAAACATTAATGGGCTATAAATTGTCCATTTCGTATACAAAAACTTAAATGGACTATATACGTCATCTATATTTCGTGCAAAAAATTTAATGAAATATACATCATCCAATTTTTAGGAAAAAAAATTTTTTATGAAAAAAATTTAATCAATTTTTCAAATTTTTATGAAAAAATTTAATGAACTATAAATCGTTCATTTCATATGCAAAAAACTAAAAACACTATACATCGCCTATTATTCATGCAAAAAAATTAAATGGGCTATAGATACAAAATATAATGCGCTATACATGGTTGATTTTTTAAATTTTTATGAAAAACATTAATGGGCTATAAATTGTCCATTTCGTATACAAAAACTTAAATGGACTATATACGTCGTCTATATTTCGTGCAAAGAATTTAATGAAATATACATCATCCAATTTTTAGGAAATAAAATTTTTTATGAAAAAAATTTAATGGACTATACATCGTCAATTTTTCAAATTTTTATGAAAAAATTTAATGAACTATAAATTGTTCATTTCATATGCAAAAAACTAAAAACACTATACATCGCCTATTATTCATGCAAAAAAATTAAATGGGCTATAGATACAAAATATAATGGGCTATACATGGTTGATTTTTTAAATTTTTATGAAAAACATTAATGGGCTATAAATTGTCCATTTCGTGTACAAAAACTTAAATGGACTATAGACGTCGTCTATATTTCGTGCAAAGAATTTAATGAAATATACATCATCCAATTTTTAGGAAAAAAAATTTTTTATGAAAAAAATTTAATCGTCAATTTTTCAAATTTTTATGAAAAAGTTTAATGAACTATAAATCGTTCATTTCATATGCAAAAAACTAAAAACACTATACATCGCCTATTATTCATACAAAAAAATTAAATGGGCTATAGATACAAAATATAATGGGCTATACATGGTTGATTTTTTAAAATTTTATGAAAAACATTAATGGGCTATAAATTGTCCATTTCGTATACAAAAACTTAAATGGACTATATACGTCGTCTATATTTCGTGCAAAGAATTTAATGAAATATACATCATCCAATTTTTAGGAAAAAAAATTTTTTATGAAAAAAATTTAATCAATTTTTAAAATTTTTATGAAAAAATTTAATGAACTATAAATCGTTCATTTCATATGCAAAAAACTAAAAACACTATACATCGCCTATTATTCATGCAAAAAAAATTAAATGGGCTATAGATACAAAATATAATGCGCTATACATGGTTGATTTTTTAAATTTTTATGAAAAACATTAATGGGCTATAAATTGTCCATTTCGTATACAAAAACTTAAATGGACTATATACGTCGTCTATATTTCGTGCAAAGAATTTAATGAAATATACATCATCCAATTTTTAGGAAAAAAAATTTTTTATGAAAAAAATTTAATGGACTATACATCGTCAATTTTTCAAATTTTTATGAAAAAATTTAATGAACTATAAATCGTTCATTTCATATGCAAAAAACTAAAAACACTATACATCGTCTATTTTTCATGCAAAAAAATTAAATGGGCTATAGATACAAAATATAATGGGCTATACATGGTTGATTTTTTAAATTTTTATGAAAAACATTAATGGGCTATAAATTGTCCATTTCGTGTACAAAAACTTAAATGGACTATAGACGTCGTCTATATTTCGTGCAAAGAATTTAATGAAATATACATCATCCAATTTTTAGGAAAAAAAATTTTTTATGAAAAAAATTTTCAATTTTTCAAATTTTTATGAAAAAGTTTAATGAACTATAAATCGTTCATTTCATATGCAAAAAACTAAAAACACTATACATCGTCTATTTTTCATGCAAAAAAATTAAATGGGCTATATATACAAAATATTATGGGCTATACATGGTTGATTTTTTAAATTTTTATGAATAATATTAATGGGCTATAAATTGTCCATTTCGTATACAAAAACTTAAATGGACTATATACGTCGTCTATATTTCGTGCAAAGAATTTAATGAAATATACATCATCCAATTTTTAGGAAAAAAAATTTTTTATGAAAAAAATTTAATGGACTACACATCGTCAATTTTTCAAATTTTTATGAAAAAATTTAATGAACAATAAAAAACTAAAAACACTATACATCGTCTATTTTTCATGCAAAAAAATTAAATGGGCTATAGATACAAAATATTATGGGCTATACATGGTTGATTTTTTAAATTTTTATGAAAAACATTAATGGGCTATAAATTGTCCATTTCGTATACAAAAACTTAAATGGACTATATACGTCGTCTATATTTCATGCAAAGAATTAAATGAAATATACATCATCCAATTTTTAGGAAAAAAAAATTTTTTATGAAAAAAATTTAATGGTCTATACATCGTCAATTTTTTAAATTTTTATGAAAAAATTTAATGAACTATAATCGTTCTTATCATATTTTTCATGCAAAAAAATTAAATGGGCTATAGATACAAAATATTATGGGCTATACATGGTTGATTTTTTAAATTTTTATGAAAAACATTAATGGGCTATAAATTGTCCATTTCGTATACAAAAACTTAAATGGACTATATACATCGTCTATATTTCGTGCAAAGAATTTAATGAAATATACATCATCCAATTTTTAGGAAAAAAAATTTTTTATGAAAAAAATTTAATGGACATCGTCAATTTTTCAAATTTTTATGAAAAAATTTAATCAACTATTAATCGTTCATTTCATATGCAAAAAACTAAAAACACTATACATCGTCTATTTTTCATGCAAAAAAATTAAATGGGCTATAGATACAAAATATTATGGGCTATACATGGTTGATTTTTTAAATTTTTATGAAAAACATTAATGGGCTATAAATTGTCCATTTCGTATACAAAAACTTAAATGGACTATATACGTCGTCTATATTTCGTGCAAAAAATTTAATGAAATATACATCATCCAATTTTTAGGAAAAAAAATTTTTTATGAAAAAAATTTAATCAATTTTTCAAATTTTTATGAAAAAATTTAATGAACTATAAATCGTTCATTTCATATGCAAAAAACTAAAAACACTATACATCGCCTATTATTCATGCAAAAAAATTAAATGGGCTATAGATACAAAATATAATGCGCTATACATGGTTGATTTTTTAAATTTTTATGAAAAACATTAATGGGCTATAAATTGTCCATTTCGTATACAAAAACTTAAATGGACTATATACGTCGTCTATATTTCGTGCAAAGAATTTAATGAAATATACATCATCCAATTTTTAGGAAAAAAAATTTTTTATGAAAAAAATTTAATGGACTATACATCGTCAATTTTTCAAATTTTTATGAAAAAATTTAATGAACTATAAATCGTTCATTTCATATGCAAAAAACTAAAAACACTATACATCGCCTATTATTCATGCAAAAAAATTAAATGGGCTATAGATACAAAATATAATGGGCTATACATGGTTGATTTTTTAAATTTTTATGAAAAACATTAATGGGCTATAAATTGTCCATTTCGTATACAAAAACTTAAATGGACTATATACGTCGTCTATATTTCGTGCAAAGAATTTAATGAAATATACATCATCCAATTTTTAGGAAAAAAAATTTTTTATGAAAAAAATTTAATGGACTATTATACATCGTCAATTTTTCAAATTTTTATGAAAAAATTTAATGAACTATAAATTGTTCATTTCATATGCAAAAAACTAAAAACACTATACACCGCCTATTATTCATACAAAAAAATTAAATGGGCTATAGATACAAAATATTATGGGCTATACATGGTTGATTTTTTAAATTTTTATGAAAAACATTAATGGGCTATAAATTGTCCATTTCGTATAACAAAACTTAAATGGACTATATACGTCATCTATATTTCGTGCAAAAAATTTAATGAAATATACATCATCCAATTTTTAGGAAAAAAATTTTTTATGAAAAAAAATTAATCAATTTTTCAAATTTTTATGAAAAAATTTAATGAACTATAAATCGTTCATTTCATATGCAAAAAACTAAAAACACTATACATCGCCTATTATTCATGCAAAAAAATTAAATGGGCTATAGATACAAAATATAATGGGCTATACATGGTTGATTTTTTAAATTTTTATGAAAAACATTAATGGGCTATAAATTGTCCATTTCGTATACAAAAACTTAAATGGACTATATACGTCGTCTATATTTCGTGCAAAGAATTTAATGAAATATACATCATCCAATTTTTAGGAAAAAAAATTTTTTATGAAAAAAATTTAATGGACTATACATCGTCAATTTTTCAAATTTTTATGAAAAAATTTAATGAACTATAAATCGTTCATTTCATATGCAAAAAACTAAAAACACTATACATCGCCTATTATTCATGCAAAAAAATTAAATGGGCTATAGATACAAAATATAATGGGCTATACATGGTTGATTTTTTAAATTTTTATGAAAAACATTAATGGGCTATAAATTGTCCATTTCGTATACAAAAACTTAAATGGACTATATACGTCATCTATATTTCGTGCAAAAAATTTAATGAAATATACATCATCCAATTTTTAGGAAAAAAATTTTTTATGAAAAAAATTTAATCAATTTTTCAAATTTTTATGAAAAAATTTAATGAACTATAAATCGTTCATTTCATATGCAAAAAACTAAAAACACTATACATCGCCTATTATTCATGCAAAAAAATTAAATGGGCTATAGATACAAAATATAATGGGCTATACATGGTTGATTTTTTAAATTTTTATGAAAAACATTAATGGGCTATAAATTGTCCATTTCGTATACAAAAACTTAAATGGACTATATACGTCGTCTATATTTCGTGCAAAGAATTTAATGAAATATACAACATCCAATTTTTAGGAAAAAAAATTTTTTATGAAAAAAATTTAATGGACTATTATACATCGTCAATTTTTCAAATTTTTATGAAAAAATTTAATGAACTATAAATTGTTCATTTCATATGCAAAAAACTAAAAACACTATACACCGCCTATTATTCATACAAAAAAATTAAATGGGCTATAGATACAAAATATTATGGGCTATACATGGTTGATTTTTTAAATTTTTATGAAAAACATTAATGGGCTATAAATTGTCCATTTCGTATACAAAAACTTAAATGGACTATATACGTCATCTATATTTCGTGCAAAAAATTTAATGAAATATACATCATCCAATTTTTAGGAAAAAAATTTTTTATGAAAAAAATTTAATCAATTTTTCAAATTTTTATGAAAAAATTTAATGAACTATAAATCGTTCATTTCATATGCAAAAAACTAAAAACAATATACATCGCCTATTATTCATGCAAAAAAATTAAATGGGCTATAGATACAAAATATAATGGGCTATACATGGTTGATTTTTTAAATTTTTATGAAAAACATTAATGGGCTATAAATTGTCCATTTCGTATACAAAAACTTAAATGGACTATATACGTCGTCTATTTTTCGTGCAAAGAATTTAATGAAATATACATCATCCAATTTTTAGGAAAAAAATTTTTTATGAAAAAATTTAATGAACTATAAATCGTTCATTTCATATGCAAAAAACTAAAAACACTATACATCGCCTATTATTCATGCAAAAAAATTAAATGGGCTATAGATACAAAATATAATGGGCTATACATGGTTGATTTTTTAAATTTTTATGAAAAACATTAATGGGCTATAAATTGTCCATTTCGTATAACAAAACTTAAATGGACTATATACGTCATCTATATTTCGTGCAAAAAATTTAATGAAATATACATCATCCAATTTTTAGGAAAAAAATTTTTTATGAAAAAAATTTAATCAATTTTTCAAATTTTTATGAAAAAATTTAATGAACTATAAATCGTTCATTTCATATGCAAAAAACTAAAAACACTATACATCGCCTATTATTCATGCAAAAAAATTAAATGGGCTATAGATACAAAATATAATGGGCTATACATGGTTGATTTTTTAAATTTTTATGAAAAACATTAATGGGCTATAAATTGTCCATTTCGTATACAAAAACTTAAATGGACTATATACGTCGTCTATATTTCGTGCAAAGAATTTAATGAAATATACATCATCCAATTTTTAGGAAAAAAAATTTTTTATGAAAAAAATTTAATGGACTATACATCGTCAATTTTTCAAATTTTTATGAAAAAATTTAATGAACTATAAATCGTTCATTTCATATGCAAAAAACTAAAAACACTATACATCGCCTATTATTCATGCAAAAAAATTAAATGGGCTATAGATACAAAATATAATGGGCTATACATGGTTGATTTTTTAAATTTTTATGAAAAACATTAATGGGCTATAAATTGTCCATTTCGTATACAAAAACTTAAATGGACTATATACGTCATCTATATTTCGTGCAAAAAATTTAATGAAATATACATCATCCAATTTTTAGGAAAAAAATTTTTTATGAAAAAAATTTAATCAATTTTTCAAATTTTTATGAAAAAATTTAATGAACTATAAATCGTTCATTTCATATGCAAAAAACTAAAAACACTATACATCGCCTATTATTCATGCAAAAAAATTAAATGGGCTATAGATACAAAATATAATGGGCTATACATGGTTGATTTTTTAAATTTTTATGAAAAACATTAATGGGCTATAAATTGTCCATTTCGTATACAAAAACTTAAATGGACTATATACGTCATCTATATTTCGTGCAAAGAATTTAATGAAATATACATCATCCAATTTTTAGGAAAAAAAATTTTTTATGAAAAAAATTTAATGGACTATACATCGTCAATTTTTCAAATTTTTATGAAAAAATTTAATGAACTATAAATCGTTCATTTCATATGCAAAAAACTAAAAACACTATACATCGCCTATTATTCATGCAAAAAAATTAAATGGGCTATAGATACAAAATATAATGGGCTATACATGGTTGATTTTTTAAATTTTTATGAAAAACATTAATGGGCTATAAATTGTCCATTTCGTATACAAAAACTTAAATGGACTATATACGTCGTCTATATTTCGTGCAAAGAATTTAATGAAATATACATCATCCAATTTTTAGGAAAAAAAATTTTTTATGAAAAAAATTTAATGGACTATACATCGTCAATTTATCAAATTTTTATGAAAAAATTTAATGAACTATAAATCGTTCATTTCATATGCAAAAAACTAAAAACACTATACATCGCCTATTATTCATGCAAAAAAATTAAATGGGCTATAGATACAAAATATAATGGGCTATACATGGTTGATTTTTTAAATTTTTATGAAAAACATTAATGGGCTATAAATTGTCCATTTCGTATACAAAAACTTAAATGGACTATATACGTCGTCTATATTTCGTGCAAAGAATTTAATGAAATATACATCATCCAATTTTTAGGAAAAAAAATTTTTTATGAAAAAAATTTAATGGACTATTATACATCGTCAATTTTTCAAATTTTTATGAAAAAATTTAATGAACTATAAATTGTTCATTTCATATGCAAAAAACTAAAAACACTATACACCGCCTATTATTCATACAAAAAAATTAAATGGGCTATAGATACAAAATATTATGGGCTATACATGGTTGATTTTTTAAATTTTTATGAAAAACATTAATGGGCTATAAATTGTCCATTTCGTATACAAAAACTTAAATGGACTATATACGTCATCTATATTTCGTGCAAAAAATTTAATGAAATATACATCATCCAATTTTTAGGAAAAAAATTTTTTATGAAAAAAATTTAATCAATTTTTCAAATTTTTATGAAAAAATTTAATGAACTATAAATCGTTCATTTCATATGCAAAAAACTAAAAACAATATACATCGCCTATTATTCATGCAAAAAAATTAAATGGGCTATAGATACAAAATATAATGGGCTATACATGGTTGATTTTTTAAATTTTTATGAAAAACATTAATGGGCTATAAATTGTCCATTTCGTATACAAAAACTTAAATGGACTATATACGTCGTCTATTTTTCGTGCAAAGAATTTAATGAAATATACATCATCCAATTTTTAGGAAAAAAATTTTTTATGAAAAAATTTAATGAACTATAAATCGTTCATTTCATATGCAAAAAACTAAAAACACTATACATCGCCTATTATTCATGCAAAAAAATTAAATGGGCTATAGATACAAAATATAATGGGCTATACATGGTTGATTTTTTAAATTTTTATGAAAAACATTAATGGGCTATAAATTGTCCATTTCGTTTACAAAAACTTAAATGGACTATATACGTCGTCTATATTTCGTGCAAAGAATTTAATGAAATATACATCATCCAATTTTTAGGAAAAAAAATTTTTTATGAAAAAAATTTAATGGACTATACATCGTCAATTTTTCAAATTTTTATGAAAAAATTTAATGAACTATAAATTGTTCATTTCATATGCAAAAAACTAAAAACACTATACACCGCCTATTATTCATGCATAAAAATTAAATGGGCTATAGATACAAAATATTATGGGCTATACATGGTTGATTTTTTAAATTTTTATGAAAAACATTAATGGGCTATAAATTGTCCATTTCGTATACAAAAACTTAAATGGACTATATACGTCATCTATATTTCGTGCAAAAAATTTAATGAAATATACATCATCCAATTTTTAGGAAAAAAAATTTTTTATGAAAAAAATTTAATCAATTTTTCAAATTTTTATGAAAAAATTTAATGAACTATAAATCGTTCATTTCATATGCAAAAAACTAAAAACACTATACATCGCCTATTATTCATGCAAAAAAATTAAATGGGCTATAGATACAAAATATAATGGGCTATACATGGTTGATTTTTTAAATTTTTATGAAAAACATTAATGGGCTATAAATTGTCCATTTCGTATACAAAAACTTAAATGGACTATATACGTCGTCTATATTTCGTGCAAAGAATTTAATGAAATATACATCATCCAAAATATAATGGGCTATACATGTTTGATTTTTTAAATTTTTATGAAAAACATTAATGGGCTATAAATTGTCCATTTCGTATACAAAAACTTAAATGGACTATATACGTCGTCTATTTTTCGTGCAAAGAATTTAATGAAATATACATCATCCAATTTTTAGGAAAAAAATTTTTTATGAAAAAATTTAATGAACTATAAATCGTTCATTTCATATGCAAAAAACTAAAAACACTATACATCGCCTATTATTCATGCAAAAAAATTAAATGGGCTATAGATACAAAATATAATGGGCTATACATGGTTGATTTTTTAAATTTTTATGAAAAACATTAATGGGCTATAAATTGTCCATTTCGTTTACAAAAACTTAAATGGACTATATACGTCGTCTATATTTCGTGCAAAGAATTTAATGAAATATACATCATCCAATTTTTAGGAAAAAAAATTTTTTATGAAAAAAATTTAATGGACTATACATCGTCAATTTTTCAAATTTTTATGAAAAAATTTAATGAACTATAAATTGTTCATTTCATATGCAAAAAACTAAAAACACTATACACCGCCTATTATTCATGCATAAAAATTAAATGGGCTATAGATACAAAATATTATGGGCTATACATGGTTGATTTTTTAAATTTTTATGAAAAACATTAATGGGCTATAAATTGTCCATTTCGTATACAAAAACTTAAATGGACTATATACGTCATCTATATTTCGTGCAAAAAATTTAATGAAATATACATCATCCAATTTTTAGGAAAAAAAATTTTTTATGAAAAAAATTTAATCAATTTTTCAAATTTTTATGAAAAAATTTAATGAACTATAAATCGTTCATTTCATATGCAAAAAACTAAAAACACTATACATCGCCTATTATTCATGCAAAAAAATTAAATGGGCTATAGATACAAAATATAATGGGCTATACATGGTTGATTTTTTAAATTTTTATGCAAAACATTAATGGGCTATAAATTGTCCATTTCGTATACAAAAACTTAAATGGACTATATACGTCGTCTATATTTCGTGCAAAGAATTTAATGAAATATACATCATCCAATTTTTAGGAAAAAAAATTTTTTATGAAAAAAATTTAATGGACTATTATACATCGTCAATTTTTCAAATTTTTATGAAAAAATTTAATGAACTATAAATCGTTCATTTCATATGCAAAAAACTAAAAACACTATACATCGCCTATTATTCATGCAAAAAAATTAAATGGGCTATAGATACAAAATATAATGGGCTATACATGGTTGATTTTTTAAATTTTTATGAAAAACATTAATGGGCTATAAATTGTCCATTTCGTATACAAAAACTTAAATGGACTATATACGTCGTCTATATTTCGTGCAAAGAATTTAATGAAATATACATCATCCAATTTTTAGGAAAAAAAATTTTTTATGAAAAAAATTTAACGGACTATTATACATCGTCAATTTTTCAAATTTTTATGAAAAAATTTAATGAACTATAAATTGTTCATTTCATATGCAAAAAACTAAAAACACTATACACCGCCTATTATTCATACAAAAAAATTAAATGGGCTATAGATACAAAATATTATGGGCTATACATGGTTGATTTTTTAAATTTTTATGAAAAACATTAATGGGCTATAAATTGTCCATTTCGTATACAAAAACTTAAATGGACTATATACGTCATCTATATTTCGTGCAAAAAATTTAATGAAATATACATCATCCAATTTTTAGGAAAAAAATTTTTTATGAAAAAAATTTAATCAATTTTTCAAATTTTTATGAAAAAATTTAATGAACTCTAAATCGTTCATTTCATATGCAAAAAACTAAAAACACTATACATCGCCTATTATTCATGCAAAAAAATTAAATGGGCTATAGATACAAAATATAATGGGCTATACATGGTTGATTTTTTAAATTTTTATGAAAAACATTAATGGGCTATAAATTGTCCATTTCGTATACAAAAACTTAAATGGACTATATACGTCGTCTATATTTCGTGCAAAGAATTTAATGAAATATACATCATCCAATTTTTAGGAAAAAAATTTTTTATGAAAAAATTTAATGAACTATAAATCGTTCATTTCATATGCAAAAAACTAAAAACACTATACATCGCCTATTATTCATGCAAAAAAATTAAATGGGCTATAGATACAAAATATAATGGGCTATACATGGTTGATTTTTTAAATTTTTATGAAAAACATTAATGGGCTATAAATTGTCCATTTCGTATACAAAAACTTAAATGGACTATATACGTCGTCTATATTTCGTGCAAAGAATTTAATGAAATATACATCATCCAATTTTTAGGAAAAAAAATTTTTTATGAAAAAAATTTAATGGACTATACATCGTCAATTTTTCAAATTTTTATGAAAAAATTTAATGAACTATAAATTGTACATTTCATATGCAAAAAACTAAAAACACTATACACCGCCTATTATTCATGCAAAAAAATTAAATGGGCTATAGATACAAAATATTATGGGCTATACATGGTTGATTTTTTAAATTTTTATGAAAAACATTAATGGGCTATAAATTGTCCATTTCGTATACAAAAACTTAAATGGACTATATACGTCATCTATATTTCGTGCAAAAAATTTAATGAAATATACATCATCCAATTTTTAGGAAAAAAAATTTTTTATGAAAAAAATTTAATCAATTTTTCAAATTTTTATGAAAAAATTTAATGAACTATAAATCGTTCATTTCATATGCAAAAAACTAAAAACACTATACATCGCCTATTATTTAATGGACTATACATCGTCAATTTTTAAAATTTTTATGAAAAAATTTAATGAACTATAAATTGTTCATTTCATATGCAAAAAACTAAAAACACTATACACCGCCTATTATTCATACAAAAAAATTAAATGGGCTATAGATACAAAATATTATGGGCTATACATGGTTGATTTTTTAAATTTTTATGAAAAACATTAATGGGCTATAAATTGTCCATTTCGTATACAAAAACTTAAATGGACTATATACGTCATCTATATTTCGTGCAAAAAATTTAATGAAATATACATCATCCAATTTTTAGGAAAAAAATTTTTTATGAAAAAAATTTAATCAATTTTTCAAATTTTTATGAAAAAATTTAATGAACTATAAATCGTTCATTTCATATGCAAAAAACTAAAAACACTATACATCGCCTATTATTCATGCAAAAAAATTAAATGGGCTATAGATATAAAATATTATGGGCTATACATGGTTGATTTTTTAAATTTTTATGAAAAACATTAATGGGCTATAAGTTGTCCATTTCGTATACAAAAACTTAAATGGACTATATACGTCATCTATATTTCGTGCAAAAAATTTAATGAAATATACATCATCCAATTTTTAGGAAAAAAATTTTTTATGAAAAAAATTTAATCAATTTTTCAAATTTTTATGAAAAAATTTAATGAACTATAAATCGTTCATTTCATATGCAAAAAACTAAAAACACTATACATCGCCTATTATTCATGCAAAAAAATTAAATGGGCTATAGATATAAAATATTATGGGCTATACATGGTTGATTTTTTAAATTTTTATGAAAAACATTAATGGGCTATAAATTGTCCATTTCGTATACAAAAACTTAAATGGACTATATACGTCGTCTATATTTCGTGCAAAGAATTTAATGAAATATACATCATCCAATTTTTAGGAAAAAAAATTTTTTATGAAAAAAACGATGTCCATTTCGTATACAAAAACTTAAATGGACTATATACGTCGTCTATATTTCGTGCAAAGAATTTAATGAAATATACATCATCCAATTTTTAGGAAAAAAAATTTTTTATGAAAAAAATTTAATGGACAATTTTTCAAATTTTTATGAAAAAATTTAATCAACTATGAATCGTTCATTTCATATGCAAAAAACTAAAAACACTATACATCGCCTATTATTCATGCAAAAAAATTAAATGGGCTATAGATACAAAATATAATGGGCTATACATGGTTGATTTTTTAAATTTTTATGAAAAACATTAATGGGCTATAAATTGTCCATTTCGTATACAAAAACTTAAATGGAATATATACGTCGTCTATATTTCGTGCAAAGAATTTAATGAAATATACATCATCCAATTTTTAGGAAAAAAATTTTTTATGAAAAAAATTTAATCAATTTTTCAAATTTTTATGAAAAAATTTAATGAACTATAAATCGTTCATTTCATATGCAAAAAAACTAAAAACACTATACATCGTCTATTTTTCATGCAAAAAAATTAAATGGGCTATAGATACAAAATATAATGGGCTATACATGGTTGATTTTTTAAATTTTTATGAAAAACATTAATGGGCTATAAATTGTCCATTTCGTATACAAAAACTTAAATGGACTATATACGTCATCTATATTTCGTGCAAAAAATTTAATGAAATATACATCATCCAATTTTTATGAAAAAAATTTAATGGACTATACATCGTCAATTTTTCAAATTTTTATGAAAAAATTTAATGAACTATAAATCGTTCATTTCATATGCAAAAAACTAAAAACACTATACATCGCCTATTATTCATGCAAAAAAATTAAATGGGCTATAGATACAAAATATAATGGGCTATACATGGTTGATTTTTTAAATTTTTATGAAAAACATTAATGGGCTATAAATTCTCCATTTCGTATACAAAAACTTAAATGGACTATATACGTCGTCTATATTTCGTGCAAAGAATTTAATGAAATATACATCATCCAATTTTTAGGAAAAAAATTTTTTATGAAAAAAATTTAATGGACTATACATCGTCAATTTTTCAAATTTTTATGAAAAAATTTAATGAACTATAAATCGTTCATTTCATATGCAAAAAACTAAAAACACTATACATCGCCTATTATTCATGCAAAAAAATGAAATGGGCTATAGATACAAAATATAATGGGCTATACATGGTTGATTTTTTAAATTTTTATGAAAAACATTAATGGGCTATAAATTGTCCATTTCGTATACAAAAACTTAAATGGACTATATACGTCGTCTATATTTCGTGCAAAGAATTTAATGAAATATACATCATCCAATTTTTAGGAAAAAAAATTTTTTATGAAAAAAATTTAATTTTTCAAATTTTTATGAAAAAATTTAATGAACTATAAATCGTTCATTTCATATGCAAAAAACTAAAAACACTATACATCGCCTATTATTCATGCAAAAAAATTAAATGGGCTATAGATACAAAATATAATGGGCTATACATGGTTGATTTTTTAAATTTTTATGAAAAACATTAATGGGCTATAAATTGTCCATTTCGTATAAAAAAACTTAAATGGACTATATAAGTCGTCTATATTTCGTGCAAAGAATTTAATGAAATATACATCATCCAATTTTTAGGAAAAAAATTTTTTATGAAAAAAATTTAATCAATTTTTCAAATTTTTATGAAAAAATTTAATGAACTATAAATCGTTCATTTCATATGCAAAAAACTAAAAACACTATACATCGCCTATTATTCATGCAAAAAAATTAAATGGGCTATAGATACAAAATATAATGGGCTATACATGGTTGATTTTTTAAATTTTTATGAAAAACATTAATGGGCTATAAATTCTCCATTTCGTATACAAAAACTTAAATGGACTATATACGTCGTCTATATTTCGTGCAAAGAATTTAATGAAATATACATCATCCAATTTTTAGGAAAAAAATTTTTTATGAAAAAAATTTAATGGACTATACATCGTCAATTTTTCAAATTTGTATGAAAAAATTTAATGAACTATAAATCGTTCATTTCATATGCAAAAAACTAAAAACACTATACATCGCCTATTATTCATGCAAAAAAATTAAATGGGCTATAGATACAAAATATAATGGGCTATACATGGTTGATTTTTTAAATTTTTATGAAAAACATTAATGGGCTATAAATTGTCCATTTCGTATACAAAAACTTAAATGGACTATATAAGTCGTCTATATTTCGTGCAAAGAATTTAATGAAATATACATCATCCAATTTTTAGGAAAAAAATTTTTTATGAAAAAAATTTAATCAATTTTTCAAATTTTTATGAAAAAATTTAATGAACTATAAATCGTTCATTTCATATGCAAAAAACTAAAAACACTATACATCGCCTATTATTCATGCAAAAAAATTAAATGGGCTATAGATACAAAATATAATGGGCTATACATGGTTGATTTTTTAAATTTTTATGAAAAACATTAATGGGCTATAAATTGTCCATTTCGTATACAAAAACTTAAATGGACTATATAAGTCGTCTATATTTCGTGCAAAGAATTTAATGAAATATACATCATCCAATTTTTAGGAAAAAAAATTTTTATGAAAAAAATTTAATCAATTTTTCAAATTTTTATGAAAAAATTTAATGAACTATAAATCGTTCATTTCATATGCAAAAAACTAAAAACACTATACATCGCCTATTATTCATGCAAAAAAATTAAATGGGCTATAGATACAAAATATAATGGGCTATACATGGTTGATTTTTTAAATTTTTATGAAAAACATTAATGGGCTATAAATTGTCCATTTCGTATACAAAAACTTAAATGGACTATATAAGTCGTCTATATTTCGTGCAAAGAATTTAATGAAATATACATCATCCAATTTTTAGGAAAAAAAATTTTTATGAAAAAAATTTAATCAATTTTTCAAATTTTTATGAAAAAATTTAATGAACTATAAATCGTTCATTTCATATGCAAAAAACTAAAAACACTATACATCGCCTATTATTCATGCAAAAAAATTAAATGGGCTATAGATACAAAATATAATGGGCTATACATGGTTGATTTTTTAAATTTTTATGAAAAACATTAATGGGCTATAAATTCTCCATTTCGTATACAAAAACTTAAATGGACTATATACGTCGTCTATATTTCGTGCAAAGAATTTAATGAAATATACATCATCCAATTTTTAGGAAAAAAATTTTTTATGAAAAAAATTTAATGGACTATACATCGTCAATTTTTCAAATTTTTATGAAAAAATTTAATGAACTATAAATCGTTCATTTCATATGCAAAAAACTAAGAACACTATACATCGCCTATTATTCATGCAAAAAAATGAAATGGGCTATAGATACAAAATATAATGGGCTATACATGGTTGATTTTTTAAATTTTTATGAAAAACATTAATGGGCTATAAATTGTCCATTTCGTATACAAAAACTTAAATGGACTATATACGTCGTCTATATTTCGTGCAAAGAATTTAATGAAATATACATCATCCAATTTTTAGGAAAAAAAATTTTTTATGAAAAAAATTTAATTTTTCAAATTTTTATGAAAAAATTTAATGAACTATAAATCGTTCATTTCATATGCAAAAAACTAAAAACACTATACATCGCCTATTATTCATGCAAAAAAATTAAATGGGCTATAGATACAAAATATAATGGGCTATACATGGTTGATTTTTTAAATTTTTATGAAAAACATTAATGGGCTATAAATTGTCCATTTCGTATACAAAAACTTAAATGGACTATATAAGTCGTCTATATTTCGTGCAAAGAATTTAATGAAATATACATCATCCAATTTTTAGGAAAAAAATTTTTTATGAAAAAAATTTAATCAATTTTTCAAATTTTTATGAAAAAATTTAATGAACTATAAATCGTTCATTTCATATGCAAAAAACTAAAAACACTATACATCGCCTATTATTCATGCAAAAAAATTAAATGGGCTATAGATACAAAATATAATGGGCTATACATGGTTGATTTTTTAAATTTTTATGAAAAACATTAATGGGCTATAAATTGTCCATTTCGTATACAAACACTTAAATGGACTATATAAGTCGTCTATATTTCGTGCAAAGAATTTAATGAAATATACATCATCCAATTTTTAGGAAAAAAATTTTTTATGAAAAAAATTTAATCAATTTTTCAAATTTTTATGAAAAAATTTAATGAACTATAAATCGTTCATTTCATATGCAAAAAACTAAAAACACTATACATCGCCTATTATTCATGCAAAAAAATTAAATGGGCTATAGATACAAAATATAATGGGCTATACATGGTTGATTTTTTAAATTTTTATGAAAAACATTAATGGGCTATAAATTGTCCATTTCGTATACAAAAACTTAAATGGACTATATAAGTCGTCTATATTTCGTGCAAAGAATTTAATGAAATATACATCATCCAATTTTTAGGAAAAAAATTTTTTATGAAAAAAATTTAATCAATTTTTCAAATTTTTATGAAAAAATTTAATGAACTATAAATCGTTCATTTCATATGCAAAAAACTAAAAACACTATACATCGCCTATTATTCATGCAAAAAAATTAAATGGGCTATAGATACAAAATATAATGGGCTATACATGGTTGATTTTTTAAATTTTTATGAAAAACATTAATGGGCTATAAATTGTCCATTTCGTATACAAAAACTTAAATGGACTATATAAGTCGTCTATATTTCGTGCAAAGAATTTAATGAAATATACATCATCCAATTTTTAGGAAAAAAAATTTTTATGAAAAAAATTTAATCAATTTTTCAAATTTTTATGAAAAAATTTAATGAACTATAAATCGTTCATTTCATATGCAAAAAACTAAAAACACTATACATCGCCTATTATTCATGCAAAAAAATTAAATGGGCTATAGATACAAAATATAATGGGCTATACATGGTTGATTTTTTAAATTTTTATGAAAAACATTAATGGGCTATAAATTGTCCATTTCGTATACAAAAACTTAAATGGACTATATAAGTCGTCTATATTTCGTGCAAAGAATTTAATGAAATATACATCATCCAATTTTTAGGAAAAAAAATTTTTATGAAAAAAATTTAATCAATTTTTCAAATTTTTATGAAAAAATTTAATGAACTATAAATCGTTCATTTCATATGCAAAAAACTAAAAACACTATACATCGCCTATTATTCATGCAAAAAAATTAAATGGGCTATAGATACAAAATATAATGGGCTATACATGGTTGATTTTTTAAATTTTTATGAAAAACATTAATGGGCTATAAATTGTCCATTTCGTATACAAAAACTTAAATGGACTATATAAGTCGTCTATATTTCGTGCAAAGAATTTAATGAAATATACATCATCCAATTTTTAGGAAAAAAATTTTTTATGAAAAAAATTTAATCAATTTTTCAAATTTTTATGAAAAAATTTAATGAACTATAAATCGTTCATTTCATATGCAAAAAACTAAAAACACTATACATCGCCTATTATTCATGCAAAAAAATTAAATGGGCTATAGATACAAAATATAATGGGCTATACATGGTTGATTTTTTAAATTTTTATGAAAAACATTAATGGGCTATAAATTGTCCATTTCGTATACAAAAACTTAAATGGACTATATAAGTCGTCTATATTTCGTGCAAAGAATTTAATGAAATATACATCATCCAATTTTTAGGAAAAAAATTTTTTATGAAAAAAATTTAATCAATTTTTCAAATTTTTATGAAAAAATTTAATGAACTATAAATCGTTCATTTCATATGCAAAAAACTAAAAACACTATACATCGCCTATTATTCATGCAAAAAAATTAAATGGGCTATAGATACAAAATATAATGGGCTATACATGGTTGATTTTTTAAATTTTTATGAAAAACATTAATGGGCTATAAATTGTCCATTTCGTATACAAAAACTTAAATGGACTATATACGTCGTCTATATTTCGTGCAAAGAATTTAATGAAATATACATCATCCAATTTTTAGGAAAAAAATTTTTTATGAAAAAAATTTAATGGACTATACATCGTCAATTTTTCAAATTTTTATGAAAAAATTTAATGAACTATAAATCGTTCATTTCATATGCAAAAAACTAAAAACACTATACATCGCCTATTATTCATGCAAAAAAATTAAATGGGCTATAGATACAAAATATAATGGGCTATACATGGTTGATTTTTTAAATTTTTATGAAAAACATTAATGGGCTATAAATTGTCCATTTCGTATACAAAAACTTAAATGGACTATATACGTCGTCTATATTTCGTGCAAAGAATTTAATGAAATATACATCATCCAATTTTTAGGAAAAAAAATTTTTTATGAAAAAAATTTAATTTTTCAAATTTTTATGAAAAAATTTAATGAACTATAAATCGTTCATTTCATATGCAAAAAACTAAAAACACTATACATCGCCTATTATTCATGCAAAAAATTAAATGGGCTATAGATACAAAATATAATGGGCTATACATGGTTGATTTTTTAAATTTTTATGAAAAACATTAATGGGCTATAAATTGTCCATTTCGTATACAAAAACTTAAATGGACTATATACGTCGTCTATATTTCGTGCAAAGAATTTAATGAAATATACATCATCCAATTTTTAGGAAAAAAAATTTTTTATGAAAAAAATTTAATTTTTCAAATTTTTATGAAAAAATTTAATGAACTATAAATCGTTTATTTCATATGCAAAAAACTAAAAACACTATACATCGTCTATTTTTCATGCAAAAAAATTAAATGGGCTATAGATACAAAATATTATGGGCTATACATGGTTGATTTTGTAAATTTTTATGAAAAACATTAATGGGCTATAAATTGTCCATTTCGTATACAAAAACTTAAATGGACTATATACGTCGTCTATATTTCGTGCAAAGAATTTAATGAAATATACATCATCCAATTTTTAGGAAAAAAAATTTTTATGAAAAAAATTTAATGGACTATACATCGTCAATTTTTCAAATTTTTATGAAAAAATTTAATGAACTATAAATCGTTCATTTCATATGCAAAAAACTAAAAACACTATACATCGCCTATTATTCATGCAAAAAAATTAAATGGGCTATAGATACAAAATATAATGGGCTATACATGGTTGATTTTTTAAATTTTTATGAAAAACATTAATGGGCTATAAATTGTCCATTTCGTATACAAAAACTTAAATGGACTATATACGTCGTCTATATTTCGTGCAAAGAATTTAATGAAATATACATCATCCAATTTTTAGAAAAAAAAATTTTTATGAAAAAAATTTAATGAACTATACATCGTCAATTTTTCAAATTTTTATGAAAAAATTTAATGAACTATAAATCGTTCATTTCATATGCAAAAAACTAAAAACACTATACATCGCCTATTATTCATGCAAAAAAATTAAATGGGCTATAGATACAAAATATAATGGGCTATACATGGTTGATTTTTTAAATTTTTATGAAAAACATTAATGGGCTATAAATTGTCCATTTCGTATACAAAAACTTAAATGGACTATATACGTCGTCTATATTTCGTGCAAAGAATTTAATGAAATATACATCATCCAATTTTTAGGAAAAAAAATTTTTATGAAAAAAATTTAATGGACTATACATCGTCAATTTTTCAAATTTTTATGAAAAAATTTAATGAACTATAAATCGTTCATTTCATATGCAAAAAACTAAAAACACTATACATCGCCTATTATTCATGCAAAAAAATTAAATGGGCTATAGATACAAAATATAATGGGCTATACATGGTTGATTTTTTAAATTTTTATGAAAAACATTAATGGGCTATAAATTGTCCATTTCGTATACAAAAACTTAAATGGACTATATACGTCGTCTATATTTCGTGCAAAGAATTTAATGAAATATACATCATCCAATTTTTAGAAAAAAAAATTTTTATGAAAAAAATTTAATGGACTATACATCGTCAATTTTTCAAATTTTTATGAAAAAATTTAATGAACTATAAATCGTTCATTTCATATGCAAAAAACTAAAAACACTATACATCGCCTATTATTCATGCAAAAAAATTAAATGGGCTATAGATACAAAATATAATGGGCTATACATGGTTGATTTTTTAAATTTTTATGAAAAACATTAATGGGCTATAAATTGTCCATTTCGTATACAAAAACTTAAATGGACTATATACGTCGTCTATATTTCGTGCAAAGAATTTAATGAAATATACATCATCCAATTTTTAGGAAAAAAAATTTTTTATGAAAAAAATTTAATGGACTATACATCGTCAAATTTTTATGAAAAAATTTAATGAACTATAAATCGTTCATTTCATATGCAAAAAACTAAAAACACTATACATCGCCTATTATTCATGCAAAAAAATTAAATGGGCTATAGATACAAAATATAATGGGCTATACATGGTTGATTTTTTAAATTTTTATGAAAAACATTAATGGGCTATAAATTGTCCATTTCGTATACAAAAACTTAAATGGACTATATACGTCGTCTATATTTCGTGCAAAGAATTTAATGAAATATACATCATCCAATTTTTAGGAAAAAAATTTTTTATGAAAAAAATTTAATGGACTATACATCGTCAATTTTTCAAATTTTTATGAAAAAATTTAATGAACTATAAATCGTTCATTTCATATGCAAAAAACTAAAAACACTATACATCGCCTATTATTCATGCAAAAAAATTAAATGGGCTATAGATACAAAATATAATGGGCTATACATGGTTGATTTTTTAAATTTTTATGAAAAACATTAATGGGCTATAAATTGTCCATTTCGTATACAAAAACTTAAATGGACTATATACGTCGTCTATATTTCGTGCAAAGAATTTAATGAAATATACATCATCCAATTTTTAGGAAAAAAAATTTTTATGAAAAAAATTTAATGGACTATACATCGTCAATTTTTCAAATTTTTATGAAAAAATTTAATGAACTATAAATCGTTCATTTCATATGCAAAAAACTAAAAACACTATACATCGCCTATTATTCATGCAAAAAAATTAAATGGGCTATAGATACAAAATATAATGGGCTATACATGGTTGATTTTTTAAATTTTTATGAAAAACATTAATGGGCTATAAATTGTCCATTTCGTATACAAAAACTTAAATGGACTATATACGTCGTCTATATTTCGTGCAAAGAATTTAATGAAATATACATCATCCAATTTTTAGGAAAAAAAATTTTTTATGAAAAAAATTTAATTTTTCAAATTTTTATGAAAAAATTTAATGAACTATAAATCGTTTATTTCATATGCAAAAAACTAAAAACACTATACATCGTCTATTTTTCGTGCAAAAAAATTAAATGGGCTATAGATACAAAATATTATGGGCTATACATGGTTGATTTTTTAAATTTTTATGAAAAACATTAATGGGCTATAAATTGTCCATTTCGTATACAAAAACTTAAATGGACTATATACGTCGTCTATATTTCGTGCAAAGAATTTAATGAAATATACATCATCCAATTTTTAGGAAAAAAAATTTTTATGAAAAAAATTTAATGGACTATACATCGTCAATTTTTCAAATTTTTATGAAAAAATTTAATGAACTATAAATCGTTCATTTCATATGCAAAAAACTAAAAACACTATACATCGCCTATTATTCATGCAAAAAAATTAAATGGGCTATAGATACAAAATATAATGGGCTATACATGGTTGATTTTTTAAATTTTTATGAAAAACATTAATGGGCTATAAATTGTCCATTTCGTATACAAAAACTTAAATGGACTATATACGTCGTCTATATTTCGTGCAAAGAATTTAATGAAATATACATCATCCAATTTTTAGGAAAAAAAATTTTTTATGAAAAAAATTTAATGGACTATACATCGTCAATTTTTCAAATTTTTATGAAAAAATTTAATGAACTATAAATCGTTCATTTCATATGCAAAAAACTAAAAACACTATACATCGCCTATTATTCATGCAAAAAAATTAAATGGGCTATAGATACAAAATATAATGGGCTATACATGGTTGATTTTTTAAATTTTTATGAAAAACATTAATGGGCTATAAATTGTCCATTTCGTATACAAAAACTTAAATGGACTATATACGTCGTCTATATTTCGTGCAAAGAATTTAATGAAATATACATCATCCAATTTTTAGGAAAAAAAATTTTTATGAAAAAAATTTAATGGACTATACATCGTCAATTTTTCAAATTTTTATGAAAAAATTTAATGAACTATAAATCGTTCATTTCATATGCAAAAAACTAAAAACACTATACATCGCCTATTATTCATGCAAAAAAATTAAATGGGCTATAGATACAAAATATAATGGGCTATACATGGTTGATTTTTTAAATTTTTATGAAAAACATTAATGGGCTATAAATTGTCCATTTCGTATACAAAAACTTAAATGGACTATATACGTCGTCTATATTTCGTGCAAAGAATTTAATGAAATATACATCATCCAATTTTTAGGAAAAAAAATTTTTATGAAAAAAATTTAATGGACTATACATCGTCAATTTTTCAAATTTTTATGAAAAAGTTTAATGAACTATAAATCGTTCATTTCATATGCAAAAAACTAAAAACACTATACATCGCCTATTATTCATGCAAAAAAATTAAATGGGCTATAGATACAAAATATAATGGGCTATACATGGTTGATTTTTTAAAATTTTATGAAAAACATTAATGGGCTATAAATTGTCCATTTCGTATACAAAAACTTAAATGGACTATATACGTCGTCTATATTTCGTGCAAAGAATTTAATGAAATATACATCATCCAATTTTTATGGAAAAAAATTTTATATGAAAAAAATTTTATATGAAAAAAATTTAATGGACTATACATCGTCAATTTTTAAAATTTTTATGAAAAAATTTAATGAACTATAAATCGTTCATTTCATATGCAAAAAACTAAAAACACTATACATCGTCTATTTTTCATGCAAAAAAATTAAATGGGCTATAGATACAAAATATAATGGGCTATATACATGGTTGATTTTTTAAATTTTTATGAAAAACATTAATGGGCTATAAATTGTCCATTTCGTGTACAAAAACTTAAATGGACTATAGACGTCGTCTATATTTCGTGCAAAGAATTTAATGAAATATACATCATCCACTTTTTAGGAAAAAAAATTTTTTATGAAAAAAATTTAATCGTCAATTTTTCAAATTTTTATGAAAAAATTTAATGAACTATAAATCGTTCATTTCATATGCAAAAAACTAAAAACACTATACATCGCCTATTATTCATGCAAAAAACTTAAATGGGCTATAGATACAAAATATAATGGGCTATACATGGTTGATTTTTTAAATTTTTATGAAAAACATTAATGGGCTATAAATTGTCCATTTCGTATACAAAAACTTAAATGGACTATATACGTCGTCTATATTTCGTGCAAAGAATTTAATGAAATATACATCATCCAATTTTTAGGAAAAAAAATTTTTTATGAAAAAAAATTTAATGGACTATACATCGTAAATTTTTCAAATTTTTATGAAAAAATTTAATGAACTATAAATCGTTCATTTCATATGCAAAAAACTAAAAACACTATACATCGCCTATTATTCATGCAAAAAAATTAAATGGGCTATAGATACAAAATATAATGGTTGATTTTTTAAATTTTTATGAAAAACATAAATGGGCTATAATTGTCCATTTCGTATACAAAAACTTAAATGGACTATATACGTCGTCTATATTTCATGCAAAGAATTTAATGAAATATACATCATCCAATTTTTAGGAAAAAAAATTTTTTATGAAAAAAATTTAATTTTTCAAATTTTTATGAAAAAATTTAATGAACTATAAATCGTTTATTTCATATGCAAAAAACTAAAAACACTATACATCGTCTATTTTTCATGCAAAAAAATTAAATGGGCTATAGATACAAAATATTATGGGCTATACATGGTTGATTTTTTAAATTTTTATGAAAAACATTAATGGGCTATAAATTGTCCATTTCGTATACAAAAACTTAAATGGACTATATACGTCGTCTATATTTCGTGCAAAGAATTTAATGAAATATACATCATCCAATTTTTAGGAAAAAAAATTTTTATGAAAAAAATTTAATGGACTATACATCGTCAATTTTTCAAATTTTTATGAAAAAATTTAATGAACTATAAATCGTTCATTTCATATGCAAAAAACTAAAAACACTATACATCGCCTATTATTCATGCAAAAAAATTAAATGGGCTATAGATACAAAATATAATGGGCTATACATGGTTGATTTTTTAAATTTTTATGAAAAACATTAATGGGCTATAAATTGTCCATTTCGTATACAAAAACTTAAATGGACTATATACGTCGTCTATATTTCGTGCAAAGAATTTAATGAAATATACATCATCCAATTTTTAGGAAAAAAAATTTTTTATGAAAAAAATTTAATGGACTATAATCGTCAATTTTGCAAATTTTTATGAAAAAATTTAATGAACTATAAATCGTTCATTTCATATGCAAAAAACTAAAAACACTATACATCGCCTATTATTCATGCAAAAAAAATAAATGGGCTATAGATACAAAATATAATGGGCTATACATGGTTGATTTTTTAAATTTTTATGAAAAACATTAATGGGCTATAAATTGTCCATTTCGTATACAAAAACTTAAATGGACTATATACGTCGTCTATATTTCGTGCAAAGAATTTAATGAAATATACATCATCCAATTTTTAGGAAAAAAAATTTTTTATGAAAAAAATTTAATTTTTCAAATTTGTATGAAAAAATTTAATGAACTATAAATCGTTTATTTCATATGCAAAAAACTAAAAACACTATACATCGTCTATTTTTCATGCAAAAAAATTAAATGGGCTATAGATACAAAATATTATGGGCTATACATGGTTGATTTTTTAAATTTTTATGAAAAACATTAATGGGCTATAAATTGTCCATTTCGTATACAAAAACTTAAATGGACTATATACGTCGTCTATATTTCGTGCAAAGAATTTAATGAAATATACATCATCCAATTTTTAGGAAAAAAAATTTTTTATGAAAAAAATTTAATGGACTATATATACATCGTCAATTTTTCAAATTTTTATGAAAAAATTTAATGAACTATAAATTGTTCATTTCATATGCAAAAAACTAAAAACATTATACACCGCCTATTATTCATGCAAAAAAATTAAATGGGCTATAGATACAAAATATTATGGGCTATACATGGTTGATTTTTTAAATTTTTATGAAAAACATTAATGGGCTATAAATTGTCCATTTCGTATACAAAAACTTAAATGGACTATATACGTCATCTATATTTCGTGCAAAAAATTTAATGAAATATACATCATCCAATTTTTAGGAAAAAAAATTTTTTATGAAAAAAATTTAATCAATTTTTCAAATTTTTATGAAAAAATTTAATGAACTATAAATCGTTTATTTCATATGCAAAAAACTAAAAACACTATACATCGTCTATTTTTCATGCAAAAAAATTAAATGGGCTATAGATACAAAATATTATGGGCTATACATGGTTGATTTTTTAAATTTTTATGAAAAACATTAATGGGCTATAAATTGTCCATTTCGTATACAAAAACTTAAATGGACTATATACGTCGTCTATATTTCGTGCAAAGAATTTAATGAAATATACATCATCCAATTTTTAGGAAAAAAAATTTTTTATGAAAAAAATTTAATGGACTATACATCGTCAATTTTTCAAATTTTTATGAAAAAATTTAATGAACTATAAATCGTTTATTTCATATGCAAAAAACTAAAAACACTATACATCGTCTATTTTTCATGCAAAAAAATTAAATGGGCTATAGATACAAAATATTATGGGCTATACATGGTTGATTTTTTAAATTTTTATGAAAAACATTAATGGGCTATAAATTGTCCATTTCGTATACAAAAACTTAAATGGACTATATACGTCGTCTATATTTCGTGCAAAGAATTTAATGAAATATACATCATCCAATTTTTAGGAAAAAAAATTTTTTATGAAAAAAATTTAATGGACTATACATCGTCAATTTTTAAAATTTTTATGAAAAAATTTAATGAACTATAAATCGTTCATTTCATATGCAAAAAACTAAAAACACTATACATCGCCTATTATTCATGCAAAAAAATTAAATGGGCTATAGATACAAAATATAATGCGCTATACATGGTTGATTTTTTAAATTTTTATGAAAAACATTAATGGGCTATAAATTGTCCATTTCGTATACAAAAACTTAAATGGACTATATACGTCGTCTATATTTCGTGCAAAGAATTTAATGAAATATACATCATCCAATTTTTAGGAAAAAAAAATTTTATGAAAAAAATTTAATGGACTATACATCGTCAATTTTTCAAATTTTTATGAAAAAATTTAATGAACTATAAATCGTTCATTTCATATGCAAAAAACTAAAAACACTATACATCGCCTATTATTCATGCAAAAAAATTAAATGGGCTATAGATACAAAATATAATGGGCTATACATGGTTGATTTTTTAAATTTTTATGAAAAACATTAATGGGCTATAAATTGTCCATTTCGTATACAAAAACTTAAATGGACTATATACGTCGTCTATATTTCGTGCAAAGAATTTAATGAAATATACATCATCCAATTTTTAGGAAAAAAAATTTTTTATGAAAAAATTTTAATCAATTTTTCAAATTTTTATGAAAAAATTTAATGAACTATAAATCGTTCATTTCATATGCAAAAAACTAAAAACACTATACATCGCCTATTATTCATGCAAAAAAATTAAATGGGCTATAGATACAAAATATAATGGGCTATACATGGTTGATTTTTTAAAATTTTATGAAAAACATTAATGGGCTATAAATTGTCCATTTCGTATACAAAAACTTAAATGGACTATATACGTCGTCTATATTTCGTGCAAAGAATTTAATGAAATATACATCATCCAATTTTTAGGAAAAAAAATTTTTTATGAAAAAAATTTAATGGACTATACATCGTCAATTTTTCAAATTTTTATGAAAAAATTTAATGAACTATAAATCGTTCATTTCATATGCAAAAAACTAAAAACACTATACATCGCCTATTATTCATGCAAAAAAATTAAATGGGCTATAGATACAAAATATAATGGGCTATACATGGTTGATTTTTTAAATTTTTATGAAAAACATTAATGGGCTATAAATTGTCCATTTCGTATACAAAAACTTAAATGGACTATATACGTCGTCTATATTTCGTGCAAAGAATTTAATGAAATATACATCATCCAATTTTTAGGAAAAAAAATTTTTTATGAAAAAAATTTAATGGATATACATCGTCAATTTTTCAAATTTTTATGAAAAAATTTAATGAACTATAAATTGTTCATTTCATATGCAAAAAACTAAAAACATTATACACCGCCTATTATTCATGCAAAAAATTAAATGGGCTATAGATACAAAATATTATGGGCTATACATGGTTGATTTTTTAAATTTTTATGAAAAACATTAATGGGCTATAAATTGTCCATTTCGTATACAAAAACTTAAATGGACTATATACGTCATCTATATTTCGTGCAAAAAATTTAATGAAATATACATCATCCAATTTTTAGGAAAAAAAATTTTTTATGAAAAAAATTTAATCAATTTTTCAAATTTTTATGAAAAAATTTAATGAACTATAAATCGTTCATTTCATATGCAAAAAACTAAAAACACTATACATCGCCTATTATTCATGCAAAAAAATTAAATGGGCTATAGATACAAAATATAATGCGCTATACATGGTTGATTTTTTAAATTTTTATGAAAAACATTAATGGGCTATAAATTGTCCATTTCGTATACAAAAACTTAAATGGACTATATACGTCGTCTATATTTCGTGCAAAGAATTTAATGAAATATACATCATCCAATTTTTAGGAAAAAAAATTTTTTATGAAAAAAATTTAATGGACTATACATCGTCAATTTTTCAAATTTTTATGAAAAAATTTAATGAACTATAAATCGTTTATTTCATATGCAAAAAACTAAAAACACTATACATCGTCTATTTTTCATGCAAAAAAATTAAATGGGCTATAGATACAAAATATTATGGGCTATACATGGTTGATTTTTTAAATTTTTATGAAAAACATTAATGGGCTATAAATTGTCCATTTCGTATACAAAAACTTAAATGGACTATATACGTCGTCTATATTTCGTGCAAAGAATTTAATGAAATATACATCATCCAATTTTTAGGAAAAAAAAATTTTATGAAAAAAATTTAATGGACTATACATCGTCAATTTTTCAAATTTTTATGAAAAAATTTAATGAACTATAAATCGTTCATTTCATATGCAAAAAACTAAAAACACTATACATCGCCTATTATTCATGCAAAAAAATTAAATGGGCTATAGATACAAAATATAATGGGCTATACATGGTTGATTTTTTAAATTTTTATGAAAAACATTAATGGGCTATAAATTGTCCATTTCGTATACAAAAACTTAAATGGACTATATACGTCGTCTATATTTCGTGCAAAGAATTTAATGAAATATACATCATCCAACTTTTAGGAAAAAAAATTTTTTATGAAAAAAATTTAATGGACTATACATCGTCAATTTTTAAAATTTTTATGAAAAAATTTAATGAACTATAAATCGTTCATTTCATATGCAAAAAACTAAAAACACTATACATCGCCTATTATTCATGCAAAAAAATTAAATGGGCTATAGATACAAAATATAATGGGCTATACATGGTTGATTTTTTAAATTTTTATGAAAAACATTAATGGGCTATAAATTGTCCATTTCGTATACAAAAACTTAAATGGACTATATACGTCGTCTATATTTCGTGCAAAGAATTTAATGAAATATACATCATCCAATTTTTAGGAAAAAAATTTTTTATGAAAAAAATTTAATGGACTATATATACATCGTCAATTTTTCAAATTTTTATGAAAAAATTTAATGAACTATAAATCATTTATTTCATATGCAAAAAACTAAAAACACTATACATCGTCTATTTTTCATGCAAAAAAATTAAATGGGCTATAGATACAAAATATTATGGGCTATATATACATGGTTGATTTTTTAAATTTTTATGAAAAACATTAATGGGCTATAAATTGTCCATTTCGTATACAAAAACTTAAATGGACTATATACGTCGTCTATATTTCGTGCAAAGAATTTAATGAAATATACATCATCCAATTTTTAGGAAAAAAATTTTTTTTATGAAAATCGTCAATTTTTCAAATTTTTATGAAAAAATTTAATGAACTATAAATTGTTCATTTCATATGCAAAAAACTAAAAACACTATACACCGCCTATTATTCATGCAAAAAAATTAAATGGGCTATAGATACAAAATATTATGGGCTATACAGGTTGATTTTTTAAATTTTTAAGAAAAACATTAATGGGCTATAAATTGTCCATTTCGTATACAAAAACTTAAATGGACTATATACGTCATCTATATTTCGTGCAAAGAATTTAATGAAATATACATCATCCAATTTTTAGGAAAAAAAATTTTTTATGAAAAAAATTTAATCAATTTTTCAAATTTTTATGAAAAAATTTAATGAACTATAAATCGTTCATTTCATATGCAAAAAACTAAAAACACTATACATCGCCTATTATTCATGCAAAAAAATTAAATGGGCTATAGATACAAAATATAATGGGCTATACATGGTTGATTTTTTAAATTTTTATGAAAAACATTAATGGGCTATAAATTGTCCATTTCGTATACATAAACTTAAATGGACTATATACGTCGTCTATATTTCGTGCAAAGAATTTAATGAAATATACATCATCCAATTTTTAGGAAAAAAAAATTTTTATGAAAAAAATTTAATGGACTATACATCGTCAATTTTTCAAATTTTTATGAAAAAATTTAATGAACTATAAATTGTTCATTTCATATGCAAAAAACTAAAAACATTATACACCGCCTATTATTCATGCAAAAAAATTAAATGGGCTATAGATACAAAATATTATGGGCTATACATGGTTGATTTTTTAAATTTTTATGAAAAACATTAATGGGCTATAAATTGTCCATTTCGTATACAAAAACTTAAATGGACTATATACGTCGTCTATATTTCGTGCAAAGAATTTAATGAAATATACATCATCCAATTTTTAGGAAAAAAAATTTTTTATGAAAAAAATTTAATGGACTATACATCGTCAATTTTTCAAATTTTTATGAAAAAATTTAATGAACTATAAATTGTTCATTTCATATGCAAAAAACTAAAAACACTATACACCGCCTATTATTCATGCAAAAAAATTAAATGGGCTATAGATACAAAATATTATGGGCTATACATGGTTGATTTTTTAAATTTTTATGAAAAACATTAATGGGCTATAAATTGTCCATTTCGTATACAAAAACTTAAATGGACTATATACGTCATCTATATTTCGTGCAAAAAATTTAATGAAATATACATCATCCAATTTTTAGGAAAAAAAATTTTTTATGAAAAAAATTTAATCAATTTTTCAAATTTTTATGAAAAAATTTAATGAACTATAAATCGTTCATTTCATATGCAAAAAACTAAAAACACTATACATCGCCTATTATTCATGCAAAAAAATTAAATGGGCTATAGATACAAAATATAATGGGCTATACATGGTTGATTTTTTAAATTTTTATGAAAAACATTAATGGGCTATAAATTGTCCATTTCGTATACAAAAACTTAAATGGACTATATACGTCGTCTATATTTCGTGCAAAGAATTTAATGAAATATACATCATCCAATTTTTAGGAAAAAAAATTTTTTATGAAAAAAATTTAATGGACTATATATACATCGTCAATTTTTCAAATTTTTATGAAAAAATTTAATGAACTATAAATTGTTCATTTCATATGCAAAAAACTAAAAACACTATACACCGCCTATTATTCATGCAAAAAAATTAAATGGGCTATAGATACAAAATATTATGGGCTATACATGGTTGATTTTTTAAATTTTTATGAAAAACATTAATGGGCTATAAATTGTCCATTTCGTATACAAAAACTTAAATGGACTATATACGTCATCTATATTTCGTGCAAAAAATTTAATGAAATATACATCATCCAATTTTTAGGAAAAAAAATTTTTTATGAAAAAAATTTAATCAATTTTTCAAATTTTTATGAAAAAATTTAATGAACTATAAATCGTTCATTTCATATGCAAAAAACTAAAAACACTATACATCGCCTATTATTCATGCAAAAAAATTAAATGGGCTATAGATACAAAATATAATGCGCTATACATGGTTGATTTTTTAAATTTTTATGAAAAACATTAATGGGCTATAAATTGTCCATTTCGTATACAAAAACTTAAATGGACTATATACGTCGTCTATATTTCGTGCAAAGAATTTAATGAAATATACATCATCCAATTTTTAGGAAAAAAAATTTTTTATGAAAAAAATTTAATGGACTATACATCGTCAATTTTTCAAATTTTTATGAAAAAATTTAATGAACTATAAATCGTTTATTTCATATGCAAAAAACTAAAAACACTATACATCGTCTATTTTTCATGCAAAAAAATTAAATGGGCTATAGATACAAAATATTATGGGCTATACATGGTTGATTTTTTAAATTTTTATGAAAAACATTAATGGGCTATAAATTGTCCATTTCGTATACAAAAACTTAAATGGACTATATACGTCGTCTATATTTCGTGCAAAGAATTTAATGAAATATACATCATCCAATTTTTAGGAAAAAAAATTTTTTATGAAAAAAATTTAATGGACTATTATACATCGTCAATTTTTCAAATTTTTATGAAAAAACTTAATGAACTATAAATCGTTCATTTCATATGCAAAAAACTAAAAACACTATACATCGTCTATTTTTCATGCAAAAAAATTAAATGGGCTATAGATACAAAATATAATGGGCTATACATGGTTGATTTTTTAAATTTTTATAAAAAACATTAATGGGCTATAAATTGTCCATTTCGTATACAAAAACTTAAATGGACTATATACGTCGTCTATATTTCGTGCAAAGAATTTAATGAAATATACATCATCCAATTTTTATGAAAAAAAATTTTTTATGAAAAAAATTTAATGGACTATATATACATCGTCAATTTTTCAAATTTTTATGAAAAAATTTAATGAACTATAAATCGTTCATTTCATATGCAAAAAACTAAAAACACTATACATCGTTTATTTTTCATGCAAAAAAATTAAATGGGCTATAGATACAAAATATAATGGGCTATACATGGTTGATTTTTTAAATTTTTATAAAAAACATTAATGAGCAATAAATTGTCCATTTCGTATAGAAAAACTTAAATGGACTATATACGTCGTCTATATTTCGTGCAAAGAATTTAATGAAATATACATCATCCAATTTTTATGAAAAAAAATTTTTATGAAAAAAATTTAATGGACTATACATTGTCAATTTTTCAAATTTTTATGAAAAAATTTAATGAACTATAAATCGTTCATTTCATATGCAAAAAACTAAAAACACTATACATCGTCTATTTTTCATGCAAAAAAATGAAATGGGCTATAGATACAAAATATAATGGGCTATACATGGTTGATTTTTTAAATTTTTATGAAAAACATTAATGGGCTATAAATTGTCCATTTCGTATACAAAAACTTAAATGGACTATATACGTCGTCTATATTTCGTGCAAAGAATTTAATGAAATATACATCATCAAATTTTTATGAAAAAAAATTTTTTATGAAAAAAATTTAATGGACTATTTCAAATTTTTATGAAAAAATTTAATGAACTATAGATCGTTCATTTCATATGCAAAAAACTAAAAACACTATATATCATCTATTTTTCATGCAAAAAAATTAAATGGGCTATAGATACAAAATATAATGGGCTATACCTGGTTGATTTTTTAAATTTTTATGAAAAACATTAATGGGCTATAAATTGTCCATTTCGTACATGCAAAAAAATTAAATGGGCTATAGATACAAAATATAATGGGCTATACATGGTTGATTTTTTAAATTTTTATGAAAAACATTAATGGGCTATAAATTGTCCATTTCGTATACAAAAACTTAAATGGACTATATACGTCGTCTATATTTCGTGCAAAGAATTTAATGAAATATACATCATCCAATTTTTATGAAAAAAAATTTTTTATGAAAAAAATTTAATGGACTATACATCGTCAATTTTTCAAATTTTTATGAAAAAATTTAATGAACTAAAAACATTAATGGGCTATAAATTGTCCATTTCGTATACAAAAACTTAAATGGACTATATACGTCGTCTATATTTCGTGCAAAGAATTTAATGAAATATACATCATCCAATTTTTATGAAAAAAAAAATTTATGAAAAAAATTTAATGGACTATACATCGTCAATTTTTCAAATTTTTATGAAAAAATTTAATGAACTATAGATCGTTCATTCACATGCAAAAAACTAAAAACACTATACATCGTCTATTTTTCATGGAAAAAAATTAAATGGGCTATAGATACAAAATATAATGGGATATACATGGTTGATTTTTTAAATTTTTATGAAAAACATTAATGGGCTATAAATTGTCCATTTCGTACATGCAAAAAAATTAAATGGGCTATAGATACAAAATATTATGGGCTATACATGGTTGATTTTTTAAATTTTTATGAAAAACATTAATGGGCTATAAATTGTCCATTTCGTATACAAAAACTTAAATGGACTATATACGTCGTCTATATTTCGTGCAAAGAATTTAATGAAATATACATCATCCAATTTTTATGAAAAAAAAATTTTTATGAAAAAAATTTAATGGACTCTATATACATCGTCAATTTTTCAAATTTTTATGAAAAAATTTAATGAACTATAGATTGTTCATTCACATGCAAAAAACTAAAAACACTATACATCGTCTATTTTTCATGGAAAAAAATTAAATGGGCTATAGATACAAAATATAATGGGATATACATGGTTGATTTTTTAAATTTTTATAAAAAACATTAATGGGCTATAAATTGTCCATTTCGTATAGATAAACTTAAATGGACTATATACGTCGTCTATATTTCGTGCAAAGAATTTAATGAAATATACATCATCCAATTTTTATGAAAAAAAAATTTTTATGAAAAAAATTTAATGAACTATCGTCAATTTTTCAAATTTTTATGAAAAAATTTAATGAACTATAAATCGTTCATTTCATATGCAAAAAAACTAAAAACACTATACATCGTCTATTTTTCATGCAAAAAAATTAAATGGGCTATAGATACAAAATATAATGGGCTATACATGGTTGATTTTTTAAATTTTTATGAAAAACATTAATGGGCTATAAATTGTCCATTTCGTATACAAAAACTTAAATGGACTATATACGTCGTCTATATTTCGTGCAAAGAATTTAATGAAATATACATCATCCAATTTTTAGGAAAAAAAATTTTTTATGAAAAAAATTTAATGGACTATACATCGTCAATTTTTCAAATTTTTATGAAAAAATTTAATGAACTATAAATTGTTCATTTCATATGCAAAAAACTAAAAACACTATACACCGCCTATTATTCATGCAAAAAAATTAAATGGGCTATAGATACAAAATATTATGGGCTATACATGGTTGATTTTTTAAATTTTTATGAAAAACATTAATGGGCTATAAATTGTCCATTTCGTATACAAAAACTTAAATGGACTATATACGTCATCTATATTTCGTGCAAAAAATTTAATGAAATATACATCATCCAATTTTTAGGAAAAAAAATTTTTTATGAAAAAAATTTAATCAATTTTTCAAATTTTTATGAAAAAATTTAATGAACTATAAATCGTTCATTTCATATGCAAAAAACTAAAAACACTATACATCGCCTATTATTCATGCAAAAAAATTAAATGGGCTATAGATACAAAATATAATGGGCTATACATGGTTGATTTTTTAAATTTTTATGAAAAACATTAATGGGCTATAAATTGTCCATTTCGTATACAAAAACTTAAATGGACTATATACGTCGTCTATATTTCGTGCAAAGAATTTAATGAAATATACATCATCCAATTTTTAGGAAAAAAAATTTTTTATGAAAAAAATTTAATGGACTATACATCGTCAATTTTTCAAATTTTTATAAAAAAAATTTAATGAACTATAAATTGTTCATTTCATATGCAAAAAACTAAAAACACTATACACCGCCTATTATTCATGCAAAAAAATTAAATGGGCTATAGATACAAAATATTATGGGCTATACATGGTTGATTTTTTAAATTTTTATGAAAAACATTAATGGGCTATAAATTGTCCATTTCGTATACAAAAACTTAAATGGACTATATACGTCATCTATATTTCGTGCAAAAAATTTAATGAAATATACATCATCCAATTTTTAGGAAAAAAAATTTTTTATGAAAAAAATTTAATCAATTTTTCAAATTTTTATGAAAAAATTTAATGAACTATAAATCGTTCATTTCATATGCAAAAAACTAAAAACACTATACATCGCCTATTATTCATGCAAAAAAATTAAATGGGCTATAGATACAAAATATAATGGGCTATACATGGTTGATTTTTTAAATTTTTATGAAAAACATTAATGGGCTATAAATTGTCCATTTCGTATACAAAAACTTAAATGGACTATATACGTCGTCTATATTTCGTGCAAAGAATTTAATGAAATATACATCATCCAATTTTTAGGAAAAAAAATTTTTTATGAAAAAAATTTAATGGACTATATATACATCGTCAATTTTTCAAATTTTTATGAAAAAATTTAATGAACTATAAATTGTTCATTTCATATGCAAAAAACTAAAAACACTATACACCGCCTATTATTCATGCAAAAAAATTAAATGGGCTATAGATACAAAATATTATGGGCTATACATGGTTGATTTTTTAAATTTTTATGAAAAACATTAATGGGCTATAAATTGTCCATTTCGTATACAAAAACTTAAATGGACTATATACGTCATCTATATTTCGTGCAAAAAATTTAATGAAATATACATCATCCAATTTTTAGGAAAAAAAATTTTTTATGAAAAAAATTTAATCAATTTTTCAAATTTTTATGAAAAAATTTAATGAACTATAAATCGTTCATTTCATATGCAAAAAACTAAAAACACTATACATCGCCTATTATTCATGCAAAAAAATTAAATGGGCTATAGATACAAAATATAATGCGCTATACATGGTTGATTTTTTAAATTTTTATGAAAAACATTAATGGGCTATAAATTGTCCATTTCGTATACAAAAACTTAAATGGACTATATACGTCGTCTATATTTCGTGCAAAGAATTTAATGAAATATACATCATCCAATTTTTAGGAAAAAAAATTTTTTATGAAAAAAATTTAATGGACTATACATCGTCAATTTTTCAAATTTTTATGAAAAAATTTAATGAACTATAAATCGTTTATTTCATATGCAAAAAACTAAAAACACTATACATCGTCTATTTTTCATGCAAAAAAATTAAATGGGCTATAGATACAAAATATTATGGGCTATACATGGTTGATTTTTTAAATTTTTATGAAAAACATTAATGGGCTATAAATTGTCCATTTCGTATACAAAAACTTAAATGGACTATATACGTCGTCTATATTTCGTGCAAAGAATTTAATGAAATATACATCATCCAATTTTTAGGAAAAAAAATTTTTTATGAAAAAAATTTAATGGACTATTATACATCGTCAATTTTTCAAATTTTTATGAAAAAACTTAATGAACTATAAATCGTTCATTTCATATGCAAAAAACTAAAAACACTATACATCGTCTATTTTTCATGCAAAAAAATTAAATGGGCTATAGATACAAAATATAATGGGCTATACATGGTTGATTTTTTAAATTTTTATAAAAAACATTAATGGGCTATAAATTGTCCATTTCGTATACAAAAACTTAAATGGACTATATACGTCGTCTATATTTCGTGCAAAGAATTTAATGAAATATACATCATCCAATTTTTATGAAAAAAAATTTTTTATGAAAAAAATTTAATGGACTATATATACATCGTCAATTTTTCAAATTTTTATGAAAAAATTTAATGAACTATAAATCGTTCATTTCATATGCAAAAAACTAAAAACACTATACATCGTTTATTTTTCATGCAAAAAAATTAAATGGGCTATAGATACAAAATATAATGGGCTATACATGGTTGATTTTTTAAATTTTTATAAAAAACATTAATGAGCAATAAATTGTCCATTTCGTATAGAAAAACTTAAATGGACTATATACGTCGTCTATATTTCGTGCAAAGAATTTAATGAAATATACATCATCCAATTTTTATGAAAAAAAATTTTTATGAAAAAAATTTAATGGACTATACATTGTCAATTTTTCAAATTTTTATGAAAAAATTTAATGAACTATAAATCGTTCATTTCATATGCAAAAAACTAAAAACACTATACATCGTCTATTTTTCATGCAAAAAAATGAAATGGGCTATAGATACAAAATATAATGGGCTATACATGGTTGATTTTTTAAATTTTTATGAAAAACATTAATGGGCTATAAATTGTCCATTTCGTATACAAAAACTTAAATGGACTATATACGTCGTCTATATTTCGTGCAAAGAATTTAATGAAATATACATCATCAAATTTTTATGAAAAAAAATTTTTTATGAAAAAAATTTAATGGACTATTTCAAATTTTTATGAAAAAATTTAATGAACTATAGATCGTTCATTTCATATGCAAAAAACTAAAAACACTATATATCATCTATTTTTCATGCAAAAAAATTAAATGGGCTATAGATACAAAATATAATGGGCTATACCTGGTTGATTTTTTAAATTTTTATGAAAAACATTAATGGGCTATAAATTGTCCATTTCGTACATGCAAAAAAATTAAATGGGCTATAGATACAAAATATAATGGGCTATACATGGTTGATTTTTTAAATTTTTATGAAAAACATTAATGGGCTATAAATTGTCCATTTCGTATACAAAAACTTAAATGGACTATATACGTCGTCTATATTTCGTGCAAAGAATTTAATGAAATATACATCATCCAATTTTTATGAAAAAAAATTTTTTATGAAAAAAATTTAATGGACTATACATCGTCAATTTTTCAAATTTTTATGAAAAAATTTAATGAACTAAAAACATTAATGGGCTATAAATTGTCCATTTCGTATACAAAAACTTAAATGGACTATATACGTCGTCTATATTTCGTGCAAAGAATTTAATGAAATATACATCATCCAATTTTTATGAAAAAAAAAATTTATGAAAAAAATTTAATGGACTATACATCGTCAATTTTTCAAATTTTTATGAAAAAATTTAATGAACTATAGATCGTTCATTCACATGCAAAAAACTAAAAACACTATACATCGTCTATTTTTCATGGAAAAAAATTAAATGGGCTATAGATACAAAATATAATGGGATATACATGGTTGATTTTTTAAATTTTTATGAAAAACATTAATGGGCTATAAATTGTCCATTTCGTACATGCAAAAAAATTAAATGGGCTATAGATACAAAATATTATGGGCTATACATGGTTGATTTTTTAAATTTTTATGAAAAACATTAATGGGCTATAAATTGTCCATTTCGTATACAAAAACTTAAATGGACTATATACGTCGTCTATATTTCGTGCAAAGAATTTAATGAAATATACATCATCCAATTTTTATGAAAAAAAAATTTTTATGAAAAAAATTTAATGGACTCTATATACATCGTCAATTTTTCAAATTTTTATGAAAAAATTTAATGAACTATAGATTGTTCATTCACATGCAAAAAACTAAAAACACTATACATCGTCTATTTTTCATGGAAAAAAATTAAATGGGCTATAGATACAAAATATAATGGGATATACATGGTTGATTTTTTAAATTTTTATAAAAAACATTAATGGGCTATAAATTGTCCATTTCGTATAGATAAACTTAAATGGACTATATACGTCGTCTATATTTCGTGCAAAGAATTTAATGAAATATACATCATCCAATTTTTATGAAAAAAAAATTTTTATGAAAAAAATTTAATGAACTATCGTCAATTTTTCAAATTTTTATGAAAAAATTTAATGAACTATAAATCGTTCATTTCATATGCAAAAAAACTAAAAACACTATACATCGTCTATTTTTCATGCAAAAAAATTAAATGGGCTATAGATACAAAATATAATGGGCTATACATGGTTGATTTTTTAAATTTTTATGAAAAACATTAATGGGCTATAAATTGTCCATTTCGTATACAAAAACTTAAATGGACTATATACGTCGTCTATATTTCGTGCAAAGAATTTAATGAAATATTCATCATCCAATTTTTATGAAAAAAAATTTTTTATGAAAAAAATTTAATGGACTATACATCGTCAATTTTTCAAATTTTTATGAAAAAATTTAATGAACTATAAATCGTTCATTTCATATGCAAAAAATTAAAAACACTATACATCGTCTATTTTTCATGCAAAAAAATTAAATGGGCTATAGATACAAAATATAATGGGCTATACATGGTTGATTTTTTAAATTTTTATAAAAAACATTAATGGGCTATAAATTGTCCATTTCGTATACAAAAACTTAAATGGACTATATACGTCGTCTATATTTCGTGCAAAGAATTAAATGAAATATACATCATCCAATTTTTATGAAAAAAAATTTTTTATGAAAAAAATTTAATAAACTATACATCGTCAATTTTTCAAATTTTTATGAAAAAATTTAATGAACTATAAATCGTTCTTTTCATATGCAAAAAACTAAAAAAACTATACATCGTCTATTTTTCATGCAAAAAAATTAAATGGGCTATAGATACAAAATATAATGGGCTATACATGGTTGATTTTTTAAATTTTTATGAAAAACATTAATGGGCTATAAATTGTCCATTTCGTATACAAAAACTTAAATGAACTATATACGTCGTCTATATTTCGTGCAAAGAATTTAAAGAAATATACAACATCTAATTTTTATGAAAAAAAAATTTTTATGAAAATAATTTAATGGACTATACATCGTCAATTTTTCAAATTTTTATGAAAAAATTTAATGAACTATAAATCGTTCATTTCATATGCAAAAAACTAAAAACACTATACATCGTCTATTTTTCATGCAAAAAAATTAAATGGGCTATAGATACAAAATATAATGGGCTATACATGGTTGATTTTTTAAATTTTTATAAAAAACATTAATGGGCTATAAATTGTCCATTTCGTATACAAAAACTTAAATGGACTATATACGTCGTCTATATTTCGTGCAAAGAATTTAATGAAATATACATCATCTAATTTTTATGAAAAAAAAATTTTTATGAAAAAAATTTAATGGACTATACATCGTCAATTTTTCAAATTTTTATGAAAAAATTTAATGAACTATAAATCGTTCATTTCATATGCAAAAAACTAAAAAAACTATACATCGTCTATTTTTCATGCAAAAAAATTAAATGGGCTATAGATACAAAATATAATGGGCTATACATAGTTGATTTTTTAAATTTTTATGAAAAACATTAATGGGCTATAAATTGTCCATTTCGTATACAAAAACTTAAATGGACTATATACGTCGTCTATATTTCGTGCAAAGAATTTAATGAAATATACATCATCCAATTTTTATGAAAAAAAATTTTTTATGAAAAAAATTTAATGGACTATACATCGTCAATTTTTCAAATTTTTATGAAAAAATTTAATGAACTATAAATCGTTCATTTCATATGCAAAAAACTAAAAACACTATACATCGTCTATTTTTCATGCAAAAAAAATAAATGGGCTATAGATACAAAATATAATGGGCTATACATGGTTGATTTTTTAAATTTTTATGAAAAACATTAATGGGCTATAAATTGTCCATTTCGTATACAAAAACTTAAATGGACTATATACGTCGTCTATATTTCGTGCAAAGAATTTAATGAAATATACATCATCCAATTTTTATGAAAAAAATTTTTTATGAAAAAAATTTAATGAACTATAAATCGTTCATTTCATATGCAAAAAACTAAAAACACTATACATCGTCTATTTTTCATGCAAAAAAATTAAATGGGCTATAGATACAAAATATAATGGGCTATACATGGTTGATTTTTTAAATTTTTATGAAAAACATTAATGGGCTATAAATTGTCCATTTCGTATACAAAAACTTAAATGGACTATATACGTCGTCTATATTTCGTGCAAAGAATTTAATGAAATATACATCATCCAATTTTTATGAAAAAAAATTTTTTATGAAAAAAATTTAATGGACTATACATCGTCAATTTTTCAAATTTTTATGAAAAAATTTAATGAACTATAAATCGTTCATTTCATATGCAAAAAATTAAAAACACTATACATCGTCTATTTTTCATGCAAAAAAATTAAATGGGCTATAGATACAAAATATAATGGGCTATACATGGTTGATTTTTTAAATTTTTATAAAAAACATTAATGGGCTATAAATTGTCCATTTCGTATACAAAAACTTAAATGGACTATATACGTCGTCTATATTTCGTGCAAAGAATTAAATGAAATATACATCATCCAATTTTTATGAAAAAAAATTTTTTATGAAAAAAATTTAATGGACTATACATCGTCAATTTTTCAAATTTTTATGAAAAAATTTAATGAACTATAGATCGTTCATTTCATATGCAAAAAACTAAAAACACTATACATCGTCTATTTTTCATAAAAAAAATTAAATGGGCTATAGATACAAAATATAATGGGCTATACATGGTTGATTTTTTAAATTTTTATAAAAAACATTAATGGGCTATAAATTGTCCATTTCGTATACAAAATCTTAAATGGACTATATACGTCGTCTATATTTCGTGCAAAGAATTTAATGAAATATACATCATCCAATTTTTATGAAAAAAAATTTTTTATGAAAAAAATTTTATGGACTATATACATCGTCAATTTTTCAAATTTTTATGAAAAAATTTAATGAACTATAAATCGTTCATTTCATATGGAAAAAACTAAAAACACTATACATCGTCTATTTTTCATGCAAAAAAATTAAATGGGCTAAGATACAAAATATAATGGGCTATACATGGTTGATTTTTTAAATTTTTATGAAAAACATTAATGGGCTATAAATTGTCCATTTCGTATACAAAAACTTAAATGGACTATATACGTCGTCTATATTTCGTGCAAAGAATTAAATGAAATATACATCATCCAATTTTTATATATAAAAAATTTTTTATAAAAAAAATTTAATGAACTATGCATCGTCAATTTTTCAAATTTTTATGAAAAAATTTAATGAACTATAAATCGTTCTTTTCATATGCAAAAAACTAAAAAAACTATACATCGTCTATTTTTCATGCAAAAAAATTAAATGGGCTATAGATACAAAATATAATGGGCTATACATGGTTGATTTTTTAAATTTTTATAAAAAACATTAATGGGCTATAAATTGTCCATTTCGTATACAAAAACTTAAATGGACTATATACGTCGTCTATATTTCGTGCAAAGAATTTAATGAAATATACATCATCCAATTTTTATGAAAAAAAATTTTTTATGAAAAAAATTTTATGGACTATATATACATCGTCAATTTTTCAAATTTTTATGAAAAAATTTAATGAACTATAAATCGTTCATTTCATATGCAAAAAAACTAAAAAAACTATACATCGTCTATTTTTCATGCAAAAAAATTAAATGGGCTATAGATACAAAATATAATGGGCTATACATGGTTGATTTTTTAAATTTTTATGAAAAACATTAATGGGCTATAAATTGTCCATTTCGTATACAAAAACTTAAATGGACTATATACGTCGTCTATATTTCGTGCAAAGAATTTAATGAAATATACATCATCCAATTTTTATGAAAAAAAATTTTTTATGAAAAAAATTTAATGGACTATACATCGTCAATTTTTCAAATTTTTATGAAAAAATTTAATGAACTATAAATCGTTCATTTCATATGAAAAAAAAACTAAAAACACTATACATCGTCTATTTTTCATGCAAACAAATTAAATGGGCTATAGATACAAAATATAATGGGCTATACATGGTTGATTTTTTAAAGTTTTATGAAAAACATTAATGGGCTATAAATTGTCCATTTCGTATACAAAAACTTAAATGGACTATATACGTCGTCTATATTTCGTGCAAAGAATTAAATGAAATATACATCATCCAATTTTTATGAAAAAAATTTTTTATAAAAAAAATTTAATGAACTATATATACATCGTCAATTTTTCAAATTTTTATGAAAAAATTTAATGAACTATAAATCGTTCATTTCATATGCAAAAAACTAAAAAAACTATACATCGTCTATTTTTCATGCAAAAAAATTAAATGGGCTATAGATACAAAATATAATGGGCTATACATGGTTGATTTTTTAAATTTTTATGAAAAACATTAATGGGCTATAAATTGTCCATTTCGTACATGCAAAAAAATTAAATGGGCTATAGATACAAAATATAATGGGCTATACATGGTTGATTTTTTAAATTTTTATGAAAAACATTAATGGGCTATAAATTGTCCATTTCGTATAAAAAAACTTAAATGGACTATATACGTCGTCTATATTTCGTGCAAAGAATTTAATGAAATATTCATCATCCAATTTTTATGAAAAAAAATTTTTTATGAAAAAAATTTAATGGACTATACATCGTCAATTTTTCAAATTTTTATGAAAAAATTTAATGAACTATAAATCGTTCATTTCATATGCAAAAAATTAAAAACACTATACATCGTCTATTTTTCATGCAAAAAAATTAAATGGGCTATAGATACAAAATATAATGGGCTATACATGGTTGATTTTTTAAATTTTTATAAAAAACATTAATGGGCTATAAATTGTCCATTTCGTATACAAAAACTTAAATGGACTATATACGTCGTCTATATTTCGTGCAAAGAATTAAATGAAATATACATCATCCAATTTTTATGAAAAAAAATTTTTTATGAAAAAAATTTAATGAACTATACATCGTCAATTTTTCAAATTTTTATGAAAAAATTTAATGAACTATAAATCGTTCTTTTCATATGCAAAAAACTAAAAAAACTATACATCGTCTATTTTTCATGCAAAAAAATTAAATGGGCTATAGATACAAAATATAATGGGCTATACATGGTTGATTTTTTAAATTTTTATGAAAAACATTAATGGGCTATAAATTGTCCATTTCGTATACAAAAACTTAAATGAACTATATACGTCGTCTATATTTCGTGCAAAGAATTTAATGAAATATACATCATCTAATTTTTATGAAAAAAAATTTTTTATGAAAAAAATTTAATGGACTATACATCGTCAATTTTTCAAATTTTTATGAAAAAATTTAATGAACTATAAATCGTTCATTTCATATGCAAAAAACTAAAAACATTATACATCGTCTATTTTTCATGCAAAAAAATTAAATGGGCTATAGATACAAAATATAATGGGCTATACATGGTTGATTTTTTAAATTTTTATAAAAAACATTAATGGGCTATAAATTGTCCATTTCGTATACAAAAACTTAAATGAACTATATACGTCGTCTATATTTCGTGCAAAGAATTTAATGAAATATACATCATCCAATTTTTATGAAAAAAAATTTTTTATGAAAAAAATTTAATGGACTATCGTCAATTTTTAAAATTTTTATGAAAAAATTTAATGAACTATAAATCGTTCATTTCATATGCAAAAAACTAAAAAAACTATACATCGTCTATTTTTCATGCAAAAAAATTAAATGGGCTATAGATACAAAATATAATGGGCTATACATGGTTGATTTTTTAAATTTTTATGAAAAACATTAATGGGCTATAAATTGTCCATTTCGTATACAAAAACTTAAATGGACTATATACGTCGTCTATATTTCGTGCAAAGAATTTAATGAAATATACATCATCCAATTTTTATGAAAAAAAATTTTTTATGAAAAAAATTTAATGGACTATACATCGTCAATTTTTCAAATTTTTATGAAAAAATTTAATGAACTATAAATCGTTCATTTCATATGAAAAAAAACTAAAAACACTATACATCGTCTATTTTTCATGCAAACAAATTAAATGGGCTATAGATACAAAATATAATGGGCTATACATGGTTGATTTTTTAAATTTTTATGAAAAACATTAATGGGCTATAAATTGTCCATTTCGTATACAAAAACTTAAATGGACTATATACGTCGTCTATATTTCATGCAAAGAATTTAATGAAATATACATCATCCAATTTTTATGAAAAAAATTGTTTATGAAAAAAATTTAATGGACTATACATCGTCAATTTTTAAAATTTTTATGAAAAAATTTAATGAACTATAAATCGTTCATTTCATATGCAAAAAACTAAAAACACTATACATCGTCTATTTTTCATGCAAAAAAATTAAATGGGCTATAGATACAAAATATAATGGGCTATACATGGTTGATTTTTTAAATTTTTATGAAAAACATTAATGGGCTATAAATTGTCCATTTCGTATACAAAAACTTAAATGGACTATATACGTCGTCTATATTTCGTGCAAAGAATTAAATGAAATATACATCATCCAATTTTTATGAAAAAAATTTTTTATAAAAAAAATTTAATGAACTATATATACATCGTCAATTTTTCAAATTTTTATGAAAAAATTTAATGAACTATAAATCGTTCATTTCATATGCAAAAAACTAAAAAAACTATACATCGTCTATTTTTCATGCAAAAAAATTAAATGGGCTATAGATACAAAATATAATGGGCTATACATGGTTGATTTTTTAAATTTTTATGAAAAACATTAATGGGCTATAAATTGTCCATTTCGTATACAAAAACTTAAATGGACTATATACGTCGTCTATATTTCGTGCAAAGAATTTAATGAAATATACATCATCCAATTTTTATGAAAAAAAATTTTTTATGAAAAGAATTTAATGGACTATACATCGTCAATTTTTCAAATTTTTATGAAAAATTTAATGAACTATAAATCGTTCATTTCATATGCAAAAAACTAAAAACACTATACATTGTGTAATTTTCATGCAAAAAAATTAAATGGGCTATAGATACAAAATATAATGGGCTATACATGGTTGATTTTTTAAATTTTTATGAAAAACATTAATGGGCTATAAATTGTCCATTTCGTATACAAAAACTTAAATGGACTATATACGTCGTCTATATTTCGTGCAAAGAATTTAATGAAATATACATCATCCAATTTTTATGAAAAAAAATTTTTTATGAAAAAAATTTAATGGACTATACATCGTCAATTTTTAAAATTTTTATGAAAAAATTTAATGAACTATAAATCGTTCTTTTCATATGCAAAAAACTAAAAAAACTATACATCGTCTATTTTTCATGCAAAAAAATTAAATGGGCTATAGATACAAAATATAATGGGCTATACATGGTTGATTTTTTAAATTTTTATAAAAAACATTAATGGGCTATAAATTGTCCATTTCGTATACAAAAACTTAAATGGACTATATACGTCGTCTATATTTCGTGCAAAGAATTAAATGAAATATACATCATCCAATTTTTATATATAAAAAATTTTTTATAAAAAAAATTTAATGAACTATGCATCGTCAATTTTTCAAATTTTTATGAAAAAATTTAATGAACTATAAATCGTTCTTTTCATATGCAAAAAACTAAAAAAACTATACATCGTCTATTTTTCATGCAAAAAAATTAAATGGGCTATAGATACAAAATATAATGGGCTATACATGGTTGATTTTTTAAATTTTTATAAAAAACATTAATGGGCTATAAATTGTCCATTTCGTATACAAAAACTTAAATGGACTATATACGTCGTCTATATTTCGTGCAAAGAATTTAATGAAATATACATCATCCAATTTTTATGAAAAAAAATTTTTTATGAAAAAAATTTTATGGACTATATATACATCGTCAATTTTTCAAATTTTTATGAAAAAATTTAATGAACTATAAATCGTTCATTTCATATGCAAAAAACTAAAAAAACTATACATCGTCTATTTTTCATGCAAAAAAATTAAATGGGCTATAGATACAAAATATAATGGGCTATACATGGTTGATTTTTTAAATTTTTATGAAAAACATTAATGGGCTATAAATTGTCCATTTCGTATACAAAAACTTAAATGGACTATATACGTCGTCTATATTTCGTGCAAAGAATTTAATGAAATATACATCATCCAATTTTTATGAAAAAAAATTTTTTATGAAAAAAATTTAATGGACTATACATCGTCAATTTTTCAAATTTTTATGAAAAAATTTAATGAACTATAAATCGTTCATTTCATATGAAAAAAAACTAAAAACACTATACATCGTCTATTTTTCATGCAAACAAATTAAATGGGCTATAGATACAAAATATAATGGGCTATACATGGTTGATTTTTTAAATTTTTATGAAAAACATTAATGGGCTATAAATTGTCCATTTCGTATACAAAAACTTAAATGGACTATATACGTCGTCTATATTTCATGCAAAGAATTTAATGAAATATACATCATCCAATTTTTATGAAAAAAATTGTTTATGAAAAAAATTTAATGGACTATACATCGTCAATTTTTAAAATTTTTATGAAAAAATTTAATGAACTATAAATCGTTCATTTCATATGCAAAAAACTAAAAACACTATACATCGTCTATTTTTCATGCAAAAAAATTAAATGGGCTATAGATACAAAATATAATGGGCTATACATGGTTGATTTTTTAAATTTTTATGAAAAACATTAATGGGCTATAAATTGTCCATTTCGTATACAAAAACTTAAATGGACTATATACGTCGTCTATATTTCGTGCAAAGAATTAAATGAAATATACATCATCCAATTTTTATGAAAAAAATTTTTTATAAAAAAAATTTAATGAACTATATATACATCGTCAATTTTTCAAATTTTTATGAAAAAATTTAATGAACTATAAATCGTTCATTTCATATGCAAAAAACTAAAAAAACTATACATCGTCTATTTTTCATGCAAAAAAATTAAATGGGCTATAGATACAAAATATAATGGGCTATACATGGTTGATTTTTTAAATTTTTATGAAAAACATTAATGGGCTATAAATTGTCCATTTCGTATACAAAAACTTAAATGGACTATATACGTCGTCTATATTTCGTGCAAAGAATTTAATGAAATATACATCATCCAATTTTTATGAAAAAAAATTTTTTATGAAAAGAATTTAATGGACTATACATCGTCAATTTTTCAAATTTTTATGAAAAATTTAATGAACTATAAATCGTTCATTTCATATGCAAAAAACTAAAAACACTATACATTGTGTAATTTTCATGCAAAAAAATTAAATGGGCTATAGATACAAAATATAATGGGCTATACATGGTTGATTTTTTAAATTTTTATGAAAAACATTAATGGGCTATAAATTGTCCATTTCGTATACAAAAACTTAAATGGACTATATACGTCGTCTATATTTCGTGCAAAGAATTTAATGAAATATACATCATCCAATTTTTATGAAAAAAAATTTTTTATGAAAAAAATTTAATGGACTATACATCGTCAATTTTTAAAATTTTTATGAAAAAATTTAATGAACTATAAATCGTTCTTTTCATATGCAAAAAACTAAAAAAACTATACATCGTCTATTTTTCATGCAAAAAAATTAAATGGGCTATAGATACAAAATATAATGGGCTATACATGGTTGATTTTTTAAATTTTTATAAAAAACATTAATGGGCTATAAATTGTCCATTTCGTATACAAAAACTTAAATGGACTATATACGTCGTCTATATTTCGTGCAAAGAATTAAATGAAATATACATCATCCAATTTTTATATATAAAAAATTTTTTATAAAAAAAATTTAATGAACTATGCATCGTCAATTTTTCAAATTTTTATGAAAAAATTTAATGAACTATAAATCGTTCTTTTCATATGCAAAAAACTAAAAAAACTATACATCGTCTATTTTTCATGCAAAAAAATTAAATGGGCTATAGATACAAAATATAATGGGCTATACATGGTTGATTTTTTAAATTTTTATAAAAAACATTAATGGGCTATAAATTGTCCATTTCGTATACAAAAACTTAAATGGACTATATACGTCGTCTATATTTCGTGCAAAGAATTTAATGAAATATACATCATCCAATTTTTATGAAAAAAAATTTTTTATGAAAAAAATTTTATGGACTATATATACATCGTCAATTTTTCAAATTTTTATGAAAAAATTTAATGAACTATAAATCGTTCATTTCATATGCAAAAAACTAAAAAAACTATACATCGTCTATTTTTCATGCAAAAAAATTAAATGGGCTATAGATACAAAATATAATGGGCTATACATGGTTGATTTTTTAAATTTTTATGAAAAACATTAATGGGCTATAAATTGTCCATTTCGTATACAAAAACTTAAATGGACTATATACGTCGTCTATATTTCGTGCAAAGAATTTAATGAAATATACATCATCCAATTTTTATGAAAAAAATTTTTTATAAAAAAAATTTAATGAACTATATATACATCGTCAATTTTTCAAATTTTTATGAAAAAATTTAATGAACTATAAATCGTTCATTTCATATGCAAAAAACTAAAAAAACTATACATCGTCTATTTTTCATGCAAAAAAATTAAATGGGCTATAGATACAAAATATAATGGGCTATACATGGTTGATTTTTTAAATTTTTATGAAAAACATTAATGGGCTATAAATTGTCCATTTCGTATACAAAAACTTAAATGGACTATATACGTCGTCTATATTTCGTGCAAAGAATTTAATGAAATATACATCATCCAATTTTTATGAAAAAAAATTTTTTATGAAAAGAATTTAATGGACTATACATCGTCAATTTTTCAAATTTTTATGAAAAATTTAATGAACTATAAATCGTTCATTTCATATGCAAAAAACTAAAAACACTATACATTGTGTAATTTTCATGCAAAAATATTAAATGGGCTATAGATACAAAATATAATGGGCTATACATGGTTGATTTTTTAAATTTTTATGAAAAACATTAATGGGCTATAAATTGTCCATTTCGTATACAAAAACTTAAATGGACTATATACGTCGTCTATATTTCGTGCAAAGAATTTAATGAAATATACATCATCCAATTTTTATGAAAAAAAATTTTTTATGAAAAAAATTTAATGGACTATACATCGTCAATTTTTAAAATTTTTATGAAAAAATTTAATGAACTATAAATCGTTCATTTCATATGCAAAAAACTAAAAACACTATACATCGTCTATTTTTCATGCAAAAAAATTAAATGGGCTATAGATACAAAATATAATGGGCTATACATGGTTGATTTTTTAAATTTTTATGAAAAACATTAATGGGCTATAAATTGTCCATTTCGTATACAAAAACTTAAATGGACTATATACGTCGTCTATATTTCGTGCAAAGAATTTAATGAAATATACATCATCCAATTTTTATGAAAAAAAATTTTTTATGAAAAAAATTTAATGGACTATACATCGTCAATTTTTAAAATTTTTAGGAAAAAATTTAATGAACTATAAATCGTTCATTTCATATGCAAAAAACTAAAAACACTATACATCGTCTATTTTTCATGCAAAAAAATTAAATGGGCTATAGATACAAAATATAATGGGCTATACATGGTTGATTTTTTAAATTTTTATGAAAAACATTAATGGGCTATAAATTGTCCATTTCGTATACAAAAACTTAAATGGACTATATACGTCGTCTATATTTCGTGCAAAGAATTAAATGAAATATACATCATCCAATTTTTATATATAAAAAATTTTTTATAAAAAAAATTTAATGAACTATGCATCGTCAATTTTTCAAAATTTTATGAAAAAATTTAATGAACTATAAATCGTTCTTTTCATATGCAAAAAACTAAAAAAACTATACATCGTCTATTTTTCATGCAAAAAAATTAAATGGGCTATAGATACAAAATATAATGGGCTATACATGGTTGATTTTTTAAATTTTTATAAAAAACATTAATGGGCTATAAATTGTCCATTTCGTATACAAAAACTTAAATGGACTATATACGTCGTCTATATTTCGTGCAAAGAATTTAATGAATATACATCATCCAATTTTTATGAAAAAAAATTTTTTATGAAAAAAATTTTATGGACTATATATACATCGTCAATTTTTCAAATTTTTATGAAAAAATTTAATGAACTATAAATCGTTCATTTCATATGCAAAAAACTAAAAAAACTATACATCATCTATTTTTCATGCAAAAAAATTAAATGGGCTATAGATACAAAATATAATGGGCTATACATGGTTGATTTTTTAAATTTTTATGAAAAACATTAATGGGCTATAAATTGTCCATTTCGTATACAAAAACTTAAATGGACTATATACGTCGTCTATATTTCGTGCAAAGAATTTAATGAAATATACATCATCCAATTTTTATGAAAAAAAATTTTTTATGAAAAAAATTTAATGGACTATACATCGTAAATTTTTCAAATTTTTATGAAAAAATTTAATGAACTATAAATCGTTCATTTCATATGAAAAAAAACTAAAAACACTATACATCGTCTATTTTTCATGCAAACAAATTAAATGGGCTATAGATACAAAATATAATGGGCTATACATGGTTGATTTTTTAAATTTTTATGAAAAACATTAATGGGCTATAAATTGTCCATTTCGTATACAAAAACTTAAATGGACTATATACGTCGTCTATATTTCATGCAAAGAATTTAATGAAATATACATCATCCAATTTTTATGAAAAAAATTGTTTATGAAAAAAATTTAATGGACTATACATCGTCAATTTTTAAAATTTTTATGAAAAAATTTAATGAACTATAAATCGTTCATTTCATATGCAAAAAACTAAAAACACTATACATCGTCTATTTTTCATGCAAAAAAATTAAATGGGCTATAGATACAAAATATAATGGGCTATACATGGTTGATTTTTTAAATTTTTATGAAAAACATTAATGGGCTATAAATTGTCCATTTCGTATACAAAAACTTAAATGGACTATATACGTCGTCTATATTTCGTGCAAAGAATTAAATGAAATATACATCATCCAATTTTTATGAAAAAAATTTTTTATAAAAAAAATTTAATGAACTATATATACATCGTCAATTTTTCAAATTTTTATGAAAAAATTTAATGAACTATAAATCGTTCATTTCATATGCAAAAAACTAAAAAGCTATACATCGTCTATTTTTCATGCAAAAAAATTAAATGGGCTATAGATACAAAATATAATGGGCTATACATGGTTGATTTTTTAAATTTTTATGAAAAACATTAATGGGCTATAAATTGTCCATTTCGTATACAAAAACTTAAATGGACTATATACGTCGTCTATATTTCGTGCAAAGAATTTAATGAAATATACATCATCCAATTTTTATGAAAAAAAATTTTTTATGAAAAGAATTTAATGGACTATACATCGTCAATTTTTCAAATTTTTATGAAAAATTTAATGAACTATAAATCGTTCATTTCATATGCAAAAAACTAAAAACACTATACATTGTGTAATTTTCATGCAAAAAAATTAAATGGGCTATAGATACAAAATATAATGGGCTATACATGGTTGATTTTTTAAATTTTTATGAAAAACATTAATGGGCTATAAATTGTCCATTTCGTATACAAAAACTTAAATGGACTATATACGTCGTCTATATTTCGTGCAAAGAATTTAATGAAATATACATCATCCAATTTTTATGAAAAAAAATTTTTTATGAAAAAAATTTAATGGACTATACATCGTCAATTTTTAAAATTTTTATGAAAAAATTTAATGAACTATAAATCGTTCTTTTCATATGCAAAAAACTAAAAAAACTATACATCGTCTATTTTTCATGCAAAAAAATTAAATGGGCTATAGATACAAAATATAATGGGCTATACATGGTTGATTTTTTAAATTTTTATAAAAAACATTAATGGGCTATAAATTGTCCATTTCGTATACAAAAACTTAAATGGACTATATACGTCGTCTATATTTCGTGCAAAGAATTAAATGAAATATACATCATCCAATTTTTATATATAAAAAATTTTTTATAAAAAAAATTTAATGAACTATGCATCGTCAATTTTTCAAATTTTTATGAAAAAATTTAATGAACTATAAATCGTTCTTTTCATATGCAAAAAACTAAAAAAACTATACATCGTCTATTTTTCATGCAAAAAAATTAAATGGGCTATAGATACAAAATATAATGGGCTATACATGGTTGATTTTTTAAATTTTTATAAAAAACATTAATGGGCTATAAATTGTCCATTTCGTATACAAAAACTTAAATGGACTATATACGTCGTCTATATTTCGTGCAAAGAATTTAATGAAATATACATCATCCAATTTTTATGAAAAAAAAATTTTTTATGAAAAAAATTTTATGGACTATATATACATCGTCAATTTTTCAAATTTTTATGAAAAAATTTAATGAACTATAAATCGTTCATTTCATATGCAAAAAACTAAAAAAACTATACATCGTCTATTTTTCATGCAAAAAAATTAAATGGGCTATAGATACAAAATATAATGGGCTATACATGGTTGATTTTTTAAATTTTTATGAAAAACATTAATGGGCTATAAATTGTCCATTTCGTATACAAAAACTTAAATGGACTATATACGTCGTCTATATTTCGTGCAAAGAATTTAATGAAATATACATCATCCAATTTTTATGAAAAAAAATTTTTTATGAAAAAAATTTAATGGACTATACATCGTCAATTTTTCAAATTTTTATGAAAAAATTTAATGAACTATAAATCGTTCATTTCATATGAAAAAAAAACTAAAAACACTATACATCGTCTATTTTTCATGCAAACAAATTAAATGGGCTATAGATACAAAATATAATGGGCTATACATGGTTGATTTTTTAAATTTTTATGAAAAACATTAATGGGCTATAAATTGTCCATTTCGTATACAAAAACTTAAATGGACTATATACGTCGTCTATATTTCATGCAAAGAATTTAATGAAATATACATCATCCAATTTTTATGAAAAAAAATTGTTTATGAAAAAAATTTAATGGACTATACATCGTCAATTTTTAAAATTTTTATGAAAAAATTTAATAAACTATAAATCGTTCATTTCATATGCAAAAAACTAAAAACACTATACATCGTCTATTTTTCATGCAAAAAAATTAAATGGGCTATAGATACAAAATATAATGGGCTATACATGGTTGATTTTTTAAATTTTTATGAAAAACATTAATGGGCTATAAATTGTCCATTTCGTATACAAAAACTTAAATGGACTATATACGTCGTCTATATTTCGTGCAAAGAATTTAAAGAAATATACATCATCCAATTTTTATGAAAAAAAATTTTTTATGAAAAAAATTTAATGGACTATACATCGTCAATTTTTAAAATTTTTATGAAAAAATTTAATGAACTATAAATCGTTCATTTCATATGCAAAAAACTAAAAACACTATACATCGTCTATTTTTCATGCAAAAAAATTAAATGGGCTATGGATACAAAATATAATGGGCTATACATGGTTGATTTTTTAAATTTTTATGAAAAACATTAATGGGCTATAAATTGTCCATTTCGTATACAAAAACTTAAATGGACTATATACGTCGTCTATATTTCGTTCAAAGAATTTAATGAAATATACATCATCCAATTTTTATGAAAAAAAATTTTTTATGAAAAAAATTTAATGGACTATATATACATCGTCAATTTTTAAAATTTTTATGAAAAAATTTAATGAACTATAAATCGTTCATTTCATATGCAAAAAACTAAAAACACTATACATCGTCTATTTTTCATGCAAAAAATTAAATGGGCTATAGATACAAAATATAATGGGCTATACATGGTTGATTTTTTAAATTTTTATGAAAAACATTAATGGGCTATAAATTGTCCATTTCGTATACAAAAACTTAAATGAACTATATACGTCGTCTATATTTCGTGCAAAGAATTTAATGAAATATACATCATCCAATTTTTATGAAAAAAAATTTTTTATGAAAAAAATTTAATGGACTATCGTCAATTTTTAAAATTTTTATGAAAAAATTTAATGAACTATAAATCGTTCATTTCATATGCAAAAAACTAAAAACACTATACATCGTCTATTTTTCATGCAAAAAAATTAAATGGGCTATAGATACAAAATATAATGGGCTATACATGGTTGATTTTTTAAATTTTTATGAAAAACATTAATGGGCTATAAATTGTCCATTTCGTATACAAAAACTTAAATGGACTATATACGTCGTCTATATTTCGTGCAAAGAATTTAATGAAATATACATCATCCAATTTTTATGAAAAAAAATTTTTTATGAAAAAAATTTAATGGACTATACATCGTCAATTTTTAAAATTTTTAGGAAAAAATTTAATGAACTATAAATCGTTCATTTCATATGCAAAAAACTAAAAACACTATACATCGTCTATTTTTCATGCAAAAAAATTAAATGGGCTATAGATACAAAATATAATGGGCTATACATGGTTGATTTTTTAAATTTTTATGAAAAACATTAATGGGCTATAAATTGTCCATTTCGTATACAAAAACTTAAATGGACTATATACGTCGTCTATATTTCGTGCAAAGAATTAAATGAAATATACATCATCCAATTTTTATATATAAAAAATTTTTTATAAAAAAAATTTAATGAACTATGCATCGTCAATTTTTCAAAATTTTATGAAAAAATTTAATGAACTATAAATCGTTCTTTTCATATGCAAAAAACTAAAAAAACTATACATCGTCTATTTTTCATGCAAAAAAATTAAATGGGCTATAGATACAAAATATAATGGGCTATACATGGTTGATTTTTTAAATTTTTATAAAAAACATTAATGGGCTATAAATTGTCCATTTCGTATACAAAAACTTAAATGGACTATATACGTCGTCTATATTTCGTGCAAAGAATTTAATGAATATACATCATCCAATTTTTATGAAAAAAAATTTTTTATGAAAAAAATTTTATGGACTATATATACATCGTCAATTTTTCAAATTTTTATGAAAAAATTTAATGAACTATAAATCGTTCATTTCATATGCAAAAAACTAAAAAAACTATACATCGTCTATTTTTCATGCAAAAAAATTAAATGGGCTATAGATACAAAATATAATGGGCTATACATGGTTGATTTTTTAAATTTTTATGAAAAACATTAATGGGCTATAAATTGTCCATTTCGTATACAAAAACTTAAATGGACTATATACGTCGTCTATATTTCGTGCAAAGAATTTAATGAAATATACATCATCCAATTTTTATGAAAAAAAATTTTTTATGAAAAAAATTTAATGGACTATACATCGTCAATTTTTCAAATTTTTATGAAAAAATTTAATGAACTATAAATCGTTCATTTCATATGAAAAAAAACTAAAAACACTATACATCGTCTATTTTTCATGCAAACAAATTAAATGGGCTATAGATACAAAATATAATGGGCTATACATGGTTGATTTTTTAAATTTTTATGAAAAACATTAATGGGCTATAAATTGTCCATTTCGTATACAAAAACTTAAATGGACTATATACGTCGTCTATATTTCATGCAAAGAATTTAATGAAATATACATCATCCAATTTTTATGAAAAAAATTGTTTATGAAAAAAATTTAATGGACTATACATCGTCAATTTTTAAAATTTTTATGAAAAAATTTAATGAACTATAAATCGTTCATTTCATATGCAAAAAACTAAAAACACTATACATCGTCTATTTTTCATGCAAAAAAATTAAATGGGCTATAGATACAAAATATAATGGGCTATACATGGTTGATTTTTTAAATTTTTATGAAAAACATTAATGGGCTATAAATTGTCCATTTCGTATACAAAAACTTAAATGGACTATATACGTCGTCTATATTTCGTGCAAAGAATTAAATGAAATATACATCATCCAATTTTTATGAAAAAAATTTTTTATAAAAAAAATTTAATGAACTATATATACATCGTCAATTTTTCAAATTTTTATGAAAAAATTTAATGAACTATAAATCGTTCATTTCATATGCAAAAAACTAAAAAAACTATACATCGTCTATTTTTCATGCAAAAAAATTAAATGGGCTATAGATACAAAATATAATGGGCTATACATGGTTGATTTTTTAAATTTTTATGAAAAACATTAATGGGCTATAAATTGTCCATTTCGTATACAAAAACTTAAATGGACTATATACGTCGTCTATATTTCGTGCAAAGAATTTAATGAAATATACATCATCCAATTTTTATGAAAAAAAATTTTTTATGAAAAGAATTTAATGGACTATACATCGTCAATTTTTCAAATTTTTATGAAAAATTTAATGAACTATAAATCGTTCATTTCATATGCAAAAAACTAAAAACACTATACATTGTGTAATTTTCATGCAAAAAAATTAAATGGGCTATAGATACAAAATATAATGGGCTATACATGGTTGATTTTTTAAATTTTTATGAAAAACATTAATGGGCTATAAATTGTCCATTTCGTATACAAAAACTTAAATGGACTATATACGTCGTCTATATTTCGTGCAAAGAATTTAATGAAATATACATCATCCAATTTTTATGAAAAAAAATTTTTTATGAAAAAAATTTAATGGACTATACATCGTCAATTTTTAAAATTTTTATGAAAAAATTTAATGAACTATAAATCGTTCTTTTCATATGCAAAAAACTAAAAAAACTATACATCGTCTATTTTTCATGCAAAAAAATTAAATGGGCTATAGATACAAAATATAATGGGCTATACATGGTTGATTTTTTAAATTTTTATAAAAAACATTAATGGGCTATAAATTGTCCATTTCGTATACAAAAACTTAAATGGACTATATACGTCGTCTATATTTCGTGCAAAGAATTAAATGAAATATACATCATCCAATTTTTATATATAAAAAATTTTTTATAAAAAAAATTTAATGAACTATGCATCGTCAATTTTTCAAATTTTTATGAAAAAATTTAATGAACTATAAATCGTTCTTTTCATATGCAAAAAACTAAAAAAACTATACATCGTCTATTTTTCATGCAAAAAAATTAAATGGGCTATAGATACAAAATATAATGGGCTATACATGGTTGATTTTTTAAATTTTTATAAAAAACATTAATGGGCTATAAATTGTCCATTTCGTATACAAAAACTTAAATGGACTATATACGTCGTCTATATTTCGTGCAAAGAATTTAATGAAATATACATCATCCAATTTTTATGAAAAAAAAATTTTTTATGAAAAAAATTTTATGGACTATATATACATCGTCAATTTTTCAAATTTTTATGAAAAAATTTAATGAACTATAAATCGTTCATTTCATATGCAAAAAACTAAAAAAACTATACATCGTCTATTTTTCATGCAAAAAAATTAAATGGGCTATAGATACAAAATATAATGGGCTATACATGGTTGATTTTTTAAATTTTTATGAAAAACATTAATGGGCTATAAATTGTCCATTTCGTATACAAAAACTTAAATGGACTATATACGTCGTCTATATTTCGTGCAAAGAATTTAATGAAATATACATCATCCAATTTTTATGAAAAAAAATTTTTTATGAAAAAAATTTAATGGACTATACATCGTCAATTTTTCAAATTTTTATGAAAAAATTTAATGAACTATAAATCGTTCATTTCATATGAAAAAAAAACTAAAAACACTATACATCGTCTATTTTTCATGCAAACAAATTAAATGGGCTATAGATACAAAATATAATGGGCTATACATGGTTGATTTTTTAAATTTTTATGAAAAACATTAATGGGCTATAAATTGTCCATTTCGTATACAAAAACTTAAATGGACTATATACGTCGTCTATATTTCATGCAAAGAATTTAATGAAATATACATCATCCAATTTTTATGAAAAAAAATTGTTTATGAAAAAAATTTAATGGACTATACATCGTCAATTTTTAAAATTTTTATGAAAAAATTTAATAAACTATAAATCGTTCATTTCATATGCAAAAAACTAAAAACACTATACATCGTCTATTTTTCATGCAAAAAAATTAAATGGGCTATAGATACAAAATATAATGGGCTATACATGGTTGATTTTTTAAATTTTTATGAAAAACATTAATGGGCTATAAATTGTCCATTTCGTATACAAAAACTTAAATGGACTATATACGTCGTCTATATTTCGTGCAAAGAATTTAAAGAAATATACATCATCCAATTTTTATGAAAAAAAATTTTTTATGAAAAAAATTTAATGGACTATACATCGTCAATTTTTAAAATTTTTATGAAAAAATTTAATGAACTATAAATCGTTCATTTCATATGCAAAAAACTAAAAACACTATACATCGTCTATTTTTCATGCAAAAAAATTAAATGGGCTATAGATACAAAATATAATGGGCTATACATGGTTGATTTTTTAAATTTTTATGAAAAACATTAATGGGCTATAAATTGTCCATTTCGTATACAAAAACTTAAATGGACTATATACGTCGTCTATATTTCGTGCAAAGAATTTAATGAAATATACATCATCCAATTTTTATGAAAAAAAAATTTTTTATGAAAAAAATTTAATGGACTATACATCGTCAATTTTTCAAATTTTTATGAAAAAATTTAATGAACTATAAATCGTTCATTTCATATGCAAAAAACTAAAAACACTATACATCGTCTATTTTTCATGCAAAAAAATTAAATGGGCTATAGATACAAAATATAATGGGCTATACATCGTCAATTTTTTAAATTTTTATGAAAAAATTTAATGAACTATAAATCGTTCATTTCATATGGAAAAATCTAAAAACACTATACATCGTATATTTCATTTCATATGCAAAACACTAAAAACACTATACATCGTCTATTTTTCATGCAAAAAAATTAAATGGGCTATAGATACAAAATATAATGGGCTATACATGGTTGATTTTTTAAATTTTTATAAAAAACATTAATGGGCTATAAATTGTCCATTTCGTATACAAAAACTTAAATGGACTATATACGTCGTCTATATTTCGTGCAAAAAATTTAATGAAATATACATCATCCAATTTTTATGAAAAAAAATTTTTTATGAAAAAAATTTAATGGACTATACATCGTCAATTTTTCAAATTTTTATGAAAAAATTTAATGAACTATAGATCGTTCATTTCATATGCAAAAAACTAAAAACACTATACATCGTCTATTTTTCATGCAAAAAATTAAATGGACTATAGATACAAAATATAATGGGATATACATGGTTGATTTTTTAAATTTTTCGTATACAAAAATTTAAATGGACTATATACGTCGTCTATATTTCGTGCAAAGAATTTAATGAAATATACATCATCCAATTTTTATGAAAAAAAATTTTTTAGGAAAAAAATTTAATGGACTATACATCGTCAATTTTTCAAATTTTTATGAAAAAATTTAATGAACTATAAATCGTTCATTTCATATGCAAAAAACTAAAAACACTATACATCGTCTATTTTTCATGCAAAAAAATTAAATGGGCTATAGATACAAAATATAAAGGGCTATACATGGTTGATTTTTTAAATTTTAATGAAAAACATTAATGGGCTATAAATTATCCATTTCGTATACAAAAACTTAAATGTACTATATACGTCGTCTATATTTCGTGCAAAGAATTTAATGAAATATACATCATCCAATTTTTATGAAAAAAAATTTTTTAGGAAAAAAATTTAATGGACTATACATCGTCAATTTTTCAAATTTTTATGAAAAAATTTAATGAACTATAAATCGTTCATTTCATATGCAAAAAACTAAAAACACTATACATCGTCTATTTTTCATGCAAAAAAATTAAATGGGCTATAGATACAAAATATAATGGGCTATACATGGTTGATTTTTTAAATTTTTATGAAAAACATTAATGGACTATAAATTATCCATTTCGTATACAAAAACTTAAATGGACTATATACGTCGTCTATATTTCGTGCAAAGAATTTAATGAAATATACATCATCCAATTTTTATGAAAAAAAATTTTTTATGAAAAAATTTAATGAACTATAAATCGTTCATTTTTATATGCAAAAAACTAAAAACACTATACATCGTCTATTTTTCATGCAAAAAAATTAAATGGGCTATAGATACAAAATATAATGGGCTATACATGGTTGATTTTTTAAATTTTTATGAAAAACATTAATGGGCTATAAATTATCCATTTCGTATACAAAAACTTAAATGTACTATATACGTCGTCTATATTTCGTGCAAAGAATTTAATGAAATATACATCATCCAATTTTTATGAAAAAAAATTTTTTATGAAAAAATTTAATGAAATTTAATCGTTCATTTTTATATGCAAAAAACTAAAAACACTATACATCGTCTATTTTTCATGCAAAAAAATTAAATGGGCTATAGATACAAAATATAATGGGCTATACATGGTTGATTTTTTAAATTTTTATGAAAAACATTAATGGGCTATAAATTGTCCATTTCGTATACAAAAACTTAAATGGACTATATACGTCGTCTATATTTCGTGCAAAGAATTTAATGAAATATACATCATCCAATTTTTATGAAAAAAAATTTTTTATGAAAAAAATTTAATGGACTATACATCGTCAATTTTTCAAATTTTTATGAAAAAATTTAATGAACTATAAATCGTTCATTTCATATGCAAAAAACTAAAAACACTATACATCGTCTATTTTTCATGCAAAAAAATTAAATGGGCTATAGATACAAAATATAATGGGCTATACATGGTTGATTTTTTAAATTTTTATGAAAAACATTAATGGGCTATAAATTGTCCATTTCGTATACAAAAACTTAAATGGACTATATACGTCGTCTATATTTCGTGCAAAGAATTTAATGAAATATACATCATCCAATTTTTATGAAAAAAAATTTTTTATGAAAAAAATTTAATGGACATCGTCAATTTTTCAAATTTTTATGAAAAAATTTAATGAACTATAAATCGTTCATTTCATATCCAAAAAACTAAAAACACTATACATCGTCTATTTTTCATGCAAAAAAATTAAATGGGCTATAGATACAAAATATAATGGGCTATACATGGTTGATTTTTTAAATTTTTATGAAAAACATTAATGGGCTATAAATTGTCCATTTCGTATACAAAAACTTAAATGGACTATATACGTCGTCTATATTTCGTGCAAAGAATTTAATGAAATATACATCATCCAATTTTTATGAAAAAAAATTTTTTATGAAAAAAATTTAATGGACTATACATCGTCAATTTTTCAAATTTTTATGAAAAAATTTAATGAACTATAAATCGTTCATTTCATATGCAAAAAACTAAAATAACTATACATCGTCTATTTTTCATGCAAAAAAATTAAATGGGCTATAGATACAAAATATAATGGGCTATACATGGTTGATTTTTTAAAATTTTATGAAAAACATTAATGGGCTATAAATTGTCCATTTCGTATACAAAAACTTAAATGGACTATATACGTCGTCTATATTTCGTGCAAAGAATTTAATGAAATATACATCATCCAATTTTTATGAAAAAAAAATTTTTATGAAAAAAATTTAATGGACTATACATCGTCAATTTTTCAAATTTTTATGAAAAAATTTAATGAACTATAAATCGTTCATTTCATATGCAAAAAACTAAAAACACTATACATCGTCTATTTTTCATGCAAAAAAATTAAATGGGCTATAGATACAAAATATATACATGGTTGATTTTTTAAATTTTTATGAAAAACATTAATGGGCTATAAATTGTCCATTTCGTATACAAAAACTTAAATGGACTATATACGTCGTCCATATTTCGTGCAAAGAATTTAATGAAATATACATCATCCAATTTTTATGAAAAAAAAATATTTTATGAAAAAAATTTAATGGACTATACATCGCCAATTTTTCAAATTTTTATGAAAAAATTTAATGAACTATAAATCGTTCATTTCATATGCAAAAAACTAAAAACACTATACATCGTCTATTTTTCATGCAAAAAAATTAAATGGGCTATAGATACAAAATATAATGGGCTATACATGGTTAATTTTTGAAATTTTTATGAAAAACATTAATGGGCTATAAATTGTCCATTTCGTATACAAAAACTTAAATGGACTATATACGTCGTCTATATTTCGTGCAAAGAATTTAATGAAATATATATCATCCAATTTTTATGAAAAAAAATTTTTTATGAAAAAAATTTAATGGACTATACATTGTCAATTTTTCAAATTTTTATGAAAAAATTTAATGAACTATAAATCGTTCATTTCATATGCAAAAAACTAAAAACACTATACATCGTCTATTTTTCATGCAAAAAAATTAAATGGGCTAGAGATACAAAATATAATGGGCTATACATGGTTGATTTTTTAAATTTTTATGAAAAATATTAATGGGATATAAATTGTCCATTTCGTATACAAAAACTTAAATGGACTATATACGTCGTCTATATTTCGTGCAAAGAATTTAATGAAATATACATCATCAATTTTTATGAAAAAAAAATTTTTATGAAAAAAATTTAATGGACTACATCGCCAATTTTTCAAATTTTTATGAAAAAATTTAATGAACTATAAACCGTTCATTTCATATGCAAAACACTAAAAACACTATACATCGTCTATTTGTCATGCAAAAAAATTAAATGGGCTATAAATACAAAATATAATGGGCTATACATGGTTGATTTTTTAAATTTTTATGAAAAACATTAATGGGCTATAAGTTGTCCATTTCGTATACAAAAACTTAAATGGACTATATAAGTCGTCTATATTTCGTGCAAAGAATTTAATAAAATATACATCATCTATTTTTTATGAAAAAAATTTTTTTAGGAAAAAAATTTTATGGACTATATATACATCGTCAATTTTTCAAATTTTTATGAAAAAATTTAATGAACTATAACCCGTTCATTTCATATGCAAAACACTAAAAACACTATACATCGTCTATTTTTCATGCAAAAAAATTAAATGGGCTATAGATACAAAATATAATGGGCTATACATGGTTGATTTTTTAAATTTTTATGAAAAACATTAATGGGCTATAAGTTGTCCATTTCGTATACAAAAACTTAAATGGACTATATAAGTCGTCTATATTTCGTGCAAAGAATTTAATGAAATATACATCATAAATTTTTTATGAAAAAAATTTTATGGAAATTAAATTAAATGTCAATTTATCAAATTTTTATGAAAAAATTTAATGAACTATAAACCGTTCATTTCATATGCAAAACACTAAAAACACTATACATCGTCTATTTTTCATGCAAAAAAATTAAATGGGCTATAGATACACAATATAATGGGCTATACATGGTTGATTTTTTAAATTTTTATGAAAAACATTAATGGGCTATAAGTTGTCCATTTCGTATACAAAAACTTAAATGGACTATATAAGTCGTCTATATTTCGTGCAAAGAATTTAATAAAATATACATCATCTATTTTTTATGAAAAAAATTTTTTTAGGAAAAAAATTTTATGGACTATATATACATCGTCAATTTTTCAAATTTTTATGAAAAAATTTAATGAACTATAAATCGTTCATTTCATATGCAAAAAATTAAAAACACTATACATCGTCTATTTTTATGCAAAAAAATTAAATGGGCTAGAGATACAAAATATAATGGGCTATACATGGTTGATTTTTAAAATGTTTATGAAAAATATTAATGGGATATAAATTTTCCATTTCGTATACAAAAACTTAAATGGACTATATACGTCGTCTATATTTCGTGCAAAGAATTAAATGAAATATACATCATCCAATTTTTATGAAAAAAATTTAATGAACTATACATCGTCAATTTTTCAAATTTTTATGAAAAAATTTAATGAACTATAAATCGTTCTTTTCATATGCAAAAAACTAAAAAAACTATACATCGTCTATTTTTCATGCAAAAAAATTACATGGGCTATAGATACAAAATATAATGGGCTATACATGGTTGATTTTTAAATTTTTATGAAAAACATTAATGGGATAGAAATTGTCCATCTCGTTTACAAAAACTTAAATGGACTATATACGTCGTCTATATTTCGTGCAAAGAATTTAATGAAATATACATCATCCAATTTTTATGAAAAAAAAATTTTTTATGAAAAAAATTTAATGGAATTATATACATCGTCAATTTTTCAAATTTTTATGAAAAAATTTAATAAACTATAAATCGTTCATTTCATATGCAAAAAACTAAAAACACTTTACATCGTCTATTTTTCATGCAAAAAAATTAAATGGGCTATAGATACAAAATATAATGGGCTATACATGGTTGATTTTTTAAATTTTTATGTAAAACATTAATGTGCTATAAATTGTCTATTTCGTATACCAAAATTTAAGTGGACTATATACGTCATCTATATTTCGTGCAAAGAATTTAATAAAATATACATCATCCAATTTTTATGAAAAAAAAATTTTTTATGAAAAAAATTTAATGGAATTATATACATCGTCAATTTTTCAAATTTTTATGAAAAAATTTAATAAACTATAAATCGTTCATTTCATATGCAAAAAACTAAAAACACTATACATCGTCTATTTTTCATGCAAAAAAATTAAATGGGCTATAGATACAAAATATAATGGGCTATACATGGTTGTTTTTTTAAATTTTTATGTAAAACATTAATGTGCTATAAATTGTCTATTTCGTATACCAAAATTTAAATGGACTATATACGTCATCTATATTTCGTGCAAAGAACCTAATGAAATATACATCATCCAATTTTTATGAAAAAAAATTTTTATGAAAAAAATTTAATGACTATACATCGTCAATTTTTAAAATTTTTATGAATGGACTATAAAGCGTCTATTTCATATGCAAAAAACTTAAAACGCTGTACATCGTGTATTTTTCATGCAAAAAAATAAATGGGCTATTATACATCGTCCATTTTTTTAATTTTTATGAAAAATTTAATGGGCTATAAATTGTCCATTTCGTATACAAAAACTTAAATGGACTATTTACATCGTCTATATTTTCTGCAAAGAATTAAAGGAAATATACATCATCCATTTTTGATTAAAAAAAAATTTTTATGAAAAAAATTTAATGGACTTCATACACATCGTCAATTCTTCAAATTTTTATGAAAAAATCTAAAGAACTATAAATCGTCCATTTCATATGAAAAAAAATAAAAACACAATACATCGTCTATTTTTCATGCAAAAAATTAAATAGGCTATACATACATACATTTTTGCAAATTTTTTTTTTAATACTTGTATTTATTTATTGTATCTTCAAATATGAACTAACAATGAGTATTCAAATCTTAAATCTAAAGCATTAAACACATTCACCACAGCAAGCTAACGGCTAAAAAATGTGAAAGATAGAATGCACATGTTTATATGAGAATGAATATTTTGAAGGCAGCAAGGCAAAAGGTTACAGGTTGTGGTCCGTGCTATATTTGTCGTTGTAGTCAAATTAAACTAATTTCTATTTTTTATGGCTACAAACCAAAAATAGTGTTGACAGTATAGCAAAATGTGTTAAACAAATTATTGCCAAGAAATATTTTTTATTGAAAAATAAAAAAGAAGTTTACAAAATTTTAATTTTAATTGCAAAAGAAATTATATTTTTGTAAAGCAAAAAAGCGACAATTCGCGAAAAATTTAAAAATTTTAAAAAAAGTCCTAATATTGATTAACAATCGATAAAACTGTAAGGTATGCCAAAAATTCGCGAAAATTTAAATAATTCGCAAAAAGTTTCTAACAGCGGGATGATGATAAAGTTTAATAACGTTTTAAAATCTTCAAAACTGTTAGGAAGCTAAAAGACAAGCAAAAAACCGGTTTATCGCGAACTTTCCAAAAATCGCAAAAAATTGCAAAATTTCAAAGTGATTATTTGATTAAAAATCCCTATGGAAGGCAAAAAATTCAGCAAAAATCGCAGAAATACGAAAATTTGCAAAAACGTATTAACAGCGGGATGATAAAAATTCTAATATGGTTTAAAAATCGGCAAAACTGTTTGGAGGCTGAAGACATGCAAAAAGTCGCATTTATCGCGAAGTTTGCAAAAAAAATATCGCGAGAAGTTGTAAAATTTTAAACAAGCCATACTATTGATGAAAATCACCAAAACTGCAATTAAAGCAAAAAGTCGCATTTGCAAAATCGGAAGCAAGCGCTAAAATTTATTAGAAATCGCGAAAGTGATTAGTTTGGAAAGAAACGCGAAAAAATTGCAAATAAGCGAAAAATTGCTAAGCTTATTGAAGAAATTACTAAACATATAAATATGTAGTAAGATTTCCAAAACAAAATATATATATATATATATATATATATATATATATATGTGACTCGAGTTTTGTTAAATATTTGCCTGCGTATTTGGCAATTTCTTCAATCATGATGTAAATTTCAATTTTTATGTACCATGGAGCCGATGTTATCAAACGTAAAATTTTGTTTTGCCTTCATTGGATTCTCTCGACATTGGAAGCTGAAGCAGTGCCCCATAGTTGAATTCCGTAGCACTATATTGGCTTCAAAATCGACGTGTATATTAAAAGTTTACAATTAGCCAGTGTACCTGAGTTAACTTTAATTTCATTTGTGTTAGCTTTGTGGCAATATGATGTTTCCATGTAAGTCTTCGATCAAGGTGTATACCAAGGTATTTTACATGTTAATAATGAGGAACAATTTGATTATTGATTCTAATGAGGAAACAATTATCTTTTCGAAGGGTAAATGTTTCCTGATCACACTTCTGTTCGTTTACATTTATTCTCCATAAGTGTAATTATCGTTCCAGCTAGCTAATATGTGCCTGAAGATATCGGCATGCCTCATGAGGCTTTTTGTGCATACTAATGCGTTTGTTCAATGGTGCTATGCTGACTTTTAGAACCAAGTTGACCGTCCGGTATGCACATAATATCTGTTAGAATAGGGGACAATTTTGTCTTGAGCAGCTTTTCGAAGAGTTTTGACATAGTTGACAGCAAACTTATTGGCCCATTTGACTCAGCTTTGATAAGATCTTTGTCCGGCTTTGTAATCATTTCTATCTTGGCAAGCTTCCAATTGTGTGGATAATACTTCAGTCGTAAAATGGCGTTAAAAATAAATAACAGTATTGTAATTGCAATACGAGGAAACTCCAGCAGCATCTGGATCCATCAATACCCGGAGCTTTCTTCGGGTTGAGTTCAGCAATTTGTTTTTATTTTGTGTGTAGAGAAAATACACTCACTAAATCAACAGCACCAGTATATGTGTTTAGGCTGAATACGGATTTTAAATGCTTTGCAAAAATTTTACCTTTTTTAGTATCACTCCTGGCCCAACCTTCGGTAGATGTGCGCAGATGTGGCTTAAACTCAAACGGTGTTTTAAAGTTTCTAGCAGCACGCCACAAAGAGTAATTACTTGCTGGTGTGACATCGAGATTTTCCAGATAATTTATAAGAGATGCAGGTTTTTCAAATGCAAGCAACTCTTGGAGTCGTTTAGTACACTCTTTAAGTCTAATTTTATGTTGGGGTGATCTGTGCTGTTGTCATGCTATTGTCAGCTCTTCTTTTTTCACGCAGAATATGCTCAATATCCCTGGAATGAATTTTATTAAACCCAGTCTGCTGATGGGAGGTAGTGGCATGTTCAGCAGCCTGTTTAATATTTTCGTTAAGATTGGCATTGTTAGTTTCAATATCATTGGGTGTTCGTAGTTGAATGTTTTCCGTACAATGACTAGTGAGATATATTTTGAACCCCAGCCAACTAACACGATTGATAATCTTCACATATGAGTGAGGTAAATCAGTTAATGGGTTACAAATTGTAATGATCGTGGGAGAGTTATCGGAGGAGAGATCTAGGGAAGCTTTAACGTGAATTAAATCCCTAGAAATATTTTTCATAACGCCAAAATCTATAACATCCGGAATTTTTTGGTATGTCAGTAGGCATTTTTTTAATTCTATTAAACAATGCTCGACCTTTAGGTGTAACAAGACGTTAGCCCCAGTACATACATATGTTTTGCATTGAAGTCGCCAGCTGCTACGAGGCAAGGTCCCAGCAATTTATAGAAATCCTCATATTGATTCTCAGTGATTGAAAATTGAAAATCTGGCAGGGGAGTAAATTGAAGATATTACGAAATTCGTAAAAAAATTGTCGACGCAAATATTAGCTGCTTGTAGATGCTCTTCACAAATGTTGTAAATAATATAGTGCTTGAGTCTTGACTTTATTAAAATTGCGGATCCACCGCAAACTCTTCCTCTAGGGTCCTATATATATATAAGGTCTAGCAATAAATTTTAAAAGACTTTCCGAAGTCAAATGAGTCTGTGAGAGCAATATTATATAAATATTTTTTTCCGTGAGGAAATCTTAAGGGCCTAATTCATAACAAAATATTTTGATTTTATAAAAGGGTTTATTAATCAATTTTCAATAGAAAATTTGTTTTATAAACCTCTTATTAAATAGAAATATTTTTTTATGAATAGTTAGTAAGTAAGCAAATAGCTCTTAATTTGAGTAACTACATTTGTTTCTAGAACAAACAATTTGAACGCTTACATATGGTCATGTTTACTTTCAAGCAAGTATGACTATAGCCGAGTTCAACGTATGGGGGTATACATATCTACTTCATTAATGTGAAACTTTTTGGTATATTTTGGATTTCGCTTTAGTGTTTCATCTCATTTTACATGACTTACATAAGGAAAATAAAACTACGCATAACTTTGAAATAAATTTTCATTAAAGGTTTTATCATAAATTTTAATTAATTTTAATATTTTATTACAAGAAAATATAAGATTTTAGAAGAAGAGCGGAGACAATCAAATAAGAGGAATAACAAATAAAATAACTATATATAGTGTAATTTATAAAGGCCCTAACTCATTATTTTTTTAATCAGGATTTTTATATATTTCGCTAGAAAAGCATCTAATGTCGCGAAAAAATGCAAAAATCTCGATTTTAAAAAAATAGTGAGTTAGGACCCTTATATATTAAGGCAACGATATGTATGTACATACATATGTTCATGTGACAACAAGAAAAATAAACTTAAAGGAAAATGCACATAAACATATGTACATATGTATGTACATGTAAAGGAAATAGCAACACAATACACAAGCACAAATATAACATATACATACACACATGATAACCTACATACATGCATGTCCTTTTATATACTCGTATAGAGTGACAAAAAAGCAAACCTGTTGCCTCCTTTTCTTAATATTTATAAAGTCAACACAAAGTCACGTCATGCGATACACGCAAGCTTTGAGTAAGTTGCATGGGAAAAAGATTAACATTTTGTATATGGAAAAAACGTATGTGAGTTTTGTTTTTTAGTGAAAAGAGCTTAAGTTAAATTTTTAAACATAAGATTGCTGGCAACACTTTACAGAAAAGTTAAATAAACAAATTTACTGCAAACGTGCCTTCAATAATTTCACACATCGAATTAAATTTTTCTAAAAACAACAAGATATCGATAGCTTAATTGTTCCAGAGGAAACTTATCGACAGCTTAAAGTTTGCATAGAAAATTTATCGATAACTTAATTTTGCTTTAAATGTGAATACTTCGTAACTTTAATTATTTGTCGAAAATTTCTCAACATTTCTAGTTTTCAACACAGAAATCCACTATATCCGTCAATAATATCGAGCTAAGCGCTTTCGATAAAATCGAGAAAGAAGCTCGATATATTTCAATGTATTTAAAAATAAAAAATTGTTTTTACTATTACGAAATAAAAGTAGCGCTGACAAACCTGCTGATATCGCTGCTGATTTTGGTAAGGTGAGTTCTCGGTTTGATGCACAACATTTTTGATCACTATTAAATCGATTTTTTTCCTGTAGTTTGCTTGAAATACGTTCACTGCTTTTTAACAAGCTAATATTTTAAAGCGAAGTATGATGCGCTTTGTTGCCCTATTGCTTCAAAAAATATGAAAATTTTTTACTGGGATTTTACTGAAATAGTAAGATACTAATTTTAAAAGTAAGTGCGATCAAAATATTAAATTTAAACAATTTAAATTTAACAATAGCCAAAAAAAAGCACAAGACTTTAGTTAAATAATCCACAGAAAATTGAAGGATATGTATGGACCATTTAATTAAGAAATGATCAATGTATAGTAAAATTAAATTATATAACATTTTTTTCATAAAATATTTTTTCCACGAAAAATCTACGATGTATAGCGCATTTAATTTTTTGCATACGAAACACGATACACGAGTGTATATAGTTCATCAAATTTTTTCATAAAAAAATTTTTTCCATGAAAATTGTACGATGTAATTCCATTTATTTTTTTTTGCATGAAAAAATAAATAAATAAAATTATAGATTTCCTTATTTTCAAACAGAAAAGTTATCTATAGCTTTGCTATTTCACAGAAAAGCTATAACGTTAACTTATTAGTATTATTAGTATTATTATTATTATTAATATTTTTCTATAGAAAACTTATAAAAACTTTAGTTTTCTCTAGAAAAGTTATGAGATAACTTTGATTTTTTACATAAAAATATTATTGATAATTCCTTAATGCTGTAAAAAACTTGTCGCTTATGTTACTGTTCAACCAAAAATGTATCAATTACTTTGTTTTTAAAAGAAAATCTATCGAATATAGTTATCGATAGCTTAAATTTTCCACAAAAAAGCTTTCGAAAACTTTACACTTCTTCAGGAAAATTTATGGATAACTTTAATATTTACTTATCACTAGTTCTATTGAAGAGCTATCGATAAGTTTATTTGTTTATAGAATCAATTTGAATCATTTTCTATACAAAAAAAAACTTAATTAAATTATCTCAGCAATAGAAAATTTATCATGCCTTAAATTTTCTATTAAAAACTTCTTAACCCTTGTACTGTTAACTAGGTAAATTATCGATTACTGTACTAGCATATAAGAAAGTTAGCGATAGTTTTACTTTTTAAAGAGAAGTTGACTATAAATCTAATTTTTTTTTTAAGATTGCACCAATGCTTATATCTTTACTCTATATGCCGAGTATACATCTGGAATTTCATGTGTCGTCATTTTGTGATGTGATTTTCAAAATATGTGCAAGCCAGTTCACATTATGTTTTTTTTTATATCGGAAGCAATGCAACACAACGAAAAATATTGAAAATGTTGCCACTAGGACACACTATGGCAAATGTCACAAAATGTCACAGTGCGTACTCGGCAGTAGAAAATCAATACATCACATTATTTTTCTAGTTTTCGATAACTTGATTTTGCTTTAACAAACTAATTACGAAATTAAGTAAGGGCAAAGATTTTGTAATTTTACGAATAAAGAATTTTATGAATTTAAATACAAATGAATTCAAATTTAAAAAAACATGACCCGGTTCAGACATGCAATTTTGTTTTTCCAGCAACTTTTATGTTCTAATGAAAAAAATAGCTACCGAGAGATAGATAGAGAGAGAGAGAAAGATATACAAAATGTATATATATTTTTTTGATTACTCTCCCACATATTTAAGAATTGATGCAAAAAAACACAAATGTTGGCCGTTACATGATGAAGTCAGGCAGTTTTTTTTTTAATTTTTAATTTTTTTCGTATTGGGAAATAATTAAATATTTTGTGTAATGCAAGGATTTTTTTCAATGTATATAAATACATATTTTTTTATTGAGGAAAATTAAAGCTTATTAATTAGTTCAGTGTTACAGTGGGTACAGACTTTGCAACTTGCTTACGCAAGACGTTTTCGAATATTTTGATACAGACACTGCAACCTACAATGCAACCGTCAATGCAACCCATAAACATCAAACATTTTGATATTTTGGAAACTTCGAATGCAACTTCGAACGCAACCATAAACAAGACTACACACTATGCGACCGATAATGAAATCTGACTGGTTGCATAAACACTTTGCTAAGTATGTACCTACCATTAGAAATTAAATAAATAACAGGGAAATCCTTAAATTTTCGAATTTAAAAGTCAAATCAAAATGTGAATATCAGTAGACAACTGTAGAAAAATAAAAAATATTTATTTTTTTTTTGGAAAATTAAAAACACCAGTTATACTGAAAATAAATAAAATTATTAAAAGCGTTTGAAGTTGTTGTTTTTTTTATTTTCCCCAAAATGGCCACAACAAGCCAGGAAGCAGCCATCAGCATTGAAAATGAGGTCAACACTGCAAATGAAACCAAGCCCAGAACCTCACAAGAGTCCTTGAGCCTGAGTGAAACGCAGGAGGAAACACCTTTCGACAGTAGAGGAAAGGCAAATCATTTGAAAATTTTAGCCAAAATTTTGCATTATGCCCAAAATTTAGTGCTGGGCATATGTTGGCTGCTCTTCACTTACTTCCTGATGACCAACAGTGAATTTGAATATGAGAAGGTATCGCTGTCGGTGCCAGCCGGTCTAAAAGGTCTCAAGTACAGCTTTATAAATGGCGAACCAGACTTAAGTTTATGCATGAGGTTGTATGGCACATTTGTAAAGAATACTTTTAGATTTGATGAACCGCTTTTAAGTGAATGGGATAAACCGAAATTGACGGTAGTCTTGCAGTTGGTGGGCTTTGATGGGACGCTGAAATCATCACAAGCTGTGCTACACTTGTATTTGTCGGAGCAGCAGCCAATGAGGCACAAGCCCACAGTCGAAATGGTGGAAAAGATAATCGAAAGTGTGCCCATCAGCGATATCCATTATCAATTGCATTTCTATAGTAATATAAATGAAACGCTGCCCTTGCAATTGGCCTACGAATTTACCAAGATGTCACAGAATACGGGTTTAATATTGGGCCTAATACTACTGCTGCTGATTTATATGGCCTTGATGTTTGAAACGGTGCATCGTACTTTGGCTGGAGTGATTTGTTCCACCCTGGGTGTGGGCATAATAGCGGCCGTTCACCTTAGGCCCACGCAACGCATTATTTTCAATGAGTGGGGTAATATTGATACGATACTGCTGTTTTTCGGTGCTTCTATTATCATAGAACTGCTGTCGGAAACAGGTTTGCAAGACCATTTGGCCGCCATAACTTACGAAATGGCACATGGTCATATATGGCCTATGTTACATTATTTGCTGTTGGCTAGCTGCTTATTTTCGAATGTCTTGGATGAAATACTGCTGGTGCTTTTCATTGCCCCCATTTGTTTGCGTTTGTGTGAAATTATGCAGCTGAACTGTACCCCTGTTCTCAGTGCTCTCATCATAAGCATCAATGTGGGCTCAACTCTAACACCCATCAGCTCATTGGTCAACAATTTGATTGTAAATTCTCCTTTCCTGCCCCAGCAGCATATAGCATTTGGAGAGTTTATGGTCCATATGTTGCCGGCTACGTTGCTGGCTCTAGCCCAGTCGTATATTCATTTGAGGCTGCAGTTCAATGACTCGGAAAAAATGCGCAACTTTGAGTCGTTTCAAGTGACACGACTTAAGCGTTTGATAAGAGTATGGCGTAAAACGTCTATGGGCATGGGTGACTATACATGGGATGAGAGTTTGGCACGCAAGACGGTGGACCGGCGTATAGTAAGTTTGCTTAAGCGCTTAAGGCGTTTGGGAAAAATGCCCGAGAAGCCTACCGGCTTTGAAGAGAGGGTACAAAATTTGCGCGACAAGTTTCCCATCAAGAATCATTTTCTCTTGATCGTTTGCCTCATAGCATTATTCATAACATTTCTATTTTCTATCTTGGCGAGAGTTCCCACTCTATTAAAAGTCTCTAAGGGATGGATTGCCATGCTAACAGCCTTATTTGCCTTATCACTGACCGCGTATGAGGACATTGAGGGCATGTTGTCGCGCATAGATTGGGCTACCATGCTATTCTTTGTTACACTCTCCATAACAATGCAGGTCTTAATCACTTTGGGTCTCTTGGAAAATATTGGTTCGCTAATGGAACACTATGTCATTACGGTCGACGAGTCCAATCGTTTGGCAGTGGCAATTTTATTAATCATATGGATCTCGGCCATTTTAACCACCTTCATCGATAATGTGCCGGTAGCCGATATGATGTTGCGTATTATAGGCACGCTGTCATTGAATGAAAACATCAATATGCCCATCATGCCTTTGGTGTGGTCCTTGGCTCTGGGTTGTACTTTAGGTAGCAATGGTTCTATTGTGGGTGCTGTTGCTAATATTGCTTGCGCTGGTGTGGCCTCACGTCATGGCTATAGGTTGACATTTTTCGGTTATTTTAAAATTGGCTTCTTTGTTATGCTGGGTAATGTACTTATGGCTTCTTGTTATTTGCTGTTGGCCCATGTTGGCTTTCAATGGCATTAAGGTGTAAGAGAATAAAATTTATGATTCGACAAAGTTTAAAAAAAAGACATGTATTTTTTACTAAAGTTATACAAATGCAAAGAGAAATAAAAATTTATTTAATGTCATAATAGCTTCAGTACTTGCATAAATAACATTAAACTTGTACTTATCTGCTTAATACTGATCAATTTTCAATCATGAAAATTCTATTCTCGCATGCTGTTACAGGAAAGGCAGACGGCTCGTCTGGAAAATTTATATAGAAATTACTAATATGTAGTGTCTACAAGTGAGGCAGACGACTCGTCTAGAAAATTTGTATGAAAATCACTCAAAAATATGTGTGCTTTTCATATAAATTTTATACTCAAGTCGTCCGCCTAGGTTGTAGAAACAGGGGGTAAAAAAATTAGTGCTTTTCATATATATGTTATACTCAAGTCGACTGTCTGGGTTAGAGAAACGTAACGGACGTAAGCTAGATAATTTGCTTAATGTTTGTGCACTTTTACGCCCCCTTTTCCACAACTCACACAGGCGACTAGTCTAAGAAATGTTTATAAAAATCACTCAAAGAAATTAGTATTTTTCATATAAATTTTCTAATCAAACCAATCGTGCGTGTAGTGGAAACAGGGCTTTACATTTTTGAGTAATTTCTAAAAAAATTTTTTGGACAAGTTACTTGCTTGTATTGAGGAAACTATACATAAATACTTGCAAGAATTACAAAAGAATGAATGAAAAAAGAAACAGTTTTAAATAAAACTCCTCTTCGTGTTTCTCTCTAGCTTTCTATCGCACTCTCCTACAGTAAATCCCAATTTCCACAAGTCGGGCAGATAAGTCTTTCAAAATATTTGTATAAGAATCATTAAAAAAAATGACTGCTTTTCATTTAAATATTTTACTCAAGTCCACAGCCTGGGTTGTAGAAACAGTGGGTTAGAAAGGAAAAAACCAAAATGGCAACGCTGACACATAAAAACGTAGAAATATATGTACATAAAAAGTGCTGCCAAATTCGATGTAAACAGAAAATCAATTTTTGTAATGCAAAGTCGCAGTTATGTTTTACAAAACAACAACAACAAACAAAATCAAAACAAAGTGTTTTTTTATTGGATTCGATTTTTGATTGATTCTATTCTCCATAATCATAAAAAATCAATTGTAATACAAACCGCAGTTGTTCAATATATTGAGGAAAAATATTTTAATTTTTATTTTTTACACTTTTGACATTCAATAACAACTGAAGTGTAAAATTGCATGACTGACTGACTTGACTGTTCGTATAAATTAATAAATAAATAGAAAAAACAAATTGTAATACAATTTAAAAATTATCTTGATCTTGCATTGAAGCAAACAAAAGAACAATAAACTACAAATATGTGTCTTTATTGAACAAATTGTAAATTTTTGCTATTGTTATTGTTATTTATTTTTGTTTTCAATCAATTTTTGACACTCGCACATTGTTAACACATTAAATGTTTTATGGACCCAGCCCCCCCCCTCCCCAACACACACAATCGTATAGAATGTGTTCTGGAAATGTCAAAGTAGTGTCACATTATGTCGTAACATTAAAAAAAAAATATATGTATGTATAACAACGTTTTTAAAAACACCAACATACATATGGGCATTTCTCTCAAAAGGTCTACCGAGACGAAAAAATTAAAAGTTCTTGAAATTTTTTTTATTTTGCAAAATTTTTAAAGAAAAACAATAAAATTTAATAAATCTGCAAAAGTTTTGCATTTATTCATTAGTCATTTCGAGATATTCAAGTACAAAGTCAAGCAAGTGAAACTCTTTTTTAATTTTTTTTTTTTAATATAAAGAGCAACTTTTATTTTGAAAAATATTCTTAGCGCTAATCGTTATAGATTGAGCTTTTCTCTCTAAGATCTCCGTGAGGATATCAGGAGTTAGAAAGTATCACTTAAGATTCAATCCGATGAAAAATTGTTACAAAATTTTGCCTTGCATTTCAGTTAATTGTACGACATTGAAAAACAGCATTTTGTATTATTACTTCTAAACTGCTTGAAAAAAGTTCAAGAAGTAATGATTACAAACAGACCTTTTTATTGCAATTAAAACGAAAAAAAAATATTTTGAAAACAAAAAGAATTGCGCACTAGGCGCCTTTGCAAAATTTGTTCCGTACGACATCGGTACTAAGTAATTTAAAAGTATTAAAAAAATATTTTCTTTAATAACTAATTATTTTTTGAAGAGCATTCTATTATTCAATTATTTAAATCAAGATGAATAAATACAGCAATAATTGCAAGCGGTAGAGAGAAAAATTAAAAGAAAATGATATTAAATTGCTAAACTATAAATTAAAAAGCCGAGAAAGATCGCGTAACGTTAGGAAAAAGTCAAAAGCTTTAGCTGAAGCAAATAAAAAAGTTTTTGAAGAGAAAAGCGTTATCAACCTATACTTAAAAGGCAAAGTCAAAAAACTTAATATACCCGATGCATTTTCTTTTTATCAAGGGATTAAAATGTATTTTATAGCATCCGATGATATATAGAAGTACCCTTTGTTGTATAACTTGGACGAAAAGTAGAAATACGAAAAAAATTTCCACAAATATCTCAATTGCACTTCTTCTGTTGCAAAGGTTAGGCAGTGACAGCAGCTAAAACTGCATATTCCGAAAAAAGAACTATAATTAATGTACCCAATACTATTCGTATTTAATTTGTGGAATACATTTACTTTTTCATCTCATTTTGCATTTCCCTTTAACTTCGTCGTTATGTTAAAATAAACACATTTAATGCCTCTATTTTATTTAATATAATTTTTTTTAATTTTTTATTCATAACTTCCCAAAAAAGCACCAGAAAATATTTGAGCATCATGCTGGAACAAAATGTCACGTACGCCATGTCCCGTACGAATATAATTAAATTTAAATTAAAAAAAAACTATTAATAATTTTTTAGTAAAATCTAGCCCATCTAGAAACACTGATTCACCTCATTCTAAAATTAGTCACATTAATTTATTGCTTCAGGTTTCGCTGAAATAAGCATTTTAATTGTTTGCTACAAAACCTACTTCCTTTTCTTGTCTCGTAAGACATTCTTAGTTTATTGCAATTATCTTTAAAACTTAAAATTAGTTGTAATTGGATTTAGTACCATCAACATTGCTAATCAGAGGCCATAACTTAGGCTAATAATACAAACAAAAATATATTTTATATTGATCTCTTTTCCACCTTAAATTCGTATGACTGCCCCGCACGACAGTATGGAATTGCCCATATTTAAATACATATCACTCATTTGCTCAAAGAACGGTGTAACTCCAAAAAAGAAACAGTTCAGTAATTTAATTCAATAAGAATTGAAATTCACATTAATTAATAAAAATATTTCATTCTATAAGAATTGAAATTAGATAATTTTCTAATTTCTGATTAATTTTCACAATATTTAATTGCGACTCTGGTTGACTTCATAAATGCAGCTTGCAACACTGAAATGCGTAGTGTTCATAAATACAGCAGAGTTATTTTTGGCAATGCCGCGAGTTCATTATTGCAAGGCAATGCGCAACATCTGTCAAATTTGTGCATTACTTCCATTTATGATTCTTTGGTGCTTGGTATATTTTTTATCATTATAAGCCAATTCGAAAGTGCTTTTGAAAAGATTAGAGCATGTTTGCTGAACATTCATTAAAAAATTAATTTTACAAAATGTATACTTAATGAAACAACTTAACAACCTTTGCGCGTTCCTAAATGAACTAAAATGTATTTCATTGATTGACAAACTAGTGTTGCCATAAAGTATTGCTTTGCCTTGTAAATTAATTTCTTTGCAGTGTTGGATTGCAAGCTGCATCTATGAAGTCAGCCTAATTTTGTTTCTACCACGACCACTCTTACGCCCACTTTTTTAAATTATGTTATTCCATATAGTTTTTAACAGATTATGCTATATTTAGGAGCATAACATCGCAATTTGTGGAAAAATTATAAAAATTCTTTTTGCACATGAAAATTTTTTATTTTTATTTTTTTTTTTGATAATGTGGATGGGCGAAGCTACTGCAAGTTGCCCGCGCAATAATTGATTATCAAGTAACGTGGTATTTTGTAGACCTATTTTCAAATGCTTTTTGCAGGGTGAAATATGCCCGCCAAAAAAAATTAATTATAATATTACTTTGTTGTCAAAATTACTTTTGCATATGGAAAAAGGCCACTAAATTTTTTTTTAAATTGATTATCAAATAACTTTGTCATTTGTGGACCAATTTAAAAAAAAAATTTGCTTAACGAAAAGTTAATTTTTTGAAGTTAAGGGTAAAAAAAAAATAAAGAAAACAAAAAATATAAACAAAGAAATCAAAACAAAAACTAATTTGTCACTGTAATAGTGTCGATTACACTGTACAACAGCCAAAATAGCCTTTAGATAAAAGTATGCGGACTATATGGATTTCGATGCATTAAATTCAAATCTACTTTCAGTTTTTCTCTATCACGTAGAGATTTTTTTTATGGGCGTGGCTAATTTTGCCCCCTAAATTAGTCGGCCATACTAATATATTTTACTATAACTCGAAACCCGCTATTTCGATTTTAATAAATAATAAACCAAAAGACGCGCCACAAAATTTTGTTAAAAAAATTAATAATCATTTTTTACCTATCTTTTATGGTTTCGGAGTTATTCAGAATTTAAAAAAGAAAAAAAAATTTTTTATGCAAAAATCGCGTAATTTTTTTACATGAAAATTGCAAGAAAAAAATCAGAAACTCAATAGTTTTATATTTTTTACATTTTTCTTAAAACCACATATCCTAGGAATAAAACAAGCTATAAAACGTGAAAATCCAGCAATAAATCTTGATTTTATTCGCAATTTAAAGCAGGTACCTAAAAATGGAAAAATGTGTGTAATGCATTAAATGCTGATCCAATGTTTTTTTATTTCAGCTGCTAATAATTTCTCAATAACTCCGAGTATTCAGAAATTATTGGCGAAATAAATAATTTTGGTTTAATATTAATTTTTTTTAGCTCTCAAAATATAATGAAAAACTTTTAGTCGCAAATATTTTTCACTTTATGTATTATTATGTATGCTGTCAATAAACTAAGCTAGAAGCGCTAAGTATGTATATTCAGTTTTAAGAAAAAGTGCTAGCTTGAACTACAACACTTAACTATTTGAAATAAAACACCATTTTTGTAAGAAAAATATTTGTACTTTAAAAACGTTTTAAAATTAAAAAGTGTCTTGTTATTTACTAATTGACATTTTTATTCCTATTCATATCTTCAATTAAGTTTCTCGTCGAAAGGACCAACAAAAATCTGCAAGCATTACTTCTAATGATTTTCCATTGTAACGCTTTTCTATATATATCATGTCTTGATGAAACCTTTCACCATGTTCATCTGATACGGCACCAAGATTTTCGGGGAAAAAATCCAAGTGCGAGTTTAAAAAATTAATTTTAAGCGACATATGGCATTTTAGAGCCTCTTAGGCAGAAAGCAGTTCTTGAATGATTTCATGGTAGTTTTCACTTTTTTTATTTCCCAAAAAATTGTTACACACATTCACAAAAGCCGTCCATGCTCTTTCTTCCACGCCGTTCAACTTCGTCTTAAAGACTGCGTCCTTCATAAGCTCTCGTATTTGTGGACCAACGAAAATTCCTTCTTTTATTTTTGCATCACTGATTCGAGGAAATTTGCTCTTAAGATATAGAAAGCCATCACCATCCTTGTTCATTGCTTTAACAAAGTTTTTTATTAGGCCTAGCTTTATATGAAGAGGTGGTAAGATAATTTTTTCCTTCTGAACTAGAGGTTCTTCTGAAACATTTTTTTCTCCTGGAATAAAATTTACTCTCTTTGGCCAACTTTTAACTTTATAGTGATTTTCTTTTGAGCGACTATCCCATTCACATAAAAAGCAACAGAATTTGGTATATCCACATTGCAATCCATTTAACATTGCTACAACTTTCAAATCAGCACAAATGCTCCATGAGTACTGTGTGTATTTAATTTTGTTAAGTAACACTTTAATATTATAATAGTTTTCTTTCATGTTTCTTGAATACGCTAGTGGGACTGATGGATATTTGTTGCCATTGTGAAGCAAAACTGCTTTCAAACTCGTCTTTGATGAATCAATAAAAAGTCGCCATTCTTCAGATTTATCACTGAACGAAAGTTCTCGCAGAAGACCATCAGCATTATTACAAAATATTAAATCCCTGTCTTTGCTGAAGTATTTCAAATATTCTTCTTCTCTGTTTCGAAAGTATGTGACTTTCACGTCTTTATCTACCAGATTCCATTGCTTCAATCTGGATGCAAGAAGTTCTGCCTTTGTTTTTGAAAGTCCTAAATCACGAACTAAGTCATTCAGGTCGCACTGCTTCGGAAAATAACGTTTGCTCGTTGGACTTGTAAATGTTGAAGTTGCAGAAGCAGCCATCGTGGCGTAACTGGATTCAGTACTTGCAGACTTAACATCTTCTTCCTCGTATGTAGGGGACATTGGAAGTAAATCATTACTTCTTAGAGGAACTGGTCGTTTGGCGGATGAAATATTGGGATATATGACTTTATTTTTGTTCTTTCTGGAAAACCCACGTGTTGTAGTCATACAAAAGTAGCAATCATTTGTATGGTTTTTTGGTTCGTTCCAAATCATTGGTGTCGAAAATGGCATAGACTTGCGATTGATCAAACCTCTTAAAGCCCTTGAACAGCTATTACAACATATTTTTGGTAGCCAATATTTATCTCTTTCATCGATAGGAAACCCAAAGCATAGCTTATAGGCGTTCTTAACCTGGGAAGTTATTGTCTGGCGTTGCGATTTTAAAGTTAAATCACCACATACATAACAGAATGAATCAGCAGAATTTTTACAAAGCCTTGGCATTTTGAAACCTGCAACAATTTGATACAAAACTATTACTTCGCATCATAAATACAACATTTTGAATTAGTAATAATAATACTTACCAAAAAATAGATGAAGAAATTATCACTTTTTAAATTCAGCTTATGCTAAAATTTTTAGCTATTTTTTTTTTAATTTTGTTGCGGTTGAAAATTTACTTTTCGGTTTCACAAACAGTTATTGTATGGCAACTGATGAGTGAACATACTTATGTATACCCAAAATTCTTTATTTTATATTTTCTTTTAGTTCTGTTACCTGCCCGCAATGCCCTTTCAGTAGCACTACCAGATGTAAATGTGACTGCATTTAATGCATTACACACATTTTTCCATTTTTAGGTACCTGCTTTAAATTGCGAATAAAATCAAGATTTATTGCTGGATTTTCACGTTTTATAGCTTGTTTTATTCCTAGGATATGTGGTTTTAAGAAAAATGTAAAAAATATAAAACTATTGAGTTTCTGATTTTTTTATTGCAATTTTCATGTAAAAAAATTACGCGATTTTTGCATAAAAAAAATTTTTTCTTTTTTAAATTCTGAATAACTCCGAAACCATAAAAGATAGGTAAAAAATGATTATTAATTTTTTTTAACAAAATTTTGTGGCGCGTCTTTTGGTTTATTATTTATTAAAATCGAAATAGCGGGTTTCGAGTTATAGTAAAATATATTAGTATGGCCGACTAATTTAGGGGGCAAAATTAGCCACGCCCATAAAAAAAATCTCTACGTGATAGAGAAAAACTGAAAGCAGATTTGAATTTAACGCATCGAAATCCATATAGTCCGCGTAATTTTATCTAAAGGACGGCCAAAAAATGTTATTTTGTTGTAAAGTGTTATTTTTGTTACGAAAATCACGTCCTATCTCCTGTGTCTGATATAAAGAGCATAGCTCTAAAAAATCTACCCATGGGTGTTGATAAAGTGCGTGGAAAAATGCCAGCACATCGCCCAGCTAAAAAGCCTAGTTTTGTTTCCCTTCTTTAAAGAAACACATTAATTAATAAAAATTAGGCATTCAATAAGAACGAAAATTAATGTAGAAATTATTCCTGATTAAAAAACTATTTCACTATAATATAACAATTTCATTATAAGTAATTTATTAATCTATTTTACTCACACAATTTTCTTTTTAGCACTTGAAAAATATTAAATCGAGCCTTATTGTCCATTTAATCGTAAGCCAAAATAAAATACATTTTTCAGGGATGGTTTTCTTTAACTTTCCTTTACAATAAAATTTTACAGCTCGTATCTTAAAGTTATCAACAATTTTGCCATTTTGATAATTCTTAACTATGGGAGTAGGCCCATAAAACTTTAATTTCAATAAAAAAGTATATTTTCGATAGCATATCGCTTACGATAAAATCGAAAATAAGGCTCAATATATGTATAAAATTATTCTTTTGCCGAAAAATTATCGATAGCCCGGACACTTGAGCAGAAAAATAATCGTAAATGTGAATTTTCGATACAAAAAAAATTTGTTTGCCTATAAAACAGTTATCCATTTCTAGGCCATTCTCTAAAAAATCCGTCGATAAATTATTTTCTCTATAGCAGCAAAGCTAGCAATAGAGAAATTTTTTCATTAAAAATGTACCAAAAACTTAATTTTTAAATAAAAAAAATTTATACATAGATTTCCTTACTTTCAAATAGAAAAATTAATAATCCACAGAAAATATAACGACATGTATGGTTCATTTAATTAAGAAATGGACAATGTATAGTCCATTAAATTTTTTCCAAAAAATTTATTTTCATGGAAAACAGAATATATATTTAATGGACTATAAATTTTCCATATAATTCCGTCTAATTCTTTTGCATGAAAAAATTTTTTTCTTAAATAAAAAAATATAGAAAAGTTATCGATAGCTTTATTATTCCACAGAAAATTTAACGTTATCTTTGTTTTTCTATAGAGAAGTTATAAGTAACTTTAGTGTTCACTAGGAAAGTTTTTCTAAAAAAATCACTCATAATTCCTTAATTCTCGTAGAAAACTTATCGGTAATGTTACTGTTCAATTGAAAATGTATCGATTACTTTTTTTTAATAGAAATTTTATCGAATATAACTATCGATAGCTTAAATTTTCCACAAGAAAGCATTCGAAAACTTTACACTTCTTCAGAAAATTTGTGGATAACTTAAATATTTATTTATCACTAAATCTATTGAAGAGTTATCGATAAGTTTATTTGTTTATAAAATCAATTTCAATGATTTTCTACACAAAAAAAAATTTATTATATTGTCTTATCCATAAAAAATTTTCTTTTAAGCACTTACAATGTATTATATTTTGAAGTTTTATATTATAATATCGAGCCTTGTTTTCGATTTTATCATAAGCGACATGTAATCGAAAATGGACTTTTTCACTGAAATCAGTCTTTTTAGTTTAGAATTATCAAAATGCCAAAATCTTTGATAACTTTTCAGATACAAGCTGTAAAATTTGATTGTAAGCGACATTTTACGTACAAAAATATATTTAAATATTTTAAAAAACCTTCTCCTGAAAATTTAAACTTTTGTCACTTACGATTAAATCGAAAATAAGGCTCGATCTTATATTATTTTCAGTTGCCAAACTGTACTAATCGTATTTTCGATAACTTTGAGGAACCTAGAGAAAGTTGCCATACATAATAATGTTACTCATTGCGGTTGCATTGCCAGTTAGTTGGCAATTCAACTAAAATTTGGCTGCCATCCATTAAATTGTTTTTCCTTTTTAAAATTTTCCTAACGTAATTTTTATGAAGACAAGAAATCAAACATACAATTTTCATGTCTTATTTTACAATTGTTTTAACAAAGACTTGCGGCCTTAAAGAAATAATGAATAAGATTAATAACTTAATGTTTGCTTTACATAAAAATAAAGGAAATATTTTTAATACAAAATAATATGATACATATGTATGTATGTATGAATATAATTTGTATGTATAATATTTTTTATAGTTTCTTTTAGTTGACAGTTGCTTTATGGTGCTTGAAACATCATAATAATTTTCAGCACAATTTATTATTAAAATACCATAAGATTAATTAGAGATTATGACAGATGACGATTATTAGCACTTGTAGGCAGGAGGCATCATAAGTACACAGTACACGTTAGACAAATACTCAAGCAATCAGTGTGGGGGAGGTCTCGGTTTTAATGACTCAATTCAAAGCGACAAATAAGAAAATCTCAGCACATCTTATTATATTTCACTTAATTAACTTTTACGTTTACACCCGAAATGTCAGCGTGGACAACTTTCCTTACAAATCATTAAGCCTCTCAAAAATGTTGCGTAATCACTTTTATATGAAAATAAACACTTTTTGGTGTAGAAAAAAAATATGTACATACTCGTACATAATTTTTTCGATGGAATACTTTAAAAAACAAATTCATTTTTAACTTGTTTGTTTGGTCTTTTTTCCTTTTTTTTGACATTTTTATTGAGGTTAATGGCTGTGAAGAGAAAGCAAACGAACTGGCCAGCACAAACAATATGCCGCTAAAAACATACATACACACACGCACACGAGAAAGTAAAAAATAATTGTATTGAAAATCAGGTTAAGACGCATTGACTGGACACCAACGACAAAAAAAATTAGTAAAAAAAATACATTTTCAATATTTTTCAACTTTGCGTAACAATGTGTAGATATGCGAGGGTGGCTAGAGTTTATCTTAAATTTTGCTGGCTTTTGAAAAAACTCTATAATAGATTGTAGGCCTTCTTGAGTATAAACATTTGTAATTTAAAAAAAAAATTTGTCACAAATTAGAAATTTTTCGTTTAAGTAAATTCGATTTTTGGCATATGGGGAGCAAAAAATTTTTCATTAAATATTTTTTGCGATGATTTGAAGGATTTTAAAGGAAGTTGAATAGAAAAGAATAAAAAAAATATATTTAAGCAATTTTCCACTCTTGCTCCATTTTCTAACAGCTCTTTAGTTCAAATACTTTTTCTCCCTTAGTCCTAGTCCAGAATTACAAATTTTGTTGCAGTTTGGAATTACTAGTGCGTTGACAAATATTAATAGCCTTATTTACAAACCAGATTAAAAAGAAAAACTTTTGATAAAATTCTGCTTTAAATACCCTTTATAAAGCATTGGAGCCATTTTCACAACATGCCTTTAGCTAAAGTCAGGATTTTGTCTGCCCGATAAATCGTTTTGTATTATAAAACTTTCATTTGTTATTTTTTTATTCGTTAAATTTTACCTATTATTATTGATAATAATAACAATAAAAATTTTAAGTTGTAATAATTGCAAAATATTTATCGGGCAAAAAAAATCCTACCTTTAACTAAAGGCAAGTTTTGAAAATAGCTTTTAAAATTTTTATAAATAAGATTGTAAAAGTATTAATATTTATATAAGAACACTGAAGTATGTATTTGGCATTCAGGGAAAGTTCATCTAAATACGGACGAACTTTTCGATTAAATATTGCAATTGGAAACAACAATACAAACATTCAATGGGTTCTAGGGTTTACTTTTAAAGAAACAAACCCTCAGTCTTTAATTCATATAGACGTTGTTTAACCAACAAATCAAATAAAAATTCTTAAAACATTAAAGACTGAATGTCAAATAAATATACATACTTGGGTATTTAATTTGTTTTTATATTTATTAAGCTTCAGATCTTGGTATTTTATGAAAATAAATAATTAATTTTATATTTATTCCGATATTTCGTTGCCCCAATGGGTAACTTCTTCAGGGAATATATGTTTTTTTTTACTTGGGTATTCTTATATCATTTCCATATTTACACATAAGTTCTAGTTTAACCCTCCTCTCGACAAATCAAAAAAGAATTTATTGGACCTTTTTAATATGAACAAATAATATTAGAAATTGGTCCACATATGATGAAGTTTTTTGATATTCACTTTTTGGAATCAAGCATTTTGCTTCCACCCCCGCCCCACCACCTACAGTTAAAAAAACCATTATAATGAATCTTTTCCACAGCAAAAAAAAATTTTTGAAAATTCGTTCAAAAATGAGAAAAATATTTGATAATCAAATTTTGAGAAGGGTATTTTTTAAACATCCCAATTTAGTGAGCCTTTTCCGTATGCCAATAAAATTTCAAAAATTTTTCCACAAATGGCAAAGTTATTTTATAATAAATATTTGAGGCGGGCACTTTGTTTCCCCCAACCGCAATTTCCAAAAACAAGAACAATTTTAGTGGAGATTTTCCAAATGCAAAAACAAATTTTGAAAATTGGTCCACAAACTACAAAGTTATTTGATATCCCACCCTCCAAAAGAAAAAAATTAATAGACCTCTTCGACATGTAAAAAGCATCTTAAAATTTTGTCGATCAATTCAAATCAATTATTGGGACGGGAAATTTGCAACAACCTCCAACCCCTACCAATTTCCAAAAACTAAAAAATAGTCAACGCATTTTTCCTTTCAAGAACTCCTACCAAGTTATTTCGGACATGGCTGAATTTTATTAAATTTAGCCTTTATTCTATTCTATTACTACCCTCGTTAAAAAAATAATAATTTCAAGGACGTTTATTGTCGCTTTGCAAGTGTTGCATGCGTTTGCCAAAAATACATGTATGCAAACATACCTAAATTGAAAGAAAATATTATTTATTATAAAATATTAGTCGATTTTTTTAAATAAATAAATATGTGTGTATATACATATGTACATACTTATATAAACGTATGCATATTTGTATGTACATATTTATAAATAATAAAGCAGCTGCTTATTTATGACAGTAACAAATTCAAATTTTACAAAACAACACTAACAACACGAGCGAACTCTATGCAGAACATGTTGTCATAGAAAGTAAATGGAGCAAGAACGTTAGAATTGTTTGCGGCCCTAAGATTTTTGTATGTAGGTTTACAAAAATTTTTATATCATATTTAATCTCATGTAAAAAATTGTGCACGAATCTCGTGTGAAAAGCAAATATTTTTATATCTTTATTGAGTTGCATGTAAATTGAGAACTGAGAGCAAAACTAGTTTTAAAGGTTCTTCATATTAAAGGGGAAAAGGAGCCCCTTTAATATGAAGTTTTCGCCACGATGTCCTTCGGTCCATCTGTCCCTGTGTCCTTCCCAGGGAAAAAATCGGAAAAAACCGAAAAAAATCGTCAAAACAAAAAAGGCGCCAAAACTGAAAAACATCAAAATCCAAAAAAAAATATCAAACACGAAAATGAAAATAAAAAACAAAGACTGAAAAAATCGCTTTAAACAAAAAATCGCGAAATCCGAAAAAAATCGCCAAAACGAAAAAAGCATCAAAACTCACAAAAAAATCACTAAAACTAAACTAAGTCACCAAACGATAAAACACCAAAACTAAAAAAGCTGAAACCCGAAAAAAAACGAAAAACCTACATAAGAAAAAGCGCCAAAACGCCAAAAACCAAAAAAATTCCATAAAAACGAAAAATGCTCTAAAATTAAAAAACAGCGCCAAACTTAAGAAAATGCAAAAATCGAAAAATAAATTTTCCGGGTATTTAAAATTTAAAACAAAATTACTTCATCAGGTAAGATATTCGATTATAAAGGCTAAATTTCAGTACAGTGCTACATACGCAGTGCCCGTACGGAAACCTTCATATGTTTTTTACAACTTTACTTTAAAAAAAATTACGAAGTTTTTGGATCACTTATATGCTGTTTTGTTTAGAAAACTTTTATGAAAATCACCAAACAAAATTATATTCATATAAATTTTCCACCCAAGTCGTATGTCTGGATTGTGTAAAAATGGTTTATTTACCACAAGGGGGATCTAACAAGATCCAAGTGAGCCGGTTTTCTTGGAAATATGAGACATTACAACTTTAGTTAGCCACTTTGCTTTCCTTGTTTTTTATGAATTTTTTAAGATTCCCCACCAAATGGCTTTCCTTACAAAATGTAATTTCATCACTTATTTTTCATTAAAAATTATTTTTTACTTTTTTCTCACAAGCTTTTCGATTTTCTCCATTTAGTGAGCTTCTACTAAAACTTTGCAATGTTTTGCATACTACAATTCGGCGCTTTATAACTTCAAGACATATTTCATTCTCTATAGTTACTTGGAAATTTTTCGATGTTTTCCATTTAAAAAGATTTTGTCATTTTGGAAAATTTTCTTTCAAAATTTGGTTTTTTTGAAAAATTTTTTCTTGTATACTTTAAAATTTTTAGCAAAAATTTTTTTGTTGTCGATTAAATAAATTTTAGAAAAAAAATTCTTACAAAATGTTTCATGTTTTTAATAACTAAAATATCACGAAAGCTTTCTATTAAAAAAAATTCTATAATTTTTAGATTTTTTTACTGACTAACATCCTAGAGATATTTTCGATAAAAAAATGTTCTTATTCTGCCTACACAGAAATTTTTTATAAATTTTGCAATGAAAAAGGACTGTAAAAAATTATTCATATTTTTTCGATGTTTTTCCTGATTAAAATACTAGTACCATACAAATTTTCTATTAAAAATTTTCTTATTCTGTCTGTACGCAAATTTTCTGTATACACATTTAGCGATGTAAAAAGAATTTTAAAAAATATTTTTCCAAGATATTTCGATGTTTTCACTGACTAAAATTCTATAAGCAATTTCTAAAAAAAAAATCACATTTTGTCTATACAAATAAAATTGTTTAGGAAATCTTTCCATAATTTGTCGATGTTTTTATCAACTAAAATACTATATAAAAATTTCTTATTTTGTTTTTACACAAATTTTCTATATATTTAGCAATGTAAAAAAATGGTTTTTCGATGTTTTTACTGACTAAAATTTTATAACAATTTTCTTTTTCTGTATACATAAAAATTTTCTATATATTTTGCGATGTAAAAAAACGGCAAAAAATGTTTTCACCAATATTCGATGTTTTTATTGACTACAATGCTATCAAAATTTTCTATAAAATTTTTTTTTATTTTGACTTTAAACAGGTTTTCTATTTATTTCACGATGTAAAAAATATTTAAAAAAAAATCCATAGTTTTTCGATGTTTTTATTAACTAAAAGTTATAGAAATTTTCTATAAAAAATTTTCTTGTTTTGTGTATACTCAAATTCTCTATACATTTTGCGATGTTTTTTTATCGATAATACGAATTATATTGAATTCGCCTTTGGAATATATTTGTCATATATAAATTGAAAACTATCGATGTTTATATTACAAATGCTAATGAAAAATAAATTCTATTTTTTTATTTGATTTTTTTTTTTTGATATTAACATAATGGCAGTATTTTATCTATTTAATTTCCTATACTTGATTTTTCATAAAAACAATTTATTTGCCACTTATTTTTTACATTTTTGATGTATCTTTAAGTTCAACTGATTTAGTTTTTAATCACTGATGTACTTGTGGACATCAGTAATTTTTTCTAATTGCTTGCTGACAGTTAAGTAAATGATTAAGTTACAATTTAACTACATTTACATTAAATAAACAAAACATATTTTAGAATTGAGATTTAAGTGTAAACAATATTTCACTTCATTCAATCATTTGATCATTAAAGTCTAAAAAAAATTGTCTGGACTAAAGAAATACAAATAGATTTTTGTATTTAGAAGATGTGAAAATTTACATTTGAGTGATATATATATAATACCTGCTTTTTTATATTGTATGTAAAATTCAAACAAATAAAAAGAACTACAAAGAATATTTTGTAAGGGGGTGACCTTGTATGATTTTTTTATATTTTCTATTTTATATATAAAATATATATAAAAGCGATAATAAAATAAATCACTTTAAATGAAATAAAGATCTTTGTATAAAAAATCAATCCAGCGACAGGAAAAACTGGCCATAAACAACAAGATAAAGCAAAAAATATTTCAACACCAACAGAAATAATTTTGATTGTGTCGATGTACTTGACTCACATATTTTTGCCTTCTGCTTTCGTTTGTTTGCTTTTATTCGTAAAACAATATACACACATTTTACTTTGCACGCCTTGTTTATCTTGGCAAAAGGAATTTTCGATTTCATTTCATAGAAGATAAAAATTGTATATAAAATTATATACAAATTTATAAATTTTATAAATTGTTTTAAATCAATTAATAATAATGATTTGACATTATCAAGTGATTTAGTTATATACAACAAAAAAATTTGAGGAAACAATTTTTTTTGGTAAGACATCGCAAGCTAAGAAATTTTAAACTCTTTTGATTTTAAGCACTTAAATAAATCTTTAACTGAACCCCTTGAGAGAATATTATCAAATTAGAAATAATTTATTATTATAATTATGTAAGGAAAACAAGCCGATATCATCAGGTATTATAAATCAAGCAAATTAAGGCAAGGACAGATATATAACTTTATGCATTAAATACATGGAAAGTTATATTGCTATATAATTATAAAATTTTTCTAAAATTATATATCTTAGAGAGCTTGCAAATATCCAAACTTTTCCATAAAACACAAAAAATTAAAATTAAGGAAGTTCACATTAAATTACAATTTAATGCATTAAAAACATCGGAAATTATATTATTATATAATTATAAAATTTTTCTAAAAGTTATATATCTAATATGAAAAATTAAGTCTTTAAGCATAGACCTACCAAGTTTTCCTTAGAAAAAAAAATCATCGAAAAACTTTTATAAAAAAATTATATAAAATATCATATGAAAAAATTTATGAATAATATATATAAATTATATAAAAAAAGTATTTAAAAAAAATTTTAAAAACAAATTATATTTGAAAACATCGCAAATTAGTGTTTAAGAAATTTAAATATTTTTACGGAAAATTCGAATTTTGAATAAACCATCAAATGGTTAAAAAAAACAATGGAATACTATTTTCAAAATACTTGGCCTATTATATAATATTGTCGTAATGTACAAAATTATTTTTAAAGTAAGAAAATGAGATTGAAATAGTTTAAAATAAAAGCAATATAACTTAAAAGAATACCTTGATGTGAAAATTTAATTTATTTAATTCTAAGTATATAAAGATTTTTTTAAAAAAAATCCAAATCAATAAGCAGAATCTTTAAATATTTTTTATAAAAATATCACAAATATCCATTAACAATTGGCAACATAAAAACATCGCAAACTGTTTTTTTATAAAAAACAACTACTCAACCACTCAATAAAATACAGTAAATCATTAATACATTCTGCTTTAAAAAACATCACAAGTTTTTTTTCAAATTGGAGACTGATATCTTTCATATTTTTAATTTAAATTTAATTATTTATTTTTTAAACTCAAATTAAAATTCCAAACAATAACAATATTCTTTGGAAATGTGTTAGTTAAAAAAAAATTTTTTCTTCATTACGAGAATTCAAAGATCTTTTGGTTAAAAACATTGAAATTCAATGATTGGAAAATTTTTAACTTGTAAAACATCGAACAAAACCTTATTTTTACAAAAATTTCTTGCGCTCTGTTTAAGAAACCAGCTGAATTAATAGAATATTATACACTAAAGAAGATCGCAAGTGGATAATATTCAAAACAATAAACGTTATTAATTTTAAAAACATCGCAAAACTTTTTTTTAATAAAAAGCTAAGAAATCTTGCAAGATCTTAAGAAAATATAAAGATCAAATCGTATAAAAGCTTAAAATTTATTTAGAAAAAAAAATAGAAAAATATAATCTGTACATTCTTTTTTTTACAAAAATACCTTGAATTATATACAAAAAACTGCGACTCAATAAAAAAAAAATATTTAATTAATATATTATGCATTAAAAAACATCGAAATTTTTTTTAATTAATCAAATCACTGAAATTTTTTATTTAATTTTAATTCATTACTTCTTAAAATCAAATTAAAGTTCCAAATAATAAAAATTTTCGAATATAAAATCTTGCAATTTGTTAGGAAAGTTTAAAGATCTTATGGTTAAAAATATTGAAATTAAATTTTTGGAAAATTTTAAAAACATCGCAAAATTTTAAAGAAAATTTGAAACTTTTTTAGATATTTTAAGTGAGAAATTTTTAGATATTTTAATTGAACTGTAGTGAATTTTAATCAGAAATAATTCATAGTTAGGCTCAAGTTCAGTAATTTCTATTCTTATTGAATTAAATATTTTTATTAATTAATGTGAGTTTCTAAAGAAGAGAAGAAAAATTAAACTTAGACTTTAAGCTGGGGGAAATACCGATACTTTTCTGTGCAGCAACGCACTTCATCAGCACCCTAGTCTATCTACTTGGGTAGAGATTCTTATTAACATCAGCTATTTAACTTAAATGTACAATGAAACGGAATATGAGAAACGATTGTTGTGTATACAATTGATTTACCTTTGGTAAACACATTTATAAGTATCACTATTAATTTTCTGTTTTTTCCAATTTTTCATTTTTCTATTTAGGTTAGCACGAAATTATATTACTCTACCTCAGTATGTTTAACTATTCTTACTTATCTTTTTACGATCATCATAAAAATATTTCATTCAATAAGAATAGAAATTACTGAACTTGAGCCTAACTATGAATTATTTCTGATGAAAATTTGAAACTTTATAGATGTTTTATTTTTACAAAAGTATGTTTAATCAATAGAATATTATACATTAAAAAACATCGTTAGTTTTAAGTGGATAATATTTTAACAATAAACATTGTTATTTATTAAAAAAAAAACACATCGAAAACTGTTTTTTTATTAAATAACTATGAAATCTTGCAATTCTTTTAGGAGCATTTAAAGATCGCTTAATGAAAAGTTTAATACGTTATTTATCAAAAAATTCTTAATTTTTAATGCACTAAAAAACATCGCAAGTTTTTTTTGTATATATATAAGAGTTAGTATCAAACCTTTGGTTTATTAAATTTTAAGTCGATACCAATATCCAAAGTAATAAATATTTTTATCGCAAATGTGTTAGTTTGAAAATATCGCAAGCTTATTTTTTATTAAACGTTTTTAAAATTTTGCAATTCTTTTAAGCAAATTTTAAGATTGTTAGGTTAAAAATATTGATAAGGATTTAATGAAAATTTTAATTTTAAAAAACATCGAATATATTTATAGAAATAGAGCCTTTAGAAATATTTTATCTGTACAAAAATACTTTTAATTTGGTACAGTAACCAGGTTTTATTCATAAAAATAGTATCCATTTAAAAACATCGCGTGTTTTTTTTTAAATTAAAATCTTTAAGCTTTTAGTATTTTTTATTTAACTATAATTTATTATTAATTCAAAATCACATAACTAATCAAAACAATAAATATTTTCTTTGTTAATGTGTTAGTTTAAAAACATCGCATTTTTTAAAAACTTTGAAAATGATAAGAAAATCAAAATTTCATACAGAAGATTGAAATTTATTTATTGGAAAATTGTCAAATTTTAAAACAACACTAGAGACTTAAATAATAATAATTTTAATAAATTATTTTACAAATTTTAAAACAACACTAGAGACTTAAATAATAATAATTTTAATAAATTTATTTTACTGAATAAGTAAAATAATATTTTGAGATTAGTATTAGTGCGTTGACAAATGTTAAACTTAAAAAATATTTACATTTCTCAAAAACAAAATATTATCACAAATCTTCTTATGAAAATTATGAATTAAAACTGTCAAGAATTTTCAATGGAACATCGTAATATTAAAAGCATTTTTATTTTATATTTCATAAGGCATTAAATATATTTTCTATGTTTAATTTCAATGAACTACAGGCCAGAAAAGGTTTCTTGGCAGGCATAGGAAATATTTGCTTTCTCTTCAATTTGATTATTTGAAATATTTTGCTACATAATTCAGCTCTAATCACATGACGTTTCCTCCAAAATAATTTATTATTTTTAACCTCCTCTATTTATTGCATACATTATCTTAGACACATGTAAATTACAATATTTTATGCTTTAACAATTTTTATTATTTAAATTTAATTTTTAAATCATTCAAGATGCCACTAAAATAGAATTTTTTTACTTTTAGAAGAGAAAAACTGATAATTTTTATGTGTGTGTTTTTGAACAAATATTATTCATGCTTTCTTCACATGGATTGTGGTGGTAACCAGCTAATGTCACGTCGTCGTAGTCTCCAAATTTAAATAAATTTTTGCAAGGTTTTCCAAAAAAAATTTGAAAACGAAAAACGAAAATGTGTCCAAATCAAAAGAAATAAATTTAAAAAAGAACTTATTATATAGATGCGCATAGATGTGTGTATACATGTGTGTATATATCTATGTACATACATACATATATGTATATTTATATACATCTATTGCCTGCAATCAGCGACAAAAGTTTTTAATAATTTTTGTTAAAAATTAAACACAAAAAATATTTTTTATCTTGCGGCCCGAAACGATCTTCTATACATTAATTATGCGCAAAAACAAGAAAAATCAAAAACAAAAACAAAAACAATACATATCCATACATTTACATGTATGCATGTATGAGGGTGTGTGTGTGTGTGTGTGAGTATTCTATAAGAATCTGTGTTTATTGTTGTTGTTTTTGGCGTTTGTTGTTATTTTTTTAATTTTATATGTATATGAATACTTTCTTGGGTCTCATCTTTATCAAAATTTTTGGCCACTTTAGTTAAACGACGCGTTTGAAAAAGTATAAATCGGCCACAGGAAGAACAAAATTTCTTTTTTTTTAATTTTGCCATAAAATTTTGTGTAAAAAGGTGAAACAGATTAATGCAAAATAATTAAAAGAAAACAAAATTAAATACATGAAAAGTACAAGTACAAAAAAATTTAATATTAAAAGGAATTGTAAAAAAAAATTAAAAAAAATTTTAAAAAATACACAAAATGACAAATAGAAATTGTGCATCCGTTATGATGACATAATCATATAGAAATTTATACAAACATATGTATAACTAAATACTTTTAAAAAATATAAAAAAAATCATAAAAAAAATAAATAAGAAACAATAGCAAACATTTTAAATTTATTTTTATACCAGCGTATTGAAGAATTTCTTAAAATAGAAAAAAAAATCAAATGACTTAAATCCAAAAGCAATAATTAAAAAACTAATTGCAAACAAATTTTACGCCGGAAGCAACAAACTATAAATTAAAAATAGCAATATTTTTCCATTAGCTAAAAGATCTCAAGAAATCAAGTTTAAAGAAACATTAAATTTGTTTTTAAATTTCTATAAAGCCCTATAAAAATTTTCTTTTTTTTAAATAAAAAAAGGCCGTACAAAAAATTATCAACCTCTACTTCCGTGTTCAAAAACGCATGTCACATGGATTTATTATAAATATTTCTAACAAAAGTTTATTTTCTAATTGATTAAGAGAAAATTCAAAAGCACATATTCATAGTCAAAATAAAGTACACTTTAAAAGTTTAAAACCAGTACATCCAGAGGGAAAAAAACTTATTTCAATATGGAAAAATATTTATTTAATTTTAAATATCTCAACATACATTTGTTATTATATTTTAAATTATTGAATTAATGTGACGCGTTCTGGTTTTTAAGTTGCAGCTTTCCCTGAGTGCAATCATGCAACATACTGGTTTTAAATTCTTAAAATAAACTTTGTTATGATTGCGAATATGCGCCCAAATTTTTAATATTTTGTAGGCAAAATTGTTATTTAACTTATTAAGTAAAATAATTAATGTATCTTTAAAACAAAATAAATTATTCTTTTAAATTGTTTATCTAAATATTTTAAATATTAAAATAAAATAATTATTCCTTCAAACGATTAATTTAACAGAAGACACTGCAAAATAATTTTTTTCTTTAAAAAAAAACTAAACCAAAAGGATTGAGATACTCAAATAAATTATAGTTTTTAATTGATTTTTATTTAAATTATTCATAAAATTTAAGTTTTAATCACTCTACTTTGATTTTCTATTCCTAAATATTAAAAATTTAGTAAGTTTTTTATTAATAGAATAAAGTAAACATTTTATATGATTACCCTAAGTAAAAAACGAATAAAAAAACAAAACAATTTCAATTTAAAATTATTCGCATTCAAATAGCACAATCAAAAATTTTCGATTAATCGAACGATTTTTAGCTTTATGCGATTAATCGTATAAATTGTGAGTCGTATTAATTTTATTTAATAAATTATAATTGTTATTAGCTTAAGGGCTCATTAGATTATTGCAACTTAAAATTTGTAATACAACACTTTTGGGGGAAAAGTTTTGACTAATCGAATAAATTTGAAATTGAAATTAAACGATTAATCTAACAAAGGACATTTCAATTAACTATCTTCTTTAAACAAAGACTAAAAGAAAAATGCTTCATATATAAAAATAAATTATAAGTTCTAAATGTTTATTTAAATAATGCGAATTGCGTCATTGACGTCACATTAAGGCGACAGTAAAAATTGGCACTTATATACTCTTTATCGGCAACAATTAAATTGTATTGACAATCTCTCACTAATCTCTAAGACTTTGTAAGCTAATGGAACATATAATAATATTAGTCAATTGTAGTCGATAAAGAGCAGACAAGTACCAGTTTTTACGGTTGTCTTGATGTGACGTCGACGACGCCATTCGCAACAAGGGGGAATATTATTCGAATAAAATGCTAATGACGCTTCTTTAATTTTAAATTTCTTAATAAAAAAATGTAATCAAGTTTTCTATTAATCGAAAAATTTTATGTTTTACGCGAATAAAAACATAAAGACACATAATTTGAATTTGAAATTATTCAAAAATAAAAATAAAAAATATTCGATTAATCTTACAATTCATTTACTTTGAGTTATGTTCGATTATTCTAATAAATTAAATAAAGAATATTCGGTTAATCGAATAAATTGTAAAATATATTCGATTAATCGAATAAATTAAAAGTCATACTCGATTACTCTAATATAAAAAAATTCGACGATTAATCGAGTAGATTTCTCATTTTCAAAAAATTAATAAAGGTCCTGCAGACGTGTTTAAAATCATACAAAATAATTTTCTTTCAGTTTTTATATTTGGTAATCTATATGATAAAAAAATTTAAAATAATGTTAAAAAAATATTTTTGTTGTCGGAGTTAGTTTTCTAAGCTCGTGCGGTTTCAAATCGATCGGTTTAATGAACAGGGCCGTAATTAAAATTAAAATTACGCGAAAAAAGTTCGATTAATTTAAAAAAATATGTAGCCTTAATGCGTTTAATCGAATTAAAATATGAAGCATATTCGATTAGGATCACAAATTATGTTAAAAATATTCGATTAATCCTATGATTTGTAAGTTTTATTCGTATAATCGAATAAAGTTCGAGTAATATTCGATTATTCTAATATATTATATAAAAAATATTCGATTAATGATATAATAAGTCTTATTCGTATAATCAAATAAAGTATGAGTTATATTCGATTATTCTAATTGATTATTCCATTAACCCAATAATTTGTAAGTTTTATGCGATTAATCGAACAAATTCCGAATAATGCTCAGATTATTCTAATAATTTAAGTCAAACATATTTGATTTTTCAAATAATTTTTAAATTTTATGCAATTAACCGAATTACGATATAAATCATATTCGATTAGTTTCATAAATTGAATAAAAAATATTCAGTTAATCGAATAATTTGCAAGTTTTATTCGTATAAACGAATTTATTGCATTACATGAGTGTATTAATTTTTTTAATCTAATAAATCAATATTGTTATCGAATAAATTTAATCGAATAAATTTTAGCAAAAAAAAATATCAAAAAATAAATCATTGAATAAATCGAAAAGTTAACAAAAAAAAACAATTAATCAAACAATTGAATAATTTAAACAATTTATAATATTTATCTGTGGTAATATGCAATAATCGCTTAAGTCGACTTAAGAAAATGTATGCCCTAATTCTGTTCCACGATTGTCTTGTCTATGGACGAAAAAACGCAGCAGTTGTGATTCTTTACAACAATTATTAGTTATTGTCAATGCTAGAAGGTTCGTGTATTTGCTTTATGATTTTCTTCCAAACATTATTTCGAACACATATTTTTTTTCAAACCATTGTGTAATAATTTAATTTAATTTTTATGTTTTAAAAACATGGCAATAATATTTTTATTTTTCATTATCAAAGACAACAACTATTTTTGAAGAAAATAATTTAGAGAATTCAAAGACAAGAACTCAGCAGTTTAAGCTTCATTATGATGCATTATGTCCCAACTCAATAAGTTGGGAAATCAAGGGATCGCAGCAAAGTAGAATCGTATCTCATAGAGCCTTGTTATACATTTGCTTAAATTGACTTTAACTATTGTTACATATTATCGCAGATATTACTAACAAGATAAACGATTAAACGCATATTATGTATGTGTATTTTTTTTCGTCTTTTTCATTGACTAATAAAATATTTCCTAAGTTTGTTTGATTGAGCAAAGAAATAACGAATAAAACACTTTAGTTTTCGCAGATATTTACTTCCGTTAAAAGTTGTTCGAATTAAATTTGAAAAGAATTACTAAATTTATTGCAAAAATTTCAAAATCTATACGATTAAATATTAATCGCATACTAATTAATTAACATTCATGGCATATTTATGCGATTAATATTAATATTAAAATATTAAAGTCCTCAAATAATAATTATGAAAAAATTATTTGATTAAATCATAACATTTATTTTGACTATTACAATATGAAGCAAATAAAAGCTTTAGTCGATTACTCAAATAAATCTAAAGTCTCATTATCAGATATGATAACTTATTCCATTAGCCAAATATGTCTTAAATTCTATTCTTAAATTTCAAACTCTTTCAACAAAAACTAAAAATATTAATGCTGTTAATCGATAAACAGGACTTTTATTCGAATGAATAACGATTAAAAAATAATATTTTGTAATAGTAATTTTGTTCCAAACCAGTTAGTAAACATGAAGTTAAAAAAATCGCATTAAATAGAAAATAAAAGATAAAAGACCCAGCCATTGCTTGAGTCTAACGTAGTTTAAGTAAAATGAAAAATATTCGATTAATGAACAAAATGTAATTGTTATTCGCACAAATAGCAAACAAATTGCAGAAATTTGTTATACCAACGTTTAATCAAGTTGTATAAATAAAAAATAAAGGAAAATTTGCATTTGAATAAATAACGAATAAAAAATTTTAATCGATTAAATAGCGAAAAAAAAATTTTATTCGATTAATATTTTACGATTCCAAATTTGTTGTGTTTATCAATAATAAAAATTAAAGTTAATAAATTTTTTTTCACAACTCCAGCAAATTTAATTGAACAAGCTTATTCACAAGAGAAACGAATTAAAACACAAGACATATCTATCACTGGTTTTAAACAAAAATTATTTTATATAATCATTTTATTACCTGCCTAAGGTTAAAGTGTTAATCAATTATTGGAATAATTAACCAATGAAAAAAAATTTAATCGAATAAAACTTAATAACTTTAGTTTGAAATTCTTCAAGCAGAAACTTAATCGATTTGATTAAATACTTTATTAGATTATTCGAACGAATAACCATAAAAGAATTATAAGCTTACAATTATTCAAGCTTTAAGCAGTTCTAGCAAATCGAAAACAAATTTTATTCGATTAATCGAATGATGTACCTTCATCATTAGCCTTCTTGTATTTGCTCCACTCTATGTGGTGTCAAGTGGTCTAATCTTCAGCTCTTTATACATTTTTTTCAATGCAAATGGCATATGTGAATAGTGTTGATTCATTGTATTTTAATTTGTTGAAAGATTTTTGTGTAATAAAAGTTCAATTTTTAACATCACTAATTTACAATAATCGTGCCATTGTGTTGCTTTTTTTTCTTTACTAATCGTATTGGTGAAACAATGTCTATTGTGTCATTTCGACTGAAAGGTTAAAATGTCATACAAACAAAATTATTCATTAAATATTTTTATACGATTCTGACTCCATATTCTAATTTTTATTTTGCCCAATATGGCAAACAATTTTAAAAAGGTTGTGAAAATTTCAAAACTGATTTAGAATAAAATAAAGATGATTATTTGCATACATACAAGTTATATCCATGTTTGCGTAATTCTCAATTAGTTTTTGAGAGTTTTTCTATAAATATATGTAAGTTTTTTTTAGCTTTTCTGAAAGATTTTGTGAATGCAGTCTATTAACGAGTTTCTTAAATAAAAAGAAACACAATGCAATGCAAATGATAATTTGTCATTATCATAAACTAACGACTTAGGGCCTGTCCCATGATGTCGAAAACGCCGCACACTTACCTACATTCAAAACAAACAAATAAATGTTTTTTTTTAATTTTTTTATCGTGGGACGGGCTTTTATTGTCAAATATGTTACACTGCGTTACATATTTTTTTAAATAAAATATCCATTAAGAATATTTTGGTGGAAGTCTACTGACAACGTTAAAATAGCATTGAAAATGATATCAACTTTCTGAATTATTATTTTTATTTTATTCTAAATAATGTAAATCATATGCAATTTTCTTAAAATGTAATAGTTTTTTTTATATCTTGTCTACTATTGATTGACATTTTTAGTTCATCCATTAATGTTACCAGACATAATCCTTGAAAATTACTATTTCTATGTCTTCTATAGCTTTGACTAAAACAATGTTTCTGCAACCCAGCCAGTTGACTTGTCTAGAAAATTTTTGTGAAAATCATTTAAAAAAAAATAAGTACATATATACTTTTCATATAAATTTTCTACTCCAGTCGACACGACTGGGTTGTGGTAACAGGGTGTAAATTACTTATGAAATCAACTAAAGTATTACAATATTCTTCAATTGTATCATTAAGCAATAAAAAATAATCGTTTGAAGCTATAAATAATTTTAGAATAATAATTTCAAGCATCTTTCAGTTGAGAGAATAAAAGAAACTAATCTCTTGTTTCCACAACGCAGACGGTCGACTTGGCTAGACAATTCATATGAAAAGCACTCATTGTTTTAATGATTATCACACAAATTTTTTAGACGAGTCGTCTGCTTGGTTTGTAGAAACAGCGGGTAACACTTTGTTTCAGTAAGCCAGACAGTCGTTGTCGTAAAGAAAGTTTTGACGAAAATTACATTAAAAAATTAATGTTTCTTATATAAATTGTTTAACTAAAGTTGAACGTCTGGGTTGTAAAAACAGGGACTTGAACCCCAGGTTTTCACAACACTGACGGTTGACTTGAGTAAAAAATTAGTATGAAAAGCACTTGAGTGATACAAATTTTCTAGAAGAGTCGCCTGCCTGACTTGCGGAAACAGGGGCGATATTGTATAAAATATTATTTACATAAATGTGTGGAAAAAGCTTTTGGAATATTTTCTTTTTATTATAAAAATTAATTGCAAAATTTTAAATCACGTGGAAACATAGTGACATCCCTATAACTCAATATGCGATTTTATTATTTGTTTTTTTTTCAAGGAATTTTCAACCTGAAGCTATTTAATACACTGCCATGATGCAAGTGTTTGATAATAACCTTGTAAGTATTTTTGTTTTCAATTCTAATTACTTATTTATTTATTTACAGGATTATTTAGAAAAATTATTAAATCTTTATAAAAGCTTGTAGACTGCCTGACTTATAGAAATTGCACATTAATAAGAGAGATTTTGTATGAAAATATATTTTAAAAACCCTTAATAAATTTTATAAATAATGTTATTACTTATTTACATGTTTGCATGCGAGCAGGTACTGCACATAATATTTTATCTAAGTATTTTAAAGTTGACGAAAAATTCAAAACAGTTGTTTTTTCTTCACTACGAGTATCTCATAAATTTTTCATTAATAATTTTTACCCTGAACTTATTTATTGAACCTGAACTTGAACCTGAACAAATTTATTTCTACCTACAATTGAAATCAAATGTATATCTGGAGTCTAATCGTCACTTTCGATAGCGACCTAATTCTATCACGTTTTTTCAGTTTGAGATTATGGCATTGAGCAATCGAACAATGTATAAATATGGTACGAATGTCATAATCTCAAACTAAAAAAAACGTAATCAAATTAGCACGTTATCGAAAGCGATTATTAGACTCCCGATATTAGACACATTGCTGTAAGTATAATTTTTGGTTGCGAAAAAAAGATTAATTTTTACAACTCCTTTTGTATTTCCTCTCATTCCCTCTTCAACTATCTCTCTCTCTCTCGCGTAGTCTAATTATCAGCGTTGTCAACTTAGAAATTTCAAAACGCACCAATGTGGAGAAAAAAGCGCCCCATTTACAAAAAAAAACGCACCAAGCTTAGAATTTCTTTTTTTTATTTTAAAGTGTTTATTATATTAATTTTGCATGATAAGTAACATATTATTTTTTTATAAATGAGACATTTTTGAGATTAATTGAACTGTAGTGAATTTTAATCAGAAATAATTTTTTATTCGGTCTTAAGTTCAGAAATTTAACTTCTTATTGAATGAAATATTTTTTATTAATTAATGTGAGTTTCTAAATAAGAGAACAAAATTTAAACTAGAAAATAGTGATATTTTTCTGTGCAGCCACGCACTTCATCAGCACCCTTGTCTATCTACTTGGGTAAGGCTTGTTATTAACATCAGCTATTTAACGTAAATTTTTAATGAAACGGAATATGAGAAATGATTGTTTGTGTATGCAATTATTGACTAGATGCTGATGAAGTGCATGGCTAAAACTGGTATAAGTCGTACGCATTTTTGATTCGAAATAGCAAATACATTTAAAAAGAATAAATTTATGTTAATCGAAGCTAGTACAACTCAAAATTAAACTTTCGGATAATAAAAAAATGTTTTTGGATTTGTTCATATGTAACCTACGAAATATCTCGAGCAATGAAATATACGACTTATACAAGTTTCATAATTAAGGGCACACACATTAATTTGTAAAAAAAATTTACATTTATGTACTTTAATTTAAAAAGAGATCAAAAATTAATTATTCCAAATTAATAAAGCTAATATTATCATCATTATTGTTATCATAGGGTCATAAAAAAGATTTAATTTCAAATTGTGAAGTTTTATAAACATCATTACTAGGGAAAGGATTTTCATGCATTTAAAATCAAGTTTTATGTACATAAAATATGCAGTAAAAATATACAAATATGTATTTAAAAATAATAAAATATTCATTTATCAACTTTTTTTCAATATTTAATAACATTAAAAACCTAAAAAAAATTTACCTTCATTGCATTTTTAACAAACATTTTGTCATTAAAAACTTAAAAACATCAAAAGCTCAGCTACAAGGCTTTCTTAATAAACATTTTTTTAAATCATACTGATTACAAAATGAAGTTAAGCCGAACTTTTATTTATGTACGTAAATGAATAAGTATTTTTGTAAGTTGTCAAAGGTAAGCCTGGCGATTTTTTGTGAAAAAGCTTTTATGAAGATTTAAATTTCCGTCAGCAGAAGTTATTGGTGCACATTTAAATACTGTTACATAATTCGTTTGTGGAATATTCAGTTTTTAAAGTTTCGTTGTTAGAACTATAAACTATTGATTCAATTTGTTGCATTTTTTTAACTCCAAATTTTTTTTATTTTGAATATCTTCACATATTCTGCCTTTCAGATCACAATAGTGCAACAAGAAAGCCATAATATGTGTGCAAAAATATCAATTCTTCAATTTTATTAATAAAAATATAGTATCCAGCAGCCTTCAGCAACGTTCCCATCTTGTTACTATAGGATTAGGGATACATCCTATCACTAGATATTATTTATTATACGCTGCAAGCAAGGAGCTTTCAAAAGCAATTTATATACAAATTAAATTAATCCTTAGCCCTGAAATAAACTTTCACAAACATTTTTGGGTTTAATAGGTCTATTATACCAAATTCTATTTTTTTATGGTATTGGTATTCTTGAAATGAGTTGAAGGAGTCCTAAAGTGTTTTTGAGTATTGAATAATATCACAAAAAATGCGAACGTAATTTTTCTAATTTTCCCATTTTTTGGTCTTCAGTAGTAAAAACTGCAGCTTTTACATACTTTGCAACTAATAAAAAAAACCAAAATTGGATTTATAGCATGAAAAAACCAAAAATTTTATTAAAAATATAAATTTATAATGAGATATGCAAAAATATGTATTTATTAAAAAATATGCAAAAATATGCACTAAAAAATCAATGCCATTTTGTCGCAAATTTGTTGATTCGCAAAGACATTTTGTTTACGTTGATGTGCGACCAACGACAGCAAACATATATTTACATGAAAATCCTTTCCCTAATCATTACTATTAATATGGTAATTAACACTATCAGGCAGTTGGTAATAGTTTCACAACAAGAATTTTCCCGTTTTAACCCACTGTCGTGTTTAATTTTCGTTGGTGCCACCAAAAATTGAAAAACGCACCAAAATTAAAAAAAAGCGCACCACGCACCAACTAAGCAGTGTTGCCAAAACGGCGGTTTTCCCGCTATATTATTGTCATTAGCGGCAGGTCTATTTAAAAAACCACCAGCGGGAATTTTAGCGGAAGAATTTCTTAGTTGACGGATTTTCAGCGTTTTTCTGAAACTTATAAAGAAAGCTATTGAATCAAAATAAAATATTTTTAACGCAGCTCTGCGACACGTACCCTGGTATTTATGTACAGTTTTTTTTCGATATAAGCACGCACAGAGAAAAGAAATTAACTTCACTTGTTTGCAAACAAATAAAAAATTGACACATTGTAGTCGTGTAGTATAATGTGAAACGTTAAGAGGTTAAAAATAAAAACATTTATATACATACGAGTATAAAAGTGAACAAATCTCATTTTTAGTGAATAAAATTTAATTAGAGATTAAAATTATATTACAAAGCAATTTAATCATTCGTTTCGTATCAAAAATAAGAGTAAACAAATCTTTAAACAAACGGAAAACAAACCGAAAACTGGGTGATTGGACCAGTGAGTATGAGGAAAACATAATATCAACCAAAATGTCTCACAACAATAGCTTTTTCTGAATAAATAGTTTTTGATTAGACTTTTTTAATTAAATTTTCCTTTGAAATTAAACTTCAAGCCAATTTGAATTGAGCCACAGACTTTATTTTATTAATACTATTTTTTAATTTCAGATAGTCAGAATGTCAGGAAATTTTAACAATATTTTACAAATACTTCAAGCAAAACGGCAAGATATTATACTGCACGTGTCGAATAATTGGGGTCTGGTGTATCGCAGAAAATATTAAAAAGATACTGATTCAGGTTAAACATTAATATTATAAGATGGAAAATTCCCTTGGATTCTACTTTTTCCTGGTTCGATGTTCGTGTATGGAAACTCTGCAGGAAATAAAAAAAAGAGTAGGCTGAGTTTTGCTTACAAATATTGGGGAAATATGAGATTCCAACATACATACATACATATGTATGTATATCTATGAATATGCATACATATTTTATAAAATTTATCTTATTCTCTTTTTTTTTTATCAATAAACCATAAAAAAGACATTATGTTGGTTATAAAAAGTTCAGCGGTTATATTAGCGTTTATTTTTATTCAGCTAGCGGTTTTAAGCGGGTTTTCAAGGGCTATATGGTGGGAAATGCCAAAAGAATTTTGGCAACACTGCAACTAAGTAATTTTTCGCACAAAAAATGTCAAAAAGCACCCAAAATGGTGCGAAACGCACCATGTTGACAACGCTGCTAATTATGCCTCTCTCTCTCTCTCTCCCTGTTAGTATCTCTCTGTCTCTTCTCTATAAAATACTAGCTTGATTAAAATCATATTATTGCGTGAACATTGAAATATTTAGAAAATATTTTTGTATAAATTTTATACACGACTATTGATAATAAATTCCGTTCAATGCACTTTCCTTAAATCACTGACCTCATGATATATTTACATGTATATACACAGACATGCATGTATGTTTATTAATTAATAATCAATTAATATTGTTCATAATATATTTAAAATAAGACATGAACTTTCGACAAGTCAATTTATTAAATAATTCATCAAATGTATTGAGTGTTACAATAGCACAAAAATTTAGTGTTCTCTGTCACAAAATTTTAATGAATGTTTCTGTCGTTTTTCACTCTTCTGTACACAAAAACAAACAGAATATTAATTAATAATAAATAAGGAGAGCATTAACATTTCCCTTAATGCTTTTCAACATGTTTTAGTTATTAAATTTACATTTATTGTTTCCGCTATTAATATCCCAACAACAACAACAACAACAGCAACAACAACGCGACGACGACGACGACGACGACGATGACAACAACACGTCAGTCAATTTAATTACAAACAAAATGTATTTTGTTGGCCAAAAACCAAGTGGGTCAATGTACGTAAAAAGAAATCAGATAAAATTAAACCAAATGAATGGAAATAATTGAAAAGTCATGAACAATTGCAGCGCAATAGAATATAAATAAAATCAATTATTTTAAATATTTACAGAGCATTTCGATGAAATTTTAAATTATATTTAATTGTAATGCTATAAATTTAGCAGCTGTAAAGAGCTTTCTGTATCTGACATTATTTCCACTTTTTCCATTACCAACTGGAAATCGTAGGCGATATATGTCAAAGAATTTGGTATTTTTAAACAAAAAATAAAATATTTAAATGACATTAACAGCAAAATATTCGTAATGGCCTATTAAATGACTTGTGTTACATTTCTAAATCTAAATTTTATTTCAAATGTGCAATTCTGTGAGACATAAAATATTTATAAATGATCAAACAGAATTGCGGCATAAACACATTTTCCATACAAATTGACACAAAAAATAACACCAGAAAGCAAGCAGTCGAGGGATAGAATTTATTTTATTTTGACAGCGTTTACTTACTTATTCTCTCAAAAATGTTACCATATTTTCAATAAATTTCATATATTTTGTGAACAAAATTAAAAAGGAAAATAAGCACAATAGGAAATAAAATAAAAATTAGAGAGCATTTGAAGTTACCGCCGTAGATTTTATTATGGGCTTTGTTAATTTGACAGCGATTTTTCCTGAAGTTGCGGACTTATTCTGTTTGAATATTAATTAAGGTTCTAATGCATGATTCAGGTAGAGCAGACTGAACAAAAAATATACGGAAGTATATTGAATGGCTATAGGAAACAATGAATGGGATGTGCCAAGTACTTTTATGTAAAATTTTCCAGTAAAATTTTTTGGGCAACATTTTAGCCCCTTTTAACTTGAGGCTGCTAGTGGCTCAAATTGTTAGTACATTGACTACCAATGACGGTCTTCGAGAGCATTAGTTCGAGAATTCTGGCCAGCTGCAGTAATGCACCTACTGAACACTAGAGGTGCTGCAATGATGTCATTAATATTATTAAAAATAAGAGCAGAGCTGTAAAAACGAGATGTCTTTAAAAATAAATAATAAAGTCGTTCTCTATATCTATCTGCACTTACACTCCCCCTTTATTGCTCTCAGTTAGGGATCTGCTAAAGGACCCACGTGAGCTAACATTTACTTTCTCAACTCGGCGGTCTGTCAAGACTAACCTTTCCCAAAAACATTAGGTCAGTTCATTCACTTTCTCAGAAATCTATATACTCTTTTAAATTAATTTTAGACTTTCGTTGGAAACGGCTTATTTGGTAATACGTATTTTAAATTACAAAATTTTTAAAATGTGAGAAATATAAAATTTAATTGAACTAGAATGAATTTTAATCAGGAATAATTTTTTAATCGGGCTTAAGTTCAGTATTTTCAATTATTATTCATTGAAATTTTTTTATTATTTGAAAAAAATTAAACTAAGCTTTTTAGCTGAGGGAAATAGCGGCATTTTTCTGTCCATCCACACCCTCCATCAGCACCCATGTCTGTCTACGAGTACTCGGGTAGAGAGTGTTATTAACATCAGCTTTTTAATGTGAAGTTTTAATGAAATGGAATATGAGAAACGTTTATATTTTATTTACAATTTTTGATTTAAGTTAAACAAGAATATTTAAACATACTTAGGTAGAATAGTATAACTTCGTGCTAAAATAATTATAGAAAATGAATATTACCAAAAATGTATTTACCAAAGGTTAATCAATAATTGTATACACAACATAAACATTTCTCATATTCCATTTCATTAAAAATTCACATTAAATAGCTGACAATATCTACGCAAGTAGATAGACAATTGTGTTTTGATGAAGGGCGTGGCTGCACAGAAAGATACCGTGATATTTCCCCCCCCCCCTATAAAGTTTAGTTTAATTTTTTTCTCATTTTACAAATTCGTATGAAAAAATTCATAATGAAAAATACAGTTATTTTTTTTTGTTTTTTAGGCAATTGTGGGCTTTAAAATTTAAAAATTATTCTGCCAATTAAACAACCGACTTCAATGCAAGGATTTGATATAACATTTTCTAAAACTGGAAGTAAACTTTTTCAAGTTAAGAACAAATTGAAAATCTCTTGGTTAAGTAGAACGAGAGATATATAATTAATGTTTTAATGGCCTCCGCCCATTTTTTTCTATGCAAGGTTGTGTGTGTTTTAGAGATCAGAGTGTGAGTGTGTGTTAAGTTTTGTAAAAATCGGTGAATTAAAACCACTTACAATAAAATATTAAATTTTAATTGGCGTAACCCCGCTCATTTTTTTAATGGAAGTTTTGGCTATGTCACCCCATTTTTGTAGGAGATGGTGTCTAAAAAAGAGAACTAAAATACGGAGATTCGTCAAGTGTGTCCAGACTGTTGGGGGCGCTGGTATCCTGGGGTATGCTCCGGCAAAGGCTTGACATCTTGAAGTGGATTCAAATACGTTTCCGAACTAAACTTAAACTCTGTATATTTTTGAGCTCAAGGTGTTGGGAAAATTTCGTAAAAATCGTTTAAGCAGAACCAGGTGAAATATAGTAATAATTTTTAATGGGCGTAGCCCTGCACTTTTTTTTAAATGCAAGACTGTGTGTTCATTAAAGTTTAGGGTGCGTGTCAAGTTTTGTAAAAATCGGTAAATTAAAATGACGTAAAATAAAATATTACAACTTTAATGGGCGTGACTCCAACCATTTTTTTAAATTGGAATTTTGTCTATTTAAGAGCTCAAGGTGTGGGGGGGAAGTTTTGTAAAAATCTGTTAAGTATAAAAACGTGAAATATAATTTAAAAAATTTATGGGCGTAACACCGCCCATTTTTTTAGCTTTCAAATTGTGTAATTACAAGAACCAAAGGCGTTTGCTAGGTTTCACAGCAATCAAATAATGAGCCTAACAACTTAATGAAAAACAAAAATTCTTATATGAAATTTTTAAACAATATGAAAAACAATTTGAAGATTAGTTCTGCACTATTAAATAAAAATTCACGTTTTTTAGTCATGATCCTTTTGCAGCTAAGAATCTATATAATAACCTTCACAAAAAAGTCAATATATTTTATTAATGTGTCTTGATTTATGATTTCCTTACGAGTATCATTTGAAAAATATATATTTTTTTAATAATTACTAAATCTAAATCAATATAAATATTTTTGAAATTTTCTTTATTTTATCTCATTCCCATATTTCAGTAAATTTATTAATTAATTTATCGTAATTTATGCACAAATGACGCAAAATATATTTAAAAAATTTTTTTCGTAGTCATTATGAAAATATTCCATAAGGCCCAACAGAATTATATTATATAAAATGAAATTCGAAATACGAAATTAAATTAAATGATCAGAAATATTTTTTTTTTTGCATTCCAAGGAAACTATAAAAATATAAATTGCAAGAAAGTAATCAGCCGACCGGTGGTCTATGAAATAGAAAATATTTTTATTACCTCAACGCAAGAGATAAAATTTAAAGCAAAATAAAAAATAATAAAATAAAAAAATTAACTAAAAAGTATCTCTAAACAATTAACATAAAAATTCACATGTTTTAAATAAGACAAGGTTGTCGAATCACACACATACTCGTAAAATACTTCTTTTAAAATATTTCTTTTATATACATAATGAGTTATTTTTACTAGAGATGGCTACTTCTGCTGTAAAGCAAAATTCAACGTACCGTGTCATAACCGCCAATAAAGCTTAAACCATAAATTTTTTAACCTCGTTTTTTTTCTTTTTTGAAGAAAATCTATAATTTACGATCGGAAATTATGTCGCTTAAGCTTTTTTTGGCTGTTACGGCACGATATAAGCAACAACAAAATGTAGTTTCAACTAAACGGCGCTATATTCTACACACTTTACGTCACATTGTATATTATTTTGATGCGAATAAGTCAAACGCCATAGAAGTCATAAAAGCCAACATAACCCATCGCTCTATTGAAAATTTTGCCCATTTTGTGGCTATAAAGAATTACATCCAAACGGCAAGACCGATTAAAATAAGTTTTTGGGAATCATACTTCGGAAGCCGCCTTATAATGTCCACAAAGAAAAAAATGTATCACTCACGCGTGACAACTTTTAACTTATATTAATAATATACTCATACTTTTTTTTTAATTTTAACTTTAATTTATTTAGCTCCCTTAAAATTTTTATCACTTAATTTCACGAAGAGAAAATTGTATCACTCACGCCCACCTCCACTCACGTGTGACAACTTTTGACCAATATTAATGATACACTCAAATTAGACATTATTTCCAATTTTTTAATTTTCAAAACCCTTTAAATTTTTATTATGAAAATATTTACTGCACTCACGTTGTCTGAAATAACACATCAAACACTTGATGATAAAGTGACAGTAAATCTAAATTTGTCCAAAAACTTTTAAAACAAGTTCTTTTCTTAATAATTCTTTTTATATTGAAGCAAAAAAAATCATCACTCACGCTCACTCCCACTCACGCGTGACAACTTTTGACATATATTAATAATACATTCAACACTATTTTTTTATTATTATTTTTGTAGTAAAGCAAAAAAATACTTTTTCACTCACGCTCACATCCATTCACGCGTGAAAACTTTTAGCTAATATTATTTTATTCGACCTTATTTTAATTATTTTTTTTTGCTTTTAAAAACTATAAATTTTAGTAATAAAGACCTTTACTACACTCACGTTATTTGAGATTACACACAAAAAAACACTTGTTAAAGTGACAGCAAATCAAAATTGTCGAAACACTTTTAAAACAAGTTGTTTTTTATCACTCTTTTTGTAGTAAAGCAACAAAAAAACTTTTTCAGTCCCTCTCACACATTGTGACGCGTGACAATTTCTTTTAATCTGCTTTAAGCATGAATTGGATTGGATTGGATGGATTTCAATTTAATTGATCTAATACACGAATTCACCGGAATTTTTTTATACTACTCACTTCCGACATTATCTTCTATTTGTTAAATTTGAGAATTCATAAGCTCTTATTGCTGAAACTTGTTTGTCTTTTTTTTTGCAAACTTATTTACAAATCGCATGGGAAACATAATTGTAATGGTAAAGCAAAGTGGCAGAAAAATTTAAAAAGAGTCGTTTAGTTTATTATGTTTTGGATATATTAGAAGAAAAAAAATTCTAATTTGTTAATTAATAAATTAATTGTTTTTTTAGGTACAAAAAGGTAAAAACTTCCCATAGTGCATCGGTCAAATTGAGCTTCTTTTAAGAGGCACGCGTGTAAAATGTGATATTTCGGGTGTTTTCCACCAATCGTAGCAAAGGCGGTCATTTCCACTATATTATATTAACTTCAAAAAGAAAAGCTTTAGCGACATAGTTTTCATATTTAATTTTTTGACCAAAATCAATTATTCGCAATGGCAAATCGACATAAAAATGAAGTCTATTAATATACGACCGATGAAGTATATATATTCTAGGTCCTACTGAATAGGGAAGACTAATACGCGATGTCCGTCTGTCCATCTTTCTGCACGTGAATTCGGCTTTTCGAAGCTCCTACGAAATAGAGAGTCTTCGGAAATGGCCCGAAATAGATTAGTATTGAAAATCAGCATAATCAAAAAGACCGTTCCAGAGCTGGAAAATTTTAACTTTTTTTCCATGTTAAACTAATTTTTGATATTTTGTTAAATATTTTTTTTTAATTCAATCAGTTTTTTATATAAGCTCAGTTTTTTTATTTCAGTTAAAATAAAACTAGTATTTAAAATCAAAAAAATCAGTGATGGTTTCAGGGCTGGAAATCTTGAATTTTTTTATATAAAAGAAACCAATAAAATTTGTGTTTTCTTTTTCTCTATAAATTAAAAATATTTTATATTTTCGTTTATTATAATAAAACAGAAAAATCTGAAAAAATTATTTCAGGGTTGGAAAAAATTAAACTGTTTTCCGTACATAAAAGTAGCAAGGTCAAACTAACTTTTTCCTTATCTTTATAAATTATATTTTATGCTTTTTAGAGAGAAATAGTATGGTATAAAAAATTGGAAAAATTAAAAGAACGCCTCCAGAGCTGGGAAAATTAAAACTTTTTTGTATATACACTAGGGGGGCCATTATTTTTTTTTATTTCTTCTATTCTCAGTTTTATGTAGAAAAAAATGCAAAAAAATTTCATAGCGATAAGTTGTGTTTAAGGGTGTTCGTGCGGCCGTCAAAGTTGACAATCAAGTTTTCTTTTGACTATATGTATGTGTATGAAATACTTTAATATATGTTAGGTCTTATTGCACATGCTAAATATAAAAAAAAATTCATATAAATATAATTTTGCTTACATCAAATGTTTGGTATTCTGTTGGTTAATTTTCTCATTATTTTCTAAAGTATTAATTTTAGCAAAAAACTTTCTGTAAGACTAATGTTGTAGACTAAAGAGGTAAAATATTGCCATATATCAGATTCTTGTAAAATGATTTTTTAAAAAGATAGGCATAAGAAAAAAATGGCATTGAAATTGCGCTTGAATGCCAACTTTAAGGGGCCGGACGCATCCCTTAAAACACAACTTATCGGTACGAATTTGTTTTTTATTTATTTTTTACATAAAACTGAACAGAATAGAAGAAATAGAAAAAAAAATTCTCCATACAACTAACGGCCACCCTAATATACATATGTAAGAAATTTATTGCATTTTCTTTTCTGAAAAAATATGTTACACTTATTACAATTGCAAGATACGCAGGCAAATACTTAACAAAACTCGAGTCACATCCTAATCCACTTGCTCGTAATATTTTGAACTTTAAAAAACACATCCGCCTAAAAAAGAGGGACACAAGGGCTATTTTACTCAACACTCTAGATGGGAGTGCTTGAAAATACATTTAATTTTCCTTTTTGATTATCACTACTTTGTATTATTTAAACTATCACTAAGTTTTGGCCGACACTGGTCGGGCTAAATAATTATATTTTAGCTTTAAGATTTGATCACTTATTGTTAGTTCATATTTGAAGATGCAATAAATAAATATTTGTATTAAAAAAAAAACTTATTACACTTTTCAATGAAAATTTGCAATAAAATGATTTTCTGAAATATACATTTTGTTAGAAATTATTGTATCAGTCCTTGCGAGCTTAAATTTTTTCTTTAAACGAACGCTAAATGGTATTTTTTTAATAAAAAGTTAAAAAAAGAAAACGCCATTAGTAATAGAAATTTGTTTCCTTATTTTCTTATATATTAAAGGTATTCATTTCAGGTTTTTCTCGTTGGAAAAATGTAATGTTTTTGACAACAAGCACAAGAAGAAAAATAACAAAATATTTTTAAAATTTTTTTTCCTGTGTTTGTTGTAAAAAATTACATTTTTCCATTTTTTCAACGAGGAAAAAAACTGAAATGAATACCTTTATTGTTTGTTTATTATTATTAAATTTTTATATTTTAGAAAGAAATAAATGTGTATTAAAAATCAGAAAAATTAAACATATGATTTCAGGGCTGGGAAATATATTTTATTTTATGAAGATCTCTACTGAAGAGTTTTTCTTATGTTTATTCAACTTTGATACAAATAAAAATCTAGTTAACTAATGGACGCTCGTTAGTCTCACTAAACTTTGTGATGTAGAGCTTATTATTCTCTCAGCATAATTATGTTTCAAATTGATGGTCATACGTTGGCAGCTTGCAAAAAGTTCTTATTAGTTTTTAGCAATTGGAGGTAAAATATTGAATTTCTTTCTCAGCAGCTGCCGAACTAAATCTAAAAATTCTTTATCAATAAATAGTTTACATAATATCGTGATATGAGTGAATGTGCAACGTTCATATATGATATATGAGACACTAGACATTATTTTAATAAGTCTATTAAATACCAGCAAATATCGAGGGTCAGTATTCAAAGAGTGCTATCTACAATTCTTGAATATTTTAGTAGACAAAATAAAACTGATATTTTCTCGAAGTCCAAGAGCAATAACTGTATTTGAGAAATATTAGTAGAATTAAGATATCTTCTGTAAATTGTACTATTCATCAAAATTTAGTTATAACCCTTGCACTTTAAGAAAAGAACAGTTTTTTGCGCTCTTCTACAATTTTCAAGCCTTGCAAATAGAATTTTTTGAATATAAGCCCTCGATATGAAAAAAAATTAGATTAGTTGGTATGGAAGTAATTTTGTAAAACTCAACGCCAAGCGTTGTCAAATTTTATATGGGAAAAATTTTAATTACAAAAACAAAATACATAGAAAATTTATCAACGCCAAGCGTTGCGTTTTACAAAATTAGACCCTAAATGTTTTCATTGTTGGTATGTCCTAATTTACACTATGGAAGTCTTATTGCTAAGCTGATTAGTTTGTTAGAGGAGACAGAGAGAGAGAGACGAGGGGAAAAGAAACGGTTCTGTTCCTCTCGTCTCTCTTTCCCACAAACTAATCAGCTTAGCAATAAAACTTGCATACTGTTAATTAGGACTATCAATATAGTAAAGGCTGGCACAGGCTTTAGCTTATGCAGATTCAAGTCGCTTTAGATGTGGGTCAATAAATTGCCATTAGAAAGTGCTGATCTCTCTAAAACTACTACTCGAATGAACTACTGTTCATTCGTTTAGAGAAGCAAAAATATTAATAATGCACAAAACTTCTTAAATATAGAGTGAAGAATAAAATATTTATGAATTGCTAATATCGAAAATAAGATCTATGAATCAAATTCTTAAGTCGAAATATGCCTACAGGTCAGTTGCTATAAATTGCACTAGCACAAAAATATATGATATATTTTTTTCACAAAAAAAATATGTAGGTATGTATTTATATGCATATTTATATATTCCATATACATATGTACGTACGTCGGTGAAGGGTATGTAAGATTGGGCAACGCCAAATATAATAATAATAATGTTTTTGGGAACATTTTTTCATGACTCATTTTTTAAGATCTTCCCTTCATTTCTATTTCAAAAGTTTGCTTGGACTCCATGTGATTTCAAAAGGTCCGGCACATCTGCAGGTAGACATGCATTGCGTACATTCTTCTTGCGAGGCAGCGATATGTCCCTTGTTCTGCTTTATTAAGAAACCAAAAACTCATGAATTTATAAATATAAAAAAAGAACAAACAATTTAATAAGCTTTCGCTGTTTTTTGGTAAAATTCCAAAAAATATTCTCACAAAATTTAAAGTATATAATGTATATAACTTTTTTTGTATGTATGTATGTTTGTGAAAAATATATAAAAAAAGATTTTGTTTCCATCCAGGCACTTTTTTAATAATAAAAAAAGAAAAGTGTGTTGTAGGATTTTTATTATTTTTTACAAAGTCAGAAAATTATGTTTTTTTTTGCACTAAACTAATCTATAATAAAAAAAATGCCTAGAAACTTTATGTAGTTCTTAAAAGCTCCAAAAGCTGGAAATAAATTAGATGATAATTTTTGCACTAATTTATACACTTATAGCAAAAGAAAATGTTTGATATGTTAAATTAGGTTGGAGTTAAGGGTCATGGCTGGCCAGTTTCATGAGTGACCAGCTCAATGGAGTCCTAATTGATCTCTTATATAAAGCAAAAGTGTTTCTTTCATTTTATTTTATTGTATATTTTATAAAACATTAAGGCTTTTTTGCGTTCGATTTTCAATCTCCATTTTTTATCAATATCTAATAAAAAAAATACTAATATAAAAATTAGGGATGTAACGAAACTCCGTTTTGCCGATCCGATACCGATACCGATACTCAAAAAGAAATATCGACGATAACGATACACATATTGAACTTAAGTTAAAATTAACAAAACCTTTTATTATACAAAATTATAGTGTAAGAGATTATTAATATTTAAAATTGATATTGGAATTTATTCTTAACAAAAAAACAAATTGTTTTTTTTTAATACATACTTGATTTAGGATTGTAGAGAACATTTCACTACTATGGTGCAATGCAACACAAATGAAACAATTTCATTATTCTGTTTTGAATTTATGTTCTGCTTTTAATATGTTATTTCTCTTAGTTTTTATGCAAAAAAATCGTTGAAAATTGAATTGTTTGTTCAAAACAGCTCTAAAAAAATTTAAGAAGTGTCGCCGTATCGACAGTAAAATATTGCCGTTATCGATATATCGGCAAATCAGAAATATCGCCGATATATCCGAATCGGTATTCGTGCTCGTTACATCCCTAACAAAAATCATAGAAAGTTTTTTCGCGCCACAAAATTTCATTTTTTTTTAATATTTATGATTTGATAAGGCTAAAGTTCGTATCGCTTTGTAAGCCAAATTACATATGATAATTATTAATTTTGTTTGGTCCACTGCGGGTGGTGTCAGTTGATGTAGATTTCTGCTTTATACACGAAGGGTAGCTTAGGTTAGGTAGGGGTGGTAGTCAGAAACCCGGACTCAATTAGAAAATGGTATAATTGATGGTCCATTGTGATACCACGGAGACTCTGCTTATGCGGAGTCCCCACATTCGAACCAACCAGAGCTCAATATAAAGTTACTAATACGTTGAAGTTCAACAATAGTAACGTAATAAAGTTCCCCAAACTCAAGAGCGCCCATTGCGGCCATTCTCTTTCTTGAAAGTCCTGGAGAGTGACAATGAAAATGCTCTATGCTCTCCTTTTCATCTATATCGTGCCAGCTACGGCAAAAATCATTGTGCTGTCCGTAGCCTTTGGGCATGCCTACCTATGTCCGGTTAACACGGACGCTTACGTAACTTGTATTGCAAATGAAATATGTGATTCTTGTTCATAACAAACAATTAAAAGAAATAATGTTGATGCGTGTATTCATAATGTACGTTTGAGTGTGTGTGTGTGTGTGTGTAAGATGTAGATGATAAGCTGTTATGCGTTTAGGGGTGGTTTTTTAAAACAAGCGCATACAACTAATGTCACTGCATGTATGCGTTTCTATGTGCTCAGAAAAATAAAGGAGCATACACACAACGTGTGTACATGCATGACGTTTGTATACGCGCCCATGTGTAGAGAGAATCAAGCATCACAAACTTTTCCGTCACTAAGTATTTACTTTTTTACGCCTATATCTGCAATAACTGAAACAAATATCTTGCCAACAGAGTTGCTTAGCGTTTGGTTTAGAGCATTTCGCTGTAGTAAATCATTAAAAAAATCCCTCATGTCTTAGAAGTTCTTGTAAGTGGTCTTATGCAGGACTTTAATATGTACATATGCATGTATGTAGAAATCATTTAATTCCCTCTTTCTTTAATTCTTTGTATAAACTTTAATGTAGCTTAAATATTTATTTTCTTATTATTCCAGCGCCGAGCCTCGAGACGCTCTTCCCTAAGACGTGGCTCGATTTCTGTTCTGCCACAAAAATCCGCCGAGATTCCATGGGATATATTGGAGCGCCTCTTTATGCCATTCCTCTTCTGTCATGCTGCTGCTTTAATGATTTCCAATGCTTTACATGTCCTGAATATTTCAAGCATTTCAACATTTGCCGTCTTTGTGTGGTTTGCCTTGTCAACCGTGGGTGCTGTGCTCTTCTATCACTTTGTCAAGGTGAGTTTGCAGTTAATTTTGATAATATGTATCGACGAAATTTTCGCCATTTGATTATGGGCTTCAAAAAATGGCACATGTATTAGAAGCGTTAACAAGTTTTTTATAACGCTCATATATTTCATTTCATTTCATTTCCTTTTGCAGTGCACAACTTTAATTTGACACCCTTAATAGTATCAGGTTTTTATGGTTAACCGCATAATATAATATGTGACAGCAGCTCTTAGTATTTTTCCTTGCCTGGTTACAGAAACATATTTATTTTTGCACAAGCACAAGCAGGGAAATAGCGTGTAAAACCCCAAAGTAAAACAACAAAATTAATAAGGATAAAGAAAGGTTGTGTGAAATAAGAGATTTTGTGGTCTTAAAAAATTAAAAACAAAAATCCTACAACACAAAAGACGTTGTTAGTTAACTTGACGCCTTAAATAATATGTTGTTTAAAAATGTGTTCGCCTTAAAGTAGGCAATACTTTGTATAGCACAAAGTGCTGCACAGTATTTCATTGTCAACGAAATAAAGCAAGTGTTTTTACAGCTTTGTTCGCAATAAATATTTTTGTTTTACAAAAGGCTTAATGGATGGAGTTTTCATTAAAATATTTGTGTTGTAAGTCTTTTGTATTTTAAGAAAAAAAAAAAAAAAAATAAACATGAATACGGCAGGTGATTTTTTAAGAGCTTTCGGATTTGATTTAAGAAAAAAAAAACACGTAAAATTTAGAGAAATGTATGAAATCGTTATTTTAGTCGGTAGAAAGATCTATATAATTCAATGTTTAAAGATGATTTCATGTTAATCTTGACCGCGGCTACGTCTGAAATGGTTCAAATGCTGGGTCCAATTGTGGCATACACTCTCCAACATATCGCCCGGTATCTCACAAATAAATTCCTCAATAATGTCTTCCTGTAAGTCAACAAAAATAGTCATAAGGCGTTAAATCGCATGATCTAGAGGCGGCCAATTGACCGGCCCTAAACGTGAATTAAACTGTTCACACAACTCGCTGCTCAAGTGGGCCATTGTTTAGCGTGGTGTGTGGCATGTGGCACGGCCTTACTGAAACCAAATGTCAGCCATCTCCAGCTCTTCCATTTTAGGGTAAAAAAAAACAGAGGCCCAATTGTTGCGAATGACGCCGTACCGATAATTCACGGCCATTAATAACTCTGGCGAATACAGCTGCGATATTTTCCTCTGTCCGCACTATACGTATGCGTGCTGATGGTTTAGGCCTCAGTTAGCCGACTATAATGAAATATAACTGCAGCAGTAGGAAACAGCTGATCGATAATTTTATGTGAAAAGTAGGTTACGTTTCATTACATCTCTTTAAACATTTTCATTACTTTTTACATAAAAAGATCGGTCAGCAGTTTCCTACTGTTGCGGTTATATTCCATTACAGTCCGCTAACTGATGCTTTAATGTTCAATAATGTAATTTTGGTGGAAAATTTAGTTACAAGATTCCGACTAGCCACCTCAGAAGGTCGCCTAAATTGACCATAATCGGGTTTGGAATTAAGTAAGCACTTTTGGTGGAAGCTCTTCCCTACTGGATTACCAACTTAATGGTTTTTACTCGATTATTGAGAAGTACTTACTTTTTTATTTGGCAACTTGTTCACGTAATATATTTAATTTAAAAAAAATCATTCTCTTCATTTGGCAACTTGTGCATAATTTGTTTTAAATTTTACGTAATGTGATTTGTAAGCGATTAATGAAATTTGGTAATCAGAATAGTAAGTCATTATATGGCAAGTAGTTCTGATGGTAATGTGTAACTTTTTTGCTGGGATGATACAGCTGATTTATCAAAAACAGTGTTGCCAAAAAGAAGGTTGCTAAAAAAATTACCCTTTATAAAGAAAACACGCTTAACCCATTAACAAACATAAATTCTTTACATGAAATTAATTTAATTCGTATAGAGAAAAAAAATTAACAGTTAAGCCTAAAAGTATAAAGGATTTTAAACAATTCTATGCAAATGAGCAGCTTAAATCCAGTTAAAGTTATTTTTAAGAAAATCTTTTAATATGAAGGCAACAATAATCTGGGCTTAAAATTTTCTTTACGCAATTTTAATTACTAATGTGATGTGAATGCTTAAAAAATTTCAACTTTTTATTAAATTGTAACTAAAAATAAAGATTGCAAAGATATATGAATTGTTGGGCAAGCAAACATATTAAGTTGTTAACTAATATATATATTTATTTTTGTGTAGCATCTCTAGCCGCTATCATAATAAATCTTGTAGCTAAAAATAACTTGCAAACTAGGCGTTCTCTCATTTAGCCTTTTTCTTTTTCATTTTCTTTTCAAAAATAAATTAATAATTTGTTGATGAAGCTGTCCAGCTTCAACGTCACATGAATGGGAATGAATGCTTATTATATATTTTACTGTTGTATATCCATCCGTCTTTTCAAAATAGAAGATTAAGAGCAAAAAAAAATTTTTTGAGAAAACAAAATAACAAAATTTGCGCCATAAAATTCTTTACTGGCCTCTGCAGTCACACACAGTCAGTGGAACTAAAACGAAGGAAAGCTTAAACATAGCAACACAAAAACAAGTCGTACCACAAATGACAAAAAAGCTTAAGTGACATTATTTTCAAGCTTTAAATTTTGACGAAAATCGAATATTCACCTTCGTAGGTGTTGAATTTTCGTTACAAAAAACACAATTCAAAAAAAATTTCATTTAAGTTTTTTTGGCGCTTATGGCTCGAAGTATTGCTCGCAAGCTATTTGTATTTATCATTGAGATGTGCTTTAATAATATCAGCATTTCAGCCAGAACAATTTTCCCTTTCCTCCTTTTTTTTTTTGGTTTCTTTATCAAATTGGAAATTCTATAGAAACGGAAATGGAATTGTTGTTAGCCGGTCATTTAAATGTCCTTCGAAGTAAATATACAATTCATAGCTTAACACATGATTTTCCTACATAAAGTTAATACAAAAAAATTATATACATACATATATAAAAAATACACCCATACAATGACGAGAAATCCACCACACACGAGCGAGCATTTTTACGGTCAAAACGTGAAGATTTTTCTTTTCTTAATCATTAGTATAGTATAAAGTCCTGCACAAGACCACTTACAAGAAATTTTAAGATATGAGGGATTTTTCAAATGCTTTACTACAGCGAAATGTTCTAAAACAAACGCTAAACAACATTGTTGAAAAGACATTTGTTTTTAAGTTATTGCAGGTATAGGAGTAAAAAAGAAAATATTTCGTGACGGAAGAATTTGTGATGCTTGCTTTCGTTCTATGCAAGGGCGCGTATACAGACGTAATGCATGTACATACACACACGATGTATGTATGCTCCTTTATTTTGCTGAGCACATACAAACGCACACATGCTGTGACATTAGTTGTGTGCGTGTGCTTTAAAAAACCACCCCTAAACAAATAACAGATTATCATCTACATCTTACACGCACACTCAAACGTACAATATGCATACACGCATCAACACTAAGTCTTTGGATTGTTTGTTATGAACAAAAAGTCTTAAAACTCATATACACGAACAGCAATGCATCTATTGCACTCCGCTTATAATAAAACAGCATTTATTATTATTTTAGTATAATACATGCCACGAGAATACATTTAAAAAAACACAAGACGTATTTACATTTCAAGACTGTTTACGCAGGCCTCTAGTACAGTATGAGATTTTACTAAAATATTTAAAGATGTTTTATCTGACAATATATCTGCTTGTTTTTATGTTTGAATTTTTTAAGAGCTTATGGCAATAAAATAGTTGATTAGAGCAGATTGGAAAACAACTTAAAATGAGCGCCGTATTTCAGCCATATATTTTTATTACCTATGGGCCAATAAAGTAATTTAATACAGTCTGGATATATGTACATACATATGTAGCTGGTCTGGTACATATCATTTGAAAATTATTGTAAGGGAAAACAAAAACAAAATCTAAGTCAAGTGCATTTTCACTTCGAAATATTAAATAAATTCTTTAAAACAAAAACTTTATTAAATATTTTATACACATATATTAAATAAATTTATATAATCTAGTACAATTCTAAATTAAAATTCTGCATAATATAAAAATATTTTTTGATTTTATCATATCTAATCCAGTTAATGGCTTGCACACAAAAAAATATAAGTATGACTTGGACCAGTTTCATAATTATGGGCAGTGGCGTGAGTTAGCAAATTTGAGCGAATTTTCGTTATTTCGGCATTCTTTAGATCTTGAGGTATTTGCAAGTTATTTTAGGGCTTGTTTTTTTTAATTCTTTGATTTTTTGACAGTTTTAAAGATTTCGAATCAGTATCAGACTTTGATATCTTTTTGATGTTACCCAAGTTTTTGCGAGTTTTCGATATCGTCGTAAATTTTTTCCAAATTGTTGACATTCCTTACAATTTTAGCATTCGCAACTTTTTGTACATGCATTATTTTTGATAGTTGAAATCTACTGAGTTTCTTTCGTTAAATTTTTTTTAGTTTTTTGGATTTTTTTTAAATATATTCGTATTTTGCAAGTTTTCGTGATTTATATGCTGCTGTAAGCCAATTTTCGAGTTATTGCTCTTTTTTGCGGTTTTAGCTTTAGTGGATTGTTTTCTATTTTTTTTTTAATTCTTGCTAGTTTATATAATTTTTGCATTTTTTTAGTAGAAATTTGCTAAAGAATACCGCCACCTATTTACGCATTGTAAAATACAATTGGTTGTATGAAAAATATTTTCATTTGTCAATAGGAGGCCTGAAAAAAGTTGTTCAAAATGCTTCAGAAATTCATGCTACATAATTTTTTTATCCCTTTCGGGACTACTGAGACAATACGTGCCAACAATTTTCAAACTTCTGTATTTTCTTTATTTTCTATGCAATTTCTTATTTATTTAGGTTTAAGTGTTACTTATGAAAAGTAAATAAAAACGTAATGATACGTCTCAGCATATTCACTCTACTTGATAATGAATATAACAACATCTTTGATATTCAAATAATTTGGATCGATAATCTTTTGAAATTTATTGGCAAAAACAGCGTAATTTACTAAAATTTTGTTGGTTTACAAGAAAGTGTTTGATTTATTATATTAAGTCGGTCGGTGGTGTTTTATGATAATAAAGAGAAAGTTATAGCAGTACCTGGATTCTTTTTTTATCCACATAGTTATTCAATATTATGTGGTATCTCTGTATAGAAAATGGGAAATTCGCAAAGAATAATAAAGAAAAACTCAATGAATTTTATATTGTGAGTTAATTTTTTTTCTAACCGAAAGCGAATATCGTTAAAATATTTTACTAAATAACAAAGTCGATAAATTTTCGTTATATTTATTATAGCGATACGATTACCACAATAAAAGTTACTGAATTCAGGTACATATTTGATAAAATTGGGATATATAGTCCCAGTACGTTTATTACGTGGAATTAATTGTCGCAATACGCATTTTAGGTGCCAAAAATTAAGCTTACTTTTAAAGAAAACAAGCGTATTGTTTGCAAAAAGTCAGACCATATTTAACGATTTTTACTACTCTGGAAGCGAGTATTCGACTGGGAGATCAGAAATTGGCGATAATCTAAATGTGCCATGTGAAATCGACAACAAAGATGAAGTCACAGCCAGTTTTTCCAGGACTTCCGGCATAAGTACAAATTCCCGTCAAAACAAAACTTGAAAATTCTTCTTGATCTTAATAAAATAAAACCAAATTCATACGAACTCTGGAGGTATTTTATCATCTTTATGGATGCATATAAAAGAAGTCTTTTTAGTTTATAATTTCCATGTGGCATTGTAGACATTGATAAGGAGCAAAACAAATGGTTTAAAGTTTCAGGATATTACGAACACAAAAGAATTATGGAAAGAGTCAAATAAAGCCGATCAGAAAACCACCGTTTTTGTCTTCAGCCACAAGTTTCAAAAATAGTTGAAGATAGATTTCTTCAAAGAGTAAATAACAACTTCGAAACCTTCCAAAACTGATAACCTGACTATTCGAAATCACTTACCAGTAGCACAATAAAGTCATACTCACATCAATTGAACACTAATGAGACATTAAATACGTAAGTGTGAACATGCTGTTACACTTGTAATCAAAAATTAGTAAAAAAAAAAGTTGAGCTTTAACACGGCTTAAATACTTCCTTTCATTGATATTTAACGAGTACATTTTCTTCACTACCATTTCCTTGTACCCTTTATCATTTATCTATCTATCTACCTTAGCTTTCTATTTACGTCTTTAAATATCCTGCCGACAAACACAATTTATCTTTTACAAACTCTTCCTTCTTTACAACACCTCCTACGTGTAGAAAAGTGCTATTTCGATTTAAAAGCTATAAATTTATTTTTAAGATTTTTTACGCTCTCCCTTTCGTTTATTGAAAGGCGCGCGTACCCTTGAAAAATAAATTCTTTGTTTTACAATTTAATTTTTTTTAATAATACTTTTCAACAATTATGTGAAAGATGCTTTTGGAAAATTGCAAATATCCTATAAATATAAAACGCTTTATGCAAAAAGCAGAGAGCAAGCTAAACATTTATTATGCCAGACACACGCCACATGCTATATGTGCTTCGAGCATAGAAATCAAATTATGTGTTTCATGTACAAGCACACACTTGCACACATATGTGTTCATCGTTTGAACAATTGGTTACAACAGTGAAGCATAAATATGTAGCAATGTACCACATTATAAAAGGTCAAACGTGGGAGTAGGAGAAACTGCAAATGTAATTTTGAGGGAGAAAGCAAACTCGACGGTGCCGAATCTTTTGTACCCTTCATCGACGTACCCTTATGTACGTATACACAAAGGCATACATAAGTACATATGGTTAATTTATTTTTTTTTCTCTGTTGCAATTTATAGCGACGTATGGGTATTTTTTTTCGTTTAAAAAGTTCGTTTCAAAGATTTTACTCTCGATATTTTCAAAAGCTGAATATTTTCTTCTGCACTCTGGATATCTATATGCTAGGGCGTAAAAATCGTTTCCACAATACAATAACAAATTTTGAGTAAGATCGTAAAGCGTTATCAAATCGGTGTGAGCTATGTATGAGTGTATAGGTGTAATCATACGAACAAAAAGTACAAAGAAACTTAACAGCTGCATAGAAATACACTCATCCGAATTTTAAAGCATACCTTCAGGAGTTAATTTTAATATAAATTGCTTGTGAAGTGTAATAGTGTTGCCAGTGGGGATAATTTTGTTAAAAAGTTGAAAAATGTAAAATAAATAAAATATATATAAACTTTTAAATAAAACAGCGTTTTAAATGTCAAATATTTATATTGTTTATCTAATCTTTCGACCTTTTTTATATGTTCAATGAAAAAAAAAATTATATGACACACATTGTTATTTATAATTATAAAATAATTTATTTGATTGAAAAGAAAAAAAGACGAAAACTAATTATCAAAATATAAAAACAATAATAATCCTGAAGAAGTTAACCAAAGGTTAACGAAATATCGATATAAAAATAAAAATATAAGGAAATTTATAAAATTTAATGAACTAAAGCTTAAAAAAATAATTTCATTGGGTCAAATATTTATTTAAATATATATAGCAGTCTTTATAAAGATTTTATAATATTATAATATAATACATCTTCATTACGTACTGTTGCCTTACACTGGAGCACGACAATTGGGTATCAATCTCCATCTCATGCCAATCATTATGGGTGGAGATTTTAATACAAATTTTGCAAACCCACAGTTGCAAGCTTTATCAAAATTTTTATTTGACGTTTTCCACTTGCATATGAGCAATTCTCCACAAACCCCCACAACTAATAAATCCACTACTATAGATGCAGTTTTCCATAGATTTTTAAATACAGTAGAGTCAAAAAACAGGCTAAATCTCGTATCGCTTTGTAAGCCATATTACATGTGATAATTATTAATGAAGAAATAACACTAAGGTTAGAGGTATATATAGTCTGACTAACACATAGTTGAACGGAACAACTAGCTGTTTTCTAAGGCCACTACACCTTCATCATCAGCGTTCTTTTGTGTTTGGTCTTAAAAAGCGATACGAACTTTAGCCTGTTCAATTTATAAAATATCAGAACAAATGAAGTTCGAACAATAATAATTAATATCTTATTTTAGTTACCATAAGGTAATATTAACTATTTGTACTTAAGGTATTTACCATTTGCAGTACTAATAAAATTTCAGTAAAAATAATTTTTTTACCAGTAAATTTTTACTGATTACTAAAAATTTTTCTGCATTGAATTTTCAGTAATGCTTGTATTCATAATGAAATTCTACCAAGCGGCTAAATATTTTTCATACAAAAAATTTTAAAATTTTACAATTTTATTTTGAGTACGGCCTTACGATTTTACTGGTAATGCAAATTAAATTTCATTATCAAAAAAAAAATTACTGCATTTTTCAGTAATCAGTAAATTTATTGCAATTTTTAATGCAGTACATATATACTGCAGTGTGCCCATTTACTAACTAAATAAACTAAATTAAAAAAAAACCAGCAAATTCCTATGTATTTACAATATTAAAAGTTTTGATACTTTGAATTGGTTAACTTAAAAAAATATACTAAGAGCCTATGTAAGTACTTCTAACTTTTAAAAAACTTTTATTACTAGATGTTTATACATATCCCCTGTGATCGGACTCAGATTGCTTTTTTTACTTTACTTTACTTTAATATTTTCTATTTCGAAAATAAATGAAGATAAATTTATTTCAGAAATTGTAATTTATTCACTCACATTTGAAGTTAAACCTTTGGCTAACTTTTACCATATTTTAATAGCGACTCCGCAAACTGAATGAAATACGGGTAGTTATCCCCTAGTTTTTAACTTACAGCCTTATTTTTGTGGCAATAAGGAAGGAATAAGTCATATTATACTGTTTTGCAGGAGAGCACTTTTAAGCGTTCAAGTCAATTTTCAGATATTTATTTCTTTTAAAGTTAAATAGGGAAATTCTCTGTTAACCCTTATTTCTTTTAAGCAAACATCGTTCTAGGCACTATAAGTAATAGATTTGAGTTGCAATATACCAAAGTATAGTGTAAATTAAGTTATTATGCCAAATGAGATTAGAATTTTATAAAACATAAGTCTTAAGTCATAGTGCTATAACTTCCAGAAAAATCACACAAATTAATTGAGATTTCAACCAGGGATATTTTCAAATATGCACATTACGGAGGTACCATTAACTCAAAATCAGCTTACTTCGACTTAAGCACTTTTTCCTTTTTGCCATAGATTTAAAAAAAACTTTTAAGGCTTTATAAAGACTTAATAAGAACAATTTTGTATGAAAACTCGTTTTATAAATCCTTTATAAACTCTTAATAATTCTTATAAATAAGTAACAGTATTTAGCTTATTTTTATTTTTATTTAAATTTCATTTAAATACGATTTAATTTTTTTCCAGTGTTAAAAAAGCTTTTATTAAATTATGTACTTTGAAAAAAGCGGCAACAATAAAAAATTTCCAAATATTATGGAAAACATTCCAAACATTAGCTGTTTAACATAAATAAGAAAGTTAGGTTATCAACGCGTTAGAAAATTAAAAAATTATATTAAACAGAGCATCAGGGAACGCATTTTTCTATTTATTTATTCGATGATATGAAACTATGTATTTTAATATTATGTTATATAAAGGGTATTTTTTAAGCAACTTTCTTTTTGGCAACCATCAACACGCGAACAGAGGAAAATAACGCATCTCTATCCGCCAGTGTTGGTGGTGACCTCAATTGGGCCTCTGTTACTTTTTTTTGTTTGCCCAATATGGAAGAGCTGGAATTGACTGACATGTGGTTTCTGCAAGACGGTGCCACATGCCACACACCACGCGAAACAATGCCCCAATTGAGAGGCGAGTTCGGTCGGTTTAACGCATTTAGACTATTTTTTGTGGGGCTATGTTAAGGCTCATGTCTATAGGGACAAGCCCCCAACAGTTGACACACTAAAAGGCAATATTGAAGAAAATATAATTCGTCAGATACCGCCCGATATGTTGGAGGGAGTATGCTAAAATTCTACCCAGCGTATGAACAATTTCAGGCATATCCGCGGTCAACATTTACATGAAATCATCTTTAAACATTGAATTACTGTGAAAAATCTCATAATGGAAACCTCCTAGTTAAGTTTTTCCACACAAAATCCCTGCAGGAAATGGAACTGACATAATACTACTAACGTGATCGGTCTCCAAGTGATAGGGACCAGTCCGAACTCTAGCACTTCCTAGGAAGCGGACCAGTCACTTTTACATGGGGATGGCCTAGGAAACTGAAACAAATGTCTTGCCAATAGTGTTGTTTAGCGTTTGTTTTAGAATATTTCGCTGTAGTAAAGCATTTGAAAACTCTCTTGATGTCTTGAAGGGTCTTATAAATGGCACTGTGCAGCACTTTAATGTCGATAGATACATAAGCGTAGATATGCGGGATGTAACGACATACATTTATGAAATAAATTGCGCAGGCGTATACGCAAGAATAAGAATAAATTTGTATCAATACCCACTAGCATAAAAATTGTTCGATATGTGCTGGAGTCTCCAAATATTTTTGTATCGATTGGCTTTCTCTTATAAGGACTAGATTTGGCTCAAATGTAAGCGCACTAATAAATAAAATTATAAAAAATCATACAAGTAATTTGGCTTCCTCAAAATACAAACTTTAGCCTAATAAACACCAAAACAACCAAAAAAAAAATACGATTTTTTTTTTTTTTTCATTATCAAATCATAAAACATTTGCAATTTATCATTTTTCATTATAATATAATTTTTTCCACTTACACTCGCCGATTGTGTGCAATAATGAACAGTGAACAATGCACAGCAGAAAAAATATATAAAACACAAACTAACATTTAGTGAATTGCATTTAAATTGCTACTTAGTTGAGCATTAAATTTGATTGCATACACTGACACTGAAATGCCACCAGTACGAGTATCATTTAATCTTTTATGTACATATGCACGTATGTATGTCCGGTCTGTGGTACGTGTAAAAGCATTAGTTAAAATGTCCATGTAGAGAATCTCGTAACATATGCAAGCTAAATGCCATATACGTAAATAAGTTCTGATTATGTATAGTAAATGAATTAATGTCTGCTTGTGCTGCTGCAATGTACAAGTGTTTAAAGGATAATAACAATTACATAATAGGTTTTATGAACACAGTTACAATGCAGGCATTAGGAGAGCGCCAGGGACAAAAGAAAAATAGGGAAATACAGATATTTTGGAGAATTCTTAAATTTTTCAATAGTTTTCATCGATTTATAGTATAGTATAGCGCTTATAGTACTTTTTTTAACTTTTAGAATTAAGTAAAAATATTGTATATGTTTTATGCTACTTAAATTTATTTTAAAATTTATTTGCTGTTTTCTATAGTGTTTTCACACTCATGTGGTTTTAATAAAAGTTGGCTTTAACGTTAAAACCAACTGTTAAAACCTGGTTTTATCATACAAAATGTTGTTGTTAAAACCACTTTTGAATTGGTTTTAAGTTGGTTTTATGAAATGCAACCTTGATTTCGCTGTGCAAAATTCAGTGCTGCCAAGTCAAAATGACCAGAAGCAGCTGATAATGTTTACGGCAGTGAATAACAATAGATGCCGCTTGAAAGATTTTCTACTTAAAAATGGATGCAGCAGCAATAATAATAAAAAAAATTATGGAAAAAAATAGTTTTTTGGAAGGAAAACAACGAAAATATTTTCATTGACCTTTTTGAAGTGAAAATAGACGATATGACTGACATCGATCTGTGTATAAGACAGTTTAATTTTGTAATGTATTTGTTCGTTTTTAGGTTTCCGTACACCAAAGGTGAAAAAAGGAACCCTATTGTTTTTGTTCTGTTGTTCTAAATATTGTTGTTCATCAAATGAACGAATAAAGTTGTTTTGTTTTTAATTTAAATTTGTATATTTTTTCATAAAAAAACATAATTAAACGCATATTTTTTTGAAAAACCCGGGAATTCCCAGGAATAAAACATTTTACTTCTCGATTCCCGGGAATTGTAAAAGTCTGGGAAATTAGAAACCCTAAATTGATGTCATCGCCAAAAATTTTTAATTGAATTTCGCTTTAGGGAATTACAGAATAAGGGGCCCGGAGTCCAGCAAAGAAACCAACTCATTCAAAAATTTCTTAAGAAATTCACTAGCATCTGTAGATTTACTGTTGGATGTTTTTTTAATCAACTAAATTTTTATAATTCAGAAAAATTAAGGGATGTCCCACGATGTCACCAGCAAACGTTTGATCGAATACAACAAAATTAGAAAATTGTTAAAGAAGTTGTTTCAAAAATAAATCCTACCAAAACTCGTCTGCAAGAAATTAAAATCGTTTGATTTTCACGATTTTTTTATAATAATTGTAGTAATAAAAATGCGTTTTGAATTTTGATGAGAAAAATTTACAATGAATAATTTTTGGGGATTTTTTGCTAAATTTCTGTACGATACATTTATAAAAATTTATGTCAAAATAAGTGTTATACAAAAACATATTTGTTATCAAATAGATATAAATATATGTTAATACAATAAAACTCACAAGCTCCCAAATCATTTGTTTCATTTACGTTTATTAATTTAATATTTTGTTTATCCGTTCTGTTTTGATAAACGTTCTTAAATGGAGGCATTATCCCCATTGATTTTTGCTCTCTAAAATTTTTGCGATTGCAAATAACTGTAAATTTTTTTCTTTGCAAAATCGCACATTTCGATGTCACGTGCGACATTTACAAATTACATTTGCTGTTAATGACTTTACAGTTCATGCTGAAAGCTCTTTATACATCAAGTACAAACAAAAATATTTAATAACATTTTAAATTAAACAAAACTTAATGAAAAATATGAAGATTGAAGGAAACTATTAAGTGGTTGCACAGAAAAGTCGGAATGACTGCATACGTAAGAGACAAAGCCGGCAGAAGATTATAATTTATAACTTCGAAAAAAAAGGAACTAAAACAATATCAATAGCATAATAGGAAATGAGTCACGTGCGACATATCACGTGTGATTATGATTAAAGTTTAATTTAAGAAAAATTTAAATCATTTTGGGTAAAATCAAAACCAACAAAGTTTCTAAAATTAGTCGCTGAGATCAGCGTTTTAATCGTTCAGTTTTAGGTCACATGCAAATGCCTTCGTCTCTTGCATTTATCTTGAAAATCAAAAAAATTTCCAACCCAGGAATCTGTACAGGTATAAGTTAAAATAAAACGGTTGTTTACTTTAACTAGATGTCACGGTCACGTTCGACATCATTGAAATGCCCATATGTAAACAAATTTTTTCACAAGCAAACACTTAAATTTTCTCCAGCATTAATAAATAATTGACCTCGATCAATATATTGTTAAAATGTTGACAAATAATTTTTCACTTTAAATAGTGTTGCCACGTTTATTTGTTTCATAGTTTTAGAAAAGCACTTGACAACGAACTGATGAAAATCATTATCGACTTGAATTGAAATTTTAAAATTTTAAAATTTAAACATCTGCTTGCTTGTCTTTCAAGAACGTTGGAGACGTGCTTGATATTAAATGCTAAAATCATCTTAATTCAAAGGTTTAAGTGTTTGTGTTTGCTGGGTATGTACTTGAATATCACGTGGTCGTCTTTACACAATACATAATTTGCATTTACATAAATGATATAGGAAATTTCATGAAAAAAATTTATATAAATAGCAGAAATGTGTTTCTTATTTTTATATTCAAAACAGCTGTAGTTGGGAAAGCTTTCCATAAAAATTGTCAATTTTGTAATGCTGCCATATTTTCAAACACTGCTATATAAAAACTTCAATTAACAGCTTAAAAAATTAAAACATATTTTAATTAAAATTAACTTTTAACTAAAATTAAATATTAAGTTAAATATGAAGTCAAATTTTTTTTTAAATATCAAGACTACAATATTTTTCTACCGATCAGTTGCTTGAATTAACCCTTAAATGTCCCACTAATATTTACTTTAGTGGAACTCTATTTTAAGAGTTTTATATATAAATTTTTGTGTACTAAGAACTTACTCTATTTAGGGGCTTTATTATTCTTTATTTTTAACATTTTATAAATATGTGTTTCCTTAATTCTCATTATTTCACTAGTAAATATCCCTGTCATTTATATTCCAGCCTAATGGTGTTATCCTTAGTAACGGACACATACACACTTCCGTTATGTTCACATTGTTTAGGCGTTACTCGTATTATGAGCAGCACCGATAACACATTTGTGTGAGGACAATTTCAAAATGGCCAGCACATAATGACGATTTATCTAAATCGTATGTGATTGTAAGGACGAATGTATGTAAATGTGTGTCCATGCAGAGATTTAATTCACACATTTGCTGGCTTTTGAATGGAAAAGTATCACAATATAAAAAAAACACATGAGTACATGAATGTTTAAATCGAAGTGTGTTTGTATCATTGCGGCATTTTGTCAGCATAACAATGAAGATTTTTTTAATATAATATAAAAACTTGAATATTTATTATTACTGGAACTTTTAGTTTTCTAATATATAAGAAAAATTTTTTCAAATTAAACCCACTTCAAAAAAAGTACAAATGGTTTATTCAGCTGTGCAGAATCTGATATATGTACATTAAAGTGGCCGTTTTTTTTTAGTTCTTTTACTCTCACCCCCAAAATGGGTTCAGTTTTATTTTAAAAAAATACAAAAAAATTTCGTAGTGTTTTACCAATGTACTATGGAGTATTAAGGCTCACCCAGCTAGCTTTTTCTATCATAATAGAATCTTTTCCGAATCAGCGTGACGGGAAAAATAATAGCATATGAGCTAATTTTTCGATCATAAATATTACTCCCGTTGTGAGAAAATGGTACCAAAAGAATCATTTATGATACGATTTGCTGATTAATTTTAGAAAAATTAAAATATAGTATTAAAATAGGTAGTATTAAATAATTAAATCAGATTTTTGCGGTTTCTTTGCATTTTGTTCCTCTATTTTCAGTGAATCATTGTTAGATCATAATGATGAATCATAAGTGAATCCATTTTCAATCAATCAAGTGATAAATCATCAAACGTGATCTGAGGAAAATCATATAAGAGATTTCTGCAATAAATTATCACCCAAATGCTATCTGGGCAGTTAGCCAACTGTAATGGAATGTTGCCTTTCTCACACGGTACCAATTTGTAAGCCGCACAATTTTTGTTCCTGCCAGAACACTCTTAGTATTGCAATTCGCCTGCAGAAATAAAGTGAACAAAAGCAAGGGAAAATTTAAAAAAATCCGTGTGAAAAGTATTATTCACGTTAAGTGGAATAAAGAAGAGAAACACATTTCTGTGGAAAAATTATTTACGACTGCAATTTGAGAAAATATTTTTATAGAAAAACTGTAGGGGTAAATATGAATTTTTCCGTATACGTGAAATGATTGTGACAGTAGCTGAGAGATTATATACGAGTAGTAATTTCGTTCATGCTGGTTTTAAATACAATTTTGTATTTTTCATATAAAAATTTTAATTACTTAAATTTAGAAAGTATTTTTTTCTTCTTTTTATAAGCGAGGGGTAGAATGTGAACATTTTCATTCTCACCAGGGAAAACAGAAATGTGCTCTAAGATAAGTGTTTTATGCGACTTCAATATGCAGTAAAAACTTTAAAATATGCACTTAAAGTCAAAAAATATGCTCTTAAGAATAAAATAAATTAGTTTATTTGTAAATGAAAATATATTTTTAATTCAAAAATTCGACAGCATTTGCATATAAAAGAAAAAAAAAAGGAAACAAAATTAACAAAGAATAACTGGGTTTGAAGTGCAAGATAAAAAAAAATTACCATAGAAATGTTGACTAAAACAAATAATACAAATGAATTTTTATTGGATGCTCATAAGAATTTAACTTTAATTTCAAAAGATCACGATATCAGAATTCATGCTTTGGAACTTTATTTTGGATAAATAAGACAAGATTTTTATTTATAATTTTTATTGCAATAAATAACAAAATAGTGACCTAGAATTTCAAACAAAATTCCGTTCTGTTTCATGTAAATAAACTTTTACACATTGACAATGTTGAGACAGAGTCTGTCAAAAATAGCAAAACTGAATTTGTATTGAGACTAACGTCCGTAAAACTGCGTAATATATAAGAAAATTGCGCCGGAAATATTTTTTCTTTAAAACTTAAATTTTTATTTTGAAAATTTAATTTTAATAAGTTTCTAGAATTAAATTAAATTTTTATAAATTTTTCGGAATGGGGTGTCATTTTTAAAATAGAAAAAATCAATAGTATATCAAAATATGCCTTCAAAGCGTAAAGGTCCAACTATAATATGAATAAGCTGACTTAAGCTAATGCCAGAATTGAACGTAAGTCTGTCAAATACTTGAGCAATTCAGATGTGACTTTTAGGTGGCCACAATGTACTTACATGTATTTAAGTATTCTTTAGCCACAGCTGCAAATATTGGTATTATTAAAAATTTTTTTTGTTTCTTCTTATAACTACTAAATGAATATGCAATTCAATAAAATTAACTTGTTGGAATATCCTAATCCATTAAAAATTCACATATAATTATATCCATCACTTTATTACTTGTTTTATTTGTATTGCCTACTAAAATGTACAACAATGAATATACATAAATAAACATGTTTGTATGTGTGTATACGTGTATTGTAAAGAAAATTATGAAAATAAAAGTTTTGCTTTCTTTTCTGAGTTTAAAATAAGAAACAATAAAAAAATATCTAAAATCAATGAATATTTTCTGATGCTGTTTGCTTGAGTTTAAAAAATGCACAAACAGTATTTTCCTTACGGAATGTGCGTTCAGTTTGGCCCTTAGCTTAAGCAAATGACATTTGACGAAACTTGACGAAAATTTCCATAAGTACATTATAGTTTGCCACATACGTTTTATATGTAATCTCACAGTTGCTTAAGTTCGCTTATTCATATTATAGTTGGGCCTTAAATTATACTCTTAAAATTCGAAAATATGCTTAAAAATATGCCTGTAAGGCTGATATATGCAAAAATATGCTTTAAAGGGTAAAATATGCAAAAATATGCACCAACAAATCAATGCCAAAATTCATAAAAAGTTCTGAAACTGATAAATATCTTGCCCCCGCATTAACACATCACACAAGAAAAAACATGCTATTGAATATTTGCGGAATCCCTGATTATCACTAAAGACCTGAAGGAACTAGAATCTAGTCACTACACCCAGAGAACATTTGATTTTAATCAATAAAAACCATATTTAATTCATAAGAAAAATTAAAAAAAAAAAGTATGAATAAATATAAATTTACAGTATTTATTTATTAATTTTATTTATTTTGAAGTATCTCAATATACATTTTCTATTATATTAAAAATAATTGAATTAATGTGACGCGTTCTTATTTTTAAGTTGCGGCCTTTCCCCCTGAGTGTAGATTAAGCAATAAGCAAATTATTGCAAATAAAAGTTATTTATTAACTCTTAAGCATATATACATATAAATCTTTTAATTCGTAGCAGTGAAATACATCTAGTTATTCTTCCTTATTGTCTTAAATACTTTGCAACTCAAGCGAGTTGTTCCCTAAATCCTTTAAATACTCTAAGATTACTGCTGCTTAATAAATGAAACGTAAAAGCCACACACACTACCTATTTAGTATTAAGTATTTACACAAGCACACAACAGCAGCAACAGCGACAATTATACTCGTATAACATGTTAACATATCTGATTTATTTACAAATCCAGTATGTATAAAAGAGAATCTCTCGAATTTGTGCAATTACTTTAATAACGAGCGCAAGTGTTTAAGTACTTGTACTTATAAGCATGAAAGATTAATTAATTTATCCAATAAATTTTAGCATACATTTTATCAGTGTATCAGTTTTATTATGATTATGTAAAGGACTTGACGACTCAAAGGATCTTTTGTGCAGCTTAAAGTGTTCACTGTAGTAGATAAGAGTTACGTATAAAGCCAATTGTAATACAAGATGAGAGATCGCATACTTTAGCTGGAGTCATCCAAGGAACTTTATTCTACACTCTACAACCACAGCTTACTGTAACAGAGAACATACTCCGTCGTCTCTTTTGGATTATCGCACAGTCTATACAATTCTGTTTCCAGCTGCCAGTCATAAATTGGTGGCGCTTGAGACCGAAGTCTAGGCTCAACCAATCCCTCGGTAATCTATGATAATTTTTGTGAGTTACCATTAGCTTTTAGTATTTTTTTTTTTTTTTTGAAAACACAATGATTCATTTTGCTTGTTTATGGAAAAGCACTTAAATATAAAATTAATACTTACATATAAGAAAGAAGTTCAAACTAAAACACCCACCTTAATTATTGTCTACTATCAGTACCTGAAAATATTCCCTTTATTTTGTTTTTCTTTCATTCTTTGCTTCTGTTTTTTTATATTTATTATCCCTGTTGGCTTAATTTTAACGGAAACGGAAATTGTAATAGGAAAAATGACTACAGACTGAGGGAAATAAAAGCAACAAATGTATAATAAAAATGCGCAGAATAAGCAAAACAATGTCTTAATTAATTATTCTAAGCAACTATTTAGAAGCAGAAGAAGAAGAAGAAGAAGAATATAACGTCACGAGATTATAAGGAACCCATTATACACATTAATTTAAGAAACTTCAGCTAAAAGTACAAGTATTCTTTCTTAGCGAAAAATAAATCGTATAATTGACAATTTAAGTAACAAGAAAACAGACATACGAGGGTGGAATAATGAAGCTTTGCCTGATCAGAAAAAAAGGAAATTTTTTTTTATAAAATTTTTTCTTACATGCGGGATAATAAAAAAAAATCTTATATTTTTTAAATCGAAATGTTTTAGTTTTATTATTATTTTCTTTGGTTTTAAAAGTTTGTACCACAAAAGCTTCCCGTCGAACAAAATGATGGTAAAGAATTCGTAACGATTGGTCGACAAAATCTTCCGATTTCGGCACCGAGATCTTAAAAATTTTTGTATGAAATGGTTGACACGACTTCGTTACGATAAGTCGGTACGAATTCGTAACGATATGTAGGTACAATTTCTTTTTGTTTTTATAGCAGAGTACCGCTTCACCGTTATGTTGCTGCTATTGTCGAAATAATTTGCACATACTCACGTTTTTTAATATTTGTTACAATCCTTTTTTTTTATTAACATATACATATTTATTTTAAAAAAAATTTCAAAGACTTTTACTTATGTACTCAAAAATCAAACTTTTAATGTTTAAAAAAATTGTTCAGAGAAACTACCCAAATGTCTTAACGAATTCGGTACGAGAAGTCTGACTTCAGAAAAATTCGAAACATTTTGTTTAAGGGTTGACATATTTTAAACTGCTTTTCTAGGGGTTCCGTACACCAAAGGTGAATTAAAATTTGTAAGCCAACTATAGTTATTCGAACAGAAATTATTCAAATAATTATTATTGAAATAAAATCAAATCAAACAAATAAAATTAATCGAATAACAAGCACATGAACAAAAATAAGGGAGTAAAAATATTCTAAAATTAATCGATTAAAAATTATAATCGGGTAGAAAAATTATTCGAAAAAAATTTCAATATTTGCTATTAAGATCATTAAAAATAAATAAAAAGCAAATTATAATTATTATAATAGAAATTATGAAATAAATATTACTGAAATAAAAATCAAATTAAACAAATAAAATTAATCGAATAACAAGCACGTGAACACAAATTTTCGAATAAAAAATGTGCTAGTAAAAATATCTTAATAAAAAATATTCTAAAGTAATTATTTGAATTATATTATTTGAATAAAATTGCAATATTGCTGTTAAAATCATTACAAATAAATAAAAAGTCAATTATAGTTATTCGAATAGAAATAATTCAAATAAAAGTAACTGGAATATCGAACAAACATTTGCTAATAAAAGATGTGCGAGTAAAAATATCTTACTACAGATATTCTAGAAAAATTATTTGAATTATACTATTCCAATAAAAATTAATCAATTAAAAAATTACATTCGAATAAAAAAAATTATTCGAAGAAAAATCCAATATTGCTAATAAAATTATCCAAATAAAATTAATAAGTCAACTGAAGTTTTTCCAAGAAAAATTATTAAAATATTTTCGAAATTTATTATTTGACATATTGTCAAGAGTTTATTTAATTTCGAAGTGGATTTGCTGCTGCTTCAGCATTATCTATATGTATTTCATTAATGCTGTAACTAATCATCAGTAGACTGTTCAAAATATGTGGTTGAAGTCTACTGATGATTTGTTACAGCAACAATGAAATGCATATAGACAGCGTTGAACCACCAACAAATAAATATCAAATTAAAATTATTCAAATAACAGACCTTTTCACAGCGTAGAATTAAATGCTAAAAGGAACTTTAACGGCAAGTTTTGTATGAAGAACTGTCAGTTAAAGTTCACGTTAACTCTAAATCATACATTATGAAAAGGAACGAAATTGTTATTGAAATAAAATTATTTAAATTAACGATTAAAAATCTCATAAACAGAAATAAACGAGTTAAATTTATTCAAATAAAATATCTAATTAAAAAAAATTAATAAAATTATTTGAATAAAAATTAATCGATAAAAAATCATACTCGAATAAAAAAAATTCGAATACAATTTGTAATATTGCTCGAATCATTCGAATATAATAGTAAAACAAGTATAGTCATTCAAATAGAAATTATTTAAATAAAAATTATTGAACTAAAAATTAAATCGAACAAATAAAATTAAACGAATAAAAAGTACATTAGCAAAACTTTTCGAATGTGCAAGTGAAAATGTCTTTAAAAACGTTTGAAAAAAAATTTTTTTAATAGTATTAATGGAATAAAAATAAATCGATTAAAATTTATGTTCGGGTAAAAAAATTATTCGAATAAAATTCTAATATTGCTGTTAGAATCTTAAAAAAATAGTCAGTTATACTTATTCGAATAAAAATTATTCAATTAAAAGTTATTAAAATTATTATTATTCAAGTTCAACAAATAAAAATAAACGAATAAAAATCACGCGAACAAAAATATTGGACTAAAAGTCCAATATTGTTGTTAAAAAAAATAAATAAAAAGTATATTTTAATTATTTTTCGAATAGAAATTATTTAATTAAAAGTTATTATAATAAACTTATTCCAATTCCACAAATAAAATCAAACGAATAAAAATCACGCGAACAAAACTGTTTTAATAAAAGTTGTGTGAGTAAAACTATCTTAATAAAGATATTTTAAATAAATTTTTTGAATTATATTGTTCGAATATTTGTTGAATTTGTTGAAATCAAATTATTCAAATCAAACAAATACTAAGCACACGAACAAAAATTTTCTTATAAAAATTATTCGAGTAAAAACATCTTAATGAAAATATTCTAAAGAAGTAAATTGAATTATATTAATCAAAAAAAATTAATCGATTAAAATTTATATTTAGGTAAAAAAAATTCGAATAAAATTCCAATATTGCTGTTAAAATCATTAAAAAAATAAGTAGTCAGTTATAGTTATTCGAATAGAGATTATTCAAATAAAATTATTAAAATTCAACAAATAAAATTAAGCGAATAAAAATTGCATAAACAGAAATAAACGAGCTAAATTTATTCGAATAAAATACCTTATGAAAAAAAATTAATAAGATTATTTGAATGAATATTACTCGAATAAGAAACCTATTCGAATAAAATTCCATTGTTGCTACCAAAATCATTGGAATAAAATAATACGTCTACTATAGTTATTCAAATAGAAATTATTTAAATTAAATTAATTTAAATAAATATCAAATCAACAAATAAAATTAAACGAATAAAAAGTGTATGAACAAAAGTTTTCCAATGCGCTAGTAATGATATCTTAACAAAAGTATTCTAAAAGTGCATTTTATGAACACTGAAATTTAATAACACTGAAATTTAAAAAAATCAAATTTAAAGGGTATTCTATTAGTTAATGTAATTTTGACAAATTGCTGTTACTTGGAAACCCTAAGAGGAGGCAAACTAGAAATTTTCAAAAACGCAGAATCTAAAAAAATAATAAATAAAAAAAACCCAAAACGAAAAAATCGCCAAAAAAAATCCAAAAAAAAACTTAAATAAATTCTAAAACGAATAAAACGCCAAAACTAAAAAATCACTATAACTAAAATAAATCGTCAAAAACCAAAAAAATCGGCAAAAATTAAAAAAACGTCAAAAAGCGAACAAAATCCCAAAACGAAAAAAAAGCGCAAAGTTAACAAAAATCACTAAGTCAGAAAACGAAAAAAGCGCCAAAACTAAAGAAAGCGCCAAAAACCGAAAAAAATTGCCTTGAACTTAAAAGTTAAAAAAAATTCGTATACTATTACATATATGTATGTATATGTATGTATGTAGTGTGCATACGGAACCCTTCGTATGCTAGTCAAAGCCACACTTTACTGAATTTATTTAAATATTTATTTATATCGTTTATTTTTGGCGAATCCTTAAATAAACCAAAAATGTTATCAACGCTTTTTCACTATTGAAATTGAAATCAATCAATTAAAATAATATTTATAAAATACCGTGCTTTTATAACGGACTATAAAAGAATTTCAAGTCAAAATAGCTTTTCCAAAAAGCAATCATTAAGATTCTACTTCTACGTGAAAACTGAACAGTTTTTAAAAAGCTACTTGATTTTTCAAATTCCAGATCAAGTTTCAGGTTTTATTAATAAAAGCTCTAGTGTGATTTATAACACTTTCAAATACATTAACAACACTCATTAAATACCCCTCGTATATTTATTTTTGCAACAAACGTACACAGAAAGTTCCATCACTTAAACTTTAATAAGTCTTAAAGTAATAAAGGAAATTTCAGTTGAACGTTTGTTCCAAATTAATGAAGTGCAAAATGTTAAAGTGTGCCACCGCTTTACCTGGCGTTTTCATAAGATTTATACCATAAATTTTAGTCGATTTTTTATTTACAATTTATTTTTCCTACTGCATGCAATTTCTTTTTGGTCTGTTTCATTTATATCAACAAACATTGTCTTGTAGTGACATTTAAATGCAGGTTGACACTTAATAAGAACAAAAAACATTTCTTTGCTCATTTTTTTCGCATTGTCTGAGTTCCAGCAATTTCATTTGTTTAATCAAGAATGAACTTTTCAATGACACGATTTAATTTATTTTTGTTTTTTTTTACTTCCAAACAAATGTAGTGCACACATTTAGGCTGAAATTTTCTGTAGAAACGCATGTGTTTTAGTTGTTTAGCGAGAATGGTAAACTAAAAAAATGGTGTTGACACGACATGATTGTGTGAGAATTACAACAACAAAAATACATATTGGAATTTCGTTATTTTCATGAAGTTTAAAAAGGAAGCACGTGGCTTAATAAAAAGTATACTTTAAGGCCAATAAAATAAGATTGATTAATGTAAGTTGCTTAATGTAAATAATTTTATCCAGCAGATAGTATCGAGAAGTTTAGAGAGCGTAGAGTCTAATGGGCACCATTGTGCTTCCTGTGCTTGTTTTAAAACGACAATAATAGATTTCAAATATGTATATATATTTTTTATGAGTATGGAGGATATTGTTTTTGACTTTTCTTGGAAAATATTTAAATTTTTTTTCATAGCGACTTGCTGCATGAGCTTTAAATAGTAATGAAAAGTTTGAAATGGCGCCTCAAGATAGGCATGCAACTTTTCTGCAAGAAGGTTAAAATACCGTTAAAATAGAGCTGAAAAATTAACGAAATTTCCACAGGTTTTCATTATTCGATTAGATAAAATTTTCAAGTCTTGTGTGTGATATAATTTTCTAAAAAAAAATCTGCTGGATAAAGTTAAAAAAAAATCAAAAAGTTAAAAAATGCAATTTATTTACAAACAAAATCTGGTGTCGATTCCCCATTGAGCTGCTACTTGTGATGATTTTTATTAACTTATTAACTTATTTTCTTTGATTTCTTTTAGTTTTCTTTTAAGGTTCCTGTTGCCAAAAATAAATATAATATAACAAATATATATCGTTGCCTTAATATAGAAAGGCCCTAACTGAAATTGAGTTTTTTGTTTATTTTGATAGAAGAACATATCGCACATTCAGTTCAATAGTGTCATAGCTCAATAATGCAGAATAATAATACATTTCGCATTTTATTTTTTGCGTAAAAAATGCATATAAATACCTTGTACTATCTTCCTTCTGAGAGAAGAATATTTTTTCATTTCTTCATTGAGTTGTATGTAAACTGATGAAAATTTTAAACGTGTTATCTGCAAAACTAGTTTTTTGAGTTATGACCAGGGAAACCAGAAATATGATCCATAAAAGTGTTTTTTTGCAGAATTCAATATGCACTAAAAACTTGAAAATATGCACTAAAAATCAAAAATATATGCAAATCAAAATCTATTTTTAATTAAAAAATTCGACAACATTTGCATGCAAAAAAAAGGAAACAAAATTAACAAAGAATAACTGGATTTAAAGTGCAGGTTTAAAAAAATATTCCATAGAAATATTTACTAAAACAAATAATGCAAATAATGAATTTTTATTGGATGCTCGCTCTCCTAAGAATTTAATTTTAATTTCAAAAGATCACGATATCAGAATTCAAGCTTTGGAACTGTATTTTTGGATAAATAAAACAAGATTTTTATTTAAAATTTTTACTGATAATATTGATCTAGAATTTCAAATAAAAATCGTTTCTGTCTGATCTCAATAAACTTTTATATGTTGACAATGTTCCTTAAAAGTCTACTCGGGGCAGAGTCCATCACAAATAGCAAATCCTCCGTAAAACTGCGTAATATATAAAAAAAATTTATACATTGGAACAGAGATTTAGACGGCGAAAAATAAAATACAAATTCTGACCAATCCCTTAACCTGTAGGCACATTAACCCAGATTGCGCCTGATATATTTTATCTTTAAAACTTGAAGTTTTTATGTTGAAAATTAAATTTTAATAAGTTTCTAGAAAAAAAAAATTATATAATTTTTTTCGGAATGCCGTGTCGTTTTAAAAGGACGGTTGCGCCAAGTGGCTTAAAATAAAAAAAATCTATAGAATATCAAAATATGCCTTTAAAGCGTAAAGGCCCAACTATAATATGAATAAGCTGGCTTAAGCTAATGCCAGAATTGAACGATAAGTCTGTCAAATACTTGAGCAATTCAGATGTGACTTTTAGGTGGCCACAATGTACTTAAATGTACTTAAGTATTCTTTAGCCACAGCTGCAAATATTGGTATTATTAAAAATTTTTCTTGTTTCTTCTTATAACTACTAAATGAATATGCAATTCAATAAAATTAACTGGTTGGAATATCCTAATCCATTAAAAATTCACATATAATTATATCCATCACTTTATTACTTGTTTTATTTGTATTGCCTACTAAAATGTACAACAATGAATATACATAAATAAACATGTTTGTATGTGTGTATACGTGTATTGTAAAGAAAAGTATGAAAATAAAAGTTTTGCTTTCTTTTCTGAGTTTAAAATAAGAAACAATAAAAAAATATTTAAAATCAATGAATATTTTCTGATGCTGTTTGCTTGAGTTTAAAAAATGCACAAACAGTGTTTTCCTTACGGAATGTGCGTTCAGTTTGGCACTTAGCTTAAGCAAATGACATTTGACGAAACTTGACGAAAATTTCCATAAGTACATTATAGTTTGCCACATACGTTTTATATGTAATCTCACAGTTGCTTAAGTTCGCTTATTCATATTATAGTTGGGCCTTAAATTATACTCTTAAAATTCGAATATATGCTAAAAATATCCGTGTAAGACTGATATATGCAAAAATATGTTTTAAGGGGTAAAATATGCAAAAATATGCACTAACAAATCAATGCCAAAATTCATAAAAAATTCTGAAACTGATAAATATCTTATCCCCCCCTACGCATTAATAGATCACACAAGAAAAAACATGCAAACATATTTGCGGTTTCCTTGGTTATGACACTATTGAACTGGATGTGCGATATCATGTATCAAAAAAATGCAAAAATCTCGGTTTCAAAAAAAAAAAAGTACCGAGTTAGGGCCTTTCTATATTAAGGTATCGATACATACACATATGTATATAAGTACATGTGTTGTGAAAAAAGTTTTAACTACTACTTAAATGCTAACATCATCCAAATATTAAGTATTGCAGCAGTAAAGTATGCTAAGGAAACCACAGAAATTCGAAGTGTTAGAAATAAGTTGTGTACGTATTTGTGTGTGTGTATGTGTGTGTGTGTGTGCGTGGGCACTTGCCTAAAACTTTGAAAATTTTGTTAATATATTTTCCTTTCTATTTTCATACCATAAAACAAGTGTCGACACCAATCCATTCAACAACTTGTTTGCAATTCATTTAAGCCTGGTTGCGGCATCAGCTATAACCAGGACATAACTACTTCATCAAAAATTATGACACGTATTCTTCTTGTTTCACAGTTTTCTCTTGGCATTTAAACCAGAGTTCGGTGTGTTCTTCAGTACTTTCACTGCCACGAACATTTTTGGGAATGTTTTTACAATTAAGTTTTTTAGGTGTAAAACTTTCACTCTTGCTTTTTATCGACGTTGTTGCATATTGTATGCCTTGCGTATGTGGCGCCTCATGTATGTGTGCTTCTTTCCAAGGTGGCAGGCACTCATGCTTAGTCTTTTTTTTTTGGTATTTTTCTTCATTTACGTGTATGGCATTTTTAAATACATACAATCATGTTTAAATATTGTTAACGATTCAATTTGCGTGTGTGTTTGTAAGTGTTAAGTTTAGCCAGTGATTTGAGTTTGTGGCACAAGTATGCATTCGTACTTGCCAGCCAAAGGATAAGTTATTCAAGTCGAATGTAACAGGTTTAATAAAAGTTAAGGTAGGGATACGATACTCAAATAGATCAAGCATTTTGTAAGACATCAAGCTCTCTTTTTCTGGGTAGCTTTAAATAACTTTCAACTTATATATGACAAAAGAGTAGATCAGTGAGAAATAGTAGACTTTTATATATCTGGCAAAATTTGGAGATCTAGTGCGGAATTACAAAGTAAAAGTACTTAAGTTGTTTTAAGAGTTTCTATTTGGTTTGATGCAGACAGAGAATGTCAAAATTGTCTCATACTAGAAAAATATTATTTAAAAAAAACCATATTTGTGTTTGCTAATGACTTATGCTGGATGATAGATAAGGCTGCAGTATACAGTGAAAAATTCACATAATAAAAATTAACTTATACTAAGAACAACTTTCAGAACTCAAGGATTGCTAAGGTCATAGTAGGCGGAAGAATGGTAAGGTCAAGGACAAAAAAAAAACAACCGATTTTGCTTTTTGACCCGCACAATTATTAAATAAAATTTAAGATTACAATAATACGAGGGTGGATCAATAAATCCGGGACTTTTTAAATGAAACTCAGTTTTTTTTAATTATTTTTTAACATAATCTCGTTTTAACTCAATACACTTCCCTCTAAATCAGTAAGAAGAATTGGGACGTTTTTGTTTGAAAATACTTTTGAGTTCTTATTTTTGAATTCTCTAAATTATTTTCTTCAAAAATTATTGTTGTCTTTGATAATGAAAAATTAAAATATTATTACCATGTTTGTAAAGCATAAAAGTTAAATTAAAATATTTTACAATAGTATGAAAAATATATGACAGTGTTGTATTAAGTAACAGCATAGTTAACATCGTGGTATTCTAGCAGCGAACTATGTAACATTGTGTGTTTAAAAGCTCTTAGTATCGATATTGAGTAAATAAAGTGTTTTGATTAAACAAAAATTGTAATCTAGGTACTTTTTATACAATTACGAGTATGCAAGTCTACAAAACAAAGTTTTTCAAGGATTAAAAACGTAATAATATATTTTATTTTCAAAATAATTTATGCTTTTTTTAATAAATTTTCTACTAAAGTCAATGATTGTCCGGGTTTTATAAACGGGTGGTTAACTTTTTTTAATCAGAAATAATTTCTAAATAATTTAATTTTTATTAAATAATTCTTTTTATGCTTCTCGTTTGATTTTTCAAGAGTATGTTTGATATTTGATTGAAAAATTTCTTATTACACAAACATACGCTTGTTATTGCAAATTTTATAATTTATATCAAAAATTAGAATTAATTAAAAAAATTATGTGTTGTACAACTCATCAGTTAATTTCTATCAAAATTCAAAAAGGCTTTAAAAACATTTAAAGATTTACCCCCTTATTAACGATTGGTAAATTTAAAGTTGGTTTAACACACGAATTTTGTATTGCAAAACCGGTTTCAATGCATACTTTAACTCTAACAATCGTTTTTGCATAAGAGCATTAAATTTTAAGTTTTTCTTAAATTCGAATAGAAATGCAGAAGAAGATTGGTTAATTATTTGTGACCATGTGAATAAATCAAATTAAATATTGCACATATGTGCCCTTAATTATGAAAGTGGTCTAAGTCATAAGCATTTATGCTTCGAAATTTTAAATAAATCTTAAAAAAATTCAATAAGTATTTAATAAAATAAATAAATTTATATTTATCGAGGCTACTACAACTCTTAATTAAAATATTGCATAACATAAAAATATTTTTTGATTAGTTCAAATATAATTTACTAAATACCTCGGCCAAAGAAATATATGACTTAGACCACTTTCATAATTAAGGGCACATATACAAGTTGCACTGAAAAGCATTTGAGATTTTTCAATCCACAATTTCTTTACTAATTTTCCAGTGCTCTCTTCATAATCCAAAAAAATAATAATAATAATAAGTTCAGCCAACACGTTGCACCATTTAAGCATAAGAAAGTATTAAAGTACACTTTAATACTTGGAAATAAACACACATTAAGAGCAGCAGAAGAAATTAATTAGAAAATATTTATAAATAAACCTTGAAATGAATGAAGAAACCAAAATTGTAATTTTGATGTTGTTAAGCAGCTGCAGAATTAAAATTTTTTTTAATAACGCTGCCAAAGTTATAAAATCTTCTGCTAGCTGCAGATTGTTTAAAACACTTAATTAAAAAGGAAAGTGTATTAGGGGCTATTCCAAAAATAGCTCAACTTTTAATTAATAAAATTTCTGGCAAAAAAAAAAAGAAAGTTCAAAAATTATCTGAACTACTGAACTACTTTTATTTAATATTGTTGAAAGTTATTTTTAAACAAAAACTAAGGACTTGTTGTAAAAGAGTGTGAACTTAAGTGAACTTGATGAACTCAAGTGAACTTATTCAAGTGCGAAATAAGAAGAAAATTTGATTTACAAAATCAAAATTTGTTGATTGACTTAATTAAACAAAGACTAATTTGGGAAAAAGTGATATATTTTTTTTCTAAGTATTAACTTTGCATATTCTATTCTTATTTCTATTAATAAAAGGCAAGTAAATGTAAAAGAAAATAGTACTGGATGTTTTAATCCATGGCATTTGTGTGGTATTAAGTTAATCCAATATATTGCAGTGTTGTGTTTCGGCTAACCAACAAAAGCTCTCACAATGCTGCACAGTGGGATGGATTTTGGTATCGAAACCCCCTACTTTTACTACTCTATTTCATAATTCGAATAATGTAATTTTGTACACAATTTTCTAAATATTAAATATGCATTTATAATTTTTTTTAATGTATTGCTTTAAACACATTCGCCACAGCAGACTACCGACTACAAAATGTCAAGGATGAGTTACTCTCACGTTACTCATGCGTGACGTGACTGACACGTAACTCATGTGTGACTCATACGTAACTCATGCGTTACTCACTCGTGACTCGCATGTGACTCAAACGCTACTCACGCTTGGGCCACGTGTGAGCCACGCATGAATCAAGTATGAGTCACGCATGAGTTATGTGTGCATTATAAATTAAATAACAAATAATTCTGCCAAAAAAAAGCCGACTTCAATACAAAGATCTGATAAAACATTTTCGAAAGAAATTTATGAGTTGTAAAATTAAATTTCAATGGACGTGCCTCGAATCATTTTTTAAGTGCAAGATTTTGCGTTTTTCAAAGCTCGCCTTTCTAGTACCACTTAAAATTAAGTATTAAATTTTAAAGGGCGTAACTCCGCCCATTTTTTCTGATGGCGCCAAAGCTGTTTTTTACTTGAAACCAGTAAAATATTTACTAAATTTCTAGTTCATTAATAGTTCATTAATTATGAACTAGTTTATAGTAATTATATTTTCATAATTAAGTAAAATTTTCCTAAAATTAAGTAAAATTTTTCCATAAAATTCGGAGCTTTGCAAATAATTTTTTTCGTCTTTGATCTCAAATTAAGTAAATTTTCCCATTTTTTTTTTGTCCTTAATTCTGGTACTTATTTTTATTTTTAATTAAATTCTATACCAAATGATATGTTATTTATTATATCTTCATATTATATTCTTAATTATAATTCACCATACATACATATAAATTCCTTGAGAAGAGACAAGTATTGAACCAGCAACCTTCTTAATTGATAAGCAAGCACTCTAGCCAATTGCCTAACAAGGCAGCCTGAATAAGCATTGAAATTATTGAGTTATAAAATTTTATATTATTTACAAAAAAATAAATTTCAAGTTCAAATATTTTTCGAAAATATGAAAAATTTACTTAGATTTTTTGCTAAATGCAAATTAATAATAAATTCTATAATTCAAAGAAAAAATACTTAAAACTGGTAAATAGTTTTCTAAAATTTAGAATAACTTTCTAGTCCTTAATATAAAATTTCCTTCAGTTTATAACCATTTTATTATTCTTAGTAAATATTTCCTTTAAGTCAGTAAACATTCCCTGAAATGTGAGAAATTTATTGTGTATTCTTATGAACTATATTTGAGGATATGAACCTTTTATTTTTTACTCATATTAAAAAAGTTTTACTAGATTTTTGTAAAAATTTACTTAAACTTAGAAAAAATTTTTACTTGAATTTAGGAAAAACTTTTTCTTAATAATAGTACATGTCTTTTTTTGAGTTTAGGATATCATAAAATCAGATTAAAAGCTTTGTGTCCAATTTTTTTTTGCAATGGGACCAATGGAAAGACAATAAAAAAATTTTTACGATAGGTCTAATATACACCGAGTTATTCAGTAACACTGCCAAAAAAAAATTGAGACGAATTGATAACCTTCTCCTTTTTTGAAGTCGTTTGAAAATGGCTATTAAGCACAGCTTTGAAAATGTAATACGCTTCGTTGACACCAGAGGCGCTGCAACACAGCATTATTAAGAAAAAACGTGCAAAAAGCAGAGTTATTCCTTAACCACCTATCTTCTCTATCACTATCCCTTTCCTAAAGAAGATAACACTTAGTAAGTGTGTTAATTCTCTTTAAAAATAAATCACCCCACTGTGCGCTCTTTGAAATTCAATTGCCAACTGAAACAAAACATACTTACTAACGTAAATGAATAAACAATTTAAGATTCTAGTTCCAGGAAAAGATATTTCCCATGGGCATTCATTGTTGAACGCTAGACTTAATCTCAAAAGTAACTTAAGAATAAATAATAATTTTTCTTTGTTGATGCTTCGAATAAAATAAGTTTACACCCCTTACTTAATTGTCATTTATTATTCCTTTGGTCTCATTATGAAAACAGAAATTAAGCAAACTGAAATATAAACAAAAGGAATTCAATACTTTTTAGGAGTTCATTAAACACAAACAAACACTTACACCAACATCCTTAAAAAGGATGCCTTTGTTATCTAAAGCAATTAATGAAAGACCCAAATCTGTCATACCCAAATCATGCAATTCTCAAAAAAGCAAAAAACCTTAATACTCGTATAAACAATTGATATTGTTAACTATGACTATGAATTTTCCACACCAAGTGACTTGAAGCACAATTATTTCCCAGAACCCATTTTAGCGCGCTTGAAGACGTAATTAATGACACAACCAGCAGGGAGATGGACCGACTATCATGTCAATACAATTAATTCCAATCAAAGGCAATATAAAGCAATACACCACAATAAATTGTTTATTGTATATTTTGAAAGCTTTGAAGTGATTTCCTCTCAAACAGCTAAAATCATGTCAAGAGAACAAAAGAATTTCTATGTAAAGATTTTTAATTATATATATATGTTGTCAAATTTGCTGCGATGGGATTTTGAAGTGTTATTTTAAAATTTAAAGTGTGCTTAAGGTTTTTGTGTTTATTTAAAAGCTATAGTATTATTTTTTCAATTATAATTTTTGGGCGGGAAATATTATTTCATATACATATGTACTCGTACAAAGTGTTGTTTTGTGTTTATATATGTCAAAAGATCTGTCAGTTGAAAGTTTTTAAAGTGAACTAAAAATAGTTTGATTAATAAAATTTTCTTTTAGCATTCAGACAGAGCATATTTCACCAATTCTACGAGCATACCAAGTGGCCGGCGCACAGTGACTCAGAATCGTTTTTGATTTTCCAAAACTGTGTAACTTTTGAAAGAATGCAAAATACATATGTAATTTTGAAAATCGGTTGACAAATTATAGAGTTATTAATGAGGGGAGACAAATTTCCCCCCTCCAATTTCAAAAAATATACGAGTATTAAGGGGACAAGCTGCAGGCAAATAAATTTTTTTTTAATTGCTTCACAAGTGTCAGAATACGCACAAAAGGCGCTGCGCAAATCACCCTCCTCCAAAAATGTAAAAAAAAATGTATTGGTACAAACTACAGGCAAACCCTTAGTCGAAATTTACATTATGCAAGTCTTATTGCTAAGCTGATTAGTTTGTGGAAGAGATTGGCGAGGGGAACATAAACGTTTCTTTTCCCCTCGTCTCTCTCTCCTAACAAACTAATCAACTTAGCAATAAGACTTGCATAGTGTAAATTAGCTCTTACAAAAAAAGTTCGAGGCTTTTTTTGCAAATGTTTGACCAAGTGTGGCCGTACCTTTAGTCTAAAAATATGCCCTGGTATATTTAAATATTAATCGCATACATTTAAATAATTGCTCACAAATTATTTAATTTTTGATGAAGTCGACTTTTGACATTATTTTTTTTAAGCAAAAGTAAATTATGGCTCATCTTTAAGCATAAGAAATTTTTTCTTTCAAATATACTTTTTTCACTTGGTCCTTAAAATGCTCAGTTACTATAAGCAACAGCATACAATAATGTCAATTATATGCTTGTTTTTCTGGACAATTGCCTTAATTACAACTTCATTAGTAATGCCACCAGGAAAATTTGTTTTTTTTTTTGGCAGCAAACAGAAATTTCGCCTTGCTTTGTATGTTAATTAAATTTACTTTTTTCTTGTGCAAAAGACTAAAATTAATTTTCTCTTATTTACTTTTAAATACAACAATGTCCGGCTCTAATGTGCCAGACTAACCTTAATTTTTTTTTATACATTTCTTCAGAAATCTAATACCAAATTAGTTTGCGTATCTTCATTAAAATCGGGCAAAAAACAAGGCATAAAAATATATACGAGTAGTTTATGAGTCGTAAACTTATGTATGTACATATGTACTAGAGGTCTGCGTAAACAGTCTTGAAATGTAAATATGTACGTCCAAAACCAAAAACATATGCTGTCGTTAAATAAGCTAAGTGCGATGGATGCATTGGTGTTCGTGGATATGAGTATTAACAAGTGATGTCGCGTAGACTTGTTCTTTTTGTTCATAACAAACAATCAAAAGAAGTAGTGTTGATGCGTGCATGCTTGTTATTCTGCATTTTGTACGCTTGAGTGTAGACTTGGGTTGAACTCATGGACTAGTTCATTTTTGCTACAGACCTATGAACAAACCCATATACATAATTCAAATGGGTTGGATCATTGGTTTGTGGCAAAAATGAACTTGTGATCGAGTCTAGCCGAGTCAAGTCTATTTGAGTGTATGTGTGTAAGATGTAGATGGTAAGCTATTGTGTTTAAGGGTGTTTTTTTAAAGGAAGCGCACACAACTAATGTCAATGCATGTGTGCGTTTGTATGTGCGCAGAAAAATAAAAGATCAACTTGTGTGCGTATGTATGTATATGCATGACGTTTGCATACGCGCGCCCATGTATGAAGAAGCAAGCATCACAAATTCTTCAGTCACGAAGTATTTTCTTCTTTACTCCTCTATACTTGCAATAACTGAAACAAATATCTTGCCAACAGTGTTGTTTAGCGTTTGTTTTAGAAGCTTTCGCTGTAGTAAAGAATTTGAAACACCCTCATGTCTTAGAAGTTCTTGCAAGTGGTCTTGTGCAGGTGTTTAGTATGTACATTAGACTGGTCGCGGCTTGTATGGGATTTTTTTTATTTTTAATATTTTTCGCTGTATAAAATGTGATGTTTGTTGTCATAAATGAGGTCTTAATTTCTTATCTCGATCCGGCGGTGCCTAGTGGGGCCTAAAGTTCCACACAGAGGAAGATTTTGTTAAAAAAAATGGAAATAATTCTGCAGTTTATAAACAATATTTTTGCCTGATTAATATACAATTATTACACAGAAAGTAATAAAAAAATTTAATTCGCCTATGAGTTCCCGGAAATTCCCAAAAAAAATTCGCAAAATCACAAAAACGGGATTTTTTTAAAATTTTAGCTGTAATTTTCTAATCTGTCGCCGGATAAAGGTCATATTTTTTGCAAATATTGGAAAACATATTATGTCGTCTTAAAGTAGCATGATGAATTTTTTGGTTCCAGCTTTGGAATTTGATAAGAAAAAGGTCTTAAATTTGATATATACACATACATATACATATGTATATAACGAAAATGGGTTTATTTTGAAACGAAAATTTTGAGCAAAAAATGTCTTTTAATATAACCTTTTGAATAAGGAAAAATATGGGGTTGGTATTTTTGCAAACCTTTTTTAAAATAGCGAAATAATTAATTAACCCACTTTTTTGCAAAGATGGCAAAAATCTAATTTTTTCAAAATTTTAATTTAAAGTACGAATAACTTTGACTTAATTGTGATTTTGATACCAAATGTTTTCTAAATGTTAAAAATTTTCTTTTTTTTTAATCGCACAAGATTTGACTTCTCCATTACAAGGGTTCGTAAAAAATTCAAACATTTTAATTTCTTTTTGTAGAACATTTCCTAAACTTTTTTAGTTCTTGGATAGGAAAAAAAATCAACTTGCAAAAAATCCTTTTGACCAGATCAAAAACATCAGCTTGGAATCGCTTTAAATTTTACATTAACCCTCCACTGTAGGGTTTGCAAATAATTGCAGATTCTCATAATCGCGATTACGATTAAAAAATATGAGATTAATCGCGATTATCAATTAAACGCGATTAATCAAGAAAATATACTATTATAATTTTTTCTAAAACCAAAGTAAATTGTGTCATGAGTTTTAGTCGAACTGTATTGGTTTAGCCAAAGAAATTTATTTATTTCAATTTAATTTTTCAATTAAATTGTATTTTTATTTTGAGAAAATTGTAAAGCACCTAAGAATGAAGTTCGTAAATCAGAACTTATTAGTATCAAAAATAATACAGTAAAGGAAAAAACGTGCTAAAATCAAGCTCATACGCTCGAAATCAAATCATTTAAATTTTAAGAGTCTGGTAAATGCGAAAATTCTTGATTTTAGAATAAAATCTTAATCTTGAATAAAATCTCATTTTAAGATCAACTTCAAGATTTTGTTCTTAATAAAAATCTTAAATTAAATTAAGTTCATATTCTTATTTAAGAATACAATCTTAAAATTCAGACCACGTTCTTATTTTTAAGAATTCATTCTATTAATTAAGAATTTATGCTTAAATTTGAGAACGTCAATCTCACCGAACAAATTTCAAGATTGAAATGTAAAAATTTCTACAATCTAAATTCAAGATTTTTATTCTTAAAACTAGATAGTTATTTTTCTATTATTGTACGAATTGTGTTAAATTAATCTTTTGATAGGAAACTTTTTCTAGGACGAAGTATATGTATGTATGTATTTCTATTTTCTTAATTTATTTTTTATTTAATTTTCTATTCACATCCGATGAATTTATATCATAATGAATGAACAAGTTCATATAAAAACAGTATTACTTATACTTCACCATGATTTAAATTCTTCACGTGCGGACACTCAATTATAACTACACTCAGGGAAAAATCAAGCTATATTTAAGCTAAATGGGCTTAAAACAAGCCGAAAACGTCATGAAAGTCTGTTAAGCTCGAAAATGCTAAAATCAAGATGATAATCTTAATTTTAGTACGATTATTTTTAAATTGCTTCGTTCTACTTTTGAGAATAAATATTTTATTTTAATATTTTTGCAGTCTTGAAATAAGCTTAATGTAAACTTATTTTAAGTCTAATTCGTTCTTGATTTTAGAATGTTAAATCTTATTTTAAGAGGGTTTACTCTTAATTTCATGATTTTCGCAATTCGAAATTCAAATGCATTTAACCCACAAACAACCCCATCAAAGAAAATGATAAACTATTAGTAGTATTTTGAATTTATTACAGTTTTATTAAAAACAAAATTAAAATAAACAAAATTCATATTTACATATATGTACATACATGTGCATATGTACTTCTTATTATATATGCTTAAGTCTAATGAAAGCTTTGTTATTATTTATGTAATGTATGTACATGTAAAGGTGAGCTAGTAAAGCTAGTAAGGTTACAAATATTTATAATGTGTACATTTTCAGTTGCTGGAGTTAGTCCAGTTTCAATTTCATATGACTGGAAATGGTTGTGCAGCTTAAATATATCCAAAAGGTGAAAAACGCATAGCATACACATGAGTACTAATGCATGTTGCAGAAACTAATTACCTTTTAAATACTCTAAAACAGATTCCATATTGAATTCTTTCAACAGTTTCCTCAAATCTTCGTCATCCTGGTTCTGGGCAGGATGCTGAGACTGTTCTTTTTCAAGATGAAAAAGCACAAAATCATTAGAATTTTCTAATGGCACACCACAGATTTCTTTTTGAAAAGTTTGTACTGCAAAGCATTCTCCGCTTTTCTCCGGAACATGTAAACTATTTTCTTCGGCCGAAATAATTGCTACAGTCATCCAATTACCTTCGGAACTTTGGTCAATATAAACTATTTCACAGTTTTCCATTGAAAAAAATAAATTTTTTTTAAATACTTTTCACTATAGATGAGGTGCACACGTTAACAATAATAGCGAAACTAAAAAAAATTACCACATTCGGACAAACTTAAGTACGTCAGACTTGTTTTAAGAATTATACGTTTTAGTATAAGAATAACACTCTTGATATACTCTAAAAACAAGAATTTCACTCTTAATTTAAGATTTTTTTCCTCGTTTTAAGATTTTCATTTTGTTTTAAGATTGCCGTTCTTATTTTAAGTTTTTTTTAAGAAAGTGAAGGCTTCATTTTTGGAAAACTAGACAATTCTAAAATCAAGTAAGACACAGCTTAATTTTAGCTCGCACCTTTTCCCTGAGTGTACATAAAACGTTTTTTAGTATTTCTATGTTCTTTTTTGTAATAATGCGAGGTCTCAAGATAAAGCAAACTGCACCTATCTGTCAACCGAATGAAAAATATTTGTATCAATCCTAATGAAATTTTTGAGATATTACGGAGTTTTTGAAATAAAATTGGTAGAATATAGTAAAATAAAATAATAATAATAATAATTTAATAAGTGCTTAATTTGGATTTTAAATATCACTTTGCCTTATAATATTTTTATTGTATTAAGGTGTAGGAAAATAAAATAAGTTTCTGAGCCTACTCGCTTATTCTTTTGAAATTTCCAAAAAGTTTATGTCAATTCTCAAATGATTTTTGAAAGCATATGCATAAGATAAGAGGTTTTGAAACTTTTCAAAAGTATGGTTGAAGTCTACTGATGATTTTTTAAGGCGACAATGAAATACAAATATAAATTTAATTTTTTATAAGTTAAATTTGAACTGTATGCAAATTTGGCATAAATTCTTTGCTTAAAAAAGGGAAAAATTTTTAATCGTAGTCGAGCGATTAAGGGGTGCGATTACGAATATGATTAAAAGGTGCGATTAATCGCGATTACGATTACGATTATAATCGCTGTGCAAACCCGACTCCACTGTATATAGCGTACTTTTAAAGTACTACTATAAGCCCCACTAGGCACCGCACGATTGGGCTAGAATATTAAAACCGGATTTATGACAGCAAACCTGATATTTTAGGTAATGCAAATATATCAAAATAAAATTCTGCGACCAGTCTAATATACATACATATGTATTTATGTATGGTTGAAATTAACAGAATAAAATGTTATACTTTGTGCTAAAACGCCCAAAAGTATACACTGTACTTTAAGCTCAAACCAAAAGCAAAAAAATAAAAACCACAACGAGCGAGAACATTAAATCCATTAAACCACTTACTCATACGTTAAAGCAAACGCACACACACACAAGCACGCACTTTCACTTGTAAAAAAGAAACGAACTGACCCAACACACACACATGAGCATAAAGAAACAAACTGCCAAGCAATTATTTTATGCATTAAAACTTTACAACCTCATAAGAAAAACAAAACAAAAATTAATTAAATTTACTTTCTGTTTTCTCGTGAAGGAAAAAGAAATAAAAATAGCTTTACAAGTCGTTGACTTTTGGCTAATCAAAATTTAAGCTTTGTGAAAGCATTTGTTGTCACAAATAACAATTATATTTCTAGCCAATGATAACTTGAGAGATCACTGAAACCTTAAATCAAATATAAGTTTGATTCCTTACTCTTTAAAATAAATTTTCTTACGGGGAAATTAAGTTCCTTTTACGATTCCCTTTTAGACAAAAAAGAAAACTATTTACTTACATATCTACACATGCACATAAAAAAAAGCTTTCTTTTTTTTCACATTATTCGCACTATTACCCAAAAATAGAAAAATACATATACATATAGCAAATGCTATAAATAGTCTTGGAAAATTATTTGCCACTAAATGTTTTCAAGATTATGTTTGCGCCAGTATTATTTCCTTTCCTGATTGCTGTAGGAAAAAGTTATGGCGTGTTTAAATGCTATTAGTCATTAGTGGCAGCCAACAGTTCATAAAAATAACTGAAACTTGCTTGGCTTATTCATGGTGGGGCAGCATGTTAAAACATGTTTTTCTACCTTTTATACTTATCTGCTTAACAGCGACTACAATCGCCCATAAATACTTGTTGTACACTTTCGGTTCATTATACGGCAAGTGTGAGATAATCATAAAGCGCTTGTGTAAGTGTGTGTGTGGGAGTGTATGTGAGTCAGTGTGCATGTGTGTGTTTGCTGGTGTAAATGATAATAAAAAAAAATTAAAGAAAAAGTGAAAAGTATAAAAAACTCAGCTTTACAAGTTGAACTGAGCGTAAAATATGGTTTTATTGAGCCAGCAGCCATTTTGCTGAAATAGTTTTGTATCTCGAAGGGAAATACAGTGGGCTAAGAAAACACAAAATTCTCTGAATCAAATATTAATTTTTTCAATTCAGGTTCTTAAAAGAAATTTTTAAATTCAAATGCAAAATTTTCTAATAATTTCTTGGAAAAACTCTGATTTTTTCCATCAATAAATTGTATGATTCAACAAAATTTTTTAATGAAAATAAAATGCAAATAAAACAAATAACTGTGCTGTACAGCATGCAATTTTTATATAAGGAACAGATATCATCTCTTAAAAATTTTTTTACAAATGTTGGCTTATATTAATTGTATGAATTAGAATTTTTCATTCCATAATGTTTTTTGTTTCGTTTAAAACAAAATTGGAATAAATAATTTACTGGAACAGTGAAAAATATTTACTGGAAGTAAATTTTATTTCAAACAATCATATGTATGTTTGAAAATATTTTGAGAATAATTTTTTCGGCTCCATGAAAAATCGCCCAAAAATAAAAATTAAAAAACGCCCAAAAATTTTGGGCAATCTTTAGTTTTTTTGGGTGATTTTTCATTTTGAAATTTTGGGCGATTTTTCGTATGAAAAATGTTTCCATAAAAAAAACGCCCAAAAATAAAAATTAAAAATCGCCCAAAAATTTTTTCATAAAAATTTTAAGTAATTTTTCATATGAAAAACGCCCAAAATTGTTCAAACATTTAAAAATTAAAGGAAAAAATACACCCAAATACCATGGTGGAGAAAATTCTTAAGGCCGGCAGAGCAGGAAAATGTCATTAAACAAAAAAACTTGGCAAAGCAGACAATCTTTATTAATCAGCGCCGTGTGGGGAAACACCATGGTGGAAAAAATCCTTAAGCCCGTCCAAAGGCCGGTAGTGCAAGAAAAAGTTCTTACGCAGGAAAACTTTGCAAGGCTGAAAATATTTATTAGGCAGTGCCCGGTGGGGAAACACCATGGTGGAGAAAGTCCTTAAGCCCAACTGCAAGAAAACGTTCTTACACAGGAAAACTTTGCAAGGCAGAAAACATTTTAGGCAGCGCCGTGTCGGGAAACACTATGGTAGAAAACATTTTTAAGCCCGGCCGAAAGCCGGCAGTGCAAGAAATCGTTAGAAGGCAGGAAAACTTTTCGAGCCAGAAAATCTTTATTAGGCCGCGCCGTGTCGGGAAACACCATGGTGGAGAAAATCCTTTAGCCCGGCCGAAGGCCGGCTGTGCAAAAAAACATTATTCAGCAAAAAAAACTTTGTGAGTCAGGAAATCTTTATTAGGCATTAGGGCCGAGTAGGGAAACACCATGGTAGAGAAAATCCTTTAGCCCGGCCGAGGATTTTCTCCACCATGGTATATACCGACACGGCGCTGCCTAGAATGTTTTCTGCCTTGCAAAGTGTTCCTGCGTAAGAACGTTTTCTTGCACTTGGGCTTAAGGATTTTCTCCACCATGGTGTTTCTCAACAGGGCACTGCCTAATAAATATTTTTAGCCTTGCAAAGTTTTCCAAAAATTGAACAAGTAAAATTAAGTAAATTGAATTTTTAAATTTCTTAAGTCATAAATGTAAAATTAATCATTTTTATTCATACTTTTATTGCAATTCAGTAAGAAACGAATATTATTTATGCTTCTTTATAACGTTTTTTTTTTCATTTTAATATAAAAATTAAATTACTAAAGGTATTCATTTCAGTTTTTTTCCTCGTTGGATAAATGGAAAAATGTAATTTTTGACAACAAACACAAGGAAAAAAATTCAAAAATTTTTTTCAAATTTCAGTTTTTTTCCTCGTTGGATAAATGGAAAAATGTAATTTTTAACAACAAACACAAGGAAAAAAATTCAAAAATTTTTTTAAAATTTTTTTTCCTGTGTTTGTTGTAAAAAATTACATTTTTCCATTTTTCCAACGAGGAAAAAAACTGAAATGAATACCTTTACTATAATTTTAAATTTTTTTTTCTGGTGTTTTTTAATTTTGGGAGATATTTAATTTTTTTAAGCGATTTTTCATTTTTTTTGGGTGATTTTTCATATTGAAATTTGGGCGATTTTTCATTTTCATTTTTGGGCGATTTGGTTTTGGGCGCTTTTTCATGGAGCCATTTTTTTCTGTGCAGGACTTTTCTCTATTCAAATACTAAATAAATAACGAAAACTTATACATATCGAGCCATAACCGCTAAAATAGCTTAGCGACACATTTTTTTGGAACTCGTTGGTTTTTTAAAGAAAGTCCACTATTTACAATAGTAAATACTCTATTTTGATTAAAAAATTAAATTGGAAAATTATGTCGCTTCAGCTTTTTTTTGGCAGTTATGACACAATATATAAATCTCATCCTTTATACCATGTTTGGGGTTTAAATTTGTATTCAGAGACTTGGGAGTATTTTTGTGAAGTATTTCAATGGTATTGACAAAAAACATTTTATTTTCCAACCCTGAAATCATCCTTTCAGATTTTTCTGAATTTTTTATACCAATCTATTTTCTTTTAAAAATGTAAAATATATCTAATTTATATAATTGATATACAAAAAGAAAAAATTTGTTTTAGTATCTTGGTTACTTTTATATACAAAAAAAAGTTAAAATTTTCCAACCCTGGAATAGTCGTTTTATTTTTTGAATACCAATTTAATTCTTTGTGATATATAAAATAGATTTACTTAAGAAAAACAGGAAAAGAAATTAGCTTTCAAATCTTTTTGGATCACTTGTAATGCAACAGTTCAAAACCGAAATCTCTAGCTTTTTTAGGAGCTTCGGAAAACCGATTTCACCTACAGACAGACGGACGGGCAGACGAACGAACGGACAGACAGATGGACATCGCTATTTCGTCTTCCCTTTTCATAAGAGCCCAGAATATATACACTTTATAGCTCGCATATGTATACTGTGGAAATTACACACGGAATGTCAATCCTATATATCGTTGGCTTAATATAGAAATGCCCTGACTGATTTTTTTTTTGAAATCGAGTTCTTTGTATGTATATTTGGACAGAAAAACATCTAATGTAACCAAAAACTCAGGAATCTCTATTTCAAAAAAATTATAAGTTAAGGCCTTTCTATATTAAGGTAACGATATACTCTTCACCATTATTGGATAAATATACTCAAGTGAATACTCTTACTGACAGTTTGTCGAAGACAATCAAAAATTCTACGCTGCCTCTTTTATGTCTGTGGTGAAAAGGAAAAATTGCTTAAGTAGAGATAAGGGGCCATTCACATATTACGTAACGCTATTTTCGGAGGCCTTGGAATTTGCAAAAAAAACAACAAAAAATTTAAGAACTTTCAAAGTGTTTTCCTGAATTAAAAATATCAGTGTATAAGTGTTTGGACATATCTGCTCTAGACCCAACAGAGCAGATCATTCTTGATCCGTCAGTGTGGAACCTGGTGTCAAAATCATTTACTTTTTCGCCCTTTTCTGAGCCTACATTTTAGTCATTGATTAAAAATTCTACTTTCATAAACTTCTGGGGTATATTTATTTATGGGGATGTGTGTGTGAGCTCATGCTTATGTGTGTAAGCCTGTGATAATATTTTTATTGCGAATACTTTCTTTGTTTTTATTTAAACAATACAGTTGTGTTGGTTCCTATCTTTTTCTTTATTTCCTTTTGCCATAGTTTATCACGAAATAGTTATTGTTCGTTTGCCTTGTCTTCAGGTGTCTGCTGGGTATATGATATGGCCTTTTAATAATGCCTTTCTTGGCACAATTAAAGCTTAACAACGGATGCCTTATACAAGCAGTGTGAGTGTGGAAAACAATCAAAAGTGAAAAAAAGTATAAGTAATTGTTAAAAGTATGCTAAAAATAACATTCTATAAACATTATTTCAAGTGTTTTTTCAGATTAGCTTGGTCACTTTTTTTAGCTTTTTGTCTTCTAGAGACAACATTTTTTATTTTTAGTTATAATGACAGGAATTACTTAAATGAACTTGAAAGACACTTAGAGAAACTTATTTTTATATCTATAAATGTGTAGCATTATTTTTCACCTTTTGGTTTTAAATCATTTTCATTTAATTTCATTCAATTTTTCTTTTTTCATATACAAATATATAAATATATATTCTTGATCTTGATAAATAGCTTTATCTCATGCCACATCAGTATGAGTTGATAGCACAGCAATCTTCTTTAAGCATCCTTGTAAGGAAACCATGAACCAATACGAGGGACTCGCATTAAATTAATATTAAGGAAATATATACTATCAAGTATACTGCAAAATGTTTAGAAAAGTAAAACATTACTGAATACTGAGGAGCCGCAGTTGCAATACAATTTTTATAGTTCCGTACACTAAAGGTGAAAAGGAACATTATTGTTTTCGCTGCGCTGTCCGTCTGTCTGTCTGTCCGTCCGTTACAGGCTATTTTCTCGAGAACCCTAAGAGCTACCTATGGACTTGAAAGAGTATGTAGAACTTTGGCCGCTACAACAACAAATACATGAGAGTTAAAATATAAAGGGTGTCCTAAGGCGAGCAGAGAAAGATTTTTAAATCATAATGCAATATACAGGCAATTATATATAGACACCTGAAATTTGTAAAGTAAGTTTATTTTTATACAGACTACAACAATTAATACTAAAGCCTAAAAAAAATCTAATTTAGAGGGTGGCTTATCAGCTAATGTAATTTTGACAACTTGCTGTATCATGGAAAACGTAAGAGGAAAACTCTTGAAATTTTCACAAACGGTAAAACTACAAAATTGCAAAATTATAAAATCGTTAAGGCCGAAAAAAATCGCCGCAACGAAAAAAAACACCGAATTAAAAAAACAATTCTGAATTTTAAATAAATCGCCAAAATCCGATCAAATCGAAAATTAAATTTAAAAAAAATCGCCAAAAATTAGAAAATAGTTGTTAAAAAAATGGCAAAAATTAGAAAATATTTGTTAAAAAAAATGGCAAAAATAAAAAAAATAAGAAAAAAATCGCCAAAATTAGAAAATATCCTTAAAATAAAAAAAATTGCAAAAATTAAAAGAAAATAAAAAAATCGCCAAAATTAAAAAAATCGCCAAAATAAAAAAATATTGCAAACCTTAAAAAACACCATAAAATGAAAGCAAAAAAAAATTCCAAAATGAAAAAGAACGCCAAAAATCGCCAAAACGAGTAAAAAAGTGCCAACACAAAAAAATCGCCAAAAACGCAAAAATGCCAAAACTAAAAAAAACGCAAAATAAAAAAAGCTCAAAACCGAAAAAATTCCGTAACTATGTCACAGAGCTCAATTCCGTTCGGAAACGGAATTCAATCCATATTTCGGTACTTTGGAAAAAGAAAAATTAAAAAAAAATTCTGAATGAAATCACTTTTAATTTCATGTACGGAATTAAAATTTTCTGCATGATAAAGTAAAAAAATATTTGATCTATTTTTTTTCAATAAAGAATACTCAGCCCAATCATGAGTGCGAGTTTTTTCACTTTTCCCTTCTCCCCAATCATGAATTTGTTTTTCCCCCTTTTTACCAAATGCGGGAATAAAAAAGCTCCTCGGGAAAAAAGTAGGTATTATGAACGCCGTTGAACTTGCTTTTTTCACCAAAAATATTTCCCTTGCAAAACAGAAGGAGTTTACATAAAAACATAGTTAATACACAATTTATATACATTAACTTAAATAATAATAATAATAATAATCAGGGAAACCAGAAATATGCTCCAAAAAAGTGTTTTATGCGCATTCAATATGCACTAAAAACTTCGAAATATGCACTAAAAACTAAAAAAATATGCTTTTAAAAATAACATTAATTAGATTATTTGGAAATGAAAAACTAATTTTAATTCAGCAATTCAATAAAATTTACATATAAAACAAGACAAAAATAAAATAAACAGAAAAAGGAAACAATAAAAAAATTAATTAAGAGCGAAAATTTAACTTTACTTCAAAAGCGATCACGAACTGTATTTTGAAGAATAAGATAAGCTTCTTTTATAATTTTTATTGCAATAAACAAAAAATCTTCACTTAGCTTTTTAAATAAAAATCGCCGCCGGTCACATCTAAATAAACTTTTATACATTGAAAATGTTCTCTTTCAACCAAACCCAGTTTTTATTGAAATTAGCATCCAGTGAGGATGCTAAAACACATGTTACACCTGTTTAAGTTGAAATTTGGAATATACAAATCAATAGTATTTGTTCCAGCATTAAAATTTAGCAGAAAAAAAATTGGATATTTAAGATTTAAATTTTTTTAATTTTCTTGATTCGTTTTTCTATCACAAGACTGTTTACAAGTGATTCAAAATAGGATGTTAGAACACATACTAATAATTAGTACATTCTAAATTTCAACTTAAACACGTGTAGCATGTGATTTAACATCAGGACTCACAAGAAAACGTGTGAAATCGATTCGGAAGCCAGAACATGCACAATGGCCTTTTTTAAAGTCTAACTTCAAAATGGTAGCAAAATATTGCTTCCCCATACTACTGATTCTTTCACTACAAAATGAAATTTTGACGAAAAAAAGTAGAAATTTTGACCAAAAAAATTTTTTAAAATATTAAAATCATTTTTTTTTAAGTACCAATATATGTCCTAAAAACGCCAAATATGCTCCAAAAATTCGAAAAATGCTCAAAATATGCGTGTTAGACTGAAGTATGCAAAAACATGCTTTAAAGGATAAAATATGCAAAAATATGCACTAACAAATCGATGCCAGAATTCATTAAAAGTTCTGAAACGGATAAATATCTTAATTTCGGATTGATATATCAGACAAGAAAAAACATGCAATTGCATATTTGTGGTTTCCCTGATAATAATAAATCATTTATAAACTTTTTTTACATATTTTCCAAGTTGTTAAATTTTAGTAATTTTGTTTACTCTCTCACTCAAAAAAAAGGGAGAAACAAAATGTCAAGAAACAAGCAAAACAAGGAGGTTCGAAATGCGGTGATGCCACGTATTACTATTTTTTGTTCCCAAAGAATTTATGATTGGAGGATTGTTTTCTCGAGAAAATTATTTTCCGTTAGAAATAAATTCCGAGGGAATATTCACGATTGAGCTGACTATTTTTCATTTATTTCTTCAAAGCTGAATTACAATTAATTAGTTTATATTTATTTATTATGTAAATTTCCCAAGTGTTTACAAAAATAAAATCAACAGAACAAAATGTACGAAATTGGTTTCTTCACTCAAAAAAAAAGACATGTACTATTATTAAGAATTGTTTTTCTTAAATTCAAGTGAAAAAAATTTCTAAGTTTTAGGAATTTTTTCTAAGTTTAAGTAAATTTTTACAAAATTCTAGTAAAAATTACTAAATGTTAGTAAAAAATAAAAAGTTCATATCCTCAAAAATAGTTCATAAAAATATACAATAAATTTCTCACATTTAAGGAAATGTTTACTGACTTAAAGGAACTATTTACTAAGAGTAGGAAAATGGTTATAAACTGAAGGAAATTTTATATTAAGGACAAGTTAATTTTGTCTTAAATCAAAAACTAAACTTTTGGAAATGAATTACTCCTGATTAGTTTGACTTACTTGAAATATATAAAAATTTATTCTAAGTTTTAGAAAACTATTCACCAATTTTAAGTATTTTTTCTTTGAATTATAGAATTTATTATTAATTTGCATTTAGCAAAAAATCTAAGTAAATTTTTCATATTTTCGAAAAATATTTGAACTTGAAATTTATTTTTTTGTAAATAATATAAAATTTTAAAACTCAATAATTTCAATGCTTATTGAGGCTGTCTTGTTAGGCAATTGATTAGAGTGCTTGCATATCAATCAGAAGGTTGCTGGTTCAATACTTGTCTCCTCTCAAGGAATTTATATGTATGTATGGTGAATTATAATATAATTAAGAATATAATATGAAGATATAATAAATAACATATCATTTGGTATAGACAAAATAATGGAAAACTTACTAAATTTGAGATCAGAGACAAAAAATTTTTTTTTGCAAATCTCTGAATTTTATTCGAAAATTTTACTTAATTTTAGGAAAATTTTACTTAAATATGAAAATATAATTACTATAAACTAGTTTATTAATGAACTAGAAATTTAGTAAATATTTTACTGGTTTCAAGTAAAAGACAGCTTTGGCGCCATACGACAACTTTTTTCATTAAAATTTAGAAAATTTTTGCAAGGTTTTAGTTAATTTTTTTTGAGTGTTTAGTATTGTCATACCATTTTATTATGTACTTTATCAAACTCAGAGCTCACAATAATTGGTCTTTCTCGTGCTTGTTGTCACAAAAAAAACACTCGTCAACTGACACGATGCGACACTATCGCGAAAAAACCCCTCAAACTTCGTTCTTATTTGGCTTGCTCTTCGCTCAACCAACGACCGTTTTTGTTCGATTGTTGGGCTTCTGTGTTCACTCGAGATCCTTTATTTTGTAAAATCTTGGCAAGCGGTCTTTTGAGCATGTATGTGTGTTGCGATTTGTTGTTTTTATTATTTTATTTTATAGACATTATTGAACAAAATACATGAGGATTAATTTTGTTTTGGTTGTACACATATCTGTCTTTTATTTTACATTTACACTTCGTTGACAAATAGTTTGATTTACAGATATTTTTATTATTATTTATTGTTATCTTCTCCCTTCCTCTTTAATGCTTTGCCTGTGACGAAATATCTAAGGCAACAACATAGAGCAAACCCAACAACAACAAAAAGAAAGACCTTTTTTGCGAACACTTTGCTTGTTTTGCTCACTTACTTACCCCCAGTAGCTGAGCAACGAACGATTCTGTTCGTATCATGCGGTCAGTAAGAGATTGATTCGTGTGTTACGCTTAACCCATAACCCGGGAGCGAGAACACAATTGAAACGAAAAAGAGGGTTGCTGTTCAGACACTGAGTTATTCCGTCTCATTTTTTTAGGTCTTTTGAGTGAGAAGACCTCACAGAGAAATTTGGTTGAGCATATTTTGCGAGCTCTGATCAATATCTTCATATTGGCAGCACACAAAACAAAACAATACAAGGCAGAATTAACATATTCATAGAAAAAATTAAAACGCCTAAAAATATGCCACATTATGATTTACTACAAAATAATATTGCTGCCATACTTGAAACATTAAAAACGATTCAACCATTTTTTTCTCGGAATTGAAAACGATCGGAATCTGAAGCACCAAAATGAAATTCGAACGGAATGGCTAATAGGGAATCAAAACCATTCGGAACGGAATCTGTGATACGGCTGGTTATATAGGCTAAAGTTCGTATACTATTACATATCTAGTGTCCGTACGGAACCCTTCGTGAGCGAGTCAAAGTCCCACTTAACTGAATTTATTTATTTCTTGCTTTCTCATTGCTACTTTAAGTGTCTTTTTTCAGCTAAAATTATAGTTGTTAGAAGTACGTAAAGAAAATAAATTTTAAGAACAACAACAGGTATTCAATCATGTTTGGTGGGAAATTTCAAAGCAAAAAAAAAACAACAACAAACATCTTTCAAGTTAGAATTACAAAAACTATTTTACTTAATATATAGTTTTCACCTCCGGCTGAACTAATCAGTTTTTCGTTCTCAAATAACTTGATTCTTTCACCGCCCTCGCATATCAAATAACAGCTTCTTGGAATACTAAACGATTTTGTTTATTTATACTTATACACACACGCATACATTTACTCGTATATTACAATGAGGTTTTATAGGGTTATTGTTTTATCATAAATTATAATGGCAAAATGTTGCTAAACTTATTTGATAATAGCATTGCCTACTTTTGGGAGTAATAAGCTGGATAAATTTATTATCTACTTTGTTAACCTTTATCGAGCTTTAAATGTGATTATAGAAAATTATTTTATATTGAAATTTCTTGTTGAATATTACAAAAAAATACATCTATAAAACATAATAAATTGTAAGCGAATATCGTGTAATAGGGATATTGAATGTGATTAAAGGTGTTACGGGTATTTTGTAGCTTAAAATGTTGTGAGACATTTACAGGGAAAATGTATTTTTTATATTTAAAAAAAAGTGAAAATATAAAGAAAACATAAAAGGCTTTATATTAGTAAACAGTGGGGCCACATGCAAAATTTGTATATACCTATATACATATCGTGGCTTAACCGCCAAAAAAACCAACCAACATATTTTTCAAAACTTAGTTTTTGATGCAAAATTGTTCTGTAAGTAACAACACGTTTTCCTGTAAAATATAGTATCGATAATCCAAATATTGAGCTAAATAGGGGACCTTCAATTTTAACGTAACAAAAATACGCCTAAATTAGGAACCGCAAAATAGCCTAAGTAACATAAAAAGAACGATATTTTATCTATAGTTAAGCAGAATATTCGAAGAGGTCATTAATTTTTTGTTTTCTCCCTTAATTATTCGTGCTTTCTTGAAAAGTGTGTAGTAGGATATCGTAAATTTTGTTTTGCTGCGTGTTTTGATTTATATTTCATTAAAAAAATATATCTTGGTTAAAAAGAACTTTTTGATTAAGTAAATAAGCCTTTGGTCAAAAATATAACTTTTGGTTAAAACATAGTATCCTTTTAGTTCAAAAACAATTTTTTGCTGTAAACAAGAACCATTTCATTAAAAAAATACCTCTCACCTAGAAAAGGACTGTTTAGTTCAAAAAAATAAGCTTTTGGTCAAAAAAGTATCTTTTGGTTAGAAAAAAGTATCTTTTAGCTAAAAAAAAAGTATCTTTTGGTTGAAAAAAGTACATTTTGATTTTAAAAAAGTATACTTTCGGTTAAAAAAGTACCTTTTGCTTAAGGAACTAAAAAATACCTTTTGGTTAAAACAAAGTATCCTTTTGGTTCAAAAAGTACCTTTTGTTTAAAAAAAGAAACGTTTCATTAAAAAAATACCTTTTGGTTAGAAAAGTACTTTATGGTTAAAAAATAGCCTTTTTGGTCAAAAAAGTGCCTTTTGTTTAAAAAAGTATCTTTTGGTTAAAAAAAAGTACCTTTTAGTTAAAAAAAAGTTCATTTTGTTTAAAAAAGTACCTTTTGGTTAAAAAAAAGTATCTTTTAATTAAAAAGTACCTTTTGGTTGAAAAAAGTACATTTTGATTTTAAAATCGGTTAAAAAAATACCTTTTGCTTAAAAAACTAATTCGTTAAAGAAATACCTTTTGTTTAGAAAAGTACTTTTTGGTTAATAAATATAACCATTTGGTTAAAAAAATTTATCCTTTTGGTTAAAGAAGTATATTATGTGTAGGAAAGTACCTTTTAATAAAAAAAGTATCTTTTAATTGAAAAAGTACCTTTTGGTTGAAAAAGTACATTTTAGTTTGAACAAAGTACCTTTTGGATAAAAAAATAATATTTTGGCCAAAAAAAGTACCTTGCGGTTAGAGTAAGTATATTTTGGTTAAAAAAGTACCTTTTAATTTAAAAAAAGTACCTTTTGCTTGAAAAGGTACATTTTGGTTTATAAAAATACCTTTTGGTTAAAAAAGTACCTTTTTACTTTAAAAAAAATACATCAGATTAAATATTTACGCTTTCTCAAAATAGTAGCTTTTGCTTAAATAAGTATCTTTTGTCAAAAAAAATACAAGTTCGTATTAATTAAAAAACTACAAAACTACGAGTACTTTTTGTAAAAATTTTCCTTTGCTAAATAAATAAATTGCATTTTGGTGAAAAATTATTTTCTTCCAAAAAAAATGTCAAATCAAACCCAGGCATGTTAAAAGTACAGTGCATCCCTATTTTTAATCAAAATAAGCATGGATGCATTAATACGTATGAGCGTACCTTCGATTTATAATGTAGAATAATTTAGCCTCGTTGTCCTCCCTAATCTTGATTTATTTCTATTATTCATACAACCACAAGATAACTTAAATTTGTATCTACTTTTTTTTTCTTTTTGTGTGGAAATTAACTTTTATTTAAAAAAGATGTGTATTTTGCTTATTTGTAGATGTTATTTATTTTTAGTTTTTTGCTAACATAATTTTGCACTTAACTTCTTTCTGACTTCCTTCTTACAGAAGAAGATGTTTTTCTCATTTTTTTAATTTTAATTTCCTTTTATAAAAATCTCTTGTGGGACATAATTTTCTAATATTTTGTTTACCTGTACGCAATATTTTTACATTAGTTTGTTGGTGTATATTATTATATAATTTCTTATGCTAAAGCACGATCTATCTGGGTGATGCTTTGTTTGTTGTCTGCTGAAAGGGTACTTCATATAAAAAATTAAAATTCAAAAAATTTTCTAAATATGTACAACTGTGCATGTACAACTGCTTAAAAATAGATACAGCGCATACCTGCAATATAAATAAATGTATAACAAAAAGGGAAAAAGTACTTAAGTCGAGATAAGCTGATTTTGAGTTAATGGTACCTCCGTAATCCCGGTCAAAATCTCAATTGATTTGTGTGATTTTTCAGGAAGTTATAAAACTATAACTTGCGTTTAATCTTTTTTAGACTTCTAATCTTATTTGGCATAATAGCTTAAGTAAGGTTATAATTACTTTGATATATTGCAACTCAAATATATTACTTATAGAACCATGTTTTCTTAAAAAAAAATAAAGCTTAACAGAGAATTTCCCAATTTAACTGTAAAAGAAATAAATTTCTGCAAAACGACTTCAACCCTGAAAAGTGTTCTCCTGCAAAACAGCAAAATATTACTTAAGCACTTTTTCCTTATTGCCACAGAACATAGAACATTCTATGGAAAATACTCGTACTACATATATATAATGCAAGAAAGACATTATTATGAAAGGAAAGACCAGTAAAGAGTTTATTTTTTTTCTCAGAAATTTTAAAAATTTAAACAGAAATATTTGTGGGTACATATGTATATGTAAATGTGAAAATATATATCTAATATGGCATAATGGTTTTAGTAGCAAGCGTGTGGGCGTTTTTACAACTTTTTGCCATTGCATATTCGAAGGCGCCCATAAACATTAATATGCACTTGGGTTTTTCGTACAACATTAAATAAACATATGAAAAAAGTTTTAATGAAACTTTCAGTCATAAATGTTTTTTGCTTGCCTTTGCTACAAAATTTAGTTTGAATGTGAAAAATAAATGCAATTAACTTATTTTGTATTAAAATATATGTGTACATACATACATACATAGGCGAACGTAAGCTTAGTGTACTGGGTCCCAGCAAAAAAATATGTTAGTCATTCTAGTGGAACTTCATTTTCATTGCTTCCAAAAAAATCAATATTTTTAGTTTGCCGAGAGTGAGCAATCAACCATATTGAAGCTTATTTTAGTCATACTAAACCTTGTAAATTCTCCATAGTGTTAGAAAATACTCAGCTGAATTTAACAAAAAAAACATTTTTTTAAAGAAATTTATGAACTAATTTTAGTCTAAAATTTAAAAGTTATTTCCCTAAATTTACATGAAAACACTGTTTCGGGCTTAAATTCGTATAAAAAGAAACGATTTGTTAAAATAGGTAACTATTTACCATTTTTCCTAGATGAAAATATTATCATAGAACACAAAAAAGGGAATTTTTCTTAATATCGCTTCCAATTCAGTGACCAGGCATCGAAAAAGAGAACTTCTTGCAATGACTAGCCTATGTACAAATCATTAGATCGGATTGAAATTTTCACTACTTCCAGATCGCAAACTCTACATTTTCATGGCTTTTTTGGAGACGCATTTTTTGCTGGGGTATCTTATTTAAATGTAAAACCGGTGTTTTTGGGGTTTTTCTTATCAGTAAAGAGTTTTGGAAGCGTCCTTGGGGTTTTACGTTTCATGTGTCAAAGTTCAAATATACACACACACACACACACACACACAAAAGTTTAGTGTGAAACTTATTACAAGTTTACACCTGTTAGTTGCCCATAAATTCGTGTGTTGTTTTCCCACTACAGATAAATTTGTATGGCATTAAATGAAAGAAAATTATATCTCTCTTCCGTAGCTTTAACATTAAATAGAGTCGCTCAAGTGGGAAAAATAAATATATATTTATGTATGTATGTATGTAGTGGGTAAATATACGCTGCAAAAATAAATTCATAGCATACTTATGAGTATTCGCATACATTAGGGGATTTGTCCCCAAATGGGCGATTTTTTTTGCGATTGGAGATGAAAGTTTGGTGTTGGGGATGTGGGGATTTGTTGGGGATGATATCCAAATTTTATGGGATTTTTTGGGGATTTTTTTTTATAAGTGATAGCAACAAGAATGATTTTTGAAGCAAGAAATATGCGTCTCGCAAGTCTAAGAATGTATGTTTGTACACATAGTGAATGGTTTTTAATAAAGAAGAAGTATCAAGGCAGATTAAGCAATAATGAACACTACCAAAACGAAAAAACGTAACAAAATGCAATATGACTTCTTAGAATAAACACACACTTTAAAAATAATTCAATTTGTTGTGACAAATTTTAGTCCTTCTGCTGAGGTGCTAAAGATTTTTAATACAAGTACTATATAGAAGAAAATTTCTGACGCTGATGAATCAGAAGATTTCGATTCTGAAGTTTTTGAAATGGTAAAATTTGGTTAAAATTTTTTTTATACTTGTGTATATGAATATGTAGCTATCGATATAAATGACTTTTATTGAATAAATATGTTATTTTTGTCATTATTTTTTAAATAAAATTAAAAAAAAAAAATTTCACAAAAGAAAAAATTTGTTGGTAATTTCCTTATTATTTTCTAAAATATTGATTTTAGCAAAAAACTTTCCGTTAGTTTAATAATGTTGACTTGAAGAGCTAAAATACTGCCATATATCATATTCTTGTAAAATGATTTTTTTATGCAAAAAAATACATTGAAAAATGGGCTTGAAGTCCAACTTTGAGGTACGGACGCACACCCTAAAACACAACTTATCGATATGAAATTTTTTTGTAAAAACTGAACCGATTTGGGGGAAGAGAACATATCAAATAAAAAAATAATAATAACGGTCACTCTAATGTACTTGTACGTTTAAATAGACGTGCTATTAAGCGTGTAAGCTGCATTGCAAGGTAAAAAAATACTGCATGCTTTTAGGCAAAATCACTTATTTAACACATTTTTAGGGACACTATTTTTTTTCTTTTGCTAGCAGTTATTAATATTGTTTTACAATATGTATATTTTTAGCAGATTTTATTTAAAAAAATAAATCACTAAATATTTTTAAATGATTTTTTGCAAACATATCAAAACAAATACGAAAATGGAAACAAAATATATTTATAACTGGTTGCTGAATTTAAAACTTTAAATTAATTTAATTTAATTACATTTAAATTTTATGTAAAAACAAAAAACAAAAAATCTTCCATATTGGAATGTATTTAATTTACTCGTAATACCCTGTTTCCTGTTATGAAAAGCAATAAAAAAAACTGAGTGCTTTTCATATAAATTTTTGACTCAAGTCGACCGTCCGTGTTGTGGAAACAGGGTATAAAATATTTTAAACTGAAATTGTTTTAAAACACAGTGGCGCATATTCATGGTCGAAACAAAGTATTCCTTAATAATTTTAAACTAAATTAATAAATTAAATTAGCATTAGCTGAAGTATTGAAGTTAGCACGTTGACTACAAAACCGAAGGTCCTGGTTTCGAGACCGGTCTCCGATAGTCACTCACTTTGCTGATGTGCATGTCAAGTGATGAAGGCGTTGTTAATTAACTAAACCGGCTTCAACAGATACTAATCCTAATGCAACATCAGAGCGCCAATAAACTGGCTCTACTAAGCACAGCTTTGAAAATGTAATACGCCTTATTGACACCAGAGGCGCTGCAAAAAGGCATTATTAAAAACATGCAAAAAAGCAGAGTTGTAAAAGAATGAAGATTTTCTCTATCTCTTCTCTATAACTATTGCTTTCCTAAAAGAAGTTAACACCTAATAATAGTAGCAGGCATTCATTGCCTGAGTGTAACTTATCTTTATTTTAAAAAAACCGGTATTAATATAAAAAAATACTGGTTTTGAACTCTTAAAAATACACTTGTTTTGACTATGAATATGCGCCAATTTTCTTATGAATTATACATGAGGCAAAGTATTTAGAGATCTAGAATCAATTTCAGGGCAGTCGCATTAAATGGAATTGCTAATACGCAATTTACACTGTTTTTTTTTGCTTGCCTGTGCAGGCAGGCCTTTTTAGTTATTGGTGAGAGGGGGTGAGAACAGTAACATTAGAAAATGTGTTGTCGATCGAACATTTCCTGCTGACATCGTGGGACAGGCCGTAAAGTATAAGGGAAAAATTAAAAAAAAAAATAAACAACTAAAAAATACACTCAAAAAAAAATTAACTAAAAGTTATGAAAATTTTCTAAATTTGAATAAAATAAGTTGTCGTATAGTAAAATATTTACTAAATTTCTAGTTCATTAATGAACTAGTTTATAGTAATTATATTTTCATATTTTAGTAAAATTTTCCTCAAATTAAGTAAAATTTTCCAATAAAATTCCGAGCTTTGCAAAAAAAAATTTTCGTCTTTGATCTCAAATTTAGTAAATTTTTCCATTTTTTTTTGTTTTAAATTCTGGTAGTTATTTTTATTTTTAATTAAATTCTATACACCACATGGTATGTTTTTTTTATATTTTCATGTTATATTCTTAATTATAATTCACCATACATTCATATAAATTCCTTGAGAGGAGACAAGTATTAAACCAGCAACCTTCTTAATTGATAAGCAAGCACTCTAGACAATTGCCTAACAAGGCAGCCTGAATAAGCATTGAAATTATTGAGTTTTAAAATTTTATATTATTTACAAAAAAATAAATTTCAAGTTCAAATATTTTTCGAAAATATGAAAAATTTACTTAGATTTTTTGCTAAATGCAAATTAATAATAAATTCTATAATTCAAAGAAAAAATACTTAAAACTGTGTGAATAGTTTTCTAAAATTTAGTATACCTTTTTATATCTTTTAAGGGCCAATTTCACCAACTTATTTAAACATCAATTTATATTTAAAAGTAATTTTTTCATAAAAAAATTAATGAAAATCGACAATTAAATATGAATTGATATTTAAATAGGGTTGGTGAAATTGGCCCTAAGTGAGTCAAATTTTATGAACTAATCAGGAGTAATTCATTTCCTAAAGTTTATTTTTTGATTTAAGACGAAATTTACTAGTCCTTAATATAAAATTCCCTTCAAATTATAAACATTTTCCTACCCTTAGTAAATATTTCCTTTAAGTCAGTAAACATTTCCTAAAATGTGAGAAATTTATTGTATATTTTTATGAACTATTTTTGAAGATATGAACTTTTTATTTTTTACTCATATTTAGTAATTTTTACTAGATTTTTGTAAAAAATTTACTTAAACTTAGAAAAAATTACTAAAACTTATGGTAACTTTAACCAATTAAAAAAGTGACACTACCAATTCAAGAACTACCCAGTAAAACATTAATGTTTAATGTTTTACTGGGTAGTTCTTGAACAACAGAAATACTTGCCATATAATGACTTATTTTTCTGATTACCAAATTCCATTACTCGCTAACAAATCACATTACCTAAGATTTAAAAAAATTATGCACAAGTTGCCAAATGAAGAGAATGATTTTTGTAGATTAAATAGATTATGTGAATAAGTTGCAAAATAAAAGAAGTAAGTACTAAGTACTTCTCAAGAATCGATTATTTTAGTCTCACGCCTTGTGAAAATCAATAAGTTGGTAATCCAGTAGGGAAGTGCTTCCACCAAAAGTACTTAATTCCAAACCCGATTACCTCTTTTGAAATTTTTTGCTGAGTACTTTGTATCAGTTATTTCAACTACTTTATCTACATCACTAAAGCTCAAATAAGTAAAGAACAGTTTTTAATTCAAATTCCAACGACAATTAATATTAAATGTAACAGTTAAAATTGGTAAAATTAACCTAAAAGATTTTTTTTAATGAATACAATTCAACCTTTTAGTGGTTGTTTTCCTGAGCCGTGAATCTTTAGATTATATAAATTATATTTTTAAAAAAGCTTTTTACACATATAAATAATTTCCCCCAATTTAAGCAATAACTTAATATAATATTAAATTTATGCAATTTGTTTGTTTGGCAAATGTTTTCAATTTCACTTTTTCCCAGACAAATTTGCCTTCAATATGCAAATATTTTTGCCCCCCTTCAGCGAACGACTGGCTGCTATTGTTAACGTGTTACTGAAACAATAGCAGGAGTGATGTTTTTGGGGGGCTGCTATCTACATAGATGTCAACAATGATGCTGATGATATGCAAAAATATTTTTGAGATAACAAATCTGCACCTGTTATTATTTCATTTTATTTTTATTTTTTTCTCTCAAAAGTGGAGGAAAATTTTAAAATATTTATTTGAAAAAGGAATTAAGAGGTAAAAGTTTTAAATGAAAATATATTAGTGTGGTTATACAGATTTGTATAAACAGTATGGAAAAGCTTAGAGTTGTATTATACAGCCTTGAAGGCTGACTATTTATGTTAATGAAAATGATGTAGAGTCATTTAGTAGAACAACTTATGAGTAGACTTTCTTAAATCACTTCGGATACTAAAATAAATATGGCTAATATAATTAATAATGATGTAAAACTTTAAAAGATTGCTTTTTCAAAACTTAAATAATATAAGATCCTTACGAAAACTTATGAAATCAGGCAGGTTCTCCCCGCATTATCCAGCAAGCAAGCTTTCTCAAAAATCAAAATAAATAGCGTACTATTGATTTGTTTCTTATTGTCTTCATTTTCCATTTACTACATTTTACCCAAAAATTCTGATTACCCTATTTGTTGGAGCACTCCCTCTACGTTTGCTTTAAAAGTTTTTTGTTTCTTGTCCAATATATTGCACAATCATACAGGCACAGCCAAAACCCACCACACCATCCATGAAGGTTTTAATTATAATCATTCTCTAGCTGGCAAAAAAAAAGAAACACATGTTTGTCTCTCCGGCTAATACATGCATCCAAACAAGGCTTCATCGACCATTTTCCTATTCATTAAAAATTTCGTTTCAAATTTTGTTGACCAGATAACAGCAAGTACAAGTCACTTGTGCCCACAGAGACGTGTAATTGTGGGCTTTTATTGCAAATATAATGATAGTGATGATGTTGCTTTATTGCATATGCTGCCGTTTGTATTTTCTCCAGGAAAAATTTGTTTTCTTTTGCAATTCAAATACAAACATGACGACTCCCTTTTTAAATTGTATGTGTTTGAAATGATTGGCAGCTAAGAATTATACAAACGTACGAATATTTTTGAAATTTTTATCTTAAGCTAAAATTGGTCAATTTTTAATTTGAAAAGGCATACACAAAGTGTATCACAAAATAAGTTTAAGCTTCTTTTAAGATATTAAGTTAAAGGGGAAGATATTTATTTTTTATTTATTTATTTCGCTCCTAAAATTATACTACAAAAATTTATAAATAATTTCATATTTCATTGTTCACATGCAATGCATATTATTATAATTATTTTATGTAAATATAAATTTAAAAAATTTATTATAATTTCTTATTTTTATTTAAATCATTGGGGTTTTGTAAGACATCTTGAATTGTGGTTTAAAGCCTACTTAAGTTACTTAACAGAGAAATTCACAAAACCATTTATAAGACATTTCAAGACATGTTAATACAGCGAAATATTTTAAAACAAACGCTAACCAACGTTTGTTTTAAAATATTTCGCTGTAGCAACGCATGTGAAAAATCTCTCATGTCTTGAGAGGTCCTATAAATGGTCTTGTGCAGGGCACTATTGCTTAAGCATAAGAAGAAAAAAATAAAAAAAGGTTTTTATTTTGGAAAAAATTTAAAAATTTAGTTGTAAGAAAAAATTACAAGAACTGTGTTGAACAAGAAAAATTAAAATTTTTAAAAATCCCAAATATACATATCTAGTGATATAAACATATTCAAGAAACATCCCAAATCCCGTTCAAGTCACCTTTCAAACAGAAAAAAAATCTAAATCAAAATCAGTTCAAGCGTTTGGTCTGTACGTGGAATCGGACAGACACACACTACAAACTTATTAATAACAACCCTTTTTCTAGCCGGGGGTTAAAAAGAAACTTATATGAACATTTTACAAAAAAAATGAGTCTAAACGTATGAAAAAAAACGAAAAATTAAAAAAAAATATTACTTTTCAGCGTTTAAAAACTTCCCATTTGTGAATTTTCGTTTGCTTCTGCTCATATTACTCCTTCTGAAAATTCAAGTGTCGTTGTAGAATTTAACACAATAAAGCAACAGTTATACAAAACGAAGAGCTTTAGCTTTCGGCATGTTCGAAAAGTTTTCTGCTTGTCAGCGCGCTGTTTTAAATAAATTCTGAAGTTATCGTAGTAGAGATGTTGTGTGTTTTTTTTTCTTTTGATTTTGCAGCTTGAATTGCTTATTTAATTGCTTGCTGGAAGAATTGTTGTTGTTGTTGTCTTGCTATTATATTTGTACAAATAGGAAAAAACACTCATACACACACAAAACACACATTCAAACACATACACACAAACATTACTGCTTCGTTAACTTCGTATTTATTTAAAGCAGCCGTCACTCAAACCGAAAACTTTTCGAACATGTCGAGAGTTGAAGATCTTCGTTTTGTATAGTTATTCGTTTATTGTGTTAACTTCAACTACGACACTTTGAAATTCAGTAGAAGAGCTATGAGCAACATGAGATTGTGATTGGGCAGTCAAACAATAGAAAGGTCGAAGAAAAAGCACAATTTTACGACTTTTGCTATTTCGACTGGAGTTTTTTAAACACTGTATTTTTTTACAACATCTACCTTTAATTGACTGAATTAAAAAAAAAGAAGGAGGTTATCAATTCGTATGTATTTTTTTTTTGTTTTTCCTTGTTACTTTATTACTCGGTACATTTTAGACCGATTGTAAATATTATTTTTTTCCAATTGGTCCCATTGTAAAAAAAAATTAGGCGGAGATACGCCCACAATTTTTTATTTCGTTTATTTTATGATATTCAACTTATTTGAGTGCTGTGGAACCTAGCAAATATCATTGATTTTTATAAGTACACAATATTAAAGTTTAAAAAATGGGCGGGGCTAAGCTCATTAAATTTTATTATTATAATTCACTTGGTCTTACTTAACAGATTCTTACGAAGCTTACCACCCACCTTGAGCTTTAAAATAAACACAATCTTCCATTTAAAAAAGTGGGCGGAGTTACGCCCATTAAAATTTAATATTTTATTTTAAGTGGTTCTCATTTACCGATTATTACAAAATTTAACACATACCGTGTGAGCTCTGAAAAAGACAAAATCTTGCATTTAAAAAAATGGGCGGAGGCACAACTATCAAAATTTCATTTTGTGGAGTATGTGAACTTCTTATAAAATAATAAGATTTTCAAGTTTTTAATTTATTTTTTTAAAGAATTTACTTCCAGTTTGATCGCATAATTTTTTTCGACAATATTATATCGACAATATTATATCGAAAAATTATTTCCAAAAAAATAAATTGTTTATAGAAATAAATTAACTACATATCGTTACCTTAATATAGAAATGCCCTAAATCATTATTTTTTTTTAATCGAGATTTTATTTAATTTTTCGATACATCAGATCTTCTTCTATCGAAATATACAAAAATCTCGATATCAAAAAATAATGAGTTAGGGCCCTTCTATATTAACGATATAAATAATAAAATTTCAAATAAAATATTTCAAGAAAAGCCTGACAATTTTAAGAAAAATTTCTTCATCCAAATTTTGTTAAAAATAATTGATAAGACATACAAAAAGTATCCTTTCCAGCTAATGGAAGTTTTATTAAAAAAACTGAAAGTACATTTTTAAAAATTAAAAAAAAACTCACTATTGGGACAACTTTACAAAACTTCAAAATTGTAAAAAATATCCGATAAAAGTAAAATTGCCACAATTATTAAAATTTCAAGAACATTCTTGGCTTCTAGTGTAAAAATTATTATTACAAAAAAAAAATCAATTGATCTGTAAACAGTAAAAAAAAATTTTTACTGAAATATTTCGAACATATTAAAAAAAATATATTAAAGAATGGCATGGAAAAAATCAACAAAAGTTAAAATCTTTTGAAGGAAAAATATTTCAAGAATTCTCACAATTGTACGTTGTTGCTAAAAATAATTTTATTTAATTTATACCAACAAAATTATCCTTTATTTACATTTATGATGAAATTTGAAATTTATTTGCTGGTGGTTCAGCTTGGTCTACATGCATTTCATTGTTGCTGTAACAAATCATCAGTAGACTTCAACCACACATTTTGAATAGTCACAAACCTCTTATTTTATGCAAAGACTTTCAAGAACTATTTGAGAATTCACAAATGATGAAATATTTTACAAAAGATAAATTTCTACAATTATTGCAATTTCATTAAATTTCATATCCTTTGCTTCTAATGGACACTTTTTTTTTTGAGAAAAAACTGAAAATAAATTTTTTTTAATTTTTAAAAAAATTATACTCCGCAAAAATATTTTGCAAAAAATTAAAAGGGTAATAAAAAATAACTTTAAATTAAAATTTGTTTAACAAAAAAAAACTTGAAAATTATACGAAAAAATTTTGGAAACAAATTTTTGCTAAAAATTATTTGAATTGCAACAATATATTTTCTTTCTAATGAAAAGTTTATCTAATTTTATACAACGCAACGCCAACCAAGCGTGGACAAATTTTATATGTATTTTGTTTTTGTCATTTATATTTTTTTCATATAAATTTTGTCAACGCTTAGCATTGCGTTTTACAAAATAAGGCCTCAAGTCTTGAATATATTTGAAATAATTAAAAAAAATTACTAAATGTTAAAATTTAATAAAAAAAAGTATTTCAAAAATATACTGATAATTTCAAGAAAATTTTTATCAAAAAAGTTTTGAATAAAAATAATCTTCTCTAAATTATTTGGAAATACTTTCATTTAATCTGATTACCACTTGAAATAAACTCGTGTTTATCGGAAACAAAGCATGAATAAATGAATCTGTGGTTATCAGTTATTCTAATTTATGCCAAGATTATTATCATTTCCTTCCAATGGAAAGTTTTTAATAGAAAAAATTATCACAAAAATATTTTGCAAAAGAAAATCATTTAAATCGCAAAAATATCATTTAATTCTAATGGAAACATTTTTCTGAAAAGTAACTCAAAAAAATAATTCGAGAATATTTTACAAAATTATTACGCAAAAATATCTAAAAGCTGAAGTTATTTTTGAAAAAAGAAATATTTCCAAACAAGCCTGACGAATTTTATGAACAATTCTAAAAACAAATTTTTGTCAAATATTAATAAAATTTTAAAAACATGGAAAGTTTTTCTTGGAAAAAAATTTAAGACACATTTTTTTCAAATATAACAAAAATAAAATTAATTTTCACAAAATTTTACAAGTAAAAATTTACAAATAAATTAATTAGAAATTAAAAAAAATATTTCAAAAAAAACTGATTTTAAAAAACTTTAAAAAAATCACAAAAATTTCTACAATAGAAAAATTGCTGCTATTATTTAAATTTTAAAAATAACCTTTCCTTATAATAGAAACATTTTTGTCAAAATTTTTAATATTACTCCAGAAAAAACAAATTAATTTTGAAAAATTATTTCGAATAAAAAATTACAGGTTTTAAAAAAACAACTTTAAGTTAAAATTTTTGGAAAACAAATCTCAAGCCAACCCTGACAATTTTACGAAAAATTGAAATTTACAAAAAAACCTGACAATTAAAAAAAAAACAAAATTTTAGGAAATATTCTACAAATTTGTTTACAAATTTTAAAACATCGAAAACTGGTTCTGCTTCTAATAAGAAAATTATTCTTAAAAAAAACTGGAAACTGTAATTTAAAAAAAATTATTTTTTTAATTTTCAAAAAAATATTGAATTGAAGAAAAATATTTTTTTTAATAATTCAAGTGAAACTGACAATTTTACTAATTTTAAAATTTTAAAAACTAATTTTTGATAGATATTATTGAAATTTCAAAAATATCCTTTATTTCTAATAGAAATTTCGTTTAAGAAAAACTGCAAGCCAATTTTTTTTAATTTTTTTAGAAAAAAACATTTTTTCTCAGTTTTGCAAAAAAAATTACTTTAATTAAAAATTTTGGATAAAAGAAAATTTACCAGAAAAACCTGAATATTTAAAAAAAAATTAGAAACAAAGTTTTTCTAAAATTATTTAAATTTTAGAGATATCCTTTCCATCAAGCTAAAACTTTTCTAAAAAAACTGAAAACACATTTTTTTAAATTTAACAAAAAAATACTTTACGGACATAAATACGCCGCGTATTGCGTATGTCAAGTCTAATATTCGTCTGGGTGAATTTCGTAATATATTAAAGGAAAAGTCTAGAAGTTTTCTTTAATTTAGGAAAAAATTTTCGTAGATTATTATTCTACTCGTCATACTCAATACGGGTGGCTGATTGACAAGAACAATATTTAAAATACATTAATTACAAATTTATATTTTCCAAAAAAAAAATAAATTGCAAGAAAAATATTTTGCGAAATATTCTGCGAAAGAAAAATTGCTACAATTACTAAAATTTCAAAAATAAATTTTCCTTCCAATGCAAAAGTTATTCTTGGAACACCTGTCTAAATGCAAGATAAATACGCTGTATGAAATTAATAGTTTCTTAATGTTCTTCAAAATTTTGCGAAGTTTTTATTTTTATACGAGAAATAATTTTTATAAATTTATTTTTTACAAACAAATTTGAAAACAAATCTTGAAGCAAAAAATTTACGCAAAAACTATCTTAAAAACATTTTGTAAGTTCCTTGAGTGCGACCCAAATTAATTTAGCAACAAAAGCTTTAAAGAGCTTTTCTATCTTTTTAACTTTTCACACACCCTGTTGTAGACAAAAAATTTTTCTCAACTAAAAGTTTAAATCAATTTTATTTTTTCATTTTTATTTCCAGGTTTCCGCTTCCGGTAAAGGTGTTTTGATTACTGGTTGTGAAACTCCTGTTGCCTGGTATTTGGCTAAAAAATTAGATGACTTGGGCTTTACCGTCTATGCCGGTTTCAATACCCCCATCGCAGATTCTGATGAAGCCAGGATATTAAAAGAGGAAACTTCTGGGCGCATGAAGTGCATTTATCTTGATGTTACTTCGGAAAAAACTGTAAGTTTACACTTATCACAAATTATTAAATAATTTATCTTGCTTTATTATTTGTAACTTAACTATTAAAACGTAAAAGCTTTTGGAGGCCGCATTATACGTTGCCCAACACTTGCCACACAATTCTCACGGTGTCCCCGCTAAAGGTTTGTGGGCTTTGATACATTGCGCTCATTGGATTGCTTTAGGTGAATTAGAATGGATTCCATTTGGTGTATTGCGCAAGTCCTTGGACTTAAATTTGTTGGGTAAGTAAATGAAAGCTTTTGCTAAAAGCTTTGGCTGATGTTGTTGAATTTTTTGTTCTCAGGTGCCGCTCGTTTAACTCAATTGATGCTGCCACTGATACGAGGCGGTCACGGTCGTATTGTTTTTATGACTTCTGGTGAGTTTTATTTTCTTTTAAAATGTATTTCACTTCTTTCTATCTTCCACAATTCTTAAGTTCGGAGTTTGGAAAGCCAAATTAACGATTAGTAAAATAAATCTTTAAATAGATTTCTAGTATATTTTGAAAATAAAAATAATATGGAAAATTAATCCCTTTCTAAGTTAAACGCTTCATTTGAAATAATGCAATTTATACTTATCCTCTAGATAAGGAAATAGTGCGAATAGGAATAGGAAAAATAGTATCGAAAATTTACATCGACACAACAAAAAAACATTTAAATTGTATGAGTTGCTTTGTTAGTGAAAAAAGTATAAAAAAATCAAAACTTTGTCATTTTTAATTCACCTAAATAATTTTCATTTGCCTAAATTTTACTAATGTTATTCTGCTAATTATTATTCGAAAAATTTAAACCGAATAATACTAAGCGAATTATTTTGCTCGAATCATATTATTTGAATAAAATTATTCGAATAAAAATAAACCGACAAAAAATTTAAGCGAATAAAAATGGTTTGAAGTAAAACTTGTTAGAACAGAAGTTATTTGAATAGATATGTATATGCACAAAATTAATCGAATAATAATTATTCGTGTAAAAATAATCGAACAAAATAATTGAGTCATAATAATATTTTTTAATCATAGTATTAATAATCGAAATATATTCGAAATACATAAAAAAAAATATTAAAATAATATTATTCGTATAAAAATAATCGAATAAATTTGTTCAATAATATTTTTTGTGTCCCAATAAATCAACTAAGGATATTCGAATAATATAAAAAAAATTTAATAAAATTATTCGAATAAAAATAATCGAACAAAATTATTCAATATTGAAAAAATATATTAAAAAAATATAGAACGGAAATTACTTGCATAAAACCATATTTTAAGAAAATTAATCAATTAATAATTATTCGAACAAAAATTGACGAAAAAAATATTTAAATATTTTAGGACTAAAATCCTAAAGAAATAATCTAAAAATTTTACAAAAATTTTGATATAAAATTATTCGAATTAAAATAATCTAATAAAATTATTGCATAATAATAATATTGTGCATAATCCTAACAAGAGAATCAAAAACAATCGAAAAAAAATTTTTAATTAATAATTATTCGAATAAAAATAAAAGAATAAAATTATTGGATAATAATATTGAAAAATTTTAAAAATATTGACTTCGTAAGAGCGAAAATTTTTTGAATAAAAAAATAGTTTCAAATAATAATTATTCGAATAATAATAATCGAATAAAATTATTGCATATTTGTTAATCCTAATAGAAATAATCTAAAGGTATTTGAAAAATATACAAAAAGGTTGAATTAAATTAGTCGAATTACAATAATCGAATAAAATTATTGAATAATAGTGAAAAATATAAAAAATATTGACTAGTAAAAACAAAAATTATTTGAATAAAAACATTTTAAAAAAATTTGTCGAATAATAATTATTCTTATAAAAATAATCGAATAAAATTATTGAATAATAATAATAATAATAATCTTAATCCAAATAAAGAGCATAAAGACATTCGAAATATACAAAAAAAATTTGATACAAAAAAATCGAATAAAACTATTGAATAATAATATTCAAATAAATTTAAAAATATTTGACGAAATTATTTGAATAAAAAAAATTAATGGAATAAAATTATGGAATGAAAAAAATATCTTTTAATCAAAAAAAAAAAATAGTAGACATTCGAAAACATACAAAAAAATTTATATAAAATCATTCGAAAAAAAAAATAATCGAATATTATTATGGAATAGGAATGATATTGAAAATTAAAATAAAAACATTCCTGATAACAAAGGAATTTATTTTAATAAAAACATATTAAAAAAATTGGTCAAAAAATAATTATTCGAATAAAAATAGTCGAATAAAATTATGGAATAATAAAAATGTTTTTTAATCCCAATCAAAATAACCTAGACATTCGAAAAATACAAAAAAAAATATTGATATAAAATCATTCGAATAAAAATAATCGAATAAAATTATTGAATTATAGTAATATTGAAAAATTTTAAAAATTATGACTGGTAAGAACGCAAATTATTTGAATAAAAACATATATAAAAAATTATTCGAAAAATAGTTATTCGAATAAAAATTCTTAAATAAAATTATTGAATAATATTAATACAATTTTTTTAATCTATATATAAATGATCTGATGTTATTCGAAAAATATGAAAATATTGATATAAAATTATTCGAATAAAATGATTGAATAAAATGATTGAATACTAATAATAATATTTTTTAATCCTAATAGACATAATCTAGAGATATTGGAAAAATAAATTAAAAATATGTTGCAATAAAATTCGAATAAACTTTTGAAAAAAAAATATAAAAATTATATGAAAAAAAAAATTAAGTTTTAATCGGCAGCAGTTTTTTTTTAAATATTTTCACAAATTAAACAGACATAATCCCAATGATAGTTTTGAAAACATTTAAAGAAAGTTATTAGAATAATGTTAATATATTGATAATTCGAATATTTTTTTATAGTATAAATTTTATTCGTACGAGTATATACATGTACATATACATATATATATATATATATATATATATATATATATATATATATATATATATATATTATATTATATGCAAGTAACAATTAAAACTATTTGAGAAAAATTATACCAAAAAATGATTTTAAAAAATTTTTTCAATGAAAATTACTCACTCGAATAAAATAATTACAATAATATTATAAAAATGAAATCGGATGTTTATCGCAAAAAGTCTTATGCAAATAATTTTATTTGAATGGACGGATAACTTTAATCGACTTATTCGCAACAAACTTTGAAAATCAAAAATTTTCCAAGAAATTTTGTGTCGTGCAAAATTAGTGTAAATAAAATTATCCAAAAATTATTCGAATAACAAATACTCACATGAAATACTATAAAAAAACTAATTGAAATAATTTCAATATGAATATATTAATTTTAAGAAAGTAATCGAATAAGAATTATTCAAATATGAATATATTCTGATTAAAATTATTTGCAGCATAATTATTCGAATTATTTGCATTCAAATAAATTTTCTTCTATACATAATTGTATGCGAATAATTACTTGCTCGATTGATTCAATTCGAATAAAAGTTCAGTTGAAAAAATTAGTCGCATAAAAATTATTTGAATCAATGGTAATCGTTTCAAATTGGAGAGATCTATTTTGTTCGAATAGTTTTTGTACAAACATATTTTATTCGTTTGTGAAACACTGGAGCAATTTATTATGTTTCCAAAATTTCTTTAAGCTAATGTAATCAATCAACGATTCGAATAAGTTATTCGAATTAAAAGTATTAATGAAGTTTGAGATTTTATTCGGTTATTCAAATAAAAATATTCGAGTAATGAATTGTACTTAAAATTTAAAAAGTTAAAAATTTTTCGACTGATAGGATAATTTGTTTAAGTTAAATATTCTATTATAGCATATTATGCCCTCTCAATAAGAGATATTGCGGAGATACCCAATAAAAACCATAAGTTAAGTTTCCAAGTTAATCGATAGAGATAATGAAAACACGAACAGTTTTGTAGAACAGAAATTATTTAAATAAATTTATTCGAATTAAAGTTAATTGCAGCAATATCATTAATAACATTATTGAAATTAATCGAATACAAATTAAAGAAGATTGATTTTACTGTATTTAAACTACTTTAACAAATATTGTGATACGTTTGTATGAAAGAGGATCGTAATACGAGTATTTATAATAAAAGTTATAGTAATTTAAAATTTAATTGAGAAATTGAAATAAATTTGTTTTGTTGTTGTAAATGCATCCTAGACATTTTTAGCCAACAAATAAAACATTTTTAAATTACCACAAAAGTTTTTTGTAAAGTTTGGAAAAAGGAATATTAGACTTTACAACATCATTCCCTATGTTGACGGTCTTATGTCTGCTATTGAAAATATTAATCTTATAGCAGATTTTTATTTAATTACTGTTCTGTCATATTTGTGAACATAACATTACCTGTAGTAATAATAATTTGTTTTGTATTTGTTTTTCTTTTCTCTTTTAATTTTCTTTTAAGGTCTCAACAAAATCCCAGCTCCCGTACGTGGCATACAGTGTGCCACCCAAGCAGCTGTTGAAGCATTTGCTCTGTGTTTGCGTCAAGAAATGTGTCCACGTGGTGTCGATGTCTCTGTTGTGGCTTCAAGTGAATTCGCTCCTGGTAACGGCTGGTTAAATGAAACTGATCTACGTGAACAGGTATGTATGTAGCTTTTTTTTATTATTGTAGCCACAAGTTGCAAGGTATTTAATTACATAAGAATATATAAGCTAAACTAGTTGAAAAATATAATACCTCAGCTTAAATGTAACTACGAGTATAACAAAGGCGAAAGGTACTCGTAAATAAAGAAGAAGGTTTATTGTTTTTCAAAGAATTTATTTATTTGCAAGGTCATAATAATTAGCTTCGTGCCTGATGTATATTAGTGAAACAAAAAACAAAAATTTCTTTGCTAACAGGCATATTTTATACAGACATGGCGTGGCATTGGTTGATGCCAAATAAAGCCTTGAAGTTGTGCAAATACTTTTTACGTTAGACAGCATTAAGATCTCATTATATTGTCTGGCTAAATAAACAAAAAAACACCTTCTCTTATACAATATTTATAATAAATATAAGCATTAGCTTTAAATGAAGATGGGCGATGTTAACTATTTTTCTGTGAATCAGTGACTAATTCTTTGTTTTTATTGAGAATATTTTAAATTTCTTCAAACACATAACAAGTTTTTTTGCTAAAGTTTTGATTTTGTATGAGAGAGATGAGAGCTCTCTTTTTCTTTGAATGAAAAGTAGACAAGTGATATTATAACAGCTACATTTTCGTGCCCTTCTTTTCGTGCTCTCTTTTAAGGAAAAAAAAGTGTTTGCTGGGTTACTAAGCATCAAAACAAAATAGTGTAGCACATTTTAAGGCTCAATTGTTAAGCAATTCAAAGTTTTATTTAGCAGAGACGAAAAATAAACAGCCAAACCAAAAAAGTTTTTAAGCAAAAAAATAAAAAAACAAAAGAAATTTTTTCGTACCTGTTAACAATACAAAACATACTTAACTTTTGGGGTAATTAAAAAAGTTGAGCATGTAAAAATAATTTCAAAGTAAAAAATATATAAATTGCTTCTTTATGTTAAAATATTACGGCGAGACTTGAATTACCTGCTTGAGAATTTTTTTACAAACAGCTTACAAAGAACACGTCATTTTAATATGTAATTAAATTTGTTTGTATGCCACCAATTAAAGGCCATTTACAATTACTTATTATCATTATTACCGTGGCTCTTGGCCAAGGGCTATTAACTTAATTATTTCTTTCATACATACATACATATGTACATATTTGCGTACGTTTCATTTTAGGCCAAAGAAATGTGGGCTCAATTGACTTATGAACAAAAGAAAACTTATGGCGAGGATTACTATGAAGCAGCCATGACAGCTGTCGAGAAATACTCAAAAGAAGCAAGTATCACAATAAATAAAGCAAATTAATTAATCAATACGAATCTTATTTTATTAATTTAAAAGATATTATTACTAAAGTAGCTTTCTGTTTCTTACAGGGCGCTGATATTCAGCCCACTTTACGTGTCTTGATTGATGCCGTTACCCGCACCTTCCCCATGGCCCGCTACACACCCGTTACACCCAAAGAGAAGATACAAATCTTTATGGCTGAACATTTGGCACCATCCTTATACGAAATTTTATATGGCGTCCCCAGAAAATAATTTTACTTACTTAATACCGCAAAGAGATTCAAGTTTTTTTACAACCATATTTTGTTTGCAAAAAGAAAACAAACACACAATGTTTCGCTAAAATAATTTTTTCCCTTATATGTTAAACGTAAAATAAATAGCATTTTTTCATTAGCATTTATGCCAGTAAAATTAAAAAAAATAGATAAAATTTTGTGAACTTTTGTTACGAAGTTAACGTATTTTTGAAACAATTTTCTTTTCGATATTTATAAAGTTTTTTTTTATTTTGTAAGAGTTAAATAAACCCGTTTTTCAATAAACAGAAAATAAAAATTGTGATTGTGTGTACTTGTGTTTTATTTCAAAGTCAATGTATGAATGAATTATTTCGTATGGTGTTTGATATTGTTTATTTAAGCTTAAAAGTGTGCTACAAATAATTTAATATTAATAAGTAAGACGTATACTTAATATGAATGCATCCTAAAACAATCATACGTCATCGAAAATAACATAAGCCACCAAAAAGCAAGTACACTTATTCCTCAATACGTTCCTGAGAAAGTCTTGTAAATCAAATTTTTATATGAAAAATCATGTAAATCGAAAATAAAGGCAGAATCACGTAAAAATATTGATTTTATGAAGATATTAAATACATATGTATGTATTTTAACTTAGTTTTTAAAATATCAGAAGCGTTTATTCAAAACACATAAAATTAAACCTTTATTCATTAAACAAAATAAAACGTTATTTTAAAAATTGATGTGAGAACACATTGATTAAACAAATATGGTAAAAACGTCCTATTAGAGACAAAAATATTCAATGAAACACATAAAAATTTTTTAAATGGAGGTATTTCATAAATCTCTCAATTTACACGAAAACCAAAATAGTAGTCAAGTTAACTCTCCGAGTTTAAAATAAATAAAATAATATCGCTCATTTACTTAAACAACTTAGCATAGCTCAAGAAAACCAGTTTACCAGAAAACTAGTTGGAAGCTTCTAATTAATACACACAACTTAAGGGAAAAGGAACATTTAATTTGTATCTCAAAAGTTCGAGTAAACAAAATATTTGCATGAAATTTTTACACACTATGAAGAGCGATATGAGCATTAATTCTGCAACACTAGCTCAAAAATTCCATTCAATTCAATAACTAATTTCGAAAATTATTGATTATAATTGTAGCTAAAACATAATTTTCAATATCAATGTTGCTATTTCGCGAACATTTAAAAATTTGCTGTCTTTTAATATTTGCAAATAATTAATTTTTATAATAAAGGATCTATAGTAAGTAGACACATCCTTGCACCGATTGCATTGACATTTATCAGACAACTTAAACGTATAATTCTACAAGTTGTAAACGATTTTCACTGCTTCGTGGCCATAATGTAGCTGAAGCTAATTTATAAAAATAAAGGTTATATGGGAGGGAGGCATGCCCTTGCAGCGATTGCAATGAAATTCGTCACACATTTGGAATATATAATTCTACAAGTAGTTACTCCCTTTCTCTAGTTTCTGCTCAGAACTGCAGCTGAAATTCACGTTTCAAAATAAAGTATATATGGTAGCTGGGCATGTTCTTAAGCCGACTGAAATAAAATGTTCAATAGTGCTTAAGTGTACAGTTTTTAGCATTATTAGTAACATTTGCTGCGTTTTGATTATAATTTTAGCTTAAATTCAATATTCAAAATTAAGGATATATGAGAGCTAGACGCGTTAAGAGCAGCTGCTTATATACAATTCACTATTTTATAGTGTTTTCTATAAATCTAGGATTTATTAAAGGCGGGTATATCCTTATTCTACGCTTTTAAAATATATTGAAATAAAAAATTTAGATAAAACTTAATTTTAAATATCCAGGACATATGACAGTGGGCATATTCTTGCAGCGATGGTAACGAAATTCTCCACAAAGCTTAGCTGTATTATTTCACGAACATTTAAATATTTTTTGTTCAGTCAGTTAATATTTGCAAATATATCAAAATTTTCAAACATTAGTTTCTATTTATATAAATTGTTATATACATAGTTTTTCTGGCTAAGCACAGTTTTAATTAAATTTAAATTTTCATTAAGCTTTCATTAAAGCTAAGTGTGTCCTTGCAATATTTATGATAAAATTAATAAATGAGTAAAATTGTCAGTTTCGCAAATCACTGATTATACTTGTAGCTAAGACTTAATTCTCAATATAAAGGACATATGACTGGTAGGCATATCCTTGCACCGATGGAATTTAAATTCTCCACAGAGATTAGCTGTGCTATTTCGCGAATATTTAAAAATTTTCTGTTCTGTCTTTTAATATTTGCAAATAAATAATCATTTTCAAAAAAAGGATATATGGTGAGTAGGCCCATCCTTGCTTAGTTTGCAATGAAATTTATCAAACAATTTAAATATGCAATTCTACAAGTTGTAAGCGATTTTCACTGCTTCGTAACCATAATTGTAGCTGTGGGTAGGTACGCACATCCTTGCACCGATTGCAATGAAATTAATTAGACATTTTAAGCTTTTAATTCTACAAGTTGCTAGCGATTTTCACTCCTCCGTGATCATAATTGTAGCTGAAACTAATTTTTCACAATAAAGAATATATGGGAGGTAGGCATGCCTTTACACCGATTGCAATGAAATGCGTCACTCATTTAAAATATATAATTTTATAATATATAATATATAATTGTACCTGAAGCTAATTTTTAAAAATAAAGGATATATGGGAGGGAGGCATGCCCTTGCACCGATTGTAATGAAATTCATCACACATTTTGAATATATAATTCTGAAAGTAGTTACCGACTTTTTCTTGTTTTTACTCATAATTGTAGCTGAAATTCACTTTTCAAAATAAAGGATATATGGTAGCTGGGCATTTTCTTAAGCCGAATGAAATGATATTTACTATAGTGCTTAAATACATGATTGTTATTGTTTATAGAAACTTCTTTGGTATTTTGGTTATATATGAATCTGACAAAATGGTGTGTTCCAGTTAATCTACCTTTAACCTACAGTAACTTAGTCCCTTAAAATTTATCTGAATTTTTTTATATTTTTTATTTTTTTTTTTTATTTTGTCACCTAGTGTAATCAGACATTAAACTTTTAAGTCTGTTGAATACACAAGAAACTTTGAAATCCATTTGCTTATAACATTTTAAATTCATAACAACCAAATAAAATATAATAAATTTCATATATTAATACATAAATGCACTAAGTGCTTACTTTCGTTAGCCAGTTGATGCAGATGATGTCTGTGGCAAGAACAAAAAACACTCTCTTGTCCAAGTTGCATGATACAGACAATGAGCGTAACTTAACACTTTGAAATACTTAGAACAAAAAAAAAACATTAGTGCCAAATGCAAAATTTAGCCAACTTTACTGCCCAAGAATCTTATCAACAGAATACTCACTATCGCTCCCTCTCTCCTCTCTCCACATAATGCTCTCCCTCCCACCCTCTCATTTACGAAATATCTAAATAAATAGATTTGTGTGTTATGTACATATTAGTGACCTGCACAAGACCATTTATAAGACCTTTCAAGACATGAGAGATTTTTAAAAAGCTTTACTACAGCGAAATATTCTAAAACAAATGCTAAACAACTCTGTTGGCAATACAAGCAACTGAAAAAAATTTCTTGCCAACAGTGTTGTTTAGCGTTTGTTTTAGAATATTTCGCTTTAGTAAATCATTTGAAAAATCTCTCTTGTGCAGGTCACTAGTACATATGTATATGCATGCTTTGTCATGCAAATGTTCCCTTTCCTTAGCATACTTGCCGGCGAACTGTCTTTTGTACATTAAATTCAAATTTCACTGTAAGTGTTTTTAGGTGTGGTATTCAACTTATTTCAATTTATTTTAAAATGCAAGAATAATGGCACAATATTGTTTTTCTTTCGTATTTCTTTTTTAAGTACACTTTTATAAGTTATAAAATATTCAACAAGTTCTTTTCTATTTCGTTATATATTTTCCATTCCATAAAATAAATATGTGTTAAAATAATATTATACGAGTACGAGCATACATATATTTATATTCAAACTTCTGCTGAGGAAACGTTTTTGGTGATTTTGTTGTTATTAAATAACTAAAGACAGCGTCAAATTTAATGTTACGAGAAATTTTTTTAAGTCAGAAATTTGAAAATTTCCTTTTTTTCTTTCTAATGATTTGTCTGGAATAAAAAATTAATTTTTGTTTTTTGTGCTATCAAATAAATTATTACATCTATGGTTTCTTTCCCCTTTCGTATAACTTATAAATTTCATAAACTACACCGGCAATTTCCGGCTTATTTCAATATGTTTACGATTACAGCTGTAAAAGGGTTTTTCTTTTAATGGTTTTTAAAGTAAAGATATTATTGTCCTAAATTAAGAGAGAGAGAGAGAGAGAGAGAGTAACTTGCAAGTAATATTGTAAACGGTGGATTTTCTCGAAATCTACTAAAATCTTAGAACTTATTGATGCAAATGTGAGTTTTTTTCAGCAATTTAAGCCTGGCAAAAAGTATTTGGTATGAAATATTTGCGAAATAAATTCGGAAAAGTAGTACTCTGTTCTTATTGTGAACATAGTTGCCAGATGAAATAGGTATCAATTCGTGAAATTTCGAGCGAAAAATCGTCATAATGACATTTATAGTTTTTCTTAAAATACTCTAAATTCTTATCCATAAAGATAAAATTTTTTAACGTGGGAAATAAGAGACTAGACTTCCTTTTTTCATTTCAAATTTTTTCCCAAAAATCCAATTTTTTTTATTTATTTATAACAGAGTAACTAACCGAACCCATAAGGTCATATATAGTTAAATTGTTTTAAAGTTCTAAAAAAGGGTCAATCTATAATTATTTAAGAATCGTCTAATTGGAGGCAAAAATCGTCCAGTCGTCATAATGCTATTTTTGGCATCCAAAATCGTCAAAATTACGATAAATCGTCAAATCTGGCAACCGCGATTGTGAAAAACATGTTAAATCTATCTGGCAGCATGTTTTTCCATGCAAAACAAATCTGGCATCATTTTAGTTTCAGCTGCGAAATAACATGAGAAGTAGTTTTTTCGCGCGGAATTTTAACATGTTGCCTACTTTGAAGCAATAAAAGCGAGAAATTTATATTAAAAAAATCGCAAGTTAGACTACATGTAGTACATGTCAAATTTTTCAGGCCTAATAGTTAATCATGATTACTGAACATTTTTTAACGCCTTCGAACAGAGTGCCAGGCTTAACGTAAACAGATGTGTGAATTAGCTTTATTGCTTGTAGTTGTTTGGTTGTACAATCCGCTTTAGCGCAACACGCTTTACTGAAAAAAATCGGATTACTGAAAGCGATACAAATCCCCGCACTGATTTTAAGCGCAGCTAGTCTTATTCACTTCGCTTCAGCGAAACATCGCTTTACTGAAAATATCGTATTACTGAAAATCAAAAGCAAGCCCAAAACTACGTTTTCTACTACGTTCGCTTTAGTAAAAATATAGGCAATTAAAAAATTTTTTTATTAGAAGTCGATTGCATAACTTAAGGCTGAAAAATTGTGCATGTTTTGTCCGTTAAAAAATTAAATGGCAAAATGTATTTGTCCTTTTCACTCTTACGTTCTTTATTGTATTTTTCTATTATATTGTACGCTTAACTGTAACAAATTTCAGTAAACCGAACTACGTTTTAATGGAAAAAACGGATAACTGAAAATATTAGATTTTAGTTATTTACAATAAAGCGGAGTCGACTAGTTTGGGAATAATTTCAGTCAATGGTTTTTGTTTTTGATGAGAAATTTTTAAAAATGTCAAAAAAAATTTGATCGAAACGGTACAGATTTTCATCAAGATTTTAATTAAGATAAGATCTACTTTCATTAAAAAAGTTATTTTTTATCAAAAATATTTTTAATAAAAAAAAACTCTTTTGTCAAAAGTACTTTTAGTCAAGAATGCTTTTTATAAAAAATATCAGTGGTCAAAAGTACTTTTAATCGAAAATACTTTTTGTAAAATAAAATAAATTTTTTCAAAAATACCTTTTTTAAAAACGTAGTTTTTGTAAAAAAAATACCTTTTGTAAAAAAAGTATTTTTTGTAAAATATTACTTTTGTAAACAAGAATCTTTTTTCAAAAACCATTTTTGTAACAAAGTATCTTTTGTAAAAAAAGTTTCTTTTGTAATATAGTACCTTTTGTAAAAAATAACTTTTGCGAAAAAGTACCTTTTGCAAACAAAAAGTACCTTTTGTTAAAAGAAACTTGTAGAATCATCTTTTGTAAAAAAGTACACTTTTTAAGAAAGAACCTTTTGTAAAAGATTATCTTTAGTTAAAAGTACCTTTTTATTAAAAGTACCTTTTGTAAAAAATTACATTTTGTAAAATCGTAACTTTTGTAAAAAAAAATACGTTTTATACAGAAGTACCTTTTGTATAAAAAAGTACCTCTTTTTAAAAGTTCTTTTTTTAAAGTACCTTTTGTAAAAAATTACCTCTTTTTAAAAGTTCTTTTTTTTAATTGCCTTTTGAAAAAAGTACCTTTTTTAAAGTACCTGGGCAAAAGTTCTTTTTGATCAAAAGTACTTTTTGTCAAAAGTACTGTTTGTCAGAAGTATGTTTTGTTAAAAGTACCTTGTAAAAAGTTTATTTTGGTCAAAATTACCTTTTTGAGCAAAAGGACTTTTTGATCAAAATTATCTTATAGTCAAAAGATCCTTTGGGTCAAAAGTACTTTCTTGTCAAAAGTACCTTTTTCAGCACAAGTACTTTTTGGTCAAAATAACTTTATGATTAAAAGTACCTTTTAGTCAAAAGGTACTCTTTGTCAAGTTTAAATTTTTTCAAAAAGTACTCCTCTACGCAAAGTACCATTTGGTGGTCAAAAGTGGCAAAATAAGAATGGTTACTACTCGAAAGTTTAGTATAATTTATAATCAAGCACATTTCCGTTCGATTTGGATTACATAATAACCTCCCTGAATAATAATTCGTACGCTACTTTTTTCTTCCTATTCCTTGTTCGCTATTCCGAAAAATTATTTGCAAAATGTTAGACAAATTAAAACAGCTAGCGGCCAAACAGCTGACTTTGAAAATTAGAAATTCTCTCTGGCTTATTTTTGTCTTCGTCTTTTGGGAAAAAAAGGATTTAATTTTATAGATTTCAAATTTTAATCATCGTTTTGGGAAAAAGAATTTTTTGACTTCCGTATAAGTATAAAGGCTTTCCCTTTTATAGATTTTTGATATTCATATACTTTCATTTATTTTACCTTGTACAACGCTTGCTTTAGGGTTTTCGGCATTTGTTTGAGTGTTTGTACCAAATTTCACCTTAATCAAAAAGAATTTTTAGAAGAACTTCAAAACACACTGGAAAAGCATTTGCAGCATTTGTGGTAAATGTGTTTGGCTGTGTTTTATCATTTCGCTACGCCATAAATCCTTTTTATTTTTTTTATAATAAAAAAAAACATGATTATAGCTCGTGCTGCTGACAAGTAAATAAATACAAAATTTTTCAACGTATGTATGGCTTACAACATTTTTCGTTTGCTTTATCATTTATTATTTAGAAGTTTTTTATTAGAAAATATATCCAGATACGAGTATGTATGTACATAAATTAAGGGAAAAAAATACTGATTAAAAAAAAAACGTATTTTTCCAGAAGAAAGCAATTCTTTACCTTTAAATCAAATTAATTCATGTTTTTAATATTTATTGCAAATTATCTTAAAGCTGAAATGCTTCACATACTTTTTGGTTTGTTTTATTAATTTTTTCTAAAGCATATCTTTAGGCTTTTCCACAGAACATTTCTGAGGAAATATTTTGACAAATAAAGAAATTATTGAGGCTTTTCTACAAAAGAACCATTTCAAGTTTACCACAAATAAATGTCTAACTTAATAATTGCTAATTCTATAATATTTTCCGTTAGCAAACTAAGCATTTTTTTTACATACATAGAAGTATACATATGTATACATATATTTTGCGGTAAAAAGCAAAGGAAAATTGTACTTGTTCAATGAAAATTTTCAGTAAAATGTCAGACTTATAAAAATGTATTTCATTAAAAGCAAGCTAAATAAATTTGAAATTGAAACAAATGTGGAAATAAAATTCTAATAATTACAAGCTCCTAAAACTAGGCCCCACAGAAATATATATGGGTATGCATGTCGATACATTTAGATTTTGCATTCGTGTTCGTGTTAGTATTTTGTAAAATTTATTGCTGCTCATTCCTTTCATTGACAAGGTCACATAAATTTGTTTAACCAATCTGTCTATGTTTATTTGAATATATATTGGATGTGTGTATGTATTAGAGGCTTGCGTAAACAGTCTTGAAATGTAAATACGTTTTGTTTTTTTAATGTATTCTCATGGCTAAACCAATAATAAATGCTGTCGTTTAATAAGCGAAGCACGATGGATGTGTATTGATATTCATGTATATGAGTGTTAAAAAGCGATCTCGCGAAGACTTCTTATTCGCAACAAACAATTCAAAAGAAGTAGTGTTGATGCGTGTATGCTTGTTATTTTGCATAATGTTCGTTTGAGAGTGTGTGTGTGTGTAATATGTAGATGGTAAGCTAAGAGTATTATGTACTTAAGGGCGTTTGTGTGTGGATGTAGATGGTAAGCTAAAAGTATTATGTGTTTAAGGGCGTTTGTATGTGCTCAGAAAAATAAAAGGGCATACACAGAACGTGTGTGCGTATGTAAATGCATAACGAAGCAATCATCCTCAATTTTTCAGCCACAAAGTATTTTTTCTTTACTCATATACCTACAATAACTGAAACAAATGTCTTGCCAACGGTGTTGTTTAAGTAAGGTAGGGTCACACTTGTCAAACATTTGCCCAAAAAAGCCTAAACACTAAAATAAATATTTCAATTCAGAGAAAAGTTTTTCTACTTAAAGAGTAGCCAATAATGTTGGGATTCTATGATATTATCTATTAGTTGTGTTCAAAACTGTTTAATTTGATAAACAAGTGTCTGAATCAAAACTTTTTTTCATTAATTTTTGTTGGTTACGCCTTTTTGGGAAAATTTGAGTGTGTTCGTAAATGCATCTCTGCTCTGCATCATACGTGCAAACTTTTATTTAAAATGCAATACAAGTTCGCTGATAATCCGTTTTAGTAGTAATCATGTTTGTACGACATATTTGACATTTATTTATGCGTTATCTACTCCAGTGAACCAGTTTAGAACAGTTAAATTGTCATATGCAGCGCAGTGATGCATTTACGAACACACCCTTTTTGACAAGTGTGACCGTGGCTTTATTGTTTGTTTCAGAAGATTTCGCTGTAGTAAAGCATTTGAAAAATCCCTCAGGTCTTAAAAAAAGTTCTTGTAAGTGGTCTTATGCAGGACTTTAGTATGTATGTACATATTTTATTTATTTGTGGAAACAGGTATTTACACCGCAACTGATCAAGGTTAAAATACAATAAATATCAATCTGCACGTGTAAGTGATTCGACAATAGAAAGGCAGTTTAATCGATAAGTTGCCAAAAAATGAAATTTAATTATTTAATAATAATTAAATGTTATGCAAAATACTAAAAACTAAATGGCTAAAAGGATTGTTATAATTTTCTATATTAAGCCTTAATAAGAAAGTTACACATCACTTGCAAATTTGTTTTTTTTTTTCGATTTAAAATTGATTTCCAGATCAAAGGAAATTTTAAGAATTCATTACATTTGTAATCCATAAAAATTGCTATAAAAAAAATGTGGTAAGTAAGCAATGTTCGATTAAAAGTTAAGAGTACCTTCTCAACAAAATGTAGATTTTATTGTCAAAATTTTACAAAAAAAAATTGTAATAATAATTATATAATTATATCTATTCTAAATAGCGTTTACGTTTTCGCACTGAGTTAAGGTGGATTCACGCAGGCACAGTGCGGAGTGTTGCAAAAAAAAGGATGGTAATAAATCTGGAAATTCTAAACTACTGATTGGATTTGTATCTTCGAACGTCCGTAGAGGAGGACTTAGACTTTACAACACATGTGTTCGCAGCCTTCTGACATAAGCTGGACAGGAATTACCGTAGGCCTAATTTGAACACATGGTAAAAAAAATCCGAGGCTTGTAACTTTTAGAAAAATTATGCGATTTTTATGGGATAAAGCGTTTTGATAATAATGTCCTCAGATGTGTTTTCGTATCTCTTATAAATTAGAAGATATTTGAAATTTTTTTTTTGCCTTGAATTTTTTTAGTATTTCATCTATAACTTTTTAGTATATTCGCCGCTATTGCGTATGTAAAGTCGAATATTCGTCTACGTGAATTTCGTAATTGATTAAAGGACAAAATTCTAGTATACGAATATTCGACTCAACATACGCAATATGGGTGAATGTTGGATTTTAAATTAAAAGACAGCATTAAATTTTTCGACGCCCTATGTTCTCAGTGAACAATTTACCTAAATATTTTATTTTGTATTTTTTTCCAAGCTGATGCCATCAGCAAAATATCTAACTCTACTTGACATCCCTACAGTAAACCGTACAATCACACAAAACTCCGACGAAACTATACGACCAAACCGCTGGCACAAGCACTTGCTTGCGTATGCATGCTGTTGTATTGTATGAACCCCTTTAGGCAGCATTTATTTAGGGAATCACAATGGACCCAAATTGGTCTCCGAGTGGAGGTGCGGTATAGCACCACCCTTCCCTAACCTAACCTAGGCAGCATATGAAATTCTAGTTTTTTTTCATATTTACATAAAAAACATATAAATAAATAACTTTGTAAAAAAAATTTTCGTGCTATACCTCTATATGTAAAATTCTGAAATTAAAGATAGATGCTGTGTGAACATTTTTCGCCATAAATATGCTGATTCAACACATCGTCTAAACTAAGTTTTACCATTTTTGATAAAGGATACTCAGGAAAAATAACAAAATTCTTTGAATCAGTAAACATTTTTATAAATTTCTACAAAAAATGGTGTTTTAATAAATTAATTTTTTCGGTATAATATAAAGGTATTCACGTCAAAAAGGTTGCACTGCTGCGGAAAAGCAAAATAGCAAAATTTTCAAAATATATAAAATTATTTTGCGCACAAATGATGCAAAATTGTCAGGGTCTGAGTAAGTGCAAGATTATTAGGGTACATTTTGCAAAGTTGTGCAACTTTGTATGGCATTGCCAATCAAAAAAAATGGACAAGAAGTACTTATGAAATCAACCATACACCAAATTACAACGTAGAAATACCTAAATGTTTTTCTTTTAAATAAAAAATTAAGTGGTTGAAGATATTTTCGGTACAAATACATAAATAATTTAAAAAATTATATTGAAAAATTTTTAAAATTCTTAGCTACACTGAAAGAATTTTTTTCATAAGTTTTATGAATTTCGACACTAACCCAATGAAAAAATTCATTAAAATTCAACCAACGTCACGTTTCGTTGGATTAATGAAACCAGTTTCGTTAAAATTATTTTAATCAAAACTACGTCAAATGTTTTAAACAGTGTCATCAATGCAATTAATCGAAACAACGAAATAATTTCATTAAAACAATGAAATAACTTCACAGAAACAATGAAATAACTTTATTATAACAACGAAATAACAATCATACAGAACTACTTTTGATGCAAGCTTTTGGTTGACAACCGTTAAAATACATTTAATTTATCGGACTTTCATGACTACAATGAAATTTTCATTGGGACAACGAATACGTTTCATAGTTATAATAAAATTCTAAATTGTTGTATATTTTATTAATTTTTTTTAGTTTTAAAGAGTTTAATCTTTAACTTAATTGCTTTAAGGTATGTACTTATGTATATAAGTTTATTTCAAACAACAACTGTAAATGTTTCTCAAATATAAAGGGGTTTCTTAATAATTAGAAAATATTGTTGTCATAAGTCCAATGAAATATTGTCACGAAACTCGAATACTAACGACGCAATTCCAATGAAATTCTTTCACAATATTCGTGAAATTTTCATTAGATTTGTGAAATTATCATTAGATTTGTGAAAAAAAATCTAACGAAATTGTTTCGTTGAATTTATGAAGCAAAATTTTTTTGGTGATAGAAATTATAAAGCAATTTTCAACTTTGGTTTTAGTACAACAAATACATAATTTTGTTATTCTCAAACACGTATGGCTCAAATTGTTATTAGAACTTTATTAAAGACCGTGATACACTATAATACAAAGTCGTGCGATCTACGAAAAACCACAACCCTGGTGTGATGAATTGTTATTGTCTTTTGAAAATTTTCATAAACTCCATCATACCAGGAATGTACTTTTTAGTAGATCTTACGACTTTGTATGATAGTGTATCACGGCCTTAAATAACAGCCATATGTATATTAATAATACGAGTATTGACATTTTTATTATTGAAATAATTATAGAATCAATCAGTGAAATTCTAAAATTTAGGGCCATTATTACAACTTAAAGTTAGTTAAAAGTAGGATTTTTTCGGACGTACAAAACGCTATTCATTATTATAAATTTAATTTAACTTACCAGGAAAGATCCATTTGCCTCTCTACCTTAGCGCTTACTTTAAGGTTAAGCTAAAATTTTACTGATGGAAAATTTTTTTATACGTCCTATAAAATCCTACTTTTAACTAACTTTAAGTTGTAATAATGGCCCTTAAAGTATTTAAACAAAATCGTTTAACAATCAAGAAATATATGGGTACAATTTACACAGAGAAAACAGTGCCTAATAAATACCTCATAAAATAGAACAAAATTAATAAGATATCTCTATGGTTTTTTTTTTTGGCAATAAGGAAATCTTATTAATTTTATAGAGAATACCTTTTTGAAAAAATCAATAAGAAATCTTTTAGTTTTTATTGGTTATATTATTGATTTTTTCAAAAAAGTTTTCTTCTTGATTTTATTAGGCAACCTAATAAAAAATATGGTCATATTTTTATTCTTTGTATTTATATATTTTCATTCAAATTCTGTACGATATATATGGATGTAGTATATGTAGATGTTATTTATTTATACATACTTACATACATACATACATATTATATTATATTCTTAATTATCTAACTCACGATACATACATATTTATTAATTGGGAGGAGACAAGTATTGAACCAGCAACCTTTTGACTGATAGACAAGAACTCTAACCAATATGCTAACAAGCAGCCTGAATCCGCACTGAAATTATTGTACAAACATTCTTATACAAGAACGAAAAAGATCATGAAACTTTATGTTTATTTATAGATATGAAATAACAAGAAACCTAATAAAATCAAGAAGATTTCCTTATTAAAATAATTAATAAGATGCTTTACACATAATTATATAGGAACCTAATAAAATCAAGAAGAAAACCTTATTGAAAAAAATCAATAAAGCAATCTAATTAAATCAATAGGGAAAACCTTTTTGAAGAAAATCAATAATGCAACCTAATAAAATCAATAAGAAATCGCTATAGTTTACAATTTATAAGAAAAACTAATAGAATCAAGAAGATTTTCTCTATGGATTGTTTTTTTTTTGGTGACAAAAATAACGGAAATTGAGTAAAAAAAAAGTTGTGAATAATAAGATTTCTTCTTGATTTTATGAGGTTTCTTCTTAATAAAATTAATAAGATTTACCTAATCAAAACGATAAGGAATTTCTATAAAAAAATCTTCGCTTCTTTCTGCTGGGACACCCACTTAGCCTAAAAACGTTTTATAGAGAAAATCTTCTTGATTCTATGTACATTTTGTAATACATCATAGACAACTAAACAAAATAGCTTGCTCACGTCAAAAAGTGCAATTATGCATTTTGCACAGTTGCAATACTGTACGTGAATACCTTTAATATTTCAGCATATAGTAACATAAGAACTCGCATGTATAATGAATGTAAATATTTAATTAAGTTAATATGTTGATGGTACTTACATAAAAATTTCCGATTTCGCATTACTGTATGGATACTGCTTGCTACATGTTCATCATTTATATACATATCGTGATATTAGGATCGCGAACCCCTTAAATGGATTGATGGATCGCGTTTCGGTTATTTACTTAATAATGCCGCGAGAAAACCAATAATAGAAAGTCTGTTTAGCTATTACACCTTATTGTCACAAAATATTAAAAAAAATTAAATTATTAAAATGCTTTACTTTTTTTTATTTATTTAATTTTTTTACACTGCGTCGTATCGCTTATTTTTATATTTTTATTTAATATATTTTCTTTATGCTTCCGCGTTCTGATTTGAAATTTAGGATCGCGATCCATCAATAAATATCACGATACTGCATCTGGAACGTCTTAATCAATAAACAAACATTGTTTTTATTTTTATTTTTTTTTAAACACTTTATTTTTGTTGTTTTCTTTTTTTCTTTCAGTAGTGGTGAAAAAAGGTGAATTTAGTGAGTGAGCTTTGTTGAGCGTGATGAGAGGGTTTGTGTATGTTGTGAGAGTGTTGAAATATTATAAACATACAATTTTGTTGTTGCTTAAAACACAGATTTTGCTTAAACGATATTTACGTTTTTTTCTTCTTCTTGTAATAATATATATTTAAACTTTAACACATTTAAATTATGAAATAATTAAAATTTTCTAATAACAGCAATACAATGATCTCCACACAGTGAGGGAGTGTTTTAACTGCGGCTTCTGTTTTGAAACTGACTTAAATATGACTTGCAGCAAAATAAATGATCGAACTAACTGTTAAAATAATTATGTATGTATGCATGTATATACTATACACACATACATCCATAGATATATAAATATGTATTTAGCTTTATTTTATGCTGAAACATTTAACCTCCAGTTTTTGAATCAATTTTAAATTTAAATTTAAACTGCATTTAAGTACGAATTAAATTTTTCCGTATATAAGAGTTGATTTATCAACATGCAGAAAATTGAAATGGCGAATAAATACACGCACTACCAACACTGCCGATTTTTACGGCCCGTAAGGTGCAATAACTTTCATCATTAGTGAGGATGTTTTATTTTTAGAATAAAACATACTACCCTTTTAGGTCATTATAACAAATATTAATGGGCCTTATTACGAGGGTCGTATTATGACTTCAACTACGACGATTTTGTAAAAGACCAAAGAATATTGCAAAATTTTTTCTTTAATCTAGTACGATATCGTCGTCGTCGTAGTTGAAATACTACACTCGTAATTAGGCCCAGTTAGTTAAATTAAGATTTTTATCGGACTTATAAAAAGTTTTTCATTATTACAAATTTACTTTACTTTTCTTTATTTATTTTAGCTTAAAGTAAAAAATAAAATACAAGTAATGGAATACATTTTAGGGCTACATCTGATAAAATTCTGCTTTTAACTAACTTTAAGTGGTAATAATGGCCCTTAAGGAGCATAATATGTTTAAGAAACGAACAGCAAATTTTGCATTTCACATGACAATCAGGTATGTTCTGGAAATCGCAAGATTTCAAATTACTTTGAGATTTTAAAATCACAGTTGTGATTTGATGGTGTTCTGAAAGTCACAAGTGTTTTACCCTTTCAAAAAACACAAGAAAATAGCTGATGTTCTTTTTTTTTTTTGAAATTTCAAAATCACAACATTTCTTGCAAGAGAAAGTGTCTTAAATTTTTCATCATTTTATAAATTCTTTTATAGAAAATTGCTCATTTTAATATAAAATTTAATAAAAAAGATATTCACCCCTATCGTGAATAACAAGTGGAATTTTTGTTCACGTGAAATTTGAATCGGGAATTCCGCGTGAAATTTTAATCACGCTATTAGTCCCAGTGAATGTAAAGAAGGGAAGAAGATTTGTAGAGCTTAAAAATTAATTGAAAATCAGCCAAATTTAAGTTTAATAATCAGAAATACAAAAATTTTAGGTACCAAATTGAATTTTTTTAACTTAAAAGTTGTGTTTCTAAATAATCTAAATGCAGTGAAAAAATACTTTAGTATACCACAATGACATTTATTGTGTGTGAGAGACAAAGCGATTCCTACTCCATGAAAAAAGGTTTTGCAGGGAATTATTGTTAAGAATCATGAACTTTTCTTACTAATCTTGTGCTAATGAATAAATAAATGAAATGAAATGAAAATGAAAAGTTAAAAAAAAAATAAATAAATATTTATAAAGTTTAATATACAATTCGAAGGAAAATATCAAAGGAAAATGTCAGTTCGCTGTAAAAAAAAGTGAACAAAACCAAAGGGAAAATTGAAAAAATTCACTCATGATAAGAGGAAATCAAAAAAGGGATAAATTTCCAGGTGAAAATTATCCACGATTGCAATTTTGTGAAAAGTGAAAAAATTTCGAGAGAAAAAATGTTCACGATAAGTGTGATTAAGTTTTTCATTTAATTAATTTATTGCAAATTTCCAAACAAAGCGATTGAAAAAATAAACATATCGGCAGGCATTAAATCACTGGCCGGTTTAAAATCACAAAAATTCAAAAAGTTTTTTGTGCAGAAAACCCTTTCTTGTGATTTCAAATCACTTTCAGAACATACCTGGGGGTCTACTGTGTAAAGCCTGGTACTGCGTTCGAAGTTATGAAAAACCTTGATTATTTCGGGTGAAAAATTTGACATGTACTAAATATAGCCCAGCTCGCGGTTTTTTATAAATTTGTCGCTTTTATTGTTAAAATTCCGGGCGAAAAAAGCACTGCTCATGTTGTTTCGCAGCTAAAATAAAATGATGCCAGACTAATTTTGGAAAGACATGATTTCACGTGTTTTTCACAACTACCTTTGCGAATTTACTTCACAAAAATTTCATACCAAATACTTTTATATGTAGTTTGACAGCATTTCGCACGAAATTGTGAACAGAGTACCAGGCTTAATTCGAAATAAAAGGAAAATCTTTCGAATTTGTATGTTTATAACATGTAAATTCGAAGGCATTTTCTTTCGAATCGAATTACAGAGTAGACGCCCTGAATGAATGTAAAACTTTTTTTGTAAAGAAAATAAATTACATACCATGATGAGAGGCATTGTCCTTTATGCCGCGTGTTATTTCTTACAGTTGCTGCATTGTTGCTTATGTATAGAGTTACCAGACAATAATGCAACATGTTGGAGAAAATGGCTTCGAATCGGGAAACAATACTACATAAGAGTTCAAGCTGCAACATTTTCATAAGTGAACACTTTTTAAGTCGATTTCAAACAAAATGCCTCTTTATGTATTTTTTTTTCTTAATAAAGTGCAATACTTTTTACTTTAAATTTAAAAAAAATTAAATTAAATTGTATTTTTTTATAAAAATTTCTTCAATTAAGTGTTAAAATTAATTTAAGTGTTGAACATTTATTTTTTTTTTTTAATTTTTAAATTTATTTAATACATAAAAAATTTAGAAAAATTTAGCTAATTACGATTTTCTTTTTATTTTTAATTTCTTTTTTTTTGTTTAAAAAATTTGTCTAGTTAATTTTAATTAAAAAAAAATATCTTTTAAAAGTGTATGTGTGTCTGGAATTGCTATGAATATTTAGAATTTTCTTTTAATTAAATTTATTCACTATTTTAATAAGTTTGGTCTCTTTTGCTAACACATTAAAATTGGGTGATTTTTTTGTCAATTGCAAGCCTAATAATTGCTTGATTATTGTGTTAATTTAAAACTATGGGAATTTATGGCACGTTAGCTTCGTTTATGTTTTATCTATGGTTATTTTTTTCGTTAGTTAAGCGGCCCATACACTACAACAGCATGCACGCACAATCAAGCGATTGAGCATTCATGCTCGAAGCACACATTATACCAACAAGCTGGTACAATATTCATTTTTTACAAAATTGCTGTAAGGGTGGTTATGAATAGTGACACAGTTTTTGCTACAATTTATTTATTTTTTTCAGTCTATGGACAAAAAATTCTTACAATTACTATTGGTATGTTGTTAAAATTAGCAGCTATGTATAACTAAAGAACTAAAATTATCTTTTCCATTGAACAAAATTATATTTCAATAAATTATATTTTTTAAATGCATGTTTACTCCATGAAAACTTTGCTCATCTGCGCTAATTTCACCATATACTACACCAGCAAGCTTGTACCATCAGCAAAATATCAAACTCTATTTGACATCACTACAGCAACACGTACAATCACACAAAATGCCCATACACGACCCAACCGCTGGCACAAACACTTGATAGCGCATGCATGCTGTTGTAGTGTATGGGCCGCTTTACTTATATATTTTTTACACTAATACATTTAATTTTAAAAACAAATAACTACTTTTTTGGCAGTAAATAATGAAGGAATTTCGTTCAAAGATTTTTATAAAGGAATAAAATTTGATAACCGGCAGACTAAATGAAGACATGAGACACTGAGATCCAACAGAGAAGCGCTCGTACTTACATACATACATACATAAGTATGTAAATAAGCACATATGTTTCATTTCTATGTATGTACATGTGTATGTATGCATACCTTTATTTCAAAAATTATCAATTATTATGTTGCTTCTTAATTTGTTTTGTTTCATTTAGCCTGCAGCTGCATACATATGTATGTATGTTATGTCATTCCGACATTTTGCCAACAATGCCATTCAAATATTCATAAATAATTAATTTAATTTAAGTTGACTTACTTAATTGAGCATAATCTTACAAATCTTAACACGCACATACACTTGTTTTTTTTTTAAGAAACAAACAAATACTGTTATGTTTTACAAACCAAACATGATTTCTTTTCAAGAGAGAGAGGAAAAGAAAAAGAAACAGAGTGCTGCCAGACAGCGGGTTTTTACAACCAAACCTGTATCATGCATGTAGCATTTTTATTTTTATTTTAACGTTGTATTTTTAATTTATTTAAACTATTTCTTTTTTTTCTCTCCTCTTTCTCCGAGATATCTTCTCTTGAGTTTCTGGCAATTTAATACCAAATTGTTACTAATTTATTTTAATGTTTTTATTTGGTTAATTTAAATATTATATTTGGATTTTTTTTTTATTAAAAAAAAATCAATTAAATTGTCAGTCTTTAGGATTTTATTTTTCTCAATTAAATATTCGTTTCTTGTTTATAAGATTTTGATAAAAAGAAATATTAAAAACCAAAAATATTTTAATGATTCCCAAATGCAATTTAAAATGGGGTTTTAATTGAAATGGGGAAAAAATTTATATAATAATGTGTAACAACAGTAAATGCCAAATAATAGTAATTTTTTGGTATTTTGAAAATTAAGCGAATTTTAATTTTTAGTTGTGATTTTCATTGTGGTAAATTTGGAGCTTAAGGCTTTTATAGTGCTGCCTGCCACAGTCATTTAGAACTTATTGTTGCATTTGCACTAATTTTTTTTAGCTGTGAGTATTAAATCTGTGGCAATATGGAACAATAGCTTAAGTCGACTTAAGCAAATCAGTGCATTTTGGCAGATTTTAAGCTTTCACTAAGAAATTAGAAGGCTATAATGCATGATTCTACTTTCTTGTGATTCTTTCTTTTCATATGCAAATTCCAACTGGATCATAATACAGCACAAATAAGCTTAACTTTATTAATTATACTTAAGCTACTATTCCATATTGCGACCGAAATATTAACCAAACGAACTTTATAATTGAATCGCTTAATTCAGAAACTCGTCAACTAACATTTCGGCTGAAAATTTATATTGAGAACAACAATAAAATATTAAAATTTGTTTTTTTCAATAAAAATTTTAAGTGGAAAGTTTTCTTTCGTTATTGTGAAACGGACCGTTAAGAAAAGCACACTTGACGGGTTTCTGAAACAGACGATTCAATTTATTGAATATATTTACGATCTTTTGCGACATATTTAATTTTATAATTTTCTTTCATAGTGTTTATAAAACAAATTTTGTGTGAAGAAAAACTGTTTTATAAACCTTTTATAATTCAAAAATATTTTTTATGAATAAGGCTTTTAATGTTAAATTTATTTGAATAAATAAGTCATACTACGCCTAGGTTTTACATTCGTAAAATTAAGTGAAAGTGAAATGAATTCCAAGGCTTTTTTCCGATTTTGCAACTTATCTCGAATTTTTTTATTGCTCGCAATGAAAACGAGTTTAAACAAGTGTTGTACTTCTCGACAGTTTTCGCGAATTTTAAACATTATTAGACTTTGCTACTGTGCCGCTGTTATTAAGTTTTTTGCGAATTTGTGCAATGTTTGCGATTTTTACCAAATTTTAGGAATTCTTAAGAGTTTTAGCAATTTTTAATACAAATTATAGCTTCTTTAAAAAAAATTTTAATTTTTGAAGAATTTCGTTTATTTTTGCGAAAGATGTAATTTTTTGCAAAAGTTTTTGCTTTCTCTAATCATTTTTATTTAGGGACTTAAAATTTAAATTTTTTGCCAGCTTTGGCGAATTTCCATAATGTTTTGCGCTTTCTCTTGAGTTAATGACTTTTACCTTACAGTTTTAGCGAGTTTAATCAATTTTTGTTTGGAGCTTGTTTCCAATATGGCGAATTTTCAAAATTTTCGCAAGTAAAAGTGATTTTTTCCGCAGTGAATACTTGCATAATTTGGTATCCATGGGCTACAAGTTGAGATTATGAGTAGAACTGTTAGGTCGGCAAATTAACACAAACTTACTCAACGAATTCTTGAAGGCAAGTTCGTGAAACTATGCGAAGTTCGTTCTTTGTTCCAATTGTATAGTTTTTTTCCTTATTGCCTGAATTATTCATTTGAATGAAATGAAATCGTCGTGGAAAAAAAGTTCATTACTTTTCTACAACACAGTGATATCGTCTTTGCGGAATTAAAAACGTTTTCAGTTTCATATTATAGTGAGAATGTAGAACCTGGACGATATACTACAAGACTTAAAAAAAAAAAGTTACTGCTCTGGCAACCTTACAAGTCTGTTTTTGTTAAACAATATCCAGTGATGCCAGAAACGCATCGTTTTCAAATCGCATGCGAGTTGCAAATCGCCAAACTCGTTTCTACGTGTTCTGTAACTCACTCGTTTTGCTTGTGACTTGCCATATTGATTTAGGTCAGCTGTTTGTTGAAATCGTCAGTGTATAAGCAAACGATGCAAGGACGAAATTAACAAAACAAAAGAACATTTTATAAATTTCAATTTTATAATAAATATTTTGCGAAACTATTAATATTTCTGACTAAACTGAAAATAAAACATATTAAATTTCATTTATCAACAATTTTAATGTTTCTTTAAAGTTTTGTTTGGGATAAATTCATCAGTTCACTTTAGTATACTCTTGCGAATTGAACTCGCCAAGAGTCTTGCGAATGCGATTTGCAGAACACCTCTCTTGCAAGTTCAAGTCACAATCGCAAATATTATACGATTTGCGAGCGGCAGAACACGCCTGTAGATTTTAATGGCCTATTTTCCACTTACGAAAGAAATCTTTCGACTTACAATTTATATTGAAGACAAAAACTAATTTTCATTTTATTCTTGTTTGCAATATAAATTGTAAGTCAAACGTGTTTTCTTTCGCAGGTGGGAAATATGCCATAAATTTACAGGTGTGCCTGTTTTTTATTTAGCAATTTTTTAAAAACTTGACTGAATGGAATTTATATTGAGACCTTAAATATACATATTCCTTTCAGGGCCTTGTCCACATTTTTGGCATTTACTGTTGTTTGAACAAAATATTTTAACAATTTCATTAAATATTCTTTCCAATTAATGCTTGTTATTTTCTATGCAAAATATTATAATTTTAGAATATTTTTCAGCATTTAATTGCATTTGTTGAAAATAAAATAATGATGATGTTGAATTGATATTGATTTCAATGTTAATGTTGATGATGCTGACAAATGAATATGTATTTGATTGATGGTATTTTATTATTGCTGTTGAATATTAAAATTTACAGTCTGGCCCACGAAGTGTGTAAAGAAAATGTTCAATCGATTCGTTTCTGCCGAATTCGTGCGCCAGACCGTTAATTAATGTCGTTTCCATGTGAATGAAAGTTATTGTTTGCTGTGTCTTAATTTAAAGTAGAATCTTTCTATCTTACGAGTCAAAGTCATTCCACTTACCACTATTTTTTTTTCAATACATATTTTGATAGTCTGTTATATATTTGTGTTTTTAAATCATTGATTGCACTGTACGAAAAAAATAGATTTTTTAATAAGTCATAATTTACACTAAGCAAGTATTATTGCTAAGCTTATTAGTCTGTGGGAAAGAGAGATGAAGGGAACATAACCGTTTCTTTTCCCCTCGTCTCTCTATCTCTCCTAACAAAATAATCAGCTTAGAAATAAGACTTGCCCAGTGTAAATTAGAACTAATAACCGAGATCTAACCAGGGATTCTGTCAAAAAAGAAAATAAAAATACATATGTATGTTGTTATGTGTATCAGTATATACATACATATATTGGCGTCTTTACTGCTTACAACTCAACTCGGCTTCAGTTGAACATTTTCAATGTGCTGTCAAAATTTTTAATTTTTGTTTATATAGTTTTAAAATTTGTTTTTGGTATTATGGTTTACAGACCTGTATTAATGCGCTTAACAAAAATGTAAAATATTTACAACTAATCGCTGGCAGTTGTTTCATTTCCTTGCACTGGCAACATTAATACAATTTCAACTTGAATTAGTTGCAATTCGTAGTACCAAAAAAAAAAAGAAAAAGAGTTTCTTTTAAAGTTAAGTTGCTTCTGTTTCAAAATATGTCGGAATTTAAATTTACATGCATAAGGGTTAATTAATTTCGTACTGATTTAGCTTTGAATTTTACATAAAATAATGCAGAGTATACATTCGGCATTTCTTTTGTTGTTGAAAAATATCGTACATGACAAACGTTGCGATCAAGGCGAATTCATACTAGGTGGTCGCAAGGGATCAGGTGACTATTTTCGTCCCTTGTAAATTGAATATACTTTGGATATCAACACACATTTTTCAGTACATTTTTTGACATTTCAAGTATAAATTTCTCAAAGCGAATTGAGCTGAGTATACCTTATGTGAATTTGCCTTGGTTGCGATGTGCCCAAAATCCCAGCGCAGAAATAAGTTTTAACTTAATTAACCCTAGCAGTCATTGTACGTAATGATGCTTTTACATATTTAGTAGGTATGTGTGTATATATATTCGTTAAGTATGTCTCCTTTGCCAGAACCAGTAGTTAGAACTATTTATTTTTTTTCGTACAATGTTATATAGAAAAGTTAAGAGTTGCATGTGTAAAATAAGAAAAATAATAAGGCTCTTGCGAAGTTTGCTATGAATGGCTCAGTTCTAATGTATAAAAAAATTGGGCTTGGACTAATTTTACTGAATCACAAGAAGACTATGGAACTGTTCGGAAATTCATCGTTGCGCTGCATGTACTTATGTATGTCATAGTGCGTTCGTGGAAAATTCTCAATTGACAACACTGCAAATGTCAGGAGGAGTTCTATAATGCAACCCCACAGTAACCGCCAAAATAACTTAAGCGACACATTTTTTTGGACTTGGTTTTTTTTCTACTATTTACTCGTACTATTGCAAATAATCAGTTTCGGTAAAAAAAAATCAAGTTCGAAAATTATGTCGCTTAAGATTTTTATTGGTTATGGCACAATATGATAACCCAAAAAGCATCAGCTTAATGTGCTCTTGTTTGAAATTTTAATAAAATGATTATTTTTTGTCTGGGCTTCAACTAAGCATATGCATCAGCTGTGCAAATCAATCACAAGGCCGCATCAGTGCAGCGCCATGATGGATTTCCGCATAGTCCCTATGCACAGAAATAATCACCCTTATTCCAGTTGTCGACATTGACGTCACTTTTACACAATACCAAAAAAATTAGAGCTGGTGTACCCGTTGTCGAAAACAATTGACTCCTGTTGGGAAAGTTATACTATTTTCTAGACCTCAGGGAACCAAGATGGATTGTCAGTAGCACAACATTGTTCCCGAGATCGTGTAAACAAGCCCCAATTTTTTGGTATTGTGTTAAAATTACGTCGATGTCGACAAATGGAAAAAGTTTTATTTTATAAAAAAAAATAAAGTCACTGACCTTTAACTGCTTCTGTTTGTAAGCATGCATAATCATGACTTGGAATTTAGTCACAATGGCTTTATTTGGGTTAAATTGTGAAGTAACCAGGACAATTAGAAGTATGACATTATACATATGTATGTATATATAATTGTATATTTGCTTACTTTTCTGTGCGAGATATAAAATCACGCCCAAGCCACATACATGCATTTCCGAAGATCTTTAAAATTTTGTCATCGAGTTGAACTTTGCATTTTTTACCTTCAGAGCACATATCGAGACATAACATATATTTTGAAGTAATGTTTTTTTGCCAAGAATCGATTATTTACGATCGCAAATAATTGATTTTCATAAAAAAAAATTTGAAAATTATAATGCTTAAGATATGTCCCAAAAAAAATTTTGGTATCGTCTTCGATTTTCGGCATATATATTTTTGCTTATCTTGTATTATTACGCATGATTTTTTGTTTGTTTTTTGAAGCATAATTGCTGCATATCTCAGCATATTGCATATATATGCATATTTTGGCATATTCCTGCTTACTTTAGTGCTGTACATCACATGTTTGCCTAATTTCGCATTCAAAGCATATTTGAAAGACTTTAAAGAAGGTTTAAAGATTTTTCCTGGCTATTTTTAAGTGCATATTTTAATATATATGTATTTAAGATATAAAGCAAAGTTTTGCATATTTTAGCCTTAAGAACATATTTGCATAAATTTCCGAAGTATTTTAAGATTTTGGCAATTTTGGCATATTTCTGAATATTTTATACTGTAATACATAGTTTTACATATTTTTGCCTTCAGAGCATATTGGAGTCATTTTCCAAAAGGGGTTTACAATATTTCCAGCCATTTCTTATATGCATATTTTGGCATATATTAGCATTTTTTTGTATCCTTTAGGTTGTACATCATAAGTTTGTATAGTTTCGCCTTCGAAGCATATTTGCATCAATTTCCAAAGGGTTTTAAGATATTTCCAGAAATTTATTATATGCATATTTTGGCATATTTTTGCATACTTTAAGCTGTCTATCATATTTTTGCAAAATTTCGACTTCAAAGCATATTTGCATAAATTTCTAGGGTTTTTTAAGATTTTTTTAAGCTGTAAAGCATAGTTTTGCATATCTAAGTTTTCAGAACATATTTGCATTATTTTTAAAATTTAGCCTTCAAAGCATGTTTGCATCAATTTCCAAAAGGTTTTAAAATTTTTCCAGCCATTTTAAAGGGCATATTTTTGCACATTTTAGGATGTAAAATATTTGCGGATATTTTTACCTTCAGAGCATATTTTTATCAACTTCTAAAAAGTTTTAGGATTTTTTCAGCTATTTTAAAGGGCTTATTTTTCCATATTTTTGCATATTTTAGGATGTAAAATATTTGTGCATATTTTTACCTTTGAAGCATATTTGCATCAATTTCCAAAAGGTTTTGAGATGTAAGATATTTGCGCATATTTTTACCTTCAGAGCATATTTGCATCAATTTACAAAAGGTTTTAAGAGATTTCCTGCTATTTTTGAGAGCATATATTTGCATATTTTAGGATGTAAAATATTTGTGCATATTTTTTGCTTTAGAGCATATTTGCATTAATTTCCAAAAGGTTTTAGCATTTTTTCCAGCCATTTTTAAGGGCATATGTTTGCATATTTTAAGCTATAAGTCATAGTTTGGATATTTTTACCTTCAGAACATATTTGCATCAATTTCCAAAAGGTTTTAAAATTTTTCTTGCCATTTTAAGAGCATATATTTGCATATTTTAGGATGTAAAATATACTTGTGCTTATTTTTACCTTCAGAGGATATTTTCATAAATTTCCAAAAGGTTTTAAAATTTTTCCAGTTGATTTTAAGGGCATATTTTTGCATATACTTGCATATTTTTACCTTGAGAGCAAATATATTTGCTATATTTTGTGTTTTAAAAATTCTTAAGAGCATAATCAGGCCATTATAGAATATTTAAAGAATATTACTTACATATGGGCATTTTCACAGGAATGTCGACTTTTTGTAGCATGCAACACCAAGTAAAAATTCTCGTTTTTTTTTCAAAGAAAACGAAACTTTTATTTAATTCTTTATATATTTGTGTAGACCGTCAGTAACGCTAAGTTATGTAAAGTTTTAAGAAAAATCGAGTCACGTTGTTCAGATATACAAGGTTAATTGCTTGCTGGCGCACGCTACAAAATAGTGGAATTTCTCAGAGAATTGCACATATGTATATATGTACATATATCAAAACTTTGCATGAATTGGCCTGAAGCATTGCTATAACATTTTTCTTTTTTTTTACTGCAACTCTTATTTTCTTTTATCTTTCTTTTTTTGTGCTTCTTCTCACTTAATAACTGTTTCTTTTAGCTTGTATAATTATTACTTTTATGCTTATCTTATAGAAAAAGTGTTTATTTTTTTTTTGTGTAATTATATTATTGGAAAATTTCTCATGTATACTTTTTTTTTTTTGCTTTAATTAAATATTAATGCTTTTATTGCTACTATCAATTACAAGTTCATATTTTTATTTTAATTCGTTATTCTGTTTAAACTATTATTATTTTCTGCATATTAATTTTAATATTTAGGTTTAGTTTTTCCATAACATTACGTTAACCATCGTTTACAGAGATACCTTAATTCTACTTTAATATATTTTTGTAATTTCATTGACGAGTATGCTAAAATTTAATGGCTGGTTTTTTTTTTTGCTTTTGTTTTATTGTTATTGAAAAAGGTTGTTGTAAATGTTATTGTTGGAATGATTAAATTTATCGTAAATTTGATAAAAAGTTATATACGTATTTATGTAAGTATGTGTGCACGATAAGTAGTACATATGTTTTGATGTAAAATAGGGTCATCAGCTGATAAAGAGATTTTAGAGAAAAGTAATTTCAAAATGGTTATTTTTTGAGTTTATTTTAAAATATAAATCTTTTTAGCTTTCGAGTCTTAATTTTTCTCTATAAATCTCTGACTGTGAATACCCTTAATATGAATACGAGTATGTCGAGAGCTTGATACAATAATACTAATTTAGAACCATATTTTAAACAACTTTCTAACTTTGAAGGTTAGAACTAAAAAAAAACCAAAGTGCTTGACGCTTCTGTATAATTTCAGATAACCACTTTTAGAATTTTAGCTATGTATGTATATATGTGTTTATGTGTATGTTTATATGCTTATGAGTTATTACAATTAAATGCTCTTAAAACTAATGTTATGCATGTATTTTTAAAATTTCCTTTTAAATGCTTATGGTTCTTAGTAAAATTGGTAACAAAATCATATAAATCACTTTTTCTCTATTTTTTTTTATTAATGTTTTTTCAAGTCCTTTTTTTAACAATATTTATGTATAGACAACATTTAAAATAGAATATACGAGTACAAATTCAAACAAACGATTGGAATATACAAGAAACATGTTGCGGGTTATAATGATATTGTAAAAATAAATAAAGCCTTGATAAGAAAATGATGTATTATTTTGTTAAAAAATTATTATTATTATTATTATTATTAATATCTCAATTGGGGGCTCAGTGACAAGCACAATTACAAATAAAATCAAAAATTTTATTGAAGTTATTTACACATCTTTTACAGATGAGACAAACTGTAAACTTAAATTAGACGTGTCATCAGTGATGTCAACTTGTTTGGCTCTAAAAGCACATCAAAATTTAAAAAAAGTACTTCAAACGAGTGATGTTCAATAATGATTAATATTTTCTAAGCTCTTCTCTATTTCGGCAATAGTATCATCTTTAATGAAATATAACAGACTAAAAAATAAATACACCAAGTATTTTTTAATAAAGTAATTTTAAGAAACACACAAATTTCTTAAAAGCACACTTAGTGCTTTTTCTTAGCGTTTTGAGTCATCAAAAAGTACTAAAAATAGTGCCAAGCACCATGCACCAAGTTGCCATCGCTGTTTGCCATAGATATTAACAAAACAAAAATTCAATTGGTTTTATATGGCTCTGGCTGTGGCGTTACGGCCTGTCACTTATAATCAAATACAGTGTTACCCATTATTTTGGTTTGAGCAGCTGTTTTGTATGGATATGGTTATGGCATGGCTAATTTAAGCTTAAGAAATTTCCATAATGCATTATGGTGTTCTCTGACATGAGTATAGTTTTAATTTAAATTAAAATAAATATTTTAGCCAGTCGATGTGAAGTCTTTCAAAATGTGGATTTAACGTGTTTAGGGCTAATCCGACGATGGCGACAACGTTCGAATTCTCGCACACTTATGTATGCTCAAAAAGAAAATAAATTTTAATATTTTGTTGTTGTTGTTTTAAATGTAAGTGTGCGAAGATCGCGCTTAAACTATAATACAGTGACGGAAAAAAATTCTCAACATTTTTTTGTCATATAAAAATTAAAATCTCTGCCCAAAATTTTGAAGTTACTTAAATTTTGTAATTACATATTATTGCCTGTATATATTAGACTTTACGAAAATTATTGTCTGGCAACGCTTTGCAAATTACGTTAATGTGGCAAGCTGTCATCAATCAGGAATGCCAACCATTAATAAATAAAGAAAAATATGATCAACGGTAAATTATTATAATAAAAATTAAAACTTTAGTGTTAAGAGTGATTTCAATGTTATTAATATTAGCTATTTTTTATATCGATGGCTTAATGCCATCGCATAAAATGCGCATCTCAATTTTTTTCGAAATCGTTTAGTTTTTCTTCAGTTTTCTGCTTTTTCTATAAAATATCGAAAGTTTCAGTTCAGCCTTTCCTATATTAAGCCATCGATATAAATATATTTACGTATGTAGTAGTAATATGGGTCGTGAAAAGCATTGCATGGATGGTGAGAGGTCCATCATAAAAAATTTTAAAATTAAAGGTAGAAGGAAGATCCCAGAATTTCGTATTGCACGTAAAACCAATAATTTATTGAGGAGTAAGAGCCCGGAAAACTTTTGCTAAAGACGCTAATTAAGTTATCAAATTGTAATCTATGCAAGTCTGAAGCAGCAATTAAAACTGAGATAGGACTTGAGATTTCCATCACAGCCGTTAGACGCCATGATTGGCGGAAAAGAATTTATTCGTTAGGTCCTATAGAAAAGTCTCAATGCTTACTAAGAAACATCGAGAAAATCGAGTAAAGTTTGCAAACAACATGCAAATTGGGACGGCCACATTTTTGGTAAAAAAATAATAATTGAGGAACGTGTAATGGCCGGACGTATCTTAAATCAATTTGATGGGTAGTGATGGAAACACGTAGGTTAGAGTTCCAAAAAATAAATTATTATTTTCCCGATATACTACCAAAACATTTAAAGTAGATGGAGGCAACATAATGGTCTGGGAATGCTTTTTGTGGGATGGAGTGGGAATATTATATTAGATAAATGAAAACGTGAATAAAAACCTATACTGCCAGATTCTAACTGAAGTAATGTAAATGTAGTAAGTAAATGGAGTTTTCAGCAACACAACCACCCTAAACATGCGTCGTTGCTTGTCAGAAAATGTTTTTTGGACAACAATGTGAATGTAATGGCAGTGCCTGTGCAATCACCGGATTTAAATTCAATCAAAAACTTATGGAAAATAGTAAAGGAACAAATAGGACCAATAAAATCCCCAAATAAAAAGGAATTGTTGAAAAAAAATTCAGAGTGAAAAGGACTCAATACAACAGAAGACCTGTTAAGATTTGTCGGACTCAATGCCAAAAAGTTGCAGGTGGCAGGCAGGCGTATAAAACATAGCATATGCTACCAAATATTAGTCACGTGCAAACTTTTTTTGTATCGCCTTATTATTTTTCCCCTTTGAAGCCGAAGAACCTAATTAATTTGCATGATTTCTATTTCAATCAATGAACTATATTTATTTGTTATCTACTATAAATAACATATTATATATATATGTATATATATATATATATATATATATATGTATATATACATATCAATAAAAATAAATCAATAGAAAAGAAATATGTTTAAAACTGAAAAATTGTATTTTGTTTTATTCAAAGTAATTCTAACTGACCCTATTTTTTTTAAACGAACAAAAAGGAAGTGAATAAATGGAAGAAGAACATCCTAATAAATTATAGAAATGTTTCGAAGCCCACAACAGCAGTTTCAATATAATAAAGTCGCTACCAAATCACGAATCGAAATAAAATCAACTACCTATTCAAAGCAGTTTGCGCAGACACAAACATTAGCCTTAGGCCTCAGTTTTAGTGCGTACTTTGAACCTAAACGTCTTCAAAAATGGATCACCTACAACGAATTTGTGGAAAGACTGCTAAAGCCGGTGTGTACGATACAATTTAATTCAACATTCGCGGACTATGTCACACAATATTGTAGTATGACCCGAATCACTCTATACGCCACCGTGTACAGCAATTGAATATGTATCTATCCAATTTATAGAAGATTTTGAAAGTGCAGTAGCTGTGCTTTCAAAAAGACAGCTCATGCCATAATTGATTTATTGAAGGAAACGTTTGGTAAACGCATAGTTTCAGGTTTCAGACCCGTGAATTTGCCCCAAAGATTGTACGATTTAACGCCGCTAGACTAGTTTCTTTGGGGATACGTGAAGTCTCTAGTCTACGCCGATAAGTCCCCGAACGATTGATCACTAGGAGGACAATAGTCGCCGCATTATTGCTGATATACGGTATATGAATAAAATGAAGAATATCATAATAAATTCGAGAATTGTTTGGAAGACCACACTAGGGCAGTAGCTGATGATCAAATACATATATATAGCATCATCATTGAATAAAATTTCCCTGCTTTGTAATATAATCAAATTTGAGAATACTCATCATTACCTAACCACAATACCAGTACAAGTTTTATCTATGCAATGGAAGAAAAAGAAAATAAAATAGACTGGAATATCTTAATATTCTTTTGAAGATAATAAGGTGGGAGAAGACAGACTAACTAACCACAACAACAGTTCGAAATTTATCAAGGCAACGGAAGAAAATAAAAATCTTAATAAATTCGAGAGAACTGCTTGTGGAAAAGTAAAATTAGCAATTGCAAATGAAGATGTATGTGGAGAAAATTATGACGAAATATTGTATAACGCACCAAACGTCTATTATTTGGAACATCATACGTTTAGAGAATATAGTTTAACTAAGAACATTACCAGTCCTAGTTTTATCAATTAAACGAACGACAAAGAAGTGAACAAAAGAGGGAAGAGAATATCCTCATAAATTATAGAACTGCTTCGTATAACACACCAGAAGTTTCAACATAAATTTGCTACCAAAATCACAAATCGAAATAAAATCATGCGCAGACACAAGGAAAAGCATTGGGCCTATTGCTCGCACTTTTACCTCATCAGTTTCAGTGCGCACTTTGAACGGAAAAGTCATTAAAAATGGACTCTCCTATCATCAACTACTGCGAATTTGTAGAAAAACTGCTAAAGCCGAAAGACGCAAAACAATTTATGAGTGCCATTTATGAAAATACAAATTGGATAGAAGAAGCAAGCTTGTAATTGGATGTACGAATGCACAATTTATCAAAAAATCTTCTTCGGTTTTGTTGGAAAATCATTACCTTACAGAATAATATTGTGTCACCATTAATAAAAGTAAAAGTTGTATGGAATCGGATGTACGAATGCACACCGTATCAACAAACTCCTCTTCTGCTTTCTTGACCATTACGCAGTACTTGCAGTAACAGCATAAACACAAGTCAAAGTTGCATGGAAATAAGCCTCGAACTGGATGAGAGAATGGATACCATACCACCAAACTCATACGCTTATGCTGACCACCAGAACAGCTTAAGTAACATGAACGTAGCGCTGTGATATATGTACATATTGCGATGGAATATAAGTTCAGTTTTAAATTAAAAAAAAATATATACAAAAATTAAGAATATTATATTTAACTTGTTCTGAGCCGCACTGTATGTTGCTTACATAAATTACCAGCTGAGGAGTTCTTTGCTGTCACTTTAAATATTGAAAAAAAGAAACGAAAAAGAAGTGAATAAATGGAAGAATAATGCGCTAATTAATTATAGAAATGCTGCGAAAGCCACAACAGCAGTTTCAACATAATAAAGTCGCCAACCAAAATCACGAATCGAAATAAAATCAGCTACCTATTCAAAGCAGTTTGCGCGGACACAAACAGAAGCCTTATGCCTCAGTTTTAGTGCGTACTTTGAACCTAAACGTCTTTAACGAACCTACAGCGAATTTGTAGAAAGACTGCTAAAGCCGGTGTATACGATACAATTGAATTCAACATTCGCGGCCCATGCCACACTGGAACTGCAGGAACTGTGTTTTTAACAAGGCAGCGCACTGTGTTGCGGCTAGTGGAAAAGTAACTTTTATCCGATTATTTTTTTTATAGTTTTTAATGATGCAATTTTGTCACAGACATTCCAAGTAAACAAAAAACACATAAAGCTTATTTTTATGTTGGCCCGTTGATTTTTAATTGATTTTAGAAGTCAAATATACAAAATTTTCACGAAAAGAGGGGATTTCAGGGCTGTATTCAAAATGATCTCATTGGATTTTGGTGACAGATATTTTGGATTCGGAAAAAAAATCTGCCTTCGGACAAGTATCTTCTAAAAAAAAGGAATGTTGTTTGAGACATTTTCATATGCACCTTTTTTAGAGCGAAACCCCGACTAAAGGTCCATTTTTCCTTAAAATTTGGGTTAGGTAAGCAATATCTAAAAAGGCCCAGTTCCAGTTATAGCGATTTTAGTATATCACTCTCAGTATTTATTCCATAGAAATAGAACGGAAATTCTCGGAATCACTTATTGAATAATTTAATCATATTGGTTTTCGGGTGACTTTCCGTCATCCCACGTCAAATTTTTATTATTTTCAGACCGGTTTCGGCTAATCGCCATCTTCAGTGTTTTCTTTTTTGTCACTAATTAGTCCGCATTTGTGTCCGTCTTTATATAGTGTTTTCTTTTAGCTTGTGGTGGTACCTTTCTCTCTCTCTGTTGTTTTACTATTTTATTCTCTCTCGTTCGCTCTCTCTCTCTCCCCCTTTGTTTTTATGGTGGAATGCGGCCTTTACGTCTAGGTAGTTTATTTTCCTGCTTGGTATATTGTGCGCGCTTATGCTATCCTCTTATCTGTTTTCAGTTATGTTGCATTTTTTTCGTTACCTGGCTGGTGGGTGAAATAATCCGTTATTGCCCGCTTATTTGTATTGTTTTTATTTTGTGGTTTCCCTTCATTTACTACATTTAATTGCTTTCTGATGCGTTTTTCATATAAGTGTTTTAATGTTTGGAATATTACATTAGAAGAAGTGTTTATTTGCTCATTTATTATCATTTATTATTATTATATTATTATAATTTTTATTGTTAGATCCAGGTAGTTAATGCTGTTGTTTCTCTTGTTTCTCCATTGTGAATACGATGTTTTTGTGTTGTTTGTTCAATAAGTTCATGATCTCCTCCTCGTTATCTTTCTCCACTATGCATATAAAAGTGCAATGAAGTTCACTGTGGTTTCCATTATAATTTTGACAGTCAAGAACTGCATGAGTTGAGGAACTGCATGAGTTGATGCAACTGAGGAACTGCATGAGTTGATGCAACAGAGTAAAACTAGAAACGTGGAGGATGTTTTGGAATTGCTTGATCATGAGCATGGAGTGAAAAGTAGTTTAATATTTCCAAACATAAAAGATAAATTGAAAAAGTTTGTCAATAAGTACAATACACGCCTTCAAGAGTTTAACAGGATGTATGAACGGCTTGGAGCTACGGACTGGATTCAAGAGGGCTATATTGAAGTTGGAAATCATCCAACTACTCAAAACGAATACCCGAACCTAAGGAATTTATATTATGCTGTGAGAAAACAAAGAAGAAAAGAAGTATGGAACAAAAATATGCCTGTGTTATAAAATAGTATCTTCAAAGTTTTTTTTTATTCTACATCTATTCTAGCACTCCACAAAAATGAGCATAACTCTCTTAAAACTGAAGCTATTGACTTCAAACCGGTATCAAATTAAAGCTTTTATTGCCACCTTTCAAATAAGAAATGAAATAGATTTTGGTTTTATATAAAATTTCAGAGTTTTTCAACAAATATCTAAAAATCATGAAAATTTGACGTTTATAATTTATTTTAAAAACTAATCATAGGGTATTTATCAGATATAAAAGAAGAATTAAAATAAATTTTTTTTTTAAATTTTTCGAAAAATTTTTTTTTTATTTTTGACTTTTGTTGAAAATTTGACCCAACAATTTTTTTCGGTGTAAATTTTTTTTCACTCATTCTGTTTGGGATTTCATTCTGACCAATCAGTAGAAGTTTCTCATCGATACAATTAAAATTACAGTTTAGGCAATATGATTTCCAAAAAAATTCCGGTTTCGCAACACTGTGTGGCGACGCATGTCAGACAGCTCGTGCCACAATTGATTTATTGAAGGAAATATTTGGTAACTGCATAGTTCCTGGTTTCGGACCCGTGAATCGACCTCCAAGATCGTACGATTTAACGCCGCTAGTCGCTAGTCTACGCCGCACAGTGGCACATTTTATAAGATGGCGGCCAAAACTCTTCAAAAAAAATTTTAAATTTAAGTTTTTATTTCGATTATTTCTCTTCGAATAGGGTGATCAAAAACGCGTTTTTTTTAAGAGAAGTTGAAATTCAAAATATTTTAGAAAATTTTTGAACTTCAAGTGGGCATAATAACTCTTTTGGTTTTATATATTTTTGGAAAAAAAAATTTTTTCACACAATATCATTTCTTAACCTATAAAATAGTTAAAAAAAATCGTGCCTTACTTTGCTCGAGTCCCAGATTTGGGCATTGCAATAAAGGTCTAAAATATACCCCAATCTAGATGTTCAGTGGAACGCATCTTTTTTCTGCGAAAAACTTCGTAAAATGACTTATAACGTGTTATAGTACGTACTTTGAGCTTTTATTATATGCCCATTTTTTAAATTTATATTTGCGTCTCTAGGAACTACAATGATTTTACAGCTTGCCTGTTGGATATTTTAGGTATGGGAGTGCGGTATATCTAGATGTGTTTGTGTGTGTATTTTGCGTATGTTTTTTTTTTCGAAGAAGTTTTATTAATAAAAGACTGTTATTATAATGCCTTAAATGCATTTTTGTAATTTAGGCCATTAAAAAAATGTATAGTTACATGAGTTGTTGTATTTGGACTGATATATTCGAGGTTGAAATACGATAGACACATCAGGTTTTCTTGAAGCAGGTCTCTTTAATTATCTTTTAAAGCTGCCCGGTTATTTAGGCACAAACAGTTTGTGTTCAAGTTTTCGATGAGTTTTGAATATGAGAATGAAATAACAAAAGCGAATTGAAGTAACTTGTTGGTACAAGCATGTCTGTACTCCTCTTCTTTCTTCTTTCCTCTCTCTCTCTCTCTCTTGTTTAAACACACACCTGCTTCAAGAAAACTTGATGTGTATAAAAACGAACAAAGTTAATAAAGACGATCAGTATTGTCAAAACGATCGCTAAGTTCAGTTATAACGACCTTGCTAAAATTTATTTTGAAGAAAAAAACAAAAACGATGTTATATTACACATTTTAAAAGACCTTTTTTTAAGTTGTGCGACCATTTAAAAAAAAAAAATAATAATTTTTTAACGCTGTTAAATAAACGGTATAATGAATGTAATAGAAATAAGGAAAAAATGTTTAACTGCCACAATCAATGACTAAGAAGCGAACTTGTATTTGAAAGCCAACCAAAAACCAGCAAATGTGGGCCGATCTGCCAGACCAGTTGAACGAAGGATGTAATATTAGAAGAAGTATCTAAACTTAAACAACAACTAGATAAACTTCAACCGATAACTTTGTTACTTAACGATCAAGAGATTCAAATAAATTATCAAATGTTACTTACAATGATTGATGGAAAAGTTGCACAGGTCATAACTGAAACAAAATCATCTTCGAGCTCTGTTGTTTGCAAAAAAAAAAAACTACAAGCCAATTAAGTCAACTTCCAACAGAAGACACTACTTTCCAAGAAGCCCACGAGTTTGGTTTGTCGCCACTCCATGCTAAAATTCGATTTATGGAACATATATTAAAGCTAAGCTATGATTTCGATTTTAAAGGAACAGTACGAAATAGTGACGAAAATAAAGCCAAAAGAGTGGCAAAAAAGAAACACGTACAAGAAAAATATTTAGAATTGGCAACACAGCAAGAAAATTTTTTTCTGATCCTGAAACTGCTGCAGCTATTACAGGAGTAGATTTTGAATCAATAAAAAATAATAATAAATATCATGCAATAAAAAGGTAAATGCAAGAAAATTTGGTCAGTATGCTAATGAAACAGCGAAACTATACAACGAAAAATATGATTGGAGGAATAAGCCATCGACAGTCCATAAAATACTATATCATGGGGAAAACATGATTCAACACAATATGCTGCCGATTGGAGATCTTTCGGAAGAAGCGTAAGAAAAAAGGAACAAAGATTATAGATATTTTAGCGAGCACAACACAAGAAAGATATCTAGATATAGTACCAATGAAGACCTCTTTAATATTTTATTGTGCACTTCTGATCCATATATCTCCAGTATTTGACAAAAATGGAATTCTACCCCCATGGAATTGGACAAAGACGCCAAGCAGCTCCTTGAAGATGAACAGGAGACATACTTAGATGAAATTTTCGCTAAGACAGTTAAATGAAAAATATATTCTACGGAAATTAACATAAAAATTAGAGCAAAAAACCACAATAAATATTCCCCCCTATTGTGAATGGCGTCGTCAACATCACATCAAGACGACAGTAAATATTGTCACTTGTCTGCTCTTTATCGGCTCTTATTGACGATCTAATCTCTAAGGCTTTGTAAGTTAATGTAGCACGTTAATAGTAGTAAATTTTTGTTGTCAAAGAGTAGACAAGTGACAGCTTTTACTGTCGTCTTGATGTGATGATGACGTCGCCATTCGCAATAAGGGGGATTGAAAATTTATAAAAGAAATTTTATTTTATTTGGAATAAAAAGATTTTCTTAGAATTTATGGTAAAACCTTTTTTCGGATATGGATCTCATACATATCTGTTATGGATTTACGTTTAAAATATATTTTTAAATTGTAAAGCTGTCGAACTTACATTTGTTAGTGAATTATTATCACCTAGGCTATTTTACGAAATTTGATTTACAAGGGCCCTATGAGTAAATGTGGACCAATTGCCCTAAAATTTCACAGGGATATCAACGACTAAAATGAAATTAGTTTTGCTAAATATTATATCAATATTAATATATTTAAAACAATTATGAGCTTCAAACCCGTATTCTAGGTGGTCGATTGGAGAAGAGCGCCAAACGTCAAAATAAGTATGTAATTTTTTTAGTTCAGTTAACGTTACCCTTTATAAAATACAATGTTAAATCACTACAATTTATTTTTTTAAGGCCGATAATACCTATATTTTTAAGTCACTTTTCAATCATACATAAGTGTACTTTAATATGGCCTGATTTTAAAGTTAATACATCAAGCTAAAGATGTCTTCTATCCAACAAAAAAAAAATTCATTAAAAATTTAAACGCAGTCAAAAGTTATAGAATTTTGACCGCCAACTCACAAAATGTGCCACTGTGCGTCGATTTATGGAAAAGAATTTATTCGTTAGGTCCTCCAGAAAAGTCTCAATGCTCACTAAGACATATCGAGAAAATCGAGTAAAGTTTACAAACAACGTGCAAATTGGGACGGCCACATTTTTGTGGCCGTGTTATGGTCGGACGTATCTTAAATCAATTTGATGGGTAATGATGGAAACACTTAGGTTAGACTTCCAAAAAATAAATTATGATGTTCCCGATATACTACCAAAACATTTAAAGTAGATGGAGGCAACATAATGGTCTGGGAATGCTTTTTGTGGGATGGAGTGGGAATATTATATTAGATAAATGAAAACGTGAATAAAAATCTATACTGCCAGATTCTAACTGAAGTAATGTAAATATAGTAAGTAAATGGAGTTTTCAGCAACACAACGACCCTAAACATGCGTCGTTGCTTGTCAGAAAATGTTTTTTGGACAACAATGTGAATGTAATGGCACTGCCTGTGCAATCACCGGATTTAAGTTCAATCAAAAATTTATGAAAAATAGTAAAGGAACAAATAGGACCAATAAAATCCCCAAATAAAAAGGAATTGTTGAAAAAAAATTCAGAGTGAAAAGGACTCAATACAACAGAAGACCTGTTAAGATTTGTTGGACTCAATGCCAAAAAGTTGCAGGTGGCAGGCAGGCGTATAAAACAAAGCATATGCTACCAAATATTAGTCACGTGCAAACTTTTTTTGTATGACCCTATTATTTTTTCCCTTTGAAGCCGAAGAACCTAATTAATTTGCATGATTTCTATTTCAATCAATGAACTACATTTATTTGTTATCTACTATAAATAACATATTATATATATATATGTATATATACATATCAATAAAAATAAATCAATAGAAAAGAAATATGTTTAAAACTGAAAAATTTTATTTTGTTTTATTCAAAGTAATTCTAACTGACCCTATTTTTTTTAAACGAACAAAAAAGAAGTGAATAAATGGAAGAAGAATATCCTAATAAATTATAGAAATGTTTCGAAGCACACAACAGCAGTTTCAATATAATAAAGTCGCTACCAAATCACGAATCGAAATAAAATCAACTACCTATTCAAAGCAGTTTGCGCAGACACAAACATTAGCCTTAGGCCTCAGTTTTAGTGCGTACTTTGAACCTAAACGTCTTCAAAAATGGATCACCTACAACGAATTTGTGGAAAGACTGCTAAAGCCGGTGTGTACAATACAATTTAATTCAACATTCGCGGACTATGTCACACAATATTGTAGTATGACCCGAATCACTCTATACGCCACCGTGTACAGCTTGTGGATATGTATCTATCCAATTTATAGAAGATTTTGAAAGTGCAGTAGCTGTGCTTTCAAAAAGACAGCTCATGCCATAATTGATTTATTGAAGGAAACGTTTGGTAAACGCATAGTTTCAGGTTTCGGACCCGTGAATTTGTCTCAAAGATTGTACGATTTAACGCCGCTAGACTAGTTTCTTTAGGGATACGTGAAGTCTCTAGTCTACGCCGATAAGATCCCGAAACGATTGATCACTAGAAGGACAATAGTCGCCGCATTATTGCCGATAAACGGTATATGAATAAAATGAAGAATATCATAATAAATTCGAGAATTGTTTGGAAGACCACACTAGGGCAGTAGCTGATGATCAAATACATATATATAGCATCATCATTGAATAAAATTTCCCTGCTTTGTAATATAATCAAATTTGAGAATACTCATCATTACCTAACCACAATACCAGTACAAGTTTTATCTATGCAATGGAAGAAAAAGAAAATAAAATAAACTGGAATATCTTAATATTCTTTGGAAGATAATAAGGTGGGAGAAGACAGACTAACTAACCACAACAACAGTTCGAAATTTATCAAGGCCACGGAAGAAAATAAAAATTTTAATAAATTCGAGAGAACTGCTTGTGGAAAAGTAAAATTATCAATTACAAATGAAGATGTATGTGCAGAAAAGTGTGATGAAATATTGTATAACGCACCAAACGTCTATTATTTGGAATATCATACGTTTAGAGAATATAGTTTAACTAAGAACATTACCAGTCCTAGTTTTATCAATTAAACGAACGAAAAAGAAGTGAACAAAAGAGGGAAGAGAATATCCTCATAAATTATAGAACTGCTTCGTATAACACACCAGAAGTTTCAACATAAATTTGCTACCAAAATCACAAATCGAAATAAAATCATCTACCTATTCAAAGCAGTTTGCGCAGGCACAAGGAAAAGCATTGGGCCTATTGCTCGCACTTTTACCTCATCAGTTTCAGTGCGCACTTTGAACGGAAAAGTCATTAAAAATGGACTCTCCTATTATCAACTACTGCGAATTTGTGGAAAAACTGCTAAAGCCAAAAAAGCGCAAAACAATTTATGAGTGACATTAATGAAAATGCAAATTGCATAGAAGAAGCAAGCTTGTAATTGGATGTACGAACGCACAATTTATCAAAAAATCTTCTTCGGTTTTGTTGGAAAATCATTACCTTACAGAATAATATTGTGTCACCATTAATAAAAGTAAAAGTTGTATGGAATCGGATGTACGAATGCACACCGTATCAACAAACTCCTCTTCTGCTTTCTTGGCCATTACGCAGTACTTGCAGTAACAGCATAAACACAAGTCAAATAAGCCTCGAACTGGATGAGAGAATGGATACCATACCACCAAACTCATACGCTTATGCTGACCACCAGAACAGCTTAAGTAACATGAACGTAGCGCTGTGATATATGTACAAATTGCGATGAAATATAAGTTCAGTTTTAAATTTAAAAAAAATGAATAAATAAAAAAATTAAGAATACCATATTTAACTTATTCTGAGCCGCACTGTATGTTGCTTACATAAATTACCAGCTGAGGAGTTCTTTGCTGTCACTTTAAATATTGAAAGTTCTATTCGTTAGTAATCTAATTATTGCGGTGGGGGGGGGGGGTATACTCTGTAATTCGAAAAGAAAGAAAATGCTTTCGAATTTGTAAGTTTATAACATATAAACTCGAAAGAATTTTTATTCGTTGAGAATTACTGAATAGGCCTCTTAGTCTTTAAGGACCGATACTAACAAAGCAAAGATTATAAAAAGCAGAGAACACGAAGTTATTTCTAATTAAAATTTTTTTGGAAAAATTTGGTTTTTTTTACATAACTTATCGATTTTCAAAAATCATGCCTGGTTTGAAAGATAAGACAGAGATGATCTATCAATAGAATTAAATTCATAATCCGCTTTGAAAGAGAAAAAAGTTAGGACTGTTTAAAGTTGAAACTTTAAGGCAAATGTTTATTGAATATATTTAAAAAAAGTATTTGCGTTCTCTATGGTCTCTGAAATAGGCCTAAATAATTTTAGTGTATCACAATGTGATTTTTTATAAGAGGAGACTTTACAGAGAAAAAAATGCAATTGAACTTTTAATTAAATAAAATTTTAAACAAAAGTTAAATTTGTGAAGACTTGACAAACTTCGAGGAATTTGCGCCACTACAAATAAATTTTTTTTTAATAAATCCAATTCAATGTTTCAGTGTCGGAAGATGGATTATATCCATTTTTAGGAAGACGGATCACATCTGTCAGCGTCTTTTTTTATTTTCAGGAAAAGTACTTCCCATATAATCTTCGGATTTCCGCCCACGAACTCAGAACCAGGCAGTAGCAATGCCCAACAACGAATTGGACCCACCAGAAGAGGGCAGTATGGCCCTTGTGGTTCCCGCGATATACACAAATATCAAGGATGAAATGGATATGTATTTTTAGACGACGATTTATCATTGCTACTCAAGAAAAAGAAACTAAAAGGAATAGAAATATCCTAATATATTAGAGAAATGGATATCATATGAAACGTCTCTTCTTTGTAGCACAATACCAGTAAAAGTTTCATAAATGCAACTGAAGAAACTCGAAAAGAAAGGAAGAGGAAAATGTTAATAATTTAGGAAATTGCTTGGAAGACCTTACTGGTAGTTGCGGAAATCGACAATATTGATATTGGATGATTATGCTGTTCGAAACTATTTACTGCCTAATGCGACGATTTATCTTTGCTACGCAAGAAAAGGAAAATAAAAGGGATAGAAACAAACTAAGATATTAGATAAATGGATATCATATGAAACGTCTGCTCTTTGTAGCACAGTACTAGTAAAAGTTTAATAAATGCAACTGAAGAAAAACAAAAAGAAAGGAAGAGGAAAATTGTAATTATTCTGGTGATTGCTTGGAAGACTTTACTGGTAGTCGCAGAAATCGACAATTGATATTGGAGGACTATGCTGTTCGAAACTATTTACTACCTAATGCATGAAACGACTCTTCTTTGTAGCACAGTTTCAGTAAAAGTTTCATAAATGCAACTGAAGAAAATAAAAAGAAAGGAAGAGGAAAATGGTAATTTTTCTGGGGATTGCTTGGAAGACTTTACTGGTATTCGCAGAAATCGACGATAGATATTGGATGATTATGCTGTTCGAAACTATTTACTAAGTAATGCATGAAACGTCTCTTCTTTGTAGCACAATACCAGTAAAAGTTTCATAAATGCAACTGAAGAAAATCAAAAAGAAAGGAAGAGGAAAATGGTAATTTTTCTGGTGATTCCTTGGAAGACTTTACTGGTAGTCGCAGAAATCGACGATTGATATTGGAGGACTATGCTGTTCGAAACTATTTAATACCTAATGCATGAAACGTCTCTTCTTTGTACCACAGTACTAGTAAAAGTTTCATAAATGCAACTGAAGAAAATCAAAAAGAAAGGAAGAGGAAAATGGTAATTTTTCTGGTGATTGCTTGGAAGACTTTACTGGTAGTCGCAGAAATCGACGATTGATATTGGAGGACTATGCTGTTCGAAACTATTTAATACCTAATGCATGAAACGTCTCTTCTTTGTAGCACAGTACTAGTAAAAGTTTCATAAATGCAACTGAAGAAAATCAAAAAGAAAGGAAGAGGAAAATGGTAATTATTCTGGTGATTGCTTGGAAGACTTTACTGGTAGTCGCAGAAATCGACGATTGATATTGGAGGACTATGCTGTTCGAAACTATTTACTACCTAATGCATGAAACGTCTCTTCTTTGTAGCACAGTTCCAGTAAAAGTGTCATAAATGCAACTGAAGAAAATCAAAAAGAAAGGAAGAGGAAAATGGTAATTTTTCTGGTGATTGCTTGTAAGACTTTACTGGTAGTCGCAGAAATAGACGATTGATATTGGATGATTATGCTGTTCGAAACTATTTACTAAGTAATGCATGAAACGTCTCTTCTTTGTAGCACAATACCAGTAAAAGTTTCATAAATGCAACTGAAGAAACTCGAAAAGAAAGGAAGAGGAAAATGTTAATAATTTAGGAATTGCTTGGAAGATCTTACTGGTAGTTGCGGAAATCGACAATATTGATATTGGATGATTATGCTGTTCGAAACTATTTACTACCTAATGCGACGATTTATCTTTGCTACGCAAGAAAAGGAAAATAAAAGGGATAGAAACAAACTAAGATATTAGATAAATGGATATCATATGAAACGTCTGCTCTTTGTAGCACAGTACTAGTAAAAGTTTCATAAATGCAACTGAAGAAAATCAAAAAGAAAGGAAGAGGAAAATGGTAATTTTTCTGGTGATTGCTTGGAAGACTTTACTGGTATTCGCAGAAATCGACGATTGATATTGGATGATTATGCTGTTCGAAACTATTTACTACCTAATGCATGAAACGTCTCTTCTTTGTAGCACAGTTCCAGTAAAAGTTTCATAAATGCAACTGAAGAAACTCGAAAAGAAAGGAAGAGGAAAATGTTAATAATTTAGGAATTGCTTGGAAGATCTTACTGGTAGTTGCGGAAATCGACAATATTGATATTGGATGATTATGCTGTTCGAAACTATTTACTACCTAATGCGACGATTTATCTTTGCTACGCAAGAAAAGGAAAATAAAAGGGATAGAAACAAACTAAGATATTAGATAAATGGATATCATATGAAACGTCTGCTCTTTGTAGCACAGTACCAGTAAAAGTTTCATAAATGCAACTGAAGAAAATCAAAAAGAAAGGAAGAGGAAAATGGTAATTATTCTGGTGATTGCTTGGAAGACTTTAATGGTAGTCGCAGAAATCAACAATTGATATTGGAGGACTATGCTGTTCGAAACTATTTACTACCTAATGCATGAAACGTCTCTTCTTTTTAGCACAGTTCCAGTAAAAGTTTCATAAATGCAACTGAAGAAAATCAAAAAGAAAGGAAGAGGAAAATGGTAATTATTCTGGTGATTGCTTGGAAGACTTTACTGGTAGTCGCAGAAATCGACGATTGATATTGGAGGACTATGCTGTTCGAAACTATTTAATACCTAATGCATGAAACGTCTCTTCTTTGTAGCACAGTACCAGTAAAAGTTTCATAATTGCAACTGAAGAAAATCAAAAAGAAAGGAAGAGGAAAATGGTAATTTTTCTGGTGATTGCTTGGAAGACTTTACTGGTAGTCGCAGAAATCGACGATTGATATTGGAGGACTATGCTGTTCGAAACTATTTAATACCTAATGCATGAAACGTCTCTTCTTTGTACCACAGTACTAGTAAAAGTTTCATAAATGCAACTGAAGAAAATCAAAAAGAAAGGAAGAGGAAAATGGTAATTTTTCTGGTGATTGCTTGGAAGACTTTACTGGTAGTCGCAGAAATCGACGATTGATGTTGGAGGACTATGCTGTTCGAAACTATTTAATACCTAATGCATGAAACGTCTCTTCTTTGTAGCACAGTACTAGTAAAAGTTTCATAAATGCAACTGAAGAAAATCAAAAAGAAAGGAAGAGGAAAATGGTAATTATTCTGGTGATTGCTTGGAAGACTTTACTGGTAGTCGCAGAAATCGACGATTGATATTGGATGATTATGCTGTTCGAAACTATTTACTAACTAATGCATGAAACGTCTCTTCTTTGTAGCACAATACCAGTAAAAGTTTCATAAATGCAACTGAAGAAACTCGAAAAGAAAGGAAGAGGAAAATGTTAATAATTTAGGAAATTGCTTGGAAGACCTTACTGGTACTTGCGGAAATTGACAATATTGATATTGGATGATTATGCTGTTCGAAACTATTTACTACTTAATGCATGAAACGTCTATTCTTTGTGGCACAAAACCAGTAAAAGTTTCATAAATGCAAATGAAGAAATTCGAAAAGAAAGGAAGAGGAAAATGTTAATAATTTAGGTGATTGCTTGGAGGACTTTACTGGTAGTTACGGAAATCCACGATATTGATATTGGATGATTATGCTGTTCGAAACTATTTACTAAGTAATGCATGAAACGTCTCTTCTTTGTAGCACAATACCAGTAAAAGTTTCATAAATGCAACTGAAGAAACTCGAAAAGAAAGGAAGAGGAAAATGTTAATAATTTAGGAATTGCTTGGAAGATCTTACTGGTAGTTGCGGAAATCGACAATATTGATATTGGATGATTATGCTGTTCGAAACTATTTACTACCTAATGCGACGATTTATCTTTGCTACGCAAGAAAAGGAAAATAAAAGGGATAGAAACAAACTAAGATATTAGATAAATGGATATCATATGAAACGTCTGCTCTTTGTAGCACAATACCAGAAAAGTTTCATAAATGCAACTGAAGAAACACAAAGAGAAACGAGAAGGAAATTCTTAATAAATAAGGTGATTGCTTGGAAAACCTTACTAATAGTTGCAGAAATCGACGATATTGATATTAGAGGATTATGATGATGTTCGAAACTACTTATTGCCTAACCTTAATACAATTAGATTTCCAAACATAATCCAAATCATGCAAGTCTCTTAGAAACTTTAAAATCTGGTGAGTTGGACGCAGTTTTTGAGTATAGATAGCCTTATTAATTATAATGAGATATGTATAGTAAGAACCGTGACACTTGGGAAAGTTCATACGTCCATATCGGATTGAAGACACAAAGAAAAATTTTTTGCTCAAGTCAGGTGTCTAATAGTCACTTTCGATAACGTGCTGATTCGATCACTTAGCATTTGCATGGTTCGATATGGAATGTTATTATCTTAAACTGAGAAAACGTTATCTAATCAACACGTTATCGAAAGCGACGATTAGACCCAAGATGGAACTGTCCTGTTGTTGGATATTGGCATTGACGGTCTTCTACTTTATAAAAGTTTTGGCACTGGATTGTGGGGGCCGATCTGGGGAAAAATTTTTGATGAACCAAAAGTTAGTATATTTTTAATAGCAGATCAATGTGGAGATCAAGAAATTGATTGCAGGATTTATTTTTTGGGGGAAGAGAGTATAAAGTCCAAATCAGGGCATTTGTTGGCTTCGATGCTTCAGCGAGGTCGATCGGTCATTCATTTGTGGCACGAAGGGTCACAACCTTCTGAACAGATGTCATCGCTGTCGCCAACAAGTGGTGCGAATCGGAGATAGGACCATATTTTCTGTTCTCAGAGATATAAAAAGTTGTTTATACAGCAAAACTGCAGGTGAGTTTAAGACACTAGGAATTGAAATGGTTTCTCAATTTCCTCTGGATGCACAAAGGGATCATCGTATTGGACCCTAGATGTAGTTTTTCACCAGCAGCCATTGCATCTTTTGGATTTGTGTGTAACAAGAAACATTTTAATGTTACTTGTTAGCAATAAAAAGTCTTAAAAATTCAATACGTCCATCAATGCTAAAATGTCTCGAGGTATCAGAGTTTTGCAGAAAACCTAAACCATTGGAAGAAATGCGAAGCTCAAAGGCAGTCAAGTACAGTACAGAATTTTTACTCTATACAGGCGTATTACTTTTAACCCAAAACATAAAAACAATGCACAAATTCCAAGTGCGAAAGAAAAATTATTTTTTTTTTGAAAAACATGTTAAAAGAGTTCTATATTTTTTATGGCAAGGAAACTCTTTCTTACAAATCTCAAAGCAAGCAGCCTGCTGCATGCAAGTGAGATTTTTGATAATTGCAGAAATTTTATGTCTTTTCCTAAAGATCCTTAAACAAAATATTACGAAACCATTTAGATACTGCAAACATAAATAAAAGCTGAAGGTTTTTTTGAACTGGCTATTAAGCAAATGTTAAACATTTTCAAGGAGGAGGAAGAAAACGAGGATCAGAAAACTAGACTTCATACATTATAGATTTTGTTGAAGAAACCAAAAGGGAAACACATCTAATTAATCGCACAAAAGAAAATTGAATGAAAAAAATTCTATTGGGTTAAATGAATTCACATTAATTAAAGAATATAAATACTGTCCTACGTCTAGTGGGCAAACAAAAGAGAGAACGGCAATGAAAGAATATTCCCAAAAGAAAACGGAAAACTTAGGTTACTAAAGCGTTATCTACGAGTATAAGATAATCACAAAACTGATGGCGATCCCACACTCCACAATATTCTGAACAGGATTAAAGAGAGCATATCTAGGCCAGTATTTTTTTGTAAGACGCCTTTGCATTATTTTTGGACTTGGCATTGTCAAAGGAAAATTATTCTATTTTACGAAACTTTTTATTAAGGCAGCATAATGTAAATGTACTTCCCTCATACCGCAAAATTACTACCGCAAAGAACAAGGAAGCGATTCCGATTGACTTTCAAGAGAAAACTGAAATGTCAGCAGAGATTAAACTTCAATATTTAATGGATCATACTGCACGCCTAACTAATTCAAAGTTTAGCTGAAGAACAGTTGAAACTAATTTCCAATAAACTCACATCACTCACTAAATGGGTACGTGAGGGATCATCCTATCAAAGTGCTTTCAATTGAAATGACAACCACAGATGCAAATAGGTTTAAGGCTGCTTCTGTAGTTCCATTTAAGACTTAAAAGTGAAACTTCCTCAGAGCACTGGAAAATTTAACCGCCTAATATTATTTCAATATTCAAGAGTCAGTCGTCTTCAGAAGTAATCATCAAGTCTAGAGAGAGCAATATTAAAAATCTAATTGATAAACTTAATTCTTCTGTTTGTTGAAATAAAGTTAGGTTAGGTTAGGTTACCAGGCTGCTGCCAAGGAAGGGAAAAAAATTAGAGTCCAGATCACTTGGATCGCTTTGTGCTACATGTGAGTTGAGGAGAAGATAGTGAGAGAGGGTGAGATGGAAGGAATAGTGATGAAGATGACAGGTGGTTAAGGAAGAGATAGAGAAAAGAGCTCTGTCACGTTTGCACGTTTTTTTCTTCTTCAAATAATGCAGTGTTGCAGCGCCTCTGTTGTGAAATGAGGCGTATAAAATTATGAAGCTGTGTTTAGTAGCCATTTTATTGGTATTTTACTTGGCCGATGATTCTGCTGCACAGCGAATTGGGATTACTATCTGCTGAAGTTTAGGCATAGTTTAGTGAACAGTGCCTTATGCCTGCATCACTAAAATCACTACAACTGATACAAAAAACACTAATGAACATCACAAAAATAAGTGGTATTGTTATTTTTAATGACTGTCGGAGACCGGACTCAAACCCATGACCTTCGGTTTTGTAGTCAACGTGCTAACTACATACCTCAGCCAAGGCTTGAAATAAGGAAAGGGAAAATGTTTGCTGTCGTCTGTCATATATATCTTGTCTTACAATGATTGATGGTAAAGTCTTGAATGTAATTACGAACAGTTTGTCAAGTTTAAAATGTGCACAGAAAGACTTTGAAAATTTTAACAATTGTACCGGGCTGGAACATGCTAGCGGGACAATATGCATGACGTTATTTCCACGAACCACTGATATCGACTTCTAAACAACCCGAAAGAAAAATATTTTTTTTTCAGAACGAGTCGAAATGGATTTTTTATTTTTGAAGAAGGGCTAAAACATGACAAAACTGAACGCTGAACAGTGGAATATTTAAAATGTCTAATGTTTATGACGTTTCTCTGAAGCGACTTAAAATTAAAATATCAAGCCTTTCAACAGCAAAATTCAAACAAAATGGACTTCCTTAAAGTGTAAAAAGAAATGTTTCTAATCAAACATAAAGATTGATTAGATGTGTGTTAACAAGCGTTACAGTTGTAAAATTTCAAAACAAAAAAAAGCACAAAAAGGGAATTTTTTTTTTAAAAAAGGGGGCACCAAAAAGGCGTTTTTAAATAGCGCGCGTTCCAAAAACGAAAAACAGTGAGAAAATTTATTTAACTTTTTATAAATATTTGAATAATAATAACAATAGATAAACAACAACAAAATAGCACAGATAATCAAATTCGCAGTATCGCACGACAACATCATACAAGAAACCATAGCCACAAAGAAATCTAAAGATGTACCTACAATTAGCCCAATACATCAGGAACATACAGCACGTAATCAATATGGAAACAATAGCAATAGCACAAGGGCTTATTACTAGCTCTTTGGGAAACGTGCCGAAAGAAACCAACAATAAAGTAAAAAGGATAAACCTGAACGAAAAAATAATAACCAAGATGCAAAAAGGCTATACTTATCAAGGCAAGAACAACAATGAGAGAAACTTTAGAACGACAGATATAACCTTTGGTCAATGACCCGATACGTGAATTCCAGCAAATAATGAGAATGTAAAAAATTCTATAGTAATAATAAAAATACAAGTGATAATAGTTAAAGCTGAACCTTGATGAGAAAATATTAACCGAAATGCAAAAAGCAATCTGTATCGACACGTCTGCTAATATGCACACAAAAAAGTAATATGAATGCTTTTGTATTATTAATTAAAAGATTTGTAGTATCAATTAAAAAATTAATTAAATTTGTTACCTATAAACAATTAGCTAATATCAATTAAGTTTTTCCAGTCATTAATACAATTAATTAATACAATTAAAAATTTAATCAATACAATTAAATTCTTAATTGAAAATATTAAGTGGTGAATACTTTTTTCTGTGTGAGGGAAACATTAAACTAAAGGATATAAAACATGGATTATATCCCATAATAATAACATAACAATAATAATTATATACATGGGAGGAAGGGGTTTAACTGACATAGGTAACCTTCTAGAAAACCAGAAAACAGCTGTCACAGCCCTGCATTATACAAAAACGTGAAAAATGCAACACTGCATAAAGACAGCTCTGAAAGGGAGTGATGCCAGACGAAATATAAACGGGTGCGTTAGAGTTGCCACAGTAGGAGAAACGTGGAATTGGACGAGTCAGAATATAAGCATATCAGGGCAATTATGAATAAAATTCCGCGGGAAATTTCTCCCCTTTCCAACTAGAATTTTTTGTTTTCCCTATCATTTGCTATTAATTGGAATTGTTGCCTGGGAAAAATTTCTCGCGGAATTTTTTTCATAATTGTCTTTCATATAAAGTTGGCTGCAGTTGAATGTAGTTCGGAGGTGAAAAGACGCCATACTTAGAATTAATTAGATTAGATTGCAAAGTAAAAGGTTGTCGAAAAAAAGAGAAGGTAAATAGAACCCGAAATAATTCGGGGAAAATAAGATTAAAAAAATTAAGGCAGCCACAGCACCAGGTCAGGTAAAAGGGAAACCGCGACACAAGGTAAGGTATTGCCCGAATCTTTTTAGTGAACAAGTGATAAAACAAAAATAATCTAAATAGAGCCAACAAAGTCGCAGTGGTCACATGAAATGCGGAAAGCTATATCCTCTGGCCGCAATCTTCAAAGTGTCTGGCTACAAACTACAAAAACTTTTGACAATAATTCTACAAAATTTTCCGGCTGCATTCATCAACATTTTTGGCACTAATTCTACAAAATTTTACGGCTGCATTCATCAACAAAAAAATCACATATTTCCAAAAAAAATTATTTGCATCGATTAAGTCTTTTGAGAAAAAACACTTTTTTCCTTAAAGAAAAAATTTAAATTGCTAGATTCAAGAAATTTTAGGCTGCTTTCGGGCAGTCTTTCTGAAAATTACAGCGGGAGCTGGTGCAGAACTTAAATTACACCCCAGCGCTGTAGCATAGATCCCACCCCGTTGCTTTCATTTTAGAGTTGTGAGCTCTGCTCAATAGAGCGGTCACGCAGTCCACGTGACAAAACACTTAATTATTGTTTTGTTACGTGTTAAGAATAAGGATTAGTATCTGCTGAAGTTTAGGTTTAGTTTAGTGATCAGTGCTTTATATGCCTGCAGCACAACAACTGATACAAAGGGACACTAATGCACATCACAAAAATGCGTGGTGTTGCTATTTTTAATGACTGTCGGAGGCCGATCTTGATCAAAAGATTTTCGTAGTTTTGTAGTCAGCGTGCTAACTGCTTCAGCCAACGCCACCTTCCCACTAACATATCTAAATGTTCAGTTTAATAGACCTTTCAGAAGGGAAAAAGTAAAAGTAAGAGTAAGTAAGTTAGGAATAATTAATGTGGCCGTCCCAAATACTCAGAATCGAGAGATAGAGAGTATACACAGAAAGAAAAAAGCCGTGCTAAATTCAACTTTTTTCCACTTAATTTTAATAATAGTCGTACTTAAAAGTTTAAGTATGAATAGTACTAAAATTTACTTAAAACAATCCGAAAATGGGATTACTTCAGAAAACCAATCCTAGAGTTTCTTAAAATGAGTGTGAAATATTTAAATAATATAAAAACCCCTAAATCAAGTTCAAAATTCTTGAATTGATTAAAAAATTCATATATAAAGTACGACTGCGTGCACAAACACATACACATACATATGTATGGACATATGAAAAAAATACATAAAAAAACTTTTAACAAAAAAATTGAAAGTTCACTAACTAGGGTACTCAGGATTGAAATTCAACAAAAATTTAGTTTAATAAAAAAAATCATCGAAAATAATATAATGTATGTACTTATTGAATAAAAATGTAAAATTTACGAAAAAACTAAATTTCTTATTATTATTTAAATAATCGTATTGTGTGTAAGAGTTTTATTTAATAATATAAAAGTGAATATAATAAAAAAAACTTATGTATGGTATGTATATAACTTGTTTTTTGACATGGCACGCAACTTGCGCTATACTCTGTAATTCGATACGAAAGCAAATGTTTTCGAAATGCAATGTTTCGAAATACAGGGTAGACTTCGATTGCGAAACAGCCTAGGGATATTTAAAGAGTAAATAAAAAATATAAATTTATAATATCGCTAACTTGCTGGAACAACCTCATAACTCGATAATTAAATTTTTAATGATACAGAATTAATATTTATTTCATTATTCACATAGTGTAAAAAGTTCATACAAATAATTCGTTTATTCAGCTCTCGAGAAAAAACATTTGATTTTTCCATTAAATTGTGTGTAAATTGATAACTTTCAACTTATTTTCTGTAAACTACATACATACAGTCTGTCAATAATGAGTTTGCACATTGAAAATTATCATGATTTAATAAAAGATTATTTGTAATTTAATAGCATTTTCATTCAACAAAAAATTTTGTATGTATATTATCATAAATTGATGGGTATTTATAGGAATGGCGTTGCAAAAAATGTTAATACGTTGTAAACAAAAAAGAAACACACACAAAAATTTTTTTACTTAATTTCCCCGTGTCAATAAACTCTTTGCACTCTTTCTCTTTATGTTAAAGAACTCTTTGCTCAGCGTGCAATTTTTAATCTCTTTTCTACAAAACGGTGATTTCCCGTTATAATTTACGTACATTGTTCATGACAATTGATTTTTAGGTCAATTTGTGATGAACTTTTGCATTGCACACGTCGTAAATTTATTATAGTAAAAGATTCAAAAATGCCTGGAAAAAGATTATCCTACAATAATATTCAGTTGATTTATTATAATCGCCAACTAGGAAGAAGTGCAGATGAGTTATCGGAAATGTTTGCAGTATCACGGAGAACAATTTACAACGTCATAAATCGAGCTGAAAAAGAGAATAGACTAGAATTAAAGCAAGGAGGTGAGCGAAAAAATAAGATTAGTAAACGTGCCGAGCGCTTTATTATAAGAAAACTGGCTCAAAACCCAAAAGTTTCTACTAGAGCACTGGCGGCAGAGCTAGAGGAAGAGCTTGGCATTACTGTCTACCATGAGACAGTGCGTCAGACATAATTAAAAATAAGTACTCCTCGAGAGCAGCAAGAAAAAAACCACTCCTGTCAGCAGCAAATGTAGAAAAGCGGTTTTCGTTCGCTATTAATAACGTGTCACAGCCGAATGAGTATTGGGACAATGTAATATTTTGTGATGAGACGAAGATGATGCTATACTACAACGATGGACCACCTAGGGTGTGGGGCAAACCTTTAACATCTCTAAATCCACAAAATATCATACCAACCGTAAAATTTGGAAAAATGTCTGTTATGATTTGGGGATGCATCTCAAGTCAAGGAGTGGGTGACCTTGCTTTCATAGACTCAACAATGGACGCACATCAATATTTAAACATTTTGCGGACCCATTTGGTTAGCAGTGCGCAGAAATTTGAATTTATTACGGACAACAGGCCAAATTTTAAATTTTACCAAGATAATGATCCAAAACACAAGTCGCATATGGTGCGGATGTGCCTGTTATACAACTGTGGGCACGTCATCGATACACCCGCTCAAAGTCCCGATCTCAATCCAATAGAGAATCTATGGGTGTTTTTGAAAAAAAGAGTCGCTAAACGCCAGCCAAAAAATATGACGTCGCTGAAAACAGCAATATCGGAAGAGTGGCAGAAAATACCAACCAACTATGACCTGAAGAAGCTAGTAGGTTCAATGAAAACCCGTTTACAGTGTGTGGTAGATGCTAAAGGTTTTCATACCAAATATTAAACTTTCAAAAAACTAAATTTTAAAATTTTCTACTGAAACCAAATAGACAATGAAATTTTTGTGCAAAGAGTTAATTGACAATGTGATATGAAGTAATTTTTTTTTTTTTTGTTAAATATTTTTTTTGTTAGGATTGATTACAAATTTTTTTTATACGATCTCTCTAAATACCTATAAGTTTAAGATATATGTAAATAAATGTATTTTTTGAATAAAAATATCATGGAATTACTAATAATTTTAACGAAACTGTGTTTGTGCAAACTCATTATTGACAGACTGTATATTTTTGAGTTTTGACGTTGTTCAACTAAATATTTTCAATTACAAATTACCCGTACTTTTCTAAACTTCATGTTGCCGTTAGGAAAAAGGCCAACAAATAACTTATATGTTAATCTGCAATTAAACATACATATTATGTATGTACATCTTAGGTAAAAAATTGTAATAGGTATGAAAATCTTCTGCATATGCATGCCTCTTTGGTTCTTATTGTATAATTATTTTCTTTTGCTTGACTCGCTGTAAGACCGGACTCAGAAAGATGTTATCGCTCTAGGTGACCAAGAAGGAATCCCTAGCTTCTTAATGACATAGTTTCCCTTAGAGCACTGATGGGGTTGCACTTTTAGAGCGATGACGATTATAAATGTAATCAATTAAGAAACGTGGGCTTTAGGTTGAGAGCAAAACAGATAATTATTCATTGATGACAAAAAGGCAGCTTTGTGCAGGCACTTGTGTTTTTTATAAAAATTAAATTGTATTTTTATTATTTTTGAATTTTTAAAATTGTTTCAAATTCTTTTGGTCTCAATTTTACATACATACATAGATATTTTGTTTCTTAATAGACATACATATCAGAGATTGACAGGAGTTGATTCAATTTTACTGCCCACTCCTATACTTTTGCTTTTGTTTTGTTTTCAAACATCAACAAATCTATTACATTGTTTGTAGAGTTTGCTTGTGTAAATGCATTGCTTTTACTTAATCTCTTTTTTCGATACCGTTAGCAATAACAACATACAAAACATTCCTTTGTATACAAAACACTCCAGTGATTCATTAAAAACTCAAATTACAGCTTAACTCTTTTGACTAAAATAGTGTTTTGTATTATTTGTTTTAACAGCAAATATTTTTGAAAATGAATTCGGAAATACTAAAAAATATTGAAAATGGTGTTTTTCTCTTAAGAAAGGGAAAAAGTAAAAGCAAAATTTGGGAAGTTTTTTCCCACATTGAAAATGCTGATGGTGAAATTATTGAAGGACTGGTAATTTGTGAAAAATGTAATCGTATTCTAAAATTTAATGGAAAACAAACATCCAATCTCATCCGCCACAAGTGTTATGATGTTCGGAATCGCACTGTTGCTTTAAAAAAAAGTAAGAAATGCTGATAAAGAAAACGTTTTGTTAGCGTGTTCGCATTGGGTTGTACAGGACTGTCGCCCGTTTTCAATTGTAGATGGTGGAGGTTTTAAGAAAATTGTCCAATCTCTTCTAGATATTGGTACAAAATACGGTTGTAATGTGGACATAAACGACATGTTGCATGCTTCTAGAACAATTTCTCGCCGAATAAGCGACATGGCAGAGGAGAAAAGATTATATATTAAAGAGGAGTTGGGTCTTGCCGTAGCGAGCGGTACCGCGTCCATTACGTGTGATCTTTGGACTGACAATTTTGTGAAGAGGAAGTTTTTATGTGCAACGTTTCATTTTATTAAAGATTTGAAGTTAAAAGAAATTGTGTTGGGAGTGAAATCAATGGATTTGCAAAAATCCACAGCCAATAACGTTTTAACAAAATTAAATTCTATTTTGAAAGATTTCGATATAAATACAACGGAAAACATAACTTTCGTTACTGACAGAGGATCGAACATAGTAAAGGCACTTAAAGATCAAAAAAGACTTAACTGTGCAAATCACTTGCTGAATAATGTATTGGATTCCGGCTTTAGCAGCACCGAAGAGCTAACCCCACTTTTTGATGCTTGTAAAAGATTAGTCAAATATTTCAAAAAGACTTCTTTGCAGCACATGCTTTCAACTTCTCTAAAAAATTATTGCGTTACCAGATGGAACTCACATTTAAATTTATTTCAATCGGTTTCAAACAATTACCCCAAAATTCAAGAAATTCTTTCTTCACGAAATGAAACAGACAGAATTTCAGATATAAGTTTACATATTTTAAATGCATTAGTAGAAATATTTGAAAAATTTGATTTGGTAAGCAGAAAATTGCAAGGCGCAAATTATGTTACAATAAATTACGTTTATTTAACCATCAATACCGTAAAAACTATTTGCGAAGAAAAAGATTGGGATATCCAAGTAATAAAATCACTTAAAATAAACATTTTAAGAGAATTGTCAAATAAGTACATTGCTAATTTATCTACAGTACACTATACGGCTTGTTTTTTATATCCACCAACCAATTATTGTTTGGATGAAAGTAAACTGAATGAAGTGAAAGATTTTTGTGTTTCCGAAATAATGAAATCTGTTCCATTGTCCCTTACTCCAGTCAATTCTTCAGCTTATGATGAATCTCCACAGGATTTCCAACTATTTTTCTCTAATTTTATGAGCTCAACAAATCCATCTGCGGAAGAAAGTGTTTCTGATGAAGTTCATCGATATAGTCATTTGAAAACTAACTTTGATGTAAATTTTGACGTGTTGCAATGGTGGGAAAACCATAGTTCAGAATATCCCCGTTTATGCAAATTTGCCCAAAAAATTCTGGCTATACCAGCCAGCAGTGCCTCTTCTGAGAGAGTTTTTTCTGCAGCAGGTAATATAATTACAGAAAAGCGTAACCGAATTGGCCCAAAAACCGTGAATAATTTACTTTTTCTTAATTCCCTATGTAAATATGAATAAATTTTTGAATTGAAAATATCTAAACTTCAATTAAAATGATGTAGTATATATTAATAAAGTAGATTGATGATCAACCTTAAGTACTTCAATTTCGAAGAAAATGTATGCAAATACTAGTATGTATTATATCTTTATTTTATTATTGTTTGGTAACGAATTATAGCGCTTAAAATATTAAAAAAAAATAAAAATATTTAAATCTGAATTAAACAATATAATTTTGCAATAGGTAATTTGATCAACACAACCTACAAAAATAAATTTAACCGCGTATGTATAAGTTATTAATTTTTTTAATATTAATAAAAAAAAACTGTTTGATCATTTTTGATTTTTTGGAAAATTAAAAAAATATATATTTTATAATTTTTTATTTAAAGTGAAATAAACATAACCTGATTTCTTATTTCAAAACTTTAAAAAATTACTGTAATTTTGTTTCCTAAATTTTGAAGTATAGGTGATATTTTGTAAACTATTTTTTTCTTACATAGGTATTAATAATATTTATTTCTTTTTGTACATAAAATACAAGAAAAATACTTCTAAATAAAAAAAACAAAAATAATCTACGTATTTTATTAAAAATGTACGAAAAACTGCATCATTTTTCATTGCAACCGTGATATTGTTTATCTTTTGCTAGTAATTGGTTTATTCACACTTAAACAGTGAAACACTCCAAAATACTTACTGCTTTTATGATTAGTTGGAGTGTTTAGAATTTGCAATCAACAACAAGCAGTTTGTAGCAAAAGGCATACTAAGTTGAATCATGCTTTAACAATATTCCTTTAATTGGTGCCTATTGCTAGCTCAATATTCTTTTTTCTAAAAGCAAAGAATTGCCATTTGAGTGCGATTCATGTCATTCTCTGATACATATGTGAATATGTATATTTTTGTATACATGTAGCTGCGCAGGTAGATACAATAGTTTGAAATCATTGTTGCATTTCAATGCTTTCAAGTTTTTCAAAAAACTATTAAAAAAACCTGTACGTATATAAAATCTAGAATTTTTCTTCTGTAGAACATTTTAATAGAAATTTGGGATCGATTAGCATTCTTCATCAGAGTAACGAAAAGAAAGCAATACCCTGTGTCTTGGTCTTTCTATGCAGTTTTGCGAAAAGCTTTTCAAGTCAAAAAAAACTACAGATAGTATATATATTTATATATATTTATATATATATATATTTATATATGTACATATATAAATTATTTGTGCATGTAGTTTTTGGAATTGACGATAAGAAGATCGATAGCTGGTAGCAAAGTTGAGGATTCCTAAGAAAAACAAGTATTAAACCAGGAATATCCTAAGCCAGTTTTTAATATCGATAAGATTTTAATATTGTGATTATATTTTACATTTTGTATTACATATATTCACAGCTCTTTAAAACTTTATATTAAATGTATATTGCAAAATTTTAATTTAACTAACAATTAATTTTAACTGATATTGTAAATTTTAACTCTTTGCCTCAATAATTAAAACTGAATAATATTGTAAAATAAAATTATTTAAAAATTAAATGAAATCCTTTCACTCAATAAATCAAGTTAGGATTTCTTAACACAAGCGCATTTTACCATTGATTCAAACTCACGTTTTCTAAATCAATTCCATTTTAGGATTATTTTAAGAACGGATTCGAAATTAAATCAATCGAATTTTTAGATTAATTCAATCTCATATATTCTTAAATCAATCTCATTTTGGGAGCATTTTAAGTACGGACTCGCGATTAAATCAACTTAGAAATTTTTGAATAAAGAGCATTTTGAAATTGATTCAATCTCAGGTTTTCTGAAATCAATCTGCTTTTGGGATTATTTCGAGTACTTTTTCGGGATTATATATGGATAAAATTAAGTATTCATCATTTGAATCAAACTTTCTGTACTTGATTTAAGTAAATCCGTACTTACCATACTTATGACACCGCTGTGGATTGATTTAAGTACGGATGGATTGATTTTTTTTTGAGTGTACGGAAAAAATATCAAAGTGAAGGAAGTAAGAATAATACCGATAGTACTATCAAGTACTGGAAATATTCCACACAATATGCTGGTTGGACTTAAAGTACGAGTATTATAAAAAATATCCAAAAGTCAACGGTCATAGCAACAACTAGAATTGTGCGCCGCACGGTGGTTCAGAATCAATTTTCATCGACCAAAACAATTTTTTTTTCTTGACACACTCTTAAAATTTTTAGGCCATCAGAAAGGTAGCCAAAAAAAATTGGTCAAAATATTCTCAATAGTGGGCGTGGTGGCATGCTGCTATAAACAACAAATTTTTGTTAATTTAAAAAAAAAACAAAAATGTCTCATATTTTATCTGAAATAACTTACACTTTTGCACCCGCCTGTGGAACACTTTTTTTATTTTAATGAAAATACTCAAAAATTATAAACAAAATTTTTTAGAAAATCTACCTTAGATATCACGTAAATGCCATTCTACATTAACAATAGCAAACTGATTTTTATATACATAACTTTTAATTAAAAAATAGAGATTAGTATTTAAAACCGAATACGGCAAACTCCAAATAAACAATCAGAAGTACAAATCGCAAGTAGCAAAACCTATTGGGTATGTTGATTGTTTTCCTGCAACTTCGCGTATAGTGAATCGGTGAACTTTTATGGATGCAACTCACTGTCAAATTCTTTCAGACATAATGGGTTTTCAGTATCAGTTTGCTTTTAAACATTAAAGAACCTTTAAAATTTTTTATAGTTATTTGAATTATCAGGCAGGTTTTATATAAAAGTGATGAGTTTATTTAGGTTTTACTTGAGTAAAATTTTTCTACAACTGAACATAATGAAAAATATTTGAAAAAAAACCTAAATAAACTCATCACTTTTATATAAAACCTGCCTGATAATTCAAATAACTATAGGTTATGGGCCCAGCAGAGAAAACTGGTATTACACAATTTTGTGGGAGCAATTTTGAAAACTGGAAATTCCGTGTTGAGAAACATTTAGATGCTTCAGGAGTTCTTGCAGCTGTAAAGTCAACTCAAGATTCAAGTCAAAAAAAAATTGAATACGAAAGCTCAAGATATAATAACCAGTCTTGTAAGTGATGACTATTTGGAATATATACGAGATAAAGCAACAGCCAAAGAGATGTGGGACAGCTTAAACACAACTTTTTCGTGTAAGTCTTCCCAAAATCAAACAATTATACGTAAGGAGCTGGCTAATTTAAGATTCAAGGAAAACGAAAGCCTTAACCAACATTTTCTTCAATTTGACTCACTGGTAAGACAATTAAAAAGCGCCGGATCCAAACCAGAAGAAGCAGATTTGGTCTCGCAATTATTTTTGACGTTGCCTGAATCATTCGATCCTATTGTTACTGCTTTGGAGAATCTTAAAATAGAAGAATTAACATTAGCTGTTGTGAAACCAAGATTATTGGCAGAAGAATCAAAGAGAAGAAACAGAAATGAGGATGAAGTGGCTCAAAAAGCAACAGCATTTCAATTTAAAAAGAAAAATACAATTCGATTTAATGGAAGATGTCATAAATGTGGAAAATTTGGCCATATGAAAAAGTATTGTAGAAGTAAACAGGCGAAAATTGGTGTAAGTTTTATGGCAGATGCAAATGTTGAGGCATCGTCATACCTTACTGAGAATGAAATATCATTTGCATTAGATTCTGGTGCAACAGAGACCATTTTGTTAATGATAAAAAAGTTTTCAAGAATTTAAGAAAATTAGAAAAACCGCAACTTATAAGCATAGCAAAAGACTCGGAGCAAATATCAGTTTTTATGGTTGGAGAAATTGATTTGTTGACTGAAACAGGTGTCAAAATTCATTTGAAGGATGTTCTGTATAGTTCCGAATTCCGACAGAACTTGTTATCCGTTAGTAAAATTGTAGAAGCTGGATTAAAAGTAGATTTTCAAAGAAATTATGCCAATATAAAACAAAATAGGGAAACTGTAATGAAGGCCAACCGTTGTGGAAATTTGTTTATTGTAAAATTAAAATGCGAACACATTCTATTGGCTAGTTTAAGTAAAGCTGAAGAAAGCGAATTGTGGCACAAACGTATGGGACATATCAGTGACCAAGGCTACAATAAATTGATTAATAACGATATGGTTTGCGGTTTGCCAAAGGTACATATGTAAAACAAATTTTTGTGAAATTTGTGTTCAAAGTAAGCATTGTCGAGAACCTTTCGGAGGAACTCGAAGAAAATCAAACAGGCCTCTTGAACACATTCACTCCGATGTATGTGGTCCAATTGCTCCTACCGCTTGGGACGGATCTCGATATTTTGTCACTTTTATTGACGATTATACACATTTTGTAATAGTATATCTCATTAAAAGAAAATCTGAAGTGTTCGAAAAATTTAAAGAATACGAGGCTTTGGTGACGTCTAAATTTGGTAATAAAATTTCTTATTTAACTGTTGATCAAGGACGCGAATATAGGTCTAGTCTGATGAATTCGTTCTGTAAAGAAAAAGGTATACAAATTTGTGAAACAATAGCATATTCCCCGCAACAAAACGGTGTTGCCGAACGAATTAATCGAACTATTGTCGAACGTGTAAGAGCACTGCTGCTTGAAGCTGGAAATCCGAAATTCCTATGGGGTGAGGCAGTTTATACAAGCATTTATATTTTAAATAGAAGTTTCACTAGAGCACTAGAGATGCAGAAAACCCCTGCAGAGATGTGGTATGGGCAGAAGCCAGACTTATCAAAGTTAAGAATGTTTGGTTGCTTGGCTTATGCGTGGGTAGCTGATGACAAACGTAAGAAATTAGATGTCAAAAGCAATAGATATACGATGATTGGTTATTGTCCTAATGGTTACCGATTATGGAGTAATGAAAAACGGAAAGTTATATTATCAAGAGACGTAAAATTCAACGAAGCCGTATTTCCTTTTAAAAAGGAAAATATAGAAAATACGAAACTAACTGTTACAAGAAACAATCAAGAGGGGGAAATAAATGATGATGTTTCATTCCACAATGGTCCTGCGGAGGAAATTAATGACAATGATTCGTTGCAGAATGGTGCTGAGCGATCTAATGATGAAATTCAGATTGCAGATGATATTTTAAGTAAAACTGGCGTAATTGAAGATGATGATCATGATACTGTGGAGTCTCAGGTGGAAGAGCAAGTAGCCGAAGCACCTAGACGAAGTGAGAGTTCGAAAGCCAAATCGTACATTCGCCGACATCTATTCAAGCATATTTGAAGCTGCTCTCACTGAAGAAACTATTCCTAAAAATTTTGCAGACATTGACAAATGTAGTAATAAATCAAAATGGGTAAATGCTGTTAAAGAAGAACTTGAATCGATGAATAAAAATAGTGTCTGGAAAATAATAAAACGACCTTCTAATGTAAAAGCTCTAAAATCTAAATGGGTGTTTACAGTGAAGAAAGATGTTAACGGAAATCTAAAGAGATATAAAGCCAGACTAGTTGCAAAAGGATATTTACAGAAACTTGGTGGCAGATTAAGTGTAGATATGATTATCATTCCATTGGCGGCTATCGTTCGCTGGATGCGTGGAGTGGAGTGTCTTGATTGCGCTCTGCGCACATGTCAGGAATACATTGAATTGCAGCCTGTCGTTGCATACCCGACAGGATTTGTCTCCCAATGTTTGAGTTTTTCGGGGGGCTTGCCCCTTGATGTAGTAGTTTTGCCTAGATGTAAGCATGATGGCAGAGCGGAGGGGCCGACGGATCCTTTGACCTCGCCGTTACCGCAGGAATTCGTGAAGGCGACTAAAACCGGCATATTCGTTCTTGTACCAAAGGGCATTGAAATGAGCAGCATGCTTGTTGACTCGGTCGTTAATGGCAGTAGGAAGCGAGTTTGGCTATATGACCCATTGCTGATTTCTCGTGCCGAAGTGGTGTTGAATACAAACGCTGACTATGCTTGTCTTCCCACTGAAATGGTTGATAATGTTTCCAATTCAGAGTTAAGAATGGTGTTGTCTATGTTCAGACTTACTGCTAGGACAATGCACGCCTATTTACATAATGATATAGTTGCAGCAAGAATATTTGGTGAAAGGGTGTCAGGAAGGTCAGTCGTGCGGTCGTTAAATCGACCCATGCCAGCAAATGTTTTAGTGTCGTTAGGGGTTGGCATGTGCCCAGAGATTCTAAATGAGGCTAGAAATATAACGACCTATGGGCAGATATTGTTACTATCTATTGTTGATAGGATGAAGGCCAGACGGTCAGAAATTCCGCCATTGAATGTATCTTTATACATGTTATCGCTTGGAGCTCGATTGATTGGTAGCACATTTTTTACCTTTAAAAAAAATCTGCAATAGAAGTAAATGAATACGGAAATATTAATAGGAAAAAATGCATAAAGGTTGCAAACGTTAATGAATTAAATAAAATAAGATATAAGTATTTTTTAATTGAATTTATTGCGACTATCAGGGAAAAAAATGGGTCGTGGTGCTCATACTACTGCCTCTGAAAAAAGTGTGATTCTCAAATGAAAATCTGAAGGTTTTGCCCAAAAAATGAATTGCTACAGAAACAAAGCGTTTAACGCAATTCCCTCATAAAAAACTATCGAAACCAGAGGCCGGAAGCGTAAATATCAGCACGCTTTGATAAGCTTTTAGTTAGGTACTCAAAAAAGATCCCCTTCGATGCCAGCAAATGACCTTAGAAATAAGTTATGTGCTCCAGTATTCTATGTGCTCCGATATTCTAAGCAGTATTTTAGAATGTCGTGGGTTACAGCAGATTATATCAGATGACGATGAAGAGGAACTGTGCGGTGAAGTAATGGCAAAAAACGTCACCTACATTAGAACACGTTTCCTCTACACTTGATGAACTTTTTTCGAGATGGAGAGCAAAGTTTCGACAAATGTATTTAAATTTCTTTCATGTAATTGAAGCTTTTATTGATACAGAAAAATGGAAAAATGTAGTTCAAACAAAAATACCTGATTATTTTAAATAAATAAAAAAAAAAACAAACAAAAATATTTCTGTATAATGAAGTAACTATATAGTGTAATTTCACTATAGGGAAGTTCGATTCGACTGTATATGCAAAGCAACATCATATCAGTTAAACCAAGAACCGACAAAGTCAGTAGATAGTACTGATGCCTATGAATTTGGATTATCACCGCTACACATAAGAATAAAGTTTATGCAAGATTATAAAATTAATAATAAGAATAATAATAATAATTACAATAATCTACTATAATTATCAACAATTCGTACCGAGCCTAAAGCTATGTACAGACGATTGTCAGATCTTACAATATTGTCAGATCTTGCAATGTGCTGGCACATGTCAGTTCACACGGCTGTCAGAATATCTTACAATTTATTGCCAGACGATTGCATGACAATGAATTCATCTGAGCAAATCGTCAGTCGAAAAATTGTCAGTTTACACACGGTTGTCATATGCAAAAATTGTCAGATCTGTTGTTATGCGTTGCCAGACTCAAAGCATTTGTTAGAAATTGTTATATGTATATCAATCGTTGGTGGTTGTGCTAAATTTAGGAAGTGCAAGTATAAATTATTATGAAGCATAAAGAAGCAATTGAAATGATTTCGTCTGGATATATTTTTTATTGATTTTTTCTTTCTTTAAAATCAAGCGTGTGCAGTAGTGATGAGCTATAACGTGATTTTTAATAATGTTGCTCCTTGTGAACGTGATTTCTAAATCGCTGTTCTTTTAAACTGTGACTGTGATCACAGTTTTGCAGTATTTAGTTTGTAGCAGTTCTGTTATTTTAAGAAAATTTAATAAGAAGAGCAGCAGTGAAATTAAACTGTAACTTTGATCACGGTTTAACACATTTCAGCTCTTTTGCTTTAAAAGTATTTATTAGTATTGGTGTCTTGATAAATACTAATAAGAAGAGCGACAACAACAAACAATTAGAAATCAACCCCGTCCTAATATTGAAATATAAGAGGCAGAGACAATAAAATTGCAAATGAAGGTATAAAAAAAATTAATGTGGTAGCTTTATTTACTGCACAGTAAGCATACAAGCACAATCACAGTTTGTATGAAGGAACTATATTTCCAAACCCTGTTACTTGATAAATTCAGTCACAGTTGTTAATTTATGATTTTTCAATCGCTGTGAAAAAGTAACAGGTTTCGAAATATCGCTCAACTCTAGTGTGCAGTGTTGCCCATAGAAAGAATTCTCTTACAATGGCGCCATTGTCAGATGCATAAACTTCGCACATCTGGTAGTGCATTGTTAAAATAATTAAAACGTCAAAATGTCAGGTGTGTCGTTTTTTAAGCGACAATAATTTATTTGCTGTTTATTTTATCACCAAAAATCAACAGAAAATATCAGCTGAGTCCTGTTGTTAGAAATAAGTTTTAGAATCAAAAATTAAGATTGTCGGATCGTTAAAAGTAACTGAAACGCACATATGACAATATTAAAATGTCTGACAAATATCTGGCAATAATTTTACAATGTGTTCATCACATGATAGGTAAGATGTCTGACAATTTCTTGTCAGCTGCTAGTCTTGCAATGGACTGACATTGCAATATCTGGCAACGACGACTGACAAAAGTTGCCAGTTCACACGGTTGTAAGAAATTTTTAGCACATATTAGTGGCAATATTGTAAGATATCTGACCTTATGATAAACATAGCTGTTATAGCTGAATTTTTAGCAATAGAGCTGAAATAATGTAATTCAAATAATAATAAAATTAATAAAAAATTTTATACATTTTTATTTTTTTTCTCAAATATTATAAACCCCAAAGTGTCTTTTATATTCCAATCTCTGTCAAAGAAATATGTATATTACTCTCATGTTTCCTTTTCAAATTCAACTTAAATCAAATTTTGGTATAAACATGGAAACTGAAGGGCGCTCGCTATTGTAAATTGAAGCTTATTTATATTTTTTTTTTAATTCTAAAACTATTTTTAATTTGTAAAACATTTAAGTGGTATTTTGTTTGGCTTTTGGTTTACTATTTTTTTGCAATTATTTTTTTTTTCAATATTTTTACCTAAAAACATTTAAGGTTCTTCTAAAATTTTTAGCCTACACATTTATTTAATTCGTTAAATCAAATTCATATTGCCAATTCAAACTCATACCACCCAATTGCATATAAAAAATGTATGTATGTACTAAAGATTTGAATGTGTTTGTGTGAGTGTGTGTGTTTGTGTGTGTGTGAGGTGAATATAAATTTTAACCCTTTTCTTTGCATAAACGTGTATTATTTTGTAAATTTCAAGTGATACTTGCAAAAATCGGTAGTCAAATGTCGGGAGCCTTTGTATTTCCTGTATTTGTTGCTGTTGCTGTTGCATTGTTGTCGCTTTGTATATTCGTATCCGTAACAACAATTTTGATAGTCTGTTCATGCTGTTTTTGCTGCTGTTGTTGTAGTTGCTGTGTATCAGTGTTCGTTTGCACTTGTTCGATTGTCTTCGTATTGTTAGTTTGCTGTTGCTGTTGCTGTTGCATGTTATTGTGATTGTGTATTTCATCTTTCAATTGCCTTCGTATTTCCTCATCAATAGCTTCGGCATCCTCGGGATAGCGTTCGGAACAAAATATGGCGCCATCTTTTAAAAGCTTTAACAGGTTAATTCTGTCCTCAGCGGTTCGCTTTGCACACAGTGGTCTAATGTTTTTGGGATAAGATATGAAATTGAAATAAAGCATAAGTTATTGCATTAATTAAACTACTGAATTTTAAAAACAAATTTCGATAAGAAAAACATGTAAAAATTGCATAAGAGCAAAATGACGCACAGTTCCCATATCATATTGATAGTTTTATTAAAATAATTCTGCCAAAAAAAACGGACTTCAATGCAAAGATCTGATAGAACATTTTCGAAAAATATATTTAAGGGACCAAACTGGAAGTAAACTCTGTCAAATAAAAAAAATTATGTAAAATCTGTTGGTTAAGAAGAATTACAGTACAAGCTCGAATTGCACAACCGAAAGGAAATCGAGTTTATTGTTTTTACTGAAAAGTTGCAACAATCGACCACTAAAAACTTCACATAAATCAAAGTATAGACCGACTTCCTAAACGCAATTTGCAATTCATATTTGCAATACATACACTTCGTAAACGCATATGAACACTTTCTGGCAACGTCCAATGTTCTTAATCGCTTGGCAACTCATTTTAATTAGTATCAGTTGTCGAAATCGCGCATCATTTTTATTTTGTATGCAAACATATGTACAAGGCGCATTTATTAGGTGGCAGCACTACACCAGGTTATTGCTGTTGTAATATTTGTTGTAGTAATGTGGTTACCTGATTGATGTACCGTGCATATGTACGAGTTGCATAGCGACGTTCCTAAATGTAAAAAATCTCTCTGCAGCGCAAGGTTGCACTTAAGACATGTTTAGCATTACACACGTATTTTTTTAAATTATGCATTGCAACTTGCGTTTAGGAAGTCGGCCATAATTTGAAATTAAATAATTTATTTTTAATAGTTAAGACATAAAAAAATTCATACGTGTGATTAAAAAAGTGTTGTCAGTGTTGCCATTTTAGGGGATTTGTCCCCAAATTGGGAATTTTTTCACGATTGGTGATGAAAATTTCGTGTTGGCGATATGGGGATTTGTTGTTAATCGTAAACAAATTTTAGGAAATTTTTCGGGGATTTCTTTATTACTGATGATAACAAGAATGATTTTTGCGCTAAGAAGTATGCGTCTGCCAAGTCTAAAAATGTGTGTTACTATTGAAAGTGAATGGTTTTTAATAAAGAGAAAGTATCAGGGCAGATTAACCGATAATGAACACTACCAAAACAAATACACCTAACAAAATGCAATATGACTTGTTAGAAGCACTTCTTAGAACAAACACACACTTTAAAAATAATTCAATTTGTTGTTACAAATTTAATCCTTCTGTTTTGAATTGAATGCTAAAGCTTTTTAATACAAGTATGTACATATTTCGATTCTGAAGTTATTGAAATGGTAAAGTTTGGTTTAAAACTTTTTATATTCGTGTATATTAAAATATGTTTAATTTTTTCTTTGCAAGTTTTATAAGTACAAATTAAATTAATATGAATGTTAATATAGTTATCGATATATATGTATGAATTTTGTTGAATATCAAATTAAAAAATCAAATCAAATTAAAAAATTTTAATATTTTTTACAAAAGAAAAAATTTGAACAAAAAGAACTACATTTGGGGATTTTTGGGGATAACAAATCAAAAATTTGGGATAAGCTCTAGAAAACAAAACTAGCAACACTGCCTTACATTCGTACATGAATTGAAACTTAAAACTAGTTTTCATACTTTGTACTTGCGTATGTCTGTTAATTTTTTTTATATACATAAATACAATCTTGTTGGGAGAAAAGAATTTTGAATTAAAAAATTTCAGAGACAAAAGCGTTTTAAATTCACTAAAAGAGAAAAAGTTGCGCTTATCGAGACTCTTTTTTGAAAAAAGGTTACACTTAGAAAGACTGTTATGTAAAAACAAATTACCTGTTGCGCTAAACGGGGTGTTGTTAAAATCAGTGGTTGCATTTTAATGGGCTCTTCGCCGCCCATTTTTTTTAATGTAAAAAATGTGTATTTTTCAGAGTTCAGGGTATGTATTAAATTTTATAAAAATCGGTAAAGTAGAACCGCTAAAAATAGTATAATAAATTTTAATGGGCGTGACTCCGCCCATTTTTTTTCTTAAATAAAAGATTGTGTCTAATTTAGAGCTCAAGATGTATGGTAAGTTTCGTCAAAATCTGTTAAGTAGAATTACGTGAAATATAATAATAAATTTGCATGGGCATAGCCCCGCCCATTTTTTAACTTTAAAATTGTGTATTCAATCACATATTTGCATTGAATTCGGTTTTTTTTGGCAGCATAATTTTCTGTATAGTGTAGGCTCAATTCAAGAATTTAGTTTGTTTTTTTTTATTAAAAAATTTAAATAATTAATTCAGTTAAAAATTTAAAAGATATTTAATAAAAAAAATTTCGTTAATTTAATAAAAAAAGTTTATAATCGAGCCTTATTTTTGGTTTCATCGTAAGCGACATATTATCGGAAAATATACTTATTTATAGAAATTAAAATTTTATGGTCCTAGCCCCATAGTTTAGAATTATCAAACTGCCAAAATTGTTGATAACTTTTAAGATGAGGGATGTAAAATTTTTTATAAGGGAAAATTTAAGTAAAATGAAAAAATTTTGTTCATAAGTTTCATGAATTTCGACATTAATTCAGTGAAAAAATTCCTTAAAATTCAACCAAGGTCACGCCTCATTGGATTAATGAAACCAGTTTCGTTTAAAAATTATTTTAATGAAAACTACGTAAAATGTGTTGAACAGTGTCATCAATGCAATTAAAGAACTTCATCGAAACAACGAAATAATTTCATTCAAACCACGAAATTGTTTCACTAAAACAACGAGATGATTTCCAACGAAATAATTTCATTAAAACAATGAAATAACTTCATAAAAACAATGAAATAACTTTATTATAACAACGAAATAAGTCTTAATTGAAACTGTATGTGTAGATAAGCATACAAAGAGTACGAGATCAATCATACAGGACTACCTTTGACGCAAGCTTTTGGTTGACAACTGTTGTAAAACATTTAATTTACCAGACTTTCATGACTACAATGAAATTTTCATTTGGACAACGAATACATTTCATAGCTATAATGAAATTCTAAATTGCTGTATATTTTATTCCCCCGTATTGCGATTGGCGTCGTCAACGTCACATCAAGACGACAGTAGAAATTTTAAATTATCTACTCTTTGTCAACAAGAATTGACTACTATTAACATGCTACATTAACTTACAAAGCTTTAGAGATTAGTAAGAGATTGTCAATAAGAGACGATAAAGAGTAGACAAGTGACAATATTTACTGTCGTCTTGATGTGACGTCGACGACGCCATCACAATAAGGGGGATTATTTTTTTTAGTTTTAAAGAATTGAATCTTGAACTTATATATATATATATATATATATAATTTTATTTCAAGCAAAAACTGTAAATGTTTCTTAAATATAAAGGAGTTTCTTAGAAAATATTGTTGTCATAAATCCAATGAAATATTGTCACGAAACTCGAATACCAACGAAGCAATTCCAATGAAATTCTTTCACAATATTCGTGAAATTTTCATTCGATTTTTGAAATTATCATTAGATTTGTGGAAAAAATCTAATAAAATTGTTTCGTTGGATTTATGAAGCAAAATTCTTTCGGTGTATTTTAAATAAATTTAAATATTATAAAAAAATTCCCCTTCTCCTGAAAATTTTAATTTTTGTCGCTTACAATAAGACTCGATATGATTAAATAAAAATTACATTTGGTTAATTAAAAAATTAGTTTGCTTGATAAAAATTTAACTGACTCAATTAAAAATTTAATCTACTCAAAGTCAATTAATTAAATTAAAGTCAATTAATTAAATTAAAAATTTAATTTTTTCAAATAATTCAAATTTAGAAACTTAATTGATATTATTTATTTTAATGTTTCCTTTGGCAAAGTTTACATTAATTTGTAAAATTGATATTGCAAAATTTTTTCTGTTATTTTTTTTTCGTTTGTGTAGCTGCATTAATTCATTCATCTTGCCCTTTTCAATTTTTTTCCACATACATACAAACATATTTTCCTTCTGAAAAAGGCACTATATTATAACTTAATAAAAGGCATGCAATGAATGTTAAATAATATTTAAAAACATATAACGAAAATTTAAATATAAAGTGATAAAGAACGAAATGTAGATACGCTATGAGATAAATTGGTTTGCTAAGAGATAAAACAATTTATGCGGGATTCTTTTCATATAAAAGAAACTATAAATTTTATTCTAAAAATATATGTGGAAAAAGTTTTTATTATTATTATCTATTATATTTATATATATGTATATTATTAAACACAGCAATCAATAATTAGTTAAGGCACCAATGTCAAATCAACATGCAAAATGGTTGATTCAAACTCATTCAAATCACATAAAATTTACAAGAAATATTATGTTGTTTGAGTGTTTTGGTGTTTATTTGTTTTGTTCATAGCTGCAATACACTTTGGTGCTTAGTTGTGTAGGTTGTTTTTGTATTGTTGTTGTTGTTTTTAAAAAGAGACGAAAAACTGATGCTGTCTGGTAGGCAGTGTACTAGTCTTGCATTCGGAGGATCGCAGGTTCGAATCCTGGGGGTCTACTCTGTAATTCGATACGAAAAAAATGCTTTCGAATTTACATGCTATAAACATACAAAATCTAAAGCTTTCTCTTTCGTTCAGAATTACACAGTAGACCCCCAGAAGTCAAGTCAAAGTATTTTGTATTTTTTTTTTTAACTAAAACTTTTCAAGTCAAGGCATTTTGTATTTTTTTTAAACTAAAACTAAAACTTTTCAAATAAATTGTTTGTTAAATGATAGGAAATAATGTTAAATTATAATTTAATTCAAGATGGTACTTTTTATAGAGTGTATCTTAAGAATATTTAAAGTTGTTGTGCCTGCAGGGGTCCAAATCTTGGCCAATTTAATTTATATACAAAAATTTTTCTGATGTCTATGCCAAGCACACTTAAGTTAAATAATTAAGAAAATACAATTACATTAAATTATATTCATGTTGATCTAACTTGAAATAACTTTGATTCAATTTTCTTTGACAATTACTATAAATCATTTTGTTAAATTAACATGAAACCACATATGAAGCAAAATCAATGCCAAAAAATATTAGATTAAGCTTGCTTAAGTAGATTTTAAGTTGAAATCTTTCTGTGTGTGTTTGGGGGGGGGGTCTACTCTGTAATTCGCAAGGAAAGAAAATAATATCGGATATGTATGTTAATTACATGCAAATTCCAATGCATATCCTTTCATTACAGAGTTGACACCCCGATCTGTGGAATTGTTATTTACTACGTTTATACGTGCGACTTATCCGCAAATAAAAATATTGGAAAAACGGAATTTTGCCGCGTTAACGGCGAATTAGTTAGCTAGTTTAGTCAATTCCTGATTAACACACTATTCGCAAGCAAAATGCTTGAAGCTGTCACGCTTACAAATGTTTAATAAACAACAAACAATATATGGATAAATATTGCACAAAAAAATAATGACAATAAAAATAAATAATTATTTGATATTTTGTACATTTACAATTTTTTTTTTGTCAACACAAGTGACCGATTATGGTCCATAGGTATACATTATTACAAATGTCAAAATCACTCGTGTTGTTTTGCATTCGGCGATTATTGTTTTGCATTTCGAGCGACTCTTCCTTGCAAATTATGTTCTAATAATCTTCACCGAACTGAAGGTGCGCTAATTTCATTATTTATTTCAGCAGCAAATTATTTTGACGACATAAATGGCTTCTTTTTGGCCAATAATACTATTCGAGAATCAGTAGTTGATGAGGTTTTTTGTGGTCTCCCAAGCGTTTTTTTATATATATTCACTTAAGAGCATTTGTGATCCAATGTTCAGATCTTCCAAGGGCTCTTAAGATGAAATCTACAGTTTTACCTTCACGTCTTAGATTTTTAGCAACTCGGAGCTCTTCCAAATGTAATTGTTTTTTCAATTAGTAGTGGTTTTGGTTACTTTAATTTTTATTATCCAGAATACTTAATAAATTATTTGGAATTTAATCTCAAATTTTAACAAGTTATTCCAAAAACTTCTATTATTTTAAACCGTTACAATTACACTGAATTTGGATTTTGAACATCTGCACTTAAAACATGAATAATAAATTCCACAAAAAAGCAACAACTGAAGGACAAGACATTGACCTATCTAACGGTAACGTTAATTTAAGAGAAAAAATCTTTATTGCTCTTAATTACCGCCTATTATATTGAGCATCACTGTATATTCAATTGCTGAAATTCCATTTTATGTTCTTGATTTTATAAATAACTACAAGTTTTATGAACTTAGCATATATTCAGCTTTTTTAGTAGTGAATTGTCATCAAGTCATAAATGCCAATTGTAGTGTGTCGCCAGCATGGCTACCAAAATATGTAGTATTAATTGCAGCGGAAGTGAAACATTTAACTGTTTTATATGCATCCTTTCAGCACAAAAACGGGGATTATGTCATTAATTTGTTTACATCAACTGTTTGCCGCTGAATATCTAACATTTTATTTATTTTATGTATTAAAAATCTTTTTGGTTTTAAGAAGTGGAAAGGAGACGACCTCTTACTAACTATATGCAATATTTATTTGTGATATGTTTTACGTTTCTTTTAAATAAAATTTTGCCAACACAAAACATTTTCCACATTAAAAATTTCACGAATAAAAATAAAGAATACTTTTAGTAGCAAAAGAGAGCAGGAGTTAGGTTAATAGATTTAATTGAAATATTTCCCCCTTATCGTGGTAATAGATTAACAAGGACATCGCAAACAAGTTTTCTTTAATCTAGGACCAAAATGTCGTATTCGTAGTCGGAATACGCCAACTGCGATAAGACTAAATTATTTTGATATATTTCTTTTCTTTTTTTTTGTTATAATGGTGGGGGGGGGGGGGGGGACATTTAATTAATTTCACAAAAAAGGTATTTTCCAACATTTAAATGTAACATACCATACGGAAATATATTGAATAACATTTGAAGCATACTTTCAGGACAAAAAAAAACTTTTAAGCATGTATAAACTCTCTTATTATCAATTAAACCTTTTTTTGAGAAAACAAAAAAAAATGATTATAAATACCAGTTTTCAAGTATATTTAACAAGAGTCAGAGCCTCAAAATCAGTGCATAATTTCTTGAACATGACAGGCAGAAATAAAGCTTACCTCTGAGTTACTATTGGTATGTCTTTCAATACAAATAAACTGCTTGACAGTCAGTCATGTTAGCATTATTTTAAAATGTGCTGTGTGTCTGCTTTTTACTCGACTGCGCAACTCAAAGAATGGTATTGGGTTTGTCAGCCTATTTACGTATGTACATATGTAAGCGTGTCCCAACAAGAACGCAAGATTTAAATTTGGCGCCATTCGAAGTGTCAATGTTTGACATTTACAGTCTGTTTCACAATGTCGAATAAACATGTTCATTCGCATTCTAAGCGAACGAAAACCGAATTCTGTTTCTTTATCTTATCGTTCTGCGACTAGTCACTCGAGCGACAATGCGAATGAAAACATAAGTGTTTTCATACAGATTTGGGTTTCACAATATCGAGCGTGTCGTTAACATTGCGAACGCAAATGTCAAAATCACTCGTGTTGTTTTGCATTCGGCGAGTAAAAAGTTTTTCAATTATTTGAAAAAAAGTTTTTAAAAATAAATAGTGGTAAATTAATGCACAAACACATCTTAGAACAAAAGTTATTACTTAAAATCATTCATTGGCTTCAAAAAATCATTTATCTTGAAAAAAAAAAACTGCACACTCTTGTGCAGTTTATGGATGTACTTATAATTTTTACTTTTTAATGTTTCTTTTGTTTATTTCTTGGTTGATAAAAATTAATATTCGTCACATACAGCTGATCGCTTTTATGAATGGTTGCATTTACTCCAAAGCGATTAAGTAGTAATTTTGTTATTTTAACGGAAAATCTTTCAAATTTACTGAAATTTTTGATTTGGCAGACGTAAATTCAAGCGAACGAACGAACATGATTTCGTGAAACCCAAATTTACTTCATATCGAGTGACTCGCTTTCATTCGCTTAGGTTTTCATCCGACATTGTGAAACAGGCTGTTAAACAATTGTTATTGTTTGCTAGTAGAAGGTACGAGGTTTGTAAAAATGGAGCGCTACACGAATGAACAACGCATTCTCATTGTGAATTTGTTTTACCAAAATTATGAAAGTTTTGCGGCTAGAGTTCGCAATTGCGATCAATGTGGGGTCACAATAATGCTCCAAAAGAGTCAACTGTAAAGAGATTAATGGATAAATTTGCCAAAACTGGGTCTGTTAGTGATGTACAGACAAGAACGCGTCCGCGACCAGGTCGATCGACCGAAAATGTCGCAGCTGTACGTGGTGATGTCGCTCAAACTCCATCCACCTCAATTCGACACGGAGCTCAGCAAATTGGTGTCTCCAAATCCACTATGCAGCAAATTTTGGCGAAAGATTTGCATTTTCATGCACATAAAGTTCAATTGACTCAGGAACTGAGGCCAATTGACCATGGACAGCGAAGGGAGAGTTCGTTAATTGGGTATTGGAAAGACAACATGAAAATGCTGATTTTGCCGATAAAATCATCTTCGGTGACTAGGCCCATTTCCATCTTGATGGCTTCGTCAATAGGCAGAATTGTCGCATTTGGAAAATCCTCGAGTGATTCACGAGCAGCAAATGCATCCTCAACGTGTCACTGTGTGGTGTGGATTTTGGGCTGGAGGAATCATTTGACCTTTTTTTTATACAAATGAGGCAGGTCAAGCGCAAACAGTTAATAGTGTTCGATATCGTGAAATGTTAACCAGTTTTTTCCTGCCTAGAATTGAAGAAATTAATGTGGAGGGCATGTGGTTTCAACAAGACGGCGCCAGATGTCATACAGGCAGAGAAGCAATTCAATTGCTGCATCAGTCATTTCCCGGTCGTGTTATTTCGCGTTTTGGAGACCAGAATTGGCCGCCTACATCGTGCGATTTAACACCATTAGACTTTTTTCTTTGGGTTTTTTTGAAGCCGATGGTATACGCGAATAAGCCGACGACGACTCAAGCTTTAAAAGAGGAAATTGGACGCTGCATTAATGAAATACCGCAGCATTTATGCAAAACGGCCGCGGCGGCCATCAAAGCAGCAAAGCCGCGGCGGCCATCTGCCCAATATATTGTTCCACACATAACCTCATTCTGTCTACTTTACGATATAATAAAGTTTCACGATTTTTTTTTAAATATCTGTGCTTTATTTAAAATTTAAACCTTGCGTTCTTGTGTGTTGCTTTGCGGCATTATATACATTATATAAACCGAATGCATGGACCGATTAATCGATTTGTCTTAATTGAGGGATATTACTAAAGATATGACAGTAGTCTTCAGTAACTTTCGCGTTACAGGAGCAAATTTTGCTTAACAAGTTTCAATACAATCATATTTTTTTTTACCAATACACTCATACTTTTTAAAACCTAATGCAAGCTTGCTTTAAAACTCTCTATCCATACTGTTTCAATTAACGGGCAAGAAAACAGATGTTTACTATTTTTATGAACAAGTTTTCGTTTTTCTCTTTTACCGATGCCATCTTTATATTTATATGAACTTGCTTTTCAATTGCTTCTAACTTGTAACGACGCCACAGCTTTCAATTCACATGCACTTTGACAAAAAAAGTGTGTGAGAAAAAAACTTGAAAGAAAAACTTGCACGTGTGTGTGTGGCAGCAACGTGCAAGTTAACCATAGGTCTGTTCATTTACTTTCCCAGCAGAAACTAGCAACGAGAGAGAGTAAGGCAGAAATTTACAAAATTACTCTCCCAAATATGAAATAGTCTTTACTTGCAAAAACTTGCAAGAAACCATGGATGGAAGGAAATTATGATACAATTGTACTTTTTCTGATGTATTTTGTTTGATAATATTTTAAATTGCAATTTTTTAAGAAATTGATATTTAAAATGAAATACTTTACACAGTTTCATGTATATTTACGATTTTTATGAATTTTTCATACTTTTTTAATTGTATTCCATTAACATATACAAGAATTCGACTTTCCATCTCTGATCATATATGAGAAATAAACAAAATTATTTGCCATTAAAATGGAATTCATATGGCTTAATGGAGGAAAAACAATAAATTAAGAAAACATGATTTCTTATTTCATACGTATACATGTTTTTTAATAAAGAAATGCACATTTTTCAGTTTTCCTTTTTCAACATATTTTTTAAATAATTTATTTGACAACAAAACACACAACAGTATGTTGGATAATTCTTGCAAGTAAAAATTTTACTAGTAATAGTTTGTAGGAATTTATTTGTCTCTCAATTATTTTTCTCTCACTTTTGACTCTCTCTCTCTCTCTTTGCAAACTTTTTGAGTTGATGAACACTTTCCAGTAAAAATTGTTACAAATTCGTAACAATTTTTAGTAAATGAACAAACCTCATATGTGCAAAGAAAAATTGTTTCTTTTTAGAAAACCAATTCTCAAAATGTCTTCTAGAAAATAAAATTTTAAAAATATATGTATGTATATAAATATAACTCAAAAACTCAACCATAACCATGATATAGTAAGAATAAAAAACATTGAGACAGAGATGTGCGATAGTTATACAAAACGGGGGATGTTAACCACGTCCACATCTGGGCCTCTCCCCCTAACCTGCCTGAATCCTTAAGTTGTTCCATAAAATCTTTGCCCGTTATATCCACCAATGAATTTGGATCCATATTCGACAGTGAGTCCAAATCAGGATCACTCATAACCGAAACGTTGCAAAGATTATTCTGCAATTGGCCCACCAGTTGTTTAATGCGGGCCGTTTTTTCGGCCTTGTCGGCAGCATCGATTTGGTCGTGCGCTGTAGTTATGGTGACACAGTTTGAGGGCTGAAAAAAAGAGTAAAAGAAAAATATATAAATATATTATTACGAGTAGTTATAATGTAACTTGATAATATAAAAAACATTTCTATGTTTAGGAGGAGTTATTTTAATTACATAGGTAGAGTGTTTCAAATATCTTGAGTTTTTATTTTAAATTACTTTGTTATTGCAACTAATCTGAGAGGTGTACGGGGTATGTCAATCGGTAGTGTGTCTCTTGTGAATTCAGTCGAAATGGAGAGTTTCTAGCGTTTCATTATGAGTGCGAAAGTTTAACATATGCATATATAAATTGTATATCAGAAAAAAACCATTAATTTTGTAGCCTTTCAAACAATATATAGATATATACATAGATTACTTTAATCGAACCAGACTTTAAAAAGGAAAATTTTTATTTTATATTTCTTGTGCTTGTGACAACATCCTAATTATTGAAAAAAAAATCATTAGAAATGTTTTGCATTTTGCTGTAAACAGTGTAATTATATGAGTCCAAAATTTCTTGTCAAATCGATTTTCAACATTGATTTACTTTTTTGGGCTTAAAGCCGGTTAAATGGTTAGAGAGATAACATTTTCGAAAATTTTGAAGAAAAAAAATTTCTATTTTTTTATTTCTACATATATGTATATACATATACAGCCAGCACTTTAGCCTTGAAATTATTGGGAAGTTCAAGGAACGGCCGACGAGGTCAATCGAAAATCAATCCGAAAAAATCCCCAAAATGAAAAAAGCAATCTAAAAGAACTGAAAAAAAATCTCAAAAAATAAACGAAAAAATCGCCAAAAACCGAAAAAAACCCTAAAACTTAAATAAAAAATCGCCGAAACGGAAAAGATGCCGTACGCTAAAAAATCGCCAGAAACTAAGAAAATCCCCAAATATGAAAAAAGGAGCCAAATCCAAAAAAAATCGATAAAACTAAAATCAAAAAATTGCCAAAAACCCAAAAAAAAATGCAAAACGGAAAACAGCGCCATCTAAGAAATCAAAAACTTAAATAAAAAAATTGCCGAAAACGGACAAAATCGCCTATATTAAAAAAAAATCGGCAAAAACCCGAAAAATACATAAAATGAAAAAAGAACCAAATCTAAAAAAAATCGATGAAACTAAATTTAAAAAAATCGCCAAAACAAAAAAATCGCCAAACCGAATAACAGCCCCAAATATAAAAAATCGCTAAAATAAATAGTCGCGGAAAACGAATGAAATCGCATGCACTGAAAAAGTGGCAAAACCCGAAAAATATCCAAACTGAAAAAAAGCGCCAAATCTAAAAAATCGATAAAACTAAAATAAAAAATCGCCAAAAACCGAAATAAGTCCCAAAAACCGAAAAACAAGAAAAATCACATATAAAGTCGGCAAAACCCCAAATATCTTCAAAATGAAAAACGCTCCAAATCTATAAAAAAATCGAAAACAGAAAACATCATATAAAACGAAAAAAGCCCCATAAAAATTAAAAGTACCAAAACTAAAAAAAAATCACCAAAACCGAAAAAAAGTTTACCGGAAACTTAATATTTAAAATAAATTGGACAACATTTAAGATATTCGATTAAGAACGTGATACACTATAATACAACGTCGTGCGCGATCTACGAAAAACTACAAGCCTGGTGTGATAAATTGTTATGTCTTTTGAAAATTTTTATAAATTCCATCATACCAGGGATGTATGTACTTTTTCGTAGATCGCACGACTTTGTATGATAGCGTATCATGGCCTTTACATAGGATTAAGTTCGTATACGAAAGCGGATCAATAAGTCCGTGACTTTTCGAACTTCCCTCGTACACACAAAAAAATAATATTCATATTATTTATGAAAACTGTTCATATTTTTTCATGTTCATAAAATGCATGAAAAATGTTTAGTATTAATGAAAAATTTCTTATAATTGAAAATTTTTTGTAATTACCCACTATTTAATTATGAATTTAATCTTAAATGCTATGAATTATATTGATAAAAATGCTCATATGAACTGTTCATAAATATAATGAAAATTTTCATAAACAGTATTAATATTTCTTAAATTTAATTTTTTTTAATTCCCTACATTTTGTTAAATCAAATATTATGAAATATTTCTATGATTTTATTATTGATTTCTTAAAATATATATAAAAAAGCTCATATTATTTATGAAAAAATACATAAATTCTATGATATAATTCACCATTTTTAAGACAAAAGTTGTAAATTATATGTAGCTAATCATTATTAATATGAAAATATTCATAATATTTTACAAACCGGTTTGATAATGTTTTTTTTAATGCCAATATATGAAAAAATTTCCAATATTAATGAAGTTTTTCTTTGAAATTAAGAAATTTTTAAACAAATTAGATTTTAACAGAAACTAACGGTATAAAATTTTTTAGTGGTGGTTGGTATACCATGTGTTAGAATAGTAAAAAGCATTAGTTCTTTATTTAACACATTAAAAATTATAAAAGTAGGTATGTATACAAAATTTTAGTTTTGCGTCGGCGTGCATTGTGCGAGCATCATAAAAACTATAAAGGAATTGTATGGAAAAAAAGTTTATGAAAATTTAATTAAATAAAAAACACATGTGTGGTAAAATGATTCCATGTTTTAAGTGTAATAAATTGTTTTTAGATGCAAAAATGCATCGTTTAGAAGCCTGGAGAGCAGATATAAATTTACCTCTCTACTCAACACCAGATAATATAAGTTCTTGTTCCGAATTTTCCAATTGTTCCAAAGAAAATAAAAAAGAATTTAAGGAAGATCTGCAGCTTATAATAAAGAAATCATCAAACGGCCTCAGTTTAATCGAATATTATTACAATGTAAGTAAAGAAGCACAACGTAAGCTCCTAATAAGTACAATCGCTAAACATATTGTTGAGTCAAATTTGCAATTTTCACTGGGAGAGAGTTGCAGTTTGGAAAAGGAAATTGTTAAACTATTTCCCATCGAAAGACTTGTAAGTATTTTCGACAAAAGTTAAAAATTTAAACCACTTTTTAACACATATATACATATGAATGTATTTCTAGGAATTCTATCGTGCATGCAAAAGAGAACGTATTTATGCTAAAGTTTGCAACATGAAAGCCCAAATGAGGATTGCATTATCAGGGTCAACAACACCTTCTTCAACGTCAAGTAATGAAGATAACCCATATGGTAATAAAACACATAATACGTACATATATGTATATATCTACAAAACATATTGGATATATTATCCTTTATATATGTGTATATGCTTACTTAATATTAGTGCCTGAGGAAGATTGTATAATTTTAAGAAATTCGTTAAATGATGACAAGCTAACTGAGGACGAGTGCATAGACTATTGGAAAAAATGTAGTCAATACTGGTTTTCACAAATAGAAAAATGCAAAACTGCTGCCGACGTCTTCAAAATTTGGCCAGAGTACACAAATGCAAACGGCATTCGCATGGTATAACATTCCATAAATTTTAAATTCATAATAAATTAATTTTTAAATGTTTTGTTTGCTTTATATTATTAGCTTGATGTTGACTTTTCTATTAAATATCCAAGCTGCGAAAGTATTCTTGAAAACTGGGCATTAAAATCAAATAAAATTGAAGCTTTTTTGAAAACCAAAATTTCAGGAAGAAGTGCAAATGGACTTAATTTCAATTCTTTAAATGAGGAAACTAGAGAAAGTACGTATAATTTAAAACTATTTAAATAAAACAACTAATAAAAATTATTAATAAACACCTCCTTCAACTCAGATACTCGTGATATTATACTGTTTATGAACCTTAATCAGTATCTTTTGCCACCAAATAAATGTGGTGGAAAGCATTCCAGAAAACTTAGTGTTGCTGATTCAGTGGGAGCATTTGCAATTTTCGGAAATTCACATGAAATAGAAGATAAGCTTCGCCACATTAGTACAACAAAACAATTTTTACAACCCCGTATTTTAATAATAGGTGTTATTCAAAATATCAAAGAAATTTTTGTTTATGTTGACGGCGTTCGCTTTAAAACAATGTATATTATACATACTTTAGATGTATGCTTTAAAATATTTTTTGTTTTTGATTTTAAATATCCCGAAGAAGCATAATTTTTTGGATTTTTATTGAACACTTTTTTTACAAAATTTTACAAAATGCACAATTCCAAAGCCAATATTAAAGTTTCTGCACTATGTAATGAATTAAAGTCATAGTTTTATTAACTAACACATACTATATGTATACTAAATTTAATTTCAATTATTTTTAAAACAAACAATATATGAATTTATTTTTGATTTATTTATATAATTATAATCTTAAAGACTTATGCTTAAAAACCATATATAAAAAATGTAATTTATATGCAACTTTTGTTTAAGAATTTTATATACTTACGGTCTAATTCATAAAAACATTTTAGGTTTATTGAAGGTTTATTTGACAAATTTCCCATAGAAATATGTCAAATAAGCACTTAATAAACCTGAAATATTTTTTATGAATAAGGCAGTTAAAATTATATGCTTAAGGGTAAAAACTAAAAAAAAACAAAAGTTCATTTATATTATGCAACTTTTCATAAAATCCATAAAATTATATGTATAATAGCTAAACATTCATAAAATAAAACCATAAATATTATGAAACTTTTCATAAAAATCGCTGATGCATTTTCATTTATACTATGTACAAATAAAACAGTATTTTTCGTATTTATGAAATACTTCATAAGTACTAGGATTTGAACATTAGAAAATTTTATATGAAATATTTCATTCATGTAAAGAATTTTTTCATTTATTTTATGTATTTTTCATAAATATTGCTCATAAATGTTTTCCCACTATTTTTTTGTTTTTATTAACTTTTTCATTGATATTATGAAAAAGTTCCTAAAAAACACCAAAAATGTTCATTGGCAAATTTTTCATAAAATATTCATAATTGTTATGAACTTTTTTTTTGTGTGTAGTTATATGAAATACAACACCGTTCTCATCAAGTACCACCTGTTAGTAAACTATTGTCAAATTTTGAGCACGTATCGCCATTTACTTTGCGTTTAACAGCTGTTCAAAAACTACAAACTCGTGCATTTTTCTTAAAATGCAAAAAAAGTGCATTTCGAGTGCTCACTAAACATTATTTTTTGCAAAAAAAAGCAACCCCGTCAATCAAACCAAGGAAAAGCTCGATAATAAATACTATGGGGACTCCGCACTATCGATTTCAATGGTAAGAAAGTGGTTTACCGACTTTAGTTGTGGTCGCACAAATATAAATGACGCTGAGGTCAGTACACCCGAAAATTTTGAAAAAATCCACGATAAGGTGTTGGCCGATCGAAGAGTAAAAGGGCATGAGATTGTTGATCCCATAAATTAAATTAAATGATTACTTGGGTATGATAAAGCTTTCCGCAAGATGGGTGCCGCGTTTGCTCGCAATAGACTACAAACGCATACGCAGTTTCCATGGCAAAAATTCCATGGAATTGGACTTCAAAATGCTCCCTCATTCGCCCTATTCTCCAAATTTAGCCGCTAGTGAGTACTTTCTAATTCCATAGTCACTGTTCACTGAACTATGCCGACTTCGGCAGATACTAATCCTAATGTAACATCAGAGCGCCCTCCTTCGTGGGTATTATGTAGCAGAATCAGCGGCGAAGTAAAATAACGATTAAAAATGGCTACTAAGCACAGCTTAAAAAATTTCATGCACCTAATTGAAACCAGAGGCGCTGCAACTCTGCATTATAACGTGCAAACCCTAGAGTTGTAAGAGAAAAAAAAAGCTTTCCTCTATCTCTTCCTTCACCACCTGTCTTCTCTATCACTATCCCTTTCCTAAAGAAGGTAACACCTATTAGTAGTAGTAGGCATTCATTGCCTGAGTGTTACTTCTCTTAAAAAAAAAAAATATTAAAAAAAAAAGGTTAAGAAATGACTCGGTGGAAAGAGATTTGGCCCCAACGATGAAATTGTTGACCTATTTTAAGGACGTCGAAAAATCCTATTTTTTGGAAGTGATACAAAAACTGGAACTAAGTGGACTAAGTGTATTGAGTTAAAAGGAGTTGAATTTTTGTTTTGCAAAAGAAAACTGTGTTTCATTCAAAAAGTCACGGACTTAAGGTTCCACCCTCGTAGTATTATATATGTGGTGTCCGTACGGAACCATTCGTGTGTGTGCGTGTCAAAGGCGCACCCCTGCAGTCATACTGGGGCCAAGTGTGTTTATGTCAACACTAAAATTCTAGTAGTAATTACATTGTCTACAATTTTTCTTCTATTCGTCAATACAAAAGAAAGAGAAAAAACAGATGTGGTGTATTTCTGGTGGATTTTTCAACAACTTTTCAATAAATGTATGTACATACATATGTAAATTTGTATGTACGTGAGGTATAGAAATGTACCAGCACAAAGTATTTTATGGGAAATAAAGTCAATAAATAAGTCAAAAGCGACTCAGTACATTTTCACCATCGATCGACATTGCCTTCAGGGAGTTTACTGGGGGGTTACTCTCTATTGCGATGCGAAAGCAATTACGATGCGAAAGCTAAATGCGATGAGATGCCAATTTGGTACTCTCTATTACTTTCGCAAGTCCTTTCGCAAAATTCTTTGATAAAGTGGCAACATTGACTTTGCAAAATAAAATATGGCAAGGATGGACAGTAATGAAGTGTCAAAATATGTTAAAAAGTGTTTTTCCGAAAAAGAAAAGTTAAGAAAAACTGATAAGTAACAGTTTTTAATTAAAAGTAAAATAGGGAGTAGTCTGTAGCATTATGGTTTGATGAGGAAAACGACCGTGTAGAACGAGTCTTAAGAGATATTTACATAGGTAGGTCCGATATACTTTCTTCACAATTTCCGTTTGAATAAACGGAATTCAACACGAGCTGAAGGATCCACAACAATTCCAACTATTATAAAACTAACCGCTGTATTAAAATTACTTTGCCAAGGAAAGATACCAACATCAAATTGGCCAGGACCATACTTAGAACCAGTGCAGCAGTCAATGTCACATTGCTTAAAAGATATCTGCGTGGCATTGAGAGAATATTATTTTCCAAGCATATAAAATTTGATTAGAGGGTAGTCACATACAAACGGATAGACCGCCCAAAAATAAGCACTAACACTTCAACAGAAAATTGCAACACAGTATGAATGATATGGTTTGGTTAATTATATTTCACCTTGATTTTAAATTTTTAAATACATAACGTATTTATGTTATTGCAAAAAATAAAAATTTCAATATCAAATATAAATATTTTTTCAACGTACTGACATGTTTTTCTCCCTTTGCGTTTGCTATTTAGCTATCGCAAGATATTTGCGATTATTGAACGATTTTGACAGACATTTTCGCATTGCGGAGTGCGGTGATACCAGGCTTGCGAATGAAAAAAAGAGATGCGAAAAGCAAATGCGCAGACGCATTACAGAGTACCAATCGTTCGATTTCGTAGCATTTTTTTTTCGCATCGCAATAGAGAGTAACCCCCCTGAATTTATTTAAAGAGGTTACAGTGTTTAACAAATTTTAAACTTGTATTATTTGGTTTCGTGCTACAAGTACGTTGTTCTTGCTATTTTAATATATTTGCACATGAACATGTCAATTGTACTCGTGAACGTACTCGTATACTTGTACTTCAGAGTTATTTTTTTTAGTCTGCATGTTTTATTTATTCCCTTAATACCTGTAACAGTAATTTTCTTAGCAGAATATACATACAGATACATATGTACATAGATATGTATACATACAATTACGCTATACATGCATATATGTACATATACTTTGTATCGACAAAGTGTCTGGTGTATACTCGTGTTTATTTATTTTCATTTTTGCTTGCAATCGTTACGGTTGAGTATGCTTTTAAGCTTGACATTGCTGCTGTTGATACATCCATCGAATATGTAAATTTTCCTTTTTTTCAGTTTCAAAATGAAAACATGTTTGCATGCTAAAATCGTTTTAGATGCTGTATACTTACTTGTAACTTCGTGTGTGTACCCACCTATAAAAAAGATTTACAGATATTCATCACTTATTTGAATGTTTTGCATTTAATTTTCGTCAATCTAGCAATAGAGACAGGCGACTCCTTCCATTCAAATGCTTATGCAAAAGGCAAAAGGAAAGAGATTCAACTGTATGTACTAGTAGGGATGAAACGATACGAGTAAATACAAGTAAATACTCGATAATTTTTCTTAGAAACCAAGTACTTTTGGTATCGATACTCTACTACCGAGTACCAAGTAGGTATCATTAAAAAGTACTCGTATCGGTAAAATATACTTTTCTATAGCCAATAAGGAGGCTATAGAAAAGTTGAAGATGACGCCAGTTTAACACAATTTTATTTGTTCGTGTTAAATGTAAACTTATATCTGGAATATATATTATATAAATCAAACTTTTTATAAATAAATTCAGTAAAGTGCGACTTTGACCCGCGCACGAAGGGTTCCGTACAGGCACGAGATATGTAATTCAATACGAACAATATAAAGTATAGTTTTGGAATTTCTTCGTTTTTAAGTTTTTTCGGTTTTAAGCGTTTTTTTAAATTGGGGGTTTTTTGAATTTATTGGCGCTTTCTGAGTTTTGCCACTTTTTTCACGTTTTTGCGTTTTTTTTTTGGTTTTTGATGTTTTTTTAATTTTGGCAATTTTTATTATTTTGGGGGTTTTTTTTGGCGATTTTTTTTAATTTTGGCGTTTTTTTCATATAGGTGATTTTTTTTTGGTTTTGGCGATTTTTTTAGTTTTGGCACTTTTTTTTCGTTTTTAAGGATTTTTTCGGGTTTTGGCGTTTATTTTAAATTTTGGCGATTTTTTTCGTTTTGGCGATTTTTTTTAATTTTGGCGATTTTTTTTAATTTTGGCGATTTTTTTTCATTTTGGCGATTTTTTTTCACATAAACAATTATTTTGGTTTTAGCGCATTTTTCGCGTTTTGGCGTATTTTTCGGTTTTTGGCGTTTTTTTTTTCATATTGACGATTTTTTTTCATTTAAACGATTTTTTCGAATTTGGCGATTTATTTTAGTGCGAGAATTTTTTTTTTTTATTTTGTCGGTTTTTTTCGATTTGGCGATTTTTTAAAAATTTTTGGCGATTTTTTTTCGGTTTGGCAATTTTATAATATTTGGATTTTTTAGTTTTACCGTTTCTGAAAATTTCAAGAGTTTACCTCTTACGGTCTCCAAGATATAGCAATTTGTCAAATTTACATAGTCAAAATTGCATTAAGTGATGGACCACCCTTTAATTTAAATTTTTTAATATTTTAATGTTTATTGTTGTAGTCTATATAAAAATACACTAATTTTACAAATTTCAAGTGACAATATACATATGTATGTATATTACATGAGATTTATCATTTTTCGTCGCTCGTTTTGGAGCACCCTTTAATTTCTAATTCTCATGTATTTGTTGTTGTAGTGGCCAAGGTTCTACATACTCTGTCCAAATTTCAGGTCCGTAGCTCTTACGGTTCCTGAGAAAATACCGTGTGACTGACAGACGGACAGCGCACAGTGGCTGAAAATCGTTTTTCATTGGCCAAAATTCTGTAACTTTTGAACTGATCAAAATATTGAAGTAATTTTTATTTTAGTGGATAGATATTTAGTTCAGTTTGACTCAGTTTTAATTACATTAAAATTGATTGAGGACTTTTTAAGGAATTCTAGCTCAAAGTTGAACTTTTGAATTTTTTTAACTTTTAGAGTGAAATATGGGTTTATTATTTTTTTATTTATTAAAAAATTTAATATATGGAAATTAGTAATAATTATAAATATGTTTTGTAATAATGGAATTTATTTAATGTTACACTCAAAAAAAAATTTACACTAAAAAAAAATAGTAAAATCAACGATTTTGCTATTATTACAGAAAAATTAAAAATTTTTTGCTGTCTAATTTGCAATTTTGTTTACACTCAAAGAATAGTTACACTTAAAAAAAAACTTTAATAATATTATCTAAAAATATTGCTATTACTACAGAAAAATTTATTATTTTTTGCTGTCAAATTTGATCATTTTAAAAAACATATTAAAAATAAAAACTGCAATAAATTTTAATAGCATTTGTAACAATGGTAGGTTCTGTTTATTATTATTTTTTACTAATAGTATGCTTTTCGTACCTTAAATAACAATGAAAGGCAATTATGATTATTATTCATTTGACTCAAATATTGATTGTAAATATTCCATATTTTGTTCTGTGCTATTTCTGTTCTTTAGAAGTTTTTTGGCTTCTTCATCTAAATCCCGATGTTCCACTTTCCATTGATTTCGAATACTGGAGATGAACGGATCTGACGTTGCCAATAATATATTAAATAGATTTTTCATTTGTTGAATTTCGTGAAATTTTTCTAGTATTGTGCTCTCTATAAAATCTGTAATCCTTGTTTCTTGTTTCCTGAGCCTCCTCTGATAGATCTCCAAGTGGCACCAAATGATATTTAATGATATCTTCTCCATGATAAAGGATTTTATGAACTGTTGCAGACATATTTCTCCATGGGTAGTTGGTTGTATATATTTTTGCAGTTTCCTTAGCATAATCTCCAAATTTTCTAGAGTCAATTTCTTCATTGCACGCAAGTACTTCTAGGATTATTTTAAACCTGAAAATAAGGTTTAAATCCACTCCTGTTATTTCAGATGCTGTTTCTGGATCTGAAAAGAATCTTCTTGCGGTATTGCCATCATTTGTATTGCCTGACCCTTGTTTTGGCTGATCTATAATCAATCCTAATTTGCGATATTCATCTAGAACATGTTTCTTTTTTGAACTTCTTAACTCTTTGTTGGTTTCGTTGTTTCTTATTGATCCTGAAGACCCGAAATCCAAATCATAACTGATTTTTAGTATGTGTTCCATAAGTCGTATTCTTGCATGTAGTGATTGTAGAGATTGTAGTTGTACCTCTGCCGAAATTGGTGTGATAGTGTCCTTTGATGGCAAACAGTCTATTTTAGCAGCGGTTATGTAATGATATGCTGGATACATATTTGACCCTTTTTCAATCGCACGCAGTCTGAGCTTAATATATTGCTGTTTTGTTAATTTCAAATCCAGAAATAATGCTAATGCCTCCTCATTTGTGTACTGTATTGCATCACTCGGAGTTGGTATACTTTTAAGAATCCGTTTTGTTCTCACTGGACTAGCTTTAACAACTTTTTCAATGATATCCACTTTTGATAATTGGTTCTGTGATCGTAATTGATGTAGGAAAGATTCTTTTATATTTGTACAACCAATTGCATCGTTAAAATCTTTAAGTTTCCGCCTCTTAGATCTATCACTGCAGTTGCCCATTAATGATTTGCGTGGTCTTCCAGCCTTATCTTGCTTTGCTGTTTCTGCAGCGACAGTAAGTTGGCCTTCTAACCAGTTTGCACTTTTTATATAAAAGTTTTGTTTACTGTAGCTAACTTCTTTGTAGCGTTTTTTTAGTGCTTTGACGAAATTAGATAATTGCTCTTGCATTTCGGTGCTACACGAATTTAAGTTTAATTTTATTTTAACGTAACTAAGAACATCTTCCTGGTTTTTGTTTCTAAAATACTCTTCGGCCAGTTCTTTATAACTGAAGCTCTCCATATTTATCTGAATATTTTTATTTGTTATATTTTATCCGTACAATTAAAGGATTAACTTATTACTGAGTAATCCCTTATGGAATCCGTAGTTTTATACATTTTTAGATACATGTTATTCACACATTGATCTTCAATTTCATAGCAGGTAGTGCTTAAATTGAACAAAACTGCACATGTTATTCAGACCTTAATATCAGGTAAAACTGATTAGTATCTCGCCAATATGGGGTTGTTTTTTATCTTTAGTGGTTTAATGTCGCCATTATTGTTATAAAAATGTTTATGACTTTGGTTGACCCTAACATTTGATAACAGGTAAATTCAGAAAGAGATCATATGTTTACTGTAGAACCTATTGTGATAATTTTATGACTTATTTTTTGCTGATCAAAACAAAGCCATTAAACCCTTTCGCAGGTATTATATTTAATTTTTTTCGTTTTACGTAGTCTAAAGTAAAAAAAAAACAAACTTTTAGGCAAAAAAGTGAAAATTTAAGACACTATTGTATACGAGTACTTATAGGGCTGTTTAAATTAATTTGAATTTTTTTTAGAGTAATTTCATTAAAATGAAAAAAGTGTTCTACCCACGGGTTGTCACGGGTGCAAAAGTATATATAGCGTTAAAGAGGACACTTTCACCTTTCTCCTGGTGGTATACGTTTCTTGTTCCCTTTTGTTCCCTAGAAGTTCTATTCCACTAAAATTTAAATTTGAGAAAAATATAGTAGTTTCATAAATATTTCATAACGCCCGTAATATTAAACGCTAGAGCTGTGACCACTTACAACAACTAAAGACTATAGTCCTACCAACATTATAAAAAAGACCGCAGGACGTTATCGATGATAGCTTGCGAGTAGTAACCATTTATTTTTGATAAAAAACAAAAGATAAACACCTTTTTCTGAAATTAAAAAAACGGTTGAGTTTGACAGCATGCCACGCCCACAATTATCAATAGTTTAACCTAAGTTTTTGGCTACCTTAATCTGGATATATTAGCTACAAAAAGGCGTAAAAATTTTAAAAATCGGTGACAAAAAAAAATTAGACTTTTGGCCAATGAAAAACGATTTTCAGCCACTGTGCAGCGTAGCGAAAACAATAGGGTTCCATTTTTCACCTTTGGTGAACGGAACCCTAAAAAAGACGATAAAATTTGCGATCTGCAAATATTATTTTAAAAGCGTTCATTATTGTGGGAACAAAACGAATTTGCGCAAACATTTAAAATGTCATCTCGGCTATATCTCATGCTCCAGTCCAGCCCAAAAGTGGCAATTTTTCCACTTTGTTTGGGGTCTAAGTTTTTGATTTGGCGAATTGTCGATTTCGCTGGCAATTTTTATAGCTATCTTTTTAACAAAATTGAACTATAAAATTTTTGTTATTCAGGAAAATTAGTTTGTTGAAGGAGTATTTTCATAAATAAATTCTACCAAAACTCGTCTTCAAGAAATTTAAACAATTAGTTTTTTCTTATATTAATCGCTTCGGAATCAGAAGATTTTGTCAACTAGTCGTTAAGAATTCTTTACGAATTAGGAGCATTTGCTTTGGTGGGTATTTAATTTTGTTTTCACTACTTTAAATCATGCGAAAAGCTTGACCGATACAAGTAAGTATCGATGCTTTTTATTCGATACTGAGTATGTATCGATACTTCTGAACCGATGCCGTATCAAGTAAAAGTATCGATACCTTAGTGGTATCGTTTCATCCCTATGTACTAGGGTATTCAACGTTAACCGTTAATCGGTTAATTACTACCCGATTAAAATTCACATTTTTCGATTAACGGTTAAACCGGTTAAATTCAGTCGATTAACCGACGTAACAAATTTTTTCATATTTTGTAGTATTACAACTTGTTTTTTACGTAAATAATTATTTGTTTCGTCTCATTTACAAACGGTGAGTGTTTTGAAATTATTATTCACACAAACAAAGAAGTATGTTCAGTGATCTTAACTTAAGTAAAACTTCAAAGTCTTTGGACATGGCTATAAAAGAGTTCTCTAGCAAACTCTGGTACTCTAACAGGAGGGAACTATTAAATTTTTATTTAATACATAATTTAATATAAGACAATAGCACTGTTACCGGAAATTTAATTAAGGATTCGATTTAATGAGAGACAGACAGTACAAAAACGAAAGCTAAGAAATTCAGAAATTAAGTTTTTTGCAGAATATTCGTCGCTGAGCTTTGTCATTATGAGTCAGATGATGATCCGCCATCAGCAGAAACTATCGATAGTAAAACCATAAATGTTCTAACAAAATTAACCGAATTAATTTAGTGTGTTTTTGGTTTTACTAAAAAAATCAAATTAATAAATAAATCATACACTTTTATTTGTTGAAAACACTTGATTTATGGAAAAACTTTATTAATCGGTTAACCGGTTAGTACCGAAAATAACCGATTAAGCAAAAACCTCGATTAAATAATCGAGCGATTAACCGATTAAAGCAAAACCCCGATTAATTGAATACCCTAGTATGTACACGTACATATACTTGAAAACTTAACAAACCGTATTGAAATTTATTGGCTTGATCTGTCAAGGATCCATACCCCCCTTAAGGGGGCTCCCTTATTGCAATGAGTGCGAAAGCTGCATCTATTTGTGGAAGAACATGACTCATATCGCTACAACTACAAATTTTCAAGCTAAAAAAATACTCATATGTATGAAATACCAAAGTAAATATCAGAGAATGACAATGAATATTTAAAAAAATAATAACATACATAAGTAAACAGTCTTAATTTTAGTAACTGGGCATAGTCCTAATTGTAGCGCAAACAATTTTTACGCTCACATGTTTTCCCTCAAGCAACTATGACTAAAGCCGATTCCAACATACAAGAGCATCTCTATTTCCTTCATTGGCGTTGGCTGAAGTACGAGTAGTTAGGACGTTGAAGGTCCTGTGTTCGAGCCCCGTATCCAACGGTCATTAAATAACAACACCACGCATGATGTGCGTTAATCTCCCATTGTATCAGTTGTTGTAGGAAATTTCAAGTGATGAAGGTATAGTCACTGGTCACTGAACTATACCGACTTCAGCAGATACTAATCCTAATGTAACACTAGAGCTTCCTCCTTCTTTGTATAGCAGTATATCATCGGCGAAGTAAAATAACCAATAAAATAGCTATTAAACACAGCTTCCAAAATTTAATACGCCTCATTTACAACAGAGGCGCTGAAACACTGCATTATTTAAAAAAAACGTGCAAAAATCAGGGTTATAAAAGAATGAAGCTTTCCTACACTGAAAGAATTTTTTTCATAAGTTCTATGAACTTCTACATTAATCCAATGAAAAAATTCATTAAAATTCAACTAACGTCACGCTTCGTTGGATTAATGAAACCACTTTCGTTAAAATTATTTTAATGAAAACTAAGTCAAATGTATTGAACAGTGTCATCAATGCAATGAAAGAACTTCATCGAAACAACGAAATAATTTCATTAAAACGCCGAAATAATTTTAATAAAACCACGAAATAGTTTCATTAAAACAACGAGATAATTTCCAACGAAATATTTTCATTAAAATAACGAAATAATTTCATTAAAAAAATAAAATAACTTCACAAAAACAGTGAAATAACTTGATTATAACAACGAAATAACTTAATTGAAACTGTATGTGTAAATAAGCATACAAAGAGTACAAGAACAATCATACAGGACTACCTTTGACGGAAGCTTTTGGTTGACAACTGTTGTAAAACATTTAATTTATCAGACTTTCATGACTACAATGAAATGTTCATTGGGACAACGAATACATTTCATAGCTAGAATGAAATTCTAAATTGCTGTATATTTTATTAATTTTTTTAGTTTTAAAGAATTTAATCTGTAACTTAATTGCTTTGATGTATGTACTTATGTACATATGTATATGTTTATTTCAAGCAAAACCTGTAAATGTTTCTTAATTTTTAGAAAATAAATTTGTCATAAATCCAATGAAATATTGTTACGAAACTAGAATACCAACGAAGTAATTTCAATGAAATTCTTTCACAATATTCATGATATTTTCATTACATTTGTGAAAAAATCTAATGAAATTGTTTCGTTGGATTTATGTCTTCACCGCCTGTCTTCTTTATCACTATCATTGCGTGCGTGTCATTTCTCTTTTATAAAAAATAAAAGTACATTGCAACTAAATATATAAAAAAAATATTCGTATATTACTCGGGATATTTATTTATCATTCGCCACCATATACATACATTGTTTTTATGTAAAATGGAATGGAAATTGTGTGGGCACGTGTGTGTGGCTTTTTTAAAACATGATTTGTGTGTGTGTGTGTGTATAAATAAAATATCACTGTATATACGCATGTAGTCGATTAATAGTCTAAGTATTTTTATACTTATGCATGTGATTGTAGCTCACACGGTGTATAAAGTTTATTTATAGTTGTTTGTGCTGCGTAATTAAGAAAAATTTATAAAAAATAGTTGCTGGATGTTCATAGTTATACGTAGTCGGTTTAAGCCTAATGCTTGTATTTGCATTTTCCCAGCATTTTATTTTCACCTGACGGCCAATACTCAAAGAGTATTTAAAGCAATACTTCTGTCATTATTTGATTCATATACGCCCAGAGGTGCTGTACAAGATTAAGACCAAGGCTTTGGGAAGAATGTGGCTACAATTTTTTTTACATTGTGTAGATTTTGGGTATTTATCCGGAAGTATGCAAGCATTTCCAATTAAATTTAATTTGGTACGCGTATCTAAATTCTAATTATCTTTTATTGTTTTTAAATAATACATTTTATTAATTTTACATTCTATAAAAAACAGATTTTTGACATCGTTCGATCCCATTGATGCCCAAACCATGACGAAATTAGCCCGTCATGCTCAATACTTTTATTCAAATGTTTATAATTTAAGGCTGGAGCTTATCTTTGCCACACAAAACGATAACGATCAGATGCAAGTAAATTAAATTTCAAAGTCGAGAAGAGAAGCTCGAACCTTGAATAAGAAAAATTTTAATAAAACAGTGACGGCCTAATGTCGTCGTATGTGGATCATTAAGATCGAATGGTGATAAAAATCTGCTTACGTAATTCGATTTGTCTTCTGGAAGGCATCTTTACTCCTTCTTTTTCCCGCTGGGTAGTTGAAAATGTTGGCATAAGAACAAAAAGCCATGTAACATGTTAAATACACACGCATACAGGGGAAACAATAAAATTTTCTTCTAATGAAAATTGATGTTTGCATGTAAGGGAATTAGTATGTGAATAACGAAGGGAAAATGGAATTGACAGATATCGTTTGTAAAGAGATCCATACATTTTTAATAAAAAAAAACTTGTTACTAAAATGGACAAAACTTTTTTTTAGAAAAACTTGTTACTCAAACAATGCGAGATAAAATCTATTCCTTTTAAAATGATTATGCTGGAATCAATTTTAACGGCATTACCCCCCAACTTTTTAAGCCCACACACAATTAAGTTAAACTTTTTAACTGCAAAAGTTTTTAAGCTTTTAAATTATGTTATTAAAAATAAATAAATAAAGGGATATATTTTTTCTCTAGCACACTTTACTTCAACTAATGCAAGGGACTATTTTATTTTATTTTTTTATTTTATTTAATTTTTTTATTAAAACATAATACTTTGAGTATTTGCATTATATTTTCTAAGCATAAAACTTTCGCATAGAAGCAAGATAAGAAGTATTCAATCAATTTCGTTATAAGTAAATTTAAAAGCAGATAAAAAAACTTTATATATATGTACATGCATATATTTTATTCCAAAGAAATGGCAGCGGAAATCCACAAAAGTAACAATAACGTATAAAGAAGTGTATAAAGCAATAAATAAACCATTATAAGACAATAGAAGGAATGAAAAAATCCTTCTAAATTAAATTTTATTTGCTGCAACTATTGCAAGAGAACAACTTGAAACTGCTTATTGTTTAAAAGAATTTTATTAATATTAAATAGATACTTTTAAGAGTTTTCCTCTCCAGTGAGAGATAGAAAGACGCAGGCACAAGATAAAATTTTATAAATTAAAGGAATCAAAAAAAATATATTTTTTATTTTATTTTTTTATTATTTTATTTTTTATTTTTATTTGTTCATTAATAATTATCACATGTAATTGGCTCAAAAAGCGTTAAATATAGAAACATATTAAGTTCGAAACATATTAAGTTCGAAAAATAATAATTAAAATTTAAAAAAATTAATAGCCATGAGCCTGTGGCAAAAATTAAATAAATATACTTAATAGTAACAAATCAAAAAAGTTTGTCTTAAGTAGATCAAAAATAAGTAAATTAACTAACATGTGCATAATTAGTAAAGAATAAACGACAATGGTAAGTCTGTTGTAAATTAGAGATGGTAAATTTGGGCTTTCATTACAAAACAAGTTTCAGCAAAATTGAAATACGATGAATGAAAACCATTCACGTATTCCATTTGCAAGAAAGTTTCGTACATAAGGCAGAAATTTACATCAACTGACACCACACACAGTGGACCAACACAGAAGAACGCTGATGAAGAAGGTTTAGTGGCCTTCGAAAACGGCTGGCTGTTCCGTTCAACTATGTGTTGTCAGAATATTTACAACTAACTTTGATGTTATTTGTTCATTAATAATTATCACATGTAATTTGGCTTAAAAAGCGTTACGAACTTTAGCCCGTTCAAATCATAAATATAGAAACAAATTAAGTTCGAAAGATAATTAAAATTAAAAAAAATTATTGCCGGACTAGAAAGTTTTTGGAACCTTATTAACTGCCTGCCCCACGATGTCGAAAGAAAACTTATGAGAACGAAAGTAAGTCACTCATTTTCTTCTATAAAAGTGTTCCACTATATTTCGACTTATCGTTCGATTGGCTTTACGTTTCTAACGTAAGCCGTATACCCGTTGTCAAATATCCATATTGCCACATCAACAATTTAACACATTAATCGTCAAATGGGAACAAAAAATCGTTCAAATGTGTATATTTTGCTTTAAAAAATGAAACTCTGTTATAATTCAACTTGCAACAAGTGGCAGCCAAAAATAAATTAAAATGAAGTCGGTTAAAAATAAACAAACTTGACAAAACATTTTTTGTTGGGGGAAAAAAAGAATAACTACTTAAGGGGGTTTTTCATGATAAACAAAGACCAAATTTTGGTCTTGCAAAAATGACAAGAAACCCAAACAAAAAGGTTTTCTATCACATGCATCTACGTATATACATATGTATGTACAAATGTATGTATTTTATTTGTGTGTGCCCTACTTATGTATACTTTTTTTGTTAAGCTGGCCTTCGTCCGGATTTAAGGACTCACTCCTGTATGTATGTATGTGCATATATACATATGTATGTACGTACAATGTACATCGTAAATATATCGGATACTGGTTCCGATAAGTAAGAATTTTCTATATATCCGGATGGCTTAATGATTTTCCTCTCTGCGTATGTAAAATACCAGCTTAGATTAATAAACAGCTTCTAACGAGCTGGCATTATAACTAGCGGAAGTGGTGGTAGGCAGAAATTCCTTACTCATCGAAGCCGTTGTCGAACATACATACATAGATACCTAGAAAAGTATATCACAAACATTAGCCAAAGGACGCAAAACCACTTATTTCAAGTCCAGACGTGAGAAAACCGCCAACGGCCGCTTACGCAACAAATCCATTGCCAGCATATCCGGCATTGTTCAAAGCAAAATATGTATGTATTTTTTTGTAATTTAAAATAATTTGGTTCATTTTGTCTCAGTCGACAATTAAAATACAAGTGCCTGCTTTCGACATTAGAGTTCGTACAAATGACTGAAAAATTTTATATTGGGGCACAAATTTGTATTGAAATGCTTACGTTATCGTTCGCATTAGTTTTCTTTCGACTTGTCGTGCTAAAGGCTTTTAGTGGAACGCAAAACAGCTGTTTATCGTTTAAAATGCGTGCGAACGAAAATGAGTGACATCCTGGAACAGGCAGTAAAACTATTTTTTTCTTCGTGCAAATTCCAACTAAATTTTTAAAATTATTAAAAGAAAGCTTTGCAAAAATTATTTTTTTACAAAAAATTCATTATATTTTTGTCTTTCATTAGAAAACTTGCTATTATTAACTTAGAAAAGATAATGAAAAAGCTTTTTTTTTATAAAAATATTTTATTAAAAATATTTTTTTTTATTCGTACAATTCTAATTTTCTAATTTTTAAAACTATTAATAAAATATGCTTTAGTAAAAAAAGCTTTTGCAAAAATTATTTTATAAAAAAAAATCGGAATATTTTTGTCTTTCATTAGAAAACTTGCTATTAACTTAAAAAAGATAATGAAAACAGCTTTTTTTTTTGTAATAAAAGCTTTATGGAGAAAAAGCTTTAAAAAGCAAAATTTTAATTACCATACATATGTATTTTAATATCTCTTATTATGTATATGTATGGGCAAAGTTTATATTAATATAGCAGAAAAAATGCAAAAAGTATAATATGTACATATGTATGTTTACAATTAAGAAATATATAATGAATTTATTTAATTAATAATTAATAAATCACGTACGTAAGAAGAAACTTTTAGAGCTTTAAAGCTTTTTTATTTCAATTCTTACACAAGAATTAAATATAAGTTTTAACGTAAAAGCTTTTATATAGAACCTTTGTTAGAGGGCTTTAGTTTACTTTGCATAGTCTGAGTTTGCTAGAGAGCAGGAAAAAGAAAAGGGGAACTATTTTCCCTTGTGTACTACAAACTTAAGACTTTGCAAAGTAAGATTTGCGTGCACGAAAGGAGTTTTACAATATATTTTTTTTTTGTCTTTCCAATTTACTTGCTACTAATTGGAATGAAATAGCGAAAAAGTTTTAATACAATATTTTACATTAAGAGCACTTAAAAAGAACTTTTTTACGGAGAACAAACCAAAACTTTTAAACTTATTTATGAGTATTTTTGTCCAACTTTCATAAACTATCAACAATAACAAAATACGTATGTATGTATGTACAAACTTATAAAGCTTTAAAGTAGCTACGTCCAAACACACTTAGTTCCGGTCTAGACTTGTAATTTTTGATGCAGCATTTCTTGAATGATCTTTAATATGTGTGAAATGTAAACATTTTGTATTCCACCCTCGCTCTTTTGGACTAAGAAAAAATCAAAAATTGTTGCAATAAAAATTGAAGTCTCGGCCAGGAAATACTCTAAAATATATTCATTTGAGGTAAACAGCTTTGAAAGCTCTTAAATTTGTTCTTGTTTCTTTGCACATTTTATTTGCATTGTTGTCGCCAAAATCTGGCTGGCTGCGGTGCTTTCATCAATGTGAAAGCACAAAAGCTTTTTTGTAAAAGCTTAGACATAGTTGATTGAGAGCTTTTTCATTCTCCTATGTAAACAAGGATTTTTATAGAAAGGTTTTTAAAAAAAAAAAACTTTAATGGAAAAAGCTTTCTAATTTAATAAGAAATCATTCACGAACCTTTTAAAAATTCGTTATGGAAAATTTTTAGTTTAATTTTATTTTTTTGTAATAATAACAAGAAAGCTTTCTTATTTAATAAGAAAACTGCTTTACACAAAAATCTTTGGTGTAACATTTTTTTAATTTCTCAATAAATTGGCAAAATTTCTTATATTATTACAATAGCCAAGAAATAAGGAAAATCAAGAGATTACTAGGGGCAAATCAATAAGTCCGTGACTTTTTGAATGAAACACAGTTTTTTTTTTGCAAAACAAAAAATTATTTTTCAACATAATCTTCATTTTTACTCAATACACTTAGTGCAACGTTTCTCCATTTTTTGTGTCCTTCCAAATAATAGGATTTTTTGAGGTCCTTAAAATAGGCACTTTAATTTCAACATTGGAAATAGGAAGCAGTCAGTAGGGCTAAATCCGGAGAATATGGCGGATGGGATACGAATTCGTAAAGATTAGTTCATAAATTTCTTTAAAAAAAAATTATTTTTTTTTAATTCTGGTGAGTATTTTCTAACACTTTGGAGGAGTAAAAAGTTTTTGTATGACTAAAATAAGCTTCTACGTGGTTTTTTGCTCACTTTCGGCAAATTAAAAATATCGATTTTTTGGAAGCAAAGAAAATGTAGTTCCACTAGAATGACTTCCATTTTTTTCACTGGGAAGAACTGAGTTCATCGACACATTCTTGTTGATATAATCCACGTCGAAAGTTGTGAAAAATAATCCAACAAAAATCTTCTCTTCAAATTTCAATTTTTTTTTTGTCAAATAGACTTTCTGCATTTACTGTAAACAAAACAAATAGCACTTGTACATCAAAACGTTGTGAATACGTTTATGTTAAAAAAATTTCAAACTTTATTATGGAGTTGCCAGATTTTAGTTATTGAAATTAATGTCGCCAGTTCCCGAAATATTTAATAGTAACTCTCGTACAAACTTTAGCCTAATCAAATCCATAAATATAAAATTTATTTAAATTTACCAAAAAAAATGCTTTTTCATGCTGTTTTGTCTAACCTTTTTATTTAGCAATATACATACTATGTATTTCGCCAAACTGTGTCATTTAAAATTAAATACTTTCCTTGAATAAAACACAGAAAAAAAATTCCGCAAAATTAACTACATACATAGTTATCTTGTTGTTTCTTCGCACGCATACAAATTTAAAAGTTTTGCAATAAATTTCTTTGCTTGACAAGTGTTTAAAAGGAATGAGTTTTTAAATAGTTTAAACGTGAAAAAGGAAAAAAAAAAGATAAAACTTACATCAATCCAATGTTCTCCAGGAAACACCGCTATCAATTCCGTATTTGATTCCAATGTACGAAAATACTCTTCATCATCTATTTCCGTGCCATCTGAATCTAAATGTATTGTAGGTAATTGATCAATCTTTTCAAATCTCTCTGCCACTTTTGAGCGTATTTCTTCCAAAGAGCCAGCCACAACAGCCTTTCTTATATTACGCGTTATATCCTTCACCTTGAAGAGAAAGAAAGAAAAAGCAAACATTTTTTTATATGTATAACCATAATAATAGCTTTTTGGAAAAAAATCCATTCTGTATTCATTTAACCCAAAAATAGACACTTAAAAAAAAAGAAACCAACAATGCCTTTCAACCATAAAAACGAGTAGAAGAAAAAAATAATAATAAGTGCTTAAGCTGAAAAGCAAGAGACTACAACAATATTTTTGTCTGCAGAAAGAAATGCAAAAGTTGAAACTATGAAGGGGGCATTCCATAAATGAAAAGCTATAGGAAAGCCTTTGCTGCAATGTTTCAAATAAAAAGGAGCTATACACAGAAAAAAACAATGTAGAATCGTTAAAAATAGGGTTAATTTTATATTTTTTGGCAATGATTTTGCTTCATGTGTGTTTCATGTTAATTTAACATGATTTATAGTAATTGTCAAAAAAAAAATTCCTTTTGAAATAACTTTCTTTCACGTTCAATTAACATTTAAATACTGTTAAAATCAATATGAAGAATCATGTTGAATCAAATTTATTTCAAGTTAGATCAACATGAATTTAATTTAATGTAATAATTGTATTTTATTAATTATTTAACTTACGTGCGATTGACATAGACATCAGAAAAATTTTTGTATATAAATTAAATTTGCTTCCCTGGCCAAGATTTGAACTCGGAACTCATCGCGAAGTAGTCAACGTGCTTACCCCTGCAGCCACAACAATTTTAAATATTCTTAAGATACACTCTATAAAAAGTACCATCGTGAATTAAATTATAATTTAACATTATTTCTAGACATTTTACATACAATTTGTTTGAAAAGTTTTAGTTTTAGTTAAAAAAAAATACAAAATGGTTTGACTTGAAAAGTTTTAGTTAAAAAAAAAATACAATATACTTTGTTGACACCAGGATTCGAACCTGCGATCCTCCGAATGCAACACCAACACACTCACACAACATAGTAAATTTAATGAATGAATTTGAATTAACCTTTTGGCGTGTTGATTTTACATTGCTATATTTTTCTGTGTGTAAGAATCGTTTGAATAAAATCACAACGTGCCATAACGGGCAAAAAGGCTTAACTTAAGTTAACCAACCAAAATTGATTATTTGCTATTCTAAATAAACGATTTTCATCAAGAAAAAAAAAACAGGTCCAAAAAATGTTGTAGTTAAGCCTTTTTGGCACATATGGCACGAAATAATACGCAACATAGGCATTTCCACAGGGTTGTCAACTTTTTGTCACGTGCGACACCAAGCAAATATGCTTGTTTTAAAAAAAAACAAGTTTTTTTAACTTTTTTTATATAAAGGGTGGTTAAATTTTAAGGGCCGATGTTGCATGTGAACTAGACATAAACGTCAAGTTTTTTCTGCATTTCATTTGACATTTCACTATTTCAGACTAACTCAATTTGAACCATGCAAAGATACACAATCGAGCAACGCGTTAAAGTTATTCTGGCTTATTATGAAAATGGGCGTTCAACTCAAAATGTATATTTTTTTCGTACAATCGAAAAAATCGTGCAAAAATTTGAGTAGAACCGGACCTGTAGGGGATTTGAAAACACAAGTGCAATCTCGTACAGCTCGTAGTGCAGAAAATATTGCTGCTGTTCGCGATAGTGTGACTGAATAGCCGTCCACCTCAACTCGTCGTCGTGCCCAACAATTGCACCTTTCACGCTCGTCGTTGATGAACATTCCCCCTTATTGTGAATGGCGAAGTCGACATCATTAAGACGACAGTAAATATTGTCACTTGTCTACTCTTTATCGGCAACAATTGGCTCGTATTGACAATCTCTTACTAATCTCTAAGGCTTTATAAATTAATGGAGATGTTAATAGCAGTCAATTGTTGTAGACAAAAAGCAGTCAAGTGACAATTTTTACTGTCGTCTTGAAGCGACGTCGACGACGCCATTCACAATAAAGGTGATTATGCATAAGGACATGCTTACAAGGTGCAATTGACTCAAGAACTAAAGCCTCTTGACCATTCCAAAGGTCGTCAATGGTCAGAATGGTGGCAAGAAATGGCAACAGTGGATGATAAATTTTCGAAGAAAATATTCTTCAGTGATTAGGCACATTTTCACCTCAGTGGATGCGTCAATAAGCATAATTGCCGCATTTGGGCGAATGATAATCCAAGAGTGATTGTCGAAAAACAAATGCACCCACAAAGAGTGATTGTTTGGTGCGGTTTATTAGCTGGCGGCAGCATCGGGCGGTATTTTTTCCAAAATAAGGCCGGTCAAGCAGTTACTGTGAATGATTTTCGCTATTGTGAGATGATCATGAACTTTTAATGGCCCGAATTGGAGGATATATGGTTTCAACAGGACGTTGCCACTTTTCGCTAATAAAACAATTGCTCTTTTAGGCGACAATTCCATGGCCGTGTTATCTCACGTGATGGCGATGTCAATTGGGCGCCAAGACTATGTGATTTAACACCGTTGGACTTCTCTCTTTGTGGTTATTTGAAAGAAAATGTGTACGTCGATAAGCCAGCAACAATTCAAGAGCTAAGGGATAGGATAATTCGGCACATTAACGGCATAGAACCTCAATTATGCTTCAGCGTCATAGAAAATTTTCACAATCGAATAGAGGTGACCATTTGGCCGATATTTTCCTCCGTACATAACTGAACCATACCATATTATCATAATAAAATGAAATGACAATAATTTCCTAAATAATTTGTGTTTTATTCAAAATCAACATCGGCCCTTAAAATTTAACCACCCTTTATTTTGTACATTAGGTGAAATTTTAAGATAAATCGAGTCACATTGTTCTGACACACTAGCATAATTGTTTGCTGTCGCACGCGACAAAAAAGTAGACTTTAATGTGAAAATGCACATATGTATTTGCTCCTGTATGGGAGTGACACCGCCCACTTTTACAAGCACGAAAATCAAATTTGTCTGCAGGTTTTATAAAAAAAATTAAGCATGAATACTTTTGATGTTCTACTTAATTTGTATAGGCGTGGCACTGATCGCCTTTACAGCATTTGTTGTTATCATGGGTCTTAATTAAGGGCCACTCAGACTATAATACAAGTATTAATACTTTTGACGAAAATGCATCCCTGGTCTTATATTTGTTTCAAAAATTTCAAAAAAAAAAAATAAAAACAAAACATGTCAAAGCTGCATTTTCCACAAAAGTATTAATACTTGTATAATAGTCTGAAAGGGGCCTTACTACGCGGTTCTAACATATGAATCTTTTTAAACACTGAATATGAGTCAAAACTTAAAATGCGCACTACGATTAAATTGAACTTTGACTCACACGGAAAATAAAGTTACAGCCCTTTTCACAATGTACAATTAAAAGCTAACAAGGACTTTAACAGCAGGTTTTGTATGAAGAACTGTCAGTTAAAGTTCACGTTATCTCTTAATCATACATTGTGAAAAGGGACGTTAGAGAGTTAAAATTAGAGTTTCTACGCGGGACAAAAATTCCGGCAATTCCCGGGAATTATTTTTTACAAATCCCGGGAAATTTTCAAAGGGAATTTTCGGAAATTTAATAGTTACTTTTATGGCATTTGCCTGCTGTGGTGAATGCATTTATCATTAATGTTCTTATTTAAATTACAATACAACTTTAAGCAATACAACAAAACAAAGCTTTCTGAATTGAATAATTATTTTTCTACACGTTTTAACTGAACACTTATAGTGAAGGGTATTTAAAAGTTCAATGTATTTCTTAGCAGAATAGTGTGCAGTCATTGTGATCAAATACCTGTTGAAGATGAAAACGGCATTGTTTTTGTAAAGATTAAAAATGTTAAAAGACAAGCAGACATTCAAACATTTTCTATTGTATTAATTTAGTTTTTTTCTTTGCTGCTAGTCAAAGTCATGTCTTCATTGTTATATTACTTATTTAACAAAAGAATTTTGAGATGAAAAATAAATACTTAAAACAAAAACTTAACAACAATAAAAAAAATAGTTATACAAAAATTTTAAATAAAAAGAAAAGAAAATCATGTTTAGAAAAACTTTTGGAAAAATAAAAATATTCATCTTTATCAATTAGGGAATTCACAATAGGTATCATAAAATTTTAATGTAGCAACATTGTGCCATCTGAGCAGGCAACGACATAAAATAGTATTTTGAGCAATTAAAAGAACAAACAATTTTTGGAATTAAAATATTTTTTTTTTAATTCGAAATATTTGTTCTGCAAAATGCTTAAACACAGCGAAATCACAAACATTTCTTCATCAACTAAAGCTGCGCTGACAGCTTTAACTTGTTTGGTTTAACATTACCATGTTGCCATATAGAACATGACATGCTTTTTATATTTTTAAACTTGCCACCTGGTAATAAATTTGATTTACAAACAAACAAAAACAACAAACGTGCCAAACTTAATTGAAACGTGGCAATATTAAGACATATTTTAAAACGTTATTGGCTCTCACTCTCGAGAACAATTTTATGCTATTAACATTTTATTTCTGTTCCCTAACGCACAGAAAATAGCATGGCGCTATCAATAGCCGTCAGCCAACGAGTTCGACCCAAGTCTACATAGAGGCTATGTTGTGAGAAAAAAGAGCAGTGAAGTCAATAAATCGTCAAAATACGAGGGGAACCATTTACATAAAGGGTGAACCAACAAGAACGGAAGATTTAATTTGGCGCCATTCGAAGTGTCATGGTTTGACATTTGAACAATTGTTATTGTTTGCTAGTAGAAGGTACGAGGTTAGTAAAAATGGAGCGCTACACGTATGATCAACGCATTCTCATTGTGAAACTGTTTTACCAAAATTATGAAAGTTTTGCGGCTACAGTTCGAAATTGCGATCAATGTGGGGTCACAATAATGCTCCAAAAGAGTCAACTGTAAAGAGATTAATGGATAAATTTGCCAAAACTGGGTCTGTTACTGATGTACAGACAAGAACGCGCCGGCGACCAGGTCGAACGACCGAAAATGTCGCAGCTGTACGTGATGATGTCGCTCAAACTCCATCCACCTCAATTCGACACGGAGCTCAGCAAATTGGTGTCTCCAAATCCACTATGCAGCGAATTTTGGCGAAAGATTTGCATTTTCATGCACACAAAGTTCAATTGACTCAGGAACTGAAGCCAGCTGACCATGGACAGCGAAGGGAGAGTTCGTTAATTCTTCAGTGACTAGCCCCATTTCCATCTTGATGGTTTCGTCAATAGGCAGAATTGTCGCATTTGGAAAATCCTCGAGTGATTCACGAGCAGCAAATGCATCCTCAACGTGTCACAGTGTGGTGTGGATTTTGGGCTGGAGGAATCATTGGACTTTTTTTTATAAAAATGAGTCAGGTCAAGCGCAAACAGTCAAAGGTGTTCGGTATCGTGAAGTGGGGTGTGTTCGTAAATGCATCACTGCGCTGCAAATGAAAATGTAACTGTTCTAAACTGGTTCACTGAAGTAGATAACGCATAAATAAATGTCGAATGTGTTGTACAAACATGATTACTACTAAAACGGGTTATCAGCGAACTTGTATTGCATTTTAAATAAAAGTTTGCACGTATGATGCAGAGCAGAGATGCATTTACGAACACACCCATGATAATCAGTTTTTTCGTGCCTAGAATTGAAGAAATTAATGTGGAGGGCATGTGGTTTCAACAGGACGGCGCCATATGTCATACAGCCAGAGAAACAATTCAATTGCTGCATCAGTCATTATCCAGTCGTGTTATTTCGCGTTTTGGAGACCAGAATTGGCCGCCTAGATCGTGCGATTTAACACCATTAGACTTTTTTCTTTGGGGTTTTTTGAAGTCGGTGGTTTACGCGAATAAGCCGACGACGACTCAAGCCTTAAAAGAGGAAATTGGACGCTGCATTAATGAAATACCGCAGTATTTATGCAAAACGGTCATTGAAAATGTCATTAAAAGATAGCGTGTGTGCCAGAAAAGCCGCGGCGGCCATCTGTCCGATATGTTGTTCCACACATAACCTCATTCTGTCTACTTTACGATATAATAAAGTTTCACGATTTTAGTTTTTAATATCATATCATATTCAAAATTTAAATCTTGCGTTCTTGTTATGTATATTTCGGGAACTGGCAACACTAATGTCACTTGCTAAAATCTGGCAACACCATATCAAAGTTTGAAATTTTTTAGGATAAATGTACTCACAACGTTTTGATGTACAAGTGCTATTTGTTTTGTTTGCAGTAAGTGCAGAAAATCAATTTGACAAAAAAATTGACATTTGAAGAGAAGATTTTCGTTGGATTATTTTTCTCAACTTTCGACGTGGATTATGTCAACAAGAATGTGTCGATGAACTCAGTTCTTTGTATGTCGATGAAGCACCATCAAAAACGACAGTATATCGCTGGTATAGTGAATTCAATCGTGATTTGTAATTCCCTAGCCGACGAATTCCGTGAAGGTCGTCCAAAATGGGTTCTTGTGCCACAAAACATTGATGCAGTGCGTGAACTAATAATGCCAGATCACCATGTGAAATATTGTGAGATAGAGACATCCTTGCACATTAGCTTCACTTTAATACATTAAATATTGCATAAACACTTAGTTGTAAAAATAAAACATGTTTTCGTTGGATGGCCCATAATTTATCAATCGCTCAAAGAAAGGCTCGCGTCAAGTGGTGTAAGGAAATGAATAAAAAGTTCAACCCTGGTGCTTCAAAAGACGTGTATAAAATCGTGACAGATGACGTATCATGGATATATGCGTAGGAGCCCGAAAAAAAACGGTCATTAACCGTGTGGGTGTTCCAAGACGAGCCAAGTCCAACAAAAGTTGTTCGTGGTAGAAAAGCACAGCGAAGCAAATGATAGCTTGTTTCTTCGGACGAATGGGTCCTGTGGACACTGTTCCGCTTGAGTAACGTAGAACTGTCAATTCTGAGGTATACGACCATTTGTTTGCCGGAAGTCTTCGGAGAGATTTTTAACTAAGCCCCGAATACGAAATCATTCTTCATCATGACAATACGAACTCTCACACATCTCGTCAAACAATTGAATTTTTTAGCAGTCAAAGCATTAATTTGATGACTCATCCTTCGCACAGTCCTGACTTGGCATCCAATGACTTCTTCTTATTCCCGAATATCAAAGGTAAACTTCGTGGTCAACGATTTACGAGAGCCGAGAAAGCAGTTGAAGCGTTCAAAAACCATGTTTTGGAGGTGTCGTATGCACGGCGACCGTTTGACCGACAAACGGCAAGTAGCAAATTGCCACTTTTTCGACTGCCTTGAAATTTTGTGTCCCCCTTTTTTTAGAATGGATTATATAATAATACATTGAGGGCCATTTTCACAACTTGCCTTCAGTTAAAGGTAGGATTTTGTCTGCTATATAACTATTTTTGCATTATTACAACTTGAATTTTTTGTTGTTATTATTATCAATTATAATAATATTTAATGGATAAAAAAAATAATAAATCAAGGTTTTATAATGCAAAGCCATTTATGGGGCAGACAAAATCATGTCTTTAGCTAAATGCAAGTTGTGAAAATTTACCTAAATATATGAAATGTTAGTGTAGATGTCTCGTTTTTTTATGTTTCCCAGTTTTACTTTTTTTTTTTGATATATTCCTATTTTGTGCCACTTTTTGTAAAATGTCATTCGGTCACCCTGGTCTTAAGAGTGCAAAAGTGTATTGATCATCAAGGGGAATATTTCGAAAAACAAGCTATTTTCATTTAAAAATTTTTGTTATTACCAGGGAAACCAGAAATATGCTCTAAAAAAAAAGAGTTTTATGCGCATTAAATATGCACTTAAAACTTGAAAATAAGCACTAAAAAGTCAAAAAATATACTCTTAAAAATAAAATAAATTGGTTTATTTGTAAATGAATATATATTTTCAATTTAAAAGTTCAATAACACTTGCATATAATTATAATAATTATAACCAATTTATTTCATTTTTAAGAGCATATTTTTTTACTTTTTAGTGTATATTTTCAAGTTTTAAGTGCATAAGACAAAAAATAAACAAAACAAAAGGAAACCTAATTAACAAAATAACCGGGTTGGAAGTGCAGGTTAAAACCAAATTACCATATAAATTTTTACTAAAACCAATAATATAAATTCATTTTTATTAGATGCTCTCCTAAAAATTTAACTTAAATTTCAAAAGATCACGATATCAGAATTCATGTTTTGGAACTGTATTTTGGATATATAAGACAAGATTTTTATTTATAATTTTTATTGCAATAAATAACAAAATATTGACCAAGAACTTCAAATAAAATTCTGTTCTGGCTCATCTAAACAAACTTTAATACATTCACAATGTTCTTTCAACGTCTACTCGGGGCAGAGTCCGTCACAAATAGCAAAATAAAATTTGTATTGAAACTAACGTAAGTTAGTAATATATGTATAAGAAAAAAAGTATACACTACATGGAACATTGGAACAGAAATTTATATGGCGAAACTTTTAAGCATATTAACCCAGATAGCGCCTAAAAATTGTCTTTAAAATTTAAATTTTTATTTCGAAAATGAAATTTTAATAAGCTTCTAGAAAAAAATTTTAAATCGTAAATTATGCTATAAAAGTTCGAAAATATGCTCAAAATATGCGTATAAGACTGATACATATATGCAAAAATATGCTTTAAAGGGTAAAATATGCACTAACAAATCGATGTCAAAATTCATTAAAAGTTCTGAAACGGATAAATATTTTGTCCCCGCAATAACACGTCACACAAGAAATAACATGCAATTGCATATTTTTGGTTTCCCTGGTTATTACTTAACATTTCCGAAATATAAATAGTAGCCCTCGTATAAGAAGTTCTGAACAAAAAAATCGTCAATTATCACTTTGTTAAATTCGCTCTAAGCTATCGTCAAAATGGCGTATGTACATAAAATCGTCATGTTTGGTAGCGGCCCTGGTTATCAAAACTATTTTACTTGATTTTTTATTTAAACAAATATTTAACACAGATTGCGGCAGCAAGATAAATGTTGTAGCTTTTTTCCCACAAATCATTTATGCACGCACCAGCATATTCAAATTTAAATTGGTTCTTTTTTTTTCATATATTTTAATTTTCCTTTCAATTTGTGTTTGTTCCCTGATTTAAATAAATTGCCGACGACGAAAAACCATATTAAACACGTGCCATCATTTATGCTTTCTCACAATGGAAAATATATATGCATGTACATAAATACATAATTTTTTTTTCTTTTCTACTTTTAACAGCAATATTTTTGCATTAATGCGGCTTATTTGCATTTGCTATATTGCACGCCTGATGTGGCGCCAAAATTGCACTCAATTATTTACACATTTTACGTGAATTCAATTTCACATACTATCCTATCCGCCCACTAGACACATTATAAAATTTCACAAATACAAACACACATATACACACTGCAAACATCCTTACTTCAAATCTTATTCTCTATTCGCAATTATCAAGGGACAATTCACACACACACCAATACACACCCAGCGAAGTATGATGAATGTCAACAAATCTATACACCATGTTGCCATATTTATACAATACACACACACATTGGGTAATTTGAGTCACTTTTTAGGCCAAAACTAATTTGGATCGATATGGCTAAAATTTGGAATTTAAGAGGGTTTTTTTTTGGGTTAAAACAAATAAATATCTCGAAAACGAAAGGATGTCTTTTTGAAATTTGGCACGATCCCACTTGAGCTGAGACGAATCCTCACTAAAGCGAACAAATTTCGAAACAACTTTCTTCGACATTTGTTTGCAAATCTAAAACAATTCGAATGGTCGCTAAAGCAAACTTCTCCCGATAGTTTCTCGAATGTGTAACGATAGCCTAGTGGATGTGTGTGTGCTAGTCTGTTAGGTGCCGTTTTCGAGTCCGATTGAATGCAATTACAAGCGTATCAAAAAAAATTAATTTTAACTCCAAGTGTCAAAATTTTCGTGAAAATATTTTATATCAGAAATAATAACCATAATCTTAATAAGTGACCTATGTATGCGATTTAGTACACACAGAAAAATAAATACCAATGTAAAACCAACATGCAAAAATATTGATTTGATATTATATTAAATAATGTTGAATTAAAGTTCAAATCATGATGACACAAAGCAGTGATCGCTATTAATACGGACTCATAAAATTTTAAATCTAAGTGAGTAGACATCATTTAAACTCAACTACTTTGATTTACGCACACTCACAATAAGATTAATTTGAGGCCCTTTTCACAATGTACAATTAAAAGCTAACAGGGTCTTTAAAGGAATGTTTTGTATGCAGAACTGCAAGTTAAAGTTCACGTTAAGTCTTACATCATACAGTGTGAAAAGGGACGTTACTCGTAAAAGTATAGGTTGAAATAAATATGAATGCGACGTCGACATCATATTCATACACAACACTCACACTCAGGAAAATACTTATGCTACTCACATTGATTCAGCCCACTCAACTCATGCATATGTATATGTTTATTTAAAAGTTTAGTCATTAAACATTTTTCAAGTAGTATACAATTGTTTTTCAATTCCAAAAACAAAGAAAAGCAACAGAGAAACACATAACCTCATAATGACAATTTTAATGTTCGTATGCGAAGTTCGCATTGTGAATCATACTTATTTTGCATCGCCCATAGGCATTGAGTTAAGGAGAGTCGAAATCAAAAACGTCATAAATGTTGGTAAGTATGAGTTCGAGGTGCACTTCAAACTTTCGAGAATATGATTCATAGACAACATTGCAATAAGTATGAGTGCGCAGATATAAGAAATTTTAAGTAATGATTCAACTCTACTCACTTTTTCACTACTCATTGCTAATCTCTGATACAAAAATTTTTCTGATGCAAGTTAAATAACACCGCACAAGTGATTTGAATGTTTAAATAAGAATGGCCGATCCTTATGTATTTTTATCTCCTGATTACGATGGCGTCATTATAGTGACATTTAGCATTTGCATAATTTACACCACTTTTTGTATTATTCCGTTAATATTTTACGAATGGTCCTCCAAACTTACAAATACTTTTCACCAAACACCATTTTTAACGTCCTTACAATGACAGAAAGATATCCTGATATATTCATCAATGTCACTCTATCTACATGAAAGATATTTTTGTGTAGATTAATAACCCAGAAAGTATTTAAACGTTTGGAAGACCAATCGTGAAATATTAACGGAATAATAAAAAAAGTGGTGTAAATTATGCAAATGATAAATGTCGCTATATCTTTAAAACTAGAGCTGATAGGGAAAAACTAATGGCGCCATCGTAATCAGGAGACAAAAATACATAAGGATCGGCCATTCTTATTAAAAGATCATAAAAAACCTCTATTTTGTAGTGCAGTGTAATTAGTAAAATACAATTGCTATACTCAGGGAAAATCTGCAACTTAAAAATAAGAACGCGTCACCACACTAATTCAATAATTTTCAATATAATAGAAAATGCATATTGAGATACTTAAAAATAAATAAATTATTATTATTATTAATATAAACATGACTTGACTTTCTTTCCTTAATGTTTCTGATTAATCCAATATGGTTTTTATTTACTTTAAGCGGTTTTTTCTCTGAGTGTACGTTAAATTAAATTCATATTGTTGGAACTTAAAATAACTGTGATTAAACATTGTTATTTTGCATAGAATTTACATTGTTCAAACTTGAAATAACTTTCATTCAGCATGATTCCTTATTTTGATTTAAAACTAGGGCAATGTTAAATCAACATGAGATAAAGTTATTTCAAAAGGAAGATTACTTTAAGTCATGTAAGATTAATATTAAATACATATGAAGCAAAATCATTGCAGAACAAAAAAATTAAATAAACCTTGTTTAACTATATTTTCATTTGAAATTTTTCTTCTGTCATGGCAATCTTGCAATAATAAAGTAAAAATTTTCTTATTTAGTCCTTGCAGTTTTGACAATAAAGTTGTTGAAACAAAAACAAAATACATGCTTTCAAAATACTCGTATTGAACAATGCAAACTGCTACAAAACCAATCAATTTTTTGTCGAAAGTCTAGTCGATTACTTCGCTCCTAATACATACATACATACATATTAACACAAGGTGCTGGAACACAATGGGCCTTAATTTAAATTACATTTTAACAACAGCAACAACAATTAAAAAGGAAAATAAATGCTGATGATGGCTTAACAACAAGGAGTATTAATCAAAATGCTAATTTAGCAAGCTGTTTCCGTTTTGAGATAACAATAATAAAGCTGCTCATGCTATAGTCAGTCAACTGTAGTCATTTGATTTTCCGGTGATTCTAACATAAAAACACACACACACACTCTCACATCCACACATACATACATACATACATACATAGATACATTTACAAAGCCATAGATTGAATATGCTGAACTAAATTAAAGAAGTATGCAGTATTTTTCTTTAATCTTGTACAAACTGTGTTTTTCGTTCACACACACTCTCTCTCTCTCTCTCATATAAATGCATATTATGTTATATCCAGGGTAGTCAGATTTTTTCCAACCTATTTTGCCAAATTGATTTTCAAATCGCCACAATAATCAGTTTTATGTAGTTTTTATTAGTATATATTTGATAATCAATTTGTTTTTATATAACACTTTTTTTAATATAAATATTATAAAATGATCGCATCAAAATTTATCACATTTAGAAATAAAATCGTCAAAAATTATTTCTTGAAAATTTTTTTTAATTAAAATTAAAAATTAATATATGAAAAATTATCAAAATCAATTTCTTGCAGACGAGTTTTAGTAGAATTTATTTTTCAAATTACTCCTGCAAAAGTTCAATTATGTTAAATAAATAGTCACAAAATCGCCAACAAATTTATTTATTGCCAGAAAAATTGACATGACCAAAAATTTGGACGCCAAACTTGTTGAAAAATCGCCACGTTAGGCGAAAAATTTACATATCTGACAGGTCTGGGTATATCATGTCATATAATCATACCATAATATGCCATATCACATGATCTTATCGAGCGAAAAAAGCTTAAGCAACAAATTTTTTTAACTTCGATTATTTTGACGAAATTCGATTATTTACTATTCGATTTTCGTCAAAAATTTAAGTTCGAAAATTTTGTCGCTTAAGCTTTTTTGGCGGTTATAACATGTTAAATTGTTATTACGTCCATATCAGTCATTTTATAGTATGCCACCTCATGTTTCATTTCATGTTGAATTATGTCCTGACATATCACGTTATGTCATAGCATATTATGACATATCAGCTCGTGTAATGTCGTGCCATTTTTTTTCTATGCATGTTATTTTTATTTATTGTATCTTCATATATGAACTAACAATAAGTATTCAAATCTTAACATATAATTAATAGGCCCGACCAATGCCAGACATAACTAAGTGATAGTTGTAAATAATACATAAGTAGTGATTAGCAAAAAAAAAAATTTCTCTTTTTTAAGCGGATGTGTCCAGTAAAGTTCAAAATATTACGAGCAAGCGGATTAGGATGTGACTCGAGTTTTGTTAAATATTTGCCTGCGTATTTTGCAATTTCTTCAATCACTAGTGGCATATTTAAATCACGATGTATATTTGAATTCTTAATGTACCATGGAGCAGATGTTATTAACCTTAAAATTTTGTTTTGTCTTCGTTGAATTCTCTCTATATTGGAAGCAGAAGCAGTGCCCCATAATGACATATGTCGTGAAATATCAAATCATTTCACATAACACCATGTCATTTATGTTATGTCATGACATCTTATGTCATATGATAGTATCATGTCATATTATGTCACTATTTCATTCATCACTCCGCCCTCTCATAGTGTCATCATGGTATTCCTTTTCATTCAATATCATCATATTAATATTATGGCATCATATCATGTCATATTATTATTATATTATTATTTTGTAATCGTATCTATCCACCAAGTATTTCCTTGTCCAAAAGTCATCCGAGGAAGATTGAATTGACTACATCTTGCATTACGTTACAACGAAAGGTTCAAAAATATATTAAATTGTCAATCCATTCAATTTAGTTATTCGTTGAACAGGGATGAGTAAATCATAAATTATCAAAATGTCATACCATACCCTAGCTACCAATCACTTTGTACAAGCCCACCAACATTTTTATTGACACCATTGCCACAATCATCATTAATCAGTGGGGATTTTGTTCTATCTTAATTCATAAATAATTGAGCAAGGTCAGTGTGAGGCTTAATGGTTCTTTCTTTATTTGAAAAGAAAAAAGCTAAATAATTTATATTCCAACTTGATGAACTATTTGCCATCAAGCGCATTTGTATGTGCATATAAAATATGTATTAAATTAGTATCGGGTATAAAGTGTTTACACAAAATTGTATACCAAAAAACTAATATAAAATTAAAAAAAAAACTGTATTTTGTTATGCCAGCTGTAGGAACACTAAATTTTTATGGCAAAATAACTAATGAAATAGAAAAAACAAACACAAAAACTCTACATAAATATAATTTAAAGAGAAAGTAATAAAAACGAATACTTTGTGTAAGTTTTGTGGAATTCTTCTCTACATTTTGTATTAAATAGTTAATGCAAGTGGAAGGTGAAAATTTCATCGTTATGAAAGCAATGGAAAACTACAAGCAACAAAATGTATGAGTAACATAAAATTTACAATTTAGTCTCGCAAATGTGTTGATGAATTCCGTGCTAAAATTTTAAACAGTCACATAATCCTCTTTCTGTAAAAAAAAACATGTTACTTTCTTGACGCAGCACTCTATTACTTTTAATAATATTACGAGGGTGAGTCTATAATTCAGTGTATTTTTTCTTTTTAATTTCCCGCCTCTTAATTGAAATTGCAAAACTGCTCCTGTCAACAGACATTTGTCAGTTGACTTCTGTCTAAATTAGAAAAAGAAGATTAATTTAGTTTGTGTTTGTTTGAAAAAAGTGAATTTTGTGTGATCATTAAGTATTATTTTTTTCGGAAAGAAACCATTACTCAAACCAAGACTAAGCTTGTTAAATATGAGTACTATGGGTACTCTTCACCATCAGTTTCAATGGTAAAAAAGTGGTTTACTGAATTTCGTTGTGGCCGTACACCCGAAACAATTGAAAAAAATTTACGATATGATTTAAGCTGCCGTATGAGAAATACTTCCGCGAGATGGATGCCGCGTTTGGTCTCAATTCGACCACAAATGCATGCGCAGTTTCCATGGCAAAAATCGATGAAGTGGGCTACGAATTGCTCCCTCATCCGTCCTATTCTACAGATTTAGCCCCGAGTAAGTATTTCTTGTTTCCAAACTCCAACAAATGGCTTGGCGGAAAGATATTTGACTCCAACTACGAATCATCTCCCAAACAAATAACGACCTCGACGAATCATATTTTTCGGAAGGTATGTATATAAAAAAAAAAAATTGGAGAAACATTGGACTAAGTGTTTAGAAGTCAAAAGAAATTATGTTGAAAAATAATATAACTTTTTTATATAAAACCTGTGTTTCTGCAAAAAGCGAAAAGTTAAATATCCACCCTCGTAGACATGTGAAAGTTTGTATATCTCTTACCTTGTAACGTAAAAACCGCTGAAGGGATTCTAATAAAATTTGCTAAGAGTAGATTGGGACATAGAATACCCTCCCAGTGAAAAAAAAATGGAAGTCATTCTGGTGGAACTACACTTTCATTGCTTCCAAAAAGTCGATATTTTTAATTTGCCGAGAGTGAGCAAAATACCATGTAGAAGCTTACTTTAGTCATACAAAACCTTGTAACTCCTCCATAGTGTTGGAAAATACTCACCAGAATTTAAAAAAAAAAAAATTTTAAAGAATTTTATGAACTAATTTTAGTCTAAAATTTAAAAGTTATTTGCTTCAATTTACATGAAAACACTGTTTCTGGCTTAAATTCGTATAAAAAGAAACAAATTGTTAAAATAGGTAACTTTTTACCATTTTTCCTAGATAAAAATATTATCTTAATATCGCTTCCAATTCAGTGACCATGCGTCGAAAAAGAGAACTTCTAGCAATGACAACCCCATGTAAAAATCATTAGATCGGATCGAAATTTTCACTACTTCCGCATCGCAAACTCTACATTTTCATGACTTTTTTGGAGTGTCTTTTTTTACTGGGCTTTATTGCCAAGATTACACCGTTTAACCCATTATGGGCCTGAAGTGGGCTTAAAATTTTTTTAACTCTCATGAGGGGCATATTTTTGTTAGCAGGATGATAAAGATTCTTGCAAAAAAGTTCTATGATTTTTGACATCAATTAACCCATTACTGGCCCATAATGCTACTAATATTTTAAATGTAATGTTTATTTCCAATTTAACGCAAAAAAGGTTTAATGTATTTGCAATGAAATTTGTTAAGATTAGCACATGGTACAGATTGAAATATATAGGATACTTTTTAGGGGATAAAACGGGTAAAAATTTTGGTTTTCCTTTTTAGGGTTTAATACACCAAATGTCAAAGGAATACTATTACAGGCTATTTACTCGCAACCCATAAGAGCTGCGCATTTGAAGTTTTCACAGTGTATGTAAATTTCTGGCCGCTACAACAACAAATATATAGTATAACAATTAAAAAATTAAAGGGTGTTCTAAAGCGAGCAACGAAATATACATATATAAACTTTAATGTTATATACAGAAAATTATATATAGATTCTTGAAATTAGCAAAAATATCCCTTTGTGTGCATTGCACCAATTAACACTTACATTTAAAAAATCAAAATTAAAGGCTATTCTATCAGTTGATGTAATTTTTACTATGTAATTTTGACAATTTGCTGTATATCTGTAACTCTTGAAATTTTCAATAATGCTAAAAGAAACAAATACCAATTTTAAAAATCGCTGAAAAAGCGAAAAAAAATCGCTTAAAAAGCGAAAAAAATCGCTTAAAAAGCGAAAAAAATCGCTACAACGAAAAAATCGCTACAACGAAAAAAAGCGCCAAACTAGAAAAATCGCCAAACATAAAAAAAATCATCAAAACTAAACAAATCGCCAAAAGCGAAAAAAATCACCATATCGAAGAAAGCGCCAAAACTAAACAAAATCGCTAAATCTAAAATAAATCGCCAAAAACCGAAAATCTCGAAAAAAAATTGCTAAGCAAAACTTAAACTTAAAAAAAATAAACCGACTTCAAAAATAAGCACTAAAAAGATAAAAATAATATACATCTCGTTAAATAAAATATTTTTACATATGTTACCTATGGTGTTGTTTGAAATTGGTGCCAGTAATACAGGTACTAAACACATAGGGACATGCACGGTAAAAAAAATTGTAAGTACTTTTTATGTACATACATACATATATGTATATGTATATGTATGTATTTATGTGCTTAGTTACCAACATTGCTGGCACCAACTTCAAACTTCAATATTTTATTTAACTAAATCTAAATAATTTTTAGCTTTTTAGTGCTTATTTTTGAAGTCGCTTAAATTTTTTTTAAAGTTTTATTTTTAGCTTTTTAGTGAAAAATATTACTTAATTTCATGGGGCGTGGCTATGCTCACTTTTTTTAAAACAAGATTGTGTATTTTTAAGAGTTCAAGATGTGTGCCAAGTTACGTGAATATTGGTTAAGTAAAAGCACGTGAAATATTATAGTAAAATTTAATAGGCGTGCCCAGCCCACTTTTTCGAACGTAAGATTGTGCCTTTATTTAAGCTTAGGCTGTGTGCCAAGTTTCATAGAAATCGATTAAGTAGAACCACGTGAAATGCTATAATAAATTTTAATGGGCGTAACCCCGCCCATTTTTTAAATTTTAAAATTGTTTAATTGCAAGAACCAAAGATGTTTGCTAGGTTTTGCAGCAATCAAATAAGTAAAAGATCGTAAAATCAAGTTTAAAAAATTGTGGGCGTGTCTCCGCCCACTTTTTTAGAATGGGACCAATAGGAAGCTAAACCCTCTCAGACAACAACAAAAAATTTTACAATCGGTTACAAATATACCGAGTTATGACGCTGCACACCTAAAAAAATAAAAAATAGAGACGAATTGTTTTTTTTAACTCGGTTAAAGGGCCAAAACTAAAATACATCTATAAAAACCGATAAAATCGCAAAAACTAAAATAAATCGCCAAATACCAAAAAAAAAACACCGAAACGAAAAAATCTCCATAATCAGAAAAGAAATCGCCACAACGAAAAAAGCGCCAAAGCTAAAAAATCGCTAAAACTTAAATAAATCGCCAAAGCCGAAAAAACACCAAAATTAAAAAAAACGCCAAATTTAAGTATACGCCAAAACCAAAAAAAAATTGCCAAAAGCGAAAAAAATCACCACATTGAAAAAGCGCCTAAACTAAAGAAAGAAAATCGCTAAAGCTAAAATAAATCGCTAAAAAACGAAAATATCGAAAAACGAACATAAAACGCTAAAACAAAAATTAGTCCAAGGACCGAAAAAAGCTCCCAAAACCGAAAAAAGCGTTAAAGCTAAAGAAAACCTAAGTTAAACATTTATTAACCTCCCAAATTATTATTTTATTTATTCAGTAAAATACTTTTTTTTTATTAAAAATGCATTGAAATTTATTATTGAGGGGTTTAGCGGGTTCTTATGCGCATATTTCACTGTTGCTAAAATGCAGATCATCAGGGAACTTTTACCAAAAAAATTTCTTAAAACTAGAAAACTTTATAAAATTTCATTTAAACAAATAACAAACAAAAATTGCCATAGCATTTTTATAAATACATATTTCCACCAAAAATTCTATGGCATTTCGGCACGTTTTAATTTCACGTGGAATGATTATCTGTTAAGTCGACTTAAACACTTTTTGCTAGTGCTGCTAGCACAATTTATCTCAGCATCTCTCAAACTCAATAGGAACATTTAAAAAAATACGATTTGCAAAGACCAATTCCCCTATTGTCATTCTCAACTCAACGCAGTTTGGTTGTCTCTCAGTCAACCCAAAAATTTTACATTAGCATTGCCATTCACAACTGAAACAACGGTGGAGTTTGTAGAGTTGTCAGGTAAAAAATTTATTTCAATGCAAAATACTAAAAAATAATTGGGTTGTGTGAAAGTTGGATTGAGAACGGCAATAAGGTTATTAATGACCTCAAGTTATTCAGCTATTCAGGTGTAGACATGTTTATAAATTTAATTTGAGTTTTACATTTTTAAGACATCAAATTTAGTCAATATATATATTTTTTCTATTTTATGTCCGTCTTTTTTTATTACTATTTGTGGGCATTCTATTTAGTGCTTGCTTTCATTTTGAATTCTACTTTCTTATTTATTTCCACTTAACTGAGTAATTTAATGAAGAGTATATTGCAAATAAAAAATTTAAATCAAAAGGAATTGGAAATGGTCGGTTATTTCTTTAGAAATCGTCTGCCTTTTGCCTTTTACATTTGCAAGAATTTCAATTACGTAGTTCTTCAGAAGAAAATGCACAAACAAAAAGACGATACATGAGGCAAAGATAGAGATAGACATTAAAATGAGTTTTAGCTGAAATTAATGAAATATTATACCCAAATTATTTTGTTAAATTCAAAAATTTAATGGATTAGATTTTGTAAGAAAGAATTTATAAAACAAAATGTCTCAATAAGACATTTAGGGAATTCACAATAGCGTTTTAAAATATGTCTTAATATTGCAACGTTTAAATTTTAATACCTTAATATGGTCTAGCAAGTTCCTTGTTTTTGTTTTGTAGGTAATGTCATTCTCATGTCATTCTCAATATGGCAATGTGGTAATGTTAAACTAAAGATCCCAGCAAACAGTTTTCGGAGCGCTCCTAAATTTGACTCTTAAAAGACTCCTTTTTCTGAGTGTTTTATGATTACCCTCCTAATTTATGAGCATTTATGATTGATTTCGTAGCCTGCAAAATTTAGGACTCCGAAAATACTCTCTTTTATGAGTAATTTAGGAGCACACTCCTCGAATACTCTTAAGGCAGAATTAGTTTGTACGTGCTGTTCTGTTCTGAGTCAGCTGTTTAGTTTCTGTTTAGTTGAAAATCTGTATGTGTAGTTAGTTTTTCCTTTTTAGTTCTGTTCTGTTGCGGACAGATCTGTAGAAAATAGAATTCAACGTTAAGTGACAGCCAAAAGTGTGTGTGTATTAGTGTGTTGTGATACTTTGTGTACAAGTGTAATCAATTCTTTACGTTGCCAGCTGACTTTTTTCACAGAAAAAGTAATTGCAAAATATTTTATACGGAAAAGAACGGCACAGAACAGCAACAGAAAGTAAAGACTAATGAAGCCTTTATTTCTGAGGGTTTTCTGAGGGGTAACGGTAGTTTGTTTTATTTTTCTTAATTTCAACATTTTGCGTTTGTCTATCATTGTCTATCATTGTGATCATTTTGCGCTGTTTGGTTGTGGTTTTTATAAAATCTTTGAGAAATTGTGCAAAAAGTAAGTTTATTTCCGTGTTCTACAAATTTTGAAGAAAGTGGGAAAAATTTGGAGCATAAATTAGCTGCGTGGTCCGTCGTCTATAACATTCCTTCCAATGCTTTAAATGGTCTCTTGACAGTTTTAAAACCGGAAATGCCCGATCTGCCGGGTGATTATAGGACATAGAAATGTACACCAAGTAAGTTAAAGGCCTTGTATTTATGTAAGTATTGTATTTTTTAGATTAATATCTTTAACAAATTATTTTAGGAAACCGAAATATTTAAATGCAACTCAGCGTCAGATCCCAGCAAGTTCATTCGCCAAATTTGGCGAACTTTTATGCTTGATAGTCTAGCTAGCGGCAAAGTTTTTTAGGAGAGGAGCACAAAATAAGGTCTCCATAATGGCAATGACGACAACTTCCGCTTTTCGAAGTAAGAGTAGAATAAAATCAAATTGTTTCTTTTAATTAATATGTGTATTTAAAATTTTCTCAGGTGCATTTATTATTTTTTTCAGGTGCATTTATTCGAAAATTCTCTTCCGGGGAAAAGATATTATTATTACGTTGTCCAGTAAGTGGTTCCAGACTGCAAATGATCGTATTAAATACAAAAACAAAAATAAGTAACCTAGTCCATTTATACCTAATAAGTACGAGTATATGCGCTGAACAAATGCTTATTATTAATTTATTTTTTAACCTTTTCACTAATTTCCTATTTTTTAATTAACTTAATTATTTTTGTGTACTTTATGTGTGAATATTTGACAAAACATTGTCCTTGTAAATCTTTTCATTAGACAAAACTATCCATTTGAAGCCTAAAAGAAAATTAGGTGGTTTTGTCCGTTGAAATTCGTTTAAAATTATCATTTTACTAAATGTTCACAGATAGGTACACATTATTTTTTGTGAAGCTATGAATAGCAAGTTTCCAATTTTTTCGTTTCGCATTGGAAACTAAAGAAATGTACAAATTTGGAAAAATAAATTATTATCATGCACAAAACATATATTCATAAAACTTTTCCATTAAAGTCTAAAAAGAAAAAAATTTACAAATAAAATAAAATTTTTAATTCATGAATACCCTAATTTCAAGAAGAAAAAAACACTCCTTCCTATATCACTCTTTTTTGGCTCTGAAATCCCTCTTTTGTGACTCTTTTAAGAGGCTTTTATGACTGATTTGTGAGCAAAAAGGCTCACAATTTTCCATACAGATCGTTAAATTTAGCAGTCCTAAAACGCTCATATTCAGTACAAAATTTTTTGACGGTTTCATAGGGAAACACGCTCATATCTGAGCGTTTTAGGAGATTTTTTCTGACGGTTTTGCTCATAAAAAGGAGTCCTAAAATACTCTTTTAGGACTCATATTGTTTGCTGGGATATTAAAACTGTCAGCGCAGCTGTAGATGATGAAAAATATTCTCTCTCTCTCTCTCTCTCATATTATACACTAACATATAAAACATATAAAGATGTATGTGTGTTTGCTTGATTTTGATATACACAGAATGCGTATTTATATCGTTGCCTGCTCACAACGAAAGAATTAAGATGGCACAATATTGCCACATTAAAATTTTAATATACTCATTGTGAATTCCCTAATTGTGCAGATTTTTTTTTTAATTTTGTGCAAAGCAGCTGTTTTTGACATTTATTCTGGTGCTACTACAATGTAATTAAATTTCAAATAAACCAGCGTTTAGTTTAAACTTGCACTGATTTATTAGCCCCTTCATAATTTTAATTAAACACATTGGTGTTCTCCCTACATAAGTACATAGTTGTTTTTTTTTTCTTCTCTAAGTTATAAATCACTTCATTATTTAATTCGATTTGAACAGCCACAGTTGACAGTTTTACACAAAAAGCTACTCTAATATTTATTAACTATGTCAATTAAAATTACACTTTTACAAGAGTTTTACTATAATGAAGAAGCTGCAAATAATTAATAACGAGCTGTTATGTTTTGTGTATCATAAATAATATTAAAATAGAAATTGACACACAACCACAATGTACAACGCACAGCTACAAGATACTTTACAAATGCAAAATAGCAAAATTGCCATTAAGAATATTTCAATATTTAATGAGAATCGTAATGCTTATGGACATAATGACAGCTGCAACAACAGTAATCTAATTAAAATTGTGTTCTTTAACCAGCAAAATCTTAACTAAAGCTCGCTCACTCACGTTGGCATTTATTATCATTTATAACAAAATTTTCTCCACTTGGTGTAATTTACACAAGTAAGTCATCATCATCATCATCATCATCATCATCATAAGTATACATACATACATATGTAGGAGTACATATGTACAGGGTGGCCCAGAAAGACCGAAGTGGTGTGAATTCCTTATAACTTTTTATTTAAGACATATTTTTTTAATTTTTTGTTTTTTAAATACAGTAAATTTATAGGGAATATTTTTAGATTAGTTGTTAAAAATGATATCCCGCAAGTGGAGGCCATTTTCTGCTTCGCACAAATGATCTCTTTTCAACACATTTTCCATGACCTTTCGCAAAACTTCCGGTGTTATGTTGTTAATTTCGTCTGGAATATTGGTTTTTAATTCCTCAATAGTCCTAGGCTTATTAACATAAACTTTCCCTTTTAAATAACTCCAAAGGAAACAGTCTGGAGCGGTTAAATCCGGGGAACGCGGAGGCCAATTAAAATTGCTTCTACGCGAATTTATTCTTTCCCCAAAGATGTCGCGTAAAATAGCCATTGTGGCCCTCGGAGTGTGCGCTGTGGCTCCATCCTGTTGGAACCATATTTGCGGATGGTATTCCACGGCTGGCCTTACAAAATTTTCCAACATGGCCCGATATCGATCACCATTGATGGAAATGGCGACATCTCTTTCATTTTCCAAAAAATATGGACCAATGATCCTTTCTGAAGAAACACCGCACCAAACAGTACACTTAACTGGGTGTAATTGTCGTTGATGAAGTACTCTCGGGTTTTCCTTAGCCCATATCCTAAAGTTTTGCTTGTTAACAAACCCATTTAATTGGAAATGGGCTTCGTCACTCATAAATAAGTTATGAATAATGGAAATGGAAAGAGCACATTTGTGCGAAGCAGAAAATGGCCACCACTTGCGGGATACAATTTTTAATAACTAATCTAAAAATATTCCCTATAAATTTACTGTATTTAAAAAACAAAAAATTAAAAAAATATGTCTTAAATAAAAAGTTATAAGGAATTCACACCAATTCGGTCTTTCTGGGCCACCCTGTACATATTTGCGTTTTCCAGTTACAAATGTGGTTTTTAACCATTAACCATTAAGCAGTTATGTGACACTAAAAGCTGGTGTCTTAAAATGAAAGTTAAAAATATTTCAATGTGGACATACTCGTATTTGGAGGCGTAATTAAAGTTCAAGGTTGTTTTTCATTTGACAAAATTTACATTAAAAATTTATTACTTTTTAGGGTTCTCTACACAAAAGATTAAGCTACGATCTTCGTGATTGATGAATAAAAGATATATCCTGCAAATGGTTACATATTCACCATTTTCGTGATGTATCGCCGTAACATTTAGTCAATTTAATTGGGATTCGCTATACTATTTTAGAAAACGGCACGTACCAGATTCGATGTAGTTGGATCCAGGACCTATCAAATACAAGTATAAATAGTAAAGTCCTGCACAAGACCACTTATAAAAACTTTTAAGGCATGAAGGATTTTTCAAATGCTTTACTACAGCGAAATCTTTTAAAAGAAACGCTAAACAACACTGTTGGCAAGATATTTGTTTCAGTTATTGCAGGTATAGGAGTAAAGAAGAAAAAATACTTCGTGACTGACTTTTTGTTTTTTTGATTTCTTCTACTCTCACCCCCCCCCCCCCCCCCCCTACCACAAATCAGTTCAATTTTATGTAAAAAAATATACAAAAAAAATTCATACCGATAAGTAGCGTTTTAGGGGGTGCGTCCGGCCCTCAACAGAAATAGACTAGAAAAATTGTTCTCGAGAGCGAGTAGACAATAACCAAGTTTGTGGTATTGTATTTAAGTGACGTCGATGTTGACAACTGGAATAAGCGTGATTATTCAAAAAATAAAATAAACTTTATAAATTTTTATTGGCATATTTATATACGTACATATTTTAATATCACAAAATTTTTCTTGAAAGAATGTATTTCAATAAATAAAAAGAAATATTTAAAAATTTGATTTCAGGTTAGGTCAGGTTAGGTTGGAGGAAATTGAGAACCTATCCCACTTGGGACCAATATAATTATCCATTTGTGCTACCTGTGAGTGGAAGAAAAGAAAGAAAAACGACGTATTGGCTAGGGCAGAGAGAGCTGAAAAAGATAGATTTGACGTGGAGAATATTGTCAGAGATTATAGATGCTAGAGGAGAGAATGGGTCATGTTTGTGAACATGCCACGGCCGTACCAGGCGCTGTTCCCAACATAAAGGCTCAAGTTTTTTAAGTCTCATCTCCGATAATTCAGATAGGCTGCTGAGGGATAACCTGGTCAGGAAGTACCTTCGCAGATCCTCCAGAGCGGGGCAGAAGAAAAAGAGATGCTTAATGGTTTCCTCCTTTTCTTCATGGTTACTGCTGAAGGGAGATCCAAACGTTTAGCATGTGTTCCGTACGCACAGTAGCCGGATTGTGTGGCCAAGAGATTTCTCAAGTGCTTCTTAGTGAATTTAATGGGATTCTTAGTTTACTGAGGGTTTAGGCGATGCCAGAAGATTTTCGCTATTGTGCAGGTGGGTTCATTGCACCATCTGTCCTGAGGTAATTCAAGTAAGGCAACGTTGAAACGTCTCCACCAGCAGGGTGAGAGTGAGAGTCTACAGATATTATCGATATTGACTTCCCTGATTACGGTTCCCTTGTTTGCTAGATTATCCTCAACTATGTGGTCTAAAATGGTCCCATATCAACGGGCTTTAATTCAATGTAATACTTGAATGCTGCCTGCGCAAGCTTATCAAGGGCTTTGCGACATTCTGGAAAAGAGAAGATGAGGTATACACACATGTGAGGAACTTAATTGCAGACCGACTATAAGTTATAATATGGAAATTTGATTGAAGAGTTAAAGAATTCGACATTATTTAGCACACATACACACACAAATTCCCATATTATACACTTATGTACATATAAGCCTACCCATACATGCACATAGAACTAAGCCAGAGCTGCCCACCGACGAGAGAAACACGCGACAAATGTATTTTTTTGTATAAGAAGCCGCTTGATGTTCGGCACCATGGTGCCACTTTGAGGAGCTCAGAACTGAGCATTTGATCATACAGTAGTTTCCGCATACTTGAACCCCGCTTAATTGCTTAACCTGCTTTTAATTCATTACAAATCAGTTAACACAGTATTTTATTACACAAGTGATTTATGCAGCTAATTACATCAAGAATTATAGAAATTTTTAGGTATAAATTGTCGAATTTTACTTAATTTTTCTTTTTAAATTTTTACACATTTCGTTGCATGTACATATGTCTTTGATACGAGTACTATCGTATCAAAGTTCATGTGTGTAGTTATGAGTATAATATTTTTTTCTTTTTTATTCTACAAGCTTGATTTTTACACTGTCAAGGTTACAAACTTTCATTTATTTCACAAATATGTTAGGTTTATAACTAATGTTTCAAGAAATATTGTTAAACAACAAGTTAAAAGAAACTCGCAGTTGCCGGTTGCTGCGAATTAATAACCATAAATTTGAACTGACAAGTATTAAATATTTATTATACATATGTAACACAGGCGACAAGAAAATGTTTCTTTTCATGGTGTTAAAAAAAATAATAAATAAATATTAATAAAAACCCTGCAGAAAATTTGGTGAGAATTGATTTAAACGTACCCTTGCTATGACTTGCGAAAATGGGAGCGTTACCAAAAGTAGGGAGTATTGTGTGGTGAAAAAAAGACATATCCTGTAAATGGTTACATATTCGTTATTACTGGACGTATCGTCTTGATATTTTGTCAATTTAATTGGGAATCGGTCTAGTATTATAGTATCGGCATTGAACTAGTTCGATGTGGTTGATGCAGAACCTATTGTTCCCTAAAATTATAACGCTAAGCCACTCTGGAACCATAGTTAGTTAGGTCCCGTAACTATAGTTAGATACTAACCTAAGCTTAAGTAGAGTTTATACTTTTAAAATAATAGTTCACTTGTGGCGGAGTGGATAGTGTGCAAGCCTGTCATGACGTTGGTTGTAGGGGTTCGAGTCCCAAAAAAATATCTGCTTAAAAAAATATATAATTGCATTTGTAACAATAAAAAAATTATAAGTTTTCATTGTTACAGTTAAGTGTCGGAATGACATTTTTTAAATCATTTATATTACTGGTATTCTAAACCGATTAGGTCTCCATGAGATATTTCAGTTACAAGGTGTATACGAAGTATCAATTAAAACCCTCCTATGCTATCCTCATGTAAAACTGACTGGTCCGCTTCATAGGAAGTATTAGAAATCGGACTGGTCCCTATCACTTGGGCACCGACCACCTGACTAGTCTTGTGTCAGTTCCATTTCCATCAGTTTAGTTAATGAAAATTTTTCTATTACACTGCTTTATAAATTTCAATAATTTTTTTTCGTTGCCGAGCACAGTCTGTCCGTCCCACGCTATTTTATCAGGAACCGTAAGAGCTACGGACCAAGTATGTAGAACCTTGGCCGCTACAACAACAAATACATGAGAATTAAAAATTAAAGGGTGTACCAAAACGAGCAACGAAAAATGTTAAAATCCCTTGACACTTTAAATTTGTAAAATTATTTGCTTAATTCACAACAATTTGAATCATGTATTTGTGTATCAAATACACTTTTTGTTTTTTAACTGTTAACACACTCTGTGTAGTGTATTAATGTATTTTGTATTTTTAATGAAAAAAGAAGAACAAGCTACATACCAATTCTCTCAGAGAGCCTCTCTCTGAATACAAAATAAAACATGTGAAATAAAAGTGTAATAGTGTATTTCATTTTTATATGAAAATTGCAAACAACAAATGTTACACTCTTGTATTTAATATGAAAATACAATCGATACAGAGATACAAGAGGTTTTGTGAATTAAGCAATTGTATTTTTATATAGACTACAACAATTAACAATAAAATTTAAAAAAATTTAAATTAAGGGGTGGCCCATCAGTTAATGCAATTTTTACTATGTAATTTTGACAACTTGCTATATCTTGGAACCCGTAAGAGGTAAACTCTTGATATCGCCAAAACAAACAAAAAATTGCCAAAAATTTAAAAAAATTGCCAAAACGAAATAAATCGAGAAAATTAAAAAAAAATTCTAACACTAAAATAAGTCGCAAAATTCGAAAAAATCGTCCAAATGAAAAAAAATCGTCCAAATGAAAAAAAATCGCCAAAATGAAAAAATCGCCAAAACAAGAAAAACACGCCAATAACAAAATAATTGTTGTTATGAAAAAAAAATAGCCAAAATTAAAAAAAAAATCGCCAAATTGAAAAAACGCAAAAAACCGAAACAAATCGCCAAAATGAGAACAAACGTGTCAAAACTAAAAAAAGCGCCGAAATTAAAAAAAAATCGCCAAAATGAAGAAACGCCAAAAACCGAAAATCGAAAAATTTATAAAAAATCGCCAAAACGAAAAAAATTTAAAAAAAATAAAAAAAACGCCAAAAACCTAAAAAATCGCCAAAACGAGAAAAAAATGTCAAAAGTAAAAAAATTGCCAAAATAAAAAACTATATGAAAAAAATCGCCAAAAATTAAACAATTTGTAAAAATAAAAAAAGCGCCAAAAATTAAAAAAAAACATCAAAAACGAAAAAAAAATCTAAAACTATATTTTATATAAGATAAAGTTAATATTGAATTACATATCTCTGTCCGTACGAAACCCTTCGTGCGGGGGTCAAAGTCGCACTTCGCTGAATTCATTATACTTTTACGCCATGTAAGTACTTTTTGAAAGAGTAATTTAATTTTTATAAATGTGAAGTATTTGAAGGTGGCAATACTGAACTATGTATTTATTATACTTAAATATGATGTGCAGTTGGTGCTGCTGCTGTCTCCAAAATAATTACGAGTAAGTAGCTGGCTATGAGGCGACAAATGCTACTAGCGAAGTTTGAAGTCGTGTGTTCGTGTAGCCTGCTGTGGTGAATGTGTTTAATGCACTACCCCTTCTTCTGCCTGAATAGCTATCGTAATTAAAATATATTTACTAACGGAGAGGGGACATTCCATTTCCTTATTTAGTTTGAGTGCCGAGTTAACTACTCAAATAAAGTAGACTATGTATAAACTAAACTATATTAGACAAGACTAGACTGCTAGACTAAACCAGATTATACTAGATTAGACTAGACTACTAGAAAGGACTAGACAGAACAATTTTATGGAAAGGGAAAGACTGACTAGAATATTGAAACTATTAAACTAGAGTATACTATATAATTACAATGTTTGGCAACTATGCATCTCTACCCGATCTGTATACAAAATCTTTGTGATTGAATTATTTTGAATATCAGCCAGCCGTATTGTTACTTAAAGATATGTTTTCCTTGATAAAAGAAAAGTATGTAAATAGATTTCGTTGTAAACTCCGTTCATTTTAACTCAATTTGTTATTCAACGTTTGTGTTAAACATTTTTTTGCCTTTAAAATGAAGGTTGCCAGCAGGTGCCCACTATCATGGAGTAAGTAGTAAATTTTTTATAACTTTTTTTTTTTATTAGAGCCAAAGAAATTGTGAGAGCAAATGAATTTACAAAATCATATTAAAGCTTATGTAAATGATGACTTTGTGTAGACTTTGTAATATATATGTATATTCGTTTCTAGACTTTTTTTTAATACAAGCAAAGAGAATAAACTATTAAAAAGAAAATTTTTTTAAAAATATGAAGGTTGTTTGAGTTAAGTAACCAGAAATTCAAAGTGAATTCTTTCTTTTTCTCACATTTATACATTTTCCATCAAACTGATTTAGGTTAAAAGAAATTAATAATGTTAGAAAATACTCGTACCATATTTCCGAAGGTCATGTGTAATTAATTAAAAAAAAATTAATTGCAAAACCTTAACTCAGGAGAGAAATGCATTCCTAAATTTAATTTCTATTTTTTCAAACAAAATTACTTCTACAAATGTTTTTCTGTTACACATACACTCATACACACACACGCACACATACACACATACTCACACTTGCCCTCCTGTTTATTTAAACGCTTTCTGTTATAAACATGTCAGCTTATCTTCTGTACTACAACAATTTTAGTGCAAATTCCTCTAAACATGCTGAGCAAACAATTTTCTTTTTTATTCCATGCTCTTTTTTCTCCATTTCAGTTTAACAACCAAATGAATTTTTAATGTCACTGGATTAAAGTGAATATATGGAAAAACATTGAAAATGTTTATCCAAAACCAGAGAGAGAGAGAGACATGCACCCAAACTATGCCATAAATACTATTAAGGCAAACTACTAGATACATGAAGGATAATTGCTGAAAAAAATAATAATGTACCACAACAAAAATTTCAAAGGACGTTTTGCAATTTTTTCTACTTAATATTTCATTAAGTGTAAGTTAAGTAAACAGGAATTTGGAGCATATAATAAATATTTATAGAATTAAATAAATATTATTATTTAAGGATATAGACTAAAGGATCTACAGCGAATATTAATTGTAGGCAGGAGTATATACTCTTGTAAACGTAACACTAAATAACAGCTTTTAAGCCAGACTGTAGAATAGACCACAAAGTAGACCAGAGTTGTAATAACTGACGTATGCAAAAAGCTAAAATCATTTGTGGCGCAGTCACTGCGAGAAAGGGACAACTGTAGTATATTTGTTATTAAGATGTTAACAAAATAATCAAAACAAACAAGAGAAAATCTGTATTTTGTGAAACGAACACGTGTACATACATACATACATACATACAAATTTAAAAAATTAAATTAAAGAATTTGCAAAAATCGCCAAGCGAATGAGGTTACAAAGCGTAAAATGAAATTAAGCTAAAAAATGCAACCACGAAAGAAGGTTAAAGAATGCGCAGTGACTGCGAGAACGAGACCTCTGAAAACACAAATTATCTTCCGTCTCGTGACATCTCTGTATATCCTCTGTGGAATAGACTGCATTGGAATACACTGCACTAGATTAGACTAGACTAAACTAAACTCGAAAAGACTAGATTAGGCTAAACTATTATATTAGACTAGACTGAACTAGACTTCAAAACAAGACTAGACTGGACTGGACAGACTACTACACTATACTGCAGATAAAACTAGACTAGACTCTAGAGTAAACTTGACTAGACTTTAGACTAAACTAGACTATAGACTAGACTACACAAAACTATATACGAAGCTAAACTAGACTACGGTGATTAAACTACTCTGGCTTGAGTAAACTGGACAAATCTAGACTAAATTAACACCTTTATTGCCGTTCTCAAATCAGCCTGGGTTTACATCTGTGTGTCATGTGCCAAAGAAAGCGTAACCACTAATTACTGATGAAAAAATGTATTTATTGATTTAAACAGTTTCCAATGTTGGTTTCTATAAAATTATCTTATTAGTTATATATGAAACTGTTTAACACTTAATAAACACATGTCGGAATCAAACAGTTCAGATTCATTAGTAATTAGTGGTTACGCTTTTTTTTGGCACATGGCGCATGACAGTCAACACAAGTTTGACACAAGTTTCGCCAAAACGAAAAAAATCACCAAAATTAAAAAAAAAATTCTGACACTAAAATAAATCGCCAAATTCGAAAAAATCAGCCAAATGAAAAAAGTCTTCATAATTAAAACAAACGCCAAAAACCGAAAAAAATCGCCAAAAGGCGAAAAAGCCGCCAAAACCAAAATAATTATTTATATGAAAAAAAAAATCGCCAAATAGAAAAAGGCACCAAAACCAAAATAATTGTTTATATGAAAAAAAAAATCGCCAAAATGAAAAAAAAATCGCCAAAATAAAAAAATGGCCAAATTGAAAAAACCGCAAAAAATCGCCAAAACAAGAAAAAATTCAAAACTAAAAAAGCGCCTAAATGAAAAATATCGCCAAAATCGACAGAAATAAAAAATTCGCCTGAATGAATATAAATCGCCAAAATTAAAAAAAAATCGCCAAAACGAAAAAAAACGTAAAAAACCGCTAAAAAGGGACAAAAAAGTGTCAAAACTAAACAAATTGCCAATACACAGAGAAAAAACTGCGCAATAGAATCAAGAATATTTTCTCTATGAAACGTTTTTAGTCTAAGGGGTGTCCCAGCAGAAAGAAGCGAAGATTTTTTCATAGAGATTCTTTATTGTTTTTATTAGGTAAATCTTTATGAGGTATTTATTAGGCACTGTTTTCTCTGTGTATGAAAAACAACGTTAAAAACCGAAAAAATCGCAAGAGCGCGAAAAAGGCGCCAAATTTAAAAAAAAAATGTGTATGAAAAAAATTGCCAAAATGAAAAAAATTTCCAAAATTGTAATAAATCGCCAAATTAAAAATCCCAAAAACCGAAAAAAATCGTCAAAACGAGAAAAAGTGTCAAAACAAAAAAGGCCCTAAATAATAAAAATCGACAAAAAGAGAAAAAAATAGTGTCAAAACTAAAAAAATCGCCAAAATTAAAAAAACGTAAAAAACAGAAAAATCGCCAGAACAAAAAAAAACTCCAATGTGAAAAAATCGCCAAAATAAAAAAACCCCAAAATGAAGAAAACGAGAAAAAGTGCTAAAAAACGCCAAAACTAAAAAAAAATTCAAAACTATATTTTATACATATAGGCTAAAGTTCGTATTGAATTATATATCTAGTGTCCGTACGGAACCCTTCGTGCGCGGGTCAAAGTCACACTTCATTGAATTTATTAAAAATTTCAAGAGTTTGACTCTTACGGTTGGTTTCCAAGATACAGCAAGTTGTCTCCCAAATTACATAGTTAAAATTGCATTAAGTGATAGAACACCCTTTAATTTAGATTTTTTTTAAATTTTAGCTTTAATTGTTGTAGTCTGTATAAAAATACACACTTTACAAATTTTAAGCGTCTATATACATACATACATACAATTGTAACGTTAAAATTTATTCAAATTAACAGCCTATAGTTAACTAAAGTTCGCAGTTTAGCTACCAGTTTTTCTTCTAGATTTCATTGGTTAAACCACCTTCATTAGTTAACTATAGACTGTGAGTTTGGACCCAAATCTCAGGTCTATATTCTCACACTCTATAGTTAACTAAAGCCGCGGTTTAACTAACAATTTATCTTATCAATTTTCTCATTAGTTAACTACAGACTGAGAATTTGAGCGTTAGTGTTTTATTTTCAACCAAAACCTTTTAATATCATTTCTCTAAAATGTATATTTTTTTTATTATTATCGCTCAACGAATTTCTTACTATTTCTTGCTCTCATCCACACAATGTGTGATGATAATGATTATGCACACACACACACACACACACACAAGCAAACAGCTGAATAATCATGCCCTATTTCCTGTTTACGACCTGACTTTTTTCATATGCGGTTGTAAATACATCCGCGCCAAAGACAGGTAAGCAAAGAATTTATTTTAGGATATATTTTGCCAAAAATAAATTTAATTCATTACCATTGAAAAGAGAAAAAAAAGAGTTGTTGGCGGTATTGCAGTTGCTGCTCGGTTTGATAAGGTTTAAAAAAAGTGCAGTTAAAAAGATGCTTCTCAAAAATTATTGCTGATCTAGAAACTTTTGGCGCAGGAGTTGCTCCAATGGCAAATATCTAATACAAATCCATGTTCTGTACTATTTTGTATGTATTTGTGTAAGATAAAATTTTTCTTTTTAGATTTTACAACAAATTGTGCAGATTATGAAAAAACTATTTTGTTAAAGTGAAGAAAAGTTTTATTTTTTTTTGGGAAATTTTACTTTCTCTTCTACCATTTCTTTTTATTTTTAGCACAACTTCATCTTCTTCGATGCGCTCTAAAAGCAACAATTGCACACTTAAATTAATGCTCAAATTTTCATGTGCTCTAGAGAATAAGAAGAAGAAAAAAAATACTTTAAATGCAAGAAGATTAAGTGCGAGACCGTTTTAGGAAATATTACGAATCAATTAGATTATTGAAAATGTGCATTGAAAGGAAAAAAGTGGAAAAGGCAGAAACACACACACACAACAATGATTAGAAATGCTGAATCAGCAAAACTTTTAATTATTTTAATTGAACAACATAAAATATTCCTAAAGTTAAAGATTTTTTGGACGATAAGTTTATAATTGCAATTGTAAAAAGTCCTTTTTTTTAAATGCTGACTTGGAAATTTCATTACATATTCTATAATTAATTTCATTAGAATAAAATTGTAACTTGTTTTGAAAAAAAAAGGTGTTGAAACAATTTTCTTGTCAGCTATTTTATTGTTTAAGTTGTAATATATGTATTAGGGTTTGCACAGCGATTATAATCGTAATCGTAATCGCACCCCTTAATACGTCGATTACGATTAAAAATTTGTCTCTTTTTTAAGCAAAGAATTTATGCCAAATTTGCATACAGTTCAAATTCAATTCATAAAAAATTGAAATTAATTTTTTTAATAAAAAAAAAATATGTTTGTATACTCTTATGTTTGTATTTCATTGTTGCTTTAACAAATCATCAAATCATCACTAGACTTCAACCACACTTGAAAAATTTCAAACCTCTTATACTTTCAAAAATCATTTGAAAATTTACATAAGCTTTTTGTAAAATCCAATTGAATAAGCGAGTAGGCTCAGAAACTTATTTTATTTTCCTACACCTTAATACAATAAAAATATTATAATTCAAAACGATAATTAAAATCCAAATTAAGCACTTATTAAATTTATAATTTTATTTTACTGCATTATCCCAATTTTATTTAAAAAGCGTCGTAATATCTAAAAATCTTGAGACCTCGCATTATTACAAAAACATAGAAATACTAAATAAATTCAGTGAAGTGCGACTTTGACCTACGCAGTAAGGGTTCCGTACGGACACGAGATATTTAATTCAATACGAACTTTAGCCTATATAAAACAGTTTTGGAATTTTTTTTTTCGTTTTTGGGCTTTTTTCGGTTTTAAGCGTTTTTCTTTTAGTTATGGGGTTTTTTGCGTTTATTTGCGCTTTTTAGTTTTGACACTTTTTTTTCTCGTTTTTGCGATTTTTTTTATTTTGGCAATTTTTTTAATTTTGGCGATTTTTTTTTCATTTATGCGATTTTTTTTGCGTTTTTTCATTTTGGCGACTTTTTTTCAGTTTTGACACTTTTTTCCTCATTTTGGCGATTTTTTTCGGTTTTTGGCGTTTTTCAATTTGGTGATTTTTTTTAATTTTGACGACTTATTTCATTTTTGCTTTTTTTTTATAACCAATTATTTTGGTTTTGGCGCCTTTTTTGCGTTTTGGCGATTTTTTTTTTCGGTTTTGGCGTTTTTTCAATTTGGTGATTTATTTTAATTTTAGCGAGTTTTTTCATTTTTGCTTTTTTTTTTTCATATAAAAAATTGTTTTGGTTTTGGCGCCTTTTCGCGTTTTGGCGATTTTTTCGGTTTTTGGCGTTTTTTTTAATTTTGGCTATTTTTTCATTTGGGCGATTTTTTCGAATTTTGCAACTTATTTTACTATTAGATTTTATAATTTTTGGATTTTTTTAGTTTTACCGTATTTGCAAATTTCAAGAGTTTACCTCTTGCGGTTTCCAAGATAAAGCAAGTTGTCCAAATTACATAGTCAAAATTGCATTAACTGATGGACCACTCTTTAATTTAATTTTTTTTAATTTTAGTGTTAGTTGTTGTAGTCTATATAAAAATACACTAATTTTAAAAATTTCAAGTGTCAATATACATATGTAAATACAATTGTATGTATAATACATGTGATTTTAACATTTTTCGCTGTTCGCTTTGGAACGCCCTTTAAGTTTTAACTCTCATGTATTTGTTGTTGTAGCGGCCAAGGTTTTACATACTCTGTCCAAATTTCAGGTCCGTAGCTATTACGGTTCCTGAGAAAATAGCGTGTGTCGATTCAAAAATCGCTAAAATTAAAAGGAAAATCATATTCTAGGGATCAAAATTAGAAACTTTGCCGAAGGAACCATACCTCTAAAATGTAATTTGATGTCCCGACTTTTGATCCGAAGGGTCAAATTTTGAAAAATCTCACTTTGACCCATTTAGAGTTCCTCAATCGAGTGAAAATGTATGGCCGACCTCCACTAATTTTGGAGGGCAATTTACAAGAAAAAATCACCGAAATGGCTGTTTTTTTATTTTTGGAGTTTATTTTTCTTTTTAAAAACCACCCTTAAACACATAATAGCTTACTATCTAAATCTTACACACACACACACTCAAACGTACAATATGCAAAATAACAAGCATACACGCATCAAAACTACTTCTTTTGATTGTTTGTTACGAACAAGAAGTCATCGCGACATCACTTGTTAACACTCACATACACGAACACCAATGCATCCATCGTGCTTCGCTTCCCGCTTGTCCGCGGGGTCACTATACCATTACGCACAAAACAATGACCTATACTTGCTCAGCAATACCTACGCAGTGCGTTTGAGTGACGAATTTAACATGGGGATGTCATTGGAAGTATACAATCGCCACCCTCTCGCTTACATTCGCTTGATGAAAACAGTGACGAATATTCATCAAAGTTTTCATTCACAAAACTACTATGATGAAAAGAACACTGAAGCCGGAGTTAAATAATGAACGGTTTATAAAGCAAACAAAAAACTACTGATATATTTAAAAATTCACATTTCTCCAAGAGAAACTAAACAAACGCTATTTTTTATTTAACAATTTTCGACTTCACACTTGTTGATCAAAACACAGAATAATTGTTATTCTGTGTTTTGTTTTTTCTCAACCCCCGAATGACGCCGACGCTTTTTTATGAAATGAAGACTCGCCGAACACATCACTGAGGTTAGCGTTTATTGATAAGCACAAATAATTGGTAGTGTTTGACTTAGGAAATACATATGTTGCCAGCCAGACGCTGACGCTTCGGTTGTGCTTATGCTAAAAACCTATTTTACAAAATTTTTCTTTTCTACGTAAACATTAGAATGTGACAGAAAAAGAATTTTGGTCGCTTGCTTATATACAATCAACGAATTCATATAATATATTGGTACACCAAGTAGGTACTGCCAATTGTGAGTGACGAATTTATTACAGAAAAAACGTCAATAGCAGTTTTGCCGAACAAGCCGGTTTTTAAACGACATACATCATTTATTATTGACTTAGTATAATACATGCCACGAGAATAAATTTAAAAAGTATTTACATTTCAAGACTGCTTACGCAGCCCTCTATTACAAATCTATTCCGATATCACTTACATTGGCATACAAAAGGAAATTTATAGAATTAAAGTAAATCTTTTGCTGCACATTAGTTATTTAACTTTAAAACTGAACGAATTCTGAAATAACACAGCAGGAGTTGCCGATTTTTTTTGTTTACACCAAAAAGCGTAACAACAAAATATTTTATCCCTCTTTTTCAATACACTAAAACAAGCATTAAAAAAATAATAAAAATAAAAAACTTTGGAAAAACTAACGAACGAACGAATTGTTTAATTTATGGCTGGGAGCAGTGCATGTTGGAAAAATTTTTAACTGTTGGTTTAAAACATACCAAATGTTTTTTTTTTTTTTAGGAAAAAATCTGCTTGCATGTAAATAGCTTTAGTCAAACAAAAAAAAAGCTTCGAAAGGTAATTCCATAGAGTTTTTAGGCAAAGAACACATACACATACATTCATACATACATACGCCTTAAGCAAGAAAATTCTATCAAAGATAAAATAAAATATTTCTTGATGAACTAAATACACTTTTAAGGTAAATGTTTGAATATCATAAGGCTGCAGCTGTTGAGCTTTTAAAAGAAAGAAAATATAGAAAGAAAACTAGGAAAACAGACGAGTTTATTATGCCTAAGGTTAAATTTTGAATTTTAAATTCTTTTTTTTACTTTCTATTTAAAAATAAAATATTTTTGGAGCTTTTTTTTTTTTTTTTTGAATTGTTACAATTAATTTAAATATTTGTTGAGGCAAAAATTATTATTTTACTTATTTGGTAAAATAGTTTTTATTAAAAATACATTGAAATTGTTTATTGAGGGGTGAGCGCATTTCACTGTTGCTCTAATGCAGTTCATCAGGGATAAAGGTTTCAAAAAAGTTCTTACGACAATTAAAGTTATTCACCCTAATTCCAGTTGTGGCCATCGACGTCACTTTAACCCAACACCAAAAAATTGGTGCTCGTATAAACGTTGTCGAAAACAACTGACTCCTGTTGGCAGGTTTATGATATTTTCTAGACCTTAGGGAACGGAAATAGATTGTCAGTTGCCCCAATTTTTTGGTATTGTATTAAAGTGACGCCGATGACGACAACTGGAATAAGCATGATTATGTTATAAAATTTCATTTAAATACATGAGAAGTTCATCTAATATCAAAGTTGTAACAAGAACTCAAGAATCAAACGGCTATGATCCAAAACCGAATCTGAGTAAATTTCCATTGCCCATTGATGTCTTTTAAATCATACATACTAAATTAATTTCAGATATGATATTTTAAGCTCTAAAAAATAGAAAACTACAAAAAGTCTGAACATAATTCTCTATTAGTAAGTTTAATTTGTCTAAATCGAGCGTTTTTATATCAACTCGATTTACAGAACAGGCAGGATAATGTTTTTTTTTTATTTTTATACTTTTTTCAGCTCTAATTGTAGTTGTAAGAAGTATGTATATACATATGTAAAGAAAATAAATGTGAATAACATGTAAATAAGAACAACAGTTATTCAAGAAAAGAGTGTTGCCACACAAGTATTTTTAATCATAACATAATGAGGGCAATCATGATTAAAATTCCGAGGGCAATCATGTGTAAAATTCTCCCTTTTCCAATTAGAATTTTTTGTTTCCTCTATTATTTGCTATTGTTAAAAACTGTTCGCCGGCAAAAATTTCTCCCGGAATTTAATTAATGATTGTCCTCACCATGTTATGGTCGAAAATACTTGTGTGGCAACACTATATTCTTGCTAATACAATGAATAACTATTGTTGTTGCTTACATTTATTTTCTATACAGTCTTCTTACAACTACAATTCGAGCTAAAAAAAAACATTCAGCCAATGCAGCAATGGCAAATAAAAAATATGAATAAAAAACATGTGGATTATTGAGTTCTTGTTTCAACTTTGATATTTGTTTCAATGATAGTTTAACATAATATCTATATTTGTTATAAGAAATTTTTGGTAAAAAGGATCCCTGATGATCTGCATTAGCAACAGTGAAATAGGATCCAGTTAAACCCCCTCAATAATCAATTTCAATGTATTTTTAATGAAAAAAATATTTTACTGAATAAGTAAAACAATAATTTTGGATTATTAATGCGTGTTATTAACAAGTGTTAAACTTAAATTGTAACAATGCCAAAAAAAAACACTAAGGGCCAATTTCACCAACCCTATTTAAATATCAATTCATATTTAAATGTCAATTTTCATTAATTTTTGTATGGAAAAATTACTTTTAAATATCAATTGATGTTTAAATAAGTTGGTGAAATTGGCCCTTAGGCCCAAATTTACAGTCATTAGTTAACTATTAGCAAGAGTTTAACCAATAATATTTGATTCACAGCTCTATGTTTACCATTAGTTAAACCGCCAAATGACAACAGCTGATTCGTTGTAAACTTCATTAGTAGTGTTGTATTGTGGAAATGTTTATATACATTTCACACATATATACGTTATCAAGCATCTCTTTGTATCTAGCTGTAAGATATTCTTCTTATTTCATTTTCCACTATATTTTGATTTTCCCGAAACAATTTCAGCACTTATTCAATATTTTGCACGGTAAAGTTAAAAGAGCGAGCACTGTTTTATCCATTTTTAAGAAATAATATAGCGAATTTAAACAAAAACCATATGCTATAGCAGAGCTGCCAATAGCGAAACTTAATAATTCGATAGGTATACCATTATTTGCTCATTTTAAGAACTTTAGTTAAACAATGCACTGTGAATATGAAGTATTAGTTAAACAATAGTTATCATTTTAGTTTACTAATAATTAACTAATGACTGTAAATTTGGCCCTAACAAATACATATCGTTGGTCACAAGTAAAAAGGCCCTACTCAAATAGCTTTAGCTTTACAGGAGAAGGTAAGACATAATAATAAACAGTGCAACTGCTTGTAGAAGCGTTATTTTTTATACTATTGCAATAAATTTTTGTGACGAAGTGTATTTGTGTAAAATGTATTAGAGTCACTGAAAAAATTAAATTAGTGAAAATACGAGTTAGGGCCCTTCTAGTTGTGGCCATCGATATGTATGTATGAACTTATATGTGTATGTATGTATATACTCCATAAACGTACGTCGGGGTATATAAAATTCGGCCGACAGCCGAATATATATAGCACTCTTACACTTGTTTTCAGCTCGTATTGTAGTTGTAAGAAGTATGTAATGAAAACAAATGTAGAAAATAACAACAAATATTGATAGAATGTTGCCACACAAATATTACGGACCGGATGCGGTCTTAAATTAACCACCACCCCCTTCAAATGTTATTTAATTTAATTTATTTGAAAAGTAAAACATGGAATTGTTCATGCGCCATTGTATTTTATTACTTATTTTTGTTTAGCTTAAGTTTGTCTAAGATTATATCTAATAAATACAAATAACTAAACAAAACATAAAAAAGAAAACACTAATCCTTTTATTAAAGGATTGCCCAATCTTGCAAGACTAAATAAGCAGCTCTTTGTATAATCCCTTGGAATTTTAAACAATTTGGACAAATTTACAACCTGCAGCTGGTGTCATAAATAAATCCTTTTCAATTTAAATATGACTTGCTTAATAATATTGGAAAATAAGAAATATACTTTTGAAGCAGCCATAAAAGTCTCTACGAAAATTACCAATCGAATTAAAATCAACTACCTGTTCAAAGCAGTTTGCGCGCACACGCTCACGCTCACACACACGCACACGTAAATACAGAAGGAAAAGCCTTAAAAGCAGCCCGCATGCTTTCATCTCATCAGTTTATGCGCATACTTTGAACTTACTAAACGTTCTTAAAAATGGACTTTAATGTAACTACGTACAGAGAATTTGTTAAAACGTTGCTAAAACCGGTGTACGCTAAAAAATGTAATTCAACTTTCGCGGAGAATCATAATGATTATACGAGTTCCGTTTATGAAGATGATAGTTGGATAGAAGAATCATACGTTGCAATGCACACAGTACCAGCAAATTCGCTTTCTGCTTTGTTGGAATATGACAACGACAAAGAATACTACTATGGTGAAACCAATAACACATGTCAAAGCTACATAGATATGAGCTTGCAAGAGACAGAGAAAATGGATACTCTGCCACCAAACGACTCCGCTGACACGACAACAGCTCTATTAAATTGGATGTAACTTTGTGATATATGTATGTTTTTAGAATATAAGTTTAGTTTTAAATTAAAAAAATATCTAATAAATAAAATAAAAATTAACATTAAAACCTCTTGAACTATTTAATTTAATGGGTAATGAATGCTTAACACATCCGCATACGGCCATGCCGAATCTTCTAAACTAAAAGTTTTTTTCTGTCCATTATAGGAAATTTTAACCACTTTGTGGCCATAATTAATTGCAGCCAGGACCTAATTAAAATGATTCTTTTAGATCAAACAAATTTCGAAAGTCTCCTCTCTCTTAATGTCGCTAAAGTTCTTATCACTTGATCGCACGAAGAAAAAATTTGTTTAGCTCTCATGCAAACTATAAATTTTTATTATGAAAACCTTCAACTTCACTCAATCGCTATTTGAAATCACACACCAGACCAAACTTGATAAAAATTACAGTGAATCAAAATAGTCGAAAACTTAATAAAAAAAATAATTGTTTGCTTTGTTATTATTTTTATATTAAAGTAAATTAATAAAATAACCTACTAACTAATTTTTCCTTTTTATCTATAAATTTAAAATATCTTACATTCTTAAAAGAAAAAGATTTGATGTAAGAATTTAGAAAAATTTTAAATTATGATTCCAGGGTTGGGAAACTTACGCTTTTTGTGTTATATAAAATTAACTAGGTCTAATAATTTTTTTATATTTCAATTTATATATGAATATGTAGATATCCTATGTTTTTAAAAAAAGTTCGGTATAGAAAATTAGAAAAATAAAAACCGCAGCTCCACAGCTGGATAATTAAAATTTTTTATATTAAAGTAACTAAATAAAATCAGTATTTTCTTAATTTCTTTTTTCTTTCTTTGTTTACTTAACATATTTTATACATTTTATGAAGAACAACATTGGTATAAGGAATCAAAAAAATCTAAAAGGATGATTCCAGGGTTGGGAAAAGTACTAATTAAATAAAGCTAGTTACATATGTATGTATATCTTTGGCAATTGAATATATTCTCTATTTTTTAAAGAAATAAATACATTAGTACTCGTATTAAAACTAGAAAAATTTAAATTATGGTTCCTGGGTTAGAAATAAAAAAAAATATAACTAAAAATAAATTTATTTTCAGTCAAACATATTTCATGTTTTAGGAAGATCTTTACTCAAGCAAATTCTTTAATCGAAAAAAACGAGTAAAAATTGCACTTTACCAAAAAATTATAAATTTTATCACAAAATAAATATGTATGTATGTACTTATTAAAGTCCTGTAAAAGACCATTTTTCATATTCTTTACTACAACAAACGCTAAACAACACTGTTGGCAAGACATTTGTTTCAGTTGTTTGTCTTGCCAACAGTGTTGTTTAGCGTTTGTTTTAGAATATTTTGCTGTAGTAAAGAATATGAAAAATCTCTCATGTCTTGAAAGGTCTTATAAATGGTCTTGTGCAGGACACTAGTACTTATGTATGTATCTGTATACTACATACATATACATACATACGTTGGTAAAGGGTATATAAGATTCGGTACAGCCGAATATAACACTCTTACTTGTTTTTATTTATTTATTGAAAAAAGGAAACTTGAATAATATGGTGTTGCACAAATATGGGCGGGGTAACTAGACCATATGCCCAAGATTTTATTAACAGTATTTTAAAAAACAACAAAACAAAAAATTCAAAATCGACTTTTTTACAAATTCCGATGTATCTAATGAAAAACATCACCACCAAATAAATCACACTTCCACGTACACAAATAGCAATTTTATTGACAAAATAAAAAAGCCCTCATTACAATATTGAATGTAAAACGCAAAAAAAACTTAACTGCTACCTTGTGTATACAACATTGACACAATTGACATTTAAAAATTAAAATACGTGCTTTGGAAAAATAAAAGGTACAATATAAACAATTATAAAAAGAATTTGATATACATATGTATGTCGGATAAATCTCTGAATGCTTTTGCTGGCAGCAAAATAGTTGGACAAAATTGGAGAATTTCTAGTGAACAAAACCGTATGGAAGGTAAGAAGTACCTAGGATTTTCCAAAGGAATATCATGGAATATCATAAGCCCAGAGAAATGAAAGACACATGTAAGTCAAAGTTTTGTGAAAAAGTGAAAGTTTCACCAGTTATCCGCAAAGAAATGTTTGACTCCTTCTGGAAAATGTCGTGGGAAAATAAAAAAATGTACGTAACAAACCTTATTGAATCTTCAGGTAGACAACGTATTACAGTTGAAAACTCAAAACGCTCTTCCACAAAGTACTATTTTTTAAAGCACGAGTCAAACCGTTCCAAGTGAGCAGACAAATGTTTCTAGCAACGCGAGGTTTGAACGAAAAAATGGTACGATTATGGGTAGCTTCAAAAGGCTTGCATGGCTGGCACCCAAAACATTTGTTCACCGAACCAGAGAGAAAAAATACAAGGAGTGCGTTATTGGAAAAACATAAGCTTTTTGCAAAAATGGTTGGAAGCTTTGCCGAAAATGGAATCTCACTACCGCCGACAGTACATATACCAAAAAGATTTATTTAGAACCGGACTTTAAAAGTTATAAGCAAATCTATGGTCTCTATTCTGATGTATGTAATGAAAATAAAGAGAATAATGTCAGCCGTGTATCATATCCAAGATTCATTAATGTATTTAAGTCATCAAACTTCTCCTTGTTTAAGCCCAGGAATGATCAGTGCGATATTTGCCTTTCTTACAAAGCAAAGAACATATCCCAAGAACAGTTTATTAATCATAGAAATGAAATTGACAAAATGAGAAATGAAAAACTAAGGGCCATTATTATGACTTAACGATAAAGTTTCGGATAGTTATTCCTAACTTTAGCAAAACTGAACTATAAAGTGACCTTTAAAATTTGCCATTATTACAACTGTCCGATAAAATAAATAATAAAATGTTTGGTTGGTGGCAACATTTCTGTGGATATTGTGGATATTGTTTGTTAAAAATTATTAGTGGCAACTTGCTTTTGTTTATTTGTCAAATTACAAACATAATGAAAATATTTTTGTCAATTCTTTTGTTTTTTTATTATTCTTATGTGTTTTGTGTTGTATTGTTTTTGTTTTATGCCATATTTTGACCAAATAAATTTGACTTTGTTTTATAAAGTAGAAAGTGTGGCAAGTGGCGAAAATGTGGTAACTTTAAATGACTATACCTCACAATAAAAGTTACAGGTAGGATGAACTTGTCTTTAGTTTATCGCTCACTTTTTGTTAATATGAAGTTGTTAGAATGAAAAAGTGTTTATCCATCCAATAACATCCTACCTTTAGCTAACGACAAGTTATAATAACGGCCCTAAATGATATCGAAAATGCTAAATCAGGACTATGCCTGCTGCTCTCCATAGATATGCAAGCGGTTAAGCTTTTGCCTCAATCTAAAACAAACTCCGCGTATTATAAAATGAAACTTCAAGTTCATAATTTAACAATTTATAATATAATTAATCACGACTCGTGACAATTACATTTGGGATGAATCCGAGGGGAGTCTAGAATCAAGTACCTTTGCCACAATTATCATAAAATATTTGAGAAGTTATATCCAGAAATTTCCTAATACTCACCACATTATTATATACTCGGATAGTTGTGTCTAGAAATAAACTTGCCATTCGAATTGGATAATTTAATGAAATCTGCTCGTAAAGTCCCCTCGCATCTACAAGTTTACTATCTAACGGGCATGTTCTAACACTCGCGAATCGCATAATATTTGCGATTGTGACTTGAACTCGCAAGAGAGGTGTTCTGCAAGACTTTTGGCGAGTTCAAATCACAAGAGTATACTGAATTGAACTGATGAATTTAGCCCAAACAAAACTTTAAAGAAACACTAACATGTTTAATTAATGAAATTTAATATGTTTTCATTTTAATCAAAAATATTAATAGTTTCGCAAAATTTTTATTATAAAAGATTTTGTAATGTTTTTAGGAACAAAGGCGGGCGGGCGACCCAACTGTTAACATGATACATGCACTAGGATACGACCAAACAGGAATTATTACAAATTACACGACAACAGGTTGAAAGTTTCAAAAAAGAAATGGCAAAACCTACAGGATCTAAAAAAAACTGCTACCTGCTGACTGTCATTATTTTTATGACAGCATTCCTTTTGAATAGTCAATGTATCTTATTAAAAATAAAATATACTTTTTGAGTAAAATGCATTAATCTTGTCATTTATCAAATTCTATATAAATTTAGTATAATAAACATGAATTTTCAATTAGAAACAGTTTTATTTCCAATGTTTAAATCAGAAGTTTAAACCTCAATAAATATGAATACACTATTAAAGTAAAAGATTTGATAAATATTTATTGTAGATAGGGCATTTAGTTCAAAGTTCATGCGGAAACTAATTCTTCGTGGTATATTTTTTGCTCCTCCTGTAAAATTACTGAAATGTTAGGGTGTTTTGCCTTTCAGGCAACGATATGCCTTCACATAGAAAGTAGCTACGTGGTTGTTAAAGAAATTCCTCAAAAGAACGACAAGATTATACGGTAATCCGTGGCAGATCAGTCAACCAGTGCGAGCGACACGGAAAATCTCTCGAAAGCGAAACAACACACACAACCCTGACCGCACTTAAGAAATAATTAGGATGACGCGAGAGATGTTCCACGACCCAGAGCTGCTTACTCTGGTTTTATACTCGGCAGTTTTTCTTGCTCAACTCTTGATTTTATAATGCGAAAGAAAGAGATAGTTATACGAAAGGTGTACACAAAGGTGTATTACTTTCTCAACTCTCATACAAAATCAAGAGTTGAGCAACTAAAACTGCCGAGTCTAAAACCAGAGTTAACGACTGTGTTATACACATATATGGGAGGATTAAACGAATTTCTTTTTAATACGACCACATGATTTTCATATACATATGTATGTGTGTACATCAGAGATGCCCACAGAGAGAGAACCGAGAGAAATACATATGAGTATGATGATGATTGATGTTCGGCATTCTGTCGCTTCTCTGGACAGCCTGGATGTACATGTTCTCAATAAATACACACACGCACAAAAACATACATATGGTACGCTCGTAAAACTTGAATATAATATAAATACACAAGATTCGGCATTAAAGTTTATTTTAAATGTCTCTCAATTTTGTACTGAAAAAAATGAATTCGGCTCTTAAATGGCATTTAAAGATAAATGACACTTAAATGAGAAGAAAATAATTGGGCCTTAGAGATAATTTCTGAATATAATTGCTTATTTTTGTTTTACTTAAGTTTGTCTTAAATTATATCTAATAAATATAAATAACTAAACAAAACATAAAAAGATAACACTAATCCTTTTATTAAAGGATTGCCCAATCTTGTAAGACTAAATAAGCAGCTCTTTGTATAATCCCTTGGAATTTTAAAAAATTTTACAAATTTAAAACCTGCAGCTGTGTGTCATAAATAAATCCTTTTCAATTTAAATATGACTTGTGTAATAATATTGGAAAATAAGAAAAATACTTTTAAAGCAGCCATAAAAGTCTCTACGAAAATTACCAATCGAATTAAAATCAACTACCTGTTCAAAGCAGTTTGCGCGCACACGCTCACGCTCACGCTCCACACACACGCACACGTAAATACAGAAGGAAAAGCCTTAAAAGCAGCCCGCATGCTTTCATCTCATCAGTTTATGCGCATACTTTGAACTTACTAAACGTTCTTAAAAATGGACTTTAATGTAACTACGTACAGAGAATTTGTTAAAACGTTGCTAAAACCGGTGTACGCTAAAAAATGTAATTCAACTTTCGCGGAGAATCATAATGATTATACGAGTTCCGTTTATGAAGATGCTAGTTGGATAGAACAATCATACGTTGCAATGCACACAGTACCAGCAAATTCGCTTTCTGCTTTGTTGGAATATGACAACGACAAAGAATACTACTATGGTGAAACCAATAACACATGTCAAAGCTACATAGATATGAGCTTGCAAGAGACAGAGAAAATGGATACTCTGCCACCAAACGACTCCGCTGACACGACAACAGCTTTATTAAACTGGATGTAACTTTGTGATATATGTATATGTTTTTAGAATATAAGTTTAGTTTTAAATTAAAAAAATATCTAATAAATAAAATAAAAATTAACATTAAAACCTCATGAACTATTTAATTTAATGGGTAATGAATGCTTAACACATCCGCATACGGCCATGCCGAATCTTCTAAACTAAAAGTTTTTTTCTGTCCACTATAGGAAATTTTAACAACTTTGTGGCCATAATTAATTGCAGCCAGGATCTAATTAAAATGATTCTTTTAGATCAAACAACGTATCAAAGTTTTTATCACTTGATCGCACGAAGAAAAAATTTGTTAGCAATCTCGCTCACATCCTCTCATGCAAACTAAACATTTTTATTATGAAAACCTTCAACTTCACTCAATCGCTATTTGAAATCACACACCAAACCAAACTTGATAAAGTGATAGTGAATCAAAATAGTCGAAAAATTAAAGAAAAATAATCGTTTGCTTGGTTATTACTTTTATATTAAAGCAAATGAAAAAAACAAAATTTTCACTCACGCGTGAAAATTATTTTTAACTTGCATATATTTACAGCTGAAATAATAATAAACGAAACGAAAGCATCTAAAGTTCGAAAGATAATCGATTGTCGTAGAGAATTGTATGGGGATTATTGCCAATAATGATAGACTTATAGATCACGCCAATACAAAATTATTTCACGCATACTTTTTTCTAATTGGCTGATGATTTTAAGTCAGGACTGCCAACTATTTTGACACAAGTATTGTGGAAACGTGCTTTTTTTTTTTTTTGTTAAATTCGATAGAAAAATTTTGTAGACAAAATTTAATTCCACTTTCTAATTTTCTACTCTTGCAAGTCTTCGCTTCAGAATAGGTTTAGCCCATATGCCACAAAGTTGGAGTTGAGGAAAACGTCTAACAAGGTTTACATGAAGTTTTCTCAAAATATACCCGATGTATTTCTTTTGTATTTGCATTTACATGAATGAATTTGAAGTTACATAAGTTAAGTTTTGTGCCACATACACCACTTTTCTTAATTTACATACATATTTTCAAAAAGTAGCTTTTTGTGGTTCATACGCATACTTAAATGCTGTGTCACAGCTGTGAATTGAGGAGTTGGCGTTTTGTTTATTTTTCTTTTTGTTCAGAGAAATCGATCGTCGATCGTTTAACGCCGACCACATACGGCAAAGTAACGATTTAGACGGACAAAAATATCTAGGTTATTAAGATGATTTTTTAAGTAGGGATTTAACATAATATTATACTTTATGACAACTTAAGCATAAATAACGACTATATAAAGAAAATAATGGGTTGTTGAACCACAATATTGAATAAATCATACAAATAAAAAATTCTACCAAAAACTCAGCTTATTTTAGATTATTAATTACATTATTACCAGAGCAATAAATGAACATAGAAATCATTAGTTACAGCATTGATGAACTCAACTCAAATCTATGTAGTCATCATCGCAATTTTGCAATTATTGCTAAAGTGAATTTTTTGAACAAGTATACAAGTGAACTACAATAACTTCTAAAGTGATTAAAAGTGATAGCTAAATATTTGTATATATTTTCTAAAATACTTGAACGTTATTATAAAATTTAATTGCGGGTACTACGAGGAACTTTTTTGTTGTATTCTATGGAATCACCACTTTCAATAAAACTTAATACAACAGTTTCTTTAAATAACTTCAGCTCTAAAACTATACTATGTACCAGAATTAAAAAATGAAAAATTTACTTACAAAAAGTCCATCATAGATAGTTATAAAAAAAAAATTAAAAAGATATATTAGTGCAAACTGAAATTAGTACAGAACGAAGACGTATGCCTAAGGGTGCGTACAGAGTGGCCGCTTGTTGCCGATCCGAGCTGGTTGGCGCTTGTTGCGAGAACCAATGCGAGAAAACTTGTACTATACAAATTAGTACAAATAAGCGCGAACCGTTCATAGTAGGCGCCCAGCTGGTCAGAGCGCAAAGCTGATTGAATGCGATAAAACAGTTCCGCCGAAACATTGTTTATGTTATTTTGTTATGATTTCAACTTGTTTGGAAAACACAAAAAAATAAGCTTAGCACTAAGACTTGTATAATGTAAATTACGACTAATTAGTATTTTCTTTAAACTTTATAAACACAATCATCAACAGCAGGAGCAGAGATTCTGCGAAAAGCTAGAACGCACAGCAACATTCAAAAAATGTTTTTTGTTTTTTGTTGTTGTAATTTTGGGCAAAAAATTCTCTGGAAAAAGTGAAAGCAAAAATTATATGCTTTCATTCATCATTTAATGTCATTCTTGTTGAACTTTTCTTTTTCTTTTTCTTTTCACGAATGAACAACAAACCCAAATGCATACAAACATTCATAAAACACAAATAATAAATAAAATATCAGCGCGGCTCGGCAACAAGCTGCCTAAATGAGGTGCTTACGTTACTGATATGCATGCATCAAATTTTGGGTACCGTCCTAAAAAGTGTGTAATGTTATTGCTTCAATATTACTGCCACTTAGTCACCCTAATAATTAAGAACGTTTATTAACATATTTCCATATATATATAAGTTTAGTTTTAAATTAAAAAATATATATATATAATAATAAATAATAAATAAAAAAAATAACGTAAAACCTGTTGAACTCTTTAATTTAAGGAGCGAGCAGTGAGTGCTTAACACTTCCGAAACCTGCATTGAATCTTGAATCTTTTGAACCAAAATTTATTTTTTGCTCACTATAGGAAATTTTAACCCATTTTCACAGATTGAACCGAAACAGAAAAACTAACGACTTGTATAAGACTTCTATAAACAAAAAAAGAGTCAGCTGATTTGTAACAGAACAGAAAGTAAAAATTAATTACGCCTTAAAGTTTTTATCACTTGGTCACCACACGAAGAAATATTTTCTTAGCACTCACGTTCTCCCTTCTTCATGCGTGTCAACTTTTGACTAAAATTAATAATAAAACTTAAATTTTAACAATTCCCAAAAAAAAAACACTATTTATTATTTTTACTGCACCCGGTCAAATAAAAAAAAATACTTGTGTGGCAACACTCTATCCTTGAATAACTGTTATTGTTCTTTACAATTAGAGCTGAAAAAAAGTCAGCCATTGCAGCAATGCCAAAGCAAGAAAATAAAAAATATGTTGATTATTGAGTTCTTGTTTCAACTTTGATATTTGTTGAACTTCTCATTTGTTTAAATGAAAGTTTAACATAATAACTCCAGTTGTTAAGACATGGTTGGGTAAAGGTTCCCTGATGATCTGCATTAGCAACAGTGAAATGCGCACACAGCTAAACCCCTCAATAATCAATTTAAATGTATTTTTTATAAAAAAAATTCATTTGAAATAATTAATAGTAAAATAATTATTTGGGATTATTAATGCGATAACAAATGTTAACTTAACTTAAATTGTACAAATTCCCGAAAAACACAAATTGAAGAACATTTTGTTCACATGAAGTGGTGACCAAATTTAAAAAATAGAAAACAAATTTCACATGAACTTTTAGCCATGATAAGGGGAATCGAAAAAAAAGTTATTCACGATTGCAATTTTAGTGAAATTGGAAAATTTCGAGGAAAACATGTTCAAGATAGTGGTGATTATAACGTAATAGTAGAACAATTTCGCGGAAAAATTTAAGTAGTCACGTTTAATTTGTGATGTTTTAAACATATTACAGCAAAAATAATTGCGAATTTTGAATATAAAGCTTTTTACATTTGACCAAAAAAAAATATGGAAAATTTTCCATAGTGCAGCCCCTGAGAGCCTAACTTTACATATTTATTTCGTAAATTTTTTAATATTGGGGGTATTCATTTCAGTTTTTTTCCTCGTTGGAAAAATGGTAAAATGTAATTTTTTACAACAAACACAGCAAAAAAAATTTAAAAAAAATTTTGAATTTTTTCCCCTGTGTTTGTTGTCAAAAATTACATTTTTCCATTTTCCCAACGATGAAAAAAATTGAAATGAATACTCCCACCATTATTTTTTATTTTACTTTCGAAGAAATTTTTGGTTTGAATTTCTAGTAATTTTTACTATGAAAATTAAATGTTTCTGTTTAGTCTAAATATTTTATTTAATTTTGTGTTTTTGCATCTCAGAAAATTAAGTAAAATCCATAATCAGCGCAATCATGAACATTCCCTCGGAATTTATTTCTCACGGAAAATAATTTTCTCGAAAAAACATGATTGGACGATCATAAATTCTTTGGGAACAAAAATGATTAATACGTGGCATCACCGCAAAATTATAAGCTGAAGTAGCGCTGCCACCTGTTTAAATACACCTTGCTCGTTGTTTTGCTTGTTTGTTGACATTTTGTTTCTCCTTTTTTTTGAGTGAGAGAGTAAACAAAATTATTAAAATTCACCAACTTTGATGATTTATTTGGGCATTATTTGTGTTTTTCCACATAAAAAAACTATAAGCTAAAAGTTTATGTATGTATATAAATTTTGTTTTAATGGAGTATTAAATATGTTTCTATGTTAACTCCCTTATGTTTTGCAAGGGAAAGATTTTTAGTGAATTCAATTGCGTTCATAATACCTACTTTTTTCCCGGAGAATTTTTCTATTCCCGCATTAAATAAAAATAGGGAAAAAACAAATTCATGATAGGAGAAAAGGGAAAAGTGAACAAACTCGCGCGGAATCTTTGTTCATGATTGGACTTAATATTTTAACTCTCCCATTTATGAAAAAACAGAAAAAATCTTAATATTTCCAAAAATTTGCTAGAATAACTCATAATTTAGTATTTTTGCCGTATACTTTTACCACCCACTATTCGTAAGTAAAGCACACAAGAGTTGCTATAGAAACAGGTACAATATTACGAGTAAATAAATACACCCTAAAGAGTGTTTACACAGAAAACAAAATTCAACAGAGTTATACAAAGCACTCTTTAAAAATAAAATAAATACAGAAGGAACATGACATCAAATAATTTAACTATACAACAAGTTAAATGGAATAATAAATGGAAATACTTTTACATTTAAAAATATGTAATTACGTTGCTTTTTGTTTTAACATACCAGCAATTTTGTCAAAGGGAAAAAAGATGTGTAATAATGGTGGCAGTTAAATCTGTTGGCAATAAGGAAAAAACTTAAGTCATATTTTACTATTTTGTAGGAGAGCAGTTTTTAATTATTCAAGACGATTTTGAGAAATTGTCAGATTCGAGGGTTGCTTTTTTTTAGGAAAATATTGTTTTTACACACTATAAATATTATTTTATTTTTTATACATACTAAAGTATAAACTAACTTAAGCTGTTATTCCATATGATACTCGTATGACTTATTTATGTACATATGTATAAGTCGAAGAAAAAATAACGCTATAACTTCCTAAAAAATTGCACAAAATAATTGAGATTTTGTCCAACAATACTTTTGAATATGAAGATTACAAAGGAAGGTGACATTTACTCAATATCGACTTATCTCGACTTAAGCAATTTTTCTTTTTTCTTTTAGTAATGTATTTTACATTACCACTTTTTTATGATTTTTGTATTGCATGAGAGACATTTCTACCGTTTTGCGGTTTTGAAGAAGCAAATTGGATTAAATGAACTGAGTCAAACTCTTCTTAAATTCATCTTAAATAATTATTTATTTATTATACACATGTATATAACATGGGACCTTAACATTTTTCGTTGCTCGTTTTGGAACTCCCTTTAATTTTTAACTGTCATATATTTGTTGTTGTAGCGGCCAAAGTTCCACACACTTTTTTTCACGTCCATAGCTCATACGCTTCTCAAGAAAATAACCTGCAAAAGGTGAACGTACAGCGTAGCGAAAACACTAGGATAAAATAAAATGTCAACAAAAAAGCAAAACAAACGAGCTTAGTACTGCGGTGATGCCACGTGTTACTCTTTTTTGTTCAAAAGATATTTATGATTACAGGAATGTTTTCTCTAGAAAATTATTTTCCGTGAGAAATAAATTCCCTGAGAATATTAATGATTCGGCCGAAAGCCTAAATTTTATATTGGCATTGCCATTCACAACTGAAATAATTTTTTGTGTTTCGCAATAAAAAAATAAAATTAAATTATTGGGTTTTGCAAACGTTGGGTTCACTCTCAGTTGACAGAGATGTACTAAGTACTCATAAGCATCAAATACGTACTAATGGGTTGCATTTGTATAACTGTTTGTGTAGTCAAAACAAATATACCATGGTTTGTACCATATAATTGTAGTGTGAGCGACAGAAGTAGTATAAGAGTTATTGTGTGTGCGTGCTTTTCCAAATTACAATACATTTAAAAACAAATAACAATTGCTTATTGTATTGCTGTTGAGGAACTGTTTGTATCTGTTTTTGCTCAAAAATACAAGTTGTAACACAAATATATGAAAAAACCACTGTTGAAACAAATACATGATATGCAGATGTTCGTGCGCACGTTCGTAAAGTTTTTTTTTTTGTGGCGCAGACAAGGCACACACATTCGTATTGTGTGTAATTTTGTTTTTGTATTTGCAGCTCATGTGTTTCATGTATCATAGACAGGGAATGCATTGAGAATTTTAAAATTATACCAACAACTTTGAAAAATTGTACTTTTTTGACCATAATTGTCTAAAATATTTTTTTTTTGTTCAAATTACATATTATTATTATTTTGTTTTTATTAAAATAATCGGCTTTGTTATGGCCAGCGAATAGTTTTCACAAATTTGCTTGTAATTTACACCTGTTTAAGTTAAATTTAAAATATAAAAATTCATTCATTTCATTTTCTCAACACACCATACGTACTAAAGACCTGCAAAAGACGTCTTATAAGAAATTTTAATACATGAGGGCAATTTCAAATGCTTTACTACAGTGAAATCTTCTGAAACAAACGCTAAACAACGTGTTCGGCAATACGTTTGTTTGACTTATTGCAGGTATAAGAGTAAAGAAGAAAATAGTTCGTGACCAGTGTTGCCAGAATTTCTAAGGCTAAAATCTGCAAAATGTAACAATTTTTCACGAAAAAATCTTCAAAATCTGCATTTTATTTTTAAAATCTTCAAAAAATCTTCAAAGCTATTTTTAAAACAACTTTTTTATATATGATTAAAAAAATTTACATAAATATTGACGTAAATGTGTAATATAAATATAAAAATTTATAAAATTTACGGCCTGGCCCACGATGTGGACAAGAAATTATCTTTCGCTTATTTATATTGAAAACAAAAACAAATTATCATATTTTGTTTTTTTTTTTCAGTATAACTAAGCGAAAGATAATTTCTTGTCGACATCGTGGGTCAGGCTGTTAAAGTCGGGTTAAAATGTATTTTGTTTAAATTTTTTAGAAATTTTTTTTTAAATAATTTTCAATCACATTTTTTTATGAATAGAAACCTTTAATGTTCGAAGAATGTGCATTTCGTTTCTGCTTAAGACACTCACCAGCAGACTTCAATGAAAAAATTTTTTAAATAATAATAATAAACTTCATATGTTTATAGAACGACTATCAATGTGTTATTAAGAATTACTTAAACAAACATAAAAGGTAATATTCACAAAAATTATTTTGGTTTACAAAACGTTTAACAAACAAATTTCCATAAAAAATAGTTTTGGTTTACAAAACAAAAACAGCGGAAAATGCTTAAAAGCTTCAAGCAAAAATCTTTACTAGATAACATCTTCTATTTTGCGACATTCGTGGAAGTGTACTGATAAGTTTGACGGTTTTTTCACACGCAAAGTTTACTTTGTAAAGTCTTGAGCTTATTAAAGAAAAAACAATATAGAATAAGATCTCTTTTCTCTTTTCTCCTACAAACCTTAGACTTTGCAAAGTAAACTTTGTATGGAAAACCCATTTTTATTTAGGAGAAACGAAATGCATAAAACCAACAAAAAAATAAAAATTCTTCATTCTTATGTGCAAACAATATAAAATGAATGAGAAAAGAAATCGGATATATAAAAAATTATACAAAAAGTGATTTAATTTGTTACATAAATATCCAAAGGACTTCGCAGTTTTGTTTTATTCAAGTTCATTTCAAATAAATGTGGTAAAGACATTTCATTCATTTTAATTTAACTTAGGGCTGCAAAATCATAATCAGAATAAGCTCGTTTTATATCAGATATTCTATTCCAGAAGCTTGCCAAAGTTACTTCTTCTTTTTCTTTAATGATTTCTTCTAAGTTCAAAAATTTCTACTCTCTCTCTAAACTGTGAGTCGTTCACACATAAAAGAAACAGAAAGTAGTAACAGTAATAGCAAAAATTTAAAAAAATTCACTATAATTGAAGTTGAAAAATCTGCGTTTTTAGGCCAAAAATCTTCAAATCTGGATTTCGTCTTTTTGGAGGGTAAAATCTGCAAAATCCAGATAAATCTGCATTTCTGGCAACCGTGTTCGTGACTGAAGAATTTGTGGTGCTTGTACTAACGTCATGCATGTGCATACCTACATATGTATATAATTTTTGTATGCTCTCTTATTTTTCTGCGCACATACAAACGCACACATGGATTTACATGAGTTTACATGAGCGCTTGCTTTAAAAAACCTCCCTTAAACACAAACATAATAGCTTACCATATAAATCTTACACACACACCCAAACGTACAACAATATGCAAAATAACAAACACACATGTATCAATAGTACTTCTTTGCATTGTTTGTTTAAAAAAGACGTCTTGGCGACATCGCTTGTTAACAGTCACATGCACGTACACCAATACATCCATCGTGCTTCGTTTATACTGCGACAGCATTTATTATTGGCTTAGTATAATACATGCCACGAGAGTACATTTAAAAAACATGACGTATTTACATTTCAAGACTGCTTACGCAGGCCACTAATACGCACTTATGGTAAAAGCAATTTTATGTATCTTATTTGTTTTAGAAAAACAAATACAAACAAATTTGTTGTTTTCATTTGCTCATTGCCCAACTGTACAATAATTTCTTTAAAAATCAACATTAACAACTAGTAACAGAAACGCTAAATAACATATTTGTTTATACCACAACCAAAAACACGCAAAACTGGTGAAAACAGTTCCATCTGTGCAATGCTATAATACATACCCTGTCGGAAATTACCTTAACTTTAAACTAACTTTAAGCTAACTATTTTGCAACTAGTACTGACTGACACTTGGCCATTACTTTTCAATGTAATCAACTGACTATTTTAACATTGCGATGTCCTAGGCGGTATTCAATTGTCTGACTCTGCATTACCTTCAACTAACTTAAAGTTGATTTTTTAAATCACCTGGTATTTAGAAAATCATCACACGTTGTGTACTCAAGACGCTACCACTCAGCTAAAGCTATGTACAGACGGTTGTCAGATCTTACAATATTGCCACTAAAATGTGCTCAAAATTTCTTACAACCGTTTGAAATGACAAACTTTGTCAGACGTCGTTGCCATAAAAAGCATTGTCAGTCAAATTCAAGACTACCAGCTGACAACAAATTGTCAGACATCTTACAATCGTGTGAACACATTGTAAAATTATTGCCAGATATTTGTCAGACATTTTAATATTGTCAGATGTGCGAAGTTTGTGCATCTGACAATGGCGTCATTGTAAGAGAATTATTTCTATGGGCAACACTGCACACGCTTGATTTTAAAGAAAAAATTTATAATAAAATATATGCACACAAAATCATTGCAATTGCTTCTTTATGGTCCATAATAATTTATATTTTCACTTTTTACATTTAACACAGACACAAACGATTGATATTTAACAATTTATAACAAATGCTTTGAGTCTGGCAACGCATTACAACAGATCTAATAATTTTTTTTTTTGATAATTTTTCGACTGACGATTTTGTCAGATGAATTTATTGCCATACAACTGTCTGTTGTAAGATTTTCTTACAACCGTGTGATCTGACAATATTTTAAGATCAGACAATCGTCTGTACAAGGTACCATCTAAAACAACAACAGTAAAATGTTAATATTAATGATTAAACAGAATTCCGGCCTAAACACATTTCCCATACAATTTGACACAAAAAACCAGCCGCAGAAAGCAGTCGTGAGATAGAATCTATTTTATTTTGAGAACGTTTTTTCTTATTCTCTCACATATCAATACTGATTCTCACAAAAATGTTACCATACTTTCAATAAATTTCATATATTTTGTAAACAAAACTACAAAGAAAATTAAGCACAAAAGAAAATAAAACAAAAATCAGAGAGCATTTGAAGTTACTGCCGTCGATTTTATTATGGGCTTTATTAATTTGTCAGCGATTTTCCTGAAGTTGCAGACTTTATTCTGTTTCATCATTAAAACTGAAATGAGTTTCAAAGTAGCTGAGAATAACTTTGTTGGCTCTCATCAATTTTAATTAATTTTGGGTTTGTTCTGGATGACATTGCAGTTAGCTTTTAGCTTTTTTAGCTTCTTCACAACTTGCCTTTAGCTAAAGGCAGGATTTTGTATGCCCGATAAATGGCTTTGCATTATAAAACCTTTATATATTATTTTTTTATCCATTAAATATTATTATCATTGATAATAATAACAATAAAAAATTTAAATTTTAATAATTCAAAGATATCGGGAAGATAAAGTCCTTCCTTTAACTAAAGCAAGCTGTGATATTGGCCCTAAGAAAATTTAACTATAAGTTAACTATTTTTCTAGTCAATCACACATTATCCGACAGGGTAATTAGTGAAATCGTTTTTGGATGTGCTCAGCCTTTTGTTCAGTGTTTCTTTCTCTTTATTTGTTCTCGCCGATACTAAAGGTGCCTATACACTACATGTTTTTTACATTGCTCCTGTCAAATTTTAGATAATTCGGTAAAAACATGTAGTTGGTGACGTCATAAACTTTGCTTGTGTAAAATACATAAGCAAAAACATAAGACAAATTTTCAATTAGAGCATGTTCTATTTTCTTATGTTCACACATGTGTTTTCAAATGTCTATTTATCGACGGTTGAATGTCTCAGATATCATTAGCCGTCCGTTTAAAGTATTTGTATTAGTGATAAATTAACTATTTTTTATCTCATTTTAACATTTTAATAACAATGATATAAAGTATATAACAAGTGTTGACACCAGCTCCATATTTTGCAGATTAAAAAGAAAAAACTTAAATAAATATTTGTGACGCCGGTACTTCAGCAACGCTGCCAAAGAAATTTCCAGCGGCTGTCGTAAACAATCATGGCGATGTCACGTATAATTGTACATACAAGTTGGTGCCCAAAAATTAAAAATCGTATGTAAATTAATCGAGTTTGACAGACACAAAAAAAACGTGTGAATTGTAAACTTGAAAAAACACAAGCAAAAACATGCAGTGTATTGGTACCTTAAGGAAAATAATTTTTGTGCATGAATTCATATTAAACTACGAGTATATGTTTCTTCGTCTGTCTTAGCAGGGACTTGTCTGTAATCCTTTTTGAATTGTGTAAGTATTTGTATGTATTTATAAGGCGTAGTCTGTGCTTGTGCTTGTGTGTGTGTGTGAATTGCAATAATGTGCTCTTTTATTTAGTATAAAACTGTCTGGTTCATTGGCTTATTTTCCTTTTGTTACTCGTATCATATTCGCTTCTTATAACAGACACTATAAGAGTCCTTGTTTATTACAAGAAGAAAAACTCATAAAAAATCAATAAGCATCTTATGGGGGATTTTTTGCTAGAAGAAATCTAAAAAAATTAATTCGACTATATTTCTCTCAAAATTCTTTTGGGAGTTTTTTCTTTGCATTTATTTTTCATAAAATTAAAATAACGAGCTTTTTATTAAAGAATGTATTAAAAGGAATATAAAAAATTAATATTCCATTTATACAAAAACAGTTAAGCATTTAAGCGTGCAGCAGCACTTCAATTAAATGCAAATCATTCAAGGATACAAAATAATGAAAATGCTTCAGTGATCAATGTTTAAGGAAAATTTTAAAATTAATTCTTAGTAAATGGGACCGTGGGATTAGGTTGCCCTGACAGGCACCCACCCACACTCCTCATGGCCAGTATTATTATTGTTTTTCTTGATATATGTACATACATACATATAACTAACTCATGTTCATTCAGTTAACTGTTAAGCATCATTTCTTACAAAATATATTTTTTTTCTGTCAATTTCTACAGCCTGAAGCATTTACGAGTACATTGGGTGTACAAATATTTTTCTATGTGCGCGTGCTTCATTAAGTCTAGTAGGTGAAATTAAAAAAGAAAAAAAAGCAAAGAAATGTAAAAATATGCTACAAAAAAAGTAACGGAGGACAAACAGCTGGAGTTTATTTAAATAACAGTATACAACAAACGACGAGAAAAGCGAAACAAAAACAAAACAGGCAAACAAGAGTATAACATATTTTCACAATAATAATATGAGAAGTCTACTTATTTATTTATTTATTTTTTAACGAGTACACTGCTTCTTTCTTTCTCTTCATGTTAAGCAAACAGCAGGAACTTTTTTGATACATAATTCTAGCATAGCATAGAGAAAATATGCTTCTTTTCTTTCTTGTGTATTTTGTAATAGAAAATAAGCAGTTCTTTGTATGTATTTTGCTTTCAAAAGGATATGTTTAATACAAACAAGAAAGAATGTATGGTTAAAAAAAAAACTAAATAAAATGACTGAATGATGCAGGCCAAAACAAAATAACATTAAAAGAATCAGGTCAAACATTTAAATCTTTAATCTTAAATCTGTTATATGGAAAGAGGACAAAAAAAAATAACAAAAAAAATCCATGTGTAAACTAATGAATGGAGCCAGGGAACTAAGGGTTTAAGAGACACAAGAATATGGCTTAGCCCTTTAAGGACCACAAATGTTATATGTACTTTCTACATATAAAAGTATTTTTGGCATACATTTTTCTGAATCAATTTTAAACTTTCAATAATAATCATATTTTCACCTTATTTCTTAACTTCGAATTTTCGAGCATACTAAAAAATTTGGTAATTTTGCAACTTTAAAATTCTACTACATATTTGATGCAAAAAAAAAGATTAACTACTCCTTTAAAAAGCAGAATTTCGGTCAGGTCTCAGAACGAATTCCTTACGAGAAAGCGGTACTGAATGCAGGTGTGGATTCTTTGGAAATCGAAACTATATTGTCGAATATTAGTAATTTTTCCTGGTTAAAAAAAATCCCTAAAGAACAGCAAATGCGAAATTTCTTAGGCTAGTTTCAAAATTGATTTAAATTTTTTTTTTTCAGAATGTATTTCTCACCTTTATAAGGCTTTTTTCAGTTAATTTTACACACTTTTTTAAATTTTTCACATTTTCGAAATTAAGTTTGAATTTTCGAACATTCTCTAAATGTATGTTATTTGCTTCACACAGCCTGTTGTTTAGTGATTTAAGTACCAGCAAATATTTTTAAATTTCGAAATTAAGTTCGAATTTTCGAACATTCTCAAAATTTATTTTATTTGCTTCACAAAGCCTGGTTAGTGATTTAAATAACAGCAAATATTTTTAATTTACGAAATTAAGTTCGAATTTTCGAAATTAAGTTCGAATTTTCGAACATTCTCAAAATTTATTTTATTTGCTTTAGAAAGCGTGTGTACTTTCAGCAGCAGCAAATATTTTTGATGGGCGCATTTTGCCCCATTTTAATAGATTCTTTTAATTTATTTTAGATCTCGAATGACATTTAAACAAAACAATATCTTATTTTATACCTTTTGGATGTTGGATTTTTGTAATTTTGTAATATTTTAGAAATCGTAAAAATGTTTAACTCTATTTTCATCACTCAGAAAGCCTAATATATTTAAATCAAATTATACTTGTTTGGACCGCATTTTTTAAAACGAAATTACTTTTTCTTGTTTATTTTAAACCTTAATGGTCATTAAATAGTTCGTGATCATATATTTCGCCTTTTTAAAAATTCTTAAATTAAGTTCGAATTTTCGAACATTCTTAAAAATTTACAATATTTGACATATATGGAAATTATTTAATTCTAAATTATATCGAGGCTTATGTTATCCAAAATATGCTTTTTATTGAAATTAAAATTTTATGGGCTTAACCATAGTTTAGAATTATCAAAATGCCAAAATTGTTGACAACTTTTAAGATACAGGCTGAACAATTTTTATCATAAGCGTTAATTTACGTATGCAAGACAAATTTGAATATTATAAAAAACTTTCTCCTGAACAACTTAATTTTTGTCGCTTATGATAAAATGGAAAATAAGTACCGATATTATATATCAACGGAAGATATTTCTGGAGTATGTATTTTTTACGTTAAAATTAATTTTGAATTTATTTTTAAACATTCCATTTCATTCTTCAATTTGTACTCCTTTTTTTCTTTTTTGAGATTATAGTTTGAATTTTCGATTCTTTGAAAAAAAATTTGATTTCATAATATTTTACAAGTGCTGATATTTCCAATAAGAATTTCTTGTTTTCCCTATTACTTGCTATTGTTTGAAAAATGCTTCGCGGATATTCATGATTGCCCTCATTGTTTTTCTTTTGCATCATAAAACTTATTTTTACTCTTTCAATGAGTCAAATATATTTAAAATAAATTTTTAATATTTTCGATATGCATCTCTCTTTTTGCCTTTTAAAGCTTTTCGTTGTTAATTTTTGGCCTTGATTAATTGTTAACCAGTCCAGAAACACACATTTCCACTTTTTTCGAAGTTTCGAAATTAAGTTCGAATTTTCGAACATTCTCTAAATTGTGTTATTTTGCATTGTTTAATATTTATTTAAACAGTTGATTTATATTTTTCTAGTTTTGTATTACTAAAACTAGCTTTTAAACAGATTTTGAAAATAATTGCAAGCAAGTACTTGAAAATTTTTTGAATTTTTGTGTTCACAAAAAAAAAAATCAAATTTTCCAAAATGCTGCAAGTAACATTTTTTTTTTAATTTTCAACTATGACAATTATAAGTCTACTATAATATTACATTAGCATTTTATTTATTTTTATATTTCTAAAGATTCGAAAATCAGTTCAATCTATTGATTTTATTGAAAAAAAAATTATATCAAAAAATTTTAAAATATATACTTTTTCAAAGTCTTTTGACATAGAAAATAATTAAGTTTTATAAAACGTATACCCCCTTATCGTGGTTGGCGTATTTCGACTCTTAATATGACGTTTTTTTAATAGAGTTAAGAACACGGTAAAATTTTTTCTTTAATCTAGGACGAAACTGTCATAGTCGAATTCGAAATACGCCAACCACGATAAGGCTCAAAATTTCGTATTTCAGAGTTTTTGAATACAATTTGTATTTTAATGTTTAAACAGTTCACATAAATGTGCAAAATTGGATTTGTGGATTTTCGAACATATGCACTTGATAAGTTTAATAAAATTTTTATATCAAAAACATCAATATAATCTAAATGTTATTATTTTATTTTATTAAAGATTTGAGTTGATTCCAGGTTTTCAAAATTTACATTTTTCTAAATTCAATTTCGACAATTCATTAATATTTGTGATGATTTATTCTTTACAAAAAAAAATTTAAGGGTTAATTTTGTGCAGCCATGTGCATAAATGTGTCCTCTTTTTTTTTGTCAAATGCACTATTGAGTTTTATTTTATTTATGGTTATTGTAGCATAAAAACTGATAAAATATTATAGATAAAGTTCGCAATATATGTAATTTCCTTTAAGCACACATGCATTAAAACATGCTGGCATATTATTTAAAGTTTCTGCAAAGCGTCCAGTTATTAACTAATCGTATATGACATGCCAAACTCAAATATTAAAAAGATAACATACCAATAAAGAAAGAAAACAATTCAACAACTATATTATGGTTGCACAGAACAATATATAATTGCAGCAAAACCATTTGTCTGGTGACTTACAGTGAAGTTTTAACACCAATAGGGAACAATCGCGAAATTAACACTTGAACGCAGTTTTAGCTTCGACTTATTGTTGGTGTTTAAGCTAAATTGCAAGGCTTGTTAACCCATCATATCCGCCGCCTTTAAGGGAATTGAACCGAACGGAACTCTATGAAAAGCAGTTCGAGGCTTAAGCTGATTCACAAAAATGCATTTAATCCATTTTAATGACTTAAGTCTTCCAGCAACTTCTGTTTTAAATTTTAGGGTTCAACCTAATGATTGACGCTTTACATTTAAACTTTAGGGAAGTTCTTTTATTTATATTTTTACAATGACATTTTATTGAATAAAACAAATTGCTGCAATAAAAAAACAAAAACATACAATATCAAATTTATTCTATTTTTAAAACAACACTTACTAGCAAGAGGTCAAAGGTTGTAATTGCAAAACATGTCAGTAAATTCTAATCGATAATAATTACAAATAAAAGCTGTGATACAAAGAGTATCAACGAAAAACAAATCCAATTGAAATAAAAAAAGGAATAAAAATATATAGTGTTGTTTTGACACAAAATTAAGTGAGAGTGCTACACATGATGACTGCATCGAATTTAATCCACACAACAAGCATTGGTGTGTTAGAAGACAGATGTGCAATAGCTTTCCGTGAGCACCTGCCTTGACGGCCTAATCTCACGGGTGCCAAAGCACCGGGTGCTAGGTTAGACGCCAGACCATCGCCCCCATGCACCCTTTTTAGAATGAACCTATGCCCAATCCTCAAAGGCACACAGGTTGCAATCTTTGTATATAGTTATCCCTGTACTATATTCAGTACCTTGCTTAGGTACTTTGAGCTATCTAAACTCTGCTGCTATGTCGAAGTCATAGAAGCTGCTATGTCCGTGCCCATAGCAGCTTCTGTTGAATGGCAACAGCACCTAGAATAGTGTCTGGCTGACCGCGTCACGCCAATCACTAGCATTGATTTAACACTGGGAAGCCAAGACTATTCTCCCAGCGATTTTGGTAGCAACCATAGCCACCACGTTAATTCTCCGGCTTCCACGCTAAGGTGTTGTGTATACACCAATAGCGAGGTCCCCAAGAGAATTCCTCAACCATTGCCAGCACAGCTCAACCACTCATCCGAAATGAACGCATGCCTGTGTCGCCAAATATCCAGTGCCTACTCCACACATACCAAAATCATCCCTTAAACCCCGTGGGGTAGGACGAAATCGGCATTTTAGCAAAGACCACTGACGACCACTACATGCACTCAAAAACTTCAAAGCAGCTCGGCTGTCGGGCCACCGGCACCCGTGAAACCAGAAGTAGCCTCTGGTGAGACCTCGAAGTTGCACCACAAGGGCTTCACCTCTATCGTCTTTTGAACTCAGGGACAGCTCTAGGTGACGCTGCACCTAACTGACATTAACAGGACCTGTCTTCCTTTTGTTATAAATATGTGCACATCCTTTGCTCTGTTATTTCAGAGGTCGGGTAGTAACAACATAAGTTCTATGGGTAATATACCAAAGGTACGTCAATGGAAAAAGCCACATCACCCCAGCTGGGGCCCCGGGCTAGCCACACTCGTAGTCAAAATAGACTCCCCTGGGGGGGGGGTGTTAGAGGACATGTGGGTGAAGGAATAGATCGAGGAAATCTTCATTCTTTTACAACAGCTGCTCTTTTTGCACACTTTTTAATAATGCAGTCTTGCAGCGCCTCTGGTGTCAATGAGGCGTATTAAATTTTTAAAGCTATGTTTAGTAGTCATTTTATTGCTTATTCGGTACTCCGGACTTCAAAAAATGAGGAGCTTATGAATTCGTCGATATTTGTTTTATTTATTATTATTAATTTTTATTTATATTTTTTATTAATATAATTACTTTTTCATTACATTTACTTCTTAACCCCCTTCCAAAAAAGGGGTGTTATGAGCTTGTAGTGTTTGTCTGTGTATTTGTGTGTATGTACAAGTACAAGACTTGATCGAGTGTTCTTAGCTATGTTTGAAAAAAATCGGTCCAGCCACTTAGAAGATATCACATACTTTCTGGGTATATGGAGGGGTTTTTAAAATTTTTAATTTTTGTTATTATTTTTAGGATATAATAGAAATATAATTAGTTTTATAATTTTTAGGGTTCCGTACACCAAAGGTGAAAAAAGGAACCCTATTGTTTTCGCTACGCTGTCCGTCTGTCCGTCACACGGTATTTTCTCAGGAACTGTAAGAGCTATGGACCTGAAATTTGGACAGAGTATGTAGAACCTTGGCCACTACAACAACAAATACATGAGAATTAGAAATTAAAGGGTGCTCCAAAACGAGCGGCGAAAAATGTTAAAATCTCATGTAATATACATACAATTGTATGTACATACGCATATTGACACTTGAAATTTGTAAAATTAGTGTATTTTTATATAGACTACAACAATAAACATTAAAATATTAAAAAATTTAAATTAAAGGGTGGTCCATCAGTTAATGCAATTTTGACAAATTGCTATATCTTGGAGACCGTAAGAGGTAAACTCTTGAAATTTTCAAAAACGGTAAAACTAAAAAAATCCGAAAATTATAAAATCGCTAAACCGAAAAAAATCGCCAAAAATTTAAAAAAAATCGCCAAATCGAAAAAAATCGACAAAATTAAATAAAAAATTCTAGCACTAAAATAAATCGCCAAATTCGAAAAAATCGTTTAAATGAAAAAAATCGCCAATATGAAAAAAACGCCAAAAACCGAAAAAAATCGCCAAAACCAAAATAATTGTTTATGTGAAAAAAATCGTCAAAATGAAAAAAAAAATCGCCAAATTAAAAAAAAATCGCCAAATTAAAAAAAAATCGCCAAAACGAAAAAAATCGCCAAAATTTAAAATAAACGCCAAAAACCGAAAAAAATCCTCAAAACGAAAAAAAAGTGCCAACTAAAAAAAATCGCCAAAATTAAAAAAAATCGCCAAAATAAAAATAAACGCCAAAATAATAAAAATTGCCAAAATTAAAAGAACTTCAAAAACAAACAAAAAATGGCCAAAACGTGAAAAAAAGTGCCAAAACTCAGAAAGCGCCAATAAATTCAAAAAACCCCCAAACTAAAAAAAACGCTTAAAACCGAAAAAACTCAAAAACGAAACAAATGCCAAAACTATAGTTTGTATTGTTCGTATTGAATTACATATCTCGTGCCTGTACGGAACCCTTCGTGCGCGGGTCAAAGTCGCACTTCACTGAATTTATTTATTATTGTTGTTCTATTATTTTTTTATTATCCTTCTATTATTTTTTATTATAATATACATATGTACATATGTATGATATAATAATTTTTTTGGTTTTCTGTTTTCGTTGTTTTTTTTTGTTATTTCCAGTGTTGCCAATTTTTTTCCAACAAATATCGCTAAAGTTGACAAGAAAATAGCTAAATTTCAAAAAAATTTGAAAAATTTAGCGATAAATAGCTAATTGTATCAAATACCAAATAAAAGCAATGTAATAGGGTAATAAAGGGTTCATTTTATTGTAAAACATATATGTACATACATTCATATCTATGTATTAATTATATGTATATTCATTAGGGTGGCCGATATTTTACTTTTTTGATTTTTTCTATACTCACCCCCCAAATCGTTTCAAAAAATTTCATACCGATAAGTTGTGTTTTAGGGGGTACGTCCGGCCATCAAAGTGTATTTTTGAAAATTACAAAGAAAAAACAAGTTTAGTAGGCTTTGAAACTGAAACAAAACCCAGCAAATAATTTATATTCAGGTGAACTAATTTTATTTTTCTACTTATTTTGTCTTTGTGATTTTCAAAAATATTATTATTTTATGAATTCTCATATAGTTTTTGAAAGTCTGTGCATAAAGTAAGAAGTTTGTGACTGTTCAAAATTTGTCGTTGAAGTCTACTGATGATTTGGTTCAAGCGCCAATGAAATACGTATATAGACATGCTAAACCCACCAGCAAATAAATTTCTATTTTAAATATATTTAAAATATACATATATACTTGTTATTCTTTATTTATATGATTATTATTGTGGTTATTATTATTATTTATTTAATTTTAATCTTTTATTGTATATAGTTGTATATTTAATATTTTTTTTAATAATAGTATAGAGCAGCGATCTTTAAAACCGCGCACGCGTGCGAGTGCTCTCACAATAATGAAGAGAGCAATAAGAGAAAATATTTATTTTTATCAGCGTTGTCAACTTTTAAATTTCAAAAAGCACTGAAACCACTAAAAAAGCGCTTAATTTAAGTAAAAAAGCACTAAATTTTTAATTATTATCATATTAAAAAAAATTGTTATACACAAATATGCATATAAAAAATATAATAATCGGTTAACTTTGCAATACATTTTTAAAGCTATAAGTTTGAGGCATCCGATACACATTTTAATTGTATAAGAATCAGTGAATTCTCAAATCAGTTTGACGAAGCCTTTTGTAGTTATTATAAAAAAAATTTATGTTTAATAATTTTTCGTCAGGAAACAAACGTATTTTTCGAATTCAATCAAATTATAAATATCCGCTAATTCTGAACTGAAAACTCGATAGTGGACTAGTTATATTTTCCCTAGACTAGACAAAATTTCGATTTTAAACTATACTTTTGTAAATACTTCTATTATGTCTTCTTTGATGCGTGGCAAACATTTTTTATATTAATTATGATTTAAATGTTAAAGTTTAAGGGAAACATGGCGCTTATTTCTTCCACCAAGCCTTGTACAAACTTGGTAGAATTTTTTTAAATGCTCCATTTAAGTTCAGAGCTTATTTTTATATTATATTATATTATATTATATTATTTTTATATATATGTATGTACATTTCCTCGAAAGAAAAAATAGGTGAGGAAATTTTCCCTCGAATTTTTGCTTTAGTGCCACCGACTCGAAACAAAAAGCACCGAAATGAATTTAAAAAAGCACTGAGCACTAACTTAAAAATTTTTCGCGTCGAAAATTTCAAAAAGCACTAAAAACGGTGCGAAAAGCACCAAGTTGACAAACCTGATTTTTATGTAGTGTGCTCCACATTATTTTCACTCAATTGTTAATACAATCAGTGTTACCACTTTAATATCAGACTTTTCATATGTTCCGGTTGTGTAGTCGCATTTTACTGGACAATAATGGATTCTTTTTAAATTAGTTTAATTTCAAGGTTTCCTACTTTTTAGAACATGAATAATCATATCTGAAACTAAGGCTGAGTTTACATCTGGCATTTCTTGTGTGTCATTTGCCCAAAAAAACGTAACCAACTAATTACTAATGAAAAACTATTTGATTCAGACATATATTTACTGATTTAAACAGTTTGCCATCATTTTGGATTCTATAAAATTGTCTATTAATTATGTATGAAACTGTTTAACTTAATAAATGCATGTCTGAATCAAATGGTTTTTCAATAAGAAATAATTTTTAGTCAGGCTTAAGTTCAGTCATTTCAATTCTTATTGAATGAAATATTTTTATTAATTAATGTGAGTTTCTAAAGAAGAGAAGAAAAATTAAACTTAGAATTTATTAGCTGGCGGAAATACCGATACTTTTCTGTGCAGCCATGCACTTCATCAGCACCCTAGTCTATCTACTTGGGTAGAGATTCTTATTAACATCAGCTATTTAACTTAAATTTTCAATGAAACGGAATATGAGAAACTATTGTTGTGTATACAATTGACTTACCTTTGGTAAACACATTTATAAGTATCACCATTAATTTTCTGTTTTTCCATTTAGGTTAGCACGAAATTATATTACTCTAGCTAAGTATGTTTAACTTATTCTTGCTTATCTTTTACGATCATCACATTAATTATTTTTACTTATTCGATGTACCATCGATCGGTACAAGCATGTATGTAAGTCTTATTGTAGTGGCTTTTTTATGTTACTTTTTTGTGTTTGCTTTCTACAGTTTATTTGGCTTTCCAGCATTCTGAAAACTGTGATTGCCAAGTGAACATAGTTTTTGTCACGTGCCCATGATGAATTAAGTGAGACATTTTTAGATTTTAACTGAACTGTTTTTCATAAGTAATTAGTTGGTTACGCTTTTTTTATATTTGTGTGACATTTGGCTCACAGATGTAAACCCGGCCTAAGTTATTATGTATATACTATTTAAAATATATCAAATGTGCATTAATCTCTTTTTGAACACAAGAAGTTTACTCGAATTAGAGTTTTACAAATATATTACAAATATACTATATTGGCAGCCCTGCTATAAGAAGAGCAAAATATATTACGCTCAAAAACGAAGCACCACCAACACAAACATAAGTGTTAATGTATGTATGTGCGTGGTGATCGCTGTATTAGAGGTATTCATTTCAGTTTTTTTTGGAAAAATGGAAAAATACCCAGCATACCATTATCGGAGCGCTCTGATATATGAGCTCATATATGAGCGATTTTATGAGCTTCTGTGAGTGTTTCCTGCGTGCATATTTCTGAGCTCATAAACGATCGATTTTATGACTTTCTATGAGTGTTTCTTGCGTGTAAATTTCTGAGCTCATAAACGGTAAATTTTATGAGTGTTTTATGCTTGGTTTCTGCGCGCATATTTCTGAGCTCATAAACGATAAATTTTATGTGATTTTTATGAGTAATTTCTGCACGCTGCCAGATAACGGTAAATTCCAGCTAAGCAGAAGAAAGAAGTTACACAAATTGATTCATTAGTGAATATTTTTGGAAGCGTAAAGACAAAATTGTGAGTTATTTTATAATAAATATAAAAATAATACATAATTAAAATAATGAAAATAGCAAGCTTAAAAGAAAGCAAATTAATAATAAGTGAACTTCGTTCAAATAAATTAAGAAAAGAAAATCCAGCATGTAATATTAAAAATAAAAAGAGACATAAAATACTCTTTTATGGATAAAATTTAGAGCTCCCTCATGAGTGACCAGTTTATTGGAAAAAGCCACTCAAATATGAGCGTTTTATGACTGTTTATGAACTCATTATGAGCGTCAGCGTTCCGACAAAAGAGTCTTTATGAGCTCATTTAGAGCGCATATGGTAAGCTGGGAAACTACTCTTTTATGCATAAAATTTAGAGCTCTTTCATGAGTGACCACTTTAGTGGAAAAAGCCACTCAAATATGAGCGTTTTATGACTGTTTATGATTATTTTATGAACTCATTATGAGCGTCAGTGTTCCGACAAAAGAGTCTTTATGAGCTCATTTAGAGCGCATATGGTATGCTGGGATGTAAATTGTTTTACAACAAACACAGGAAAAAATAATTCAACAAAAGTTGAATTTTTATATTTAAAAAAAAACTGAAATGAATACCTTTATTGAAAAAAAAAATACTTTTAATTTTTTCATCAAGCTTTATTTTTTATAATTATTTATTTTTCATATTTATATTTTTATCATTTCTTTTAATTTACTTTTTAATTTTCATTATGTTTTATTTTTCGTCGTTTTATTTTTAATTTGTTTTAATATTTGTATTCCTTTTTGTATCACATAGCTACATACATATTTGTTAGTTTTATTAATTTATATTTTTTTAATGGTTGCAATTTCGCTTCGTGTCTCTTTAGTTTATAATTGAATAATTTAACGAAGTTTGTGTAAAAAAGTTTTAATGTAGTTGGAAAGCTGCTGTGATTGACATCAATATAAGAACTTAATTTAATTTTATTATTTAACTGAATTATTCGTAAAAATGTACTTTTAATTTGTGTATTAAGTTTTTTTTAATTGTTAATGAATGGTACGGGGCACGTTCGATTTTATAAAAATATTTATATCTGCATTTTTTCCCATTTACGAGTAACTATACTTGTTAATATTAAAGAGATTAAATAAATGCATATATAAAAATATTTTCTGTAGCATACTTTATTGGATTAAATCGACTTTATTTGCAAAGATTTATTGGAAGGGGCTGTTTGGGAAACCTTTTGGGGGTGTTTGTGTGTGAAACTCCAAGTTTGAGTTTTAAACAACTTTGACATACTTTTAAGGTTTATTTATTTTTGTGAGCAACTACAAACGAGTACCTGTGTGGGTTTTTGTTCAAAAGTAAACAATCAATAAAACTTGCAAATGAAATCATAAAGTAAAATTTATATAAGGGCATTTTTTTAGTTTCTCTTTTGCGTGGTATTCCACCATATTTTAGATAATTTTGTATTTAACATGGATTTTTAAAAAATGTACTGATAGAAGAAGATGGTTTCTTGTTTAACTTTAAGATAGTCATGCATTTTGAAACTCGCTTTATTCTTCAGTTATACAAAAATTTTTACTTCGAACCGATTTCATAATGTAAATAAAAAAATACACGTTAGTTTTTCTTCATGAATAAAACAACAAGTTATGAAAAGTTGACAAGAAATAAGTTTGATTTTTATATTAAAAAATTCGTATACCCAGTTCGTTAGAAAGCAGGGAAACCAGAAATATGTGCATTAGAGTGGCCGTTATTCATTTTTTTGGTATTTTGTTGCCATTATTTTCTAAAATATTAATTTTAGCAAAAAACTTTCTTTGAGACTAATGTTGTTGACTAGAAGTGCTAAAATATTGCCATATATCATATTCTTGTTAAATGATTTTTTAAAAAGATAGTCAAATGCAAAAAATTACATTAAAAAATTAACTTTAAGGCCAACTTTGAGGGGCGGACGCACCCCTAAAAGACAACTTATCGATATGATTTTTTTTTTGTAATTTGTTTTAAATAAAACTGAACCGATTTTGGGGGAGAGATTATAAGATTATAAGGTTTCTAATTTCCCGAACTTTTCCAATTCCCGGGAATCGAGAAGTAAAATTTTTTATTCCCGGGATTCTCAAAAATATATGAATTTAAATAAATAACCTCCATAAAAAATATAATTTTTGTCGGAAGCAGTGGTGCAAATACAAAACAAATCCATCGGTTATATTTTAAGAAAACTTCATGTAAACCTTCTTAGTCGTTTTTCTCCACTCCAACTTTGGGCTAAACCTATTCTGAAGCGAAGACTTGCAAGAGTAGAAAATTAGAAAGTGCAATTAAATTTTGTCTACAAAATTTTTCTATCGAATTTAACAACAACAAAAAAAAGCACGTTTCCACATTACTTGTGTCAAAATAGTTGGAAGTCCTGACTTAAAATCATCAGCCAATTGGAAAAAAGTATGCGTGAAATAATTTTGTATTGGCGTGATCTATAATCAATTCAATTCTCTACGACAATCGATTATCTTTCGAACTTTAGATGCTTTCGTTTCGTTTATTATTATTTCAGCTGTAAATATATGCAATTTAAAAATAATTTTCACGCGTGAGTGAAAATTTTGTTTTTTTCATTTGCTTTAATATAAAAGTAATAACCAAGCAAACAATTATTTTTCTTTAATTTTTCGACTATTTTGATTCACTATCACTTTATCAAGTTTGGTTTGGTGTGTGATTTCAAATAGCGATTGAGTGAAGTTGAAGGTTTTCATAATAAAAATGTTTAGTTTGCATGAGAGGATGTGAGCGAGATTGCTAACAAATTTTTTCTTCGTGATCGCACGATAAAAACTTTGATACGTTAAGAGGAGAACTTTTTAAATTTGTTTGATCTAAAAGAATCATTTTAATTGGGTCCTGGCTGCAATTAATTATGGCCACAAAGTTGTTAAAATTTCCTATAGTGGTCAGAAAAAAACTTTTAGTTTAGAAGATTCGGCATGGCCGTATGCGGATGTGTTAAGCATTCATTACCCATTAAATTAAATAGTTCAAGAGGTTTTAATGTTAATTTTTATTTTATTTATTAGATATTTTTTTAATTTAAAACTAAACTTATATTCTAAAAACATATACATATATCACAAAGTTACATCCAATTTAATAGAGCTGTTGTCGTGTCAGCGGAGTCGTTTGTTGGCAGAGTATCCATTTTCTCTGTCTCTTGCAAGCTCATATCTATGTAGCTTTGACATGTGTTATTGGTTTCACCATAGTAGTATTCTTTGTCGTTGTAATATTCCAACAAAGCAGAAAGCGAATTTGCTGGTACTGTGTGCATTGCAACGTATGATTGTTCTATCCAACTAGCATCTTCATAAACGGAACTCGTATAATCATTATGATTCTCCGCGAAAGTTGAATTACATTTTTTAGCGTACACCGGTTTTAGCAACATTTTAACAAATTCTCTGTACGTAGTTACATTAAAGTCCATTTTTAAGAACGTTTAGTAAGTTCAAAGTATGCGCATAAACTGATGAGATGAAAGCATGCGGGCTGCTTTTAAGGCTTTTCCTTCTGTATTTACGTGTGCGTGTGTGTGAGCGTGAGCGTGTGCGCGCAAACTGCATTGAACAGGTAGTTGATTTTAATTCGATTGGTAATTTTCGTAGAGACTTTTATGGCTGCTTTAAAAGTATTTTTCTTATTTTCCAATATTATTACACAAGTCATATTTAAATTGAAAAGGATTTATTTATGACACACAGCTGCAGGTTTTAAATTTGTAAAACTTGTTTAAAATTCCAAGGGATTATACAAAGAGCTGCTTATTTAGTCTTACAAGATTGGGCAATCCTTTAATAAAAGGATTAGTGTTATCTTTTTATGTTTTGTTTAGTTATTTATATTTATTAGATATAATTTAAGACAAACTTAAGTAAAACAGAAATAAGCAATCATATTCAGAAATTATCTCTAAGGCCCAATTATTTTCTTCTCATTTAAGTGTCATTTATCTTTAAATGCCATTTAAGAACCGAATTCATTTTTTTTCAGTACAAAATTGAGAGACATTTAAAATAAACTTTAATGCCGAATCTTGTGTATTTATATTATATTCAAGTTTTACGAGCGTACCATATGTATGTTTTTGTGCGTGTGTGTATTTATTGAGAACATGTACATCCAGGCTGTCCAGAGAAGCGCCAGAATGCCGAACATCAATCATCATCATACTCATATGTATTTCTCTCGGTTCTCTCTCTGTGGGCATCTCTGATGTACACACATACATATGTATATGAAAATCATGTGGCCGTATTAAAAATAAATTCGTTTAATCCTCCCATATATGTGTATAACACAGTCGTTAACTCTGGTTTTAGACTCGGCAGTTTTAGTTGCTCAACTCTTGATTTTGTATGAGAGAGTTGAGAAAGTAATACACCTTTGTGTACACCTTTCGTATAACTATCTTTTTCTTTCGCATTATAAAATCAAGAGTTGAGCAAGAAAAACTGCCGAGTATAAAACCAGAGTAAGCAGCTCTGGGTCGTGGAACATCTCTCGCGTCATCCTAATTATTTCTTAAGTGCGGTCAGGGTTGTGTGTGTTGTTTGGCCTTCGAGAGTTTTTCCGTGTCGCTCGCACTGGTTGACTGATCTGCCACGGATTACCGTTTAATCTTGCCGTTCTTTTGAGGAATTTCTTTAACAACCACGTTGCTACTTTCTATGTGAAGGCATATCGTTGCCTGAAACGCAAAACACCCTAACATTTCAGTAATTTTACAGGAGGAGCAAAAACCATTCTCAAACGAAAATTAGTATTAAGGTTTTCAACACGTGTTCCTTAAATAAAATAAAAAATACCACGAAGAACTAGTTTCCGCATGAACTTTGTGTAAACGTGCAATATTTAAAGAGTGAAATCACTTTTTATAAACTAAATGCCCTATCTACAACAAATATTTATCAAATCTTTTACTTTAATAGTGTATTAATATTTATTGAGGTTTAAACTTCTGATTTAAACATTGGAAATAAAACTGTTTCTAATTGAAAATTCATGTTTATTATACTAAATTTATATAGAATTGGATAAATGACAAGATTAATGCATTTTACTCAAAAAGTATATTTTATTTTTAATAAGATACATTGACTATTCAAAAGGAATGCTGTCATAAAAATAATGACAGTCAGCAGGTAGCAGTTTTTTTGAGATCCTGTAGGTTTTGCCATTTCTTTTTTGAAACTTTCAACCTGTTGTCGTGTAATTTGTAATAATTCCTGTTTGGTCGTATCCTAGTGCATGTATCATGTTAACAGTTGGGTCGCCCGCCCGCCTTTGTTCCTAAAAACATTACAAAATCTTTTATAATAAAAATTTTGCGAAACTATTAATATTTTTGATTAAAATGAAAACATATTAAATTTCATTAATTAAACATGTTAAACATGTTAGTGTTTCTTTAAAGTTTTGTTTGGGCTAAATTCATCAGTTCAATTCAGTATACTCCTGCGATTTGAACTCGCCAAAAGTCTTGCAGAACACCTCTCTTGCGAGTTCAAGTCACAATCGCAAATATTATGCGATTTGCGAGTGTCAGAACATGCCCGTTAGATAGTAAACTTGTAGAGGCGAGGGGACTTTACGAGCAGATTTCATTAAATTATCCAATTCGAATGGCAAGTTTATTTCTAGACACAACTATCCGAGTATATAATAATGTGGTGAGTATTAGGAATTTTCTGGATATAACTTCTAAAATATTTTATGATTATTGTGGCAAAGGTACTTGATTCAAGACTCCCCTCGGATTCATCCCAAATGTAATTGTCACGAGTCGTGATTAATTATATTATAAATTGTTAAATTATGAACTTGAAGTTTCATTTTATAATACGCGGAGTTTGTTTTAGATTGAGGCAAAAGCTTAACCGCTTGCATATCTATGGAGAGCAGCAGGAATAGTCCTGATTTAGCATTTTCGATATCATTTAGGGCCGTTATTATAACTTGTCGTTAGCTAAAGGTAGGATGTTATTGGATGGATAAACACTTTTTCATTCTAACAACTTCATATTAACAAAAAGTGAGCGATAAACACTAAAGACAAGTTCATCCTACCTGTAACTTATATTGTGAGGTATAGTCATTTAAACTTGCCACATTTTCGCCACTTGCCACACTTTCTACTTTATAAAACAAAGTCAAATTTATTTGGTCAAAATATGGCATAAAACAAAAACAATACAACACAAAACACATAAGAATAATAAAAAAAGAAAAGAATTGACAAAAATATTTTCATTATGTTTGTAATTTGACAAATAAACAAAAGCAAATTCCCACTAATAATTTTTAACACACAATATCCACAGAAATGTTGCCACCAACCAAACATTTTATTATTTATTTTATCGGACAGTTGTAATAATGGAAAATTTTAAAGGTCACTTTATAGTTCAGTTTTGCTAAAGTTAGGAATAACTATCCGAAACTTTATCGTTAAGTCATAATAATGGCCCTTAGTTTTTCATTTCTCATTTTGTCAATTTCATTTCTATGATTAATAAACTGTTCTTGGGATATGTTCTTTGCTTTGTAAGAAAGGCAAATATCGCACTGATCATTCCTGGGCTTAAACAAGGAGAAGTTTGATGACTTAAATACATTAATGAATCTTGGATATGATACACGGCTGACATTATTCTCTTTATTTTCATTACATACATCAGAATAGAGACCATAAATTTGCTTATAACTTTTAAAGTCCGGTTCTAAATAAATCTTTTTGGTATATGTACTGTCGGCGGTAGTGAGATTCCATTTTCGGCAAAGCTTCCAACCATTTTTGCAAAAAGCTTATGTTTTTCAAATAACGCACTCCTTGTATTTTTTCTCTCTGGTTCGGTGAACAAATGTTTTGGGTGCCAGCCATGCAAGCCTTTTGAAGCTACCCATAATCGTACCATTTTTTCGTTCAAACCTCGCGTTGATAGAAACATTTGTCTGCACACTTGGAACGGTTTGAATCGTGCTTTAAAAAATAGTACTTTGTGGAAGAGCGTTTTGAGTTTTCAACTGTAATACGTTGTCTACCTGAAGATTCAATAAGGTTTGTTACGTACATTTTTTTATTTTCCCACGACATTTTCCAGAAGGAGTCAAACATTTCTTTGCGGATAACTGGTGAAACTTTCACTTTTTCACAAAACTTTGACTTACATGTGTCTTTCATTTCTCTGGGCTTATGATATTCCATGATATTCCTTTGGAAAATCCTAGGTACTTCTTACCTTCCATACGGTTTTGTTGACTAGAAATTCTCCAATTTTGTCCAACTATTTTGCTGCCAGCAAAAGCATTCAGAGATTTATCCGACATACATATATCAAATTCTTTTTATAATTGTTTATATTGTACCTTTTATTTTTCCAAAGCACGTATTTTAATTTTTAAATGTCAATTGTGTCAATGTTGTATACACAAGGTAGCAGTTAAGTTTTTTTCCGTTTTACATTCAATATTGTAATGAGGGCTTTTTTATTTTGTCAATAAAATTGCTATTTGTGTACGTGGAAGTGTGATTTATTTGGTGGTGATGTTTTTTCATTAGATACATCGGAATTTGTAAAAAAGTCGATTTTGAATTTTTTGTTTTGTTGTTTTTTAAAATACTGTTAATAAAATCTTGGGCATATGGTCTAGTTACCCCGCCCATATTTGTGCAACACCATATTATTCAAGTTTCCTTTTTTCAATAAATAAATAAAAACAAGTAAGAGTGTTATATTCGGCTGTACCGAATCTTATATACCCTTTACCAACGTATGTATGTATATGTATGTAGTATACAGATACATACATAAGTACTAGTGTCCTGCACAAGACCATTTATAAGACCTTTCAAGACATGAGAGATTTTTCATATTCTTTACTACAGCAAAATATTCTAAAACAAACGCTAAACAACACTGTTGGCAAGACAAACAACTGAAACAAATGTCTTGCCAACAGTGTTGTTTAGCGTTTGTTGTAGTAAAGAATATGAAAAATGGTCTTGTACAGGACTTTAATAAGTACATACATACATATTTATTTTGTGATAAAATTTATAATTTTTTGGTAAAGTGCAATTTTTACTCGTTTTTTTCGATTAAAGAATTTGCTTGAGTAAAGATCTTCCTAAAACATGAAATATGTTTGACTGAAAATAAATTTATTTTTGGTTATATTTTTTTTTATTTCTAACCCAGGAACCATAATTTATATTTTTCTAGTTTTAATACGAGTACTAATTTATTTATTTCTTTAAAAAATAGAGAATATATTTAATTGCCAAAGATATACATATGTAACTAGCTTTATTTAATTAGTACTTTTCCCAACCCTGGAATCATCCTTTTAGATTTTTTTGATTCCTTATACCAATGTTGTTTTTTATAAAATATATAAAATATGTTAAGTAAACAAAGAAAGAAAAAAAGAAATTAAGAAAATACTGATTTTATTTAGTTACTTTAATATAAAAAAATCTTAATTATCCAGCTGTGGAGCTGCGGTTTTTATTTTTCTAATTTTCTATACCGAACTTTTTTTTTTAAAACATAGGATATCTACATATTCATATATAAATTGAAATATAAAAAAAATTATTAGACCTAGTTAATTTTATATAACACAAAAAGTGTAAGTTTCCCAACCATGGAATCATAATTTAAAATTTTTCTGATTTCTTACACCAAATCTTTTTCTTTTAAGAATGTAAGATATTTTAAATTTATAGATAAAAAGGAAAAATTAGTTAGTAGGTTATTTTATTCATTTGCTTTAATATAAAAATAATAACAAAGCAAACAATTATTTTTTTTATTAAGTTTTCGACTATTTTGATTCACTGTAATTTTTATCAAGTTTGGTCTGGTGTGTGATTTCAAATAGCGATTGAGTGAAGTTGAAGGTTTTCATAATAAAAATTTATAGTTTGCATGAGAGGATGTGGGCGCATTTAGCGAAACAAATTTTTTCTTCGTGCGATCAAGTGATAAGAACTTTAGCGACATTAAGAGAGTGGAGACTTTCGAAATTTGTTTGATCTAAAAGAATCATTTTAATTAGGTCCTGGCTGCAATTAATTATGGCCACAAAGTGGTTAAAATTTCCTATAGTGGACAGAAAAAAACTTTTAGTTTAGAAGATTCGGCATGGCCGTATGCGGATGTGTTAAGCATTCATTACCCATTAAATTAAATAGTTCAAGAGGTTTTAATGTTAATTTTTATTTTATTTATTAAATATTTTTTTAAATTAAAACTAAACTTATATTCTAAAAACATATACATATATCACAAAGTTACATCCAATTTAATAGAGCTGTTGTCGTGTCAGCGGAGTCGTTTGGTGGCAGAGTATCCATTTTCTCTGTCTCTTGCAAGCTCATATCTATGTATGTAGCTTTGACATGTGTTATTGGTTTCACCATAGTAGTATTCTTTGTCGTTGTCATATTCCAACAAAGCAGAAAGCGAATTTGCTGGTACTGTGTGCATTGCAACGTATGATTGTTCTATCCAACTAGCATCTTCATAAACGGAACTCGTATAATCATTATGATTCTCCGCGAAAGTTGAATTACATTTTTTAGCGTACACCGGTTTTAGCAACATTTTAACAAATTCTCTGTACGTAGTTACATTAAAGTCCATTTTTAAGAACGTTTAGTAAGTTCAAAGTATGCGCATAAACTGATGAGATAAAAGCATGCGGGCTGCTTTTAATGCTTTTCCTTCTGTATTTACGTGTGCGTGTGCGTGTGTGTGAGCGTGAGCGTGAGCGTGTGCGCGTAAACTGCTTTGAACAGGTAGTTGATTTTAATTCGATTGGTAATTTTCGTAGAGACTTTTATGGCTGCTTTAAAAGTATTTTTCTTATTTTCCAATATTATTACACAAGTCATATTTAAATTGAAAAGGATTTATTTATGACACACAGCTGCAGGTTTTAAATTTGTAAAACTTGTTTAAAATTCCAAGGGATTATACAAAGAGCTGCTTATTTAGTCTTACAAGATTGGGCAATCCTTTAATAAAAGGATTAGTGTTATCTTTTTATGTTTTGTTTAGTTATTTATATTTATTAGATATAATTTAAGACAAACTTAAGTAAAACAAAAATAAGCAATCATATTCAGAAATTATCTCTAAGGCCCAATTATTTTCTTCTCATTTAAGTGTCATTTATCTTTAAATGCCATTTAAGAACCGAATTAATTTTTTTTCAGTACAAAATTGAGAGACATTTAAAATAAACTTTAATGCCGAATCTTGTGTATTTATATTATATTCAAGTTTTACGAGCGTACCATATGTATGTTTTTGTGCGTGTGTGTATTTATTGAGAACATGTACATCCAGGCTGTCCAGAGAAGCGCCAGAATGCCGAACATCAATCATCATCATACTCATATGTATTTCTCTCGGTTCTCTCTCTGTGGGCATCTCTGATGTACACACATACATATGTATATGAAAATCATGTGGCCGTATTAAAAATAAATTCGTTTAATCCTCCCATATATGTGTATAACACAGTCGTTAACTCTGGTTTTAGACTCGGCAGTTTTAGTTGCTCAACTCTTGATTTTGTATGAGAGAGTTGAGAAAGTAATACACCTTTGTGTACACCTTTCGTATAACTATCTTTTTCTTTCGCATTATAAAATCAAGAGTTGAGCAAGAAAAACTGCCGAGTATAAAACCAGAGTAAGCAGCTCTGGGTCGTGGAACATCTCTCGCGTCATCCTAATTATTTCTTAAGTGCCGTCAGGGTTGTGTGTGTTGTTTGGCTTTCGAGAGTTTTTCCGTGTCGCTCGCACTGGTTGACTGATCTGCCACGGATTACCGTATAATCTTGCCGTTCTTTTGAGGAATTTCTTTAACAACCACGTTGCTACTCTCTATGTGAAGGCATATCGTTACCTGAAACGCAAAACGCCCTAACTAACATTTTAGTAATTTTACAGGAGGAGCAAAAAACATTCTCAAACGAAAAGTAGTATTAAGGTTTTCAACACGAGTTCCTTAAATAAAATAAAATATACCACGAAGAACTAGTTTCCGCATGAACTTTGAACTAAATGCCCTATCTACAATAAATATTTATCAAATCTTTTACTTTAATAGTGTATTAATATTTATTGAGGTTTAAACTTCTGATTTAAACATTGGAAATAAAACTGTTTCTAATTGAAAATTCATGTTTATTATACTAAATTTATATAGAATTTGATATATGACAAGATTAATGCATTTTACTCAAAAATTATATTATTTTTAATACGAAGATCCTGTTAGCTAATTTCAAATTTTTAATTCTACCCAGAAAGAGTTCCGTGAAGCAGAAAAGAAATGCATAAATTTATTATTATATTTAAAAATAAATCTATTTTCTAATTCATATTGTATTGGTTCACAAATTGAAAATATTTTTAAAGTATTTTCGGTTTCCCTGCTAATGGAAAATATTCTTCTAAATTTTTATGTCTGCATTGTTATTGTGCAAATTCGAGCGCTGTAATCAATATGATTTTGGTTTTTTTCTTTGCTTCTAAACATTTTTCCAATATAAATTTTTTTCCTTGATCCTTACGACATTTTTGTATTTATGGAAGTTGATTTTTATAACATTGGGAAGTTTTTTGTTTTCATAATAATAACAGTAAACTTAATGTTTATTGCGTTAGAATCTTACACACACACACACACACGCGCGCGTACGACACACAAATAATGACAATTTTTTTAATTTTAATTTGAATTATTTATATTCAAACAGACATCCCTTTTTTATGAAAGCATCAATATTATTACCATTTTTGGGCACGTTTCAGACATCAATATGTCTACACAATATGATATTAATCAAATATTTTATTAGTTATATAAAAAAAATTATTAAAATCGTTGGTGTATCTATGTATGTGCGTATGTATATTGTTGTAATAAAATTTTTCACCTTGAAAACTCATCCATCAAAAGCTAAGGAATTATGTTTTAACAAGCAAAAATGCCTACATATCCTGCGTACATACATACATACATACATACATATGCGGTAATAAATGTATGTGTATATTTATGTATGTACATAGATTAAATCCTGGGAACTCTTTCGTACAAAAATGTTGATGGGTTATTTAAATATGTATTTCAAATTTATAAACTTTCCGGTATTAATTTCATCATTCCAATTCATAATGCGTAGATTATGTTTGTGTTTTCAGCAGACAGAAGCCAGTTAATTATTTTAATTAAATAATTAATTAAAGTAAAATATTTACTAAAGTATAACAGTTTGTAAAAGCAGGCAAACTTCACCCATTCAACAGACAAAAGGAGAAAATCAGCCTCAGCTTCCATAATGCGCATTTTCAAGATTAGAAAAATTATCACAGTTGTTAGAAGGTGCTTAATAAAGGAACATTTTAAGTTTAAACAAACAAAAATCTTTACAAGGAATAAAGGAACATTTTAAGTTGAAACTAAAATTGGTACATACAAGGACTAACCAATCAAGTAAATTTTTAACCAAAAAAAAATGTTTAACTAAAATTCTTATCAAGCTGCTAGCTGCAACTAAGCTTTATGATAAATTTAAGTTCCACCGGACCAAGGACATGCCTGCCTTCCATATATCCTTATATTGTAGGCACAATTATTGCCAGAAAACAGCAAAACTTTATAACTATTTGTAGTATTATGCAGTTAAGTTTTCAGTAAAGTTTCATGTTAATCTACGCAACAAAAGAAATAAGTGCCATATGTCCTTTATTTTGAAAACGAAGTATTGCATGCAAATTATGCATAAAAAGAAGCGATATGGGCAATTATTTATAAAATTGCACAGTAAAGAGAGCTTCATTTATATCGGTGGAAAAACTTTGTCATCTCCCATATATCCTTAATTTCAGATCTTGAATTTCAGCCACAATTGTTGCCAGAATGCAGCAAAACTTTATAACTATTTATAGAATTATGCAATTAAATTTTCAGCAAAGTTTTATGCCAATCGGCGCAACGAAATAATTGACTGCCATATATCCTTTATTTTGAAAAAAGAATTTTACCTGCAACTATGAATAAAAATAGGTGGAAATTTGTCAATTATTTATAAAGTTACGCTGTAAAGCAAGCCTCATTTATATCGATGGAAGGACTTTTGCATCTCCTATATATCCTTAATTTCAGATATTAAATTTCAGCTAAAATTATTGTCAGAATACAGCAAACATTTGTAACTATTTGTAGAATGATGTTATTAAAATTTCTGTAAGGTTTCATGCCAATCGATGCAACGAAATAAATTACCGCTATATATCCTTTATTTTGAAAACGAAATTTTACATGCAAACTATGAATAAAAATAAGCGGATATGGGCAATTATTTATAAAATTGCGGAGTAAAGCAAGCTTCATGTATATCGGTGGAAGGACTTTGCCATCTCCCATATCTTAATTTCAGATCTTAAATTTCAGCTAAAATTATTGTCAGAATACAGCAAAACTTTATAACTATTTATAAAATTATGCAATTGAGTTTTCAGTAAAGTTTCATGTCAATCGATGCAACGAAATAAATAAGCGCCATATATCCTTTATTTTGAAAACAAAACTTTACATGCAAACTATGAATAAAAATAAGCGAATATGGGCAATTATTTATAAAATTGCGGAGTAAAGCAAGCTTGATGTATATCGGTGTAAGGACTTCGCCATCTCCCATATCTTAATTTCAGATCTTAAATTTCAGCCACAATTGTTGCTAGAATGCAGCAAAACTTTATAACTATTTGTAGAATTATGCAATTAAAATTTCAGTAAAGTTTCATGCCAATTGATGCAACGAAATAAATAATCGCCATATATCCTTTATTTTGAAAAAGGGATTTTACCTGAAGGGCCTACTCTGTAATTCGAAATTAAAGAAAATGCTTTCGAATTTGTATGCTTATAACATGTAAATTCGAAAGCATTTCCTTTCGTTTCGAATTACAGAGTAGACCCTCTGCAAACTAAGAATAAAAATAAGCGGAGTTTCGCTATTATTTATAAAAGTAGACAGTCAAGAGAGCCTCATGACAGATACCGGTGGAGGACTCTGCATTCACCCATATATCCGTAATTTCAGACATTATATTTCAGCCAAAAGTATTGCCAGAATACAGCAAAACTGTGTAACTATTGTAGAATCATGAAAGTATTTTATCTGCTAAGTTTCATGTTGATAGATGCAACGTTACGCCTATCTCGCATATATCCTTTATTTTGAAAATTTAATTTCAGCTGTAGCTATGAAAACACCAGCAAGGGAAAATTGACAATTGTTTATGAAATTATACAAGAGTTTCGTCTTATATTGGTGGAGATTTTTAAATTAATGCGCATTTATATTTATAAAAAATAATATTTAACTGAAATTAATCCTACTATCCTGCTTATTAGGGTTCCGTACACTAAATGTGAAAAGGAACCATATTTTTTTGGCCACAATGTCCGTCCTTACGTCACAGGTTGTTTTTAGAAGAACCCTAAGAGCTAAGGACCTAAATTTTTTTGCCATTAAAAATTAAAGAGTGTTCCAAAATGAGCAACGAAAAATGTTTAAATTTTTATGTAGACATTGAAATTTTCAAAGTTAGTGTATTTTTATGCAGATTACAACAATTAACACTGAAATTTAAAAAATTAAAATTAAAGGATATTCTATCAGTTAATGTAATTTTTATGTGATTTGAGGAATTGCTGTATCTTGTAAACCGATTTTATTTACAATTTACAAGTCGTCTTCATAGAAAAGCTACAGCCGAGTTTAAGTCTTAAATTTGAACTTAGTATATTCTTTAGAGGGGCAGCGCTACAGTCGGTCAAAATAGGAACTCGCAGGTAAATGATGAGAACTTGTGAGATGATGGAAGTATTTTATTATGAAACATGGCACTTAAAAAAATATTAAGTCGAATTAAAATTCGTTCATTTATGTACATATTTATGTATACGGGCAATTCCATACTGTCGTACGGGACAGTGGTACGCATTTAAAATGGAGAAGAGATCCATATAAAATAGATTTTTGTTTTGATTATTAGCCAAGTTATGGCCCCTGATTAGCTCTATTGATATTGGTACTAAATACAGTTATAAACAATTTTAAATTTTAAAGATAATTGCAAAAAACTAAGAATGTCGCATGAGACAAAAAAAAGGAAGTGGGTTTTGTAGCAAACAATTAAAATGCTTATTTCAGCGAAACCTGAAACAATAAATTAATGTGACTAATTTTAGAATGAGGTGAGTCAATGTTTCTTAAAATGGTTTAGATTTTGCTAAAAAAAATTATTAATAGTTTTCTTTTCTTATTTAAATTTTATTATAGTCGCACGGGACATGGCGTACGGAACATTTTTTTACATCATGTTGTTCAAATAATTCCTGGTGCTTTTTTGGGAAATTATGAATTAAAAAAAAAATTAAATAAAATAGAGGTATTTAATATGTTTATTTTAACATAACGACGAACTTAAAGGGAAATGCAGAATGAGATGAAAAAGTAAATATATTCCGCAAATTAAATACGAATAGTATTGGGTACATTAATTATAGTTTTGTTTTCGGAATATGCAGTTTTAGCTGCTTTCACTTCCTGATCTTTGCAACATAAGAAGTGCAATTTAGATATGTATGGTATAATTTTTTTCGTATTTCTACTTTTCGTTCAAGTTATATAACGAAGAGTACTTCTCAATATTATCGGATGGTATAATATACATTGGCGTTATTCGGTGTTCGATGTAAATTGTATTGCGTCATTGTAAATGCAAAATATCGTAGCTCTTCTTTAAAATCCAACAACAAAATACACACAAAGAAAAGTTACGATATTTTGCATTTGCACTTATGCAAGACCATTTGCATCAAACATCGAATAACGCCATTTTAATCCCTTGCTAAAAAGAAAATGCATCGGGTAAATAAGATTTTTTGACTTTGCCTTCTAAGTATACGTTCATATCGCTTTTTCTCTTAAAAAACTTCTTTATTTGCTTCAGCTAAAGCTTTTGACTTTTTGCCAGCGGTACGCGATTTTTCTCAGCTTTTCAATTTATAGTTTTGCAATTTAATTTATTTTTTTTTAATTTTTCTCTCTACCGTTTGCAATTCTCGCTGTTTTTATTCATCTTGATTTAAGTAATTGAATTATAGAATGCTCTTCCAAAAATAATCAGTTATTAAATAAAATATTTTTTTAATACTTTTAAATTTCTTAGTACCGATGTCGTACGGGACAAATTTTGCATAGGCGCCTAGTTCACAATTCTTTTTATTTTCAAAATATATTTTTTTTTTAATTTTAATTGCAATAAAAATGTCTGTTTGTAATCATTACATGATGAACTTTCTTCAAGCAGTTTCGATGTATTTATACAGAAGGCAGTTTTTCAATGTCGTACGGGACATTAAATTAACGGAAATGCAAAGCAAAATTTTATAACGATTTTTCATCGCATTGAATCTTATGCATTACTTTCTAACTCCTGATATCCTTACGGAGATCTAAGAGAGAAAAACTCAATCTATAACGATTAGCGCTAATAATATTTTTCAAAATAAAAGTTGCTGTTCAAATTAAAAAAAAAGTTTCACTTTCTTGATTTTTGACATGAATATCACGAAATGAGTAGTGAATAAATGCAAAACTTTTGCAGATTTATTACATTTTATTGTTTTTCTCTCAAAATTTGCAACAAAAAAAAATTTCAAGAAATTTCAAGGACCTAATTTTGTAAAACGCAACGCTTAGCGTTGACAAATTTTCTATGTATTTTGTTTTTGTAATTAAAATTTGTCAACGCTTGGCGTTGCGTTTTACAAAATTAGGCCCTTAATTTTTTCGTCTCTGTAGACCTTCTGAGAGAAATGCCCATATGTTTATTATTTTTTTATAAGTATGATAAGTACGATGGTAAAATTTAAAATACTAATGCAGGATAAAAAATTTTTTTCCAATTTACTTACTCGTATTTCATAAAGCAATATGACTTGAACACAACAAGAATCGACGTTCGCTTTACAGAGTGTTTTTTTTTTGTGATCGTATTGCTTTGGTCCCTCTGGGACTGGCTGAAAAAATTTCTTTGGTTCTGAAGTTTAGTCATTTCCAGATTCGGATTTATTTACCATTACCCATTATATTAAAGAGTTTAACAGGTTTAAATTTTAATTTTTTTTATTTATTTTAATTGAGAAATTTTTTGATAATTTAATTGAACTGTAGTGAATTTTAATCAGAAATAATTTATAGTTAGGCTCAAGTTCAGTAATTTCAATTCTTATTGAATGAAATATTTTTATTAATTAATATGAGTTTCTAAAGAAGAGAAGAAAAATTAAACTTAGACTTTAAGCTGGGGGAAATACCGATACTTTTCTGTGCAGCCACGCACTTCATCAGCACCCTAGTCTATCTACTTGGGTAGAGATTCTTATTAACATCAGCTATTTAACTTAAATGTACAATGAACGGAATATGAGAAACGATTGTTGTGTATACAATTGATTTACCTTTGGTAAACACATTTATAAGTATCACTATTAATTTTCTGTTTTTTCCAATTTTTCATTTTTCTATTTAGGTTAGCACGAAATTATTTTACTCTACCTCAGTATGTTTAACTATTCTTACTTATCTTTTTACGATCATCACATTAATTATTTTTACTTATTCGATGTACCATCGGTACATGCATGTAAGTATTATTGTAGTGGTCTATGTTACTTATTGTTGCATTCTACCGTTTTTACTTGGATTTCCAGCATTCTGAAAATGTGATGGCCAAGTGAACAGTGATTGCCAAGTGAACATATTTTTGTCACGTGCCCATGATGTATTAAGTGAGAAATTTTTTGATAATTTAATTGAACTGTAGTGAATTTTAATCAGAAATAATTTATAGTTAGGCTCAAGTTCAGTAATTTCAATTCTTATTGAATGAAATATTTTTATTAATTAATATGAGTTTCTAAAGAAGAGAAGAAAAATTAAACTTAGACTTTAAGCTGGGGGAAATACCGATACTTTTCTGTGCAGCCACGCACTTCATCAGCACCCTAGTCTATCTACTTGGGTAGAGATTCTTATTAATATCAGCTATTTAACTTAAATGTACAATGAACGGAATATGAGAAACGATTGTTGTGTATACAATTGATTTACCTTTGGTAAACACATTTATAAGTATCACTATTAATTTTCTGTTTTTTCCAATTTTTCATTTTTCTATTTAGGTTAGCAATATATAAATATTTCATTCAATAAGAATTGAAATTACTGAACTTAAGCCTAACTATGAATTATTTCTGATTAAAATTCACTACAGTTCAATTAAAATATCTAAAAAAAATTTCTCACTTAATACATCATGCGCACGTGACAAAAATATGTTCACTTGGCAATCACTGTTCACTTGGTTATCACAGTTTCAGAACGCTGGAATAATCAAAATAAAACTGTAGAATGCAACAACAAGTAACATAGACCACTACAAAATTACTTACATGCATGTACCGATGGTACATCGAATAAGTAAAAATAATTAATGTGATGATCGTAAAAAGATAAGTAAGAATAGTTAAACATACTGAGGTAGAGTAAAATAATTTCGTGCTAACCTAAATAGAAAAATGAAAAATTGGAAAAAACAGAAAATTAATAGTGATACTTATAAATGTGTTTACCAAAGGTAAATCAATTGTATACACAACAATCGTTTCTCATATTCCGTTCATTGTACATTTAAGTTAAATAGCTGATGTTAATAAGAATCTCTACCCAAGTAGATAGACTAGGGTGCTGATGAAGTGCGTGGCTGCACAGAAAAGTATCGGTATTTCCCCCAGCTTAAAGTCTAAGTTTAATTTTTCTTCTCTTCTTTAGAAACTCATATTAATTAATAAAAATATTTCATTCAATAAGAATTGAAATTACTGAACTTGAGCCTAACTATAAATTATTTCTGATTTATTTTAATTTTAAACTAAACTTATATACTATGGAAATATATAAATAGTATAGCATAACGTTACGTTCATGTAACTTGAGCTCTTGTGGTGGTCAGCATAACCACATACAGGAAACGCTGAGGGTTTGGTGTATTGTTATCCATTCGTCCATTCAGTGAGAATCTTTCTTGCATACAACTTGGAATTGTGTTAATGGTGGCACAACAGTATTCTGTAACCAAGCAGAAGAGGACTTTGTTAGTACGGTGTGCATTCGTACATCCAATTTCAAGATTGCTTCTTCTATGCAACTTGCACTTTCATTAATAATATTGTGTGGGATTCTCCGCGAAAGTTGATTTAAATTGTATGGAGTGCACCGGCTTTAAGAGTCTTTCAACAAATTCGCAGTAGCTGATTATAGCAGAATCCTTTTTCAATTATGTACAATTTCAATTCCGTTCAAATTGCGCACTGAAACTAATTATAGAAAAGTGTGGAAACTGCGTTTAAGGCTCTTCCTTGTGTGTGTGCGCACAAACTGCTTTAATTTTGTTTCGCAATTTACTTTAAAAGTGTTTTCCTTATTTTCTAATATTACACAAGTCAAGTTTAAATTATAATAGGTTTATTTTTAGCACACAGCTGCAGGTTGAAAATTGGTCAAAGTTGTTTAAAATTCCAAGGAGTTATACAAAGAGCTGCTATTTAGTCTTACAAGATTAGACAGACCCCTTAATAAAAATAATAATTTTCTAGTTCTGCTTTGTTTAATTATGTATGTATTTATAATAGTTATAATTTCGCCATTGAACGCAGGAAAATCTAAAATGGAAAAATTTATACATGTATTTGGATCTTTTTCCACCAAAAAAAATATATATATACATTATGTTACGGAAATAGCCACGAACAAACCTAGTGCAAGTGTATTGATAAAATATACATTATCCAGAATTGTTTAGCTAAAGAACTACGGCCCTATGTATAAGCAAAAATTGGCATGAAGTTAGCATAAGTGGCAAAATTTAACATGATCTTACACAGTTTTGCAATGAAATATCTGATTAAAAGTTATGCTAGGACTTAGAGGTGGATTAAGATTAGGTGATGCGACCATTTTTAATGTCAAATTGTATGGAGGTACTCGTTAACACCTAATTCAATTTCGTCACTTTTGCTAGCTTCATGCCAATTTTTGCTTATACATAGGTCCGCTAGAATCTACGAGCAGTTACTAGATGCACACACTTATGCACATACAAGCAGAGACATAAGAACTATAGGAAGAACAATAATTTCATAGGTACTGCTTGTTAAGAGATCCTCACTCATGCTCACACGCGCATAAAAGTGCAAGCAGACACGTTACCTTGCAGATAAAAGGAGTAGTATGTGGTCAGAAACATACTAGTTGCTTTTGAATTCAGACTGGATGCACATCTGTTTTTTTTCATACAACGAACTACCGACTTTTACATTGGGTTGTCATAGGAGCACAACTAGTTGTTTTGTGTAGAGTTGCATACTAGTTGAAGGACTAGTTGCTGTTATATTAGTTTATAAAAAATTTTTTTTCCATGTTGTTTACATAACAAACAAAAGAGAGAGAGACAGCGCGCTGCAACGCGTCTTGAAGAGAAGTGCAGCCGATATTTCATCAAGCTTCTTAACTCTGTCTCTTTATAACTAGTATAGGACTGTCCCAAAACGTAGCTACTCCAAAAATTAGCAACAGGGTAGAAACAACTCTGCACACAGTGTTACCAACATAAAAGTCGCTACACAGCAGAGATCTGCATGATTACGAATCAAACGGCATAATTTTGCATTTCCTAAAATGAATACTGATATTGAATTGAATTAAAGATGCTATTGCATGATTCATATCAATGAGACTGTTATTAATACATGCATGCCACTGCTTGCAATTTCTATGAATTCATATGATTCGCTAAAGCAATAAATCAGTATGATTCTTTTGGAAACTTTTTAAACCCCTTTTGACAAATACAGTTTTATGTAATATTAAGAAAAATACACCACTCATATTTTTGAGTGTTTTAAACAGCGTTTAAAAACTTCCCATTGGAGTATTTTCTTTTGCTTCTGCTCATACTACTGCTTCTGAAAGTTCAAGTGTCTTTGTAGAATTTAACACAATAAACGAAGAGCTTCAGCTTTCGATGAGATGAGGGATTTGTTTGTTTTTAGGGTTCCGTACACCAAAGGTGAAAAAAGGAACCCCATTGTTTTCGCTACGCTGTCCGTCTGTCCGTCACACAGTATTTTCTCAGGAACCGTAATAGCTACGGACCTGAAATTTGGACAGAGTATGTAGAACCTTGGCCGCTACAACAACAAATACATGAGAATTTAAAATTAAAGGGTGTTCCAAAACGAGCAACGTAAAATATTAAAATACCATGTAACATACATACAATTGTATGTATTAGTACATTTTATATAGACTACAACAATTAACATTAGTTAAATTTAAATTAAAGGGTGGTCCATCAGTTAATGCAATTTTGACTATGTAATTTTGACAAATTGCTATATCTTGGAAACCGTAAGAGGTAAACTCTTGAAATTTTCAAAAACGGTAAAACTAAAAAATCCGAAAATTTTAAAATCGTCAAACCAAAAAAACGTCAAAACCTGAAAAAAATCGCCAAAACTAAAAAAAATTTCTAGCATTAAAATAAATCGCCAAATTCGAAAAAATCGAATAAATGGAAAAAATCGTCAAAACGCGAAAAATGCGCCAAAACCAAAATAATTCTTTATATGAAAAAAAATCGCCAAAATGAAAAAAAATCGCCAAAACGAAAAAATCCTCAAAACGAGAAAAAAGTGCCAAAACTAAAAAATCGCCAAAACCAAAAATAAATCACCTATATGAAAAAGGCAAAATTAAAAATCGCCAAAATAAAAAAAACGCCTGAATAATAAAAAAAATTGCCAAAATTAAAAAAACTTCAAAAACCAAAAAAAATCGCCAAAACGAGAAGAAAAAAGCACAGAAAGCGCAAATAAATTCAAAAAACCCCAAAAACTAAAGAAACGCTTAAAACCAAAAATAAACCAAAAACTAAAAAAATTCCAAAACTATAATTTATATTGGCTTAAGCTCGTATTGAATTACATATCTCGTGTCCGTAGGGAACCATTCGTGCGCGGGTCAAAATCGCACTTCACTGAATTTATTTTATTTTGTTTTCTTTTGATTTTGCATTTTCAATTGCGTATTTAATTGCTTGCTGGAAGAATTGTTGTTCTTACTATTGTATTTGTAATATAGGAAAAAACACTCATACACACACACAAAACACACATTCAAACACATACACACAAACATTTCTGCTTCGTTAACTTCGTATTTATTTATTATTGAAGATCTTCGTTTTGTATAGTTATTCGTTTACTGTATTAACTTCAACTACGCCACTTGAGAAATTCAGTAGAAGAACTATGAGCAACAGATTGTGATTTTGCAGTCAAACAATAGAAAGGTCGAAGAAAAAGCACAATTTTACGACTTCTGCTATTTCGATTGCAGTTTTTTAAACGCTGGTTTAAAATACACATTTTCTAGACGAGTCGCCTGCCTGACTTGTGGAAGCTGCACATTAAAGTTTTTTTTAGTTTTATTTATTCTTCAGCAAATCAAAATTACTTTTTGAAGTTTTTTTAATTAATGTGCAGTTTCCACAATGCAAGCAAGCGACTTGTCTAGAATATTTGTATAGGAATCACTCAAAAATTTGAGTGTTTTTCATATAAGCAATGTATTTTTTTTTGCATGTACTCTGGTGATATTTACGATCTTAAATCTTTTATTATTAATTTTACCGGCGAAAGTGCTCTTTCTACAGTTTAAAAATTAATTTTTTTTAAAGCAAAAATAAATTATAAAATTCAAAAAATTATTGTTATTTTCTAGCAAACAAATAAAACTCAAAAAGTAATTATTTTTGTTTAATGTGTAGTTTCCACAATGCAAGCAAGTGACTGGTCTAGAAAAAATATATCAAAATCACTCAATTTTTTTAATGATTCCTATACAAATTTTATTTACAAGTCGCTTGCTTGCATTGTGGAAACTGCACGTAACTAAAAAATAAAACTTAAAAATTACTTTTATTTTTTGAGGAATAAATAAAACTCAAATAATTCTGCCACAAAAAACCTCACTTCAATGTAAAGATCTAATAGAACATTTTCCAAAAAGAAAATACATGGAAGTAAACTCTTTCAAAAAAAAAATAATTTAAAAGTTATTGGTTAAGAAGTATGTGAAATACAAAATTAAATTTTAATGGGTGTGACCCGGCCAATTTTGATTTTCAGAGCTCCGGGTGTGTGTTAAGTTTTTTTTTTTTAATCGGTAAAGTAGGGCGTAATTCCGCCCATTTTGTTAATTGTGGTATTGTGTCTATTTTAGAGATCAAAATGTGTCGTGAGTTTCGTAAAAATTGGTTAAGTAGAATCACTTAAAATAAAATATTAAATTTAATGGGCGTAATTCCGCCCATTTTATTTATTTTTTTTTGATTGGGGGATTGTGTCTGTTTTATAGCTCAATGTAAGTGGTAAGTTTCGTAAAAATTTGTTAAGTAGAACCGCGTGAAATAGTATAATAAATTTTAATGGGCGTTGCACCGCCCATTTTCTCAACTTTCAAATTACGTGATTACAAGAAGCAAATGTGTTTGATACGTTTCGCAGCAATCAAATAAGTAGCACATCATAAAATTATAAAAAAAAAAATTTGGACCTGTCCCCACCAACTTTTTTACAATAGTACCAATGGGAAGCTATACCTTCTCAGTTATGAAGATGCACACCTAAAAAAAACGAGACGAATTGTAAACTTCCTATTTTTTTTAAAGTCGGCTAAAAATAAGAAATTATCATGTATTTATCTTAAACGGAAAACAAACAAAAAATTATGTTTAACCATAAAATATCAACTAAATACAATTTCAACTTTCATTTGATGACAAAAATACAGATAATGCACTGCAACAGGATATAAAAGTTTATGATAAAAAAAAGTTTATATAAAACAAGTTTTAATTTTTGTTAACGATATTTATCGACAAGTCAAAATATAATTTCCCAAGTTATCAATATAAATTGTCAAATAATTTCAATTTAAAAATTCAACTTAAACTGTAGTTCTTGTTAGCAGTAGATAAACTAGTTTATAAAAAAGTTTTATTTTATTAAAACTTAAAATTATTGTATTTAATTTTCCTTTTGTTTTATGTATTCCTTCTGTTTAAGAGTATTTAATACCCTGTTTCCACAAGTTAAGCAGGCGATTCGTCTGGAAAATTTGTTTGAAAATTACTAAAAAAAAATTTGTGCTTTTCATATAAATATTTTACTCAAGTCGACCGTCCGTGTTGTGGAAACAGGGGGTAAATCAATTGCCTTTTATTTTTTTACTTCCTAAAAGTATGCTGCTGTTTTGTTTTTCCTTTTTTTTAATTGTCCTTTGGCTATGAAATGTCAATTAATATTACATTTAAAATTGACAAAAACATAATAAAAGCAAACGAAAACTTGAATTAAAACATAACAACAGAAATAAAAACGACATTTAATTTTAATTTATATTAATTAACATTTTCCTTGCAATATAATTACAGGTGTTCATAACCAAAATACAACAAGTTTTTGTAGTCTACTTTCAGGTTATTATGTTATACGTCAAAAAGACAGAGTGAGAGAGGGGAGAAAGAGAGAGAGGTGCGAAACCAATGAATGACTTTAAAGGATTGGTCTGTAAAAATAAATGTTTGATAGTACCATACAAAAATATGTAAGTTGATGCCGAACTTACATTTTTCATACACAAATAATTGCTTTAAAATTAAGAGGAAAAAATTTCATTTAAAAAATAAATTTAGTGAAGTGCGACTATGACCCGCGCACGAAGGGTTCCCTACTGGCACTATATACATACATATGTAATTCAATTCAGGTATGTTCTGACACTCGCATCGTTTTCAAATCTCATGTGAGTTGCAAATCGCCAAACTTGTTTCTACATGTTCTGTAACTCATGCGTTTTGCTTGCGACTTGCCATATTGATTTAGGTCAGCTGTGTGTTGAAATCGTCAGTGCATAAGTAAACAATTCAAAGACAAAATTAACAAAACAAAAAGTAATTTTATAAATTTCAATTTTATAATAAAAATTTTACGAAACTATTACTATTTTTGATTAAAATCAAAAGGAAACATATTTATTTTCATTTATTAACTATTTTAGTGTTTCTTTAACGTTTGGTTTAGGTTAAATTCATCACTTCACTTCAGTTTACGCTTGAGATTTGAACTCTCCCAGAGGCTTTCGATTGCGATTTGCAGAACACCTCTCTTGCGAGTACAAGTCACAATCGCAAATGTTATGCGATACACGAGTGTCACAACATGCGTTTTTTGTGGCGTTTTTTGCGTTTTTCGGTTTTGGCGTTTGTTTTCATTTTGGCGATTTTTTATATTTTGGCAATTCTTTTTATTTTGGTGATTTTTTTATGTAGGCGATTTTTTTAAGCTTGACGACTTTTTGGTTTTTGGCGTTTTTTTCATTTTGGCAAGTTTTTTCGGTTCTTGGCTTTTTTTCATTTTGGGATTTTTTTTAATTTGGCAATTATTATTTCATATAGGCGATTTTTTTCATTTAGGCACTGTTTTAGTTTTGATATTTTTTTCTCGTTTTGACGATTTTTTTCGGTTTTTGGCGGTTTTTTCGTAGTTTTAGCGCCTTTTTCGCGCTTTGGCGATTTTTGTCGGTTTTTTGCGTTTTTTTTTAATTTTGGCGATTTTTTTCATTTGGGCGATTTTTCCGAATTTGGCGATTTATTTTAGTGTTAGAATTTTTTTTTTAATTTTGGCGATTTTTTTTAATTTTTGGCGATTTTTTCGGTTTAGCGATTTTATAACTTTGGAATTTTTAGTTTTGCCATTTTTGAAAATTTCCGGTTTCCAAGATACAGCAAGTTGTCAAAATTTCATAGTCAAAATTAAATTAACTGATATAACACCCTTTAATATTAATTTTTTAAATTTTAGTGTTAATTGTTGTAGTCTGTATAAAAAACGCTAATTTAACAAATTTCAAGTGTCAATATACATATGTATGTACATACAACACAATTGCAAACAACGACAAAAAAATTAAAAGGTCACTTTGTTTTTATTACTTTTGAACAAAAAAAAGTGATAATTTCACTTAATGTGAGTTGGTTGCCATCACTGGAACAGGGACTTCGCGAATCGCGATCATATTCTATTTATGCATTATTTTATTTGTAAACATCTTCGTAGACGTTCCTTTTTTGTAAATTATAGAGCATTAGCAAATTTTAATCTACTGGCAGTAAATTTCTTAAATTTTTAATATCTAACTTTTCTTTGGAAGAACAGAAAAGATCACAAACGCCAAAAGACAAGCACGCGTTACACTTTTCCAAGAAACTTTTAAATTTTAAATGGAAAGTACAATTTTTATTCCAAGCTTTGTTCTCAATATAATTCACACACACACACGCATCAATATACCCTGTCGGAGAATTTCATGACTTGTAATTTTCACATGTTTGCAGTGCCGTTCCCAACAAATTTTTCGATGACACACAATTTTGTTGTGTTATTGTGACAGGAAAGAGTCCCATCCCTAAATAATGGCAATATGGTATCATTGGTCACACTCATAAGACGTAACTGTTGCGCAACCGCTGAGTATTTGCCTTAGAAACGCATAGTTGAATAGTTTCGCTCCACTCAACAGTTGAGTAATTGCTGCCATCAGCCTGAACAGCTGACCGAAAAGACTTATGCCGTTTATACTATAATGCAACGCCGCTTTGTTAGGTGGCGGCTGCAAATATTTGTTAAATTTTACATTTAAAATGCGATAAAGGAATTAAATTAAATTAAATTACTAATTTCATCAAACATATGTATGTTTATTATCTATTTTTAGTGTCTATTTATATTATATATAACATATGGGTATTTCCTGGGGTCACGAACGCACGTTCGTACGCTTTTGATGTACAAAAAATATAGAAAACAAAACTTTTGCAAACATTTTTTTGCGATTTGATAGCATTTTGGAAGATATATGTTTAGTGCAAAAGATGGATTGCATAGAGTTTTAGTTTTCATATTATAAATTATAAACATGTGGTCACGAACGTACGCAAAATAGAAGTCAACTTTGGATGACAGTAGTGAAATGTAAAAATCTGCGAAACGGAACAGATTAATGAAAAGTGATTAATTTAGTTTAAAAGTGTATTAATGTAGGTCTCTATCAAGTATTTACACAATAAAATATCTCTACTGGTTTTTGTTTAATTGTCTTAATTGCCGGTTGCGAACGTACGGGTCGAGAACGTACGATTTTCCACATGTTTTTTTTTATTATCACCCTGCCTCCTGCCCATTTTCAAACTTTTTTGTTCTCCTTACACTTTGAAGAAAGAGTGTAAACTTAACATATTTTTGGCATGTAAAATAATTATACTTATGTATATAAAAATATCTTTATAAGTAGCTTAAAAAGAAAATATAAAATTTTCCAGCTTCCAGCTCAATTTCCTCAACTAAAACAGCTGAGATATGCTATTAAACCATTCCATTATATAAACATAGAATTTTTTATAATTATAAACAATAAAACACGAAGATAATCAACATTTATCCTGTTGAAATGCCCATATTTAATTCACTATTGCGTTTAAAGATTTTTTGAGCACCTGGCGCCTTAGCGTTCAAATATAAATACTATAGGCGCAGGTCTTTCTTTTTATTGCAATGTTGTGCAAACAGAGAATATTTATTTTGCGGAGCAAATTTTATTGTAAAAATGTAAGATCCTGGGCTGCTGCCTTCATTAAATATTCTGTGTTGTACATACATTTTAGCTAAACTAATTAATTTAACAAATCTAAATTATTTTATTTGTTCCTCTTTTATTCCTTTTGCCCGCATTTCCTCCTTCCCAAAAAAAGTGCGTAACCCTTAAAAAATTCAAAATTGAAAACTTGGCTCTGTTAACACGCTAACAGAGCTTTGTTAAAGGCCAAGGTTTGTGTGAAGGGTTATAAATTTTAAAATTTAACTTCACACACATATTTCCGACAGGGCATGTACATACATATGAATGGATGTATGTATGTATTGTACTACCAAAATTGTACGGGAGCTGAGGAAAAAAAACAAGCAAAATTCGCTAAAAATGTTGCCCCAAAAAAAGTCAAGAAGGGTGGAGAGCTTAGAAAACACACTTAAAAAAAGTTAAAGCTTCAATGAATTTTATGAATTATAGGAATTTTCTGCATCAACACAAGAAGAGTTTGTGTTTGTTTATACATACTTATGTATTTAAATTTTTCCCCCAGCACGGAAAAAGTGAATGGATGGATGCAAACACATTGAAGGAGTAGTAGTAACTCATACTTATACACGTCCTTGTGGTTAGATTTTGTAATTCAGGCAAAAGTGGGTTGAAACTATTTCAAAAGAATTAGAGAATGAGAACATAAAAATATTTATAAATATAACTCTACAAAATGCATCAAACAAGAGGTTCAATAGCGTTTCAAAACAAACAAAAAACAAACAAATTATTATATAAAGTGTAGATAATACTAAATACTGCGGTAACTGGAATTGCGGCCGCACAATAGTTTATGGCCTCTTTCTGTTCTCAAAATAAGGGCAACTTTTTCTAAAAGAAAGAAATTTCATTTTCGTTAGGAAAAGAATATTTTTTTAGAATGGAGGAGTACAAGTCAAGATAGAATATCTATATATGTATGTAAATTCTTAAATTATACCATTAAATACTCTACGTTTTATTTAAGAAAAGAGATGAAAAAATATGCTGCACTTTTTTTGCACCTCAAAATATTTTAATAAAATAGCGCTTGGGGATATTTTTAGACAAGACAATCTAGACCAAAGTTAAGAAATCTCTGTGCAAGACTTTATGTATCCTCTAGATATTTCACGAGAGTAAAATAAATAAACACACATACATAAATATCGTCATATAAATACAAAAATCATATTTTTGATTGATTATGATGTAATTATATAATATCCATCTACCCACTATATTTTTATCCGAGTATGCTCAAAAATATGAAACTTATTAACGAAATTCAAAGAACTACTGAGAAATAAATGCGCTCAAACTTATAGTTTGTTTTGCTTCTTCTTAAAAATATATTAAATGTAACTTAAGCCTTTTTGGAATTTATATGACAATATGTATGTGAGTATGTATAAATAAATGGGTGGGCCATTTAAAAAATTTTAATTTAAGAATTCAATAAAACAAAAAGTGTTTAAAATGTTGCCAAATTAATTTTATATTCTGCGAAGTACAATTTTTCCGATTAAGGATGGAATATTCCCCCTTATTGCCAGCCGTGAAATAATCCCCGATATTGTGAATGGCGTCGTCGACGTCACATCAAGACGACAGTAAAAATTTTAACTTGTCTATTCTTTGTCGATTGATTTTTAATAACATGCACATGTTAAATGTCTATAGCAAAACACATTTTCTGCGGTACAATTCGTCAGTAGTAGTGTTGACAAAAGCACTATTGAATCAGTAGTGCTTCTCAGTTGGTACTTCCTACAGGGTATCTAAGAAACATACATAAAGGCTTTTAAAAAAAATGTTCATACAAATTTTTTTTAAAAAGCCTTTATAAAGCCTTTTTAATTTTTATAAATAAGGCTGGTAGTTATTATTATAAAATAATTTATTTCAAAAGATTGAATACAGTTACATATATACCTATGCAGGAATGTCATCTCGTGAGAGCTGTGAGATTTCGTGCGTGATTCTTAAAAAAAGCTCAAGCATGATCACGCACGAGTAATTTTTTTTAACTCTCGCTCACGCACTCACGCGTTATTAATTATAACTTTGATCACGATCACGCGTGATCATCTGTGATAAAATCCCGACATTTGCACATCTCTAATAATAATACATACATATTTGGAATTAAACCGTTTAAAGAGTCTCAGGTGTTGTCTCGTTGTTTCCTAACTAAACAGAAATTGTCACATAATTAATTTATTGGTTTAATTAAATGCTGCTTAACTTTTCATAAATATCCCGGTATACTTGTAAACTCACTCACTCACAGTATTTTCTCATCGCTTGCACTTTTCTAACAAAAACAAAATTATAAAACTACAACAAAGTCTTTACAAATTGCTTTTAAAAGGCAAAATAAATTATTTATGCACATATGTACTTATACATACATATGTACAATAAATGAGAAAATATAATATTTGTCATACATTTTAATTATATCAAAAGTCCTTCGTGCAAATATGCACTTCATACATACATATGTATGTATATAACCGGACAAAAACGTTCATTAAATATTCGCTTTTATTTCACAAGCATTATCAGTTATTTCCCCTATGAATATTTTTTTCAGAATGGAATACGGGGTTTTCTTTTCGACAGGAAATTGAAAATAACTAATGCAATTAAAAAAAGAAATATATAAATGTATCACCTGAGCTAATAAGGATTGCATAAATTGAAAATTGAAAAACGAATCTTTATAGATTAGAAAAATATTAATAAATATGTAGTTGCAGCAGGCAGGAGTAAATACTATAATCAACTCATAGAATTACTTATAATTAAAATACAATAAGAAAGAAATAAAAGTACTTTTTGAAAACGTACATTTTGATAAAGAAACTTTGCAAAAGTGTCTTTATTTAGAGGAGTACTTTCTGAGAACATTTCTCTTTCAAATTACCTTTTAAAAGTTTACTTCAAAGATAAATCTTTTTAAAACGTACTACTTTTAACGTAGTCCTTCTTTTAAGTAAAAAATAAAAATAAATAACATTCTAAGGATAAGTACATTCTTACTAATATATATGTAACTATAAAAAAAAAATCCTTTATGGAAATGCACCTTTTTAAAGCCTGGTACGGAGTTCAAACAGAATTTCAGGTTCTCATACAACTATAAGTAAAAAAAGTTACGGAAATTCAGGTTGTTAAATTTCATAAAGAAATTTTCTTTCAAAAGAAAAATACACGTAATTTTTGAAATTTATTGCCTATCTTAGGGATGTCATAAATATAAGTGGAGACTTTTTTCAGTCAACTGAAACAAAAATTAGTGTTCAAACAATTGTTTGGTCACGGAAATTTTTATATTTTTAATTTTCATGAAATTGTAAATAATTTTTAATGTTTTTGTGTATTTTAAATTGAAAAATAAATGAATTTGTGTGTATGCAAACATAATCTCCGAAAAAATCCTACACGAATATTTTTCCGTGTAGAAATAAATGTAAGTTTACAAACGTGAAACTCCGTAAGAACTCCATGCTGGGCTTAAACAAGTACTTCCTTAAGAAATATCCATTTGCTAGTACGGACTTTCAAACAATTAGTACACGGAACTTTTGAAATTTATTGCCTATCTTAGGGATGCCATAAATATAAGTGGAGACTTTTTTCAGTTAACCAACGTTACCATATGTGAAGATTTATCTTATTTTTGAAGTTTTTCGAGATGTAAAAATGACTAAAAGATTTTTTCGCTAAAATTAATATATTAGTTGAAGTTCCTTTTGACTAAACTACTTCCACATTTTCTTCTTTGTTTCATAAAAATCATGGAAAAGATAAAAACAGGCTGCAACACTATTTATTTCCTTTGATTAAATTTCAACAATGGTTCCCCCAACAATTTATATACATATTTGCTTTTATAATATTTACATTTCACTTAATTTATATGCTGAATACAATTTTACACAAATTAAGATTTTACATTATAGTCTTAAGATATTTCTTTTTGTATTTTACGGTTATTTATAAGTTTATCTGTATAAAGAATTAAAAAAAAGTCTCAATAAATATAAACTTAAACTTAAACTTAATTTATATAGATTTTAAAGAGTAAACGATTTTTATATTTTCTACTTAATACAATTTAACAATGATTTAAAGAAATTTATTTGCTGGTGGTTCAGCGTGGTCTATATGCATTTCATCGTTGCTGTAACAAATCATCAGTAGACTTCAACCACACATTTTGAATAGCCACAAACCTCTTATCTTATGCAAAGACTTTCAAGAACTATTTGAGAATTCACAAATAAGCATAGTAGGCTTAGGAACTTATACAAAACCCAGCAAATAATTTATATTCGATATGAATCTATTTTATTTTTCTACACCTTTATACAATTAGAAATCCATCGGATAACAATAAAAGTAATTACAAGGCAAAATGAAATTAATTAATTATAATACTTTTATTGTTATCCGATGGATTTCTAATAAATTAAATTAATAAATACATATCTGAATTAAACAGTTTTTCATTAGTAATTAGTTGGTTACGCTTTTTTTACGCTTGTGTGGCATTTGGCACATGGATGTAAACCCAGCAACATAGCATTTAATTTGCCATGTGCCCAAAAGAACGTAACCTCTTATCACTAATGAAAAACGTATTTAGTAAGTTAAACAGTTTCATACATAACTAATAGATAATTTTATAGAATCCAACAGTTGAAATTTTCAAAATCTACCGTCACAACTTTTTACAAGAGATTAAACACTAAAAAGTTTTTAGAATAGACTATTTTGGGACATTGCTGAATGTAGGTTACATGCCCAAAATACAAAATAATAGGCTCTAGGCAATTAATTAAAAAGTTATAGGCGAAATAATAAAAAAGTCAAGGCAAAAATTTTTTTTGTCTTAAGTAAAATATCTTCAAAGTTATAAGAGATACGGAAAAACATATTAAGAAATTATTTCTTTTAAGCTTAAAAGCTTAAAGTTACAGGCCTCAGAAGTTTTTTTTAGTTCCAGGTGGTCAACTTTGTCCCACTGTAACTCCTCTCCAGCTCAAGCCAAAAGGCTGTCATGACATGTGTTATAAGTTTCATATAAATCCGATCAATAGTTTAAAAATTACAGATTTATTACCATTTATTTTATAAAAGTGCCCACTGTGCAATGTACATTTTACATATACATACATATGTATGTGTAAAACCCTACATACAAACTTGATTATATTCTTTTTTGTGAGCGTGCGTGATCGTGAAAGTTTTTAATATTATTCGTGAGTGAACGTGCGTGATTAAACCATTTTTCTCCGCGTAATCGTGCGTGTCGTGAGTCAAAAAACTTTCACGAACACATCTCTAGTAACTAATCAATACTTGAGAGTCGCTCAGTAGAAAAAAACATCATGGAAGATTATAAATTAATTTCAGTAATTTATTTTGCGATATTTGCAGTTTTTGTAAATTACAATTCGCACTTGTGGAATGCTTGCTGATTGCACAGGCGAAATAGACTACTTCTAGTGAACAAAGAATGTCCTGAGGGCTAAACAATTTTTCAAAGCATCGCTAAGAAAATAAATATTTTTCTAGATATGTATATGTATGTAAATACATAGAAAGGAGAAGGCCACAGTTAGATTTACAAATATACAATATACAATATTCAATAGCCTACTATTACGAATATTACGGGTATGTATTACGAATATTTCGCGTGTAATATGTATGTATTACGAATATTTCTTTTTTTAGTATATAAGGAAGTCTCTGCTGGGGTTTCTGTTCAGTCTGAAGGTGTCTGCCGACGAATCAACATCAATAGACTAGACTGACAAAAATCACTCTACAGCCAGTCCCGGAACTATACTTAAGCCTGCAGTACACAGTATTTACAAAACCACATGCGCACGTATCTCTGACGTCTTCACGAAGCTACATTTGCTACATGCCGTGTAATACTAACATGTGCACATGTAGATGATCACATGCTTACAGATGTGTTGCTTCAGAAAATGTGTTTAATTCGGGTACATGTATCACATTTGTATTTTGAAACAAAATTTTTATAAAAATTTTACAGCATGTAGCCACTATTAGTAACTTTAAAAAAATGCAACCGACATGCTGAAAATTCCCACAACGTCATTGCGTCATCGCATGCCGTGTAAAAAGGTATGTTTGTAGGCTTTATGTATTATTATTATTTATCATTTAAGAAATTTATTATTCGACATATTGTCATAATTATATTTTAATTTGAAATTTATTTGCTGGTGGTTCAGATTTGTCTATATGCATTTCATTGTTGCTGAAACAAATCATCACTAGATTTCAAAATGTGTGGTTGAATTCTACTGATGATTTGTTACAGCAACAATGAAATGCATATAGACAAAGCTGAACCACCACCAAATAAATTTCAAATTAATATTATTTATCTTATATAAATATAAGACTAATCAGCGTTGCATTTTTGTGCTTTTTGGGTAATTTTTGGTGTTTTTTTCCTTTCTAAATACCCGTTCTTTTTAGTGCTTTTTCAATAACCAAAAATTTTTGCAAGGCAAATAAACAAATGCTGCGACTTTTCTCAATAAATTTTTTTTTCAATTCCTATTAATAATATTTTTTTTATTAATAATTTGCTAAGCAATAATTTTACTATTTTAATTCGCATGCGTAAACACAGTTAAACAACGTGGATGATTTGTCAATTGTGCAAATTTAAGAAATAACAAAAAAGTGTCTTAGTTCTTGTTTAAGTACAAATTCTTTGTTTCGGTTAATACTTTTCTCTCAATGCTTAATGCAATTTTAAAGTACTTTTCTTTCAACTTTGTTGGAAGCATTTCAACGAATAAACCGCTAACGGTATTAAGCATTGTTTTGCAATTATAAATCCTTTTACGAGGTAAAGTTTAATAAAGGTATTCACGTCAAAAAAATATAACAACAACCACATAGAAAATTATTTTGCACAAATGATGCAAAATTGCTAGGGTCTGAGCAAGTGCAAGGTTATCAGGGTAAATTTTGCAAAGTTGTGCAACTTTTTATGGCATTGCCAATCCGAAAAAATGGACAAAAAGTACTTAAAAAATCAACCATACAGCAAATTACAACTCAGAAATACCTAAATGTTTTTCTTTTAAATGAAAAAAAGATATTTTCGGACCAAATTAATTTAAAAATTATGAAAAAAATTTTTTTAAAAATTCTTAGCTATAAATTATAAAGAAATCTTTAAATTCGATTTTAAGATAACAAGTACATAATTTTGTTATTTTCAAACGACCTATGGCTTAAATCGTTATTAGAATTTTGTTAAATAATATGAATACTATTAATATTTATATTTTTATTAGTGAATTAATTACAGAATAATTCAGCATTTAAACAAACTCTTTTAACAATTAAGAAACATACGAGTACAATATATCATTGCACATATTGTGTTGCTTGATAGACAGCTAAACAAAATGGGTTGCACACGTCAGAAAGTGCAATTATGCTTTTTTGCACAGTTGCAAGATTTGACGTGAATACCTTTAATATAATAAAGAGAGATTTACGTCTCAAAATTCATTACAAAATATTAATTCTTGTTTGTTTTGTTTGTATATTTAAACATTTTTTTATTTTAAAACCTTGCAATTATTGTAAAAAAATATCTTTGTTTTGCAAAGAGTCGCAAATCAGAAAAAATTTTAGCAATTTTATTATAAAACACTCACATTTCGAATTAAAATTATAAAGTAAAACAAATTTTATCAACAAAATAGTGTTTAAAATACGTTGAAATTTTTTACAGTAGATAGATATTGGTGTTGTTAGTTGAAAAAAAAAATTTTAAAAATTTTGACTTCATACCCTCCCTCTTGTTGATTAAGTGCTGTATGTTAATAATATTTCTATAAAATGATTAAAAAATATTTTTAATTACAACAGATTTTTTTTGGTCGGCTTGAAGATTTTTGAAAACAAAATATGCAACACTGCAGTTAACAGACACAAAAATTAATGTTCATACAATTGTTTGGGCACGGTCATTTTTGATAACTATGTACTAGTGATGCACGAACATTTGTATTCGTGTTCGAATTGTCGAATATGTAACGAATGTCAATTTTTGATATTCGCGAATACGAATATTTCAAATGAAATTCGCGAATAAGAATACGAATACGAATATTTGAAACGATATTCGCGAAATGGCCGAATATTCGACAATTCGAATACGAATTCGAATATTCCTGCATCAGTAGTACATACATATATATTTCTAAATTTCTTCAAATTATAATTAATTTTTAGTAGGGATTCCGATACCGATATATCGGCCATACTTCCGATTTGCCGATATATCGATATCGGCGATATTTTACGGTCGATACGATGCTTCTTCTTAAATTTTTGTTTAGCTGAATAAATAATAATAATAAGAATTGTCAAAATACATAAAAATAACAAATAATTATTTTTTATTATAATAAGTTCAATATATTTGCATGTGAGCAACTGAACTCGTAAATTGTCGAAAAAATAAAATATGTAGACGGAAAATATGGGGTTTGGATTTATTCATTCCATTGCTTATAACTTTCTCATTTTTCGATCGATTTTCTTCTGGTTGGTCTTAGTTCTGACGTAAAAGTATAACCTTTACATATACATGAACCGAAACCAGTGCCTCTGTAAGAAATGTAAGAAATGTGAGAACTTTTCGAGTCGAAAAAATTGTTATCGTCCTGTGAAACACATGGTGAATAAGGAGAAAACTATCTTTTTTGATACCTTTTGTAAGTTTATATAAATTTTTATGTGAGTAACCCTGTATCAAATAGGACAACCAATATAATTATTTAATTTTTCTCGATGCGAGAACTTCTCACAAGTCACAGAAATGGTGCACAGACTTTTTTTAACGACTTGTACTTTTCTGTCGGCATAGAATCACTGTAAAATATGATTTTTTTTTGATAATGTGACCTATTTTCATCGATATATTTTGAACCGCTCTACCAATCAAAGATTCGATTATACATATTTATCCATCATCTTAATACCTTGCATTTGAATACCAAGAACGACCCAATCGAACATTTCTAACTCGAGTTAAATTTGTCAAGTGAAAAAAGTTCGAAAAAGTGAAAAAATTACATCTCAAAAACTTTACCGTAAAAAAATTTTAATCTTGATTTCCGAATTCAGCCGAAGAAAATACATACGGAAAATCACCTCTCATCAAACGTACTTTTTCGGTGTAAACTAGTGTAACCTGTAATTTTTTACCTACTGATATACATAAGTATATTTTTTTACATTACTTTTTATGAATTCGTATTCGTACTGATTTGCTAAATAAAATAATGAAAGACTTTTTGATTGTGAATCTGAAAACAGAATATTAGTGACACTAAGTCAAGTTTTAGACTTGGAAGTTTTTCTTGAAGCAGTTCTTTTCAATTCTCCTTTAAAACTGCTCGATTGTTTACACTCGGATAGTTTCTAGTTCAATTTTGCTATTGTTTTAATGCAGCGAATGAAGTAAGAAAAGAGAATTGAAGTAAACCGATTTTATGTTATGTTTTTTTAATCGATCTTGCGTATGCGATTTTATACTGAAATCGATTATTGGGCTTTAAAAATCGATTTTTTACTATTATCACAATTCTGGCAATTTTTTAAGTATTAGTCAAGGCAGATTAATCTGCCTTACTAGCATACTAGCTTACTTAATACTTGATATATCTCGCTTAATTTATGCAACGCTACATACTACATATGTATGTACATTATAAAAACAAGCGTCGTTTTCATTATAATGCATATGTTTTACGAAAAAAGTGTAAAAATTTAAAATTGTATAGTTTCTGAAAAGATGGTTAAGTAGTCACCACATAAATTAGCAACTTTTGTTTTACAAAATCTGAGTGAAGAAGATTGGTTTGATAACTAATATTATTCATCTTTATTCCATAACTTTTTGTTGACATCAATGCAAAGACAATATCGAAAATAGGACACTTACGGCCCTATGTATAAGCAAAAATTGGCATGAAGTTAGTAAAAGTGACGAAATTGAATTAGGTGTTAACGAGTACCTCCATACAATTTGACATTAAAAATGGTCGCATTAGCTAATCTTAATCCACCTCTAAGTCCTAGCATGATTTTTAATGTAAAGTTTCATGTTTAAGAAATTTATTATTCGACATATTGTCATAATTATATTTTAATTTGAAATTTATTTGCTGGTGGTTCAGCTTGGTCTATATACGCATTTCATTGTTGCTGTAACAAATCATCAGTAGACTTCAACCACACATTTTGTGACTGTTCAAAATGTGTGGTTGAAGTCTACTGATGATTTGTTACAGCAACAATGAAATGCGTATATAGACCAAGCTGAACCACCAGCAAATAAATTTCAAAGTAAAGTTTCATGGCAAAACTATTTAAGATCATGATAAATTTTGCCACTTATGCTAACTTCATGCCAATTTTTGCTTATACATAGGGCCGTTACTTTCTCTAAAAATAAAAAATTACTGAGAAAAAATAGTACTTAAGTGTCCTATTTTGAAAATGCCTGACGTTGATAACTTTTGTTTTTGTTTGTTAATTTTATATTTTATTTATTTTTTTTATTAAAGGTATTCATTTCAGTTTTTTTCCTCGTTTTAAAAATGGAAAAGTGTAATTTTTTACAACAAACACAGGAAAAAAAATTTGAAAAAAAATTTTGAATTTTTTCCCGTGTTGTCAAAAATTATATTTTTCCAACGAGAAAAAAAACTGAAATTAATACCTTTATTAGTTTACTTGAATTTTTATGAATAAAGATTATTTTGTTTATAAACTAGCCAAGTTGTCTTAAACGATTTTAAAATCGATTTAAAAGTCGATTTTCACGTACGATTAATCGATTTCAAAAATCGATATTAAAAAAGTTGATCGAAAAATGCCGAGTCTAAAACATGAGTAACTGTAACTGGAATAAATTCCCAATAGAGCACAAATTAAAAATTTGGAACCTTGCAAAAACAAATTCATCACACACATGAGATACATATTTCGGTTTCCTTAATTTTATGTTTTTTTTTGCTTACAACAATATTTTTGTTGTAACGTTTAGCGGAACTATTTTTTTTTCTGTCGTTGTTTAAGTTTTTAAATTAAGTAAATGTATGTACATATGTACTGTTAAACCAGCTGACATCTTTACACATGTATGTATGTACATATATACATAAATAAATAGATATGTACATACAACAAATATACTGTTATTTTGAGTTCACCCAGTTTCTGGCATAAATACATATATATCGATGTATGTATATATCCATATTAGTATATACATACATACACATATGTATGTACTTAGATATTTAACTTTATACACACACTTTCGAAAACATGCCCAGTAAATTTTTAACAAATGTAAGTAGTGACGCCCAAAACTGGGTTTACGTACTTTTATTAAATTTCTTTCTGTAAATTTTTCCACATTGCACTTTTATCTTCACACACGCACCAAAAAAAATTAGAAATTAAGAAAATAAACAATTTCAAATTTATCAAAATGAACAAAGTTTTTGTTTTGGGTTATATTAAAAATTTTGATGTTAAAACTGCAATAAGAATTTTATATACATATGTATGTACATACATATGTACATATGTATGTTATTATAAGAAACATTTTCTTATTTTGAAAAATGCATTTTTAAAACGAAAACACAAAATTATTGTTATATTTAGGAATTCCTTTTTGCTTCAGTGTACATAATTACATACCGCACACATTCACACATGAGTATGTACATACATACATATGTACATACATAGCATGCAATAAGCAACAATAAGAATGTAAAAAACACTTACTTTAAACGGTTTTTTCTCGTCAGCCTCCATTTCGTTGTTGTTGTTGCCGATAATTTTGTTTAAGTTTAAGAAGAACACTAGACGAAAATGTCTTTTAATATTTGTCAGTAAACCAAAATTTTATTTGATTCACAGGCATCAGTTTTTAAATACTTTTGTGTTTATTTATTTGCAAATATACGTACAAATGTATGTATTTGTTATTTTTGTTTAAGTTCTTTGTTTATTATTTATCAAGTATGCAATTATTTTCTGTCTTTGTTTTACTTGCGATTTTATTTTAATGTCCGCACTTTTCTATTTGCTGAAATTATTTAGCACAACTTGAACGAGCACCGGCTGTGTATTTAATGAGCTCCAAATGATACATGTGCTTGTTATTTAAAACCCTGTATTATAACATTTTGCCAAGCAGAATATTTCGTTAGCACTGTTACAATCAGCGTTGCCAGATGTGAAGAAGATGTGTGATTTTGAAGTATTTCAGTATTTCTTAACAAAAATTTTCTTATTTCCTGTATTTGCAAGTTAGCAACAATTTTATTATTTCTATCTTTGCACATTGCTGGTTTATTGAACTCAAAATAAATTCTAAATGTATTAAAACTGCTGCGTTTGGTGGATTTAATATTTTATTTGCTACTATTTATTATTCAAAAAATTTAAGTACTGTCATGAATGTTGATGCACTATCCTACACGATCGCACTATTTATTTACAAGAAAATCTTGCAGAAGTCTGACCGACTTTAAAAAATCGATTCGAAATAGTCTTTTATGTGCAACACTATCATACAAAAATGATGCAAGAACAACATTCTCAGTTGTCTGACAACAAAAACAACTCTGATCGCATGGAATCTATCATTTTATGAAATTTTTCATAAGTATTTCTAAAATCGCACAGTAGCATTTGTAGTTCACACTACCACACTCTTTTAACACACATGTCATATTTGGCAGATCGCACGATTGTCTAGGATAGTGAATCCAGGCCTTGAGCTGAATACTGTAATTATTTGAAGTTTAATTTCCAGGCAGGCAAATTTATAACTAATAAATAATGAACAATTGTTAACTAAGCAAAATTGTAATTGTTATAAATAAAATTATTTGACTATAAACCTCAGTCGCGCAAAGGAGTATTTGAGTCAAAATACTGTTTTTTTTTATTTTCGATCACTTGTGAAAAGCTATTGACTGCCTCTAGATAAATTAAACTTGGCAGAAATATGTCTTATAGTTGTAGGCTGGTAAGCCTTGAAAACAAGTAAGAACGGACAAAGAGGGAAAAAGTTCTCCTCAGAGGAACTAATCCCACCTCTGAAAAATTAAAATTTTATTTTTAACTTTTTTCATATTTTTGTTTAGCAAATGCAGTTTTTATGTTGGCAAAAGTTTAAACCTCTAAAATTGGACCCAGGGGTGGTGACAACAATTTTATTTATTCAAAATAAAGTAAATATTAAAAAAGTTTACTACTTATGCATTAATATCATATATATTAAACTTATCAACTTTTATGTTCATTGGGGGTATATTTTCTCTCGAAGCAAAGCATTTTATGTTTGAGGAAAAGGTTTCTTACTCATATTTATCCACGCAGATGAGGAAAAACAGAAAAAGTGAAATTTAAAAAAATACCAAAAAGAATGGCGCAAACTTGTGCAAGCTTGTTTTCTTGTGTCTAAAACTAAAGATCTTAAATTTTATTGTGGTATAAAACATTATTTTAAATGTATGTAACTGCCCTCAGTTTTAAAAACCTTCCTTCTGTTTCATATTTGCAAGTGTATAATTTTTTTCTTTCATTAATATTCGATATAGTTTCAAGTTTTTGTTAACGCACTAATAATCTCAAATTATCATTTTGCTTATCTAGTAAAATATATATTTTATTAAAAATACATTGAAATTGATTATTGAGGGGTTTAGTTAGATCCTATGCGTATTTTACTGTTGCTTATGCATATCACCAGGGAGTGAGCCCTTACCCAAAAATTTCTTAGAACAACTGGAGTTATTAAGTTATATACTTTCGTTTAAACAAATGAAAAGCTCAACAAACTTGAAAACAATCTAGATGTGAATATCTATGATTTTTTTAAAAGCACAAAAAATTTAATGAGCTGAAGGAAAAAGAAAATGATGATTGAAAAAAATATGAGCATTGGGTACATATTATTAATTTATATTGAATAATTTTTTCTGCCAAAAAACCGACTTCAATGCAAAGATCTGATAGAAGAAGATAAAAGTACGTTAAATAAAAAATTTTGTTTTATGGGCGTGACTACATTCATTTTTTTAAATGGAGGATTTTTTTCTAGTTTAGAGGTCAAGATGTGAGATAAGTTTCGTAAAAATCGGCTAAGTAGAACCACGAAAAATATTATAATAAATTTTAATGGACGTAACTCCGCCCATTTATTTAACTTTCAAATTGTGTAATTACAAGAGCCAAAGGTGTTTTATAGGTTTCGCAGCAATCAAATAAGTAGAATACCATAAAATTATATATATAAAAATTGTGGGTGTATCGCCGCCCACTGTTTTTACAATGGGAAGCTATACCCTCTCAGACAGCAAAAAAAAAATTTAAAATCGGTGTAAAATTGTGGGTGTATCGCCGCCCACTGTTTTTACAATGGGAAGCTATACCCTCTCAGACAGCAAAAAAATTTAAAATCGGTGTAAAATGTAGTGAGTTATGAAGACACACACCTAAAAAAAAAAATAAAAAAGTAGAGATAAATAGTAAACCTCCTCCTTCTTTTGAAGTCGGTTAAAAATAGTTTCTTCCGCGATGTCCAATGCGAATATGGCTTATGTGTAAGATAAATTATAAACGTGTGTTATAAACGCAAGTTGAAAAGTATGTACATATCATAAGAAAATAATAGATGCCAACAAAAGTCTATATTTATAAAACCACATATGGACATACATACATACAGCTGTAAGCCGTTTTTTGCTGATCAGATACATAGTTTGCTTTTATTCCATTCCTACTTGGGGAACTCATCAGTAGACTTCAATTCAAATTTTTTGAATTAAGCTTATAGAAAGTAGGTATAGGAAGTTATCAAAATAAGCTAAAATCCACAAAAAATATGGCAGCACTGGTTACAATATTTGCAATTCTCTTGCTATGGACTCTCTGGATATACAAATGTAAGTATGTTACTCTCTACAACTGATTCTTTTATTATGTTAAATTAACATTAAAGTAATTTAGGTTAAGTTTACATTTGTCCTGTTAGTTTACTTTACTGTTAGTGCTAAGTAACAGCATACGTCATTTATTTGTGTTGCTGTTGCTAAATGGAAACGAAAATATATGTATACCTTGTAGGAAGGTCGGGTTTAATTGTCTTTAAGTCCCCACCTGCCTGGACTGTATTGGTGACTTTTAGGTGACATTGTTACGGACCATCTACACAATAATATTTGGAACAAATCGGGTTCGGCTACTACTCTCAAAAACAAATAAAAAGTAATCCTTTTCCTTAGAAAACTAATAAATAAGAAAAAATTGGCGGCGATCCTTATGCCTATTTTTTGACTTGGTAATCGAACTGTAATTATTTTTAAGGTATATTTATATACGAAATTGTATTTTTGAGTGCATATTTAAATAATACTTAATTGCTCAACATTGTGTAATTAAATACTACTTAAGTCGTGGTCGAGTTGATTGCATAATTTGTACGTATTTAAAAGAATATATATATATATACATAGGTGCATATCATGGAATAAATATGTGTATAGAAAATGTGTTTTTATGCAATTTTAATTTGCTACATGTTGGGAACCTGACTTTTTTGTTTGTGCTAAGCAGCTGTTCTTTGGATTGAAAATAGTTTCCTTCTGCCGTACTGTCAACGTAATTTAATAAGAACTTTAACTAACCACTGTTAAAATGAAATCGTGTTTTAATTTTAAGTAAAAATGAGCAAATTATGTACCTAACTATTAAGTTAAAAACTATGGGTTATTTGTCGAGTTATTGGCATCCAAAGTTGCAGTAAAACATTCTGATTATATAAGGTCAATAGCAAAACGTCCTTCCTACAAGGTATGTACTTTAAACTGGCAACACTTTTCCAATAAACCAATTCACAGTTATTTCAATAAAATAATAAAAGAACCTCCTACTGCATACATTGAACTTATGTAGATATACAAATGTCTAACAGTTGTCAAGTACGATAATAAACAACATTTAAAGCAAAATAAAATACAAGAAAAAATAGAAGCCAAGCAAGTTTACACAAATGTAAATATGTAGTACATATTATGTTTATACATACATACATATGTAAATACCCTGTAGCAAATAAAATAATCAATTGACAAAAGACACTAACTTATAAATTATTTTGCAAGTGACTACAAATTGGTTTAAATCTAATGCAGATATCAACCAAACAAATTGAATTTAAGCACATGTGAGAAATAAATAAAAGCAAAATAAGTAAATAAAAAGAAAATAAAAAAAATTCAAAAGATACTTAAAGCTATGTACAGACGGTTGTCAGATCTTACAATTTTGCCAGTAAAATGAGCTAAAAATTTCTTACAATCGTGTGAACTGGCAATTTTTGTCAGACGTCGTTGTCAGAAAAAGCATTGTCAGTCCATTGCAAGATTATCAGCTGACCAGAAATTATCAGACATCTTACAATCGTGTGAACACATTGGAAAATTATTGCAAGATATTTGTCAGACATTTTAATATTGTCAGATGTGCAAAGTTTATGCATCTGACAATGGCGTCATTGTAAGAAAATTATTTATATGGGCAACACTGCCTACGCTTTTTTTAAGAAAGAATTTATAGCAAAATATATGCACACAAAATCATTGCAATTGCTTCTTTATGGTTCATAATAATTTATACTTTCACTTTTTACATTTAACACAAACACAAACGATTGATATTTAACAATTTCTAACAAATGCTTTGAGTCTGGCAACGCATAACAACAGATCTGACAATGTGCATATGACAACCGTGTGAACTGACAATTTTTCAACTGCCGATTTTTTCAGATGAATTTATTGCCATACAGCAGTCTGGCAATAAATTGTAAGATTTTCTTACAATCGTGTGAACTTACAAGGAATATTGTACTGGCAATTTTCGGTTGCCAGTACATTGCCAGCACATTGACAGATCTGACAATATTGTAAGACCTGACAATCGTCTGTACATAGCTTAAGATGTATAAAATTTTCTAAGAGTGGTTCGTATTTTTATTTTTAGTGAATATAATAAAAATAAATACTTATATATACAATGTACATATGTATGTATATGTATTTATATATATATATATGTATATATACATAGGTATATATAAATATACAAATATATGTATGTATATATAATACACATATGTAATATAAATATGCATATATCTTTTGTTTACTATAATATTAATTAACAACAAATTAGTTGAAAAATAACTATTTAGTAGTCAATTTAAAAGTCATGCAGAGATGGCCAATTGACTACCGCCTATGACATGCCATGTTAAAATAGTGAGTCGGCGACAAGAAAAAAGTCACTTAATCGACCAGCTGTGATTAATAAAAAAACAGTTTGAAGTTACTTACAAGCGAGTTTGAGTTTCTATAGGGTACATACATATGTACATACTTATGCACTTAAGTGCACTACAGTAAACCCCGGCTAATTATCTCATCAAAAATTTCAAGAGTTTAGAGATAATTATGCGGAAATTAAAGCGATGCTTAAATATTATTTATTAACCGATTGTACTTGCTAATTGACTAACTGTTCGATTAGAAATTTTTGATTAATGATTAAACCGGTTAATTTTGGTCGATTAAGAAAATTTAATTTTTTTTCAGAATTTCAATGTATTTTTATGAAACAAATAATTATTTTTTTTTCATAAACAAAAGGTACATACATACATATGCACATATGTATATGTGTGTTGTGAGATTGTTCAGTGAGATTAATTTTATTTAACAATTGTTTGCTGTCAACATTTTTTTATTTCTATATTTTATGAATTGAACAGGGGCTAAAATTCATATCGTATTGTAAGCCAAATTAAATGTGATAATTACTAATGAACAAATAACATCAAAGTTAGTTGTAAATATTCTGACAACACATACATAGTTGAACGAACAGCTAGCCGTTTTCGAAGACAACTAAACCTTCATCATCATAAGTACAACAAAAAATAAGCAAATTAACTAACATGTGCATAATTAGTAAACAACAAACGACAATGCTAAGACTGTTATAAATTTAAAGATGGTAAATTTGAGCTTTCATTACAAAGCACCTTTCAGCAAATTGAAATACGATGAATCAAAACAATTCACATATTCCATTTGCAAAGTACTATGTGCAACAAAGTTTCTGAGGCTGATGACTGAGAAGATTTCGATTCTGAAATTTTGGAAATGGTAAACTCTGGTTAAACATTTTTTTCCACTTTTGTATATTAAACTACGTGTAATTTTTTCTATACAAGTTTTATAAGTGTAAATTAAATTAATATGAAGGTAAATGCAGCTATCGATATAAATGTATTTTATTGAATAAATACGCTATTTTAGTCATTAGTTTTTAAATAAAATTTAAATTTTTTATCTTTTTTTTCACATAAGAAACAATTTTAATAAAAAAAACTCAACTTGGGGATTTTCGGGGATGACAAATCAATCAGTTTGGAAAAAAACTGGCACCACTGTTATCAACTCTTAATCGAAATGTAAAAACTCTCTTTCGATGTTAATATACTGTTGACCAGTATTCTTTTAACTTCCACTTAACACACCCATGTACGGAAACAGATGATTAAACACTACATTGGGATGCACAAACTAATGCTTAGAGGTGTGTATAATAGGTGTTTTTAGTTTATTTAGTCCTAAATTACACTATGCAAGCAGCGTTGCCACAACCAAAATATTTTTGTAACCAAAATATGATAAAAAAGTAACCAAAGGTGAAAAAAGTAACCAAAATTTTTTTGTATTTAAGGCTCAATCAGACGTGACATAACCATAGCCATAGAAAACAGCCGTTCGAACCAAACTAATGAGCAACACGTCTAATTTAAGCTTTACTATACTGACTTATTTGTACTTCAGTTGAAAAATACATATATCTGCGATAGTATGGAATAATCACTTAAGTTCTCTTAAACAATTGATTTTCGGACGTTTTACGGACTTTAAACTGGTGCGTAATATAACGTAATAAAGCCTAATTTGCTCAAGCATGCTCAAGCAATTATTCCATATTGCCACCGATATAATCATTATAAAATTATATAATATAAATTAAATTATTACATTTAGATTTGAGATTTCCTAATTTTCGATTTTTACCGTACGCGACATGTAATCGAAAATATACTTTTTTATTTGAATTAAAATTTTATTGGCCTCCCCATAGCTTAGAATTATCAAAAAGCCAAAATTTTGATAACTTTTAAGATATGAGCGTAAAATTTTATCTTAACCGACAATTTACGTATGTAAAACAAATTTGAATATTAAAAAAAACCTTCTCCTGAAAACTCTAATTTTTGTCTCTTAAGATTAAATCGAAAACAAAAATAAATAATAACAAAAATTAAAAAAACCCCCGAATATATCTAGAGAAGATGCGATTCTTCTAACCGGCTGGACCGATTTTCTTAAAACATGGCTAAGAACCCTCTCGATCAAGTCACCTTTCAAACAGAAAAAACTAAATCAAAATCGGTAAAGCCGTTTGGTCTGTACGTGGACACGGACAGACACACAGATGCACAGATACACAGATCTACACTACAAACTTATATCAATCAACCCTTTTTTAGTCGGGGGTTAAAAATAATATCAAATAAAACCCAATAATAAAAGAAATAAAGTTCTTTGCAATAAAAAAATTTAATTTTATTACATTCGTTGTCCAAATACATGAATGAATAGATAAAGTATTAAAAAAATACATATGCATTATAAAGTTGGTTTAAACATCCAGCTCCCTGGATTAGTTTTGATTAAGCTTAGCTACGAACATGTCCTTTCAGAAACCTACGATCCGTAAGGCAATCAATTCATTTGTATGTTTGGAAACTTTGTTTCAAAATATATCCACATCAATACTTTTTATTTCCAATTGGGAAAATCTGAGCAATTGTACTAAGTGAAAATACATCCACATTAGTTTTTTAGTTATCAAATTTATTTAAAAATGTGGTAGTGCATCATGATATGCAAATTTAAATGCCATATAAAAATGGTTATTTTTGTGTTACAAAAAAGTAACCAAAATAGAAAAAAAGTACACAAGTACACATTGGAAAAATAAGTAACCAATTTTGGTTAAAAGTAACCAAACCGGCAACGCTGTATGCAAGTCTTATTGCTAAGCTCCAAACAAACTATTAATCATAGACTACTACTGCATGGGTCGTATAACGCCCGTGTGATGAACATATTGTGAGTCCCGATGGGCTTTACGAAATTATTTTCGTTGAGCTGGTGCCGACTTTCTAGTGTTGTTCCAACAAGTTTCAACAACTTGAACAATTGTTTCACCTTCCGAAGTGTACAAAAACGCATTCTTTAGACGAGGTTTCATCATAGGTAGTAACTTTGTACCTACATATGTCCAAATGTTCCAAATGCCGGGAAGGTATCACAATGCCCTTAAAGATTTTTTGGCAAACACTTTGTAAATACTTAAATATCTAACATTATTTGGGCCACAATTTACAGTCAGTAGTTGAGGAATACCCCTGGCCTTCGATTACACATTTTAATATGTTAAAAACACATCTATTTTTTACAAATATTTAATTTTTATCCAAAATTTTTCACTTTTCAACAATTTTTGTGAATTTTATTTTCTAGCTTTTTATGAACATATGTTTGCAAATGCAATATATAGCTATTGCTTTTTATACATGTAGAAAACAATTTTTTCTCTCATGTAAATAATCGTGGTAAAACAGCAAATTCAACACCAACCAGCTGTTATCACTATTTGCCTTAACTCAGAGGTGAGAATTCTGGTTCATATTCTGTGCTATTAATCAGCTTAGCAATATGACTTACATAGTGTAAATTAGGACTTATTATTATAAAAGAATGCTGTAGAAATGATGGTTGTTTTATTTACTGGTTATGTGCTTATAATTTTTGTGTAAGGATGCACATGCCATTAAACAAGACTATAAGTATGGACAATGCGCATACATACATAAGTACATATGTATGTATGTATGTGAATAAACATGGATGCATTTTTAACATACATATATGTATGTATATGTAAATGCATATCAATTTAAACATGTGCATAGGTACATATTTACATACATACATGTATGAATGTGTGTGCATGTGCATGCCGATGTACATATTCATTAGTGTGTCAACTTGGTGGTCGTGGGTCATTGAACTAAAATGTTGGTCGATGCCTGTGGTTGGTTTGCGTGTTAAGATATTTATAGAATAATATTTCATTGTTGCTGTGTTTGCCTCTAATGCACTTGTTGTGGTGTTTCTTGTTAACTAAATCCTATAGCACACAGCATGTAATATGACGTCATGAGAATATTTAGCATGTTTGTTACATTTTTAAATAATAAATATTACATAGTGGCTACATACATATGTACATACATATCGTCACCTAAAACCCAAAAGGCTGTATGTAAAATTTTTGCTTTTTTACAGAAGAAGCAAAAAAATTTATACATTTATAACTGTTTATTTGTTAGGTGCCAAATTTCAGAATTATCATTTAAAACCAATGCAGATTTGGTTTAATAAAAAAAAATTATAAAATAATAATAGTTTTTTAGTAATGGTGCTTAGGGCCTTTTGGAACCAAAAAGCCGTAAGTACATTAATGTTTTTAATAAAAGTTATTTATTTATTTATTTCCAGTAAGAAACCATCTTATTCATGAAAGATCATTTCATGTGTGAGTTATCAAGTTATGGAACTCTTTACCCCGTTCTCTTAGGGAATTTCACGTTGCCCCTATCACATTCAAGAGAAATCTTGTAGCATATGCTTCTTCGAACAGTTTTTAACAGTTAAATTTTTCTTAAATACCTATGTATATACATATGTAGATATATGTTTTTTTCTAGTCATTTTTGCGTATACAATTTAAAGCGCTTTACATATTGACATTTTAATTTGGAAACTTTAGTTATCCATATATATATATATGTGTGTGTATATGAATATATATATATATATATATATATGTATATATATATATATATATATATATATATATATATATATATATATATATATATATACATATATGTATACCTTTATGAAGATAAAATTTTTCTAACTATTGTTTGTTATATAATCTTTAATGTTTTAATAGTTGTTGCCTACATAATAATATTTAAATTTTTATATTACTCTACCCAACTATATACCTATGGCTCTATGAGCTCGGTTGGTTTTTTCGAAATAAATAAATAAATAAATAATGGTTTTCAACCGTAATTAAAGAGCTATTTAGTAAAACTATGTTTTTCAATGTATTCTTTGTATTTTTAATATAAAAGATAAAAAATTCATTTGCAAATTCGAAAAAAAAATCATTTTACATATTTCAGAAATCAAAAAATAATAAAATAAACATTAGAATAATGTTTTAGAAAATACTTATTCGAAATTGATCTTCTGGAGCGTTCTACGCGAACACGCTTTACGTTTGTGCGTTCAAAGAGAGCAATAACATATATTTTTTTCTGGTGCCAAGACATTTTCCAGAAGCTATTAAATATTTCCTTGCGATCGTTTTGGGAAAACACAACACTCGCAATGGGCTTTTCGCACACAATTTTGAATTACACCCATTTTTAAGTTGTTTTGGTGATTTTTCACAAATATTTCCTTTTGTTAGGCCCGTGCATTGTTTTCCTTTCATTCTGTTTGTTTTATTTTCATACTTTTTGTTAATTTTTTCAAGTTTGTTAGTGGAAGCATATTCACTATTAGTACCCATTTTATTATTTTTTTGGTAAAGAACAAATATTCTCAGCGTTCTTGTTACTATCTTGCAAAAATGTTAATTTCAAAAACGATAACTGAACGTAAGAAAAATGCCAACTTAGTTCAAATTTATTTTATTTTTTTAATTTAAGTTGTAGTTACGGCCTTTTGGTTTATAGATTTGTTAACATTGCAGTTGCGGCCTTTTGAATTTCATGAATAAAATCGTTATTTTTGAACATATGAAAGTAAAATTTTAAGGAAAGATGTATTTTGGTTAATCACAGTATAATCAATCAAAAAGTCTATTTTGAATTTGTTGGTTGTTACGGCCTTTTGGATTTTATGTACATTAGGGTGGCCGTTATTTTATTTTTTATTTTTTATTTTTTTTACTCTCACCCCCCCAAATTGGTTCAATATGTATGTATGTATGTATGTATGTATGTATGTATGTATGTATGTACATATATGTATGAAATAATTTAATATATATGTATGTACATATATGTATGTACACATAAGCTCTTACGGCCCTATGTATAAGCAAAAATTGGCATGAAGTTAGCATAAGTGGCAAAATTTAACATGATCTTAAATAGTTTTGCCATGAAACTTCACATTAAAAATCATGCTAGGACTTACGAGGTGGATTAAGATTAGGTAATTTTTAATGTCAAATTCTATGGAGGTACTCGTTAACACCTAATTCAATTTCGTCACTTTTGCTAACTTCATGCCAATTTTTGCTTATACATAGGGCCGTTATTGTATATTCCATATAAATATAATTTTGTTACATAAAATGTTTGGTATTTTGTTAATTATTTTCCTCATTATTTAAAAAAAAATTAATTGAGAAATTTTTAGATTACCGATGGTACATCGAATAAGTAAAAATAATTAATGTGATGATCGTAAAAAGATAAGTAAGAATAGTTAAACATACTGAGGTAGAGTAATATAATTTCGTGCTAACCTAAATAGAAAAATGAAAAAATGGAAAAATAGAAAATTAATAGTGATACTTATAAATGTGTTTACCAAAGGTAAATCAATTGTATACACAACAATCGTTTCTCATATTCCGTTTCATTCTAAATTTAAGTTAAATAGCTGATGTTAATAAGAATCTCTACCCAAGTAGATAGACTAGGGTGCTGATGAAGTGCGTGGCTGCACAGAAAAGTATCGGTATTTCCCCCAGCTTAAAGTCTAAGTTTAATTTTTCTTCTCTTCTTTAGAAACTCACATTAATTAATAAAAATATTTCATTCAATAAGAATTGAAATTACTGAACTTGAGCCTAACTATGAATTATTTCTGATTAAAAAAAATTAATTTTAGCAAAAAACTTTCTGTGAGACTAATGTTGTTGACTTGAAGAGCTAAAATATTGCCATATGTGATATTCTTGTAAAATGATTTTTTAAAAAGTTAGTCATATGTAAAAAATTACATTGAAAAACGTGCTTGAAGGCCGGACGCACCCCCTAAAACGAAACTTATCGGTATAAAATTTTTTTGTATTTTTTTTACATGAAACTGAACGGATTTGGGGGTGAGAGCAAAAGAAATAAACACCATTATTCCAGTTGTCGTCATCGACGGCACTTTAACACAATACCAAAAAAATTGGGGCTTGTTTTCTCGATCTCGAGAACAATTTTGAGCAACTGGCAATCTATTTCCGTTCCCTAAGGTCTAGAAAATAGCATAAACCTGCCAAACGGAATCAGTTGTTTTCGACAATGGATACACGAGCACCAATTTTTTGGAGTTGTATTAAAGTGACGTCGATGTCGACAACTGGAATAAGGGTGAAAAAGTCTCCATACAATTAACGGCCACTCTAATGTACATATGTAAATAATTTTCAAACTAATAAGCTCAAAACACAAAAATTACTACCGAACAGTTTTCTTGAAGCCGGGTTAAAATAATTAAAGCTTAAAAACGCTATAGTGGTAAACCAGCTTGAAAAACTGGGTCCAGTAAATCCTATTAAAATTATACATATATATATTTTTTGTATTTCATTTGATTTATTTCTTCAAATAAAACACCCTTTATTTTGTAGTTTTATATTTTGAACCATTTATTTATTTCATAAACATATGATAACTGTTATATAACTATAACAACTACATTTATAAATTTATATGTAATTAATATTTTTCAGTATAAGTGCATTTTAATATATGTATATGTAGGAGATATGTATGTCAGATGTCATATACTTTACAGACTACCAGCATCATCTTACTCCAATAGGGAGCTTTCCTTTGACATTTTATAAATTTTAACACTCATAAAATATGTAGATTAAGTTATTGCAGTTCAATTTATTATATATGTATGTATATCTTTGTATATGTTCTAATTATCAATAGACGGTTTAAAATGTAGTTTTGGTAATTATTATCCATTTATATTTAATACTCCGTGCTTTTGAACAATATGATGTACACATTTTTATGATACAATTGCTCAATGCACAAGTCTTGGATGGTTATTATGTAATCCGAATCGAACGGAAATGTATTCGAATTGTTATGTTAACAACATACAAATTCGAACCGTTTCCGTTTCGAATCGAATTACATAACTACCCCTTTGTTGTATTGCTTAAAGTTGTGTTTGAAAAGAAAATTTCAATCAAAGTGCGTCTAAGCAAAAATAAATAATTTAAAAATTGTTTTGTTTTTAGAAATTTTGTTGAAAATACCTTTTCATACAACTTTAAACCTGACCTGTGTATTTAGCAATTAATAGAATAATAATTTTTCTATCATGATACTACCAATAAATAATTGAGTTCCATTTGTTAAAAGTGGCTGTCATTATTGAGCTCCTTAAAATACTCTTATAAAAACTTTAGGAACTATGTATTATTAAAATTTGTTTTTGTTTACCAACAAATTTACAAAATACTGCAGGAACTTTTTTCCCTGAATGGATTCAACTTTTGACTGGGAAAACCGGTCAAGAGGCAATCCTCGTTTTCATGTTCCGACATGTACTTTAGCATTAACATGCAGGAATCTGAGACGCGGGAACGTGTTATTCCAACCTCTCGTCTTAGCTGTTCGTTAATTAAGCGCTGCTGTTGTATATTAGCAGCCATTATGTCCAATAAAGCGGTCTCCGCGAGTCCTATGTTGCTGCTTAGGGTCTTCAAAGTGGCGATGAAAAATATGCAACAGGCCTCCAGCAGTAAATCAAAACGAAAATGTGTTAAAAGTCAACACACTTATAACAAGAGCACTTGTAGCATTCAAATCTTAAGTGTTGTTTTAAAAAATTATTTGCTCCCAAAGGTATTTATTTTAAATATTATTTTAGAAATTTTAATGTTTTTAAATCAAATATTTCACAAAATTATTAACCCGAAGGCTTTTATAAATTAATTAGCACAAATACGTGTGTATGTATGTGTTGTAAGTAAAAATCAATAACATGAATGCCACCTTTTGCAAAAACTACACACGGTTGTAGTATAACCCTGTATTTGAGAATTGGGTATAAGCAAAAGTAATTTACGTACCTTTTCACAATGTATGGTTAAGAGTTAACGTGAGCTTTAACTGACAGTTCTTCATACAAAACTTGCCGTTAAAGTCCCTGTTATCTTTTAACCATACATTGTGAAAAGGTACGTTAATGGAACAAATAAACTTTAGTGAAGCTGCTCCAAATTAAACAAAACTCATCTTAGATGAGAGAAAATTGAATTCTAAGAAAAAATTGTCATGTCCGAAAATCCTTGGAAAGCTATATTTACGGAGTTACGGATCTCCAAAGTTTTGAATGTCTAGATATTTATTTACATATAAATAAATAAATAAATATATATATATATATATATATATATATATATATATATATATATATATATATATATATTTATATTTAGATATAAATATCTATTTGAATGAATTATATTTATATGCATGCACCTATATCACTACTATAGTTTTTTCATTTAGAAAGGCAGTTTTCGAAAAAATTTCTGACATGTTTCAAAACCTTTTTTATAATCTATAATATATCAATTTCAATTGATTATTTCTGGACGATGTTAACAAACTGTTAACAAAATATCGAAAATATCAATTACAATTTTATAAGAACGACCTCGTTCGTGTTCCTTCGCAGCACTATATAAACCATAATAATGACTTGCATTAATCGATTTGTCACATTCCTTGGAGTGTTACTAAAGCTACGGTCACACTTGTTAAATATTTGCCCAAAAAAGCGTAACCAACAAAGACTAATGAAAAAAGGTTTGATCCAGACACTGGTTTATCAAATTAAATAGTTTCGAACACAACTAATAAATAGTATCATAAAATCCAACATTATGCGCTACTGTTTAACTTGACATACTTTTGTCTGAATTGAAAGATTTTTCATTAGCATTTAGTGGTTACGCTTTTTTGGGCAAATGTTTGACAAGTGTGACCGTAGCTTAAGGATATGACAGTAGCCAAAACTCAATATGGCGAACAAAAGACGCCATTTTTTAAATACGAAAAACAATAAAAATTCGACGAACTGTATCTTTTTTAAAATACATTATAGATTTCTCTTATTATTTTTCATTTCGAATGACCATTTAGAATATCTAACTGTTCAAAGTTGATCACAACCAGGTTTTTATTTTTAAAATTGCTACTTGTTAATACAATAATAACCTTTTCCATATTTTGTTTTTTAGTTCAGCACAACAACTTCATTCATTTAACTTCCTACAAATGTGCGCTTGTTTAAACTTTTTTTAATTTTATACTTTGTGGTTTCATTCGCTGTGTGATTTTTGTATGTAAATGGTAAAAAATAGAATTTTTGAAATAAAATTTTTAAAATGAAACTCATAATCATTTTAAAATAAATTTTTTTATAACCAAAGTTTTTAATACATTGCATGCTCTGAAATTAGAACCATCTCCTCTAATTGTTAAGCGTTTTTATTTATTATTTGTTTTTAACTATGAAAAAGTATCTTTATACATAGCTTTTATTTGTCTTTTACATAGTATAAGAAACGAAAATGTGAATCGTGTAGTCATATTTCGTCAGTGTTTACTCATTGCTGTGAAATGGAAAATAAAGCGAAAAGTACATATTACTGTTGTTTATGCTTTATATTTATATCGCTATGCTTTTAAATAAATCATTATAATGAACTATAACTTAAACGGTATAATTTATCATAAGCACTGACTTTATGTAGACCCTAAAAAATGTTGACCCCATGTAACCCCTTCAAATCTAAAGTATAAATTAATTAATTAGTTATTTGCAATTTTTTTCAAAGTTCGGTTTTTTGCGAGTAATGCCTCTTTTTAGTAGGTAACATTCGCATGAAAGCATCTGAACTTTTGATGAAATTAATGATAATGAAGAGGATTTTTTAATTTAAATTTACAAAATGAACTAAATTTAAACAATTAGCTAATGTTTTGCTAAAATTAAAATTTATTAATGCATACATGCACTGTTGTTATTAAGGGATTCATTTTTGGTCGACAACGGGTTAAGCTATATTTTAAATATATTTTTTCAAATTTTGGTTTGAATACCATGATTTGGTAGGCGGGTTTCATTTCGAACAGAAAAGTGGTTATTTGACCTATAGTGATATGTAATGTATTTTAAAAATATTTTCCCCTTAAACTATGATAAATTTTAATGAAATAATACGTTTTGTGTTCGTTTTATGTGAATAAAATTAAAAAATATATATGCAGAAGTATTTTTGTGTACATATTTTCTAACTGACGATGTACTTCTAAATTGTATTTTATTAAAAAAACTTAGGGAATTCGAACTTATAACAATACTAATGGCTTTTACAACTTTCTTCACATTTTCAATTTATATCACTACATATTTATAAATTTTCTTAGTTTATTGTGCTTTGTTGTTGAAATTAATTGAAATTTAAAATTTTTTAATTTCTGTTGATCTATATTACATGCATATATATTTTTGAAAAATTCCAGTTATACTGTAGGCATTTTTATACATCTGGCATCTTTCTCAACAAAAACATTCTAATCAAGTAACAAGTACAACAAAAGTAACCGTGGGCAACTTTGACAAAAAGAAGTGAGGTTAATAATTGTTATTTCTCGCCTTGTTGGAAACTTTCATTTGTGTCGGTTTGTGAATTGTGAAAAGGAAAAGATCTGTGCAAAAAAATGGCTTTATCTGTACCCAAAGCACCCGGCGTTGCCCAAATGATGAAGGAAGGAGCCCGCGTAAGTGAAACTCATTGATAACTAGTGCAATATTGTACAAAATGTTAAGAAAATTTAACGAAACATGTTCAAATATTCTCATGCGGTGCAAGAACATACAACACCTGCACAAAAAAATGTCTGGTTGATATTAACTGACTCATCATGGGTTTGCTTCTAAATCAATCGATTTATTAAGTTTTCTTAAGAGTATTAAATGAAAATGAATGTGTTATGATAAATTTTTATTTCCAATAGATGTACAGCGGCTTGGAAGAGGCCGTTTATCGCAATATTACCGCCTGCAAGGAATTTGCCCAAACCATGCGTTCCGCCTACGGACCAAATGGCATGAACAAGATGATTATCAATCATATTGAAAAGCAATTTGTAACCAGCGATGCTGGTACAATTATGCGTGAATTGGATGTGGAACATCCAGCTGCCAAACTTATGGTAATGGCCAGTGAAATGCAAGATGCTGAGGTTGGAGATGGCACCAATTTTGTGGTAATTTTTGCAGGCTCTTTATTGGAGAAAGCCGAAGAACTTCTACGATTGGGCATTACCACCGCCGAAATCGCCGATGGTTATGAAAAGGCCATGGAAAAAGCTTTAGAAATTTTACCTAAATTGGTCTGCCACGAAATCAAAGATTATCGTGATTTGGTGCAGGTCAAAGAGTGCTTACGTGCCTCTATTATGTCCAAGCAATATGGTCAAGAGGACTTCTTAACCGATTTGGTAGCCAAAGCCTGCGTGTCCATTTTGCCAGACAAAGGTACATTCAATGTGGACAATATTCGTGTGTGCAAAATCTTGGGTAGCGGTTTGCCTAGTTCTGAAGTGGTAAGTGGCATGGTTTTCAAACGTTTCGTTGAAGGTGATGTTACCTTTGCCGAGAAAGCTAAAGTTGCCATTTTTTCCTGTCCCGTTGATATCATACAAACTGAAACCAAGGGAACTGTACTTATTAAGACCGCCGATGAGCTTTTGAATTTTTCAGCAGGTGAAGAGAACTTGTTGGAAAGTCAAATTAAGGCTATAGCTGATACTGGTGCCAAGGTTGTGGTTTGTGGTGGTAAAGTCGGTGATATGGCCCTACATTTTCTCAATAAATATAAATTGATGGCCGTGCGTCTGAACTCGAAGTTTGATTTGAGACGTTTAGCGCGTGCTGTGAATGCCACAGTATTGCCACGTTTAACCACTCCCAGTCAAGAAGAATTGGGCTATTGCGACAAAGTTTGTATTGAGGAATTGGGAGACACCGCAGTTGTAGCTTTCAGGTATGCGATGAAAAACTCTATAGTCGTGTTGTCGTCAATAACTTTTAAAATTTGTTACAGTTTTTTTCATGATATATATATATACATATATATATATTTATATCATGGTTTTTTCAATAATTTCTTTATGCTTGTTTGCTCTTTAAAAGTCAGTATTTTGAAATAAGCCTAAAAATGATTTTCAACATCAATCGGAAATCATCACTCCTTTTCAAAACTATAGTTTTGAAAAATTATAATTTTCCATATCCTTTCAATTATTGACTACAAAAATTGATTGATTTTTGAAATGTAAAAAAAAATATTTGTGTTTACAGAAATGAAGGCAAAGACTCACGAATCTCAACTATTGTTGTTCGTGGCTCCACCGACAATTTTATGGATGACATTGAACGTGCCATTGATGACGGTGTTAACAATTTCAAAGGTTTGTCACGCGATGGCCGTTATGTGCCTGGTGCTGGTGCTGTCGAAATCGAATTAGCTACACAAATTGCTGCCTATGCTGATACCCTACCAGGCTTGGAACAATATGCCGTCAGACGTTTTGCCACCGCTTTAGAAGTATTCCCCAAAGCTTTGGCTGAAAATACTGGCATTAATGGCACCGAAGTTATCAATCAATTGTATTTGGCCCATAAAGAGGATGCCGGAAAAAATGTGGGATTAAATATTGAGGCTGAGAAAGCTGAAACATTTGATGTCAGCTCGGCCAAAATATATGATTTACTTCAAGCTAAATACTGGGGAATTAAATATGCTGTGGGAGCCGCAAATACTATACTTAAAGTGGATCAAATTATTATGGCTAAACGTGCTGGAGGACCCAAACCACGTCAAAATGCTGGCAGCGATGACGAAAGTTAAATTTAGTTTATAATTGTTCTGCAACCATTTGGCATTTTCCTTACTTTTTTCATATAGGATTCTACTATATTGTTTTTTAAAGTATTTTCTTAAAAACAATATTTTTACATAATAACTCACTCACCTTTATTATATTGATCCTTTTTTTTAATGTTGGATTATATTGTAAAAGATTTTTGTTTCTAGTTTTACGGAATTTTTAATATAATTTGGAAAGCTTCATCAAACATTGCAAGTTCTATGAAAAATTTCGGAATAAAAACAACTGAAAAAAATAATAAAAACAAAATATATATAAAAAATATGAATGATCAAATAAAAAATATTTATAAAAAAATAACACAAATGTTAAAAATGTTTTAGTCCTTTTTTAAATAAAGCCTCTGAATTTGCACACTTCTAGACGCAAAGTGTATGTAGCCATGAATGAATATGATCCGCGGTCTACTCTGTATTTCGAAACTAAATGAAATGCTTTCGAATTTTTATGTTATTATTAATACAATTCGAAAGCATTTGCTTTCGTTTCGAATTAGGGATTAGATTTTATTGTATTCGAACTTATTAGTTTTGACATGTCAAAAGTTCAAGTCGTTTTTAATTTTTTCCACTAAAACTAGCAAATCTACAAAATGTTTAAATTTTTTATCTTCGAAATTAACATATATATACATACATACATACATATCGTTAGCTTAATATAGAAATACCCTAACTCATTATTTTTTTGAAACCATGATCCTTGAATTTTTCGATACATTAGATGTTTTTCTATCGAAATATAGAAATAACTGGATTTAAAAAAAATTATAATATTAAGGTAACGATTTGTATACAAAAACACTAAAAATTAATTACAATTTGATGGAAATTAGAAATGTCAAAAATTCCGTGACCAAACAACTATGAACATTAGGGCCTACTTTGTAACACGCAACGCTTGGCGTTCATAAATTTTGTATGTATTTTTTTTTTAAAGAGAAGTAACACTCAGGCAATGAATGCCTACTAATACTTATAGGTGTTACCTTCCTTAGGAAAGGGATAGTGATAGAGAAGACAGGTGTTGAAGGAAGAGATAGAGAAAAGCTTCTTCTCTTTTACAACTCTACGTTTTGCACGTTATAATTAATGCAGAGTTGCAGCGCCTCTGGTTTCAATGAGGTGCATTAATTTTTAGAAGATGTATTTAGTAGCCATTTTTATTCGTTATTTTTACTTCGCCGATGATTCTGCTACACAATACCGACGAAGGAGGGCGCTCTGATGTTACATCATAATTAGTATCTGCCGAAGTCGGTATAGTTCAGTGACCAGTAACTATGCCTTCATCACTTGAAGTTTCCTAACAACAATTGATACAAAGTAACAGTAATGCACATCAAAAAAATGCATGGTGTTATTATTTAATGACTGTCGCATACAGGGATTGAACCCAGGATCTTCGGTTTTGTATTTATTTATTAAACATATTAATGCAAAGTAAATTTGCATAATATGGTGTTGCACAAATATGGGCGGAGTAACGTAGACCATATGCCCGAGATGGTATATATCTTTATTTCGTTACTTCATCGCATTTGTAATGTAAAACTTAACAAATATTTGTTGCTGCCACCTAACAAAGCATATATAAGAAATAGCTCTATTTGACCAGCTGTTCAGGCTGAGCACAACGTGTTGACTATAGGTAGCGAAAAAATTTTATGATGGAAAATTACTCAACTGTTGAGTGGAGCGGAGATACTCAACTATGCGTTTCTAAGACAAACACTCAACGGTTGCGCAACTGTTACGTCTTATGAATGCGACCAATTACATTATATACATCAAGCCGTTTCTAAGAAGTAGCTGTTGGGGCCAACAGTTGCCAGCAGTTTCACAACTGTTGAGCTCAACAGCTACGTCTTATGAATGCGCCCAATGGAATTTTGGTGTTGGTAATGGCTTAAGGAAAAATATTGCAGCATACTTTAGCAAGAATAATTACCTTTATTGTCAATGGCGATTTTGCGGCGAAAGTCAGGCGTTTTCTAATAGATTAAAGAAAAATGCAGTGTTTTCTTTAATCAACTACAAATAGTCGAATTTGACGTCGAAAAACGCCAACCACGATAAGGGGGAATAATTTCAAAGCCGAAATATGTACTTCAGTTATTTACCTCAAACCATGCTATAAAATGAGTAATTTTCATAAACTTTTCTGTTTACATTTTACACTGAATGAAATAAAACACTTGATTTGTTAAGGGTTTTAACGGTTTTTACTGTGTCCCACTAGTTAACACATCTAATTTTTATTGAAATCTCCAAGCAAACAAATTTATATATTGATATATAATTTTTTTTGTATTAATTTTCAATTAATTTGAAATTCTGTTTAATGGTTGGTTGTTGGTAATTGTTTTTGTTGTTGTTTTTGGTGGTTGCTATCATTTTTTGTTGTTGTTGGTGTTTCCAAGTTTTGTTTAATGTCTTGGATGTGATTTAATACTAGTTAGAGTGTGTGTGTGTGTGTGTGAGAGAGAGAGGTAACAGTAATATCCTCTTTACGCTCGAAAATTAATTCGAGTTTATTTATTCTTTTTTGTTAATTAAGTTTTTATCATATTTTAAACATTTTCTCAACAAATTATTGATTAGTTTAAATTTTTTCTTGTTGATATAACTATACAAAAAAAGAAATAAATGTTTTTAGATGTTCATTTTAAAGTGAATGTTTATTTAAATATTTTATATCTGGTTTTTAAATATCTTGAGAAATTTAAGCTTTTATTTGCAATAAATTTTTTTATATAAGTTTTTTTATAAAGTAAAATTTTAAACTTTTCAGTTATAGTGTAAATGATTTTTATTTAAAAAAAGTAAACAACATTGATTTCATTAAATTATTTTTTTCTCTTTAAAACGAAAAAATTTATATGAAGTTCATGTTAATAAGAGAATAACTTATTTGGTTATCAGTGACTAAGGAAAAAAGGAAATTTCAAAAGCTTTCAATATATTTCAACATTTTATTTAAAAACAAAAACAACCTGAAAATTTCATTAACCAAGATAAAAAATTATCTTTTTGAGATCATTTACAACCCTAAAAATTGCAGTTTTTTATTACTTACTTCTAAATTTCTGCTGTTTGCTCACGACAGCAGAATTCTAGCAGTAATGTAAATAATAATAAATATATTTTACTTTTTGTTTAACAAAATATAAATTTGAAAAAAAAACATCTACTAAGAGAGTAAAATAATCCAAACTACGTTTAAAATTTTGCTGTTTGCTCACGGCAGCAAAACTCTAGTCGTAATATTTTTTTAAATTTACCCCTTTTAAAATATAATTGGTTTTGATTTATTATCGAATTAAAAAACAGGAATAAGTTTTTGCCTTTTTGTAATTTGATTTCAAATTTGGTTTTACATATACATACATATACAATTTAAAGTCTGTTTAAGCCCCACGAATGCAAAAATCTTTACTTTAAGGTTTTGTTATTCTGTTAAACATTTAGAATATTTTTAATAATGACAGCAAAACTTCAACCATAGTTTGTCGCTATACAGCGCACCCAATACTTTTTACTAATCTCTGCAATCTCATATTAAAGCTATATTTCGCTATGTTTAAATTTCGCTGTTTTGCGCCACTTACATACATATATTTATTTCCTTAACTTCTTTAAATTCACCTTATAATAAATCTCCATATTTTTTATGACAGATTTTAGAAATAGCTTAATCTAAGAGTTGAATATTGAATATTTAAAAATTTAATTTTATGTCTACCTATTAATTTTTACCAGTGTGCAATACTTATACCTTTAAAATTAAACTAAAGTTCTACGAGTACCAATGCTTTACAATTTCGTTGTTCTGTTATTGCTAATACATATATTTTAAAACACCATTTTCTTTTACTAATAGAGACCATGGAAATTTAAACTGTGGAAAACTTTAATGCCGAAGACACGATTTTATAAATTTTTATTTAATTTTTACGACTTACTATAAGGGTTGGTTTAACAAGTACGACCATTCAAAAGAAGTTATATTGCATATTATACTCGAAATTAAAAAATGTAAATTTTTACTATCCATTCTACATATTGCGCAAAAATTTTAAATTTTTGTTAGCAAATTTTTATTTTATAATGAATTTTATTTCAAATATAATGATTAATAAGTTTTAATTTCTAAGAGAAATTTGAAACATGAGAAAGCAATCGATATATTTCTCTTCCTTTTTATGAAATATTTCTTTTAAAGTTCTGAGTTTCAAAAAAAATATATAATATTTTTGCGCATTCGAAGTTTAAAAAGTTTCAATCCAAATTTTTTTCAATTCGTATTTTTAAATTCAAATAGTAAATTTTTTTTATCTGGATTTTAAAAAATACTGATTTTTCCCAACAAAATTTTAAAAATAAATTGTTAAATAGAAAAATCTATTTTTATCCGAGTTACACAAATTTTTTTTTTTTGCATTTTGCAAGTTGTCTAGAAAATTTTGATTTTTAAAAGCAAATTGTATGTAGATATAAAAACTTTTTTAAAAATTTATGTATTCAAACAATTTTTTGAATATAAATTTCCAATAAGTTTTCAAAATCGAAATTTGTTTCCTGTTTAAGCATAAATTGCAAAACATGCTTTCATAATCAAATCTCAAAATATTTTTTTGTTGTAAGTTTTTTATAAAACTTTTAAAAATTTAAAAAATTTTCAAATACTACACAATTTTTAAGATCAAAAATATTTTTAATTTTTTTTTATTCTTTTTTTTTTGTTTAATATTAATATATTAATGCAAATAATTTTTAATAAAATTTTTCAAAATTTTTTTTTTCTCAAAAATTTTTAAAGTCAAAAATATTTTCGACTTTTTTAAAAACGATTTTTAGTAGTTTTAAGTTAAATTTTAAACATTTTGATATTTATTAAAAATAACATTTTTCGTTTATAAAAAATGTATTAAACAAATTTTCCCTATAAATTTGTTTAACAAGCCTTTTATAAATCAAAATATTTTTTATGAATAATAATTCCTTTAATGTATACATATCTTCAATATATGTATGTAGAAACATAAATCCTTTCGTTTTATAAAAACAGCACTTAAGTTTTCATTCCAATTTAAAATAAATCGCTTCAAAATCATTTATGGCCTTAAATATAAAAATTTTTGTGTTTTTAAAGTTTATTGGTAAAATTTTCTAGCATTTTGTTGCGGAATTGAATATTAATTCAATTAGAAAAATTTATTGCATTTAGCAAAAAATTCGATATTTACGGCCGTATTGTAAAAATAATTAATTTGTATTTCAAGTGTGTTTTAATCAAAATATATTTTTTTTATTATTATTTTTTATAATTTAACACAAAATTTTTTCTTAACAGAATTAAATTAGAATTTTGCACTTTTTTTTGTTTTTTTAAAGAAGTTTATAGAAGATTTTTTTGATTTTGAAATTTTATACTTTAAATGCTAAAAAAAAGTGTTACGCTTTTTTTTAAAGCTACTTTTAAATTAATAAAGTCTGAATGAAATTTCTACAACGCAATGTAACGTCGGAACGCGATACGAGTATAAAAGCAACAGAAGTTATTTGAAAAGAAAACAATACTGTTTTTTCTTCGTTTTTTATGTAAAATACGGCGTTGCATTGCGTCTTAGAAAGTTAAGACAAAAAAAAATATCATACACACGTATTAAAATAAATTTTGAAATTCGAGTTCTTTTAGAACATTCCAATATTCTAAGCAAAATTTTCAAAGAAACATTTCCTTTTCAAAGAGAAAATTTATGTCAAGACTTTGTTATTACAATTTTCGATCTGTCATAATTGAAAACCCTGGTAAGAGACGTAAGTGGAAGCGAACGAAAGCTGTCGAGAAAAGAGAAAGTAACATTTAGTTGAGTGGGTTTCGTTCGTTCAGCTATTCTTGCGACATCGTGAAACAAGTTTTTCTCGTGAAATATATATGTATGTATGTATATATTTTTAATTTAGTGCAATTTAATTTAATTAAAGTTTTTTATGCTTACAAAAAGGCTATAAGCGTTCAATGTTGTGGATACTGAAATTATTTGAAAATTTCCTTTTTTTCTTGTTGTTAACGCTAAGTTTGTTTGCTAAAAATTTTAACTATTACATGTGTTTTGACTTATATTATATATTATAATATTGGTTTGAAACTTTGAAAGGATTTATTTAATTAATAAAATGTGCTTTACGTTTTTTTTATATATATGTATTTTTGAATAATATTGTTTTCAACAAGCGCGCTATTATATTTGTTATATATTAAATATTTTTCCATTATTTATGGATTAAAGAGTATTTAAAAAGAGCAAAATCTACTAAGGCTATTTGAATTAATATTTTTTAATATATTTTTTTTTTTGCTTTTTGTTTAAATAAATATTTAATAACATTTGCTTTGAAAAGTTAACTCTGAAACTTGTGTGTAACATTTTAACCTTTTTTTTTGTTTATTAATTTTTATTGTTTTTTTTATTACTTTTTAATTTTTTTATTAAATTTATATTTCAAGTGATCACATGAAAGAAAAATTATTTGCTTTTGTTTAAATCTACTCTAGATATTGTTGTAACATTTTTGTTAATAATTATTCGTTTTTTTAATTGCCATCAACAAAACTGTTTAAGTTTTGCTTTGCTGTAGTGATACTTTATGTTATTAATAAAATATTTGAATATTTGCTTTTGCTTTTACGAGTAAATTGCGTTTGCTTTTTGATTGTCCTATAGAATAGGACAACAAATTTTATTTATAACAAAGAAAATTGCAAGAAAGTATTTTGTGAATATTAAATATTTATATACTATGTATTTTATTTTTTTTATAAGTTTGTAATAAATTATCGTTGGAGTTCCATTTCAAAATTTGTATTATAAGTTATATAATTCTTTGTGTGTGTTAAATGAGTTATAGATGTAGATTATCAGAACTGGTTTGCTCGTGTTAAGTAAGAGATGGTCATTGAAATTTTTTTTTAAATCATTTTAAAATATTTGAAGAAATCTAGCTTCAAGCATGAAATCTTAATTTTTAACTAGGAAGTTTTTTAATTATATATTAATGCTAACAAATAATTGGCTACTCAGCAATACGAATTTACAGAAATTTGTTTCGAACTGCAACGTTAATAACATTCAAAATCGATTTTTTTTCGATTCGAATTACCCCTCTCCCCGCACTGGAGGGGTGGGTCTAATTATAAAATCCAATACACGAATAAAATAATAAAAATAGCACAATAATAAATAACATATCGCATACTGTAATTTAAGTGTGATTCAAAATAAAAGTTATTTAATCATACTTTTAAATAAAAATTCAATTTCGAAAAAGAAAATGTTAACGTGTGAATTAAATATATAGCAGAGCTGTAAAAGATTACAATCAATTTAATTGCAATCACTTGATTTCTCGTCAGTGATTTCTAATTTTTTGATTGCAATCAAAATCGTAAATTGATTTCATGATTTCAAATTGAATCTTTTTTAAATTAATTTATACATCAATTGATTGCAATTAATTTGATTACAATTAAATCTTAATTGCAATCAAAATGAAATCAGAATCAAAATAATCGTTCTTTTCAAACAAAACTCCTTCTATTGGAAAAAATGCTCAAATTCATGAAAACTGAAATATTTTCCACATTGTTTTTTTAATGTTATGTTTGTTATCACCTTTCCCAATAAAGGCACGAAATTAATAATTTTTATTTTCACTTTTCCGCTAAGATTTGCATTAGAATTTGTTGGTTTCCACCATAAATCTGGGGGTTTCCACTAATACTATGGAGGATCCTGTAGCCCGTGCATTTTAAGGGCCACTCAGACTATTATACATGTATAAAGACTTTTGTGGAAAATGCAGCTCTGACATGTTGAGTTGTTATTGTTATTTTGTAATTTTTGAAACAAATATAAGAGCAGGGATGAATTTTCGTCAAAAGTATTAATACTTGTATTATAGTCTGGAGTATCATTTAAGGACACAAAGGTCAAAACCACAAGCTTAAACTCAACCTCTCTAAGCGCTCTACAATATTTTATTCAATGCTACCCCTTTAGATTTGATTTCAGGCAAATTGATTGAAATCTTATGATTTCAACAAAAATTTGATTGCAATCAAATTGATTGCAATCAATGATTTCTAAACAAAATGATTCCAAAATGATTGCTATCACGAAAGATTGCAATCTTGTAATGATTTCATTTTGAAATCTGAAATCATTTTGAAATCAAAAGAATGAAATCAGATGGCTGAAATCAATTTGATTGCAATCACAATTGATTGCTCAGATATATAGTCACGCTCTTTATAACGAGAGACTTTATGGAATTACAATTATTGACACAATGTTTTGTGTTGGAAATTTTAGTTTTTTTCGCTGCTGAAAATTAAAAAAGCAAATTTCTCCTTTTATAATTACATTTGAATTTTTTTAATGGAGATCTTTCGGTTTGAATTGATATTTATTCGACTTCAAATCTAATATTAAACGAATTGTGAAAATATTTAAAATATCGAATAGATGTAATTTATTTAAATTTGCGGCCTTTCCCACGATGTCACCAGAAATCGTTCGATCTACAACTTGTATTGCAAACAACAATAAAATTAGAAAATTTGTTTTCGTTTTCATTATAAGTTTTCGATCGAACGATTTCTGGTGACGTCGTGGGACAGGCCGTTAAGCTAAAGTTTTCAAACTTTAAATTTTTCGTCGTAGTCTTTTTGTGTTTGAATTTTTTTAATGGAGACTTTGAATTCTATATAAGTAACTAACCATCATTAATCTATCTGATCATATTGCACGAAACTTGAAAATATTTCAATGTACGTAATATAAATAAAAATATTTTGAAATTTCGTTCGATATTGAATGCCATGAGTAACGTTTTCATTAATAATTATTGTTTTGTATAGAGTTATAACCCCATATTCATAAAAAAATAAAATGAATTTGAAATCGATTTTAGGAAAATTTTCTATGAAAAATTTTAAATTAAATACATTTCATATTCATTTTAAATGTTATGAATATGGGGTTAAAAATATAAGTAAAATAAAAGAAATATCTATCGAATATTCTAATTTAAGTTAAATTTTTTAAACTTAAAATTTTTCATCACGAATCGTAGCAATCTATTACTTTGTGCAACAGATGAAGACTTTTGGAAAAAAACACCGACTGGACAGTATAGGTACGATATTACTACTAAAGGTTAGAAAGATCCTATACTCAGTTTGGCGAATTTGGTGACCAATTTTTTTGTATAGGCCTCCAAAGATTTCGATGCTTTTAATACGAATTCTATATAGAAATTAAGAACACTGTGCAACAGTGAAAAAATCCACGATATTGTACCAAAGGGTTGTAAGACCCTATACTCCGTTAGGTGATTTTGGTGACCATTTTTTTTATGGGCCTCCAAAGATTTCGAAAACCAGTGCGCCCTCAAAAAATGTTGTCTTCAGTTTTTGGCCAACAGCTTATTCAGCTTTGCTGATAGCTATAGACTATATGTGGGAATAACGTAGCTAATAGTCTACCGACCATACCTTGTTAACATCGTATGACAAACAAATTATTTCTTCCTTCACTATTTTTTGTTGTAAAAATTAAGGAAACATTTTTTTTCGCCTTTTTCAGATTAACTTTCAGGGACTCCTGGGGGTCTACTCTGTAATTCGAAACGAAAGCAAATGCTTTCGAAATGCAATGTTAATAACATACAAATTCGAAAGCATTTTCTCTCGTTTCGAAATAGAGATTAGACCCCCAGATTTTTTTAACAATATTTGCAAAGTTGTAGTTACGGTAAAGCTGAACAACATTTGTTAAAATATAAATAGAATTTGAACGTGTTTAGACACCCTAATAGCTTACACGGACCACTTTTCGCCTTAAAAATTGTCGTTTATCACAACCCAGACAAAAATTGCCAACCGTACAAAAAGTGTAGCACTGGGAAAGCACATTTAATCAAGAAACCAAGAGGCTTATTCTGTATTGCGATGCGCAAATGAAATACGATGTGAAAGAAATTTGGTATTCTATAAGAATTTCGTAATCGCATTCGAATTTTATTTCAAACGTCAAATTTAAAGTTAATTTTGTTTGTAGTTGTCAAATATATCAACTTTAATTTATATAGTACAATAATTTTTTTATAAACATTTTCACATTACAGAATAGCAACTTTTTCGAATTTTAAATGGGAATAAAAAAGAACTTTGCGAACATCGTAACATATAATAGCAATTGTTCGCATTTGTGTATTTTCGAGTCGCATTGACTTTCGCATCGCAATACAGAATAAGCCGCCAAAACCGTTTGCCAACGTTACATTGTTGTCGACAGCAATTGACTAGTACTTTCAACAGAATCTTGCTATTTTCAAGTCTTTATAGGATAGTAGAAGTAATTTTTCCTTTGTTCTCTAACTCACTCAAATAAAAATTCAACACATTTTTTACGAAAAACATTGTAGCGTTGGCATAATAAGCTCAATAAAGGATTTTAACAAATCTTTAATGTTTGTTTGTTTGTCGACAAAATACGACAAGTAAATAAAATTAAAAAGTGATTGTACAATCACTTTAAAACAATTGCTACATCCTATAACAAGGAAAAAACGGAATTGTGCAGCTTTCGGGTTTTTGCTAAATTCATTAAATCACACATTTATGGATATCTAGTAGATTTTGTTGCACTGTTGATACACTTTCTTGTAATAAATATGAAAATGAATTCTTTGAAATTAATTCATGTACTAATTACTTATTAATTTTGTGATGAAGTGGACAATCAATGAAGTGCTGGGAAAATGTTTTACTAATTCGAAATGATAATCAACTTTATCGGAAATAAAGTTCATGCAAAATGTGTTTCCTTTCCCTAAAATTGTGGTCGGTAATCTTGTGTTGTTGTTGAGTTAGTGTATTATTTTTTGTTAATTGGAAAACAAAGTTTTCACCTCAAGGGTGAATATTGGAAAAGCATTGATTTTTTGTTTGTTTTCTGAATACTTGCCCATCGACATGAAAAACATTCGGTAAACCGTAGATCGAAGTTATCATTTGCGTTTTGTCAAAGCACTTTAAACGCTGAATATCATAATACTTGCCAACGTTTGAACCACCTAAGAAAACGCTTTGGCAACGTTGACCAGATTGTATTCTTCTAAATGCACAATTCTCTGTTGAGTTTTAACAAATGTTAATTTTTGTTTTTTTAGTGTGAACTCTTAGCTACATACATTACTGTCATATATAGTTAAGCGCTATCACCATTTTTTGAGGGAGCACTAATTTTTGAAAAAAATATTTAGACCCCCAAAAAATATTGGTCACCAAAATCGCCAAACTGGGTATAGGGTTTCGAACTGTCAAGACCGTGTGGATTTTTCACTTATGCACAGTGTTATTAATTTCTAATAGAATTTAAATAATTTCATATTGCAGTTTTTTCGTATTAAGAACGTCAAAATACGTATATCAAACTTTATTTTCGATTTAATCGCAAGGGACATGTAATACAAAAACTAAACATTTTTGTAACATACAGACAGGCTGTAAGATTTTATCGTAAGCGAAAATTTATGTATCTAAATCATATTTGATTATTTCCACAAAAAACCTTCTGCGTAAAACTTAAAATGTTCGTGGCTTGCGATTAAATCAAAAATAGTGCTCGGTATTTGAAATAGAAATTTCGTAATTTCTAAATCAAGAGAAATTTCGAACATTTCATATCGTGAATGCCATAAACGCCAATACAGCTTAAGCGACAGAATTTTCGAGCTTAATTTTTTTTACGAAAATCAATTATTTACGATCATAAGTACTAGATTTTCGTCAAAAAACGAAATTCCAAAAAAAAATGTCGCTCAAGTTTTTTTTTGCGGTTATGGCTCGATATCTAAACAAAAATTTATAATAATTTCATTATATCCCTAGCCTTATTTTCGATTTAAGCGTAAGCACCAATTTTTTTCCTATAATATTCAAATACGATTTACTGCCCGAATTTTAAAATTTTTAAATAGTTTTGGTATTTTGATAATTGTAAACTAAAATTTTAATTTCAATAAAAAAAAGAGTTTATATTTTACATGTCCCTTACGATTAATTTGAAAATAAGACTCGATATTTAAAATTTTAACAGAAATACAGATTGATTTGGAAATAAAAATTCAAAATTTTGAACTGTAAAATTTTTACTTCGAGTAATAAATTTTCATATATTATTAAGGTTATAAAACATGTTTTAAAAAATTATATTAAATTTCAAATAGAATATTAAAACTGTTATTGAAAAAAAAAAAATCGAAAATCAAACAAATCTAAAAATTAAATATATGAAATAATATTTAACTATCATAGTTTTGATAGCTTACCTAAAGTTAGTTTATTTGCTGAAGCCTTAAAAATTACTGAAATTTCTTAGAAAGAAAATACTTTTTACGGTTTTCAATTAATTTGTTTATTTCTTTTCATATTTCTTTTTGCATTTTAACGCAGAGGCTTTCAATCGGCCATCTCTAATGAATATGCATGTTTGTGGAATTATTTTATTATGTATTTAAATAATTAGATCTTATTATATATTGATATATATTGTTTGCCATCCATTTTTTTGTTTGATATTTGTAAACATACGATAATATTTAATTGTTGTTCAATCAAATCTGTTATCCAGATTAATAATATATATTATTATTATTATTTATATACGATATATGTATAGATAGATATATTCATGACTAACATGTTGGTTGTATTGTTGTTTTATATTTGTGGTTATATTTTATAAATAATTATTTTTCCATATTTCCGTATGCTTGCTATATTGTTGGGTGATGTTTCCTTAGCAAAGACATTGACTTTGTAAGTATTAAGAAGAGTTCTTATATTTCTTGGTTTATTTTGATCGAATCGAACTCTTTTTTTTGAGATTTTCAACAACAAGTTAATTATTTGTTGACCATAAAAAGTATCGGGTAAAACCATAATGTTTTTCCAGTGGCTTTAGATGTTTCTCATTTTTTTTTATTAGGTGGTAATTTCTATATTAATTCCACTGTTATAATTTTTCTTCCTTCGTAATTTTATGCAATCTCTTCATTAAAAGCCTTCCCATTTTCCATCATCAAATAACTCTGCCTCATGCTGCACAAATGTACTCTCCTAATCCTCCTCCTTCTACCCTCCCGCTTCTTCATTAATGCATTTTTAATTTTCATTTAAAGTACAGTGCAGGATGATTTCTCGCGGAATGGATTAACTTTTTGACTAGTAAAACCAGTCAAAAGATAATCTTCCTGTTCATGTTGCGATATGTAGCGCATCATGGCGGCACATGACTCCGAAACAGGCTGACGATCAACAGCAGCTTCGCGTCTCAATTGTTCGACAATAATGCGTTGCTGTTGCAATGAAGAAGACATAACGTCCATAACTGCTGTCTCTGATAGTCCTATGGTGCAGATTCGTTTTGTTGTAATAATTGAAAAGGGATTTAAATTTGTTAGGGGAACAATTACTAATTAAAATTAATTTCTGTTTAAATCTACTTTAAATATTTGGGAGTAATATAAGAATACTGGATGATGGTGATTGCTAATTTGTTAGAAATTATAAATTTTTAGTGCAAAATTAAGCGTAGTAGTGACATGTGGACTGACAATATTTTTTGTGGGTTAGACGAGAATAAGCTTGTCTCTCTTTTTTTTTTTGGTTTAGGAAAAAGCTGCAAAAAATGATTTTTTTTTTGGAGTAGAAAAATAAGAAAATACATATAAAAATAAATAATATAGCCAAAGTCTCTAGGGATTAATTGATGTTAATACACGCAAGCACATTCATATATGTACATACATAGATACATATGTTAAAAAAATACACATACAAGCATACATAACGAATTAATTACACATATACCACTCATATTTAAAACAAATATTTATACAAAGAAAATAAAAAAACCCCGTTAAATAAACTAAATGGTCTTTCCAAATGAAACTCGTAAGAGAAACCTAGAGATGATTTTTAAATACCTGTCGAATGATACCCATTTTGATATAGTTCGCCGATTTTTTATTTTTTCGTATTGAATTTGAACACGCATGATAAACACGCATGATAAACACAATACCCTTCTTTGCTTTGCGCAGTAAAGGTAAAGGTACTTTTCGGCAAACAAAAAATTATTGTTACCGGCATGTATTTATGTACTTTATCATTGATATTTTTTTTCCTTCTGACAACCAAACTGAAAGTTGATTGCTGTTTATTATATTGTACCATATGGTACAAGTATGGATGTAACGAATGCGACCGAATGCGAAAACGAATAATACATTTTAATTTTTGCAAAAGCGAATGCGATAGCGATTGCAAATGTTACAATACGGTAAAAAATCACATGAAAATAAATTTGTATAAGAACATGAGGTTGTGTTTGTATACATAGATCTACTTGAGTCTTAAATTCAAGAAAAATTTATTAATTTATTAAAATTAAAAATTCTTAGAGTCTGAACACAATGTAACGATTTTTTATTGCGGTGCAGATTTCCACACGATTTTGAAGTAAAAATCCGCAGTGCGGGACGGAATAAAATTAAAATCTTTTTTATTTTCATTGCGGACTTTCTTATTCTCTCAATTTTCTCTTGCTGCCGTTGCCGTAGTTTTTGAACATTATTGTAAGAAAACATGATTTTGAAGTTCAAACATTTTTGTCATATATTATAAAAGTTTAAAAAACATATCAAATATATCTGCGAATGTATAAAATGTTAATCATTTTGTGTTTTTAGTTATAAAAATGTATGCACTAAAAAATTATTAAAAGTTTAAACAAACAATGACTAGTATTGCTGGCGCCGTCTTCCGTTGTATTATGTTTTTTTTCTCTCCCGCAACGAAAAATCGCACCGCACCGCAAATATTGTGTTTATACTCTTAACCAGAAAGATATGTATGTATGCAAAGCAATTTCATATGAGGTATACTCAGCTCAATTCACTTTCAGAAATTTATACTTAAAATGTCAGAAAATTTATACTTAAAATGTACTGAAAAATGTGTCTTGACATCCCAGGTACATATATTCAAATTACAAGGGGCGAAAATAGTCACGCGATCCCTAGCGACCACCTAGTATGGATTCGCCTTGTATGTATGTATGTATATGAAATCATATTATAACAAAAATTAAAAATTTTAAAAACCCCCGAATATTTCTAGAAAAGGTGTGATATCTTGTAAGCGGCTGAACCGATCTTCTTAAAACATATCTAAGAACCTTCTTGATCAAGTCACCTTGAAAACAAAAAAAAACTAAATCAAAATCGGTCCATCCGTTTGGTCGGGGTTAAAAATAATTATAGATAATAATTATAAAATAAATTTACGAAATGTTAGGCAATCAACCCATTCGTACTTTCACCCTAAAACCTTATACTAAGTTCAACACTTGATGTGAAATGCTGTTAAAATACAGATTAAGAAAAATTGGAATGAATTGCTCATAAAATATGTTGCAGAAGAAGTACTCTATTCATCATGGGAAATATTTTCGCACAAACCAAACACTGCCTTTTCTTTTTCAAAAACTGAAAAATATTTCTAAGCACCGATTGATTTTGGTTTAATTTTGATACTTATGAGAACTTATTTATAGAAAAGTTTTCCGCTAAAATTGAAAAGCTTTGTTAAGAATGCTTTACTTGTAATTATATATTTGAATGAATATGAAAGTATTTAAATTCTCGCATAAACACATGATCTCCATTGACAAGCTAATGTAAAAATCATGCATGTTTCACCTAAATCGAACCAATGCGTCATCATTTGAACCCATGACTTAACATATGATTTGTCATGTTTTTTCTTGCTGGGTACATACATACATATATTCAACATACCCAGATACGTTCATAGATTTATTATAAGGTCAGACTGATAATGTTTCAACTGCACACATGAACTATTAATAAATATATAGACATACTTATGTATGTACAAAGGAATTCGTTTATAAATTAAAAATGGATAAAAGAAACTTAAAAGTCTTCTGCAAAAATAAAAGTTCTTTGAAATGAAGTTAATTTGTTTTTAATAAACTACACCAACATTAAAGTTAAAGTCAAATCTATAAATTTTGTTAAAAGAAATATATATATTCGGTACAAGTGCGACTTCAGAAAGTCGAAACATTTGGTTTGGTGGGTACATGGAAGTATATACATACTCGAATTTTCGATATTTTTTATGAGAAGCAAAAAACTGAAGAAAAACTAAGGTATTTACATGCAGAAATAATTGTTTAAGTGGCCATAAGTCCTTGATCTAAGATCTTCAAGGGGGTGCAATTAATACCTTGTCTCCCAGAAAATGTTAAAAACGCGATTTCGAAAAAAATTCAGTTACGCCCTTTTTATGTTAAGCCATCGATATGTATGTTCATATGTACATACATACATATTCAAAAGACAAGTGCGGTGCTCTAAAAAAAATTTAAATTAAATCGATGAAGAATTTAATGCTTTAGCCACAAAGGATTAAAAATTAATGGAGAGGGTACATCATTACAAATGACTGCTGAAGGGAGCGGTAAGACAATGAAAAGCAATAGATTTAATATTAACCAAATGCAAAAACCACACACACACTCACAGTCTACAAAAGCAAATTAAGGGTTAAGGCAAACAACAAAAAACAGCAAACTCGTACAAATTTTCTTTGTAAAATCAAATAGAAAACTTCTAGAAATTCACTTTCGCAGATAAATATTTTAAATTCATAAAAATTTTAATTTTTTTCTTAGAGTTCAAAGTGAGTGCTTATATCAATAGTTTTTTTTTGTTTTGTTAGATTATGTTAGTTTTTTTTTCACAATTTCACCACAAACAATTCACGAAACATATTTTCATTCCTTTAATTTTAAACAGATAAACATTTAGTAATTTTTTAAGATTTTGTTAATTTTACCTTCTTTAGCCTACAATAAATTTGACTAGTTGTTAGTTTTGCATGTAATTTAATTATTTTCCTTAATTTTTCTATCCCAAATAAAATATACACACCCAAAATGAAAACCTTTCCTGACTAGTGCTGGAGAACACCCGTTTCACAAATGGATTTTTTCAATCACTCTAGAATAATGTCAAACATTATAATGCTTGAATAGTGCTGCTGTCAAAACTTGGCGCTTGTCAGCAAGAAGGTATCGCAAGAACTATTTTCTTTTTTATTCTATCTAATCTGACAGCTAAAGCAAGCAAATGTTCAGCATGAATAATGCAGAGTAGCAAATCGAAAACACCTTGTGTCAAAACGCCTTGGCTTGACGCTGATAATTACTTTGTGAAAAACGCAGAGTTGCCTAGAATGCGAGTCTCTGTATTTAATGTACCATAACTTGATTTGATTCCACTGCTCCCAAATCGCTCGATTGTCATTGTTGTTACAAAATAGTGTTGTGCTTATCAGCTCTTTTGAGTGACCGCTCTTTTCAGCTCAGCTCACTTTACTGAAGTATTTCATTCAGTTAGCTCAGTAGCTCAGTTCATTTGTAGTGAAACATTTTTTCAAGCATAAAGAAAGAAACATAAAAAGTGACAGATTTATACAGAGTGTGTTTGTGTGTGTGTCATACATTGCAAAACGAGGCAGATGAAGTATAAAAAATAGATAACAGTTAAATAGTTTAATGAGTGGAATTTGTTAACAAATATACATATCTACATATGTATGTGCATACATATGTATACTTTTTTTTATGTATGTACTTGCACGACACAAAAAAATTGCTGAAAAAGCACAAGACTTGTACCGAACTCTTTCATTAGGTCGTTTTAGACACAAACCCACTTAAATTACATAGGTTTGTGTCTAAAACGAGCTGCTGAATAAGTCCACATGTTATTTAAATGAGTTTGATTATAGGTTTATGTCTAAAACGAGCTACTAAAAGTGTTCGATACAAATGTAGAAACAACTCAGTACTGGGGGTTAATTACGGCATTCGATTCGTTTCGAAATTTTAAAATATTTCTAAATAAACTCTATTGAAATATTTTGTAATTTCGTTCAGTAACGAGTGCCGTAATTTTCCCCCTGAGCTGACAGCGCTCAGTGAATTGAACGGCTCACAGCTCTCAGTTAAGTGAATCGTTCAATTGAGCTAATTCGTTCATGAGCTACACAGCTCTATTACAAAAGTTTCATACCATTTTCTATGAATCGTTTATTTGCTACAGGGTCATCTTTATTACTTTCAAATTTACCCAAGTTTTTCATTAATCCTAGTAAGAAAATGGTTTCACTGGAACAACTTGTAGAAAACAATAAACGTAGCCGAGAGATCATAGAATGCCTCAAGCAGGAAGTAAGTTATCCAGTGCTACACTGAGAGTAAACATGAAAATGTTAGGTTGGAATAAATGCCCAGTTTGAATCGCTTCCACACTATGGAACTAATACTTGTCATTGTTAATATAAATACATTGGGGTGGCGCCTCAGTTTATTGGTTTTCGAAATTAGTTTCATTTTATTTTCTATTCCGCTTTTTAGCTGGCAGCAATACGTGGTGAACTTATAAGTCGCAAGAAGCGTGAACTTATTGCTGAGAATGTTCGGCTACAAAAGCAAGTGGAATTGACCAAAGCTCAATTAATAGCATTGGAAATAAAACATGGTAAAAAGCAAATATCAGTTCCTGGTGCACGCAATTTATGCACAGATGCCAAAACGCCGGTATCACCGTCAGTTGCGGCACTTGCTGCACAAAACCACGAAGCAAATCAAGATGCAAAACAAAAACTTGTTAAAGAAAAGAAAACCAAAAAAGAAAAACAGTCTGCTGGAGATAACACTGCTGCAGAAGAATTGCCCATAGATGTACGACGCTTAGATATGCGTGTGGGCAAAATCATTGAGGTGGACCGTCATCCCGACGCAGACAGCTTGTATTTAGAAAAAATCGATTGCGGTGAACCTCAGCCCCGTACCGTTGTTTCCGGCTTGGTCAAATATGTGCCCATTGAAGAAATGCAAAATCGTATGGTTGTAGTGTTGTGTAATCTTAAACCTGCCAAAATGCGCGGTGTTACCTCAGAAGCTATGGTTATGTGTGCTTCGACAGCGGAAAAAGTTGAAGTGCTGAGCCCTCCTGCTGGTTCGTCACCAGGTGATTTGGTACACTGTGAAGGTTATCCTAGACTACCCGATCCTCAAATGAATCCTAAAAAGAAAATCTTTGAGACATGTGCTCCTGACTTGAAAACGAATGATTCTCTGGTGGCTTGTTATAAGGACGGCGCCTTACATGTGCCCGGTAAAGGCAATGTTGTGGCACAGTCATTAAAAAATGTTCAAGTTAAATAGGATTTCATACATATGTATATAACTTGTATACTATTCAAAAAAAGGACAATAAATACAAATTCTTGAAGTTAAAAAAAGCTTGTTTTAAACGCGCTGATCCAGCTTACGCCTGGGGCGGGGGTTTATTGTGATTTTTTTAAATTATTAGTTTTACTACATTTATACCACATCATATTAAAATGTTTCACTAGCTTTTCGTTTCAAAAAATATGTACATATCGTTGACTTAGTCAGCAAGCTTGTTATTTATGTATGTCCACTTTTTATGAAAATTGAGATTTTAATGTAATATGTATAACTAAAAAATCAAGCACATGCCAAGTCCATATTTATAGTGCGTGAACATGGGAAATCTTGTAAGCCTCGCATTTGAAGAAAAATATAAGTTTGAGACTTATGTTTAAGGTGAAGGATGTGTTACATATGTTTTTTTATAACCAAACTGTTTAAAAGTTCAGATGCCAAGTCCATATTTATAGTGCGTGAACATGGGAAATCTTGTAAGCCTCGCATTTGAAGAAAAATATAAGTTTGAGACTTATGTTTAAGGTGAAGGATGTGTTACATATGTTTTTTTATAACCAAACTGTTTAAAAGTTCAGATAGCTTAAATTATGGAATTTAATTACATTTAAGATATACATACATATATATATGTACATATATAGCGCTTTTTGAACTTTAATGGTTTCCTCTCTAATTGCCTAATAATGGAATTACCCACTTGTTTCAAATAAAATTTTTGCCGGACAATTTTTTTAGTTTACAATTTTTATATTTTATATGATAGCTTTCATTTTCCGGACAAAAGTTTTCGAAATTAGTGAATCGTGTTGCAGAAAACCACCACTAATAGAAGTTTTGTTCGGAAAAAGATTTATTTCGGAAAAAATGGGTGAATCCAGAGCTTTATTTGGTATATAAACTTGGGTTGCTGTCTTCTAATTTAGAGAAAGAGGACACTAACTGAAAACATCCGAAATTTTCCATATAAAAGTAGGGGGAAAAAATTAAATAAACTTGATACATAAATTATAATAATAAATATCAAATCAAAACAGTACACTTTAAAAGCTTTATTTATAAAACTTATTAAGGCTTAATAAGAAAAATTTTGTAAGAAAATTTTTCTTAAAAACCCTTTATAGATAGAGCCTTCATAATATTTATAAATAAGACTGTAAGAGTTTAAAACCAGTATTTTGTATAGTAACTGGTCTTAAATTTTTAATGTATACTTTGTTTTGACTATGAATATGCGCTATCAAGTTCGACTTGATAACGGCAATAAATACACAGCACCTGAAGAGTAACGTTGAAACAAAATTTGTAAAGTAAAAAACTGTATATACAGTTTATTTCAAGTAATTAATGACACAAAAAATAAACTCTTAACAGCCTTATTTGTAACGAAAATTTGTCTTGAAGTTAGCAAAAGTGACTAAATTGAACTAGAAATTAACGTATTAATTTGACATTAAAAATCGGCGCATAGTATTTCTTTAACACACTATTCAATCTTAGCGTAACTTTTATATTTTACATTGTATTGCAAAACTCGTTAAGACCATGTTCAGTTTTGCCACTTATACTAACTTCATGCCCGCGTTTCGTTATGCAGAAGACTGTAAGAATTGATTGATTTATCTACCATTTCTTTTGTTATTCCATACATGGAAGCGGAATTTCAGCGTCCTTGACTCCCTTTTAATTAACAAAAAATACAACTAAAGGTTTGTCTTTTCCCGATGCCAATTTGTTTCGAGGACGACAAAAAAAGAGGGCCGTGTCCGGGAAAAAGAGAACGGATAATATACATATAGGTACATATGTATGTATAATTTGAAATTTATTTGCTGGTGGTTCAGCTTGTGGTTGTGGTGTGGTTGAAGTCTACTGATGATTTGTTTCAGCAACAATGAAATGCATATAGACCAAGCTGAACCACCAGCAAATAAATTTCAAATTAAAATATAATTATGACAATATGTCTAATAATAAATTTCTCATATGTATGTATTTACTAACAAAAATTCATTATTTTAACACTCACCTTAATCAATAGTTTTTATGTACATATGTATGTATGAACATATACATAAAGAATTTTTCTTATTAATACACTTGATTTTTTATTATTATATAATTTTGATAAAACACATAAAAAATACATTTGAATAACTAACTAATCACTAACTTTAATTTTTATAAAAACCAACTCGATTTTTTATATGTATAAGAAACTTTATGTTGAAGAAATATTTGTGTTTTTGCACTTGTTTGTACGCCAGTGCATATTTATAAAATTCAAATGCAAAGCCTACTATGATGAAATTTTCGGCATGAAAAACGTTAAATTCAAATGTATATATTAACAATTTTAGTACACGTCATATTTTTATCTTTTTGGCGGGGGTGGAAAATATCATTTTTTCCCTTGTTCTGAATGATTAGGTTTTCCAAGTTTGCAGTCCTTGTTCAACAAAGAAGAAAAATTAAATTAATTGTATATATTGACTGACTGTAACTTTTACCACAGTTTACTAGTATTTTTTCTTAAAATTTTTATTATGAAATTTTTAAAAGTCAATTCTTTCGGCATCTAAGGTGAACTTTTACACTTTTAAATTTCCTTCCTTCAGAAATTTCAAGGGCTTAAATCATTAGCCATTTAAGCTGTATATATATATATATATATACATATATATATATATATATATATATATATATATATATATGTTTCGCTTATTCTATGTTTCAATAATTTTTATTTTAGGGTTTAACTTATTTTCATACTAAGAACATACACATTTTCTATTAAAATATTTGTAAATAACTTTTATTACACTTTTTTAATACAATATTATACATACATTATTTTGTTAACATTCAAACCCCCTCTTTAATTTAACCATTAAAAAATAAAGAAAAATAAACATTATTATGGCAAGTGAATTAAAAAGATTTAAAGTAATGTTGGCCATAACAATTAACAGTCTCATGTTAAATCAACTGCGATATTACTGTTGCTGCTGCTGAGGACGTCTTAAGACCAAGGGTTGAGTAGCTGTTTCCACCACAATAGTTTTTGTCATAATATCGTAAGCCGTACGATTATTTTTAAAGAAAACCATAAGGAAAAACATGGGAAACAATAAACTTAAGATGACATTTTTGGCAACAGCTCGTACAAAAGCTCTTTTAAAATTTGGAGTTTCAGCAGGGAAGAGTAGAGCACGCATTTGCACACGATCCCCTTGGAAGCCCAATTGTATTTGAGGTAGTGGATCTACTGGTCTGTTATTGTTGGGTAATGGAACCATGGCCTCAACATATTTTATACTCAAACCCAAAACATGTTTGCCTACCGAGCCGCCATTAAAGAATGTAGTTGCTACAGCTTCATATAAACATACAAACAATTTTGTGGCAATTTCAAAGGCTAGAAGATCAGAAGAAAAAGCCAAAAAATCCATTGAATAAAGCAGAACTTCAGCAAAATCATCATTGTCCATGGCCTTATTCAAAAAATCCTTATCCATGTCCACCATTAAATTATATCCAAAAACATTAGTTACCACAAAGATGACAACGACTTTCAAGAAAAGCATTATTACCATATCAATTATTTCGGCCAAAAATCTTTTCCAAAATGGGGCTAGTACATACTCATAGCCGCCGGTGCGATTAATAACTTCAGCCTGGGCTTGATCATTCATAAGTCTCAATCCAAAGCCACCAACATTTAAATTGTTGGCATTTGCAGCAGGCTGATTATTTTGTGTTTGCATTTGTAAGCCCGCAAGGGGCATAAAATTACCTCCTGTTGCTGGTTGCGAAAATAATTGAGGATAGGAGGACATAAAATACCAAGGAAACATGGCCATGGCATTTTGTGAGATGTTTGCGTGTTTGACCCACTCGTTTAAGCTTGCAAAATAGGCTTCCTTAGTGGATATTTCTCTGGGCTGCAAATCTTTATCTTTTACATCTGTTGGATTTGTTGACGTTATTACTGCAGGTGCTTTTACTGCTGTTGATGTTGTGATTGATGACGAAGTTTTTGCTTTTGCAGCCTCTTCAACATCCGCTTTTTTATCTTCTTTTTCGCTCATTTTGTCCTAATATATGCTGCTTGCAAAGATTTCTCGGCCGTCTATATTGGTTTTCTAAAAAATAATGTTTGGATTGTGAATAAAAGTACACGTTAGTGTTTTGAATTATTTATTAACCCTCGCCTACAAAATTGTATTAATAGCAAAACATATACGCAAATTGCATATACATACATACATACATATGTGTGTAGGTAAAACCATTAATAAAAAATCTAAGAAATGCAGTGGGTCGGAAAGGGGATGAACATTTTTACAGATGTTAAGTCTCCAAACAGCTGTTCGAGTAAGCTGCCAGACTGTTGTCTTCTAAAATAATCGGAAGTAGCGGTGGTATTGAATAGTTCAAAGCGGAACTTTTAGAAATTGTTGATAAATTATCAGGGGTGTTCTGTAAACCGCGCGTTTTGAAATCGCCTAATTTACAGGAAAGAACTCAGTTAAAAAGGTAACGTATTGCAGCTTTTTAATTGCTTTTAATGTTTTAGATATTTTATACGAACTTATCTTCGAATGCACTAAATCGTCCGATCAGCAGAACTGTTTTTTGTTTTAGGAAATCGCCCGATTTCAAATGCGCGGTTTACAGCAGATCCCTGTGTAATAAATTGAATAAGTTTTCCGTGGTGAAGCCTACTTAAATTTCATTTTATATCAATGTCAAAACCTGAGAATTGTCCGCATTTCGCTGGCTGCCTTCGAATGTTCCCTATCGGAATAAATAACTCCCCAAATATCGTACATTCAACTGTTGTGGGCAACATGTAGTTAAAAGTATTTTTGTTGCATTATTTTAAATATTTATTTTTAATTTTATAACTAACATATTTATTTTCCTTATACATTTTCATTATTTATTAATATAATCTTATTAAAAAATCAAAACAAATACAATTTTAATTATTGTATTATTTCATTAAGAAATTATTTTGTTTTAAAATTTTTATAATTTTTAAAGAGCGATAGAGCACTCCTTTTTTCGTTTTGTATAAGCTAATTAATTTTGTATTATGTTTATATTTAATTAAATTAATAAAACCTTTACAAGATTATGTATTAAGTTTTGTTTAAAAAGAGGTTTAGGTAGAGACATTGTTTTTTAATTTATTATTTAGTTCGTTTTTTAGAAATAAAGTCTAAATAAACACACAATAATTTTCTCTTTTAATCAAAAGAATTACGAGCAATTATTTCATACTACATTAGTGTAAGATAAGGGAGTAGAATGTCGAGGCCCTGAAGACATGTATAATTAATTAATAGTTTCTTCGAATAATTTTTTATATAATACTTCAGAGTGAAATTATGAAAAAAGAAAACTTTCAAAAATTTCAAATCAACAATTCCCGTGGTGGGATAGAAATTGCGGGAGAGGAATATGGGATTTCGTTTAAGATAGTCATAGTTTTCACTTTTAGCGGCAAGTTGTTTAAGTATTCAGTGAAGTTATTATAATAAGAATTTATATTAAAAAATCTAATTATTTATTGCCATACATTGCCGATATTAAGATTACCAAACTGTTGTTGTAAACTTGATGTTGCAGCATTATTAGTCGAAGTACTGTTTGTGCCCATTGCGGCCGTGGGAAACCCACCTATCATACCTTGATGATGATGAAAGGTCGTTTGAGTTTGAATAGTAGGCGCCATGCCCGGAAACATTAGCGGAGCATTATTACCAGCTAAACTAGACATAAGACTTTGATTCTGCGTATGCATGAGATTTGCAGCAGCAGGTTGCCCAGTGGCCATAATGCCACCTATCGCTTGAGTATGTGGAAAACCTGTTTGCATAGGAAATTGAGCTGCGAAGCCAGCATTAGCTGCAGCGCCAGCACCGCCCATATGCATTGCCGACATTCCGGATGCAGTAAAAGCGGCCGGAGCTGTCATAACGGGAGCGTTATACATACTGGCCGAATTGGGTGGTGTCATAAATTGTTGTTGCTGTATGGCCGCTGGTACAACAGCGCCCATGAAACCTCCAGGTGTCATCCCTGTAAATGCTCCTGTGGCCCCAAACATTGCACTCTGTATATTTAATTGTTGCTGTTGCATAAAATTCATGGCCGGTGTTGGATTGGGTGGAGCCTGTCCGTATAAGGCCAGAATACTATCTTTTGTTAACTTTCCTGATTTGTCTTTATCGCCTGAGCTTGCCAATGAGCCCTGATTAAAAAAGTCTTCTTCCTCTTTGGCCAATGCATTTTGCGAGGCGTTTGTATTATTGCTCAAATGTGCAGTATCATTCACTGCCGGTGCAGCACTCAAAAAGCAACTAAAAGTATCATTTTGTAAGTTAATAACATTTGACGACTGTTGGCCAGGCATCGATGTCTGTACTGGTTTCGTAGGCGAGGACATACCCAATAAATCGTTGCTTTGATTGTTGTCGGCTCCAGCAGAACTATTAGAAATACGTTGTATTTTTGGACTACTACCACTTTGTCCAGGTTTCGGCTTGGGCAAGGGCGCTGGTAACGGGGATGGTTTACTCGCAGCTGTTGATGATGACTTTTTATCTTGTCCCGCCACACTAACGCTTCCTGCAATAACGCCAATACCCAGGGCTGTATTGGCCTGGGCAGCTTTCTTTTTACGTTTTTGCCTTTCCAGTTCTTCGTCGATTTCCTTAGCCCAATCAACTTTTGGTGGAGATGGTGGCACCCACTCGCGAGCTAAATATTTTTTATGTTCATATTTGGCACGTATAAACGATTCCAGCGCTGTATCAGTTTGAGGACGTCGAAATCCATCAGGCAGCTGGGCCTCGTAAACAGCCCTAGCCCTAGAATTGCCCATTTGTTGCAAAGATATGACCTGCTCTGGTGTCCATGTATCTAAATTGACAGATTTTACACGTGATATGTGTACACCGAGATTACGATGAATGCCAGCACAGCGTATGCAAAGGAAAACACCTAAATTCCACGAAGCCCATCGTGGTCCTGCAAACGAAATTAATGATTTTATTATTAATTATATTTTATTTATTTATTTAGTTATTTATTTCATCCACAGTAATACTAAGCCTTTTAGGCCAAAAAAATATGTATTACAAAGCATTTAATATTTTGAATTTAAGCGTAATATGAAACAGAAATACATAATGCTGCAAAACCAATTTAACTACAGGACAGCTTTGCACAGGAAGTGTAATTCGATTTTGCGATTATTTGATCATTCACATATTTTATCTTTTATAACATATGATTTTGAATGTTATTTAATTAAATCCAATCTGTTTCTGCACTTAGTAATAAAAAAAAATTGATAATTTACGAACTTCTAAGATTGTTTGATTGGAGTGCAAAGCTGATAGTTGCTGATAGATGAAAAGATTTCAATAAGAGTAAGCGGAACTTGTTTTCCAGATTTTTCTCAACTTGAATAAATTGTGCACATATAAAACATAAAATAAATGAATTTAAGCAATTATATTTGTTTCGAACTTCTTAATTCATAATACTACTCTAACAACTTTTTGCTATATCAATGCAATTTAAAAATAAAATAAAAACCTACATGTAGTATATGTAAAATTATAAATTATAGTCTCGTATGCACATACATACATATGTACATGTTTTTTATTAAAATAATCACTTATTGCTGTTGCTAACAACAGTCAATGCATGTAATTTCTGTGTTTTTATCAGACAAAACCCAAGGCAACTGCAAAATAGTTTTGGGATTTTTTAATTAATTGGCAATTGTGGAATGTTTGGATTTGTTTCATTTTCCTCTATTTTGCAGACTTTTTAATACACACTTCAAATGTAAACGCGAAAGGTAATTATGACGCACCTTTCAGTCTTATTTTAATAAGTAAATATACAAAAATATCATCTTAACATGACAAAAATTAAAGCACACTGATATTAAAACAAATAAAAGCCTTTATACTGCAAACGTGTTTAGTTAGTACGTATACACCTACTATACATACATACATAAGTATGTATGTAAATAAGTATATAGCAGCTATATATTTATGTATGTAAATATGTCCAAAGTCAAGTGTCTGTCTATATTACACATATTCTTTTTTTTGTGGATTTGGAATTGCTCCATTCCCCTTCTTAGGAAGGATAGGATTATTTGGCTGGTCCAATAGAAGACAGCGCAGTCAACATATTACACATATATTTTTTATGTTAATGATTTGGTTGACCAGATAATGTATTGTGAAAATGTTTAATTTACACGCAACTACCACCTCCAACAACTGACCGGCGTGTAAACTTTAATCCAACATCTCAAAGGGAATTGTCTTCCATGTCAAATTGGCTACAATAGTGTGTCCAGTTTATATATTGACTTACCCTTGGCATCACAATCTACACAGTATTTGTTGTCCTCATCTCTCAGCATTTGGGTTAATAATGTTTGACATTTTTCCTGTATTAGCTTGGTCCTTTCCGTTTCTTTGCGGCTTGAAGTTGACGAACTCATTCTGCTTGCTTTAATTTTCTTGTTCTTTTTTGCTCTTTTGTGGCTTTTTTCTTATGATAGGGCTGCTAGAAATATATGTAAAAACAATTAATTGCCTACAGAGAGCTTTTATCGTTTACACACTACAATTTAAAAATTATTTTAATAACTCTAGCAACACATTCGCATTGTATTTAATGATAAATTCCAAAGTAAAATCCACAGAAAAAATTCTTTTATCGCAAAATGAATATCCACTAAAAATACTCATCAATTTCGACGACATTAGTGCTGGACGGAATTAAAACCGGTTAATAACAAGAGATGCCAGGTTTCACCTAACTAATACCAGTTATAGAGCTGCCAGACGGTGTTTATTCGAAGTGCTTTTGCTTACACTTACACGGCTGTGGCAGTATGTAACAATCACTTAAGTCGACTTAAGAGTAGAAGTATTTTCCGGAATTTTTGGCCCTACCGTTATAGATTAGCACTACCACATGACTCCACTTCGTATGGACCCTTGTATACACATGTAGTATTATAAATACCGCAACTATCAACTGGGACGTTATACAGCTAAATAAAGCCTAATTTCCTTAAGTCGACTTAAGCAGTTATTACATATTGCCTTATTATTTAATTAATGAAATCATGTGTGTTTTTTGTATTTCAATATATTGTAAGGCCCCTTTCAGATTAGGCATCTTTAATTGCGCAAGTATAGTTTTCATTTTTTTTATTTTCCTTTGAACTTGCTCTTATGTTCACATTCAGTAACTTTGTAGAGCAAGTTTAATTTTCTTATGCTCGCATTTTCTTAATTTGTTGACGTTTTGTTTAATTTCTGTATTCTGTATAATATCAAATTTTCTTAGCACAAAATTAGACAACACACCGAAGAAGATATAGAAGAAAATGTCAAAAACAAATAAATATTCCAAGACAAGAATGACAGCAGAAACAGAATTGCCAAGTACAGCAAGTCTGTACTCAAGTCTCGACAATTATTTCCCCTTCAAACCGACATTTCCTCTCACACCCACAAACACAAGACATGCGCAAGTAAAGTTACCTAATCTGTAAGGGGCCTAAGCAAAGACAGCAGCCAAGGCAGTTAAACCACAATAACAAGACTATAACATCAAAATATATACACATAGTGCCAAAATTTGTATGCGTTTTCCTGTGTATAGTTTTACAACACACACACTTTTAGATATTTCTGTCTTGCTATTATTACCAGCTGGGCGTGTTCTAATAACTGATTGAGTTGCCTTCACATATATATTAATGTCACATGGCTATACTTCCCTTTTATGCAACTAAGGGTTTTTATTCAAAATAACATTTCAAATCAAACAACAGATTATCCACATTGCGCGAGCTCCAAAAATAATCCGATTTTAAATAAACAAAATAATTCAATCAGTAAGAATTTTCAACAATAATGGATAATTGTAAAGAAGACATACAAAAACAATTAATTATATGCCGAAATATATTAAACAAAGGCTATACAAATATGCAAAATAGCAAATTATCCTGGCTCAATGTAAGTGCACATGTATTCCTTCGACCTAATTTTTTAAACTTGGGAAGATTTTGTAGGTATTTTGTTTAGAATTTTTAAAATTTTCGCAAAAATTACACGCATTTTTGTCGCTTTTGGATGTAAATAAAAAAAATGAAAAAAGTGATCATGTAGAAGTCATGTATTTATGCTTAACGCAGATTATTACCTGCATCAAGCACATGGAAAATACCATTAAGGCTGAGGAGCAGCAGGGTGCTATCATATCGGTATTTATTTTTCTCTTAACATTTAGTGTTCTTGAATAATACCTATGTTGTTTATACTTTAAAAGACTTCGCGGCAACATTTCCTAGACCGTATACAATGGTGCTTAGATCGTTTACGCTCGTGCTTGAGCGGATTAAGCTCTACCGATGACAACAAAAAGGCGAAATTGTCCGAAGAAAAATCGTTTGTAGAACTTATGGATCAATTGCTTGATTTCTTGTCACCTTACAGCAGCTACAAAGATGATGAATCCCAAAGCAATATAAATGTTGCTGAAAATCACGCTCAGGCTTTGTTTGTCAGTCAGGAAATACGTTGCATTGTAGATTTAGTTCTTGGTCATACATTGGCTTTTGCTAATGTGGCTTTGCAACAAGACAAAAAAGCCTTAAGTGCTTTGTGTCAAAAAGTTTTACGCGAATGTATGGCATTTCAGGAAGAGTGTACAACAGCTATGTTACCGGGAGGCCCTTTGAACGATAGCAATCGTAGACTCAAAGCCATTTCTTTAGAGAACGCTCTGTACCGATTAGAGGACTACATCAATGAAGCCTTGTTGCGTTTGGTCTTTACCAGCTTCCTAGATTTCAATAAGTTTTCCATAAGTAAATTGCGCCAAGTGATAAGCGAACGAGGTGCGGATGATACGGAACTAGATGAATTAATAGCAGATTTTGATGTCAATTTGGATAGGACAACACAAATTGGAATATTTGCTATAGCCTTTGCACCAAATGTTAAAGGTAAGTTGAATAGATATTTCTATAGTAATGGTTAATGAGATTTTATATGTACTTATTTAATCCCTTGTATGAATATGTTGGTCTTTTTTAAAAACTATTAGTTAGAACTATTTTGCGCAGTTGCTTAGCTTCATTCGAATCATTAGATTCCTGCATTATACCTTCTTTACAAGCAAAGGTTACTTCGGACATCTTTGGCAAACTTCTAGAACAACATTTCAATGAAGAAGTGTCTATTTTTAAAAATACACTTCAAGAAATAATCGATAGTCAAGCTTTTGCTTCTTGTTTTTCGGAGCTATTAACGCAAACGATAAATCGCAATGACAAAGAATATAATAAGGACTCTCTAGAGGATATCATTAAAATGGCTGAAATTTTGTATAATCACTTTCAATTGCCAGTCAACTACAGGCAATTAAAAAAAGAACCCTTGCGTTTGGAATTATTTCAGAAATTTTATTTAATTATGCAAGAATGCCAGTCGGCGCTTAAATGTACTACATTGCAGCTAGAACCACAAAGAGTTATAAAACGTTTTAAAATTTTACGTTCTATTTTACGTAAATTAATTGCTGAGATTGGCGATGAATCGGCCAATGGTGTTGACAATAAGTCACAAGTGTTTATAATGTCTGATGAATACGATGATTCACAACAAATGTTTAGTTCGATAGGTATAACACCTTCCATAAGGAGTATTTTGTATAACAATACGTCCACGGAAAATCGCAGAAAACAACGTTTGCTAAATGATTCATTAAAAGCTAATTACTCAAAATTACAAATACCATCATCTTCAACAATACCTGCCATTCCCACTCCTATATATAATAAGAGTAGTACGACAAACACATCCAAGTTGACCACTGCACAACATATTATTACTACCAATAAAGCAACAAATTTGCCCGCTGCTCAAACACAACGCACAAGTTTACGTCGAAGTAAGTAGTTTGTACAATTAAAAGAAATTTTAATATTGATTGTTTCATTTATTTATTTAATTTTTAGTAACTGCTAATATTATTTCATTTGTTTTTAGAGGAAAGCTTACGCACCGCTTTGTTTAAGCGAAAGAAATCATATGAAACCGAAAAAATCTACAATGTATACAAAAATAGCTCAGATAGTTTACAAATAAGTGGTAAATATCTGTTTGCTTTTAGAATCATGATAAAATTTCGAAATTGTATTTAATTTTTTTTTTGTTATTTTTTAGAAATACTCGCTCAGTTAACTGATCTATCCTCGAATTTATCACAAGACGCATTGAATTAAAATTCCAATTTCTAACTAAACATTGTTCTAAAAGTGAGTACATTTATTCACAATAATTTGTGTTAGTAATAGTACTTAGAGTATTATTTGCATTTAGTTTTAATTTATAATTAAGAAATCTTACCAATTAATTAAAGAGTTTCCATATTACACATTTAGTAGTGTATTCGTTTATATACTTGCTCAGAACCAAATCAATCCTAAAAGATTATTTTATTCTAAAAATATTTATTTTTTTTTTAATTAAATTTCATATATTTAAATATTCAAATCAATCATATACATACATACTTTACTTTTTAATAATGTGGTTTTTTAAACACATTTTATATTATGTGTTTTATAAATTTATAATTTATGATTAAATTCATGATATAAATTAAGCATCGGCTATCGGCTTAAGACGAACTTTGTAAAATTTCAATACATACTTTAAGAATTTAATTTTATAAGGAAATACAATTGCTCAATTCACAATCCTTGTTGTATCGTTTAAAATTGAATTTGAAAAAAAGTAAGTGCATAATTATTAACAAATCAGTACCCTTTATTTACGCAACACTGCTGATATTAAGAGATTTTTAAACACAATGTTGAATTATTCACTGCTGAAATACAACGATGTTAAATTTCCTGTTCTTTAACAAAAGGCTGTTTGATAAGTTGACAATCTTTTTATACTTAACATAAAGTTTACAGAAGAATTTTAGCAATATCCCAAAAGTCACAGAACATTCATTCTCGTTCGATTGTGTGGATTCCTTGAAAATTTCAAAAATATATGTTTGTTTGAATCAAACTAAAAAACGATGTCGAAAATAGCCAAATGCGATAAGGTTTTATGTGTGAAAAGAATTACTCAAACGCCTAGGTTCTACATTCGTAAAATGAAATGAAAGTGAAATTTTCTCCTGGCTTATGTTCTTAATTTCATAAAAGTGATTTAAACGGTAAAATTTCATTTTCAGTTTATTTCACACGAAATTGAAGTGTTCTGCAATCCAATTTTACTACAAAAAAGTAATTTGAATTCGGCAGCAAACAACATTGTGAAAGAAAATACTTTTTAGTCAAAATTAAATTTAAAAAAATTAATTTATCGCAAAAATACGAAAATGTATGCAAATAAATAACATTTTTATATAAATTTTTCTTAACGATTTTATTTGTGTTTTAAAGAAATAAGAAGAAAAATTTGGAACAAGAAGAGGCGTTGCTAAAATATATGGAGAAAAATCTGCGATTAGCTAAAAGTGATTTCTTCAATGCGTTTAGAAACTTTTAGCGAACTTGCTATATTTGCGATCTTTCGGTTTTTTGCGCTTTTTCCGAGTTTATTTTATTTTTAACAGTTTTGGAGATTTCTAATGAATTTCAAGGCTCGTTTCCGATTTTGCAACTTCTCGCGAAGTTTTGCATTGTTCACAATGAAAGTGAGTTTTTGCAAGTGTTCGGCTTCTTAGCAGTTTTCGCGAATTTTAAACAATATTACACTTTGATATTATGCCGCTGTTATTAAGTTTATGCAAATTTAGCGATTTTTTCTACCCAACTTTTCGCATTGCTTACGAGTTTTAGCGATTGATTAAAATTTTTTAATTTTTCGCAAATTTCTGAAAATTTTGCAAAAGTTTTAACTTTTGCAACGTTTTGGGCTTTCTTTATTAATTTTTATTTAGGGACTTAAAATTTAAATTTTTTGCAAACTTTAGCGAATTTTAATAATGTTTTTCGCTTTTTCCCGATTTAATGACTTACTTTACAATTTCAGCGAGTTTAATCAATTTTAGTTTAGGGCTTGTTTCCAATTTTGCGAATTTTCAACATTTTCTCGACATGTGATTTATTCGACATTTAATCAAGTTCAAGATATAGATATAGATTTTTGCATTTATTTTTATTGCAAGTACATGATCATAATTTTTTTGGTGTGAATATACAGGGTGTTTTTTTAGAGGTATAGAACTTCGAATTGAAATAAAACACAAGAAAATCGTTTTAATGTCCATCAATTTAGTTTTATTGGAAGGATAATTTTATGCCATTAATGTTTAAATATGATTTCGGGCATGTGGCCGCCGCGGCTGGCTCGAATAAAGCCAATTCTACAGGTCCAATTTTCACCCACTTTTTCGAGCATATGGGGCCGTATGTTGGCAATAACGCCACGAATGTTGGCTTCCAAGTCCCCTAACGTTTCTGGTTTGTTGGCGTAGACGAGCGACTTCAGATATCCCCAAAGAAAATAATCCAATGGTGTCAAATCACACGATCTTGGTGGCCAATTGACAGGTCCATTTCGCGAAATTATACGCTCATCGAATGTTTCCTTCAATAAATCGATTGTGACGTGCGCTGTGTGGCATGTAGCGCCGTCTTGTTGGAACCACAACTCATCCACATTCATGCCATCCAATTCGGGAACAAAATAGTCGGTTATCATGGCTCTATACCGGCTCTATACCATTCGGGTCCTCTTCAACACTTTGCTCTACAGCGGCAATTGTTTCTTCGGTGCGCACTGTTCGACGTCTCTGCGGATACGTATTATCAAATAGAGTAAACGTAGTGCGAAAACGATCCATGGTTAACCGAATTAATTTCTCTGATGGACGATTATGTCGACCATAAAATGGACGGAGCTTGCGGTAAACTTCGCGAACTGAACCATTATTTTCGAAATAAATTTGCACGATTTGCAAGCGTTGTTCTTTTGTCAACCTGTTCATGATGAAATGGCAAACCAAACTAAATATTAATCACTTGAAAGCTGACAAAATGGCCGCCAGTTAAAAAAGTGATGCCAACTTAAAGTTCTATACCTCAATAAAAAACACCCATTATATGCAAGTGATTTTTGCCGCAGTGAATATTTGCATAATTTGGTATCCATAGCAAGTCACGAACTTGCTTTAAAGTTGAACTGTTGGGTCGTCAAATTTAATTGTGTTTCACAAGACGAATTTGCGCAACGAATTCTAAGGCAACTTCGTCGAAGTACGCGAAGTTCGCCGTTCGTCCCAATTGTGTTTATAGCACAAATGTTATTTTTTCATGTTGCTTGAAATATTTATTTGAAATAAAATGGGAATTCAATCGTCATGAAAAAAAGTTTCATTACTTTTCTAGAACACAGTGATATCGTCTTTGCGGAATTAAAAACGTTTTAATTTTCATATCGTAGTGGAATGTAGAACCTGGCCGAAAAAATAAGATTAATTTCGAAACTGAAATGAATTTCGAAATAAAATTTTATTTTCTATCATAATAAATTAAAAATAAATTTTGTCCTGAGAACTTGTGTTCGAAATTATGTATAGAAAAAATTAATAATTATGTCGACTTGTCCGACCTTATGTAAATTTAGAAATTAAGTTCGACTTTTCAAATCTAATAAATTTTATTATTTTTTTTTACATAAAACAATAAAATTCTAAGATTCTGGCCTTATAGTTGATTTCGAAATTAAATTCGAACTTTCGGTTATAATCTAAATCATGTTCTTACGATTTTGTATTCCATTTATTAAATAAATAAAATTCAGATCTCAAATATAATTTCGAGATTCGTATATTCAGTACCATTTCAAAATTTTTCTCTAATTAGACACAAAAGGTGCTCGCCTTAGAATTGTGTACGAATAAATTATCTAAAATTAAATTCCAATAAACTTAAAATAGAAAATAAAGTTCTAAGATATTAAAATTGAAACGAACTTTCGCTTATAAAATGTTTTTTTTTTGATACACACTTCTCATTGTCGTTCTTGTTCGAAGCTCGATTGATTTTCGCTCGAAATTCAAATTGTTATACCATTTCAGAAATAAAGTCAGCATTTTTTGCTTAGACATTACTTTAAGCTGTGAATGCGAAAATAAATAAAAAAAAAAACAAAACAATTGAAATTTTAATAAATTTAAAAATAATTTATTATTATGGACTTTTATGTAAAAAAAATATGTATATTACATTTGATTTAAAAGTAAATAGAGAGAAAAACTAAATTTTGTTAATATTTAATGTACACAAATGCATACGTACACTTTAAACACATATACATACATACATATATACATACATACATACATACGTATGTAAGTAATAATTAATATTATGAGAGAGGCAGCTGTAAACTTTATATAACTTATAATGGGCATTATTATATTTATATGACTGTTTTAACATAATCAGTTCTATGTTGTGACAAAATGTTTTTCAAACAAAATTGTTTTTACATTTAATTTAAGAAGTTTTTACTTCTTTTAGAAATTTGTCTGATTCGTTGTCTCTTATGAAAATATCACATTCTCAAAAATGCATAAATACATGACTAAATAATAATAACAAGATAATATAATGAAGGATGTTAAAAAATGTCTTAAAGATGTTAAATGATGGACAAATAAGTAAGTACGCAGTTTGAAAGGTCATGTATTAGCAGTATCTACAACATCTGTACCGGACATAGTGGAGGAGGCAATGGACAAACGATGAACATCAAAATATTCCAGATTTACCGAAGACGAAGAACTGTCCGGCATATCAACTTCTTCGGGAGTGGGCACTATTTTAGGTTTTATACGCTCTAAATTATAATAAACACCCTCGTCATCAATCGTATAGAATTCGGTAAAGTTTTTATTGGCAAAAATTTGTTTTGCCTCATTGCCATCCAGCTTTAGGCAAGATAATAGTTCCGGTTTATCACATGGACCCGTAAGGCACGACCACATGCACTCATCGCTCTTTTCCACGCTGCTATCAAAGACACTGTCGTCGTTAAGCTCTTCCGAACATAAAGATTGCTCCAAACTATTGCTGTTACTGTTATTATTGTGGGCAGCTTTGGGCAACGATTCCAAAGAGGCCCAAAGTTTTTTATCCAAATTCAAAACATTATCTCTTCGCTGCCTTTGACAATCCACTTTAAAGTCAACCTCTTCGGCACTTTTTTGAGATGTGAAGCGTGAACTGTGACGTTTTTTATTGCCCACATCCAGAGGATTATTGAGCACATAGTTGACGTTCCAAAAGCAAATTTGTTCTGCGACGCTTATAAGTATTTCGTTTTGAGGCGAAAATAGCAAATTGTTTATGGGTCTCACATGTGATTTAAGGCAGTAAATCAGTTGTGGCTTAAAGTCATCGTTCAATTTAAACACCTCAATGTCTCCACATGAACGCAAACCATTTTCGGCAGTTGACTTCAGGCCAATGGCTAAAAGTTTGGCATTATTTGAGGCAGTTAGGCAAGTTATTTTGACATCTTTGAGTGGCAGTATTTCAGAGCGTTTGTGGCAGTCGATAGAAGCTTGATTATTCTTTTCTAAATTATAAATCTAATGATATGAGAAAAAAAAAATTAAAAAAAAATATAGAAAGTTTAATTTATTGTTATTGCAAGAATTGCAAGAAAAAAGAAGTTAATCCCAATAAAACCATATTAGTTGTTAGAACATTTGAAAAGGTATTATATTTTACTTTTATTGCAACATAGACATATCTTAACCTTCTGTCAGTGCATAGGGGTCAAATTGACCCCAGTCTTTGTAAAAGTGATTTAATAAGGTTTTACACCAACTTACTATACCAAGCAACTAGATAAGCCTCAACTAATGTTTAACTCACACATTGCAAAAAAAATAATCGAAAAAACATTATAAATGACGAAGCTACGACAGTTTTAAGCAAGTCAAGCATATTTTGGTGCATTGGGGTTAATCTGACCCCAATTTTGTATTTAGTTTTAAAACTGTCGTAGCTTAGTCATTTATAATGTTTTTTCGATTATTTTTTTTGCAATGTGTGAGTTAAACATTAGTTGAGGCTTATCTAGTTGCTTGGTATAGTAAGTTGGTGTAAAACCTTATTAAATCACTTTTACAAAGACTGGGGTCAATTTGACCCCTATGCACTGACAGAAGGTTAAATTTCTTTTCTTTAATAAATAACAATAGAAACGACTATTTTTTAACAAAAAGCTTAGAAAATGCATTTAAATATATGTGGGGTCAGGTTGACCCCATGCACAGACTATGTAAAATTTACTATGCACTGACAGAAGGTTAAACAAGTAGTAATTAAAAAAAAAAACAATTGTTATATTGCTGAAAGTTCACTAAAATTTACAAATTTCTTCCAAAAATGTGTCGGAACCAATGGTGAAAGTACAAAAAAAATTCTATCTGGTATACTTTGGGAAAACTTCATGCAAACCTTCTTTGTCGTTTTTCTACATTTCGATTTTTAAGATATGTGCATGAGTACCCGTATAATAAACCACATACATCACGCAAAACTATTAACATTTGGTTAAAACAAGACAGATCAATTGCAGCCAACTTAATGTTGTTTTGTTTTCACAATATACTTAACACTTTGCTTGAGCAAAAAAATAGAATAGAATAGGTGAATAGAAATAACCGATTTACATTGCTTTAGATATGTGCTTAAAAATAACTTCAATAAACCAATAAAAATGCATAAACTATTTTGGAAGTAATTAAAGAAGTGCTTTAAAAAGAAGTACTCATTTTATTTTTTGCTGGGAAGTAGTAATTAAAAAAAAAAAATCAAAAACCCCGACTGCAACCAAATTTGAACAGTTAAATATCCTAAATGATCATTCGAAATGAAAAATCATAAGAGAAACCTAAAGATGATTTTATAAAATATATTGTTCGCCGATTTTTATTTTTTTCGTATTTACAAAATCGAGTCTAGAGTTTTCACTACTGTCATATCTTTAGTGACACTAACATAAATAGCCATGAAGAATTTCAGAATTCTCACTGCATTATTTTGCAAGATATTTTTGAAGTAAACATTTTATCTATTTGAGAGGAGCCACAGTCACTTGTATAATCCAGATTATTTTCTCTCATTAGCATAATCAGGAATTGCATGTTTCTGTTTGTAACAGATAGCAAGATATTAAAAAATCACTTTTCGCTCCAATGTTATTGGCTATAAAATTATCTTGTAAATTTTTCTTCTGTGTGGGAAAAGCATAATCAAGATCGTTCCGTTGGTATTGCACTCACTATATGAAATCACCACGCCGCCTACTTGTTCAATTCTGAAATTGATTTCAGCGACAATGCACAATCAACAACAATGCACAATCAACATAGTCATGCCTACAAAATTTCAACTTTTTTACTATATTAGTTTTCCAGCTACCTCAAAATAAATATTTTATTTTTATGGGAAGTGCCACACACACCCACATGTTCAGTTCAAATTTTTCTTTTCGTAAGAAAACGCACTTTACAAAAATCGTTACTTGCGCAAAATGTTACCTTTTTTGCTGCAAAGATATTCCAACAAAAAAATTTGTATATGGGCGGTGCCACGCCTTTTTGTTTTATTTCGACTTTTTCTTTTTAACATCTTATAAGGTCAATGTAGTAACGCCTATAAAGTCTCTGGTATGTTTTCGTGAGAATCAACCCAGGATATTTCAAAATAAAATTGTCAAATATGAAAAAAATTGCGAAATCGGTGCAGCCGTTGTTAAGTGATGCACATTTTGTATTTTTATTTATATAGATTGAGTTGTAAGTAAAATAAAAACTTAAAATTTATGTTTCTATTCCAATAAAGGCATATACATACATACATACACACAACATATGTAAATAAATATTACACACTAGCTTTTAACCGCAGCTCTGCTCGCGTTAATCAGTTTAAAAGATACATAAAACCGGCTAAAAACTTGTTAAACAATCAAACGCGAAACGAAAATTACCCTAACCAGCCCAAAAATGTGTTTTTCAAAAAAAAAAAATCCGTACTAAATATAAAAAGACCGGTACCGAACCGAATAAAAATATATATATATATTTGACGCAGGTAATGTAGCTTTACATTAGTGAAGGAATTTTCGTAATCGGTTAGCGGTGGGAGCGTGAAAGCGAAGCAAACAAACAAACTCACTTTCACATTTATAATATTAGTAAGAATGTTAAATATTGCTCTATTTTAGTTTTAAGTTTTTCTAATACTTAGTGCAATTATAGAGTTGTTATTAATATGTGCAAAAATGTGCTATTTCGTTAATAAATAACATCCAAATAATAGGTCTGTTCATTTACTAAAAATTGTTACGAATTTGTAACAATTATTACTGGAAAGAAAGTGTTCATTAACTCAAAAAATTTGCAAGGAGAGAGCGTCAAAAGAGAGAAAAAAAATTGTGAGACAAAAAAATTCCTACAAATTATTACTAGTAAAATTTTTACTTGCAACAATTATCCAACCACCTGTTGTGTGTTTTGTTGTCAAATTAATTATTTCAAAAATATCTGAAAATGGAAAACTAAAAAATGTAAATTTCTTTGTTAAAAAAAACATGTATACGTATCAAGGCAATTTCATATAAGGTATACTCAGCTCAATTCGCTTTAAGAAATTTATACTTGAAACGTCAAGAAAATGTACTGAAAAATGTGTGTTGACATCTAAAGTATATTCAATTTACAAGGGGCGAAAATAGTCACCTGATCCCTTGCGACCACCTAGTATGAATTCGCCTTGTATACGTATAAAAAATAAAGCATATTTTCTCAATTTATAGTTTTTTTCTTCATTAAGCCCCATAAATTCAATTTTATTGTCAAGGAATTTTGTTTGTTTCTCACATCTGGTCAGAGATGGAAAGTCGCATTTTTGTATTTGTTAATGGAATAAAATTAAAAAATTATGAAAATGCGTAAAAATATTAAATAATACATGAAACTGTGTAAATTATTTCATATTACATGTAAATTTGAAGAAAAAATTGATTTAAGACATTATCAAACAAAATACATTAGAAAAAGTTCAATTGTAGCACGATTTCCATCCATGTTTCTCATATGAATAATATTTTCTTGCAAGTTTTTACAAGTAAGAGTCTAAACACAATGTTTGGGGTGCGGTACGATTTCTCGTTGCGGGAGAGAAAAATAAACATAATACAACGGAAGACGGCGACGCGAATACTTGTCATTATTTGTTTAAATTTTTATTAATTTTTTTGTGCATACACTAAACAAAAAAATTATTAAAATTTTATACATTCGCAGATATATTTGATATATTTTTTAAACTTTTATAATCTATGACAAAAATGTTTGAACTTCAAAATCATGTTTTTTTATAAAATTGTTGTGAACACAGCCAATTATTCAAAAACTACGGCAACGTCAGCAAGAGAAAGAGTATCAAAAATTGAGAGAATAAGAAACTCCGCAATGAAAATAAAATAGATTTTAATTTTATTCCGTCCCGCACTGCGGTTTTTTACTTCAAAATCGTATGGAAAACCGCACCACAATAAATAATCGTTACATTGTGTTCAGACTCTAAAGCGTTCATTTACTTTTTCATATTTGGGAGAGTAATTTTGTAAATTTCTACCTTACTCTCTCATTGCTAGTTTCTGCTGGGAAAGTGTAAATGAGCAGACCTAATATGATATTTATAATTTCCATAGACTTTCCAATGCCCCATTCCGATTTTTTTAATAACTTTTTAAGGAATCTCATGTCATATACAAAAACTGTGTACGATAGGAAGTGCAAAAGATTCAAACAATAGTTTACCTTTGCTTAATTTTTAGCCAAAATACAAAGAATAGCATACATAGTAAGGTAGAAAAAACTATAGAAAATAAACTACAGAAAATAAATGGTATAAAAGAAAGCAAAAAAAAAAATGTATAAAAAAATGCAAATTTTATAAAAAAAAGAATTGCTTTCAAAAGCGACTAACACTTCAAAGCCTCGTTGCCACTATATAAAACTTACATGCACAGCATAACTGGAGAACCCCAAGAAAAGCACATTATCCTTTAAATCACAAGAAGCCAACAAGCAGTGCGGAAGAATGCCAACCGAAAATGCAAAATCTTTTTCGCAATTAAAAAACTGAATAAGAAAATAACAAAAAAAAATGTAAACCTTCGCCTTCCCGACTTAAATATTTATATATTTAAAAACTTACCACAGTAGCACCAAAATTATTAACAATTAACAGATGACTTTCCATTACCATATTGCAATATTTTGTTAATGCTTTAATGGTTTTTTCGCTTTCATTTAAAATATGTTTAACGTAAGTCATTTCTTTGGCTGACGAAGTTACCAGTATACTATCGTCGACTGTCTTTAGAAAGAACTCTTCACGTGCGATTTCGTTGGCTTTGATAATCAAACGTTTTTGTTGAAGATCATAAATATCACCATTTTCGAAAGCTACAATTACGGAGTTTTTAAAACAATTTATGCCAATCACTTTTTGCTGTGTATCTAGGGATGGTATTATGGACCAATTTTTTGTTTCGGCACGGCAGATTTGGTGTATCTGAAAAACAATTAAAAAAAGTAGTTTTATTAAAGAATACTTATTTTAAATTAAGAAGTAAAAACTTTTTTTGACAAGGTACATTAAAAAAATTTATCTTAACAAATTTTAAAATATATAATTAAAAACTACTTTTTGAAGAAAGTATTTTTTAAGAAGGTACATACAGGGTGGCCCAGAAAGACCGAAGTGGTGTAAATTCCTTATAACTTTTTATTTAAGACATATTTTTTTAATTTTTTGTTTTTTAAATACAGTAAATTTATAGGAAATATTTTTAGATTAGTTGTTAAAAATGATATCCCGCAAGTGGAGGCCATTTTCTGCTTCGCACAAATGATCTCTTTTCAACACATTTTCCATGACCTTTCGCAAAACTTCCGGTGTTATGTTGTTAATTTCGTCTGGAATATTGGTTTTTAATTCCTCAATAGTCCTAGGCTTATTAACATAAACTTTCCCTTTTAAATAACTCCAAAGGAAACAGTCTGGAGCGGTTAAATCCGGGGAACGCGGAGGCCAATTAAAATTGCTTCTACGCGAATTTATTCTTTCCCCAAAGATGTCGCGTAAAATAGCCATTGTGGCCCTCGGAGTGTGCGCTGTGGCTCCATCCTGTTGGAACCATATTTGCGGATGGTATTCCACGGCTGGCCTTACAAAATTTTCCAACATGGCCCGATATCGATCACCATTGATGGAAATGGCGACATCTCTTTCATTTTCCAAAAAATATGGACCAATGATCCTTTCTGAAGAAACACCGCACCAAACAGTACACTTAACTGGGTGTAATTGTCGTTGATGAAGTACTCTCGGGTTTTCCTTAGCCCATATCCTAAAGTTTTGCTTGTTAACAAACCCATTTAATTGGAAATGGGCTTCGTCACTCATAAATAAGTTATGAATAATGGAAATGGAAAGAGCACATTTGTGCGAAGCAGAAAATGGCCACCACTTGCGGGATAAAATTTTTAATAACTAATCTAAAAATATTCCCTATAAATTTAATGTATTTAAAAAACAAAAAATTAAAAAAACATGTCTTAAATAAAAAGTTATAAGGAATTCACACCACTTCGGTCTTTCTGGGCCACCCTGTACTTTAAAAAAAAATTTTTTTACTAAAAAAAATTATTTTTTAAAAAAGGTACTTTTTGAAAAAAGTATGTATTTTTAAAAAGTACTTTTTGAAAAAAGTATTTTTAAAAAGTAATTTTTAAAATATAAAGAAATTTTTTAAAAAGGTTCTTTTTTCAAAAAGTATTTTCTAAAAAGGTATTTTTTTAAAAAAATTATTTCTAAAAAGGTACTTTTTGAAAAAAGTATTTCTTAAGAATGTACTTTTTCAAAAAATGTATTTTTTAAGAAGGTACTTTTAGGAAAAAGTACTTTTTATAGGGTTCAAAAAGTATTTTTTAAAAAGGTATTTTTTAGGTGTTTTTCAAAAAAATACTTTTTAAAAAGCGCTTTTCACTTTTTCTTTTAAATAAATACTTCTTCCAAAAAGTAATTAAAAGTACATAATTATTTTATAAAAACACTTCTTTTTGTGAAAATCTTTTTAAAATATGAACATATTGCAAGAAACTTCTTTTTTAAAAAGGTAGAAAAAAGTATTTGTAAAAAGGTATTTTTTAAAAGGGTACTCTTTTCAAAAAGTATTTTCTAAAAGGGTACTTTTTAAAAAAGGTATTTTTTAAAAAGGTTCTCTTTTAAAAAAGTATTTTCTAAAAAGGTATACTTGTAAAAAGGAACTTCTTAAGAAAGGCATTTTTTAGAAGGCTACTCTTTTCAAAAAGTATTTTCTAAAAAGGTTTTTTTTAAAAAGGAACTTTCTTTCAAAAAGTATTTTCTAAAATGGCACTTTTTGAAAAAACCTTTTAAAAAGGAACTTTTTGAAGAAAGTATTTTTTAAAAAGGGATTTTTTGAAAAAAGTATTTTTTAAAAAGGTACTTTTTACAAAAATTACTTTTCGTAAGGTACTTTATTCAGAGTATTTTTTAAAAATGTATTTTTATGGTATTTTTAAAAAAAATACTTTTTTAAAAATAGCTTTTTTTACCTTTTTTCAAAATTACTTTTTTATTTAAATAAATACTTCTTGAAAAAGCAACTAATAATTAAAAGTAAATATTTTTGAAAAGCACTTCTTTTTGTGAAAATCTTTTCAATATATATATTACAAGAAACTTCTTTTTTAAAAAGGGACTTTTTTTTAAAAAGTATTTTATAAAAATTCAATTTTTTCAAAAAGGAAAATTTCCAAGGTATTTCTTCTGAATAGGTAATTTTTTCAAAAAGTTCCTTTAAGTATACATATGCAGGTACTTTTAAGGGTATGTTTTTGAAGATAACTTTTTTAAAAAACATTTTTTTAACTTTTTTTATAAATCACTTTTTTTAATTTAAGCAGATACTTTTTCAAAAAAGCGCTTTTCATATACTACATACATTTTTTTCGAAACGGTAACTACTTGTGAAAACTACATTTTTAACTTGTACTTTTTGTGAAAATCTTTTTAAAAATATTGTTATATTTTTGAAAAGGAACTTTTTTTAAAAAGTATTTTTTAAAAAATTCAGTGAAGTGTGACTTTGACCCGCACACGAAGTGTTCCGTACGGACACGAGATATGTACTTCAATACGAACTTTAGCCAATATAAACTATAGTATATAGGCATTTTTATCGTTTTTGGGTTTTTTTCGGTTTTAAGCGTTTTTTTATTTTTGGGGTTTTTTGAATTTATTGGAGCTTTCTGAGTTTTGGCACTTTTTTTTCTCGTTTTGGCACTTTTTTCTCGTTTTGGCGATTTTTTTTTTGGTTTTGAAGTTTTTTTAATTTTGGTGATTTTATTATTTTGGCTTTTTTTATTTTGGCGATTTTTTTAATTTTGGCGTTTTTTTTATATAGGTAATTTTTTGTTGGTTTTGGCGATGTCTTTATTTTTGGCACTTTTTTTCTCGTTTTGAGGATTTTTTTCGGTTTTTGAAGTTTTTTTTTAATTTTGGCGATTTTTTCGTTTTGGCGATTTTTTTTTTTAATTTTGGCGATTTTTTTTTAATTTTGGCAACTTTTTTTTCACATAAACAATTATTTTGGTTTTGGAGCATTTGTCGCGTTTTGGCGATTTTTTCGGTTTTTGGCGTTTTTTTCATTTTGGCGATTTTTTCAAATTTGGCGATTTATTTTAGTGCTAGAATTTAGGATTTTTTAGTTATACCGTTTTTGAAAATTTCAAGAGTTTACCTCTTACGGTTTCCAAGATATAGCAAGTTGTCAAAATTGCAATAACTGATGGACCGCCCTTTAATTTAAATTTTTTAATATTTTAATGTTAACTGTTGTAGTCTATATAAAAATATACTAATTTTACAAATTTCAAGTGTATGTAGATTACATGAGATTTTAACATTTTTCGTCGCTCGTTTTGGAGCACCCTTTAATTTCTAATTCTCATGTATTTGTTTTTGTAGTGGCCAAGGTTCTACATACTCTGTCCAAATTTCAGGTCCAAAGCTCTTACGGTTCCTGAGAAAATACTGTGTGACGGACAAACGGACAGCGTAGCGAAAACAATAGGGTTCCTTTGTAAGGTTCCGTACACCAAAGGTGAAAAAAGGCACCCTATTGTTTACCTCTTACGGGGTGTAAGAGGTAAACTCTTAAAATTTTCAAAAACGGTAAAACTAAAAAACCCGAAAATTATAAAATCGCCAAACCGAAAAAAATCGCCAAAACATGAAAAAAATCGCCAAAAATTAAAAAAAATCGCCAAATCGGAAAAAATCGACAAAATTAAATAAAAAATTCTAGCACTAAAATAAATCGCCAAATTCGAAAAAATTGTTTAAATGAAAAAAACGCCAAAAAACCGAAAAAAATCGCCAAAACGCGAAAAATGCGCCAAAACCAAAATAATTCTTTATGTGAAAAAAAATCGCCAAAATTAAAAAAAAATCGCCAAATTAAAAAAAAAAAATCACCAAAATTTAAAATAAACGCCAAAAACCGAAAAAATCCTCAAAACGAAAAAAATGTACCAAAACTAAAAAAATCGCCAAAGCCAAAAAAATCACCTATATGAAAAAAACGCCAAAATTAAAAAAACTGCCCAAATTAAAAAATCGCCAAAATAAAAATAAACGCCAAAATAGTAAAAATCGCCAAAATTAAAAAAACTTCAAAAACCAAAAAAAAAATTCTCAAAACGTGAAAAAAGTGCCAAAACTCAGAATGTGCCAATTAATTCAAAAAACCCCAAACTAAAAAAAAAACTTTTAAAACCGAAAAAACCCAAAAACGAAAAAAATGCCAAAATTATAGTTTATATTGTTCGTATTGAATTACATATCTCGTGCCCGTACGGAACCCTTCGTGCACGGGTCAAAGTCGCACTTCACTGAATTTATTTCACCTTTGGTGTACGGAACCCTAAAAATGCACTTTTTCCGAGAGTATTTTTTTTAATGTACTCTTTAAATAAGAATTTAAAAAAGTATGTTTTAAAAAAGTACTTGTTTATAACAAGTATATATTTTTTTAAAAGTACTTTTTTTCAGTAAATATATAAAAAAAATAATGGGTATCTTTTAAAATTTTTTATGGGTCATATTTTTAATACTCAAAAATACTTTTTACAAAAACGCACTATTTTAAAAAAAGTACTCATTCAAAGAGTGCTTTTTTGTAAAGCATTTTTATGAAAGGGTACTTTTCTTACAGAGAGAAGTACATTTTTTGAAAGTGGTCCTTTTCTGAGAAGATACTTTTTTTAAATATATTTTTAAAATTAGATTTGTATTCGTTTTCAAAAGCCTTACCCTATTTTTCGAATCTACAGCATACAAAGTATCATTCTCCTCGTTAACATCGAACAACGTGTGTCCCAAAAATCTTGTATTCTTAAGATGTTCCAAATGGGCCAATTCTTCTGCCTGATGGCCCGTTCTATGTTCCCAAGCTAAAGTCCCATCACTGGCTAAACGCAAACCAAAAATATACACAATATTTTTATTACTACAGCCACAGACGATCATCGATTTGAACTCCTCATCATCTAAATCGTAATTGTCTACCGAGCTAATATTTTCACTAACATTACTCTGAAGCGTTTCATTGCCATTGGCAATGTCGAATATTTTCAAACCTCTTTCCGTCCCCAGCATTAGATATTGATTATCCAATAGCATTTTGCCACAGTTTATTACACAATGAGGACTTTTGTACAGCTCTTCTAACTCGCCACCGAACTCGGGATCAAATTCAAGCGAAAGTCGCAAGACCACATGATTGAATACCAGCAAAACGACATGGCCATAAACTTTCTGATATACCAGCTGATCATTTTCTGGCCAGCTAAATTTTTTTGTTTCCTGTTCCGTATTGCGTAGTTTTAAAAATGTAGCGTTTATGGTGAAATTATCCGTGTAATTTAGAATCATGTAGTGTTTCTGAATTTTGCAAACACTATGAATTCGTTGAATGTAGGTGCGATGTGGTATTTGATAAGATTTCTGTTCAAACTCTTTGGTCAATTGATTCCAATCGAAGAACTTAAGCATGCCCGTATTTAAGGCCACCATCAGTGTATAATTTGTATCGTTGACTACTTCCAAATGAAATGCCAAAATATTACCCAAGCAATTAAGGTAATCGTTGATAATTTGCTTTGAGGAAAGTTGATTGGCCCTGCATGCACTGTTTGGATTAAAGTTGCCCTTTATATTGCGTCTTTGATTTAAAATGCGTCTCTTTTCTACCGAAATATACCAGAGATTTAAATAACCATAACGATCTAGAGTGAGCATATGATTATTATTATCGAAAATTTTTATATCGATTATATTAACGCCCTCAATTAGCTGCAAGAAGCTGCAACGAGAATCCAATGAGAGATCTAATAACAAAGTGTTACTGTTGGCCAGCACTACAATGCAAAGATCGTGCTCTAAAATGCGAACTAGTTTAGCTGGCTGGGGCAGACTAAATATAAAGCGCCATTGCTGATATTGACCTCTAAAATTTAATATAATAATACAATATTTATTAGTTTTTTTATTCATTTGTAAGAAGAAACATTTACCTTTCCGAAAACCACAAGCGATGTGGAAATTTCTCTATTTGTTGCAAAGCCATTTCACGTATAAAATCCTCCGACAGCAGGGCATATTGCAGCAGGCAACAATCTGAGAAATGTACAATTTTTTCTTCTATTTTTGCCAAGAATGCTTTTAATTTCTTAAAAGAATATTTCCTATCTCCCAGTCCGATTTCGCTGTCATAGTAACGCAAATCGGCGAGAGTATTATTGAGGCCAATAGCACGCATTTTTTGCCCCAGAAACCCAAAATCCTTATAGAGTTTGGGGAACAAATGCTTCAAATTAGCACCGTACAAATGATAACCGATCCAACGATAGAAGTAACCATCATGAGCCTCAAAGTCCAAATCAACATCTTTGCGTACATTTAAATGTTCTTCAACTCTAAGGAAATATGTTAAAAAGTTAAAAGTTTTATTACTGGATTTAATACTTTTTTTTTTTTTAACAAATGCAGGAGGTCTAAGAAAAAATACATCTCGTATGAATTATTTATTTTTGTATCTTACTGTTGGTTTTTTCGAAGAGAAATTAGCTCAGACTTTCTAAAGTGGTTTTTGAAATGTACGTACATATTTAGTATCCGTAGCAAAACTGGGAGTCTACTGTTTAATTCGAAACGAAAGAAAATGCTTTCAAATTTGCATTTTATAAGCATACAAGTTTTAAAGTCGCCTAACAAAACAGAGAATTCTGAAATTGTAAAATACTACTTTTGCGATACATTATAGGAATTAGAATTTTAATTAAATTATAGAACTGAGCCACGATTTTAGCGAAACTGCACGCACATACATACTACCATATTGCCAGATCTGACAACATCACGACAATTAAATCTCTATTGGAAAATGGAAACTTTGAAAAGTGTGGTTAGAGGGCATTTACAACTGCACGAAATCAAGCAGATTTCAAGTAATTTTTTTTTTATCAAAATCTATACCGTTTACACCAACTATTTTTGACATTTATCAAGGTTTTTTTATACTGAAAACAAAAGAAGTTGATTGAAATTTTTCCTAAACTACAACCAAAGAACTGCAATACATATAGTTAATTCACAAACCAGTTCTACTAGATTTTAAATAGAAAATCTACTCGAAATATGCTAGCTTATTCTCGAAATCTCGTAAGTACAAGATTTTGCTCAGATGTTGTAAAGGCTTTTAGCCTTTTTATTAGTATTAGATTTTTTACAAATCATTAAACAGAATGTTTCGATAAAACATTCCCTAATAAAACATGTTTTAAAACTTGTACAGAATTCGAACAGTTTCTTAAAATATATTTTAGTCGTGATTCCAAATATTCCAGGCATTGAAATATATTAACACACATTGAAAATTATTTAAATAAGCTTAACTTAAGGTTTGCGCTAAATATTTCATGAAATTATTGTGAAATCATGGTGACATAAAAACAAACATGTATTCCTCTTGTGAAAATTTCAGAATAAAATTTTTCGTTCACATGAATTTTAATTTCGTATCATAAATTCCAATAAGGTTAAAAAACTACATATGTACATATTTCCAATTTTTCCAATAGACTAATCTTTGTGCATAATTTTCTTCATAAATTGTCAAAATATTTCAATGAAGTTTTTTGATACAAATTGTTTACAAGTTAGGAAATTTCCATGTGAAATTTTATTTATGATACGCATGAATATTATTAGAGCTTGTGTTCATATTATCGCGTCCGACAATATCAGTTTATACTTACAGCCTGTTTTTTGGAAAATAAATAAGTGCATATACGTTCTTTAAAATAACGAACAAAACTATGTTTACGTTTTTAAAACATTTATTTATTTTCATTTAAGTAACAACAAGAGAGCTTTTAGTTTTCTACACTAATGAAATTTTTTATGTAAAATTAATTAAAATTTGGTCTCTATATATTTTTTATTTGACTTTAACGAAAATTGAAATGTTAACTGACTTAAAACTCGAAGAAAAAATCTTTTATTGTTTTATTTTTTACTTTAGCTTACAAAAATAATTAAATAAACGAGAAAATGTGAAATATGTGCTTGAAGAGTACGTTAAATAAAAAAATTCCATACAAAAACCGGTTTTAATGTACACTTGAAGCACACGTTAGTGTTTTTACATCGGGGTTATTCTATAATCGGATTAACTTAACTTTCAGTAATTTTTCAGTTACCAAATTCAGTAAAACAAAATAATAATTGCATTATTTTGCATAATTTAACTGTCAAACAAATCAGAAAAATGTTTAGCATTGAGTCAAAATAAAGTATAAGTTATAGGAAAAGATAAACATAGTTCTAATAACAACGGAAAATACGAAATACAATGAAAATATGTATGTATTAATCTGTTTATAGTTTTCTAAATGAATGCTTGAATGAATTAAAAATAAAATTGCTTACCCCTTGTTCATAAAATTTAAAATGAATTCGAAATAAATTTAGTTTCAAATTTTTCATTGAAATTTTTTTAATAGATTTTACTTTTTTTATTCCTTCACTGCTATAATTTTGTGAGTGCGATTTTTTGGTTATACCTAAAACCATGATACAATAATATAAAGGTAAAACCATTCTCTCTTTTCGTCGCCATATTAACCTTCTGACGTTTATCCCGATTATTTTTTACTCTCAAAAATAATGCTACCGTATTCATTTGTAAAATCCGAATTTTTTATTACTTTTTGACTGTTATGCTTTTTAAATAAAAAAAATGTTTTATAATAAAAATATTGAAAAATTCATCATCCTCAGTTTGCATTAAAAGTTATTAAATAGATATTAATATAAATATATAATAAATAATTGTAATTTGTGTAAAAAAATAAATGTTGAGCAATGAGCTGCATATACCACAATTGCAATAATACCAAGCATTTCAGCAAAGGTACGAATGTCAAATTTGTTCAATTTCCTTCAACTCCATATATGCGGCAGAAATGGTGAGAAGCATGCAATACGTATGATAGTTTGCTGCCAAAAAAATCCTTTGATTTGTTCTGTTCACTTCCGTGAAGAGCATATTAATGTAAAAAATCATTGCATCCGTTTGAGCCTAAGTGCAATTCCTCTTTAAAGGTAACTGCCATATTAAATACATGCATTACATTATTGCTTTAAAGCAGTCTTGCCCACACGTACACTTTCACATTCTGGGAGTCTACTCCGTATTTCGAAACGAAAGAAAATGCTTTCCAATTTGAGTGTTGTTAACATTATTGTACTAAACTAGCTATCATTTAATAATTACTTTTCCACGTGGTCTACTCTGTAACTAAAAATAAAAGAAAATGCAACTGCTTTGGAATGTGTATGTATGTTAATATTATGCAAGGTTAGGAAGGGCGGTGCTAAAACACACCTCCAATCGTATACCAAGTTGGTTCCTTTCTGAACCAATATTATGCAAACTCGAAAGTACTTTCCTTCCCTTTGAATTACAGAATAGAACCCCTGGTATTTACATTCGGTATAAGTGCATGTAATGCAAAGAACAATTTGTATGTATGTATTCATTTTGCATTATTTTTATAATATAAAAACATGATAATAAATCATGTTGTCAAACATCGATGTTTTTAAGAATGATGTTGCATCCCTAGCCGTGAGCCTTTTTTATTATCAGGTGAATTAAATAAAACTCAAACATTTGCTTACTTTTGTAGGTCATATTACACGCAAATTTCGTTATCCTGATGTCCAATTGATACAATGTTTAAAAAAATATGTATTAAACTAAAATTCCTAAACTCAAATTACACATTTCAAAAAGCATTCCTAAATAAAAGTTGCCATTATATGTATGTGGCAACGTTTTCCTCTCTGTTTACAAAAAACCCGTATTCAAATAATTTGGGTAAAAGTCATAATTAATTTTAAACGTCAAATGTGGTTCTACCTTTATATTATTGTATCATGCTTTATATTATTGTATCATGCCTAAAACGCTCTTTTTATGACAACCCAAAAGCTTTTGAAAATAGTTTATAAAAGCAAATTTTTAACATTATTGTTTATAAACGAAACATAAAAACGAAAGGGAGGGATTATGTTTTCTAAAAACAGGCTGTTACTCAATGTTTCTACTTTTCTATAACGCTTATAACTTACTTATAGTACTCGATGATTCTGCTATGCAGCTCCTGTGGATTAATAAGTTGTTGCATTTTATTGCAATTTTTTATGTACGAACTATAAACGTATTTAACCCTGCACACTATGGTATCATTGTCAGCTAGTATTTGTTTTTGCACAAAAGAATTAATGTGAAATTTCTTAACAATATCCTCTGCTTCATACAGCTTTATATTCCATAAATAAGCCAATAACTGCAAAGAAAAATGTAATATTCATGAAAATATCATGTTTCCAAACTTTATTTGTAACATAAACAATTGCTTTTTCTCCTACCTTAACTGGTATTTGGGCGTAACAAGGAAATACAGCAAATGTGGCATACATTTGCAACTGATAAGGATTCAGAATAAGCAAAGACTTTTCAATATAATGCTGCAACTTTACATCCGGTATTCTATAAATTAGATGAAATAAAAAATTAATTAAATTAAATCTAAATAAAAATATACTATAAAATACTTACTGGAAATTATTGATCTTTTTCATCCACTCAATCCAATTGGATTTTTTCTCTCGTATATTTCTTGCTATTATGCTCAACATGCAAGGATCGCCATGGCTCATATGATAGATATCATTAGCCAAGTCGCCGTTGTCCTTACGCCAATTATACCTATTTCCTATATACTTGTCTAGCAACAGATGAAATTCCTTTATACTTAAACCCTCATCCAGAGTTAAATGTATATTGAGTTTGGGCGACAGGGAGTCGCTGACTTTTTTATTGCGCGTTATAATTAAACGTTTACAGCCGAAATTAAAGGCATCCAGACACTTAACATTTTGCACATTGGCCAAGACTAGCAAACACTCGTTATATTCTTTTGATCGTAATTGCAATTTAATGTATTCCTGTAGCCTGAGTAAATTTTCCGAAATATTGCCATCATTGAATTGATGTAATGGATTTAATCGAATCATGAGGATTTTTAGGGCGTTATAGTCCTCCAACTGGGAGGTGCATTTTGTACAATCAATCCAAAATATTTTGAAATTCATACGTTTTAAGACACCAAATTCTGAACACACGTCGAGGGAAAGCCACTTTTTGCCGCTACACAAATCGCCCAAAAGTACAACACTGTTGAGTCCTTTTTTGGGGTTGAGTCTGCGCAGCGCCGAACGTAAGGATAAGAACTGGAAAAAAATGGTGTCAAGTATGGGTAAAATTTAATTTTTCTAAAGTACTTTTAGAAATACATATATGTATCTCAGTACAATAATATAGATTTTGACTTCGTTCGAGATTCAAGTTAAATTAAATTAAAACATTTATTAAGACAATTAGGCACTCAAATTGTGCACCTGCTAGAATGCAAGTTTACAATCAAATAAGTCGACAACAAATAGGTCATATAATAATGTTTTTTTTTTCATTTCTTTCTTTCATTTCAACCGATATATACTGTCCTTTGATATCCTTGATATCCTACTGTGTCTCAATTTTGCTTTTAAAAACGAGGCAGTGATTTCTGGAACTAGAAAAGTTGGAAAGTGCTACTCCCTCAAAACTTAGCACACACATTAGACTAATATTGTGCCACCATAGAGTCTGATTGAATAAGTAGGTAGTGCCGATTGCACAAAGACTTTGCACACATATTTGCTAGAAAAGTGGGCAGTGCTACGCCCAAGATAAATTGTGCCTATTTAAGAAAACGCTTCGAAGAAGTAAAAATTTCCATTAAAACAACAACAAAGTTTAAAAAATTTGTTTTTGTTTACCATACATTTCTAAAATTAAATAAACGTGGGAATTCTAACGCGTTTCTCTCTCTCTCTCTCTTCACAACGGTGCAGTTTTTATGATGTAAATTTCAAAAAAAAATTAACCACTTTTTAGGGTTCCGTCCACCAAAGGTGAAACAAGGAACCCTATTGGTTTCGCTACGCTGTCTGTCTGTCCGTCACACGCTATTTTCTCAGGAACCGTAAGAGCTAAGGACCTGAAATTTGGACATGAGAATTAAAAATTAGAGGGTGTTCCAAAATGAGCAACGAAAAATGTTGAAATTTTCAAAAACGGTAAAACTAAAAAATCCCAAAATTATAAAATCGCAAACCGAAAAAAAATCGTCAAAAATAAAAAAAAAATCGCCAAAACGAAAAGAATTGCCAAAAATTCTAGAACTAAAATAAATCTCCAAATTCGAAAAAACCGACCAAATGTAAAAAATCGCCAAAATGAAAAAACGCCAAAAACCTAAAAAAAATCGCAGAAACGCGAAAATGGCGCAAAACCAAAATAATTGTTTATATAAAAATATCGCAAAAATAAAAAATCGTCAAATTAAAAAAATAGCCAAATTGAAAAAACGCCAAAAACCAAAAAGAAAAGGGTCAAAATAAAAAAAAGTTTCAAAACTAAAAAAGCGCCTAAATGAAATAAAAGTCGTCAAAATTAAAAAACTGCCAAAAAATCGACATAACTAAAAAAAATCGCCTAAATGAAAAAACAAAATCGACAAAACGAAAAAGATAAACAAAACTAAGAAAAAACGCTAAAAACCGAAAAAAATCGCCAAAACGAGAAAAAAAGTGTCAAAACTAAAAAAATTGCAAAAATGAAAAAAACACCAAAAAACCGAAAAAATTGCCAAAACCAAAAAAAAATCGCCTACATGAAAAAAATCGCCAAAATTAAAAAAGTCGCCAAAATTGAAAAAAACGTTAAAAGCCAAACAAAAATTGCCAAACGAGAAAAAAAGTGCCTCAAAACTAAAAACACGCTTACATGCGAAAAAAATTCAATAACGAAAAAAAAATTCCAAAACTATATTTTATACAGGCTAAAGTTCATATTGAATTACATATCTCGTGTACGGAACCCTTAGTGCGCGGTCAAACTCGCACTTAACTGAATTTATTTACAATTGGGCCGATTAAAAAAATATGTACAGACTAATTGATTACATCCTTTTTTGAAGTTGGTTAAAAAAAATAAAAAACTTTCGACACTCCAAATCGATTAATTATTAGATTTTAAATTGTAATACATATATGAGTAGTAAATACATACATATGTATGTATTTTATGTATGTATATTGTGCATTTATTTACCTGTTTCGTGCGATGAACATTATAATCAGTGTGATTTTGAAAATCCCTTTGTATGCATTTTAAGTTTTCCAAAAAATTTATTGTATCATCACTATGCTCGTTAGCTTCAGCCTTAATTTTATCCACAATCCATTTGTAATCGTGACATATTATATCAAAAAACTTTATAATATCATCTTCCGATTTACCTTGTAAAAGCCATATTAAATGCCAAATTTGAGCGTCGCCTTTCTGTAATGATTTCAGCAAAAATAAAAAAAATAAAAATTAAACATATTTTTGTACTTCTTTAAAAAAATATACATATATTGTATTTCTTTGCCAGTATCACTTACCTCCTTTGCAATATAATCATATTCACTATCCGTAAATATAGGGCGCACATTATCCTTAACATCATTAAACTCGAAGTCTTCACGAAAATCCTTAAAAAATATTTGTATAATTTCACCATATGGAGTGACTTCAACTTCACTGGAACTGCGACTGTGGAAGCTCATGCTGTTGGCGGGTTTAAAGGTGGGCTGAACTAATTAAAAAAAAACACAGTTGTAAAAAGACTTGTTATCATCACTGTGGGAGACTGCAACCTCTTATACAGCACTAGTATATTACGATTGAAAAATGCATTTAAAAATTTTAAGCTACTGCTTTTGTAGACATTGACATTAATTACTATTTATGGTCAGTTGGCACACTTTTAATTGTTCTAAAAAAAGTTTTTACTTCATTTGATTTCATCATTCATTGTCGTTTTATTATGTTTAGAAACAATTGATTTTTTTTATTTTGTTAGGTTTAATAATGTTTGTGGAAAGTACTCTATAAATGTTGCTCTCTTTGCAGTAGCAATTGCAACAATATCTTTTTTTAGAATATAAGAAATTAAAATTTCTTATACTTCTAGTGGCTCATCTATTGAAATATGCAAAAAAAACTCGATTTAAGTTAGTACGTTTCTATATTAAGGTATACTAGATATACCAACGGACGACACAATCGTCCGTTTTCTAGAATCTAAATGTAAATAATTTTATTAAGATTCAAAATAAATTTATCTAAACGTCATAAAAAATGCATTAAAACATACATACATATGCATAATTAAATAATACATGAAATTAAAAACACAAACGAAATCCCTTTAACTAAAATTAAAATCAATAAATATTTTCTGCTGCTGTTTGCTTGAGTTTAAAAAATGCAAAAACAGTGTTTTCCGTACGGAATGTGCGTTCAGTTTGGCACTTAACTTAAGCAAATGACATTTGACGAAACTTGACGAAAAGTTCCATAAGTACATTATAGTTTGCCACATACGTTTTATATGTAACCGCACAGTTGCTTAAGTTCGCTTATTCCTATTATAGTTGGGCCTTTAAGCTATTTCAATTTATTGAACTCTCTTCCTTTAAGTATTTTGGCTTTCATACCAGGGATGATAAATAAGAAAACTAATTTCGTACCAATTAGCTTTTAAAATTGTACTTTTTCGACCCCAATAGTACTAAACTCGGTTTTTTGTTTTAAGTTTTTTTATTATATTTTTTAGGTTGTATCCAAAAAAGATTAATTTGAACTTCAAGTGTTCTTTTGTCATAATTTCTATGGAATTTTTTGTTTAACGTCCACTTCAAGCTTCAATAATTTTTTTGGATACGGGCATTAGAACATTTCACTCATTTACTCAAATAATGTCATAAATCCAAAAAAATCTGCATTATTAATTCAAAAATTAAAATTTATTAGAATTCGAGACAGTAAGCCTTAATAATAATAAATTTTAAATTAATACAAAATATAAAATAAATGAAGGCACGCTATCATATTCGCCACTTTTCTGTCAAACTTTACTTTAAATGATCGTTATTTGTTTTTTTATATGAAGAAAAACCCATAGATGGTCTCGCAAATTTTTCAAATAGTACTAAATGAGCCATGGGGGTACCAACGTAATTTTAAGGTTTGAATTGTACCAAAAAAAGTACAATTGTACCAACTTTATCATCCCTGTTTCATACAATAACAAATAAGAGAAAAAATTTTAGATCAAGAGCAATACTACAAACACACACACAATCTCATGTTTTGTTTCTTGTTTACTTGTAAGCTAATAAACCAATTGTTACGTTGGCCATAGGTTCAATAAGAAATCAAATTGTTGAGTGTGATGGCGATTTCTTCTTTCGGTTTGCATTTTAATTCTGGCGTTTTGAAAACAACGTAAAGTAAACAATATGTGTGAAAAAAAATGCCAATTGGCAAAAAAAAACATGTCTTAACTTTTCCGTTTTTGGTCTTCCTCTATTAAAATTTTATTAATGGCCGATAGAGCTAAGAGATCAGAAGTCTATAAAAATAATTTCTTAATGAAGTTTGCTGAGAAATTGCAGTCTATGCAGTGAACGATCAACTGGTAAGTGCAACTCAATTGTGCGACCAGTTGCAACGTGTTTTTATCTTCTCCTCTAAAGTTATAATTATTTGAGATAGGGCCTTTCTACTTGAGACCAATCATATACCCATCAAACAAAATGCTCCGAATTCGTAACGATTAGTCGGAAAAAATCTTCCGATTTCGGAACCGAAATACTACCGAAATCGTAACAATTTTTGTATGAAATGCTTGACACGATATGTAGTTACGAAATCGTAACGATATGTTGGTAAGAAATCGATTCGATATGTCGGTACGAATTCGCAACTATATGTCGGTACGAATTCGCAAAGATATGTCAGTACGAAATCGATAAGATATGTCGGTACGAATTCTTGTAAAAAATTGTCAACGAATACCTGTCTAATTACCTTGAACTTTTTTAATAATTCTTTATTTGAATATTATTTTTTATCATTTTATTTATTAATTTTAACTTTGACATAACAGACATAACACAGAACACAATATAACAAACTTATGCAACAATTTAATAATTAAAAAGTTAATAATAATAACTAAAAGCTTACAAATTAAAGAAGATATATATATATACATATGTATGAGCTATGAATTAATTAAATATAACATACGTATTATTTTCAAATTTTGTTCGCCATTTTTTGTTCATGGGAAATATTTCAAGTGACCAAAATGTTCCCCTTTTATTCCCGATTAGAGTTATTTGTTATTATATACTTACTATTTTTCATATTAATTACAATTTTTTTAATTTTATTTATTTAAAACAAAACCTTGTAACATTTTCACATACTTATAAATCAAAGTTTTAATGTTTTTAAAAATTTTTATTAAAAAAAAATTGTTCAGAGAAGTTACCGAACGAATTCGTTACGACAAGTCTGAGTTCAGAAAAACTACCGAAATGTCTTAACGAAATCGGTACGAAAAGTCTGACACATTTTGTTTGAGGGGTAATTACATACATATGTATGTATGAATGTATTTAAAAAATATATTTTTTAGTTGTGAATGTAAGAAGAATTAAAAGTCTCCATATTTTGTAAATAAAAAAATAAGCTAAGGTAACGTTCAACACACAAAATTTGAATGTAAATTTTTTTTATGGCAGAATAGGTATGACCCGTCATGAAAAAATTTTAATGCCTCAAGTATTGTCGGAATTATGCTCATGAATTTTTGCAAAAAGTTTTCTCTATATTGCAAGGGTAATGAACTTTAACATAAAATTCCAATGATGAAATTGGACAGAACTTTTAAAAAAATACTATAAACTATATAAGACATAAAACAGCAATAACACTATTTTTTTTTATTTAACAACTTGTTTGATTATCAATAATAGCAAAAAACTCAATACAAAACGTGCTAATAAACTTAAAAAAAAAACAACAACAATTTGTAAAGAAAAAAATAAAGAGAAGGAGAGAGAGAGAGACAATAAAGATATCATAGCCAAGTTGCCAATTCAGCCGTTTTCCAAAGAGATCCGTCTTTTATTCAAATTGGCCAAATTTAGATGTTTTATTATAATTTTTTTGCATACTTGAAGCACAAATTATTTTTTTACAATACGGTAGTGAGTGAATAACAAGTTATAATTGCGTACATACCTATGTAGTATACATATATGAGACCTTTCGCACACGCAAAGTTTACTTTGCAAATTCTTGAGTTTATGGGAGAGAAGGAAAAATAGCTCCCTATTTCATTTTTTCTACTACGAACTCGAGAAAGTAAACTTTGAGTGCGCGAAAATCGTCTATGTATTTCAAAAGAAATGTTATGAAGCAATTCGATGGAATAATAGTTTTTAGTCAAAAAAATACGCAATCTTGCGAGACCTACTTACATATAACGCATGCGTGACACAAGCTTATAACATAGTTGTTATGAAATGTTGGTTACTTTTCTATCTTTATAAGGTTTTAGCAAATAACATCTACAGGTATTACCGTAAATTAATTTAAGTTTGCAAATCGTGTTCGAAATTTCGATATTAAAGAAATTAATTTGAACTTCAAGTGTTCTTTTGTCAATAATTTTATAAACAATTTTTGTTTTAACGTGCACTTCAAGCTCAAATATTTTTCTTTTTGGATACCGCCATTATAATTTTCATTTCTGATTGATGGGAAGTCATATTTTAACTTCAAATACTCTTACATTAATGTTATATTATCATAAAAACACAAATTTTTAAGGAACTCGGTTGTATATATCTTTTTTAATTCAAAAATATTTTTGAATTAAACAATAAGTTTTCAGAAGTTTGGAAATTGTTTTCTCTAAGTTGGCAACTTTGAATTAAAATATTGATAGTGAAATATGTATATCGTTACATAAAATGCAAACTAATCTTAATATTGTAAATATTTTGATTGAAATTTCGTCAGGTTTTGCACGCATCAGTTATGTTTTTTTTTTGTTATTGACATTTTGCTCATGAATAAATTTTTAAAAAGAAAAGGAATTTCTTCAAAACATTTTAAAACGATGATTTTGTAAAATTCGCACCTTGCAGTCGCTGGCCGATTGCAAGGAGGCAAATTGGGACTTTAGTGTGAAATGGTTGATCTGCAAACCGTCTTCAATACATATGTATGCAGTTCTTGAAATTTTCATACCTATAAGGCTGTTTTCATTTTCAGTGGCGATATACATATGTACATATATATTGGATATTTAAATGTGAATACCAACAACAATAAATCCGTATACTACAGGTACGAGTAATTTGCTAGTGTGTTGTTAATCATGTAAGAAGCAAACCAAATAAAATCTTTGGAAAGTTGAATGAACTTCATTAATTTCTCTAAATACTTGTGAATTTAAATGAAATGTGTGTATTCATATGTACCTCAAGTCATAAGCAAAATATTTGTATCAAGGTCAGTACACAGAATAAACAAGGCACTTGTTTCCAAAAAATATATTAAATAACAAAAATCACAACTACAATGTGTGGTGTCATTGAATGCAATTCTCCAACTTTTTTATAAAAATAAAATGCATGCCTACATTAATATTCACACATACATACATACATACATATCCATCTATCCATGCATTTGTAAATATATTTTTATGCATGCTTAGAAAAGATATTCTTGCGTGTACATAAATTTAGTGCAAATTAATTTCATCAAGAGTTTTGAAAGGAAAAAGATTGAAGATATTTACTAAAAAAAACTCTTAATATTAATCATCCATATAAACTCTTTGTTTTATTTGATATACATACATATGTATGTATGTACATATAAATATGTGCCTATAAGAAGTTGGTATGTATGACTATCTATTACCACTTACTATTATTAAATAATTTTACCTTTTTTAATTAATTACTTTATTTAAATTTGCACAATTTAACTTTAATCACAATTTTTTTGTTGCACTCTTTTTATTGCTGCTGCTGCCTGCAGCCTTTGTTTTGTGTCTTTGTTTATGCCCCTCAAATTAATTCCTTTTAAAATTGCACTTGTTATTTATTTCATATTGTTATTTATATAATTTATTTTGCTAACATTTTGTTTTAATTTATAAATTTATACTAGAGAATATTCAAACACTATTTTAATTGCATGAAAGACTAAACTAGTCTGTAGATTTACTTTTCACTGATTAAAAAAATTGCCTTCACCATTAGAGAAGTTTTAATGTATACATTATTTGCATTAATCAGCTCCTGTATATGACTTCTTTCCAGAACACAGGGTGCATCAAAAAGTTGAAATATTGGAACCATCTTGTTATTGAATAATATCGGCGCTAAAATTTTAATTATTTGATTTCGTTATATATTTTAATAAACATTTATTTGCTGAGCGTATAGCAGTCTATCGAGCCAATCTAAATACAGTACGCTTGAGATATACAAGTCTATGCTTTAATATCCGGCGGAAACGTTTTGAATTACGGTAACCCTTGAGTCATATATTATTGCTTCTTCTTGTTGAGTTTTTTTTTACAACTGTGAGCTTTTCAATATGTCGCCTGCTTTCACCTCAGGTAAAAACTTCTCCCGCTTTTTTACGTGGTGTATTTTAAAGCTTAACAAGCAAAGAAAATCTTATATCTGTGAAGAAAATTGTGGTTTATTAAGTTTTCGGAAGCAAATAAAACGCGAGTACAATTGGACAGTGAACTAAGTTTGTAAGCAATTGACAATATATATTGAAAAACTGTTTGTTGGTTGTTCTTTAAATGTTGTAAGAATTTAAATTACAAGTTTGCCTGCTGATTGGCATGTGAAGTGAATTTTGCTGCCCATGATTCCATTTTTTGGTTCAAAGTGTCCTGTCCAAATACCATTTCTTTTGTTCATATACCCGAGCATGAATATGAGAAGTTTTTGTAAATGTTAGATGTGTTTTTTTCTAAAATTTTTAATATAACATCAAAAAATGGAAGAAGCTGGTTGTACTTGGCCACAAGAGAAATGGAAATATTGAACAATGTACTTGTAAGTACCTTTTATACTTATTATAATGATGTAAAACTAATGGAAATTAAGAATTTCTTGCGACGGATGAAGATGTTATCTAGTTCGCCACTTTTGTATCCGTGGTACTAAGTTCTATACAAATGAAGCAGCATACATAAGTAGCTGTTGCAAAGGGTTAATTGCACATTGAGTTAATAGTAGTTTCTAAATTCAGTCTGCCAGTCGATTAATATGGACAATAAAGATTTTACTGCATAAATTAAACTAGTTAATTTAAGACGTACATACGTATGTATGTAGTATATAACTTTTGTCAGGTTAACAGGTTGCTGTTAAAAGAAAAAGAAGACTATTGAGCTCTTTAGGGATTCACATAATGATGTATCCTTTGTGTTAGGTTAACAGTCTCCCGAATAAATATAAAAGCGTTCTGCTCAATTGGACCTATTTAATTTAGATCATTTGTATTACATGCAAGTGATGATAGGTGAACTGGGTGGGCACTGCCAGCGCTAAAGAAAGAGTGCGTAGACGTAAAAAATATTCCAATTAGTTTCAAATTGGTTTTTGTTCAGTTTGAGGATTTTTTAACACTGAGGTTGCAAAAAATAAAACCTCTTTCCTATAATATTAAATGTTTATGTTTAAATAAAACTTTAAAATAGCTATTATTTTAATTTGAAATTTATTTGCTTACTCTTACCTCTTACTTTATGCACAGACTTTCAAAAACTATATGAGAATTCATAGAATAATAATATTTTTGAAAATCACAAAGACAAAATAAGTTTGGTAGGCTTTGAAACTCATACAAAACCCAGCAAATAATTTATATTCGATATGAATCTATTTTATTAGGTTTGTGACTGTTCAAAATTTGTGGTTGAAGTCTACTGATGATTTGGTTTAAGCGCCAATGAAATACGTATATAGACCAAGCTAAACCACAAGCAAATAAATTTCAAATTAAAATATAATTATGACAATATGTCGAATAATAAACTTCTTAAATAGCTATTATTGATTACAAAAACGAACAGAACTTAATTAAATTTAAGAATGTTTTTTAGCACTTAAAAAGGAATTCAATTAAATTAAATAACATCTTGTATTTTGTGGTAAAAGTGCAATGACTCATGTACATGGGATTGGTTGAATAGTAGTATTCAAAAACGCGCGCAACCTTCTTGGAATCTAAGATATGAAAGCGCAATGAAAAATTTAAAATATTTTATATGATTTGAGAAGTGTCAAATTGTTAATGTAGATTAAATTAATTAAATTTCAAGTTTTGATCATGGGATAATTTTATGTTTTGTGGTGAAGATTTTCGTTTTGAATATCGTCAGCTGAAATGCAAAACCACATACATAATTAACAAACAATTTAAAATCGCATTCTTATTGCATCAGAAGCCATGTCCTTACAAAATTTCAAACCTTTATCATCAAAATCAAAATAATTAATAACGAAACTTTACTTCAGATACTGGAATAATTTCGTTTAGTCTTTTCTCTCTGCTAGCTATACAATTTAGAACACAAATTTAGGATTTGTTTATCTCTAAGTTGGCAACTTCGCATTGAAGGATTGATTTTTTTATTTTTATTAACATATCGCTCATTTACTCAAACAACGTCGTAACTTAAAAAGAAACTTGTTTGCCAGAAAACGTGTTTAAAGTTTTCAATTTACTTACAACTTCTATGCAGATGATGCAGATGCATACATAATTAATCCTCAAATTGTTCTTCATATTGTGTAAACATTTCGTACAAATCTCTTGTTTGAGTAAAGGAGCGATATATTTACAATTCCTGTATTTATTACATGAGGCAGTTTGCATTTTCAGTGGCGATATGCATATGCAGTACACATGTATGTAGACATACATACATACATATTTATGTATACTTGTAAATGAATAACAACAATAATAAATTCATTAAAATATTACAGGCAGCGTTGTCAGATGTTAAGATTTTTCACTAAACGTTGAGATTTTAAAATTTCTTAAGCGTCTTAATTTTCGATTTGGCGATTTGACGAATTGTAGATTAGTTGGAGATTTTGTTGGCTATTTTTTGATGATTTTGTTACCAGAAACGTTTAAGTTAATTAAAAAAACCATATACTTTTTCTGGTATTTTAATGTATGAAATTTTAAACTTGCATGCCGAAAAATTTATGGCTCATGAAAATAATGTAATGAGCTATTCAAATCTTGAATCCTCAGTTGCTCAGTATGGACGTATAGGCATTATAAACCAGAGGCTGTATTTTGCTCTTCTTTAATTTTCCTCAATTATTTTCAAGCCATCAGTTTTGAATGAAACACATAATAGTGAATAATTTATAAACAATGTTACGAGTATTACAGCTACCAAACATGTTTCCACAGATGGTTAAGTTTCTCAAAATCTTTAAGAAAATCCTGTTTTATATACATATAAAGATGCTTTTTAGATCTGTTGGTAATTCAAACTAATAATGCCTGTGTGGAAAGAGTGTTTTCAATAATGAACTCTACTAAAACTCGTCTGCGAAATAGAACGCAAAATTTATTTATCATTTATTATTATGTTGAACTTCTTGTACCTTAAATTCCTATAGGAATAAAATTTTTTTTCGAAACAAGAAGACAATTAGAAAGGTTTTGACGATGAACTGAATAGTTTTATAGATGTATAATACAACCTTAACTATGTATATCAAAAACTTGTTTAATATTAACTATCGAAATTCTTTGTTTTATTACTTTAAGTAAACTATAAAAAAGTTGAAAGTAAACATTGTACCTTTTTTGTGTTTACTATTAAATTTTGCTGCTTTTTTTTTCTATTCTTGACGAAGCGACCTTAGCGAATTTAATTTAATTTTCTATGAATTAAAAAATTTGATAATATAAAAAATTATTAGTTTTTTATTGGGAATTGTTTTTAAATAAAAAATTATTATTGGCAAAAACTTATGCCGGGTACATACTATGGCTTTTTGTGACACCGCAGTAGTGTGAACTGCTGGCAATGTTTGTCATTTCCGATATTTTTGTTGCGTCGTTGCTTCTAATACAAAAATGACAACACACGAATTGCCAGATTTGTACTCGGCATTGAAAAATATGATTTGGCGATCGTGGCGATTTTTGAAATTGATTTTGGAGAAAAAAACCAAAATTGTGATGGCAACCCTGATTACAGGTGCAAGTAATTTGCAAGTGTTTTGTTAATCCTGTAAAATCTTCAGAAATTTGAATGAACTTCATTTTTATAAATGATTGTGAATTTAATTGAAATGTGTGTATATGTATGCACATATGTATGTACCTGATATCTTAAAGAAAATGTTTGCCTCAAGGTCAGTACACAGAATAAACAAGATAAAAATGCACTTTGTTGCAAAAAATATGTACTTATGTGTATTATGTAAATAACAAAAATCACAACTACAATGTGTGGTGTCCTTGACTGCAATAAAAAATAGAAAATTGAATTCTAAGAAAAAAACTGTTATGTACAAAAAATTCTTGGAAAGGCATATTTACGGATCTGCGGACTTCCAAATTTTTTAAACATTTACATTTTCTTTGAAAATATGTATGTACATATTATGATAAACATTAACCCTGCAGGAGAGTAGGCGATAATTGTCTAAAAGCTACTAGTATAACTGTAAGAATAGCAAGAATTAGTGCAAAAAGGGTTAAAGTTGTTGTGTAAAATTACTAGAGCTGATGAGTACTAGTATACGAAGTATATAGTTCGAAGGCACCACATTGCAAACTAAATTTTGACTCTCTAACAGAGCCCTTGCACTGTGTGAAAATTGGTATCATACAATTATTAAAATTTTACGAACATCTAAAAATAATTATAATTAAATAGTGATAACTACCCTTTTATATATTTGAATTTTCATGTATAAGAAAGAATTTTAACTAGGAGTTGTCACTGGGTAACGATGGAATAAAACCACCAATTTTATAGAATTTTTCTTTACAAAAGAACTGGTACTGTAACTGGTCCTAAACTAGTACCAATGCTGCTAGTAGTTTTCTAAATACACTCAATGCTAATTTGAGCATTAAGATGGTATAGGAAAGTTTACAGTTGGGAACTAGTGGTGGTGATTGATCTACTAGTAAAATACTAGTTGGAAACTAGTTAGATCTCCTGCAGGGAAAGTATTTTTGATAAGCTTTCATATGATACCTACATTCCTATGTACATACACATATATCTATGTACATACATAGATATGTATATGTATATTTTTATACTAAATCAACAATTTACCAAGAAAATGTCAAGACGTCCAGGTCTGTAGTTCATTAAATACATACATATGTATGTCTTTCTGACGATTTTCGATAATGTTTCATAGAATTCAATTTGCTATCATTTAAGGCATTTTTTTGTTATCTAGGGCTGCTTAAGTGTGTTCCAATAAAAGAAAACTTAAATAACAAAAATAATGGCTCTGCCGAATGCCGGCTATTCAGAAAATATTGAAATCAAATTTTGTTTCTTCAAAATTTTAATTCATTTAATTAAAAACTTATGTAGGTACTTAATTTACTTCATGTAATGATTAAAAAGCTGCTCCTCTAATCTAATCTAAATTAAAAGCTGCTCCTCTATATCTTCTACCCAATGTGCAGTTTTCTATGAAAACTTCGGTGGCCCTAAGCTCGGGAAATATGGTTCGCTGCCAATTTTTTATTTAATTTTTTTAAATTTTCTATAACAATTGTTAGCATGTAAAAAATTAGTTTGAAGATGATCCATGGCTTCCTATGAAAAGTTGAGAGGGCTGGAAAACATGTGTTACCGCCAATTTTTTCATTTAATTTGTTTTTAAATTTTCTATCTTCACTAAACTAGAGAATTTTCAAACACATTAATTGGAAGAAAGATTAAAGTTTAGTCACTAAACCAATCTGTGGAACACAAAGTAGAAAGTATCTACTTTGAGCTGTGGATTTAATTTCCACTGATTAAAAAAATCGTCTTCACCATTAGAGAAGTTTTAATGTATACACCACGATTTGCACAAATTAGCTTTTTTATACCTCTCAAATGTTTTCATGACCCACAGGGTATACCAAATAATTGTAGTATTGGAATCATCTTGTTATTGAAAAATATTGGAGCTGCAAGTTTAATTATATGATTTATTTATGTAGTTTATTTAACATTTATTTCCTGAACGTGTAACAGTCTGCCGAGCCAAACTTAATATGACATTCTTGAGATATACAAGTCGATACTTTGATATCCGGCGGAAACTGTTTGAATTGCGGTAACCTTAAGTCATATATTATTGCTTGTTCTTGTTGAGTTTTATTTTAGGGACTTTAACAACTGTGAGCTTTTCAATATGTCACCTGCTTTCACCTCAAAGAAAAACTTTTCCCGCTTTTTTACGTGGTTTATTTTAAAGCTTAACAAGCAAAGAAAATCTTATATCTGTGAAGAAAATTGTGGTTTATTAAGTTTTCGGAAACAAATAAAATGCGAATGCAATTGGAAAGTAAAGTGAGTTTGTAAATAGTTGACAATATATATTGGAAAAGTGTTTGTTGGTTGTTCTTTAAATCTTGTAAGAAGTTAAATTACAAGTTTGCTTGCTGACTGGCATGTAGGGAATTTTGCTGCCCATGATTTAATTTTTTTGTTCAAAGTGTCCTGTCCAAATACGGTTTCTTTTGTTCACATGCTCGAGCATGAATATACGACGTTTTTGGAAATGATAGATGTGTTTTTTTTTTAATTTTTTAATATGACATAAAAAAATTGAAGAAGCTGGTTGTACTTGGCGACAGGAGAAATGGAAATATTGAACAATGTACCTGATGAAACTTGTAAGTACCTTTTATACTTATTATAATGATGCAAAACTAATAGAAATTAATAATTTTTGCGACGGACAGTTCTTTAGGGATTCACATAATGATGTATCGTTTGTGTTAAGTGTTCTGCTGAATTGGACCTATTTAATTTAGATCCTTTGTATTACCTGCAAGTGATGATAAATAAACTGGGCACTGTCAGCGTTAAAGAAAGAACTTATTGACGTAAAAAATATTCCAATTAGTTTCAAATTGGTTTTTGTTCGTTTTGAAGATTTTTTACACTCAGGTTGCAATAAATAAAATCTCTTTCGTATAGTATTAAATGTTTATATATAAATAATAATTATTTAGTTATTATTGATTACAAAAATGAACAAAACTTAATTAAATTAAAATAGTTTTTAAGCATTAAAAAAGAAATTCAGTAAAAAAAATAACATCTTGTGTTTTGTCGTTAAATCTTCGTTCAGTTGTTCTTGAGTTCATGGCTCATGTACATGGGATTGGCTGAATCGCAATCTTCAAAAACCATTTCCTCGTGTCCGGCATGCCAACGCACGCTGCGTGCACTACTCGCTTGAAATCTAAAAGATAAATTTGCAATGAAAGATGGGAAATATTTTACATGATTAGAGAAGTATCAAATTGTTGTAAAATAATTTGTTATTTATTTTTTTATATATATTTTTTTTAACAAACATTTATATAAATTTAATAACGTTGATAGAACCTGTTAGAGGGTGGTGGCGGCGGGGGCGGTGCTGAACGGGGCGGTGTACGGCGAGCCCTGAAAACAAAGTAGAAAATTTTTAATATTTAATTTTAAAAATCGTTCGAAGTGTTATGTACTGATTAAGATGGCTACAACTGGAATAAGGGTGATTAATGCAAGACTGTTGAAAGTGCCCTGCGCTTTTTTGGTTAAACCAGCTTTCGTTATAACCGAACTCTACTGTTTGCATACATATATATGCACATATATATTTTTGTTTGTTTCATAATTTTATTATATCGAGCCTAATTTTCGATTTTATCGTAAGCGACAAAAATTAAATTTTTCAGGAGGAGGCTTTTTTTTTAAATATTGAAATTGTAAAGCCTGTATCTTAAAAGTTATCAACAGTTTTGGCATTTTCATAATCCTAAGGCCCATGATATATATATAGAAGGTACTTCCATTCTCTCATTTTTTCTTGACATTCACCTTCTGACAAGGATAGGTATTTTGAAGTTTCTCGTAAAATCGTGCTACCGTATTAAGTTAATATTTACCGTTTGTTTCCTGTTTGTTTGAAAATTTTATTGAAAAATTATTTTACACTTGTATACATACTTAGGTTAGGTTAGGTTAGGTAGGGGTGGCAGTCAGAAACCCGGACTCACTTAGACCATTTTGGTCCATTGTGATACCACGGAGACTCTGCTTATGCGGAGTCCCCACCGTCGAACCATCCAGAGCTCAGTATAAAGCTGCTAATACGTTGAAGTTTAACACCAGCAACGTCAGAAAGTTCCCTGAATTCAAGAGCGCCCATTGTGGCCATTCTCTTTCCTGCAAGTCCAGGACAGTGACAAAGAAAATGTTCTATGCTTTCCTCTTCATCAATATCTTGGCAGCTACGGCAAAAGTCGTTGTGTTCAACCCTTAGCCTTTGTGCATGCCTGCCTATGAGACAGTGTCCGGTTAACACGGACACTAGAATCGAGATTTGTTTCCTATTCTTTGAAATTAGGTAATCCGTACCTTCCCTATTTAGGTGAGTCCATAACTGCCTTGTGATCACGCAATCATTTCTTGTGACCCACCTTCTATTTGTTTCATCCTCTGTCTTGCGCCTAAGTCTGAGTTTGCAAGAGATTAGGGGTAGACCTACACATTCCAAATCCGGTGGAACCTGTAAGGTTGTCCCAATTCTAGCAAGCTCGTCAGCCCTAGAATTCCCCTGTAAGCCTCTATGCCCCGGGATCCAGATGATCCTAATATCAAACTGCTCTGCCATCTCATTTAGAGATGATCGGCAGTCGAGGGCTATTGTATACATACATATACATATTGTATACATATTGTATACATACTTAAAAAAAACAGAATTATAAATTGAAATAATTTAAAAATTAGAAAACAACGTAGTTTGAAAGGTAAGCAATGAACTAGATTGTAATAAGATTAAACTTAATGTGTGTTGTATTAAAGAAAGTGAAAATGAGCTGTTTATTTCCAAATTGTCGACGAACAAAATGTTTTAATGATACGAATGTTGCATTTCCCAAGTTCCCTACATCACCTGAAGTTCGTCTACAGTCTCCTTTTAAATGTATGTAATTGGTCTTGGTGCCAGCAGAATCAAGTCTAGCTTAACAACAACAAATAGATATTAACGAAAGTAATGTATTCGAATATGTGTATTCAATTGTATAAGAAGTCGATTGATGTTCACCACTCTGGTGCTAATTTGGGCAGCTCAGATATAGTATGTATATATTTGTATGTACATATGTGGACTTTCGATATTACCTTTAAACGCAGATTTAACAAGACGCGACAGTTATTGAAGTAATTTTCACTTTTCTTTGAATGCGTACACAAAAAATATTATATTAAATTTTATGCAGTGTATTGATCTACTAAAAACAATTTAATATTGCATCTATTGCTTTCCAAAAATTGTTAAATTGATTATTTGCTACCGGGTTGCTTATGCTGTTGGTTTAGACGTTTCAGTCTGGGCATCATTTTGTACGGTTGCCAGATTTGTCGGCCTCGCTGGCATGCTGGCGTTCTGCTCCGGCTGAGCTCGCCGTCTTGGGGGGTGTTCTTGCCGACTTTCGGGCAATAAGCAACAATAAACAAAAAAAATCATGCCAGCTGCGCTTGGAAGGATGTAACACCAAGAAAAAAAAAATGTTTATAAATATATGAAATTTGGAGCCCGAAAGTGGAAATTTGTACTTGAAAAAAAACAAACTATTGAAAAAACAAAAATATTTACATATACCACCAACCACGCATACTTACAAGTCTGCTCTCTCAACATAAATGTTGAGTTAGCCGGTCTTTTTGGCTAACCGAGGCCTCCCTCCCACAGAAATCCTAATGGATTTCACCATGATAACCCGGCCTATGTTTATCTGAGGGTTATCCCATACCTTCATGATGGTTACTTACCACTAGTCTCTACAGCCTGAAAAATTTACCTTAACCCATCATTTTGGGCAATAAAAAAAAATTTAAATCATATTGAAGAATAACAATACATTTTAATTTATTTATTCAAAGAAAAAAACAAAATGTAAAAAACTACTCAATATAAAATTATTTAATATTTAAAATATTATTTTTTTTTCTTTGATTTAATTAAAAATAAAAAAAGAAAATTCTCAAAAAATCATAGAAAAAGGCAAAGTAAATTTAAATAAACAAAATGGTTTAAATGGATTTCTAAATAAAACAAATTTATATTTCTAATTATGCAGGGTAAACACCTATCATTTTAAGCCAAAGAGCTTATTATGGGGACTTGGGGCAGGTTTGAGCTCGAATCTGCTCCTAACTCAGTGCGAAAAAGCAAATATGGCACTAGAAAGAAACTATAAGTGTTTTCCCTATCATAAAAAAAAGGTTAAGGGGATACACACTTTTATAAAAATTACAGAAAAAAATTTTTACAACTAAACTTTTATGCATATAAATAAGTTAATAGAGAACAATTAAAAAAAAAAACTTAACTTGTATTTGTCTTTCGTCCGTCCGTCCGTGTCTGATGACAGGTACCTGGCTCCTCCAGAAATGTTACAGCTTACTTTAGGGTTAGTGCGGGTGCTTTGGCCAGTTCCCTCGTTGTATGTGGCGTGTTGAAGGCGAGTTATATTATCTTTCTTACGGCGTTTGATACGATTTAAACCTTGTTAATACGTTTCTTTTCTGCTTTATGTAATTTTAATTTTGTTTAGATTCACGCTTTATGTGATTTTAATTTTTGTAATTAGTTTTTAGAAAATTTTAATTTTTGCAGAACAGTTCTCAGGTTTTTTTTTATAAATTTTACATTTGTTGGCTAGTTTTTAGTTTAGTTAATATCAGTTTTAAAGTTTGATTTTAATTTCTGTTGATTAGTGTTAAGTTTTATGCACTTTTAATTTTTTCTTTTAGGTTTTAAGTCTTGTTCACAATTTTGGTTTTCTTTCTCAATAAAAAGAATTTATCAATTTGTTTTTTTTTTTTAATAACTTTTAGGATACGTTTTTTTTTCAGTTTTATTTATTTATAAAACGTTTTGATTCCTTTTTTTTTAAATTTAATTTGTTAAAAAAAAAAGTTTCACTAGCACTCTTTTTATCACTTTACACCACTTTTTTTATTTTTGCCCTGGTCGCCAGCCACATCGTCCTTTCTTCATCAAGCCCAAATCGTGATTGATTCCTCCATCGTCCTCTTCGACCTACCTCGACTCGGTGTGCGCCAAAAATTCCCAGGTGTCGTCCATCTTTTTTTTTGCTCTTCCAATCGACAGTCTTTTCCAGAACTTTCCTGGCCATTTTCCTCTATTAGTTTTTTGTAAATAATGTTTTGTTTTGTCTTTAATTTGTTTTTTTTTTCTTCCAGCTGTTGCTATCAGCTGTTACTAAAGCCCGGTGACCAGCTGTTACCTCTGAGGTTGCCACTATGCATACCGCATTACCGGCCCCAGAGTGCTGCCACAAAATCCACAGATGTATAGATGTATATGTATCACTTTATTTATTCTCAAAATTTTGTTAAGACAATTACACATTTTGGTAAAAAATTTCTAGGAATAAATTTACATTTTTCATAATGTGGGAACGTTTTTTTATTTCTCCTAAAATACAAACTTCAAAAATACCTATTTTTAAAAAGAAAGAGAGAATGGAAGTGCCTTCTATATTTATACAGGGTGTTTTTTTAGAGGTATAGAACTTCGAATTGAAATAAAACACAAGAAAATCGTTTTAATGTCCATCAATTTGGCTTTATTGGAAGGATAATTTTATGCCATTAATGTTTAAATATGATTTCGGGCAATTCTACAGGTCCAATTTTCAACCACTTTTTCGAGTATATGGGGCCGTATGTTGGTAATAACGCCACGAATGTTGGCTTCCAAGTCCCCTAACGTTTCTGGTTTGTTGGCGTAGACGAGCGACTTCACATATCCCCAAAGAAAATAATCCAATGGTGTCAAATCACACGATCTTGGTGGCCAATTAACAGGTCCATTCCGCGAAATTATGCGCCCATCGAATGTTTTCTTCAATAAATCGATTGTGACGTTCGCTGTGTGGCATGTAGCGCCGTTTTGTTGGAACCACAACTCATCCACATTCATGCCATCCAACTCGGGAACAAAATAGTCGGTTATCATGGCTCTATACTGGTCTCCATTAACGGTAACTGACTCTCCAGCATTATTTCGGAAGAAGTATGGCCCAATGAATCCACCAGCCCATAGAGCACACCAAACAGTCAGTTTTTGTGGATGTAATGGCGTCTCAAGGGTCTCATATGGATTCTCTTAACTCCAAATGCGGCAATTTTGCTTGTTGACGTAGCCATTCAACAAAATTTTGCGATGAAAATCAGCATCGAGAACAATCTCATTTTCGGCCCATACACCAAAATCACGCCGCATTGCATGGTCTCGCGGCTTTAATTCTTGCACAAGCTGGATCTTGTAAGGTCGCAAGCCAAGATCTTTGCGCAAAATCTTCCATAAAGTTGATGGACAAAGCTCCAATTGCTGTGCACGGTGGCGAATCGATTCATTCGTGTCCCCTTCAACACTTTGCTCTACAGCGACAATTGTTTCTTCGGTGCGCACTGTTCGACGTCTCTGCGGATGCGTATTATCACATAGAGTAAACGTAGTGCGAAAACGATCCATGGTTAACCGAATTAATTGCTCTGATGAACGATTATGTCGACCATAAAATGGACGGAGCTTGCGGTAAACTTTGCGAACTGAACCATTATTTTCGAAATAAATTTGCACGATTTGCAAGCGTTGTTCTTTTGTCAACCTGTTCATGATGAAATGGCAAACCAAACTAAATATTAATCACTTGACAGCTGACAAAATGGCCGTCAGCTAAAAAAGTGATGCCAACTTAAAGTTCTATACCTCAATAAAAAACACCCATTATCATGGGTAGGCCCATAAAATTTTAAATTCAAACTAAAAGGTATATTTTCGATAAAATGTCGCTCACGATAAAATCGAAAAAAAGCTCAATATTATACCAGCATTATTTATAAAAATTATTAAGGCTTTAGAAGAAGGGCTTTTTAAGAAAAATTTTTTATGAAAATTTGCTTTAAAAAGCCTTAATAAGTTTTATAAATGAGGCTGTACATATGTATGTATGTATGTGTGTATGTATGTATGTATTCGAAAGAAGGTGTTTTTGAAAAAATCCTTGAAATTGAAAATTAAATTTTAGAAAAACAAATTTAATCACAGTTGTATTTAAAAAAAAAAAAAACAATTAACAGTTTTACAGAGATAAACTGAGTTTTGCATAAATGGGTCTTAAAATTTTTGAATTTTAGAGGAAGGATATTAATTTATTTTTATATTTATTAAGCTTCAGATCTTGTGTTTTTATGAAGAAGTTAGTTACCCATTGTGGAAACGAAATATCGGAATAAAAATTAAATTAATTAAATAAATAAATAAATAAACTCTTTTCATAAAAAAACAATAAATAATAAATATAAAAACAAATTAAAAACAAAAAGGATCGAAGAAATTTAAACGAATATTTTAAGGATATTAATTATATTATTTGAACATTTTTAATTAATTTTTTTACTACACATACACATATATTTTACTCAACTTACGCTTGAGCAGCGTGCGAATTGCTTCTAGTAGTTCCATAACTATAACTATTGTCATCGTCCAATTCAAAATCTTCCGTATCATGGCGTTGCCTGCACAAAAAGTGTAAGCAAAAAACGAATTTAAATTTTTGATTTTTGATATTTTACGATAGTCGTATTTATGAAAATAGAACAGATTCATTAGACATATATTATATATAAAAATATAAATATTAATTTGGTACTCCATCAATCCTTAAGTGCTACGTAAACCATATGATAATTTCAATTTTATTACATCTCCTCTAAATAAATATTCATATTATTCTGAACTATTGAACTTACAATTCTCTACCACGATTGCCTCGTTTTTCAACAATATTCGATACTGCACGACTGGTGAGTGAAACTCGACTTTTTAAGCGGGTGGGTGTTCTAGGTTTCGGTTGAGCTGGCTGAATATCCGGTCGAGCGGGTAAAACAGGGGTTATAGATCGTCTGGTACGCGCTCCTTCAGCGCGGCGAGGTTCACTGCGTCCGCGTCCTGTTTGTTCTTCGGTTGACTGCCAAGCATCGTCCGCATCATCTAAATTAAATTCTTCGGTACCTTGGCGACGTCTGCAATTATAGAAAGAATATGATTAAAAAAAGTGAAGTGGAATTTGCGTTTAAAAAAAAAAAGTTTTGTTAGATTTTAAACCTTTAACCCAAAAAAAAAATTTCTGCCAAATAAAATATTATGAAATGTAGTTTTGAAATATCAATACCATAAATTTTGACTTGATTTTTTGGAAATTGTTTGAACCTTTGGCATAAAATTTTAACTGAAAATTTAAATTTAATTTGAATCATTCGGCAACTAGTCCAAATTTATTAAATACAAAATGGAAAAAATGGAAAAAATATTTTTTGAAAGGAACTAAAAAAGAGGAGGTTATCAATTCGTCTGTATTTTTTTTGACATTGTTACTTCATAGCTCGGTACATTTTACAACTATTGTAATATTTTTTTTTTGTCTGAGGTGGTATAGCTTCCCATTGCTACCATTTTAAAAAAAGTGATTAATATGATATTCCAGTTATTTGATTTGCTGCAAACCCTAGTAAACACCTTTGGTTCTTCTAATTGCGTAATTTTAAATTTGAAAAAATGGGCAGGACTACGCCCATTAAAATATATTTAACGTGATTTTATTTACTTTTTACGAAACTTACCACACACCTTGATTCTACTTTACTGATTCTTACAAGACTTAACACACACCCCAAGCTCTGAAAAACCCACAATCTTGCATTTAAGAAGTGGGCGGAGGCACGGACATTAAAATTTTATTTTATTTTTCACGTACTACTTCTTATCCAACCGATTTAATTTTTTTTTAAATAGTTTACTTCCAGTTTGGAACCATAAATTTTTTTTCGAAAATGTTCTATCAGATATTTGCATTGAAGTCGCTTTTTTGAAACGTTTAGAAACGAAAATGCTTACAAAATCTGCCCATAAATATAACTTTCGGATTTTAAATTTAAAATAAAATAATGAAATTATTAAATTATTTGCTCATCTTCGAAATTTCGAACATAGTTTTAATTCTTTTATCATTCGAAAATTTATCATTCTATTTAACTTTTACATAAATTTTCAACTTAAACTTTTTGAATATTTCGAACATACTCAGGGTAATTATGAATATAATTCCGCGTGAGATTTCTAACTTTTCCAATTGGAATTTTTTTATTTTCCCTGTTACTTGCTATTATTTGAAATTGTTCCCCGAGAGAAATCTCACCCAGAGTTTTATTCATAATAATAATAATGGCAAAATCAGAAAATTTTTATTATCGTTGAAAATTTGAACTAGTTTTTCTTTTTCGAAAAATTTCTAATTACTCCTATAAAACTTTCTGGGGATCTATTCTGTATTTTGAAAAGAAAGAAAATGCTTTCGAATTTGTGTGTTATTAATACTACATTTCGAATTACATTTGAAATACAAAAAGGAAAATCATGTTCGAAAATTCAAAAAAAAAAAATTCGGAAAATAATAAAACTTTGAGTATGTTCGATTTAAGTTCGTTTGTTAAAATTTTTGTTAATTGTCCCATAACGAATTTTATTTTTATTTCAATTTCGAAATAGCGCTGGAAAATAATTAATTTAGAGCATGTTCAAATATTCGAATTTAATGTTTTCTCTTCGAACTGTCACAACTGTCACTGCGATTTTAAAACAGTTCAAATTTGGTTTTGAGTTTTTGGAAATTGAATAAAGTGTGCAGAATAGAAATCGCTAGGATTTTCAGTTTTAAACTAAATTTTTGAGCATGTTTGAAAACTGGTATCTGTACCTGGATTCAGTAACTTTTTGCGAACCCAAAATTTTTATATTTATTTATTTAATTATATTTTCTAATACAGTAAGCGTTTGCGGTAACGATAATGTGATTCGGTAATTTCTTTTTTACGATAGTGTATATCTGTGTCTTAAGGCTCAGTTAGCCGACTGTAATGTAAAGTAACTGCAACAGTAGGAAACAGCTGATCGATATTGTTATGTGAAAAGTAATGAAAATGGTTATAGAGATATAATGTAACGTAACCTACTTTTCATATAAAAATATCTATCAGCTGTTTCCTACGTTGCAGTTGGATAACTGAGCCTTTACTCGTCATTTAATTGCATTTAATGTGGCATCCCTGCACACAAAAGAAATATTAAAGAAAAACTGAATGAATTTGTGCTGAATATTTTAATTTTTTTTACTTCAACCGACAGCGAATATCGTTAAAATGTATTACTGGCTAGCAAAGTCGACAAATTTTTGTTAAATTATAGCGATACGATGATTGTAATAAAAGTTACTGAATCCAGTAGTGCGATTCTGTAACTTCTAACGATCCGACAATCGTAATTTTGTCTATACATTTCTCGCTTAAAATAACGATTGTGTGATTCTGAAACTTATTTTTAATGACAGATGTGCAATAGCTTTCCGTGAGCACCTGCCTTGACGGCCTAATCTCAAGGGTGCCAAAGCACCGGGTGCTAGGTTAGACGCCAGATCATCGCCCCCATGCACCCTTTTTAGAATGAACCTATGCCCACTCCTCAAAGGCACACAGGTTGCAATCTTTATATATAGTTATCCCTGTACTATATTCAAGTACCTTGCTTAGGTACTTTGAGCTATCTAAACTCTGCTCCTATGTCGAAGTCATAGCTGCTGCTATGTCCGTGCCCATAGCAGCTTTTGTTGCATGGCAACAGCACCTAGAGTAGTGTCTGGCTGACCGCGTCACGCCAATCACTAGCATTGATTTAACACTGGGAAGCCAAGACTATTCTCCCAGCGATTTTGGCAGCAACCACAGCCACCACGTTAATTCTCCGGCTTCCACGCTAAGGTGTTGTGTATACACCAATAGCGAGGTCCCCAAGAGAATTCCTCAACCATTGCCGGCACAGCTCAACCACTCATCCGAAATGAACGCATGCCCGTGTCGCCAAATATTCAGTGCCTACTTCACACATACCAAAATCATCCCTTAAACCCCGTGAGGTAGGACGAACTCGGCATTTTAGCAAAGAACACTGACGACCACTACATGCACTCAATAACTTCAAAGCAGCTCGGCTGTCGGGCCACCGGCACCCGTGGAACCAGAAGTAGCCTCTGGTGAGACCTCGAGGTTCCACCACAAGTGCTTCACCTCTATCGTCTTTTGAACTCAGGGGCAGCTCTAGGTGACGCTGCACCTAACTGACATCAACAGGACCTGTCTTCCTTTTATAAATATGTGCACATCCTTTGCTCTGTTATTTCAGAGATCGGGTAGTAATACATAAGTTCTATGGCTAATGTACCAAAGGTACGTCAATGGAAAAAGCCACATCACCCCAGCTGGGGCCCCGGGCTAGCCACACCCGTAGTCAAAATAGACTCCCCTGAGGGGATTTTTAACGACAGGACGCAGCTGATATTTTTTGTTGATTTTTGCCGATAAAATTAACAGCACATATGTAAATTATTGTCGCCTAAATAATGACACAGCTGACATTAACCTACAGCGAATATCGTTAAAAATGTTACTGAATAGCAAATTCGATAAATATTTTTATAATTATTTTAACGATGCGGTTATCGTTAAAAAAAAGTTCGTGAATCGCACTACAGCTGCTGGTGTTAATTTGCTAATGGATTAGCAAAAAATTAAATAAATATAATAAGTTAATAAAATATGTATATCTAATCAAATTAAGTAGAGGAGAGAGAGAGAAAAATTGTACATTTGCGCAACTTACAAAAGCGGTGGCTGCAGAAATCGTGAACGCTGCTGTTGTTGTGGCTGGGGCGTTTGTCTTTGCTGCCTCTGTTGCTGGGAAGTGCTTCTTGCATGTGTATGACCTCCTTCGCGTTCATATGATGTTCCACGACTGGGGCCTGAATCCAAGCTTTCTTCTTCAGTACCTTGGCGACGCCTGATTGCGTTTGGTTTTTTTTTTGTTTTATTACATAGTAAATTATTTTGAAATTATAAAATAATCTGAAAATAAATATATTTGAAATTGACTCTCACATTTGGCCAGCTCTACGAGCACCCGTCGTATCTTGTGACACTTCACGACTTCTGCTCTGTCTTTCGCGCTCTCTTTCTCTTGACCTCTCCATTTCGCGTTCTCGCTCCCGCTCACGAGAACGCTCACGTTCACGTTCTCTTTCCCTTTCGCGACCCATTTGAGCTCGCTGCGAGGGTGCATCCTCTAAGGTGTCTATATCTAAAGTCTCCTCGGTAGCAGTACGTTGTCTGTGAAATAGTATTTGAGTTATTCATAAGCATACTAAGAAAATTATTAAATAAATTAGATACATATATAAAATATTTATATACCGTGAAATCTCAGATCTTCTGTTTGTGTCAAAGGTCCCTCTAATTGAGGCATTGCTAGTTTTATAATAGCGTGTCTTATATACTTACAACATAGGCCTTGGCCTAGCCGCACTGCTGCTACTACGATCTCTATCATGCGATGTACTATGGCCACGATCTCTTCTGCGTCCACGACTAAACGAATCGCCCCTTTCGGTAGCTCTCTCGGCGGCACGCAGTCTTGCCTGGCGCAAACTACTCATTTTTCTCTGCAAAGTTATAAGATTTAAGCCCACCGGTGTGGCAATGGACCACAGCAGTAGTGTTAGAAATGTAAAAAACCATAAAGCATTAATAAAGTCTATCATATTTCGGCACAGAAATATACGATTAGCATCAAATATGTCGAAAAAAGGACGACATCGGGCAGTAGTTTCGCCCAGCTGGGAAGACATCGTTGCCCTATCGTTGCTCAAATAGGTTTTCAGTCTGAAAGAGAGATTAAAATAATAATCATATGTAGATGGAATCAGAAGCAAAACCTGTCTGTATAGATACGCGTTTGATTATGGCATATTTCACCGGCAGTCTTTTCCAAATATCCTTGTATATTGCGCAAATGATTTAAGGTCTGATTGACCTGTTTCGCCCAGGGGTCACGTTGCAATTCCAATGCCGTCAAATGATAGAGAATTTCATTTTGTAATTGTTCCAAGGGTTGCAATATGGAGGCTTGCAAACGTTTTGAACGGCTGCCCAGTGTTGTCATACGTGAAGATGTTGCTACATCTTGTATCTGGCGGTAGCAGAAATAAAATACAAAATCTTATAGTAGTTTGCACCAATATAACTCAAGTTTGGTTTAAAAAAAATTTTATAAAGGAAATAAATTCGCTGGAAAATTATAATTTATAAGTATAAAAAGAGAAGTTTTGAATTACTTAACGCTATACTGACGCGTTCAACAAATCGCTATCAATTTCATCACACATACAGCAGCTATCAAATTCCTTGAATTTGATAGCTGCGACACAAATTGAAAATCAATTTAATTTTTTAAATGCCACCGACGAAGAAACAACTCAAATTTGGCCCCTTTCAGATTAGGCAACATTAATTGCGCAAGTTTAATTTTCATTTTTATTTATTTTCTTTTGAACTTGCTTTTATGTTCACATTCAGCAACTTTGTTGAGCAAGTTTAATTTTCTTAATTTGTTTTGACGTTTTGTTTCATTTCTGTATTCAAAATTAGACAACACACCGAAGAAGAAATAAAACACAATGTCAAAAACAAATAAATATCCCAAGACCAGAATGACAGCAGAAACAGAATTGCCAAGTACAAGCAAGTCTGTACTCAAATCTAGGCAATTCTTTGCCCTTCAAACTGACCTTTCCTCTAACACCCACAAACACGAGACTTGCGCAACTAAAGTTGCCTAATCTGAAAGGGGCCTTTGTAGCTTGAATGAATGTGTGCCGTGACCAGCTGTTCAAATTGAAAATTAAATTGCCATATAAATGTGTAGGTTAATTTGAAAGCAATCTACCCAGCGGGAAAAAAAGGAGTATGGATGCCCCTTCTAAAAGACCTCTGTACTCCTTCTTTTGGATGTACAAGGCCTGCTCGCCCCATCACATCTTCATATCTTTTTTACATACGTTGTCATTGCGAAGTAGGCCTTCTGTTCGCGCTTCTTTCGCAGATATTCTAAAAGGCCTTCCAGAGAATGGCTGTTAAAAGGTCTTTCATAGAAGGGCTGTTAAATGGACTTTCAGAGAATGGCTGTAAAAAGGCTTTAAAATAAAGGTCATATTGAAAGGGGTTTAATAAATGTTTTCAACTGCTGGGGCATGTATCTCAAAACTTACAAGTGTTGAAATACAAGTAAAATAATTGTGAAGATATATGTACATACATTTGTATGTATGTATGTATATTTTATATGAATATAAAATATTTTCCAAACTGTTTTACTTGTATTCCAGCACTTGTAAGTTTTGAGAAATTGGCCCGAGGTATTCAATATACACATTCATACATATATTGTTTTGATGTATATTTTATGATCAAAAGGGTCGAACATATTGAAAGGAAACTTCTGAAAATAGCAATCCATATATTATTTATATTGGTTGAACATAATAACTGTCTTATTCAACGTACAAAACTCAACTAAAATAATTTACGTTTCCTTTTGCTTAATTGGTCTGTATTTGGAATTTTGTTTTTTTATAACGGCATCTGAATTCTTTAATAAGCAAAACACAATACTTTACTCCATCTGTTCTCCCTTCTTATAGAAGGGAATGTGGAATGTGTATCCCATCTTTTTTTTACTAAAGAGCCGAAGTCTTCTATAAGGCATTATTCAGAAGTTGCATACGAATAATAACCGACTCAAAAACATGAATTCGTTTCCTTTTATTTGGGTAAAAAAAAACTAAAAATGTTACTGCTTCCATTCTCCCTTCTCATAGAAGGGAATGTGGAATGTGTACTCGGCGGAAAAGCCGAGGCCTTCTATGAGGAGAATGGAAATGAAATCGAAAAAATTCCTGAGCAGGCCTTTAACAAGGACTGAACTAAGAAGGTCTTCTAAGTTTTACCGCTCAATTCTCACTTCTCAATTGTCAATTCCAAATTATCAATTCTCAAATCTTAATTTTCACATCTCAATTCTCAAATTTCAATTCTATATTCTCGATTCTTATGCTAGGGACACAACTGGGACAAACGACGAGAACTTTCGCCATAAAACATAAAACACATTTGTGCATATGAAAATGAACACAACACCGCCGTACAACGAAATTCGTCGTGCGTGACGAACTCTGAGATAGATTTATTTCAATTTTGTACGCCGACGAACGACGAAAAAACAAAATTGAGAGAAAAATCTTTCTCTCTCTCTCTCTCTGTTTTTGTACACACAACAACCAACTTGATCAAATATGAGAGAGGAATTCGGTGAGTAAATTCGTCGTTATTTTGCTTCTCACGACGAATTTACGCAGCGAAAATTATAACCCGTTAAATCTTTGTTTAAAGATATTTTTAGATCACTTACGAAAGGGCTAAAAACACCCATACAGGAATTACATAGAGGCTTAAAATGTTCCATAAATATTTTGCTTTTAAGATTTTCAAAAAAAAGTTCAGTTGAACACTTTCTATACTTAAAATGCAAGGGTAAGAGTGGAAATTTCAATGAACTTTTTATGAAAGGTTCAAACATAAACTTTCAAAACTTCTCTGCCAGCGTCTGTCACAGAAACCTTATTAATTTTTGCCGTGTTGCAAAGTGTAATACATTCTGAAATGTATAAAATATTTTAACACCCAACCAATTGTCACTTTTTTCTCCCACTCCCCACCCCATTTCTATGAACGTACGAGTTACAAAATTTCTGGGCTACATCTAATCCATGTAAAAGTGTACGAGTATGTATGTACATGCAAGATTGTCATTGCACCTGAGTATAATGGAATTTAGTCCATACTCAAGCATTTATGCATGTGTTCTTCATACAAAGGTTAGCTATTCCTTACTGCAATGTCTTGTTAACTCATTCACATTCTGCTTTAACAAGAACTACGAATTACTATTCCAATTACATACAATCGCAATTCTTAACATCTGCCTTATCTGGTATCTGTGAGATTTAAATGCTTGTAAGAGCACACTAGTATTTGGTAGATTTTTTCTAAATGTTCGCACTACATACTACACCCACTAGCGAAAGTTAAAATATCGTAGAACTTGGCTATAACGAACATCAGTTATAAGGGACTTCAAGTTGAAATAAATTTGATAAAACATGATTCTTCAATTTAATTAATCACTACGTATTTCAAAAAGAAAAATTTTCTCTGCAGATTACTGTAAATCATATTGAATTAACATGAAACATGTTGAATTAACCTAACCACCCACACACACATATAAATTATGTATGCACACTAGGTAATTTTCCTAGATTTTTTATAAAATTTTTTTCCTCGAAACAGTATCTTTTCGAGATCATTCCCTGGACCTAGACTGGGTAATTTGGATTTTTCAGAACTTCAGAACTAGAGATGGAGGTGTGTCTGCAAAACACCCACTAAATATTGTTGGTATGGTACTGAAGATCACAAAATTTAATTGATTTTTTCAAGAGTAGCTTTTCAAAATATGACACTGAGTTGGCACTGCCAGCTGGCACTATCTGCCACCACAGCTGATACTATCTGTTTACGTACCGAGCTTTAAGCTTCAGAAGCCCATACAATATCAACAAATATGCTGGTGTTGTTAAATTTTAATTTTTTCTCTACTGGAAATTCACTCACACATATTTTACATCTAAACTCGTTTCGTGTTTTTCGTGTCAATTTTGCTTAACACGAAACGACGCGAACACGCACGAAATCAGATTTTTTTCTCACTAACACATTGTGTTGAGTCGTGCGGAAAAAACACGACACACGCCCATCTCTAGTCTGAACTATGACTTATTATTAGTATTATGGGCGCCGGTGGCTAAACAGCTGATGAGCTTTTTGGGTTAAATGGATGATGACTTGGCGGCATCGTTCTAGGGACCGAAAGTATGTGGTTAGCATCGTTATAATCCCACGGGATATAATATATACAGCCCAATCATGAATATTCCTTCGGAATTAATTTCTCCCGTAAAATGATTTTCTCGCGAAAACATTCCTCCAATCACAAATTCCTTGGGAACAAAAAATAGTAATACGTGGCATCACCGCTTTACGAAGCTCGTTGTTTTGCTCTTTTTGACCTTTTGTTTCTCCCTTCTTTTTTTTTTTTTGAGCGAGAAAGTAAACAAAATTGTTAAAATTCATCAACTTAAAAAAAAATATGTAAAAATAAGTTTATAAACAGTCGTTAAGCAGCCACAGAATACACAGAAGTGAAGAAAGTGACAGTTTAAAACAGCTCCTATCAGGGTTTTTTTAAAACTCCTGTAAAAAAGAGAAAAGTACAGTGTATTTGATACTGTAGTGTATTACCTCTTACCAATTAATACAGATAATAAAAATGTATTGCACTAGAAAGAAGTATCAAAACAAAAACGACGACAAAATTAGAGGGAAAACGAGACAAACAGAAAAATACTAGGGATGTAACGATATGCCGTTTTGCCGATCCGATACCGATACCGATACTCATAAGGAAATATCGCCGATACCGATTCCGATACCAATACGCATATTGAAATTGAACTCGAGTTAAAATTAACAAAAATAGAGTAATTCTTTTGTTATAAAAAATACAACGTAAAAGTTTATTAATACAACGTAAGAGTTTATTAATATTTAAAATTGATATTTGAATTCATTCTGAAATTAACAAAAAACAACTTATTTTTTAACAAAATAAAAGTGTAAGCGATTATTAATTATTCCATTCAAACTGTTTATTTTCTAAACTCATCCAAATTTTCAATACATTTCAATTTCAATTTCGAAGCCTCAAATATTCAAACAAGAAAAGTATACGAACATTTTATGATTTTACAAAATGAACAAAAAAAAATTTAAGAAGTATCGTCGTATCGACAGTAAAATATCGCCGATATCGATACATCGGCAAAACGGAAGTATCGCCGATATATCGGAATCGGTATCGGTATTCATTACATCCCAAAAAAATACCCTTATCTTCCGTCTCGCGGCATTTCTGTATGTTTTGTGAAGCAGCTCTGGGTCGAAGAACATCTCTCGCGTCATCGTAATTTATTTCTTAAGTGCGGTCAGGCTTATTTGTGTTGTTTGGCCTTCGAGAGTTTTTCGTATCGCTCGCACTGGTTCACTGATCTGCCACTGATTACCGTATAATCTTGCGGTATTTTGTGGAATTTCGTTAACAACCACGGTGCCTACTTGCTATGTGAAGGCATAGCTCGTGTACAGTCAGCCACACAACGTTTTAGAATATGATCTAGTTACTCCGCCCATATTTTGTGCAACACCATATTATGCAAATTAACTTTGTATAATATGTTTAATAAATAAATAAATAAATAAGTTTGTAAACGATTTAGTTGGGCATTATTTGTGTATGTCCACATAAAAGAACTATAAACTACAAGTTTATGTATGTATATAAATTTTGTTTTAATGGGGTATTAAATATGTTTTTATGTTAACTCCCTTCTGTTTTGCAAGAAAAATAATTTTTTCTATAATACTTTTTCCCCCGGGGAGTTTCTATCCCCGCATTTTGGTAAAAACAGGGAAAAAACATATTTATAAAAGGAGAAAAGGGAAAAGTGAAAAAACTCGCGCGGAATTTTTGTTTATGATTGGGCTGATAATGGTTGCCATCTGCTCAGAAGAGCACTTAGTGGTTGTGTTTGCTACACTCAAAAAAAAAATTAACTAAAACTGGAAAATTTTCTAAATTTGAATAAAAAAAAGTTGTCGTATGGCGCCAAAGCTGTGTTTCCCTTGAAACCAGTAAAATATTTACTACATTTCTAGTTCATTAATGAACTAGTTTATAGTAATTATATTTTCATATTTAAGTAAAATTTTTCTAAAATTAAGTAAAATTTTCCCATAAAATTCGGAAATTTGCAAACAATTTTTTTCGTCCTTGATCTCAAATTTAGTAAGTTTTCCATTTTTTTCTTTAATTCTGGTACTTATTTTGATTTTTAATTAAATTCTATACCAAATGATATGTTATTTATATATCTTTATATATATATATATATATATATATTATATTTATATATTTTATATCTTCATATTATATTCTTAATTATAATTCACCATTCACCATACATACATATAAATTCCTTAAGATGAGACAAGTATTGAACCAGCAACCTTCTTAATTGATAAGCAAGCACTCTAGCCAATTGCCTAACAAGGCAGCCTGAGTAAGCATTGAAATTATTGAGTTTTAAAATTTTATATTATTTACAAAAAAATAAATTTCAAGTTCAAATATTCTTCGAAAACATGAAAAATTTACTTAGATTTTTTGCTAAATGCAAATTAATAATAAATTCTATAATTCATAGAAAAAATACTTAAAACTGGTAAATAGTTTTCTAAAATTTAGAATAACTTTTTACATCTTTTAAGTTAGTCAAATTTCATGAACTAATCAGGAGTAATTCATTTCCTAAAGTTTATTTTTTGATTTAAGACGGAATTGACTAGTCCTTAATATAAAATTTCCTTGAGTTTATAACCATTTTCCTGCTCTTAGTAAATATTTCCTATAAGTCAGTAAACATTTCCTGAAATGTGAGATATTTATTGTGTAATAGTTCATAAATATTTTTGAGGATATGAACTTTTTATTTTTTACTCATATTAGATAATTTTTACTAGATTTTTGTAAAAATTTACTTAAACTTAGAAAAAATTACTTAAACTTGGAAATTTTTTTTTTTACTTGAATTTAAGAAAAAATATTTCTTAATAATAGTACATGTCTTTTTTTGAGTGTACCAAAATCGCTGGAGAAGGGTTTTGGATATCTAGTGCGCGGATGACACTAGTGGTTGGTCGTACACAGTCAAATCTACACCTGCCTGTTTGCTTTTGCCATTCTCAACAGATGCTGCTTCTGATGGTGGCGAATGGTCCCGTTATTGGGATCTATTTTACATAGTGTTCTACCATATGGAAACATTCCTTTTTTTTTGACTACTCGACCTACCTTAAGCATTCTCCCGTAAGCCTCTTAAGCAGTAAGAAAATAGATGTCTCCAAACACTTTAGCCAGACGATTAGACATAGTCAGGGATACCTGTGATCAAAAATTGCAGCCTATGCATACCTTGCAAGTCACATAGTGCTTTCTTGGTCACTGGTGAGCTCTGGCACAGAAAAAATTATTCCCAAAAAATGTTCAAACAAAAGTTTGTTTGAAATAAAATTTTGATTCAGTAAATATTTTTTACTATTCCACAAAATTGTTAACAGAATATTTCTGTTCCAATATAGAAATTCCATACTGTCTCTACACAACAGTTATTTTATTTACTTTTCATTTTCATTAAAAAATTTTGTTGAATCACACAATTTGTTGATTGAAAAAATCGGGGTTTTTTTAAACAAATTATTACAAAATTTTACATTTGAATTTACAAATTTCTTTGTAGGACTTAAATTAAAAAAAAAATAGTATGTGATTCAGAGAATTTTGTGTTTGAAATGGAAAATTCATTTTTTCTGTGTGTAGTCACGTAACTCTTATTGTATTATCATAGGCCAAGAATTGTTTTTATCAACCCCCCCTACATTATTAAAAATTGCCTTTATTATCTATTTTAATATTAGTCATGAAAATCAACAGGTCTAATGTCCACACCAGGAAAATTTTTTTTAGCTCCCCCAATGTGTATAATTTGCATTAATTCGATTATAAAGAACGTAGTTCGTCATAACCAAACTCCACTGCATACATAAGAGCTAGAAAAGTTGTTTATGTTTCAGTTACATGTGTTCAAAGCTTTTAGTCGCAATAAATTGAAGCATAAAAATTGCTACAGAAAATTTTTTAACATGAACTAAATCTAAAAATTTAAGCTAAAGACCCTTACTGCCTGTTTTTATAAAACGTAAGTGAAGTTTCGTTCAAAATTTTATACTATAAACAACAATAAATTAGAAACTTATTTTCACAAAAATGTAATTGAATTTATTGAACTAAAGTCATCATTATTTGCTTAATTACTATTATAATTGCTGGTAAATACAATCAGATGTAATTTGTAATTATTCTATTTACAATTACAAGTAATTGTAATTGCAGTTAGAATTTTTTTCAATTATAATTAAATTTTTGTAGTTGTAATTGAAAAAAAGATCAGTTACAATTACATGTGATTGTAATTGAAATTAATGTACTTTAAATTGCCCAAGTCTGGTTGGCAGACAAATCACATTTGTGCAGTTATTATAAAAGAAAGGGGTAACCCACCCAAAATATAAAATAATTATTATTTTACCTATATCTGTCGAACAACAAGAGTGAGACCCACTAAATTTGATGTGGACAACTCTTAGAACAAACTACATGTTCTAACAAAATCTTGGCGTTATAGGAAAGGGAAGTCTGGAGTGATTAATAAGAAATTATTGTTAATGATTGTTTTTGATATAAAAAATGTCAAAGCAGCAGCGAAATGCATATAAATGGTACTTAACCAACAAAACATGCAAAAATTCCTGATTAATTTCTTGCCATTGACTTCGAATAGTAACTATACTCGTACAAAAAAAAACCTAATAATTTTTATACACTATGTTATCGTGTGGTGGCCGTCCCTGGAGAAAAAGAAGTATCTACATATCTAACACAAGATGCAAAGACTCGCATCCTTATATATAACCAGTGCTCTTTGCACTACTGCTACGGATGCACTGGTGAGGCTCCTTTACCTACTATCATTGCAACTAGTAGGGAAGGAGATAGCAACAACCTCAGCAATCTGTCTTCGTTGTACCTCACTGTGAAATAGAAATGGTACCGGCCACTGTAGAATACTCGATGATGAAGCTTGAGGATTGACCAACCCTCCCCTGCTCTACTACACGAACGTCTTTATAAAAACTGGATACCATTCACATAATTATGGATGAATGGAACTCCAGGCAGAAGAAAAAGCGTTGATTTTTATACGGATGGCTCCAAAACACAAGAAGCTGTGGGTTATATAGTATTTTTAAAGGCTTAAAGTCTTCGTATCGCCAATCGACTTCCGGATGACTACAGTGTCTTCCAGGCAGAGATCCTTGCTAAAAAAGATGTTCCGGATTTGTTGAAAGTTAATGTCACTTCAACGACTTTAATTAACATATACACTGATAGTCGAGCAGCTATTATGTCCCTTGAATCCCCGCTTCTAAGAGCAACAACAGCCCTCAACTGCCGATCATCTCTAAATGAGATGGATGATATCGGGGCATAGATGCTTTCAGGGGAACTCTAGGGCTGATGAGCTTGCTAGAACTGGGACAACCTTATAAGTTCCACCAGATTTGGAAAGTGTTGGTTTACCCCTACTCTCTTGCAAACTGAGACTTAGGTGCAAGACAGAAGATGAAACAAATAGAAGTTGGGTCACAAAAATGATTTCGTGATCACAAGTCAGTTATAAACTCATCTAAATAGGAAAAAATACAGCTTCTTCAATTTTAAAGAATAGTAAACAAATCTCGATTTTGGTGTCCGTGCTAACCAGACACTGTCTCATAGGTAGGCATGCACAAAGATCAAAGGTCGAACACAATGATTTTCGCCGCAGCATATCGATGTAGAGGAAAGTGTAAAAAATTTTCTGTGTCACTGTCCTGAACTTGCAAGAAAGAGAATGGCCACAATGGGCGCTCTTGAGTTGGGGACTCCGCATAAGCAGAGTCTCCGTGGTACTTGCACCAAAAACGGTTTAAGTGGGTCCGAGTTTCTGACTGCCACCCCTACCTAACCTAACCTATTTATATATATATACAACCACGATCACGCATGTGCACAACTCTAATAAAAATACATAAAATAATGCGATATGTAATAATGTACGAACTTATAATCAAGAATCTTACGTGTAGTGCGATTCACTAACTTTTAACGATTCGAAAATCGTAACTTTTATCTGTACATTTTGTCGCTTAAAATAACGATTGTGTGATTCTGAAACTTATTTGATATTTTTATTTGATATCATTGTCGCTTGAATAACGATACAGCTGTTATTAATCTAAAGCGAATATCGTTAAAAATGTTACCGAATAGCAAATTCGATAAATTTTCGTTATAATTATTTTAACGATGCGAGTTGGGAACTCCGCATAAGCAGAGTCTCCGTGGTACTTGTACCACAGTGCACCAAAAAACGGTCTAAGTGGGTCCGGGTTTCTGACTGCCACCCCTACGTAACCTAACCTATTTATACATAAATACAACCACGATCACGCTTGTGCACAACTCTTATAAAAATACATAAAATATTGACAACAACAACAACAATAATAATAATAAAATCAGCGATCCCAAATTGGTGCTTTTGACACTATTTTTAGTGCTTTTTGAAGACTCGAAACGCCAAATTTTAAGCGTTAGTGCCAAAAGTAGTGCTTTTAAGAAATTTGTGTATTTCGTAACATTACTTCAATAAAAACTTGGAGTATTTATTTTTTCAGTGTAAAGCATTCACTTTTCGTCTGATATAGTTCATTAAAGATGATACTATTGCAGAAATAGAGAATAGCTTAAAAAGTATTAAACATTATTAAACTTCACTCTTCACTTGAATCTTCACTTGTTTTTCATGTTAGTGCTTTTTACCATTTTAAGATCTCAAATTTACGCTTTTTTGTGCTTTTTTTAAATTTTGATGTGCTTTTAAAGTCAAAAAGGATGACATCACTGATCAAAAGTGTTAGCAGAAGTCGCTGAGACTTATTGTTGGTAAACTCAACGCGTGAGGCATAAGTTCTGATGCGCACTGATGCGCAGCATAAATTTTTCTAAAATAATGCATATTCGTTCAATCCTTAAAATAAAGTTGAAATCTCTACATAATTCAGGCCAATTTTATATTGTATATTGGTCTCTTCCTTTAATATATGTAAATGTGGCTAAAAAAAAATTCTGTATGTGATGTTAATAATGTTTTAAACTCAGCAGTTTTACTTGAAGCAAGTCTGAACTTATAGGGGAGAGAGGAAAGAAGAGGGATACTAACTTGCTTGTACAGAAAAGCTACTTCAATTCTCTTTTGTTATTTCATTCGCTGCATTAAAACAATACGAAAATTGAACAAGAAACCGTCTGTGTGTAAACGAACGAGCCGTCTTAAAAGATAATTGAAGAGAACGGCTTCAAGAAAAACTGCTGAGTCTAAAACAAGACTTACGTACCTTTTCACAATATATGGTTAAAAGATAACAGGGACTTTAACGGCAAGTTTTGTATGAAGAACTGTCAGTTAAAGTTCACGTTAACTCTTAACCATACATTGTGAAAAGGGACGTTAAGCATTAAACACATTTACCACAGCAAGTTACCGACTACCAAATGTCAAGGATAGAATACACATGTTTATACGAGAGTGATTCTTTGGAAGACAGCAATGCAAAATGGCGGCAAGTTGTTGTCTATGCTGATTAAACTAATTTCCATGATACAATTACACTAGGTACATGCAGAACTACAACAAAATTACAACACCAAAAAACACATGCATTTTGTTGGTATAAACAAACCCTAAATTGTCGGAAACAACTGTCTTTTGTTTATAAAAATAACAATTACAGGGAAACTAAAGTAGAATTGCAGACGCGGCATTCCTGCATGATTATAGTTATTCAGTGTTGCCAATATGGGTGTAGTTAGACAGTGTGTAATTTCTACTGACATGTGTAGGTCATGCAATTAAATTCTTGTATAATATGTGTGTAATTCTACTTTGGGTTCTATTTTTATTTATTATTGTTTTAATTTTAACCTACACAAAAGATGTGTAGTGTTATTTTCTTCAATGTGTAATTGGAGACACATCCATGTGTAAATTCATTGGCAACACTGTAATCATTTTATTCACACACATACATTAACATTTTTGCAGCTTGTAAACAAAGTTTGACAACTAGGTGCAATGTATACAGTGACAGGCTGGGCTTGTGCATGTACCTAGTATAATTGTATCATGCTAATTTCTATTTCTTTGGCTGCAATGAAAAAATTCAGTGTTGCCAGTACAATACAAAATATTGAATGAATTATATCGCACAATTATTTCATATTATTTAACAGAAACAATATCCAAATATTGATGTAAAGCATAAATTGGTTCATTTTTATACTTCTACGTCATACATAAGTACATTTCGAAAGAGTAATTTAATTTTTAGAAATGTGAAATATTTGCAGGTGGCAATACTGAACTATGTATTTATACTCAAATATGAGGTACAGATCAGTGTTGGGATATGGCTATTCGTAAATTGTACTATGAAAATGGTAAAATTGGTACCAAACTGCAGCCATCTGCTAACTAAGCATACACAATAAGAATTCATAAAAAATGTTCATTTATTGAAAACAAAAACATAAAGAAATTAACTAATAGTGGGTGCACACTTTGCAAAGTGTTTCCGCAACACGTTTATATTACATGCTGCATACTTTGACACAGACACAGCAACCTACAATGCGACCTATAAACATAAAATCATTTTGATATTTTCGAAACTTCGAATGCAATTTTGAACGCAACTATAAGCAACACTACACACTGTGCGACCGACAATGCAACCTGCCTAGTTGAATAAACACGTTGCTAAGTCTGTACCTACCATAAAGAACTGCGACAAGTGTTACCAAAACAAATGAAAAATATGAGCGTAAACTACATAATAAATAAATTTGCACGATTTGCAAGCGTTGTTCTTTTGTCAACCTGTTCATGATGAAATGGCAAACCAAACTAAATATTAATCACTTGACAGCTGACAAAATGGCCGCCAGTTAAAAAAGTGATGCCAACTTAAAGTTCTATACCTCAATAAAAAACACCCATTACCAATGTTGCAAATTTTGGTACTTATGATCAGTGTTAAGCCGAGATGACCCTATCGGAACAATGTACCGATTATCGTCGGCTCATCGCAACAAAGTCGTAAGTAATAAACCAAAACGGCCTTATTTCTCAATTAATTGTGAAATAAGTCTATATGACTTTATTACCAATGCAGTGTGGTACAGTTATGTCCTTATATTTCAATTATTTCAGAAATAAGGCCAATTTAGGGTATTTCTTATGACTTTATTACTGCAAGCTGAAGAAAATCGGTACATTGTGCCGATAGTGGGATCTCGACTTTAGGCAAATATGTTAGGAGAAATTATTATTACTGTAATGCAAAGCACAAGTTTTTCCAAATTGTACCACTGTATAAAGTGTGCCAGTGTACCAATGCAAATGTAATTGTACCAAATTTGGTACAATTGTACCACAAATCCCAATAGTGGTACAGATGGTGCTGCTGCCGTATCCAAAATAATTAAGTAGCTGGCTACGAGGCGACAAATGCTGCTAGCGGCATTTGAAGTCGTGTGTTCTTGTAGGCTGCTGTGGTGAATGTGTTTAATGCAAATTGACACAAAAAACAGCCCCAGAAACCAGTCGTGAGATAGAATCTATTTTGTTTTGAGAGCGTTTTTTCTTATGCTCTCACATATCAATACTCATTCTCACAAAAATGTTACCATACTTTCAATAAATTTCATACATTTTGTAAACAAAACTACAAAGAAAAATAAGCACAAAAGAAAATAAAACAAGAATCTGAGAGCATTTGAAGTTACTGCCGTCGATTTTATTATGGGCTTTATTAATTTGTAAGCGATTTTCCTGAAGTTGCATGCATACCTTATTCTGTTTCATCGTTTACATGTACATGGCCAGTCTTGCCAAGTGTAATAAATGAGCAATAAATGAGAATAAAAATAAAACTTTTCAAAAAAAATTTAATCGTCTTCAACAACGACCAGTAAAAAGTTAAAATAAATATAATGGAAAATATTTATTATCTATGTACAAACATCACCCCCAGTGATGTTTACGATCTTCTTGGCACAAACTGCATAGCACCAACAGTTTCCGACAGGAATCGAACCTGCGACCCTCCGACTACTAGACTAGTATACTGCCTGCTAGCCAAGAGGGCACTCCTGTTTTAAGTGGCTGTTTTTGAAACCGGTTTTATATTTTTTATTTCTTAGATAAGTTTTCTTTTTCCCTTAAAACATATTCCTTCCAAGGTATTTTTTTTTTCAAGTATTAAACATCTGAAATATAAAAAAACTTACCTGCAATGCGACTCTTTGCATTTGCTCAATAAATGTAGCCAAATCTTTTTCGGGCGTGGGTGCTCCTATTGTTGTACGGTATGTGGTTAAATTAAACGATGACATTTGTAGCATATTCTCCAGTATGGTTTGTATTGTTTGTGTCAGCGACAACATTGTACGTTCAGATACAACGATGGCATCAATGGCCTGCGTGACTTTTGGGAATTGTTTGATATTCGAAATAGCTGTTGTATTAACGAATGCATCCAATTGAAAGACATTGTACGATGCTTCATTTCTCTCACATCCTCTAAGGGGGTGATTTTTATGAAATATTTTTTTATTTTTAATTTTTGTTTGTAATTTTTTCAAGGCAAGAAGCAAAAAAAAAGAAGAAATGTTCGGTCATTTGTGATTTTTATCCAGTTTGCATTCAGGGAGCAGAATATAAAATCAAAAGGTCACGTCGTAAGAGAGAGAGAGAGAGAAATAGACAAAACATGTTTTGTTTGTTTCATTAGTGATACTGTGTGATAATTGTTGGTATTAAGGACTCTCAGCTAGTTAAAGGTTTAGCCAATATTAAAAGCCTTTCTAAAGAATATGCATGGTGTTTCATATTTTTATTATTTTCTTCAAGGGTTGCGTAGTGCGCTTAGAAAGGGATTAAATAATACTGGAGTCTAATCGTAGCTTCCGGTAACGAGCTCATTCGATCACGTTTTTTTCCGTTTGAGATTATGGCATTCGATATCGAGTTATATTATAACATTATTCGATACCGAATGCCATAATCTCAAACTGAAAAACGTGATCGAATCAGCTCGTTTTCAAAAGTGACGATTAGACTCCTGGGTATTCTAAGGCCTTAAGGCTTAAAAAGGATTTATAATCCAAAGTGCTGTATAATAGCAGGGTGTTCCAATAAGACGTTTCATTTTAAGTAGCCCACTAATTTAACAAAATGAATCGTTTATTTCAGAAACCCCTCAAGTGCGATTGTTTTAAATGTCAGTTGAGTAGTTTCTGTATTTATTGGGGGGTTTCGGCTTCAAAAGTAAAGTTAAATAATTTTGATAAAACTTTTCATACATTTCATTATAATGATTGGAGCTTGCCATTACATACGAAATGGAATGACATTTAAATGATCGCTTAATAACCCTTAAGAAAGCCCCAACTGCTGAGAATATTGTAGAATCTGCGACATTTTCCCAATATTTTCGATAGTACGCGCATTGCGATGATGCTTAGGTCTAACTACATCCTGTAGCACTTCCAGTCTCTTAATTTTTTTTTATCATCTTACCAATACCTTGCACAGTAAGTCGATTATGACGACCTTAACTACCTCGTGGAGCTCTAAAAGTGGTCACGTTTGAACCACCACTTTTGTAATAAGTTTTAACTATTGTTATGCGATCTTCGATTGTTAAACGATTCATTCATTCATTTCACTAAATAAATGACATTTCAGGTGACAGATGATATTTAACAGCTGACAGCCTTGCCAGACCGACGGCCATTTGGCTGATATTATTTTACATTATTAATACCATAGCATCTTTTTTGCAATTAAATATACATATACACCATGATTTCCTTTCAAAATGAAACCTCTTATTGAAATACCCTTTATGATTTTATCAATAATTTAAAGTCTGTACCTAGCGTTTTCTTTTGCTAAAGTGTTCTCAACAATATCTTTTTAATTTAAGTTTGGGGTTAAATATTACATTTTTATATTTTTTTCGGGGCGGGAAAGTATACATACAGTTTTGTTTCATTTTCATTTAAATAGAGCAACAATGTTGCAGGACAAGAAAAAAAGGAAACACGTACAGTATCGATAGCTAATTGGCATGCATCACACTTTCAGACCCAATCAAATCAGGAGGAAAGGAAAAATATAACTTGGCAGTTAAATAAAATCAACAATGTTATTTTGTTATTTTGAGGAGGGATGGAAGGGGGTTGGGGGGTACTACACTACGCACAAAAAGCAAGGGAATTTCCATGACAGATTACAGACTACTCTTAATAAATTTAACTTTTAGATTTTTACAAAAAAAAAAAAAAAATTTATGAAACCATTGCTAGATGCAATGATTTTCTTGAGTGAAAAAATTCAGATAAATTTCTTTAAAAATATTCAATTAAAATATTAATTGACTCAATCATTTAATTAATTAAAATGAAATATGTTGTAATATTTGTTCAAGCTTTTCAGTTTTATATGTTCAGATATTTATTATTATTTCTCATTTATATATTTACGTAGTTTATATGTATATAGACATATTAAGAATGAAAAATATTTCAAGAAATTTACGGAACTCGTAAAGAGTGAAAAATATTCGTATTAAGAGTGAAAAATATTACTAAATACAGCTTCAAAAATTTAATGCTCATCATTGAAACCAGAGGCGCTGCGACTCTGCACTATAACGTGCAAAACGTAGAGTTATAAAAGAAAAAGAAGCTTTCCTCTATCTCTTCCATCACCACCTGTCTTCTCTATAACTATCCCTTTCCTAAAGAAGGTAACACCTATGAGTAGTAGTAGGCATTCATTGCCTGAGTGTTACTTCTCTTAATTAAAAAAATAAAAAAGTTGTCAAAATTACATAGCAAAAATAACATTAACTGATAGAGTACCCTTTAATTTATTTTTAAATTTCAGTGTTAATTGATGTAGTCTGCATAAAAATACACTAACTTTTAAAATTTCAATTGTCTATGTGTAATTTTTTATATATTAAATTAGAATTTAAACAATTTTTCGTTGATCGTCTTGGAACACCCTTTAATTTTTTAACTGTCATGTATTTGTTGTTTTAAAGTTTTACATATTCTGTGAAAATTTTAGGTCCCTAGTTCTAACGGTTCTCGAGAAAATAGCCTGTGACGTACAGACGGACATTGTAGGGAAAACAATCGGGTTACTTTTCATCTTTAGTGTAGGGAACTGTAAAAAGGAAACTCACGCTAATCTTGTGAAATTTTTTGTGAAATTTTGGAAAGATATTTAAATGTTAGAAAGATATTTTAATATTTTAAAAGAGCACACTTAAAATAAAATTTCAAGACAATATTTATCGTCACCAAGTCTGCTTATAATAAATTAAAGTAAAACTATTTCTCAAATTCTCCCACAATGGGGAAACACCCATATACATATTGGCATTTAGGAATTTATTAATTCTGTACATGAACTCCCATAAAATGCTTTTTCAACAAACTAAATCATAACTACATACAGCCATGCATACGAAACTGAATACTCACTTTTGCAATAATCAAATTTATACGGACACAAAACTACTCGTACATACGCACACATTTAGCTCCTTCAATAGCGAGATACTAACAATTTTTACATACAACATACCTCAAGGCTGTTGCCAAGCTAACATTTACAATTGAATGACTCACTCCTTCCGGTCGTAGCAGTTCGCCAATTATGCCAGTTTGCGGCTCGTGCAGATAAACATAGCCCGGCTTATCAAATAACTTACCCAACACATCGTAGGCATTTTTGTTGTTCTTGTCCTTGTTATTAATACCCCTCATATTCCATTTATTGTCTGTTGTTGAAATGCCTGTTGTCATTGTCGTTGTTGTTGTTTTTGTTGTTGCATCATACATGGGCTGACAGAGAAATATTTCCGCATTGCCACCAATGGCCAGGGAGACAACACCATATACCGTTATGCAAATGCTGCCCAAACATATAATTATGACGGCCACAAAAAGCACAACTCCCGCCTTAATGTTGGCCTCACACAGGAAACAGCAGTAGGACATGATTAAAAAAATTAATATCCAAACAATGACCATGGCCGTTATCCAGCCACTTGTCCAATAGATATTTGACCAGTCCTGCAAATTGACATACTGCGGTTCGACCGTGCCCCAAACGTTTTTCAAACGTTCGAGCAGAGCATTAATGGTCGCCGTCAACATTTGTGCATTGGCCGTTGTGCGATGACGTATGTTTTCCAATTGTTCCAGAGTGTCTGTTATTTAAATGAAAAAAAAAGAAAAGAAATAGTTTTTGTAAGTGTTTAGCAAGGTGCATGGAAAATTAGATTTGTATAACAGCAGCGAGAAGGAGGGAATAAAAGGGGAGAGAGGCTGGTTAATTGAAAGGAAAAATTATCGCTTTTTTATATACTTTTCCTCTTCTGAATGCATCAAGTGTTTTTAATTAGTTAAAAGAGGTTTTGAATTTTGGAATTATTATTTGCATAAAAGTCATCAATAAACGCTCTTCTAAATACACAAAGTATGATGACAGCAGTTCTGCAGACTAAGTAATGAGATAATCAAGGGCAATCAATGTCTTGATACGGGCCTGTTCTGAAAATCACAGTGATTTCAAAAACAAATTATTAACAAACTATGACTTGTTAGTGAATTTTTATTATATTTTAAGTTTTTGTCATGTATAATAGAATTTTTTATTTCCACTTCCATCGCTATAAATCGTGAAATTTACAAAACGCAATGATTTAGCTTTTATTAATTTTCTGAAATTGCCGTGATTTGCAGAACAGGGCCGATCGTTTTAGAAAACAGGCGGAGCAATGAATCCACACACCAAACTCGGACTTTTTCAAGATGCAACAATATTTCAACAATGAGGTTGGCGTTGGCTAAAGTCGTTGGCACGTTGACTGCAAAACTGAAGGTTCTGGGTTCGAGCCCGCTCTCCTACAGTTATTAAATAACAACACCATGCATATTTTTAATGTGCGTTGTAGAAAAGTTTAAGTGACGAACTCATAGTTACTGATCACTGAACTACACCGGCTGCAGCAGATACCAATCTTAATGTAACATTAGAGTGCACTCTCCTTCGTCGGCCTTATGTAGCAGAATCTTGGGCGGCGTAAAATAACCAATAAAATAGCTATTAAACACAATTTTGAAAATTTAGTACACCTCATTGACACCAGAGGCGCTGCTACTCTGCCTTATTAAAATTAACGTGCAAAAAAATCAGAGTTGTAAAAGAATGAAGCTTTCCTCTAACTCTTCCTTCACCTTCCTCCCTTCTTCTCTATCACTATCCCTTTCCTAACGAAGTTAACAACTAATAACAGTAGTATGAGGTATTCATTATAAAAAAATTATCTACGACTATATTTCGAAAAAAAGGCTGCATTTCATTTTATTTAACTGTAATTGTACCTGAACATTTTCTATTAGAAGAAATTTTCAATTAAAACTTAAATTCCCATTATTGCACAAAATTATGTCTTTATTAAAAGTTGCATGAACCAACAAATCACCATCTGTAAACATATGTATGTTGCATTAGAGTGGCTGTTAGTTGTATGGGAATTTTTTTTTGTTGATTTCTTTTACTCTCACCCCCAAATGGGTTCAGTTGTATGTATGTAAAAAAAGTACAAAAAATTTTCATAGCGATAAGGGGTGCGTCCGGCCCTCGAAGTTAGACCTCAAGCCCATTTTTATAGTATTCTTATGACTGCCGAATTCTCCATAAAGGCTCTGTTAGTGACAAATTTGAAATCAAAACCGGAGTAAGACAAGGTTGTGTGCTGTTACCCCTCCTCTTCAATATTGTCCTGGACAATATAATGAAAAAAGCTTCCCGAACGCAGAGGAGGATAACATGGGGACTCAATAGTAGACTAAAAGATCTCGACTATGCAGCGACATCTGTCTCTTATCGCACAATCATAAAGACATGCAGGCTAAACTTAACGCACTTCAGGCCGAAGCAGCTAGATCCGGTCTAAAAATAAACATTACCAAAACGAAGGTAATGAGAATAAATGCCTCCAATAACGTACCGTTTACGATAAACCACCTAGAACTTGAAGATGTCTCAACGTTTTGCTATCTCGGCAGTTTACTGAGTACAAAAGGGGGATCTGGTGATGATGTTCAAACTCGAATTAAATATGGCAAACAAGCATTTGGCCAGCTTAACCCAATATGGCGATCTGCGCACATCTCAAGGAGAGCCAAGTTGAACATATTCAACTCCTGCATAAAATCCACGCTTCTCTATGGTTGCGAATCCTGGAATGCAGCTTCCAAAGAACTTAACTCACTCCAAGTTTTTATAAATCGTTGTTTGCGAAGAATATTAAAAATATTTTGGCCAGCTACTATATCTAATGTAAGATTATGGAACGAAACCGGTCAGAATCCCATAAATGTTGAAATATTGAAAAGAAAATGGCAATGGATAGGGCACACTTTGCGAAAGCACAGTGACGATATCACCAGGAATGCTATAGAATGGAACCGACAAGGTAGCCGTAGAAGAGGCAGACTATCACATACCTGGCGTCGCCAAATCGAGCTCGAAGCTGCCAGACAACACAAAAGTTGAAACGAAATAAAAACTTTGGCATCGGAAAAGTCATAATGGAACCAATTTGTTATGGCCCTATGCTCCTGATAAGAACTACGGGAACTAATATATATTCTTCTCACTAACTAATATATGTATGAAATAATTTAATAAATATAAAATAATTTAAATAAATAGTAAAATAACTTCCATATAAATGCAATGTTGGTATATATAATTTTTGGTATTTTGTTGGTTATTTTCTTCATTATATCCTAAAATATTAATTTTAGCAAAAAACTTGCTTTGAGACTAGTGTTGTAGACTAGAAGAGCTAAAATATTGGCATATATTATATTCTTGTAAAATGATTTTTTAAAAAGATAGTCATATGCAAAAAATTACATTAAAAAATGGGCGTGCAGCCCCTAAAAAACAACTCATCACTATGAAATTTTTTTGTATTTTTTTTTACATAAAACTAAAAATCAACAAAAAATAAATAACGGCCACTCTAAGGTTGCATATGAATATACACAGATACATATATACAATGTATGTATGTATATTTATCGAAAAACCAAGATACCTGATGTAAATTCAAATGCCAAACTGTACAAAACTTTATGTTTCTTCCCAGAAAAACAAGTATGCATTCAAATGAATTTTAATAAAACAGAAAACAAAAACAAAAAAAAAAAAAGAAAACCAAACTGAAAAAAGTGTGTGTGATTAAATGAAACTTTTAAACATTTCTCAAACAATTCGTTTTTACCAAACAAAAATTGACAACCGAGTTAGTTTGTAATTGACATTTGCAGCAAAAGATGAAAAAAAAGTTCCAGGAAAACAAGAAAGAAAGAACACAGGAAAAAGAAAATAAATTACTTACAATTTCTTTCATATGCTGTATCCAGTTTAACTTGTTGAGGAAAATTACTAAATATTGAACGTGACATTCCTACTTCGGATGATAAATTCTTAACAGTTGCACCAAACTCAATCTCACCCAAATAACGCATTCGAAATATGGCTTGGTCCTCTTGCAGCTAACAAAGTAGAAATAAAAGAAAATTAATAAAAACAAAAATGGCAAATATGAAAACATTAAAAACATAAATGATTGTGTAAATGTGAGCTAGGAAGGACACTGCTTGTCCAAGAATAAAAATTAATTTCCAACTACTTGTCGTAACATGACATGACAAATATGAGAGCATCAAAAAGCTTATTGTTACAATAACATTCATTCGTTCTAATGTTTGTCTTTCAGCAAGTTTTTTTTTTTTTTTTTTTTTTTTTTGATTTTCTATGTCGTCTTTATTAGTTTTCTCTCTTGAACTTCCTTTAATATAAAGCAATCAAAAAAAAATCGTGTTGCAACAAATTCAATTTTATAATTGCAAAATGCTGGTAAATAAATATTACATTTGATTTATTGTAATGGAAAAAGAACACTGTAGTGAAATCGGTAATATAAACTATCAATTTGTTATTGATTTGTAAGCTGGGCTAGCTTAGGCTAAATTAGTCTTCACTAGGCTAGACTAGAATAGAGTATGCTAGACTGGACTAGATTTGGCTAGAGTAGAGTAGGCTAGACTAGACTAGAGTAGGCTAGACTAGACTAGATTAGGCTAGACTAGAGCAGACTAGACTAGAGTAGGCTAGATTAGACTAGAGTAGGATAGACTAGACTAGACTAGGCTAGACTAGAGTAGACTAGACTAGGCTAGACTAGACTAGAGTAGACTAGACTAGACTAGGCTAGACTAGAGTAGACTAGACTAGGCTAGACTAGACTAGAGTAGACTAGACTAGGCTAGACTAGACTAGAGTAGACTAGACTTGACAAGGTTAGACTAGACTAGACTAGACTGGGCTATACTAGACTAGAGTAGGCTAGAGTATAGTAGAGTAGAGTGGAGTAGGCTAGACTAGACTAGAGTAGAGTAGGCTAGAATAGACTGACTAGACTAGATAATACTGACTAGACTAGATTAGACTAGACTACATTGGACTAAGATAGACTATACTAGACTAAACTAGACTAGACTAGGCTGGAATAGACTATACTAGGATAGACTAGACTAGACCAGACCAAACTATACTAGGATATACTAGACTAGAATATACTAGACTAGACTATATTAGCATAGACTAGACTATATTAGCACAGACTAGACTATACTGTACTACGATAGACTAGACTACAATAGGGTAGACTAAATTAAGCTAGACTAGAGTAGACTAAATTAAGCTAGACTAGACTAGATTAAGCTAGACTAGACTAGATTAGGATAGACTAGATTACACTGGATTAAGCTAGATTAGACTAGAATATACCAGGGTGGACTAGACTATATCAGACTGGATAAACTAGGCTCTACTTAACTAGACTACGAAAACTAGGCTAGATTTAACTAGACTATGCTATTAGACCGTTTTGGACAGGACAAGACTACACTACCCTATACAAGACAATATTATAATGACCTGAACTTGACCACACTGCACTAGACTTTAATTGACTTAACATAGCTAGCTTGATTTCGTAGTCAGTGCATGGGCGTCGAAGCAAATGACGGTCCTAGAAAGCCCGAGTTCAATCCCGGTCATATCAACAATATAGATTTTTCTGATGTGCATTATTGTCTATCTTAATGCATATCGCAGCTTCATCCTTCGTCCATATTTGTAGTTATGAATTGTCGGGGAAGTAAAAGAATTAATAAAATGGCTACATACAAAACTAAAAATAGTACGCCTACTTAACACCAGAGGCGCTGCAAAAAATAAAAAAAATTAGCTAAGCTTTTCTTCTCTTTATTTGCATATCTGCCAGTTTCCCATCTATACTTGCATTATTCCTTTCCTACTTTCAGCTACCACAAAAGACCTGTAATCTAAACCCAAGTGAGCTGAAAGCTTACTTTCTCGTCCTCATCACCCTCGAGTCAAACCTAATCTCTAAGTCTTAATTGTAGATTCCTTCTGTCAATAAATTTTCCACAGACCTTTTTAATAATTATTCTCCCTACTAGAAGTAATATGTAACATTTCAGTGTCTGTTATTCTTTCATATTCTTTGTTTTAATATTTTCTTACCGTTTTAAGAGCATCAATAATACCATTCTCCTCAAAACTCCTTATCCGCAATGTATCACACAATGGTCGGTCACGATACGTGCACTGGCGTTGCAGCACGGACAATTGTATTTGCAGCTCTTCCATGCGGGCTGCTGCCTCTTGTGCCAGCTTCAAGGCTCGCCCCACTGTCTCCTGCAGCATGAGAACACGATAGATAAGTTCAGCATTCACTATGAATTGCAAAGCAAAAAAATAAAAAATACAAAAAAGAAAGTATGAAAACCATTGAAAGTAAAAGCAATAAAAGGATGTAACTAAATGGTTGTAAATTATTATTGAAATTGTTTACGAAAAGCTGTCGCTTTTGTGGTTGTTCATGCTACTGCGAGTTACAAACCATAACTGCACTTTATTTGAATAAGTGGGTCAAAGTCTTTAATAATATAATTGATTTATTAGGAATATTAATGTTGAAAATAACTGAATATGTCTTGCATATTTTCAATACAAGGATGTATGTATGTATATATACAGTGGGCTTAATGCAAATGTAAACGATATAAATTTGAAAACCTTAATAATTTTATTTGTTAAAAATTATTTGCTATATCTTTTTTCGTTATGCACTAACTATATTTTTAATCAGATCCAAGTGCAATTGTTAAAATGTTAAGTACACTAAAACAATTTTGAATAATATGAAATTTTCTCCTCTGAACACTCTTCATCTAGTCTAGTCTAGACTAGACTAGACTAGAAAACTAGTGAAGATTTCGGAAGGTCACTAGATGATACAGTGCTATCATTACGTCCAACAAAAAAAAAGAAAGTCTAGTCTAGTTTACTTTGTGTTAGTCTATCCTAGTCTAGTCTAGTCTAGCACAGCAAAGTATAGTTAGTCTATTCCAGTATAGTATAGGTTATTCAAGTATAGTCTAGTCTATTTTAGTCTAGTCCAGTAAATTCTAGTCTAATTTACCATAGTATAGTATACCCTAAGGTATAGGTCCCTAGTCTAGTCTAGTTTAAACTAGTATAGTCTGCGTTTTTTATAATTATTTAAAAAAAAATATGTAAAAAAAGAAAGAAAAGCTTAAATATTATTTCGTTAGTTATTGTACAAAAACCAGTTTGAAGTCACATACATAAATTTAATTGAATTGTTTTTAAATTTTGTACTACCACTGTGCACTTTGGGTGACTTCCTAGATATATTTGCGTTTATACTTTTATATAAAATAGAGATGGGCTTGTGTGTAATATTTCGATCACAATTTCATACAATTATGCACGATAGCATTATTTTTACTTGCACGCTGACATTTGCATGTAAACAATTTCTCACAAGTTTATTAAGAATTTAATTTTTAAGGTCTGTGTCAAAGGGTTACACCCTTTGACCAGCACCGCACCATTTTACCTGGTTTATACCTGTTAATTTTTTTTGTGCTCAAATTTTGATTTTATATCTGAGAAAGGAAGAGAGAGGTATGCGAACCATATATGTTTTCTTCACAACTCTCTGATTAAAATTCAAAACTTGAGCAATAAAACTTAATGTGATTCAGACAGCAAGCCACTTGGCTATTGAAGCAAATCTCAAAATATATCAATTAAAATTTGAAATCTTTTCTATAGTGACTATATAACTGTGTGAAAGATTTGGCGTGATTATCACGTGAGTGTTATCCATCTCCACTACAAATAAAGTGAAGGCTAAACATTTTTAGTACATACGTTCGTACTATTACTTTTGTACTTACCCAAACTCAATGTTGCCAACGAATCATAGGCCAACTCAATGCCAGTATGTGCAGAAATTTCCGCTTGAATAGGTTCTCCCAACAAAACATCAACATCTAAAGTCAAATAATGCATGTTTTAAGAATATAAAAAAAATAAGAAAATTATATTAAAAAAGGTCATTTTCACACAATATGAAGCATAAAACTTTATCTGCCACACAGTTAACTTTGCTGCTACTTTATTATTGACTACAGCTAAATAAGTTAAAAGTCAAAGAATTGTGTACGAGGGCGGTATCAAGGTTTTTAATAAGATATAAGAAAAACTAAAATTTTTTGGAAAAGCAATAGAAAAATTAATTAAAATAAAATTAAATGAAATAAAATAAAATAAAATAAAAATTTAAAATATAAAAAAATAAAAAAATAAAAAAATAATAATAAAATATAAAATAAAATAAAAATATAAAAAACAAAAACATAAAATAAAAATATAAAATAAAATAATATTAAATGAAATAAAATAAAATAAAAATATAAAATAAAATAAAATGAAATGAAATAAAATGAATTGAAATGAAACGAAACGAAATGAAATGAAATAAAATGAAATAAAATAAAATATAAAATAAAATAAGATAAAATAAAATAAATTAAACTGAAAAAAAGAAATAAAACAAAATAAAATAAAATAAAATAAAATAAAATAAAATAAAATAAAATAAATAAAATAAAATAAAATAAAATAAAATAAAATAAAATAAAATAAAATAAAATAAAATAAAATATAAAATAAAATAAGATAAAATAAAATAAATTAAACTGAAAAAAAGAAATAAAACAAAATAAAATAAAATGAAATAAAATAAAATAAAATAAAATAAAACAAAATAAAATAAAATTAAATTAAATAAAATTAAATAAAGTAAAATAAAATAAAATAAAATAAAACAAAATAGAATAAAAAATATAAATAAATAAAATAAAATAAATTAAAAAAATGCAATAAATAAAATAAAATAAATTAAAAAATTAAATAAAATAAAATAAAAAAGATAACAAAAAAAATTAATTAAAATAAAAAAAGTTATATAAAATAAAAAAAAATTATATAAAATAAAATAAAATAAAATAAAATAAAATAAAATAAAATGAAATAAAATAAAATAAAATAAAATAAAATAAAATAAAATAAAATAAAATAAAATAAAATAAAGTAAAATAAATAAAAATAAAATAAAATAAAATAAAATAAAATAAAATAAAATAAAATAAAAAAATAAAATAAAATAAAATAAAAAAATAAATGAAATAAAATGACTTGAAATAATATAAAATAACTTGAAATAAAATAAAATAAAATAAAATGACATGAAATAAGAATAAAATATAACAAAAATATAAATATAATTAGTATTATCAGATAGTTTAAAGGTGAAAATTTAATTTATTTTTTTATTTTTGTTACTAAAAAATTTTAATTGATATAAGAAAATTGTTCATATTACACAGAAAGTATAATGAAAAAAATTTTTAAATATTTTAAATTGATACTTCGCGCAAATTAAAAAAGCTGTTACATATCGGAAAATGTTTTTTTTTTTGAGTTCACAATTACGCTTAGTGCCTCTTTTATATCTTTCTGGTTTATACTCTCGTTTATATTTTATTTTTATATGTTTACTCGGGTAATTCTGAAACCATCTTCGTTTACTTATGTGCCGTTTTTGTAGCAAAAAAAAACTTTATGATAAACTTTAAAGTTATAAAGTTGCAAAGTACCTAGATTGTGCATGCAAGCTCTAGGGCAAACGACATGTGTGCGTGTGTATTTAAAATGGTTTTATATGTACATACATATATGAGTGTGACAGTGTCCTCTGTCCATCGTGTCGTCTATACAAACCTTCCAAATCTTTAACAACTTTTTCAACGGAAACATGAAAGCCATTATCAAGTTTATGTTTTATTTGTAAATGCGTGTCCTTTAGAAAAACTTCCATATCATGGACGGTGGACTTAATCATTTCGGGTGACATTTCAACGGTGGTAGCCAAACGGCTGTTGGCATAAAAAATGCATAAATCGCATAAACTGCAAAGAGTTGGAACATAAAAAATATCACTTGCACAAAGAAGGTGTAAAAAATTAATAAACAAAATTTAAGTAAATAATTTTGGGTCAGTGTTAAATTGAAAAATAAACTTGAAACTTTTGATGACTTCGTGCATCGCTATTAAGAAAATAGAAGTATGTACATATAAATGTAATGGCAAATAAAAATGTCTTACCACAATAATAAAAAAACTATCCACATGGTTGTTATGGCGGCTTTTTTACGACATTGCAAGATATCCTCCATTTTATCATCTATCATCATTATGGGAGCATTACGTGAATATTCCATTTCTTCTTCGGGATTACGGCGGCAACAGCACCAGCAACATGTTGCCAATATCGGCACCAAGGCCAAAATCATAAAAATACTCATTAGCGCTATAAAGCCGGACTCCGTTTTAATGGACTACAAACAACAATTCAGCAAGATAATCGGAAAAATAAATAAAGGAATTACCAAAAAAAAAATAAGAGTGAAATCAACTTACATTTGTGGCAAAATCTATTATCGTTAAATTCGAATGGATTAATTGTCTAACTTGTCCTGCAAATTAAAGTAAAATTTATTAGTTTATTATATTTGGATAATATTCCTTTCTCTTCAAACTTGCCTAAAGGTAGTTCATCGGGTGTTACCATACCCAAAAATTGGCTGACTAGTGTGAAGACATATGGCCCCGGATTAATATCCATGCCTGGTATATGATATGTATAATATGTCCCCGTTGTTGAGGTGGTGGAGGGCAGTGTTTCGTTATTGTTAGTCATTGTGTTAAATCTTAAAATAAAATACAATAAATTTGAATTATTAGAAACGCAGCGACTAAGTTACGTAACATACAATTTAATTACTATTCATAAAATATGTTTGGAATTTAATTATTAATAAATAATTTGAATTCATTTGATTGTGTATATTCCCCAAGCATTTAATAAGTGAAATATACAATAGTAATGAAACAATAGAATGCGTTCACAGTAAAATAAAAAAAACTTCATATATACATACTTACATACGTACTAAAATTCTCTTAATTAAGGCAAGTTTTTTATTTCTGAGTTAAATTTAGTTTAATAAGTTGTGCAACAGATTTAAACGGTTTTAACCGTTGCTTTATATTTCAATATTGCAGTGATACTAATTGAGAAATTTTTTAAAAATATTTCATTCAATAAGAATTGAAATTACTGAACTTGAGCTTAACTATGAATTATTTCTGATTAAAATTCACTACAGTTCAATTAAAATATCTAAAAATTTCTCACTTAATACATCATGGGCACGTGACAAAAATATGTTCACTTGGCAATCACTGTTCACTTGGTTATCACAGTTTCAGACGGCTGGAATAACTAAAATAAAACTGTAGAATGCAACAACAAGTAACATAAGACCACTACACTAATACTTACATGCATGTACCGATGGTACATCGAATAAGTAAAAATAATTAATGTGATGATCCTAAAACAAAAAAAAAAGATAAGTAAGAATAGTTAAACATACTGAGGTAGAGTAAAATAATTTCGTGCTAACCTAAATAGAAAAATGAAAAATTGGAAAAAACAGAAAATTAATAGTGATACTTATAAATGTGTTTACCAAAGGTAAATCAATTGTATACACAACAATCGTTTCTCATATTCCGTTTCATTGTGCATTTAAGTTAAATAGCTGATGTTAATAAGAATCTCTACCCAAGTAGATAGACTAGGGTGCTGATGAAGTGCGTGGCTGCACAGAAAAGTATTGGTATTTCCCCCAGCTTAAAGTCTAAGTTTAATTTTTCTTCTCTTCTTTAGAAACTCACATTAATTAATAAAAATATTTCATTCAATAAGAATTGAAATTACTGAACTTGAGCCTAACTATGAATTATTTCTGATTAGTGATACTAATTTTAAATATTTATTATGATGTGCATTACTGGCAGCACTTAAAGCCAATGTGGCATTTTTTGTTAAAAAAAAATCCGTTATTTTGATTTTCGCAAATTTGTTTTCTCAAGAGGGGAAAAATTGCTAAATCGGAGGTATTATCAGTGGGATAATCGAAACAAATATAACTGAACTGTAATAAATTGATGTAAATCGCCAAAGTGGAAAACAATTACAATCTCAAATATAAAAAACCGTTAAATTAAAAAAAAATCAACCGGATAGAAAAATGGCTAAAACTGGAAAAATACAAGAATTTTTTTTTTTTTTTTTTTTTTTTTTTTTGTGTTTAATACATATATTAATTTATTGTATCTTCAAATATGAACTAACAATAAGTGATCAAATCTTAAAGCTAAAATATAATTGTTTAGCCCGACCAGTGTCGGCCAAAACTTAGTGATAATTTAAATAATACAAAGTAGTGATAATCAAAAAGGAAAATTAAATGTATTTTCAAGCATTCCCATCTAGAGTGTTGAGTATAAGAGCCCTTGTGTCCCTCTTTTTTAGGCGGATGTGACCATTAAAATTCAAAATATTACGAGCAAGCGGATTAGGATGTGACTCGAGTTTTGTTAAGTATTTGCCTGCGTATCTTGCAATTTCTTCAGTCACTATTGGCATTCTTAAATCACGATGCAAATTTGAATTCTTAATATACCATGGAGCAGATGTTATTAACCGTAAAATTTTGTTTTGCCTTCGTTGGATTCTCTCTACATTGGAAGCTGAAGCAGTGCCCCATAACTGGATACCGTAACACCATATTGGCTTTAAAAGCGACTTGTATAATAAAAGTTTACAGTCCATGCTAAGTGTTGAATTTCTGCCAATCAACCAGTGTATTTGAGATAACTTAATTTTCATATGAGTTAGCTTAAAGTCAATATGATGTTTCCATGTAAGTCTTCGATCAAGGTGTATACCAAGGTATTTCACTTGGGAGTGTTGAGGAATATTTTGATTATTGATTCGAATTGGGGAACAAGTATCTCTTCTTAGGGTAAACGTTATATGGACACACTTTTGTTCATTTACCTTAATTCTCCATAAGTTCAACCACATTTCCAATTGTGTAATATGTTCTTGTAAATATCGGGAAGCCTCGTGAGGGTTTTCATGCATACTAAGGCAGGCTGTATCATCGGCAAACGTAGATGTATGGATATTGCTGCTCAAAGGCATATCACAAGTATAGATCAAATACAAAACTGGCCCCAGTATGCTCCCCTGTGGCACACCGGATGATATAGATTCGGGCACACTCACGAATTCTCCTTCCACAACCGTGAACTTCCGGGTAGTGATGTAACTTTCTAATAAATTCACTAAATTTATTGGTAGATATGATTTTAATTTTAGAATTAGACCTTCATGCCACACTTTATCAAAGGCCTGAGAAACGTCAATAAACAGGGCAGAACAATACATTTTTTCTTCAAAAGTTCTTCTTATAAATTGCACCAATCTATGAGTTTGTTCAATGGTGCTATGCTGACTTCTAAAACCAAATTGATGGTCTGGGATGCACCCACTATCAGTTAAAATTGGGGACAATTTTGTCATGAGCAGCTTTTCGAAGAGTTTTGACATTGTTGATAGCAGACTTATTGGCCTGTATGACTCAGCCTTGGTAAGGTCTTTGCCCGGCTTTGGAATCATTTTGACCTTCGCAAGCTTCCAGCTTTGTGGATAATACTCCAGTCGTAAAATGGAGTTAAAAATAAATAACAGGATTCTAATTGCAATATGGGGCAAGTTTATCAGCATATTGTTACTTATTCCATCAATACCTGGAGCTTTCTTCGGGTTGAGTTCAGCAATTAGTTTCTGAACATCACGCGTCTTAAATTTTATGGTTCGAGGGGGTAGCGCAACTACACTTGGTAAATCAACAACACCAGTACATGTGTTTGGGGTAAATACGGATTTTAAATGCTCAACAAATATGTTACCTTTTTCAGTATCGCTTCTGGCCCAACCTCCGGTAGAAGTGCGCAGAGGTGGTCTATATTCAACGGGTGTTTTAAGCTTTCTAGCAGCTCGCCACAAGGAGTAATTAGATGCAGGTGTGGCATCAAGATTTTCCAGATAATTTTTAAGACATACAGTTTTTTCATATGCCAGCAGCTCTTGGAGTCGTCTAGTGCACTCTTTAAATCTAATTTTATTTTGGGGTGATCTGTGCTGTTGCCATTCCCTTCTAGCTGTCCTTTTTTCACGTAAAAGACGTTCAATGTCTGTAGAATAAATTCTATTAAACCCAGTCTGCGGATGGGAAGTAGTGGCATGTTCAGCAGCCTGTTTAATATTTTCGTTAAGATTTTCAATGTTAGATTCAATATCACCTAGTGTTCTTAGGTTAATATTTTCCGTACAATGGCTACTGAGGTATTTTTTGAACCCCAGCCAATTAACACGGTTGATCATCTTTACATATGGGACAGGGAAGTCACTTCTTAGTGGGCTACAAATTGTAACAATCGTGGGAGAGTGATCGGAGGAGAGATCTACAAAAGCTTCAGCATGAATTAATTCCCTAGTGATATTTTTCATGACTCCAAAATCTATAACATCCGGAATTTTTTGTATGTCCGTAGGCCAGTAAGTGGGCTCCCCACTTGAAATGACGTCCAAGCCCATTTTTGAAATTGTGTTGAACAACGCTCGTCCTCTAGGTGTGATAAGACGCGAACCCCAGAAAGTATGTTTTGCATTATAGTCTCCAGCTGCTACGAAACAAGGGCCAAGAGATTTGTAGAAATCCTCGTATTGATCCTCAGTAATTGCGAATCTAGGAGGGGAGTAAATTGATGATATGACAAAATTTGTGCAAAAATTTTCGATACAAATATTCGTTGCTTGTAGATGTTCTTCACAAACGTTATCAAGGACATAGTGTTTGAGTCTTGACTTAATTAGAATTGCTGACCCACCGCATGCTCTCCCCCTCGGGTCCTTTGAATCATATAGAGTGTAACCATTTATTTTAAATAAGCTCCTTGAAGTCAAATGAGTCTCAGAGACCAACATTATATCAATATTTTTTTCCATGAGGAAGTGCTCAAGTTCATTTTTATGCTGGCGAATGCCGTTTGCGTTCCAGAAACATATTTTTAACATGTTCATGGTTTGTTAACTAATGCTTGAAGCAGTGTATTTTGCATTCGCAGCATTTCTTGCATCATGCTAGTCATATTTGTTGTAAAGTTGTTTATAGTTAGCACCAGATTCTCAATAGTAGCTTCAAGGCGACTAAAGTTAAAGCCTGAGTTTGCATTCGCTGAATTATTTTGCGGTGAAACATTTTGTGAGGGATTAGAACTAGCCTTAGCAGCATCGGCATACGATACACGTGAAGTAACTGGTTGACTTACTTGAGCAAAAGAGGCGGAGTACGCGTTTAATGGTTGGGCTGGAGCTAACTTAGGTTTTTGACTCATAGTCTGTTTAACAAAAGAATATACAGGGCATCCTCTATAGTTAGCGGTGTGATTACCTCCACAATTACTACATTTTTTTTCTGCTTGTTCTTTTGGCTTAGTGCAGCTAGCAGTACCATGCAATTCACCGCAGATAACACAAACTGTAGGTAAATTGCAGTAAGTTTTTGTATGGCCATATTCTTGGCAATTATGGCACTGTACAGGACCTGAACGCTTACGTGGCTCTTCAACTGTGATTTTTCGGTGTAACAGAAACTTTACGCTATAAATTGGATGGGTTTGATTTTTTTTCAATTGTATGTCATTCGGCTCCAGTTCAATGCGAAATAGGGGTTGGGCGACCTTTTCTCTGTTAATTATATTAGTAACGTTTTTTACCTTAAATCCTTGGTCTAGAAGTGCACATTTTACTTCTTCGGGCTCAACATATGAATCTATGCCCTTTAGTACTATCTGTAGGCCTTTAGCACTCTTAAGTTGGTATGTGTAAAAGTTTGTTTTATTTTTTTCAAAATCATTTACAATTTTTCGAAAATTGTTTTCATCGTATATTTGGATTTTAGTTTCATCAATATTACCTCTTTTAATTGGAATTACGTGAAAAGTATTTTCACCAATGGTCGACAGTAGTTTTTTTAGAAGCGCGTTAGAATTTTTTTCCCTCACATATATTGGTGGTGGCTTAAAAGACTTCTGAGATGATGAAGCGGTCTTCTCGTTATCGTCTTGCAATAATGAAAAACGATTTTGGCGATTCATGGATGATGCGCTGTTATCCCTAGACATCTTTGGAACAGATGAAATTTTAGAAGAATTCGGGCTTCGCCCACGCTTTACCACGGTTATATATCTGTCCATTCCAACTTGTACCTTTGGTTTTGAGCTACTGTTATCTGTAGTGACAACTTGGTTAGGTGATGAACAGCCCGAAGCGAATGATTTCAATGGCTTAACTGACGAAGTACTAGGCAACTGTAATGTTAAAGAATCACTAGTAGGCATTGGACAAAGCGAAGTTGATCGCTGTCGAAAAAGTCGATTTGTTGTTAGAAAAAGTGTATTATCAGATTTTGTATTTTTATTAAGAGCTTCCGAACTCACAGTAAGTCTGTCATCAGGTTTTTTATTTTTATTGTTATCATTATGAGCATCAGAACTCACAGTAAAATAGGCATTTCTGCCGTTATAACTCACTTCACATTTATTTGTTTTTGAGGTACTCATATAGAGTATTCCTCAAGGGTACTTTTGTTTGTTTGTTTGTTTTTTTTTATTACGGTTTTTTTGTTTTTGTTATTTATGACTATGCAAAAAAATATTAACAAAGCAATTACAGCTTATTTATCAAAGTTAATAATATGTATTACGAATATTTTCTTTTATATGATTTTTTTGTTAAGTATGTATGTAAAAAAAAACTCCGCTATGACGTTAGTTCACTATGAAGGTACAACGAGAACTGCTAAAAAAAAAATACAAGAAATAATAAAAAATCCGCTGACGAAATAATAGAAGGGTCTTTAAAGAAAAAAAAAAAACGCTAAAATTAGGAAAAAATCGTCAAAACAGAAAAATTGTCAATGCAAAAAAAAAAGTTTGTTTAAAAAGTCTGCCAAAAGGGGAAAGAATTTTCCAAAGCGGTAAACTATCACTAACACAGAAAAATCGCTAAATTAAAAAGTCATCAACGTAGAAAAACTGGTAAACCGGAAGGAAAATCGCCAGCACGAAAAGAGTTCCTAAAAAAACAAAAAAACTTAAAAGAAAAAATATTAGTTCAAATAAAGAATCTGTCTCAAATGTCTCAAAAATTTATATTTTAAAAAGATAATGCTGCTCGTCTGCTAGCCCTAATTGTAAGAAATTATTATTATAATTATTAATATTGTTGTGTTTGCTATGTTTCTAAAATTTCCATAGTGGTTAAACAAAATGTCCACATGCTTACGAATAAATAGAAAATATGCATACAAAATAATAATTCGCCATAAATTAAATAAAACTTTGAATTGTTATAATAACCAAATTCAAACATTTACGTATGATTTAATTCAATTAAATATGACTTCGAAAACAACAAATAAACGATAATCAGCCTAATGATTTTTATCACTTCCTCTCCCTCTCCCCACTCCAACTCGTTGTTCAAATGTCCTGCAAGTTTTTAGGCGGGGGAAAAAAACTAAAATAATAAAACAAAATTTTATTGTAATGAATTTGTGGTTTTATGGTAAAAAAATAAATATTTGACAGTTAAAAAAATTAACATACAAAATGATATTTGAAATTGTGGACAGTTTATTTAATAAAATTACATTTAAATTTTCTGCTCAGCATTTTTAGTGTTTTGTTTTATTTCGTGTTTTTCAGTTGTTGTTGTATTTTTTTTTGTTTTGGTAGAACCGCCATATTTTTTTTGCATTTTTTTTGTATTAAAATACACAAATAATTTATTTAAATATTTGGCTAGATTTTTGTTGCATGAAAGCATAATACGAGTAACGCGGTTGGCTAAGCGTAAGAGAGAGTGGGATTTTATTTGTTGCTGTTGTTTGGCCTTAGAAAAAAACAATTAAATAAAGCAATAACCATAATGTCACGTAAATTAGTGTATGCTACAATGAATTACAGATTGTTTAGCAAAAAGAAAAAAAAAACCCGAAAAATACCAATAAAAGCAACAACAAAAATTATAACAGCATGAAATAAAAAAAAAAATTAAACAAATTTAAAACTATTGCAAATAGTTACAACTGAAAGTAATACAAAATTAGATTTATGAAATTCGTTATAAAATTATTTGAACTAGTTATTGTAAAAAGAGAGTAAACAAAATTCAACTGATTTAAAATCTAAGCACAAAAAATTTTAAATTGGATGCAAATGAGCAAAACATTTTTAATTGTGTTTTTAAGTATTAAATGAACTTGATTATTTTTAATTTCTCACTGCCGTTTTCTAAAAAAAAAAATTATTTATATTTAAAGTGTGCTTTAGTAAAAATTTGTGTGGAAATTTTGTTTTAAAATACACTTCAAACCCAAATTATTATTTTTTTTCAGAATTCCAAAGGTTAGTATTTGGTTTTGCTTACATTTTTCTTGTATTTTATTTTTAGCTTTTTAAGCTTTAAGAGGCGTATGTCCGCACACTTTTGCAAATATAATATTTTAATCAGAAATAATTCATAGTTAGGCTCAAGTTCAGTAATTTCAATTCTTATTGAATGAAATATTTTTATTAATTAATGTGAGTTTCTAAAGAAGAGAAGAAAAATTAAACTTAGACTTTAAGCTGGGGGAAATACCGATACTTTTCTGTGCAGCCACGCACTTCATCAGCACCCTAGTCTATCTACTTGGGTAGAGATTCTTATTAACATCAGCTATTTAACTTAAATGCACAATGAAACGGAATATGAGAAACGATTGTTGTGTATACAATTGATTTACCTTTGGTAAACACATTTATAAGTATCACTATTAATTTTCTGTTTTTTCCAATTTTTCATTTTTCTATTTAGGTTAGCACGAAATTATTTTACTCTACCTCAGTATGTTTAACTATTCTTATAATATTTTATCACCCAAACTTTGGTGGGAATCGGCTGAGTAGCAGCACATATCGAGCTATACGTGCCAAAAGAGCTTAACCGACACATTTTTTTACCTCGTTTTTTTTACGAAAATCGATTATCCTAATTGAAACTTATTTGCTGGTGGTTAAGCATGTCGATATGTATTTCATTGGTGCTTTGTCAAATCATAAGAAGACTTCAACTTCGTATGTATTTTGAGCAGCCATAAACTTCTTATCTTATGCACAGACTTTCAAAAACTATTTGAGAATTCACAAATAATATTGAAAGTCTGTGCATAAGATAACAGGTTTGTGACTAGGGTTTGCAAATAATCGCAAATTTTCATAAATGCGATTACGATTAAAAAATATGCGATTAATCGCGATTATCGATTAAAATATACTATTATCATTTTACCTAAGACCAAAATAAATTGCGTCACGAGTTTTAGTCGAACTGTATGAGTTTAGCCAAAGAAATTTATTTATTTTGTCTTGAGTTCGCCTTTTAATTTAATTTTTCAATTAAATTGTATTTTTATTTTGAGAAAATTGTAAAGCACGTAAAATGAAGTTCGTAAATCAGAACTTATTGTGTATCTAAAATAATACACTAAGGGAAAAACGTGCTAAAATCAAGATCTTAAGCTCAAAATCAAATCATTTCAATCTTAATAGTCTGGTAATCGTGAAAATTCTTGATTCAAGAATAAAATCTTAATTATTTTTAAGATCGCATTTAAGATTGTAAACTTGAATAAAATCTCATTTTAAGATCGAATTCAAGATTTTTTTCTTAATAAAAATCTTAAATTAATATCATATTCTTAAAAAATGTAAGAATATAATCTTAAAATTAATACCAAGTTCTTAATTTTAAGAATTCATTCTATAAATTTAGAATTTATGTTTAAAGAACGTCAATCTTTCCGAACAAATTTCAAGATTGAAATATGAAAATTCTACAATCTAAATTCAAGATTTTTGTTCTTAAAATTAAATCGTTAGTTTTCTATTCGTGTACGAAATGTGTTAAATCAATCTTTTGATAGGCGAAGTATATATACTTTCTTAATTAATTAAGGGCGAAGCAAATATATTCTTTCTTAATTAATTTTTTATTTAATTTTGTATCTACATCTGATGAATTTATATCATAATGAATGAACAAGTTCATATAAAAACATTATTATTTATACCGTGTTTTTATACGAAGTTGTTCATTCATCATGATATACATAAATTCATCACGTTCGGACACTAAATTATAACTATAACCTTTTTTAGTATTTCTATGTTTTTTTTTGTAATAATGCGAGGTCTCAAGATAAAGCAAGCTGCACCTATCTGTCAATCGAATGAAAAATATTTGTATCAATAGTAATACAATTTTTGAGATATTACTACGTTTTTGAAATAAAATTGTGAGAATATATCAAGGTTGGCAAACGGTATCGTAAAAATACCGATACCGATTCAAATACCGCTATAATTAGATACCGGTATCGATACCGATACCGAAACACATTTCGGTTAGAAAATACCGGTATCAGGAATACCGTTTAGGTCTATACCGGTATGTACCGGTATACCGGTTCCCACCAAAAATAAAATTTCAAAAATATATTTCAATTAACTTTCTTATATAAACACGTTTTTTTCGCCTTTACACATTTTTATGCCGCACTGTCCTTTTTTAATCAACCGGAAAGTGCAATCATATATATCATAATCATCAGCAGTGCGAAATACTAACGAACTTCATGAGCTGCTTAATGAATTTAGGAACGAAAAACGTATCTCTAGAGCAAAGCTCTTACAAAGAAAGTTATTTTAAATAATAAATTTTTATATACGGGCATGTTCTCCAAATCACGAGATGTCAAATCACGGTGATTTCGAAGAATTAATGAAAATTAAATAATTGCTTTTTTGAATTACACGATTTTTTGCGTTGGAAGTTGAAAGAAAATATTGTATTATAAATGACAAAAACTTAAAATATAATAAAACCCCACTATCAAGTCAGCTATTAGTACTTTTCTTTTGATATCACGTGGTTTGTAATCACCGTGATTTTCAGAACAGGCCCGATAAATAACTTATTTATATGAAATCGCGAAAGTTAGTATATTGGTTGTTCCAGATACACAAGGTAATGCCGAGATTTAAATTTTTGAAGAGTGCTTTTTTTATGTATGCACATTAAAGATTTTTTTCTTTAATTGATATACTACATATGTGGGCTGTCTAAAATATGAGGTTTGCTGCCATAAATGCGTTCTTAATTTTTTAGCTCGATCCGACGCTGCCTTCTGGTGGGGCCTAAAGTACCCGATACATAGTGGGGATTTTTTTTAAATTTGAAATAATTCTGCAGTTTATAAACTAGCTGTCTGATTTTTTATGAAATTTTATACAGCATTTGAGGAGGTGTCAAAGAGCTCAAGTCTGGAATTTAGGCTATATATCCTTAAAAGGGGCGGAGTCACAAAGCACCAAAATGGGTAAACTTTTAGTTAATGAAAAATTAAAATCGATCCCAAGCTTTTTTTATCAGATAAAAAAGATTTTTGAAAGTGGATTTTTTTCTATCCAAAAGCTAAAAAAAGTGTGCAACATTTATGGGTTTTCGCTTACAATTTAGGAAATATTCGAGAAAAAGTGTAAAAAAATTGGCATTTTTACCAACCTTTGTCAACTGTTCTGCTAATGGAGAAGGCAAACGTTGTTAGATTTAGAAAATGAAACTTATTATGAATAAGGGATATAATTTGTAACATTAAACATAACATTTGCCAATAAATATTTTTGGCTGAAAAGTCTTTCTTAGGTAGAAAGTAATAACAAATAGAATTTGCTTTTGAGTTCCCGGCAATTGCAAAAAAAAATTGGAAAAAATTTTAATTGATTTATTGAAATATTCGTTTCGTCTGAATTTGGCGACTACGAATATATCTAAAAATGGACGAATATTCGAGAATTCGAATTCTACACGTACTTCGTGTGTAATATAAATAATACATACACTGTATGTATTTATTTTTATTATTTTGCTTAATTAACCAAAATGCAAAGTTTTAACTGTAGTTTTCTTATTTTTTTTTAATAAATTATTTTTTAATGAAAATATAAAAACGTATATACAAACATATAAGTTTAAATACTTTTCATGTTAATGTAAAAATACTCCCTTTTCGAAGTAATTTAACAAAAAAAAAAAAAGATTTTTTGCTATGTCCACTGTCTGAATTATCAAATTTAGCAGTTATATCGGTATACCGGTATTACAAACTCGGTAACGGTATGTACCGGTAATACCGATACCGAAATAAAAAAAATACCGATACCGTTACCGATACCGAAACCGAAATTTAAAAAATAGTTGTACCGGTATGAATACCGATACCGTTATTTGTTTCGGTTTCCAACCTTGGAATATATGTAGTTAAATAAAATAATAAATTTAATGAATGCTTAATTTGGATTTTAATTATCGTTTTGCCTTATAATATTTTTAATGCATTAAAGAGTAGAAAAATGAAATAGATGCATATCAAATATAAATCGTTTCTTGTGTTTTGTATAGGTTGCTGAGTCTACTCCCTTATTCTATTGGATTTTCCAAGAAGCTTATGTAAATTCTCAAATGATTTTGGAAAGATAAGATAAGATAAGATAAAAGGTTTGAAACTTTTCAAAAGTATGGTTGGCAAACATATAGGCAGGTTTATTCCAAACATATATGTATGTACATATATTTTGTATTAAAAATTGTAATTTTATTTTTTTATGAGTTGAATTTGAACTGTATGCAAATTTGCCATAAATTCTTTGCTTAAAAAATGGAAAAAATTTTAATCGTAATCGAGCGATTAATGGTTAATGGTAAGATTACGATTATAAGGTGCGATTAAAAGCGATTACGATTACGATTATAATCGCTGTGCAAACCCTAGTCGGGAGTTAAAAATCGATTATTTACAATAAAAAATAATCCATTTTGGTTAAAAATTTAAATTCGAAAATTATGTCGCTTAAGGTTTTCTTTAGCGGTCATGGCACGACATAATAAAATTGAATTTTAATGGGCGTAGCTACGCCCACTTTTATAAATTGAAGTTCGTATGACTTTCAAAACCAAGTTTCTTAAGACTCGGTAAAGTACAACCACGTAAAATAAAATATAAAATTTTAAGGGTAGTGGTCCCTCCCACTATTTCAAATTAAAAAAAGGATGTGATTAAAAAAGTCCAAGGTTTGTGCCAAATTTCGTAGCAATCGAATAAGTAAAAGTACATAAAATCAAAGGAAAAAATTTAGTGAGCGTGGATATTCTCCCACTTTTGTGGTTATGAAACTAAATGGAGGCTATGCCCTCTAAAATATTTTCAAAATCGGTCAAAAAAATATACAACCGCATGAGAAGTCGTTTGACCAAAAATAAATAACAGTTTAAAACCTAAGAAAAATTATATATCTGTTCCTTACTCGAATAAAAAATATTTAAGGATTTTTTTTAAAATATATTTTACCAAATATATAAAAGTTTTCATTTTATAATAAATAGTTCTGGCAAAAAAAACCCCGTCTTCAATGCAAATATTTAATAAAACATTTTCGAAAAAAATGTATGCAAACAAACTGGAAGTAAACTCTTAAAAAAATTTAAAATCTGTTGGTTAAGAAGAAGTATTTTATATATAAAATTAAATTTTAATGGGCGTGACTCCGCCCATTTTTTAAAAAGCAATATTGAGTGTTTTTCAGAGCTCAGGCAGGGTGTGTGTTAAGTTTTGTAAAAATCAATAAAGTAGAACCACTTAATATAAACTATTAAATTTTTAATGGGCATGGCTCCGCCCATTAAAAAAAAAGAAGATTGTGTTCATTTTAGAGCGTAAGATGTGTGGTAGGTTTCGTAAAAATCGTTTAACTATATCGACATGAAATATAATAATAAATTGTAATGAGCGCATCCCCGCCCATTTTTTCAACTTTAAAATTGTGTAATTACAAAAACTAAAGGCGTTTGCTAGACTTTGCAGCAATCAAATGAGTAGAATATCATATCAATAAAAAAATAAAATTTAGGCGTGTTCCCACCCACGGAAGCTAATGGAAGCTATGGAAGCTCTGACAAGAAAAAAGAACTTTTACAACCTCTCTAAAATGTACCGAGTTACGAAGTAAAAATCTGAAAGAAAAAAAAATACAGATAAATTGATAAATAGGGATGTAACGATGCGTCGTTTTGCCGATCCGATACCGATACCGATATTCAAAAAGAAATATCGCTGATATCGATTCCCATACGCATATTGAAACTGAACATAAGTTGAAATTAACAAAATCTTTTATTATAAAAAATTATAGTGTAAGAGGTTATTAATATTTAAAATTCATTCTGAAATTAACAAAAAACAAATTATTTTTTTTAAATACATACATGATTTAGCATTGAGAGAACATTTCACTACTATGGTGCAAAGCAAATCAAAAGAAACGTTTAATTTTTCTGTTTAGACTTTATGTTCTGCTTTTAATATGTTATTTCTCTTAGTTTTTATGCAAAAAAATCATTGAAAACTTAATTGTTTGTTCAAAACAGCTCTAAGCTCTAATTTAAGAAGTATCGCCGTATCGACAGTAAAATATCGCCGATATCGATATATCGGCAAATCAGAAATATCGCCGATATATCGGAATCGGTATCGGTATTCGTTACATCCGTATTGATAGCTTCCTCATTTTTTTGAGGTCAGTTAAAAATCAAGCCATAGATTTCTTTCAAATACTAGAATAACTTGAGTTTAAGAGCGTAAAATAAATTTTTTTTTAATGAATTATAAATTTGTAAATAGTGAATAGATTTGAACAATTTAAAGCAATACATTTTTCAACGATTTCTTTTAGTTATTTCTAAATATTTGTGAGTAATAAAACAGATAAAAATTTGGGATTGTCTTCGATAAATTGGCGGTATATTTTTCACTAAAATTCATATATTTTTATATTTGACAACTCTCACATTCACATTTAACTCAAACTTAGAACAGAAAACTATTTTGTTTATCACTACATGATCCTTGGAATTAGCCTTGAATGTGTTTGGCCATTTTTCCATTTAAATAGTTTTATTTTTTTTATATTTTTGCTCAATAAACATTTTACTGTTTGTCTTTTGTTGGGCATTAACTTTTCAATACTTAATTCTATTAACAAATTGTGACATGAGCATGTGTTCTTTATGCATGTAAGTTTTTTATGAGCTTTTTAAAATTTTTATGTATTTTATTTTATTGCTTATTTCTGTTGGACACGTTAATAGGATAAATTCTTAAAATGAGAATGTGATGCTGGTTTTTTATTTAAAAAATTTATGCCATTATATAAAAAACTAATTGAATACACATGTAAAATGAATAAACACATGAATTCGAATTTTAGTCAAATGAGTAACGAATACACATTTACATTCGAACAAATTGTAATAATTGTAAATTATACGAGAGTTTTCAACTATAAAAGTTTAAATACCTCAAATGTAAGTATAATAAAATAACAATTGAATAAAATCTAATTTTTATTTTGTGTAACGAATAAACAATTTTACTTGTATAAGATTATTTATCAATCGAATGCCAAGGAACTCATACAAATTTTAAGAAGAAAAAACCATAAGCAATCAAGGAAGTACTGTAGCACTGAAGTTTGCCATAACTTTATTTAATATTTTTTACATTCAAAAAATATTAAGCAGACATATATATTTTGATATTTTGCAATTCCTCATCAAAGCGAATTTTGTAGAGAAGACAAGAAAAGTTATTTAGTTATATTTTATTATGTTTTATGTTTACCTTATTTTTTAAAATGATTATATTTTATTTCGCTATAGTAATATGTGACAGAGAAAGTTAAAAGGGATTTTTACTTATTTGTGAATTGTCATAGTAGATAACATGCTCCTTCTAATGCAATAAACTGCAGCTTTCTAGCTGCACTAGTTCTGTCATAATAAATTTTTGATAAAAAAGAATCCGATGTGACATACTTTTCTGCGATTGGTCTAATTTGTTTGAAGCTCGTCACTCAGTAGTTTTCGGGGCCGCTGATTACGAATCTGGCATTAGATTTTAAAAATCCAAAATGTCGTATGCAATATGGTAAATGATATTTTTTTTTAATTGCTCAGATTTGTTTTTAAATCTTTACTCAAAAGTTTTTGCTGTCGCGATTTTTGAAATTAAAAAAAAAATTATTTGCCAGGATAGCTTTTGAAAATTTAAGATTGACGATTATAATACATATACATATATCTGATGTTTTTGATGAAACGAACTGCATATGTATTTATAACTTAACTATTTATTTTAACAATCATAAAACTTAAGTAACTTAAGTAACGAAACACCAGAGTAATTAGCTTTAGGCAAATCAGCTAAATTTTTAATAAAAATTCGGACATTTTGAATTTTAAAAGCCTGACTTAAGATTCATTATCAGCGTCACCGAAAAAATAGCCCGCCATATTGGAATTATAAATATTTAAAATTTAATACCAGATTCATAATCAGCAAACCTGAAAACCCCCGAGTAACGAGTTCCATAAAAGCGTTCAAGCGCATCAAAATCAACTTATTAACATCAAAGTCGTTTTTTCCAAAAACTTATATTCTGAGCATATGTCCCTTTTAACTTTCCGTGTCACATATGTATATTATTTAATTTAATTTTTTATTATTTAATTTTATTATTGTTTAGTTAACTTTATTTTAGTTTTTTGTTTTATTTCATTTGCTTTAAAAAAAATCATTCGATTAATTAATTTTATTTTATTTAGTTTAATTTATTCAATTTAGTTTATTAAAGCAAATTTGAGTTTATTTAATTTAATTTTATTTTACTTTATTTTATTTTATTTTACTTTATTTTTATTTTATTTTATTTTATTTTATTTTATTTTATTTTATTTTATTTTATTTTATTGTATTTTATTTATTTTTATTTTATTTTATTTTATTTTATTTTATTTTATTTTATTTTATTTTATTTTATTTTATTTTATTTTATTTTATTTTATTTTATTGTATTTTATTTAATTTAATTTTATTTTATTTTATTTTATTTTATTTTATTATATATTAGTTTATTTTATTTTAGTTTATTTTATCATTTTATTTTATTTTATTTTATTTTATTTTATTTTATTTTATTTAATTTAATTTTATTTGATTTTATTTTATTTTATTTTATTTTATTTTATTTTATTTTATTTTATTTTATTTTATTTTATTTAATTTTATTTAATTTTATTTAATTTTATTTTATTTAATTTAATTTAATTTTATTTTATTTTATTTTATTTTATTTTATTTTATTTTATTTTATTTTATTTTATTTTATTTTATTTTATTTTATTTATTTTATTTTATTTTATTTTATTTGATTTTATTTTATTTTATTTTAATTTATTTTATTTTATTTATTTTATTTTATTTTATTTTATTTTATTTTATTTTATTTTATTTTATTTTATTTTATTTTATTTTATTTTATTTTATTTTATTTTATATAATTTTATTTGATTTTATTTTATTTAATTTTATTTTATATGATTTTCTTGAATTTAATTTAATTTAATTTTATTTACTTTTATTTTATTCTATTTTATTTTATTTTATTTGATTTTATTTTTTATTTTATTTTATTTAATTTTCTTTTATGCGATTTTCTTTAATTTAATTTTATTTTATTTAATTTTATTTTATTTTATTTTATTTTATTTTATTTTATTTTTTATTTAATTTTACTTAATTTTATTTCATATGATTTTCTTTAATTTAATTTTATTTTATTTCTGATTTAATTTAATTTTTTGTTTAATTTTATTTTTCATTTTATTTTATATTTCATTTTATTTTATTTTCTTTTATTATATTTTATTATTTTGTTTTATTTTATTTTATATCATTTAATTTTATTCTATTTTATTTTATTGTATATTATTTTATTATTTTTTGTTTTTGTTTTATTTTATATTATTTTATTTTATTGTAAGTTTTAATTTATTGTATTTGATTTTATTTAATTTTATTCTATTTGATTTAATTTAATTTTATTTAATTTAATCTTATATTGTTTTATTTTATTTTATTTATTTTATTTTATTTTATTTTATTTTTTATTTTATTTTTAATTTTATTTTATATTAATTTATTTACTTTTTTATATTATTTTATTTTATTTAATTTTTTTATTGTATTGTACTTACTATTTTCGATTTTCGAGATTTCGGTATCTCTACAATTTTTTTATGAAATAAATGGTTTTTTTTAATAAATATTACTTAACTAACAAATTTTATGCATTTTAAAAGGTTTTATGTTAATAATATATCATTACACAATTGTCTACAAAGTTAAAAATTTTCTAATACGAGTATGAAATAAAAATCAAAAGAACTTTTCTCATCTATTTTGATGTTGGAGAATTTATACTGAAAACCATGACTAAATATGAAAATTGGTTTTTGTTTTCAATATATGCAAACGAACATACATGCATATCTATGGACTTTTGAAAAGCAAAGCGCATTATTCGGTAAATATTTCCTACGTTTACGTAAAGCCGACAACAAAAAGTTTGTACTTGCCTTGTAATGTATTCTACTTCAATTGTAAGGAACTGTCAATAGTACTCAATTGTTACCGACAAGTAGATAATTGCTAATTTTTTTTGTATATCGTTGAGGAGTCGACATATAGATAGTTATACACTGCAATTATAAATAAATTGCCGCAGGAAATTTTTCCATTTTCCAATTAGTTTGTTTATTTTCTTTTTATTTTTTATTATTTTTTTGCTATGTTATTTGCTACTGTTTGAAATTATTCATCAGGATAAATTTCTTGTGGAATTTTATTCATAATTGCTGTCATAATATAGAATAAGACGGAATAAATTTATCAAACTTATGAATTTTCCAGATGTTATTTCCCTTCCAAGGCTCATATGCTTCTTGTTTTGTTTTTTTTTCAAAATAATTCTCAGTTGTATATTGTAGCACCTTTGATTAAAAGAACGGTGAGAAAGTGGTTAATTTATTTTGCTCTTGTTGTAAAATTTATAAGAAATGTGTCACGAATAGTCATTAAATTGTTAAAACTACGCGTATAAAATTGTATGGGACTTTTAAATATTATAAAGAAATACCATAAAATCAACGAAAATTTTAATTTTAATGAACTCCCGAAAAAGAAATCCCGGTATTGAATTTTACAAATCCCGAAAATCCCGGGATTTTCTTGATTCGGGATTTCCCGTTTGGCATTCTTAATATGAACATATTACAAACGCGCATACTTAATATTATTATAAATTACCAGGTTAATCATCCGCTTAGTAGAGATTTGAGTTAGCGCAGAAAAGTATGCTATAAATTTGTTGAAATTTTTTTAATATAACAAAATCTACACGTACTGGATTTAATATTTAATAATTGTTGCATTTCCTGTTTAGTTCACATTAATCATACGTTCACTCAACGAGTTAAGTACTCAAAATGAAATGATGATTTAATTTTTTTCTCTCTACCTTTTCTATGCTGAAAGAAAATAAAATGGAAATAATAATTTTGCATCAGCAATCTATAACTTTACAAATTGACTGTTACTCTTGAAAATTAAATTTTTATCTGATAAATTACCTTTTCACCAAATAAGAAAAAGTTTCCTTTGCTATGCAAACAAAAATGAAATAATATTTACTAGCAAATCAATTTGAAAGAGCAGTCAACATATTCTTTGGAATTTCTTCTTTTTTTTTTGTTTCTATTAAATCTATTAATCGTAGCCAAATTTAGTGCATATTTTCTTTCAAGTCTTGCTGTTTTTCTGTTTTTTGTTGCAAAATTTTTGTTTTGGCCCTGGTGTTTTTTTTCTTTCTATTTAACCCTAACCCACTCTGAGGCAGCCTTGCTGATTGTTTCAAACAAACTTTTTGTCTATTTGTCTATTTTGATTGTCATTGTTTGTTTTTTTTTTTTGCCTTTTTGCTTCTTCTGCACTAAAGATTTTTCTTGTTGCTGTGTCGTATTTGTTTTCTTTGTTTTGAACCTCTTGTTTCTCTTAAGACTTTTATTTGTTCTCTTCTGTTCTGATTGTTTATTTTGTACTTCTCTATGTTAGTTAGTGCTATTTTGGGAAACCTTAAAAATAAACGTTATTGTTGTTATTGTTGTGTGCGTGTGTATGTTGGTGCTTTTGTGTTTGCATTTGCTTAGGTCTTTAACCAAAGTCTCGCCTGTTAGTTCGTTGATTCTTTCTTTTTTATGTAGGTGTTTGTTTGTGTGATCTACTGCCACTGGAAATATCGTCTATTTTTGTTAATTACATTGGCACCCTACCGTAAGAAAACATTAAAAATTTAAATAACGTACCTCATCTAGAAATTGGAAAATGAAATAGCCTGAAACTATATATAGATGAGCTCGAATAGACTTACGGGCTCAATTGGCAGTACTTGCGTGCATATAATTGAAGGAAGGAAATGAATTTTCTTCATTAAATTTTGTTTCAAGAGTAGGGACAATTGTTTTGAAGCTCTCATAGAATAATAAAAATAATAATTTGTGAATACATATTTTTTTTTGGAATATACCACATATAAAAATGCAAAAAAGATTCCTCAAATAAAGGAACTATTTTGTTAGAAGTACAATTATTAATTTCTTATTCGAGCAATCTGCAGAAATCGTTCGGATATATTATTATTACAATAAAAATTTAAATAATCGAATAATTCTTGCCTTTATTGGAATATTTTTTTATTACTATACAATCTATTAATTCTTGCTTGAATAACTGTCTTTCCCTGGATTTTTCATTCCATATTCGGCAGGAATAAAAATTTCCAAATGTTGTTTATGAAAACGCAATAAATCGTATAAATTTAGCTAAACCATCCCCGAATGTTTTGTTCAAAGATGACACTGAAAAATATTATTCGTTATAAAAAAAATCCACTATTAATCGAACTTTCTTGCTCGAATACCGATCTTAAACTTCTTGTTCAAATAATAAGCAAAAATTATCGAATATTTTTTTTATTATTCTACGTAGACAATTTTTATTTATTTAAAAATAAAAAACTTATTAAACAACTTCGGTTAATCGAACTGTTATGCTCAAATAACGATCTAGAACTTTTTATTCGAATAATCTGCAGGAATTTATCGAATTTTATTTATTAAAAAAATAAATAGGAAAAAGTCTTCTTTTTTGGCTCGAATAATGATCCTAAAATTTTTATTCGAATAATCTGCAGAAACTTACGAACTATTTTTTTATTCTATATTTATTATTATATATTAATTATTATATTATTATTGATTGAAAAAGAAAGAAGTCTTAGGCTAATCAAGCTGTTCTAATCGGGCGAAACTCCTCGAATGCTATAAATATAAATTTAATTTTGAATTTGAATTTTTTTAAATTTGAATTTTATTTATTGAAAACAAAAGGTCTTCGACTAATTGAACTTTTTTGCTCCAATAATTTTAAAGAAATTTATTATTTGACATATTGTCAGAAGTGTACATATAATAATTGAAATTTATTTGCTGGTGGTTTTTAATGTCTATCTATATACGTATTTCATTGGCGCTTGAACCAAATCATCAAAATTTGTGGTTGAAGTCTACTGATGATTTGGTTCAAGCGCCAATGAAATACGTATATAGACATGCTGAACTACCAGCAAGTAAATTTCAATTGCACCAATAATATATTTAAACATTTTCTCTATATTATAAAAATATTATACATCGAAAAGGAAAAAAGTCTTCGATTAATCGGACTGTTTTGCTCGAATAACAAATTTTAAACTTTTAGTCGAAAAATCGGCGAAAGCGATCGAATGTTTCCTTATTCCATATAATCGACTTTATTTATTCAAAAAAAATAGGAAAAAGTCTTCGGCTAATAGAATTAATAGAATTAATCGAATTTAATTTTATTCCATATAAAAATTTTTTTTATTAAAAAAATCTTCTATTTCAACTAGTTGGGTTAACTATCTCTTATAAAAATTTATTGATTTATTAAAATAAATAGAAAGAAGTGTGAAGAAGTGACTAATCGAAATTTTTTACGCGAATAACAATTTTAAACTTTCTATTCGAAAAATTAGGCAAAATTTATCGAATATTTAATTTGTTCTGTATAAAAAATGTATTTATTGAAAAAAAATTAAAATAAAATAATGCCTTTTGCCTTATCGAAAGGTTTTGCTCGAAATATAATTTTAAACTTTTTATTCAAATTATCGGGTGAAATTAATCGAATATTTTCTTAAGTTGTGTAAAATATTTTATTAATTGAAAAAAAAATAATAGAAAAAAGTCTTTGACTAATCGAACTGTTTTACTTGAAAAGCAAATTTTAAATTTTTTTCGAATTATCGGGTAAAATTAATCGAATATATTCTTATTTTATATAAAAACTTTGATTCATTGAAAAAATAAATAGAAAAAAGTCAACAACAAACCCTATTGTTTTGCTCGAATGATAAATTTTTGACTTTTTATTCGAATAATCAGATAAACTTAATCGAATATTTTCTTATATCATATACAAATTTTGATTTTTTAAAACAGATAGAAAAAAGTCTTCGACTAGCTTAAATAGCAATTTTAAACTTTTTATTCGAATTATCGGGTGAAATTAATCAAATATTGTTTATCCTATGTAAAAAAATTTATTTATTTAAAAAAAAAATTAAAAAATCTTCGACTAATCGAACTATTATAAAAAAAATTAAACTTTTTGTCCGAATAATTAGGCGAAATTTATCAAATATTTTCTTTTGTTTATGTAGAAAAATTTTATTTATTGAAGAAGAAAAAAGTTTTCAACTAGTCAAACTGTTTTACTCGAATTAAAAATTTAAAAATTTCATTCGAATTACGGGGCGAAATTGATCGAATGTTTCCTTATTCTATATAAAAAATTTTATTTATTGAAAACGAAAAAAAAATAGAACAAGAGTCTTCGAATAATCGAACTGTTTTACTAGAATTAAAAATTTTAAACGTTTTATTCGAATACTCGGGCAAAATTCATTCATTATTGTTTATATAAAAAATTTGTTTTATTAAAAAATAGAAAAATTCTTCGACTAATCGAACTGTTTTGCTCGAATTACAAATTTTAAGCTTGTTATTCGAATATTTTTTATACTAAATTAAAAAAAATTTATTTATTTGAAAAAAAAGAAATATACTTCGTCTAATCGAAAAGTTTTACTCGAATATCAAAATTAAATTTTTTTTTTCGAATAATCGGATGAATTTAATCTCATATTTTTTATTTCATATAAAAATTTTGATTCATTGACCATAAATAAAGAAAAAGTTTCGGGTTAATCGCACTGTTTTACTCGAGTTTTTAGCTTCTTATTCGAATAATCGGGAGAAATTAATCGAATATTTTTTTATTTTGTATAAAAAATTTTGTCAAGGAAAAAAAATTTAAAAAAATCTTCGATTAATTTTTTTTAACAAACACAACCCGCGAAGCCATTAGCTTGTCTGCGGAAAACACCCAAGGGGTATAGCGGGAATTGAAGCCACGACCTCTGGAGCTTGTAAAAATTATACTATTGAAATTTTTTAAACTGCAAAAAAAAATATTCGATTAATTTTTTTTACTCTTTCCCGATTGCCAAAATTTTAATTTAAAACAAAAAATGCTCCTTTAAGATTGAATATTCTAATGATTTTTTATTGCAGTTTGGAAAAAAAATAAAAATAATATATATAGTAGAGTAATCGAATAAATCGTATTCTTTTAAATATTTGAATAATTTTTGCTCAAGACTTAAAAAGAAAATCATTCGAATATCATTCTGTCTGATATTCAAATATTTTTTGTGGTGAATTGTAAAAAGTTCACTCTAAATTCTAATATTCATTATTCGTCATTCGCAAAAATTGCTCAACCAATTAATTTTTATTCGATTAACAAGCCTAGACTATTTGCTCAAATATTTAATAGAATTCTAGCAATTTCGAATGAAAAATCAGAATTTAATAGAAATTATTTAATACGAGTTTAATTTCAACTAATATATAATTGTTACATAAATCGAATAATGATTTTCATTGAAAAAAGGCCGCCATAAGTTTTATTACAATTTAATCGATTATTGTTTGTTTCCATTAACAAATTTTTTTTATTCTAAAAAAGTGATATAAACGATTAAGTGGTTTAATCGCAAGATTTTATGAATATATTTTAATTTCTTTAAGTGCAACCTAAATTTTTTTTTAATTTTGTGTTTCATGCTCTCGAAACTTTTTAAATGATTTAAATAATTGCATTCTTTTCACCTTTTCAATTTGCTCTTTAACAATTTCTTCCTATTTGTATTGCTACTTTGTAGCGCTAAAAGTTTGCTGCCTTCTCCTCCAGCTTTCTACTCGAGTAAAAGTATATTTATTTATCTTATGGTTTGTGTTGGTCTTCGTAGGCAACAGAATTAGCACAAACCAATAATAAGGTTTACAAATACAAACAAAACAGCTAAGAGGGATAATGAAAGACAAAAGTAAATAAAAATGAATAAACTAAGCAAAATAAAACTGGGTCATTAAAAATTCAATACAAGTCGTAGAGGTGGTTGTATCTTAAGGTTTTTTTGTTTGCTGGTGTTTTTGTTTTTATTTTAATTTTTTTACTTTCCCTTTTGCATATCTTTAAGGCTCCTGCGAAGATGCCTGCCTGCCTATTTGCTCAGCAGTGTGATGTGTGAATTGTTTTTTTTTCAACCGCAAAACAAAATGTATTTCTATGCTCCTGCAAACACTTTCTATTTTTTTTTTTCTCAATATGTTTTTGGGTTTTCAGGTTTTTATAACTTTGTTACAATTTTTATGTTGCCTGTTTCATTAATATTTATGATTGTTTTATAAATTTTACGACTTTTTTATGACCATTTAATTTATTGGTTGCATTAAAATGTTTTCCCAAAAAGGTAATAAACACTGTGAATTGCTGATTACTAGAGTTTCGCCATTAAATATTATGGTTTTTGGCCACTTTAAAGGTGCTTTGAAAAATACAAAAAAAAAAATAATAAAAATAATTGATTTCCCATCATAACATTTAAATGGTTTTGACTGTTAATAATTAACTATTTAATGGAATGTTTGCAAATTACATTTACAATATTGAAACTAAAATCTTTGCCTAGTTCAAATCAGAGCTGTTAAATTTCGCTTACGATTAGGAATCAATTAGATTACATTTTAAAAAGAATTGTACTGATTATATAATTCCCTTTTAAAAAATTAAAGAAGTAATAATCGAAAAGTAATCTGAATTGCTTGAAATTACTACAAAGAAAAGAATCAAAAAATAAAATAAAAAAATAAACCGACTACTTTCAAAGATTACTTTTGATTATTAATAAATAATCAAAAGGAATTAAAAGTAAGCTTTAAATATCATCGGATTATTTTCTAATTACTTTTGATTATTTTGTTGTAATTTCAAGTAATTTAGATTATTTTTTTTTATTATTAGTAATCGTAATCAATTAGTAATCGTGTAAAACTGAATATAATCGTAATTTAGTCATTACTTCGCCATTCAAAAAAAAAAGTAATCAATTAGTCATCAGTACGATTACTAAACATTACTTAACAGCTATGGTTCAAATTAAAAAAAAAACTGTTATTTGTTTAATTTCAGTGATATAAAATGAAGTGCGTAATATTAAGTTTATTCCTAAATTAAATTGTTTTTTTAAACAAAAATTTATTTTTTATTCAAAACTGCCTTTTCAATTCAAGTAGCTTTTTTTTTTATTAAAAAAGTCCTTTCTGTTGAAGAATAATATTTTATTAAAAACTTTTTTCTCTACTATATGGTAGAAAAAACTTTATTTTGTTTTCATTTTGGGAGGTTCTTTGCATCCCACAGAATTCATAAAACTGCAAGATTCCCAAAAATTTAATGGAATGTAAAACACATTTTTTTATTTAAAATAATTTATCTAATAGAAATTCATAAAATGAAATAAAAAAAAATAAAACTTAAAATCAATTTCAAAAACCTGTATCTGTGATATTTTTATTCAAATGAAACTTTTTTTATTAAAAATTTACTTTTTATAAAAAATATCCTTTTTTTGTGTGAAAAAGTACCTAGGTACGTACTTTATTTAAAGTGCTTTTCCATTAAAAAGTAATTAATAAATAAGTTATTATAAAAATTTACGTTTTTTAAATTTTTTTTTTGTTAAATATTACTTTTTAGATATTAAATTTTTTTTACATAAAAATACTTTTTGAATTAAAAACTATACAATTTATTATTAAAATTATATACATATTTAAAATTATACTTTTATTTAAAATAGCTTAGTTTAAAGACCTTGTTAATTGAAAAGTATTTCTTTTATTAAAAAATTATTATTTTTAAATACTTTTTTTTATTAATTTTTTTTATTAATTTCTTATTATTTTTTTATATTATTGGAAACCACCTTTTTATTAAAAATTAATTTCTTGTGAAAAAGTAATATATTCCCCCGTTAGGGTGAATGGCGGGGTTGACGTCTCATCAAGACGCCAGTAAATATTGTCACTTGTCTTGTCGCTTAAGGCATTTAAGGCCCAAATTTACAGTCATTAGTTAACTAATAGCAATGGTTTAACCAATAATATTTGATTCACAACTCTTTGTTTACCATTAGTTAAATCGCCAAATGTTATTGGTTAACAAATAGTAAGACAACAGCTGATTCATTGCAAACTTTATTAGTATTGTTGCCTTGTGAAAATTTGTATGCACATTTCGCACATACGTTATCAAGCATCTTCTTTGTATTTAGCTGTATCACATTCTTTTTATTTTATTTTCTATTATAGTTTGGTTTTTCCGAACCAATTTCAGCAATAATCCAATATTTTGCACGGTAAAGTTATTAATAACTTTAGTTAACCAATGAACTGTGAATATGAAGTATTAGTTAAACAATAGTTATCATTTTAGTTTACTAATAATTAACTAATGTCTGTAAATTTTGCCCTAAATGTTTATGGCTCGATATAATAGCACTCTTTTTTTATTTATAGTTAAATTTCTAAAACAATTATCTTAAAAAAATTATTTTTTTATTAAATAAATTTATTAAATAATACTTATTAAAAATTGTGTATGTATGTATTAAAAAGTAAATTTTTATTACAAAGTAACTTTTTATTAAAAAGTACTATTTCATAAATAACAAATCTTTCATTCAAAACTATTTGTGAGTACCTTTTTATTAAAAAGTACCTTAGTAATAAAAAATTACCTTTTTATTAGAAAGGTACTTTTTTATTTAAAAGTACTTGTTATATTAAAAAGTACCTTTTTTTATTTAAAAGTACCTTTTTTTATTAAAAAGTAAATTTTTTGTATTAAAAAGTACCTTTTTTTTTACTAAAAAGTACCTTTTTTTACTAAAAAGTTGCTTTTTTACTAAAAAGTAGCTTTTTTACTAAAAAGTACATTTTTTACTAAAAAGTAGCTTTTTAAGTAAAAAGTAGCTTTTTTACTAAAAAGTAGCTTTTTTACTAAAAAGTAGCTTTTTTACTAAAAAGTACCTTTTTTTACTCAAAAGTACCTTTTTATTAAATACTACCTTTTTATTAAAAAGTAAATTTTTATTAAAAAGTAAATTTTTATTAAAAATTACCATTTTATTAAAAAAGTAACTTTTTATTAAAAAGTACATTTTTATTAAAAATTATCTTTGAATGAAAAATTTATTCAAAAGTACCTTTAAATCAAAAAGTATCTTTTTATTAAAAAATTTGTTTTTTTAAAAAAGTATCTTTTTTGATCAAAAAGTACCTTTTTATAAGAAGCACATTTTTATCAAAAAGAACTTTTTTATTAAAAAGTACATATTTATTAAAAAGTATCCTTTTATTAGAAATTATATTTTTATTAAAAGGTATCTTTTTATTAAAAAGTATATTTTTATTAAAAAGTATCTTTTAAATAAATTTTTTTTTTATTATTCATAAGTACAGTTTTAAAAAAAGTATTTTTTTATAAAAGGCTCTTGTTTATTTAATTTTTTTTTTAGAGTGCCTGTGTTTATTGAAAAGTACTAATTTTAAAGTGCCCTTTTTTAAAAAAGTATCACTGTATTAAAAAGGTCTCTGATAATAAAATCTTTTTTTTAAATTTCTACACTTGTTTAACATGATAAAATTATATTTAAGAATCGTTAGTTGCAAATATGTAAACATGCATGAAAAAGAATAATCCACATGTTTTGACAGGCCACACCCAATAAACTGCCACAACACAAACAAGAATGAATGTGCAAACAGTTAAAACTGCTTAATGATTGCATAACTTTGAAATATTTATCATAAAATTGGCAAATATTTAATAATTCAATCTTTCAAAATTCACCACCTTTTATTTCCTTTTAAAGCAACATGTATGTATCCTTTAATTCAATTCACTAGGTTTTCGGCACACTTTATATTTTTTTAAATCCTTTTATTTTGCTTCCATGGGAAATTCTTTATAACCTTTTTTCTTGTAATTATTTTTAAATATTATTTTTTTAAAATAATTCCCATCTTTAACACTTTAACGCAAATGGTCCTTTTTTGTTTTATTTTTTTTTTTAATAATATTTTATATTATTTTTAATTTTGTGTTGTTTTATTTATTTTAAATTTTTTTATCCCGCTTTTAGGTTTATTTAACGTTAAAGTCTCTTCGAAACTAAATGTGAAAATCTTTTATTTTCCAAAACGCTTTAAGTGAAAACTTAGAAATTCTAGTCTAGTCTTTATTTTAGATTCCGTTTTAAATGCAACTTTATCACCAGATTTTTCTTTTGTTCGAAGATACTATTGAATGAAAATTTAAAATTTGTTTACACTTTGTCTCTTTTCAAATAAAAATTCACCACTTGTGCTGTGAGGCTTTTACTCTCCTACCAATTTTACATTTATTAAATAAAATTAAACTCAGCTGCTCTTTTGTGCGAAGAAAATTTAGAAAGCATATTGTTTCATTATTTCTACTTCCGCCTTTTAGTCAAATATTTTATATGCATGTCTTTGCTTTCAACGGCTTATGATTTCAAAGCCTCTTACGAGTATCATTTTTGAATTCGCATTTTATTTTTCTTGTTTACTGCCTTAATTTTATTTTTTGTTTAATGAAGTTGCTCTAAGACCCCCGTGTGCCGGCCAAGAGAGTTGAATGTCAATATGTCAGAATCTTTGCAGTGTAAATAGATTAGATTTCATAAATATGAGACCTGGAAAACAGTAAATGATATTATGAAGCTTATGGCCTTGTTGAAATGCTTCCAATATTTATTAAGATGACAGTAGAGACAGTCAGTGGGCAGAAAAATATATATTTATTTGTAAGTCAAGCATTAAAATTAACTGGTTGATTTGACAAAGAGTTTTAGCTTAGAAAAAATGGGGAGAATTGTTGCAGCAAACAAAAATAATATTAATAAATAAATTACATATAGGAATTTGTTTAAAACTATCAATTTAATTTATCAGCATGAATTACTTAGACATTTATAGTGAACACTTCTGTCAAAAATTTTCGGTGAATTGTGAATACTGAAATTGGTGAACACTTTAGGGGGAATCTGGCCCCTGGATACAAACATACCCGAAGACAAAAGACTAAAAGCATAAGAGAGAAAGTTGGCACAACCTCGCAGAAATAAAAAATTCCGAACAAAACCATTCTTCCAAATGCAAGCAAACAATTGCTTTGCCAAGAGATAGGAAGAACAAATTAAAAGCAGTTTAATGTTTCTGTTCATTTGAATTTTTTTTTATAAAGTTGCTTATTTATAATTAATTAAAAAGATTAATATCATAATGGGAAAAATGTCACGTGCGACTAAAATTAAATTTAATGAATTGAAATAGAAATCACTCTTGGGTAAATTTAAAACACCACATTCCAAAATTAGTCATATTAAAATATTTCTTTAGGTTTCGCTGCAATCAGTTGTTGTCACATGCGAATTATTTGGTTTCTTAGCAATTATTTTGAAAACCAAAAATTGAATAAAATCAAAGTTAGCACTAGTTAATAATGAAGAAATTTAAGCTCCATATATTTTCAAAATAAAAATCTGTTTTATTTAGAATTCTTTATCACTTTAGATGTGTCCGACGGTCACGTTCGACATTATAGAAATGCCCACATTCTAACTAATCGCATATACTACATACATATAGTCGATTTAGCATATGTAATTTCCCAGTAAAAGAGACTCCAAAAAAGTCATGAAAATGTAGAGTTTACGATGCGGAAGTAGTGCAAATTTAGATCCGATCCGATTGTGTTCTATAATAATATTTTCATCTAGGAAAAATGGTAAATAGTTGCCTTTTTTTACAATTCGTTTCTTTAAGCCCAAAACAGTGTTTTCATGTAAATTTAAGCAAATTACTTTTAAATTTTAGACTAAAATTAGTTCATAAATTTCTTTAAAAAAATAAATTTTTTTTTAAATTCTGCTGAGCATTTTCTAACACTATGGAGGAGTTACAAGGTTTTGTGTGACTATAATAAGCTTCTATATGGTTTTTTGCTCAATCTCGGCAAATTAAAAATATCGATTTCTTGGAAGCAATGAAAATGCACTTCCACTAGAATGACTTCCATTTTTTTCACGGGGTTTGTATACAGGCTTATTGGCGTAGACTAGCTAATTCACATATACCCACAGACGTCAAGGACGGCAGAATATTGGACGACAATTCACGGGTCAGAAACATGAAACTATGCGGTTTCTTTAGTAAGTAAATCAATTGTTGCACAAGCTGTGTGACATGTTGCGCCGTCGTGTTGAAACCACAGCTCCTGTACATTATGGCTCTTCAATTAATGAACGAAAAAGTCACTAATCATGGCTACATAGCCTTACGCTATGCTCTACAGCAGCAATGACTTCTTCTATACACTGTAATACGTGTGGATGCGTATTATAATATAGAGTAAACGTGGTGCGAAAAAGTTCCATAGTTAATCGAATCAATTGCAGTGAGGTTGACCGTAAAACGCGCTATATGTATTTCGAACGTTCTGTTCAAAATAAATTTGCACAATTTGAAATGCCAAAACCAACTTAACATAAATCGCTTGACAGGTGACAAAATGGCCTCCAGTTAAGAAGGTGTTGCCAACTTAAAGTTCTATACATCCATAAAAAAACCATTTATAAATATTTTCACATTAACCGTATGTTCTTGATATTTTAGTCGCTTTAGCATAAGTTTGCATATTTAAAATTTTGTAGCATATTTTTGCATATTTTAGACTATGTAGCATATACTCATACATATATATGAGAGCATAACTTTGTATGTCATAGACTATGTACATACTTTTATTGTTATAACATATGTTTGCATATTTTACCTTTCGTAGCATATTTTTGCATATTTGAGCCTATGCTGCATATACTGATTCTAGTATCTAGAACAAAATGTCTTATAATTCCTTAAAACTTTAAAACAAATGTTGCCATACTTTTATTTTTATAACAAATGTTTGCATATTTTAACTTTCAGAGCATATTTGTGCATATTTTAGCCTTTAGATCATATATTTTGCATATTTAAATTTTTTTTGGTGCGCAGCTGCCTGGTAATAGAGAATAATAATTGTGGTAAGATCATCTTGTTTTGTCTGTGATTAGCAATTCAATCCTTTCCAAAAATCTCCTATTTAAATAACTTCCACTTATTGTGATTCATAACAATACCCCGATATCCTTCGAAATTATCACATTTAAATTTCTCTTCAAAAATTATTATGTTTTCTACATCTTGGCTTAATAAATCTTTTCAAAACTTTTGATTGCATTTCTTTTCAATAAACTGTACTTAATGTTCTTATAAGAAAAGTATAATAAAACTAAAATTCTTAAACCCTTTTTACGTTCCGGCTGACACAAATTACATACATATACATTTTATGGTTCCTTTTATCTTCAACAAAAGGCAAAAAGAATGAGTGAGCTCTATACAGCAGCTAGTCTTACTTGCTTTATTAAAGAAAACGTATTATTATTATTTTCTTCCCCTCTTAACAAATTAAATAACTTACCTGGGTGTCCTTGTCACAGCAAATAAAATCTGTTTGTGTGTGCCTGACAGCTGTAACAAAGCCACACGCAGACTTTTTGTGCTTGCATAACTAAGTATTAAGTATTAAGATATTTTTATGACTTTCACTATAGGCGAGCGAAAGAAGGACATTTTTGTAAGTTTTAATGATTTAATTTTTTAACCATTAAAGTTTATTAAAGAAGTAATTTAAGGACGCATTTATACTGCTGATCTTCTGATATAGTTGTGAAAATGTACCACTAAAATTTTATTCCTGTAGATTGTCACATCAAACTATTGATTACATTATATTTATAAAATGCAAGTGTTGATAGAAGAAGTAAGAGATTAACCCTTAAGTGGCCTTGAAGTTTTGAACTCATTTCAAGCTCAAGTTGAATTCAGATCTATCTGAGCATTCAAGGACTTATGTTAAAATTTTATGGGGGAATAATAACAATAACACTTCAATTAAATTCTCGTTTAAGGAAGGGTACTCGCGGAATTAATGGGGTGCCCCTCTCCACGGTCCTATTCTACCAATATTTTGAATTGCTTCGCACCTTGCTCTCAAAATAGTCTATACGAAATTTAAAGAATCTTACTATTATAGCTTTCAAGATATATTATTATTATTATTAATTATTTTTTATGGGGGGAGCCCCTTCCCCAGGAATATTCCGACAATACTTTAAAATACTTCGCGCATGCTCTCAAAAGAGTCCATATTAAATTTAAATTCTCTAACTCTTATAGCTTTCAAGATATAACACTATTATTAATTATTTAGCATGGAGGGATCCTCTTCCCCCGTTCCTATTCTACCAATATTTTCAATTACTTCCCACGTCGGTCTAAAAAAAGTCCACATAAAATTTTAATACTCTGACTTGTACAGCATTCAAGATATAAGATATTTCGTTCGTATGGGCGTGCCACAGCCCACTATTCTTAGACCTACCGAATACACATACAAAATTTAAAAAAAAAGTCAGTTAAGCAGTTGCGGAGGACTTCAATTACAAAAACCGTGACATAGGAATTTTATATATGTACATAGATAGAGGTATACGATTAAAATTCAAGGGGAACTTTCAACTCCCCTTTTAAAAAAGGCCCAAATATAAACTTCTTCCAAAACTTCCATACATGTTTATTTACTGTTATTTTTTTTTTGTTCTGTCCGAATCATTTGTTAGGACCTTAACATTTGTTATTTGTTGTACAGTGCTTACTAGCAAATAAATTGCTCCCACGAGAGTAAGCGGCCGAAAGCCAAATTAGGTTGTATTTCTAAAAGCTGGAAAACTGTAGATAAATGCCTATATTTATCTTAACTCTCTTGTGCGAGATTTAAAAATAGTCTCTGTTAATTCTTAGTTGCCATAATTTATTGTTATTATATTTTTTAGTTATTTTTTTTTATTTACCTTAAAAACCACTAAATGTGTATTTTTGTTTATTTTACTTTTAGGTAGAACGCGCGGAACTCTACAAAAGTCAGTCGATGACGTGACCATGCATTAATGTGAGCACAAATAATATTGTGACTATAACAAAGAAATTATTGCGTTAGTTTTATTTAATTACTTCGTGTATAATTTATGTATATTAAGCGTGACTTCTTGTGGGAGTGACTCTAAGTGAGTGTTAATGTTTTCGCTGCCGTGACTAAAATTTATGCATATATTTGTATGACTGCATAAAAATTAACCTAAACATTTCGTTGGGAATGAACGGGAGTGCCAAAGAAGTTTCGCGTGAGTGCGACTGTATCAGCATCAGTCACCACAAAAAAAATATTTGTTAAATTTACTGTTTTTCTGGTTCGGCTACTTCGCGGTTATAGGTTTTCGTGTGCGTGACTCTCATGAGCGTGACTAAAATCTCTGCATATATTTACATGACTGCATAAAAATTAACCTAAAAATTTCGTCGGGAATGAACGTGAGTGCTAAAGAAGTTTCGCGTGAGTGCGTATTAGTATCAGTCACCGCAAAAAAATTAATTGTTAAATTTACTTTTTTCTCGTTCGGCTAATTCGCGGTTATAGGTTTTCGTGTGCGTGACTCTACGTGAGCGTGAATGTTTTCGGTAACGTGACTTAAATATATATATTTACATGACTGCATACAAATTTACGTAAAACTTTCGTCAGTAATGAATGTGAATTCAATAGAAGTTTCGCGTGAGTGCAGCTGAATTGTAACAGTGACTGAAAAAAAAAATATTTCATTAATTTACTTTTTTTCTTATACGGCTACTACGCGGTTATAAGTTTTCGTGTGCGTGACTCTACGTGAGTGTGAATTTTCGGGATAGTGAGTGACTGCATAAAAATTAACGTGAACGTCGTGTACTAGCATGAGTGAAAAGAAAATAAAAGTAATGAAAAGAAAAGTAAAGAAAAGAAAATAAAAGAAAATAAAATAAAAGAAAAGAAAAAGAAAATTTCTTGTGGCTATTTCGTGATTGAAAAGTTGCTCGTAATAAAATGTGACATCGTTGATATACGTCATAAAAATAAAATTTAACGCGAGTGAGTGAGTGCATATCGTTTAAGGAAATTGAAATAATCTCTATTTAGTGCTCTCAAGAGTATTTTATGATTTATTTCGATTCATTTTTGTTCATATGAGTCGTTTAAGGGCAAAAATAAAATGAGTAGCGAGTGCTGGAATACTAATAGTATTTTCTTTGTGCCCTGCAATTAAAGGAATGATATCGTTAATTAATCATATGTTAAACCAGTTTTCTGCGAGAGCGAATTTCACCAAGCATGCATCAAAGACTACACAATATACATTTCATCTCAACTGCATTATTTTGGTAAGTTTTGTTTAATTAATTTTTATAATCAGTGTAATCAGTATAACTAACTAAATTTTAAGCAAATTCTCACATTGATTAAATAATTTAAACGATGCATACATTAAAACGATTGTTATGTTTAAAAAAAGACACTGATAAGTTACAAATAATTTAGTTTGTTCGAAGTCGACAGCTGGCAGCAAAACAGCTGACTACGAATATTCGATAATTCTCTCCCGTATTATTTTTATATGAATTCTTTTATGCTGGGAAAAATGAACTCCCATGTAAAAAAATATTTCTAATCAGACTGAACTACTCGTACATATTATTTACTCGTAAATGTATGTATGTAAATACATGTGCATACGTATGCACATGTTTTGAAAACCGAACCAGCGGTTTTCCCTGTTATCGTTTTATTTTTCTTTTAGCAAACTCTACACCTTTTGTGGTTCTTGTAAAAATACTTAAATGATTACACGCTTAGTTGGTATTATTAGTGTGATGTGTTGTGGCAAATTCTTGAGTTTGTAGTGGTGACACTTACTAACATGCAAATCCTGTCGCACTTACACATTGATAGGAAGAGTGTGTAAGAAGAATTGCTATTGAGGGATTCTTAACTCATGCTTACTGCATTCAGTCTGATGGTTTTCTCAATATTTTTTTGCTCAGAAAATAAATGTAAATAGCAAGCATTTCCATTGAAAGAAGGTGGATTTTTATTTATTTTGTATTCAACTCATGTACGAATGTTGTTGCTAATATTTGACATATAAAAGCATGTATTAACTTATTATATTTGAATAGTATTATATGCTTAAAGCAAATAAACTTATATTGAAAAATTCTTGTTTAAGTTGCACATAAAATATAACATTAAATTATTAAATAACAAAAATAGTTTTTTTATAATAAAATGTACAATATAATATATAATATATAAAATATAATATGGGCATTTCCTGGGGTAACGAACGTACGTTTGTACGCTTTTGATGTACAAAAAATATAGAAAAGAAAACTTTTGCAAGATTTTTTTTGCGATTTGATAGCATTTTGGAAGCTCTATGTTTAGTTCAAAAGATGGAGCTCATCGAGTTCAAGTTTTCATATTATAAGTTATAAACATGTGGTCACAAACGTACGCAAAATAGAAGTCAACTTTGGCTGACAGTAGTGAAATGTAAAAATCTGCGAAATGGAACAGAATAATGAAAAGTGATTAGTTTAGTTTAAAAGTGTATTAATGTAGGTCTCTATCCAGTATTTACACAATAAAATATCTCTATTGGTTATTGTTTAATTGGCTGAATTACCGGTGCGAACGTACGGATCGAGAACGTACGATTTTTCAACAAGTTTTTTCTTATTATTATCACCATGCCTTTTTCCATTTCCGAACTTATTTTGTTCTCCTTGCACTTTTCTCTTCTTACTTGATTGTAATAGAGAGCTTTTGAAGGAAGAGTGCAAACATAACATATTTTTTGCATGTCAAATAGTTATATATAAAAACGTCTTTAGAAGTAGCTTAAAAGGAAAATATAAAATTTTCCAGCTTCCAGCCCAATTTCCTCAAGTAAAAAAGCTAAGATGTGTTATTAAACCATTCTTTTATATAAAAATAAATTTTTTTATAATTATAAAAAATAAAACACGATGATAATCGACATTTAATTTTTCCATCCTTGTAGACCATTCGGGAGAAATGCCCATATATAATATATAAATATATATATATATATAATATATTATATATTATATATAATATATAATATATAATATATAATATATAATATATAATATATAATATATAATATATAATATATAATATATAATATATAATATATAATATATAATATATAATATATAATATATAATATATAATATATAATATATAATATTTAATATATAATATATATAGCATCTAATATATTATATATAATATACAATATGTAATATGTAATATATATTATATATAATATATAATAAATACTATATAATATATAATATATAATAAATACTATATAATATATAATATATATAACATATAACATATAACATCTAATATATAGTATATAATTTATACTATATAATATATAATATGTTATATATATTATATATAATATATACTATATAATATATAATGTATATTTAGAGCAATAAAAGTTTCACAAATGCAATTGAGATTAGGTTTAATAGATTCGTTTTCTTCATTTTCCACTAAGTTTGATTTGCTGAGAAAGAAGGGTTTGGTTTATGAAGAAATTAAGGTTCGCTACAAAATACGTACCAAATAAAAGAATAAAAAAATATCGCATGCGATGTTTTTTAAAGCGTATATAAATGGCACACATATCTAGGCACACATATATTCTCCAAACTAAACTAAAATACGCTACAACTAAAAATAAAGAGACACATGCTTATCCAGCACATTGGCTCTTTGTCAGACTTACAATCAGAACACACTTATACTCAGACTATGAATATTAAGTCGCGTACTCGGTATATTTATTCATCATTCGCCACGGTATACAACATATATTTGTGTATATAAAATGGAATAAAATACAGTTGAAACTGCAAAAAGATTTATAGACTCATCCAACTCCAAGGACACACTAATTTTGTAGCAGTTCTTACCTTCACTTCACTTCACTCCACCCACCTAGCATGACATTACATAGTTTTAATAAAGTGGCTAAGCCCTTCTAATCTTTTCATAGTTATAAAAATAATCCTGTTAATTGCTTCATCAACTATCGTGCTTGTAATGAATAAAAAAAAAACTACATCCACTTGTATTTAGACTAAAGTAAACACATTTTATGAATATTGCACTATAAAAACTAATCTGACCATCACTTGAGGATTCATTTAAAGCCAATTTGTCTTAAAATCTCAGTTAAGCAAAAAAAAAAAATAGCCAAAACCCAACAATAACATTTATAGATTTGCTTACAAAACCAAGTACATACATAACAATTCCATTCAGAGATACTAACTTAAAGATTGCAATGATGATGATTATTTGTTTCTTAACGCAAAATTAAGTTTTAAGCAACATTTCCCTTATGGTTGTGCTACATACATACATACAAACTTCTCTTTATTTTTATTATTTCATTCTTGTCCACCCCTTTTCATAAAAATTCTCCCCACGGTTATTGTATAGTTCTGCTCTGCTTGTTCATTTTCAACAACCTCAAGTAGTTTCCCGCTTAAGCTTTTCAAAATGTGACTACAAAGTACTTAACAAAATTGTAAAGGTGGATTTTCGTTTTGAATTTTGTGCCTTAACACTAAAATATACAAAATAGTTAAAGAAACAAAAACATAAGAGAGTGAATGAAATAATAAAAAGAAAGTGTTAACCAGAAGGGGATTTTTTAGTGGAAAACAGAAAGTACTTTTTAATATAACGTATAGATATGGTGGTCAAAAAGGAAGAGAAACAAAATATCTTCTATAAAGCAAAGGAAACTAATTCAAAGGAATTAATGTTAAAGGGTGCAAAGCAAACTATGGTGTAAGAAGTCGAGTACGATAGGGAGAAATATTCAATCATCAATATCACAAGATTTTCTGACACTCATTGGTGCGCAATAAATTAAGTAATACATTTACGAAACAGCTTAAACTAATATGCTAACTTAACATCATAGTCCGCTGTAGCGATGCTCTGAAAAGTAAGAAAACGTGGGAAACTTACTCAAACTTAATGGAAAAACTCAATACGTACGTAGGTGCAAAAGCACCACTTCACATAGAACAGGATATGGACATTAAAATACACTTTAACATAAAAAAACCTGAACATGACCATAAATATACATATAAACATAGAGTCGAACTTGATCATAGTGATGAACAGAATGACACACATTAACATTAGGATAGACAAGGACATTGACATGAGGATGAACATGAACATGCCCATGAAGATGGACATTAATATATAATACATATATAGTATACATATGGACATGAACATTAACATGAACATGAACCTGATCATGGGCAAGGGCGTGGACATGAACGTGGTCACGAACATAAACATAAACATAAAAATAAACAAAAGTATAAACATACAAATAAACATAAATATAAACATAAACATAAAAATAAACATAAACATATAAATAAACATAAACATAAACATTAGCATTATTATTAGTATTAGCATTATCATTATCATTATAATAACCATTCACTTTAAAAAAATTTATTATTTGACATATCGTCAGAAGTGTACATATAATAGTTGAAATTTATTTGCTGGTGGTTTATCATGTCTATATACGTATTTCATTGGCGATTGAACCAAATCATCAGTAGACTTCAACCACAAATTTTGAACAGTCACAAACCTCTTATGAATTCTCATATAGTTTTTGAAAGTCTGTGCATAAACTAAGAAGTTTGTGACTGTTCAAAATTTGTGGTTGAAGTCTACTGATGATTTGGTTCAAGCGCCAATGAAATACGTATATAGACATGCTAAACCACCAGCAAATAAATTTAAATTATTAAATAACCATTCACATTAGCATTAGAATTTGCATAAGCATTAGCGTCAGCATTAGCATTGACATTAGCATTACAATTAGCATTGACATTAGCATTAGCATTGGCATTAGCATTAGCATTAGCTTTAGCATTAGCATTAGCATTAGCATTAGCATTAGCATTAGCATTAGCATTAGCATTAGCATTAGCATAAGCATTAGCATTAGCATTACCATTAACATTAGCATTAGTATTAGCATTATCATTATCATTAGCATTATCATTAGCATTAGCATAAGCATTAGCATAAGCATTAGCGTTAGCATTAGCATTAGCATTAGCATTAGCATTAGCATTAGTATTAGCATTGGCATTAGCATTAGCATTAGCATCAGCATTAGCATTATCATTAGCATCAGCATTAGCATTAGCATTAGCATCAGTATTAGTATTAGTATTAGTATTATCATTACCATTAGCATTAGCATGCATTAGCCTTACGATTAGCATGCTTTAGCAATATCATTAGCATTAACATTAGCATTAGCATTAGCATTAGCACTAGCATTAGCATTATAATTAGCATTAGCATTAACACAAAGATAAACATAATATAAAATAAACATAAAAATAAACATAAACATAAACATAAACAATCTTAAGCATGAACATTCACATGGTTATGTGCGTGAAAGATTAACATTAATATGAACAGGAAAATGAGCTTGGACTTGAATATGAACACATGACTATGGACATGTACTTGACCGTAGACACACATACGAGTATGAACATATACGTAGCAAGAAAATGCTGCTACACGAACATGAATATGGGCATATTTATGGTCATAAGCATGGATATAGAAACTAAAGTTTAAATTTATTTCATTTTCAAAATTCTTTTATTCTTAGATACCGGAAAAGGTATTTATTTGCTCAAATGTACTTTTCATCACTGGTTTTTATTCTCAACAATATTTTTTCGCAAACAAAACATTAAAACTTGTTCAAGTGGTAAATAAGTACTACTTTTAGTAGTTAGTTGGCTAAAATAGCTGACTGAATGGCTTGTTGGCTTTTAGTTATTTGCTTATTTGTATTGTTTATTTTGTTCTTGTTTTTTTTAAGTACTGTTGCAATAATAATAATAAAAATACAAGCTTAAGGAGCTGCTTGTGGCCATTAAAGTAATAAAGAAAATGAGCAAAGATGTCAACAGCAACAACAACGCTATCGGACTGAATGTACAAGTAACAAATAGCGGCAATGCTATAAAAGCAATAATAATAATAATAATAATAATAATTGTACGTTTTAAGCAAAATTGCGACTATTGTGTTCACAAGAAAATACTAATAAAATGAAGTAGAAAAACCATTAACAATTATATGTGCATCCATCCCTTGTATACGACATTAAAAAAAAGAATAATACATATTAAACTTGCGAATAATGAAGTTAAAACTTTGCAGAGAATCTGTAACTGACCGCAAACGCAAGTCTGCCCACTTTCTTTGTGGTGTAAAATTTTCAAAAACTTAATTTAAAATACATATTAACTACTTTTGATACGAAAAGTTTCAAAATTTAACAAGTTTTCTTTTTAAAGTTTGTGGTTTGTTGATTTGTTCAATTGAGCCATTAATGCCAATTTCCACAGCAGTTAACACACCTGCTAAATAAAAGCTATTTATTTAACACACATACACAACTTTCAACGAGCAAGTACACATACATATCTCAATCATAAATACAGTTGAAAACTTTTAACATCAACGTCCATCATGGTCAATAATGTTGTGTTAATGTGTTGATGTAAAAAATATCCACGTAGAAGATAAGTTTAAATGAAAATGTTTTTCTTTGCTTTTATAACAGCAGTTTTTAATTTTTTTCCCTGCAATTTATGACCTTTTCGATCATAAAACTTAAACACGCCAGCAGAGAAACTTTTGTCATTAAATATTTATAGAACGGCCAGGAAATCGAACAAACTACCACACAAAGATTATTTATTTAGTTATTTTGTTGTTTTTTTTTTGAGTGTAAAAAGATATAAAGTTGAAATTAAAACATTAAAAAGAAATAGGATTTTATATACTCAATAGAGGCATTAAGTTAAAATGTGCTGCGATTCAAAGAAAGAAATCGAAATATTTAATATGAATACATTGAAGTTTGATGTGAAGTTGTGAGAAGTGGATTGAAACTAGAAGAGTGAAAATAATTAAATATTAAACTCGTTTAATTAATTCAAATTTAGTTTATTTTATTGTGATGTTGAATACAAAACCGAAGGTCCTGGCTACGAACCCTGTCACCGACAAAGTCATAAAAAAACAACACCAAGCATTTTTCTGATCTTCATTAGCGTTCAGTTGTTGTCGGAAAGTTCAAGTGTTGAAGGCACGCGTAGTCACCGGTCACTAAAATATAACGACCTCAGCGGATACTATTCCTAATGTAACATCACCGCTCTCCCTCCTTCGTCAGTAGTGTGTAGCAGAATCTTTTACGAAGTAAAATAGCCAAACAAAATTGCTACTTGACACAGCTTCGAAATTTAATGCGCCTCATTGACACCAGAGGCGCTGCAACCCAGCATTATTAAAAAAACGTACATAAAAGCAGAATTGTAAAAGAATGAAGCTATGTTCTACCTCTGCCTTTCCCATCTGCTTCTCTATTACCATGCCTTTCCTAGAGAAGGTAACACTTAGTAATAGTAGTGGGCATGTGTTACTTCTCTTTAAAAAAAAAAAGAAAATAATGATAAAAAGAAGAGAGGTGTCTTAGGACACCCGGTTATAGCAATGCTGCTTAGCTATATAAAACAAATTTAATGTGTGAAATAATAATGCAATAAAATTATATTATATGATGATGTCAAATTCGCCGCAAATATTTCAAAAGATTTCCATTTATTTCCCATTATTTTATTTTCTAGCAAAATACAAAAACAAATTGAGCAATGCTTCTGATCGTTTTTGTTTTGTTTTTGTTTCACTCACTTCAAACAACGAAACAACACAAAATCAAACAATTTGTTTAAATTATTTTCGTACTCTGGTGTTAAGTACAATAAAATCTAAACAAAAATAAATTTTTAACAATAATAATGTTGATTATTTTTGTTACGAAAATCTCGTACTAGCTCCTATGTCCTGACATAAATAGCACAGCTATAATAAATCAGATTTTAATTTTTGATTAAACTACAGCTGAATTTTAAAGAAACTCAAGAGCAGTAATTTTTTTATTAATTTCGCTGTTGGCTCTCTAATACTCGTAATTGAAATATTACAATTTAAATTACATATTAACAATATTATTTAGATTTTTCTTCCTTTCTCTGCCTCTCCCCATTCAATGCCAGACAAGGCGATAAGCCAAAAAATCTTCACAAGTTAGCCATTTGAAATATTTGTTGAAAAAAAAATCCATAAGGAAGTGTGCTGCGGAAATGAGTGAAACGCTTTCTCAAATTACATTTACTCACGTCTTTTATCTTTCTACATACAAAACATATATTTGCCCAAAAGAAAAAGGAAAACATGTAATGAAATTTGTAAAAGTAATTTAGTATAATTTTTTAACTTCTCTACTTTTTTTCTTCGCTCTCACACACCTGCCGGTGAAAATTTTCAATTTAACATGCAGCAAGGAAACGGAAATGATAATGCTCACACACACACATAAATAGTAACCATAACACACGTGTATGAATATAATGTGACATACATTCGAATATCTTAAATGCTTATATTTATTATTTTCATTTTCAGCACAAGACTAAAGACACCAAAATGGCACTGTCAACATTTAAAACCGTAAATGTCTGTCTGTTTGTCCGTCCGTCCATTTGTCCTTACTTCACTAAAAGCTCTGAACTACTTAAAATCCTCGTGTGGCTGTTTTTTTCTTGTTTGCTTGTCCTCTTCGAGATGGACGCTGACAAACACATGTATGCGTTAACGCCACAGCGATACATATATCATTATATTTTCGTTTCAAACAACTGACCATTTACTTGTATATTGTGTGTTAAATTCCTTATAATCCTTAAAGTATACTATAGACTTTTAACAGGCTGTTAATGCGTTCACATTGTATCAGTGTGTGTTTGTGTGTGTTTCACTTTCATAAATGGCAATTTAACATTTTGCCCTTTTAGTAACTGAGGAAAACAAAAAAAATAACAAAATTAAAATGCACCACGTTGTCAAGTACCTGATGTATACAAATACTAAGACATACTCGTACATTTACACAATCACAGCAGGTATACGAGTACTTATACGGCTACAGATATTCCTGCTGGCCTTTAGGTATTTTATTTATAAATTTATTAAGACATAACAGTGGAATAACTTCCAATACGAAGATATTTCGGTGGAAAAAATAATTGGGAATCGAAGTCTATTTGTTTATGGTTAAACAGCTCTACTATATGCATTTCATATGCTTTGCCATATCAGTAGTAGTAGACTTTAATCATACATGCCTAACCACCGGCAAATAAATTTCTATTGGGCTGGACTTAAGACAATATGTCACAAAATAATTAATAAATTTCTTAATAATTGCAAATTTTTTTTGGCTGAGAACCAACAAACCACCTCTTTGCACATTTACTCTTTATCGATGGCTTCATACCAGCGTGCCTGCTTGACCGACTAAAGTGGCAAATTGCCACTTTTTCGACTGCCTTGCCACATTTTGTGTCCCTTTTTTTAGAGTGAATTATATAATAATACATTAATAGGGCATTTACATTATCTCGAAATCTAGTACTTACGAGATTTCGTGCTAAATCCAGATGCTTTTTACTAGATTTCCAATACAAACCAAAATCTAGTTTGTGAGTAGATTTGTAGGCAATCTACTCAAAATCTAATATTTTTATTTTATTTTTACTACACTGTACAAAATGTTTATACAAAAGATGATTGAATTACCTACACTCAAAAAAAGGCATGTACTATTATTAAGAACTTTTTTTTCCTAAATTCAAGTAAAAAAAATTTCGAAGTTTTAGTAATTCAAGTAAAAAACAGCTTTGGCGCCATACGAAAACTTTTTTTATTCAAATTTAGAAAATTTTCCAAAGTTTTAGTTCATTTTTTTAGGTGTACAATCTGCTTAAAAAGGTGTGTGAATTGGCTACGTTTCAGTTGTTTGTTTGCAGTTTTGGAAATTTTTGAAAATTTTAATAAAAATCTGTTAGATTTTAGGCAAGTGTAAATGGCCTATAAAATAAAAAGTTTGGTGTAGTTGTCTAATTTTTTATGTTGCCCCTTTTTTTTTGGTAAATCCCCTTTTTGAAAAATGTCATCGTTCACCCTGCTTAATATAGAAAAGGCGCATCTCAATTTTTTTTCCAAATCGCGCTTTCAATGTTTTCTGCTAGCCAACAGATAATTACATCCCACTTGGAAGAAATTAGGACGTTACAGTGAAATATAAAATATCTATGGCCAGTTAAAAAGTTGTTTTTGCCTTCAACTGCTTTAGTTTTTATGCAGTTTTTTCCTTCTCCTGCAAAATATTGAAAATTCGAATTACGCATTTCTTATATTAAGCCATCCCTCATTATGTCTTAACATAAATTAATTATGACATAATTATATTTTAGCATTAAAATGCCTTGACATAATTATGCTCAGAACGCTTTTATGTTGTGAAGTAAATATTTCAAGACATAAGAATGTCATGATAAATTCCTATAATTATGTCTTTACATAGAAAATTCATGACATAGCTATGTCAAAAATTTGTTTGGCTATGAGATAATTATAACAGTTTTTGTATTGTGCTATAATAATAACAAAAATTATATGTTAATTATAAAATAATTACATAAAATTTTTATGTTATGGCATAAATATGTCAAAAAATTTTTGTCTTACAGTACATTTAAATATCGAAGTTTTAATTTTTAATTATTATTTTACGAACTCTATTTGTTTTTTTTTAAGTTTTGATTTGATCAGGGCTAAAGTTCGTATCGCTTTGTAAGCCATTATGCCATACACACAATTATGACATACATAATAATACCCATACAATTTTATGCTATGACATAACTATGTATGTCGAGATATTCTATTAAAAGGTAACTTTCAAGAAATTGTATCCATCTTTATTTCTATTTTGTCATAAGCGATATGCTATCGGAAATATACTTTTTTATTGAAATTAAAATTTTATGGGCCTACACATAGTTTAGAATTATCAAAATGCCAAAATTGTTTATAACTTTTGAGATACGGGCTGTAACATTTTATCGTAAGCGACAATTTACGTAAGTCAAACAAATTTGAATATTATAAAAAAACCTAGTCCTGAAAAGTTTAATTTTGAGGCTTACGATAAAATTAAAAATAAGGTTTGATATGGTTGTAAATCTCATTGACTTTTCTTTATACTGAAAGATAAATATATCTAATAGCACTTTGCCCTTATTTAAAAAAAACACCATTAGGTAATTTTTCAAGACAATTATTTATGTCGCTTTGACACAAATATGTCTTTAAAAAATGTTGTCATGAGAACCTCTTGAAATATTTATTTCAATATGCAAAGTCTTAACATAAAATGTTATCATTTTTTTTATGTTCAGACACGATTACTTTCTAGAATTTTATGTGCCACAACAATTTTATCCTCTAATTATAATTATACCAGATATTAGTTTTTTTTGAAATTCAATCGTTCTAACATACTTATGTCATACCATAATTATTTCATCCTGCATATATGAACTAAATATGTGGAGACTTGAAATTTTTGAGCCATACATTTTTTATTTCTTATGCACATGAAGTTATATACCTGAATGACTTAATTATGGCATGACATTTCCAATCTATGACTCAGGGGCAGAGTAGCAAGCCGTACCGGCGCGGCTACCGACTAGCCAGTCAGCCAATTTTTTTCAACAAGCCGAGCCGCCGCCGAACCACACGGCTTATCGGCGGCTTAGTACTCAGCCGATATTTTGTCTTTTATTTTTTATATTTTTTCAAATTTCGTTTTTAATATGATAGCGAGCGTCCCGGAAAGATAGTTGTTTTTGCTTCCACATAAAAAGAAAATGTTTATGTGAACGGTAACGTAGCTGCGACAACACTTACATACATACGTTCTCTTTTGGAGTCCCTTCTTAAATACATGCACGTTTTCATAGACTTCTTTGTTTAAGCATTCAGGCGACTTTTTGATAATTAATTGTTCAAAGCTTTTTGTTTGTTGATCCGTAGCAGTGTTTCAATAAAGTAATTAATTTTTAATTCAATCGGAAAGTTTAAATCAAATTTATGTAGAAGGCAATCAAGAATAAAATTCCTCGAGAAATTTTTCCCGGGGAAAAATTCCAACTAATAGCAAGTAATAGGGGAAAAAAATTCTAATTTAAAAAATGAGAAATTTCTCGCGAAATTTTATTCATAATTGCCCTGAAAGTCTAGAATATGTTTCTATGGTTTATCAAATAATTTACGAATCTAGCTATTTTTTAGGACATCAATTACTGCAATATTCAACTATTGCAAAATAAATAATGTTACAACGTGGTGATTCAATAATTCACATATTTTTCTAAAAACAGACTGTATTAAAACTTTTTTTCAAATGCTTAAACAAATCGGCTTTAAGCCGTTCAGCCGCCGCCGCCGAAAATATTTGTCTTTCAGCCGCCGCCGAAAATTTATGCTCGGCTTGCTACTCTGCTCAGGGGCTTGTTGTGAAAATCGCATTGATTTCAGATCACATGATTTCAGAAACAAACTATTAAGAACTAAGTTGTTAGTGGGGTTTTATCAGTTATACTGGAATATTTCCAACGCTATAAATCTTGCAATTTACAAAGCCAAAGATTTAGCTTTGATTAATTTTTTGAAATCATCGTAATTTGACATGACGTGATTTGCAGAACAGGTACGATAGATACGTATATATATACATGCATATGTCTTCAGACATTAAAATATTTGTCATTATTATTTCAAGATATTAAAATTTTTGGTTCATTAGGTCATGACCGTACGCACATACACGATCATGAAATTAGTATGTATATTTGCGATGCCTTGACATAAGCAAGTCTACAATTGTTTATGTTATATATAATTATTATTCTGGGTTGCTTAATTATGGCAGGATATATCTCGATTTTGACTTGTTTGTCTTGTCACACAAACATTTTAAGACATTATTATTTCATGACATAATATTATTTTCTGTTATTATGACATGGCAGCATAAAGAGGATTTTGTTATGACATTTTTGTGTCTTAAAATGTCTATATATAGCCACATTAGTGTGTTAAGATATATTTATAAAATTACAACCCATTTTGCATGAAATGCGGTGTAAAACAATTGTTATTCAAGTCACACAGGTCACACTTTATTTCAATAGCATTCATCTGTAAAAGAGAACTTGAATTCAATTCGAAAAATTCAGTTGTAGCACAGTTAAATTCACATCTACTTCAATTATACTTCAATTACGACTTGTATTACAATTGAATTCAGGTATATTTCAAGGTTCAAAAAGAAATGCTTTCAAAATCGAAAAGAAAATACAATTAATTTGTTTTCTAATAATAATTTTCGGCACATCTGCCTTAGCTCTTGTTTTCACGATTGTACTCACCATTGCCTTTTAAAAATACACTTCTTTTATTTATTTCTTTTAATAGTTTTCAAAACAATTTCAGTTTTATTAATAATTGAATTACTTATTTGCGACATATAGTAAGCGACACGTTATCGAAAATAGACTTTTTTTTTGGATTTAAAATTTTATGGACCTACCCATAGTTTAGAATTATCAAAATACCAAAATTGTTGATAATATTTAAGATACAGACTGTAAAATTTTAACGTAAGCGACAATTTGCGTACAAAAACAAATTTGAAAATTTATTTTGTGTCACTTACGATAAAATCGAAAACAAGGCTCCATATACGTATGTATGTATGTTTTTTGCTTTTTATATGAAAATATTTTCAAACTGGAAAATTTCTGCAACGAAAGCTTGAATTGTTCTTTGTTTCCAGTTAAATTTCATGTGCTTGACTTTTAATTTAGGTTATACCTTAATATGGTTATGTCATAACATACATGTTTGTGACATAATTATAATTGTCTAAAATTAGTCGTCGTAGATTCTACTTGAATGCCTGCGTGAACAAGGCAGCCACTTAAACCAACAAAATAATGTTAATTTATTTTAAGACATAATTATATTATAACATAAGTACATATCGAGCCCTATTTTCGATTTAATCGTAAGCGATAAAAATTAAATTTTTTAGGAGAAGGTTTTTTTTAAATATTCAAACATGTTTTTGTACGTAAATTGTCGGTTACGATAAAATTGTACAACAGCCTGTATCTTAAGAGTTACCAACAATTTTGGGTAGGTCCATAAAATTTTAATTTCAATAAAAAAGTATATTTCCGATAACATGTCGCTTACTATAAAATCGAAAATAAGGCTCGATATGTATGTCAATAATTTTGATGCTTGTGCATGATTATATCGAAAATTATATACGTTAAGATATATCCAGACCAAGAATTTCACAGGACTAATCTTGCTAAAGCTTATCAGCAGAATCCTTGAAATGTTTATAGAATTTATATGTATTGCTATGGTGTTGTTATAAATAATGTTATGTATTATATGTGCGAGTAAGATTCACATTTGGCCAGGGTGTTTCTCATATCTGAATTGTTCCACTGTTCTTATGAAAATATTACTAGTCTACAATACTACACATTAAATTTTGCTAAATATTACGATTACCAAAATTATTTATACACACAATAGATCTATATAAATATATTTACCTAACTTGCCGTTCCCCCAACACCAAACCACTTGCATAGTTAGTCTTTGTCATCGGCAGCCAACACCATCATCTAATATTTGCCGGCAGCAATTGTTTCTGTTCCCTTGGCAAGACTCTCGTTTAATGTTTCCAAAAAAACAAATACAAAAACAAAAAAGAAAATGTTTTCAATTTCCAATGACATATGTATGTACGTGTGCACACAGCCAGCTCTCCGTGGGATACGACACATACTCGTATTGTACGGCAAAAACATTTGGCTTTTTTTTTTTGGTGATTTTCATTTATTTAGTTTTTACTTACGAAAAACTGATTTTACGTATTCATGCTTACATCCTTTGCTCTGGTCTTATTAAGGATTTTATCTAATATATTTGCACTTTTTTTTGTATCATCGATTGTACACAGAGAGAATGAGCCGCATGGAATCTCTTCATTTAGGCGCAAATTATTTGAAGCACTCTAAAGTAGACTTTTCTTTAAACATTTGTAAAATACAGAAAAGAAATTCAATGGTTACAGTCGAATGAATCACCAGAATCTTTTGAAAAATAAAGGTTTACTAACTTTTTCTGTGTAGCGATTTTGGAGTATTTTACGTGGACCGCTAAAGGGAAATAAAATAACTTGCAAGAATGTGTGGAATATTTTCAAGGCTGTCTTTGGGAAAAATTATAAAAACGTGAACAATTAAGCCCGAAATTGTTCTAAAGAAAAAATAAATTCAGTGAAGTGCGACTTTGACCCGCGCACGAAGGGTTCCGTACGGGCACGAGATATGTAATTCAATACGAACAATATAAACTATAGTTTTGGGATTTTTTTCGTTTTTGGGTTTTTTCGGTTTTAAGCGTTTTTTAGTTTGGAGGTTTTTTGAATTTAGTGGCGCTTTCTGAGTTTTGGCACTTTTTTTTCACGTTTTGGCGATTTTTTTTGGTTTTTAAAGTTTTTTTAATTTTGGCAATTTTTATTATTTTGGCGTTTTTTTTATGTTGGCGATTTTTTTATTTTGGCGATTTTTTTTAATTTTGGCGTTTTTTTTCATATAGGTGATTTTTTTTAGTTTTGGCACTTTTTTTCGTTTTGAGGACTTTTTTCGGTTTTTGGCGTTTATTTTAAATTTGGCGATTTTTTTTAATATTTGGCGATTTTTTTTTCATTTTGGCGATTTTTTTTTCATTTAAACGATTTTTTCGAATTTGGCGATTTATTTTAGTACTAGAATTTTTTTTTTAATTTTGTCGATTTTTTTCGATTTGGCGATTTTTTTTAAATTTTTGGCGATTTTTTCAAGTTTTGGCGATTTTTTTCGGTTTGGCGATTTTATAATTTTCGGATATTTTAGTTTTACCGTTTTTGAAAATTTCAAGAGTTTACCTCTTACGGTCTCCAAGATATAGCAATTTGTCAAAATTACATAGCCAAAATTGCATTAACTGATGGACCACCCTTTAATTTAAATTTTTTAATATTTTAATGTTTATTATTGTAGTCTATATAAAAATACACTAGTTTTATAAATTTCAAGTGTCAATATACATATGTACATACAATTGTATGTATATTACATGAGATTTTAACATTTTTCGTCGCTCGTTTTGGAGCACCCTTTAATTTCTAATTCTCATGTATTTGTTGTTGTAGTGGCCAAGGTTCTACGTACTCTGTCAAAATTTCAGGTCCGTAGCTCTTACGGTTCCTGAGAAAATACCGTGTGACGGACAGACGGACAGCGTAGCGAAAACAATAAGGTTCCATTTTTCACCTTTGGTGAACGGAACCCTAAAAACGGACCTATAAAAATGTTTATCATATGTAATATGGGATTAGTTTTTTTTGTCACACGAGTAATATTAAACAATCATCATGCAAATTACAATATTGAAAGGATTCGTCGTAATGTAGTTTGAAAAAAAAACAGATTTGAATTTATTTAAAATAATCTACTTGCACGAGCGAAAATCGAAAGATCATTTTAAAAATAAGACAATCTGGGCATGGGTTTTTTTTAACATGTGGGTAAGTCCATTGTGATGGGTGTGGCCATGATACTAACATTTTTGTTTTAAATTTATAATTAAAAAAGGTGCACGTTATTCTTAAAAACATTTCATAAATGGCAGACACTGAAAAACAAAAACTTTTGCTTAGAATTGACATTAAAAGGCTGTGACGGGTGTGTCCTTAAAAATCACTGTTATTAAAAATCATTATTTTTAGGATATATCCTGTAAAATCAATCACAGAGTTTTTTTTATAAAAAAAAAACTTTTTCGGAAAATTTTTACATGGTCTTGCTCTTTCATTTTCCTTCTCAATAATTTTTTCTTTTTTTGTTTCAATAATTCTTTATCCACCATAATTTTCTTAGCATTTCTTCTTCTAAATGCAATTCATACTCGTAGTTTTCTTTATTTTCCTTAAGTTTGTTGCTCAGCGTTGGTGTAAGCAAATACATTCAGTAACTACCTATTTTAATATTAAAATAGAGGTTTACAAAATCAGTATTTATTTTAAATTTTTTCTGTGGCGGGTGTGACCGAAATTTCAATATATCAAATAACCCGCGAAACCTTCAATGTAAGACATACAAAGTCGAAACAAATACAAAGTAGCATTGGTGCATGACGGATGTGACCAAATATTTCCTATAACTAATTATTAAAATTTTATTTATTATATTATTAATTGCGCTAAATTTTTTATTGTGGTAAAGCAAAACTATTTATTTCTAATTTGTATTGTGACGGGTATGACCGAAAGTTTTAATATCTCAAATAACCCTCAAAACTTTCATTATAAGACATAAAAAGTCGAAGCAACTACAAAGTTGAAAAAATTCCACATTAGCATTGGTGTGACAGGTGTGACCAAATATTTCATTTAACTAATTATTCGAATATTAAAATGGAGGTTCATAAAATTTTGTTACATTATTAATTGAGCTAACTTTTTTATTGTGGGAAATTATCAGTATTTATTTCTTATTTGTAGAGTGACGGGTGTGACTTAAAATTTTAATATCTCAAATAACCCACAAAACTTTCATTATGAGACATAAAAAGTTGAAAAAAATACAAAGTTAAAAAAATTAGACATTAGCGTTGGTGTGACGGGTGTGACGGGTGTGACCAAGTATTTTCTATAACTAATTCTTTATTATATTATTAATTAAGATAACTTTTTTAATGTGGGAAAGTTTCAGTATTTATTTTAAATTTTTACTTCGACCGGTGTGACCGAAAATTTAAATATATCAAATAACCCACAAAACTTTCATCATAAGACATAAAAGTCGAAACAAATACAAAGTTTAAAAATTCCGCATTAGCGTTGGTGTGTCACGGGTGTGACTAAATATTTCCTATAGCTAATTATTCGAATATTAAAACGTAGGTTTATCAAATTTTGTTACATTATTATTGTGTTATTGCGTTAACTTTTTTTTTTGTGGGAAAGTACTAGTATTTATTTTTAATTTGAACTGTGACGGGTGTGAACGAAATTCCAGTATATTAACTAACTCCCAAATCTTTCATTATGAGGCATCCAAAGTTAAAACTTCAACAAAAAGCGTTGAAAAATAGCTCATCAGCGTTGCTGTGCCGGGTGTGACCATCTATAACTAATTATTCGACTACCTGTTAAAATGGATATTCATAAAATTTTACTAACTGCACCAATTTTTTATTGTGTATCGTTTAGTTTTTATGAAGTATTATTATTTAAACTTAATTTTACTGTGACGGGTGTGGCCGAAAATTTCAATATATCTTACAAAGTCGAAACTTCAACAGAAATCAATCAATCTAGAGCCTCTTTGTCTTTTTTTTTTTAAAATAACGATTTTTGCTAAAGACGAGAAAGGAAGTAGAAGAAAAATAATAGGGAGAGCAGATTATTCAGTATGTTTAAAGATATTCTAAATTGATAAAAATAAAATTTTTTTAATGTTTTAATATCTTCATAACTGTCATTCTCTTGTTAAAGGTCAGTTGCACGATTTATATCAAATAATCATGAGTAAATTATTTTTTATTTTGCTGTGTAGGGTCGTTTTGCGTAGAATTAACCATATCTAATTTTGAATTAAATCAACGTAAACATTTTCTAAAAAAATTTAAAACAAAATCCCATATGTTTAAAAAAAGTTCAAATTCAAATTAAAATTCTTATTATATAAGAAAGGTCTTGAATTAAGAGATTGATTCTCACCTCAGGAATTCATTTGCATCTATAATTTTGTGGCATACTATAAACATCAAATCAATTTTATTGCTTTCCTTTACATTTTTTCTTGCAGACCATAAAGATTATTTGATTTATTTTAATTTTTACTGTTGAATGAGTTGTATCTGTTAATTTTTTTCAAATTTATTTCTGCATATAAGTAAATAAATTAACTTTTCATGCATTTTAAATATTCTCTCATTTATAAAAAACATAATATTTATTTACAAATATTTACTTAAAACATACAAAGTCCATGTCATATTATTTGCATTACAACATTTACCATAGAAAATTAAGTGTCAAAATCTTGGTTTTCTAAATATAAATTTTATTTTATTTTTGCATTTCAACAGAAGCTGCTAGACAGACAATGAATAGCAAAATATGATTTCTTTCTTAAATATGCATATGGCTGTATAATATTTTTTTATAAATACTTTTTCTTTTTTGGTTGGTTAACATTTCAACTTGTTAAATATTTATGCATATCAAAAAATTGAAAACCATAAAATAAATAAATAAGATTATTTGGAAATTAGAAAAATATATCTGAGTAATAAAATTCTAAAGGAAATGAAATAAATAAAAATTTTACAACATATACAATCTAAATAAAATAAGGGTTGATGAAATGTATACAAAAATTATAAATTTTGAAGTGACTAATGAATTTTTATTTATAGTATCTGTAACTAAATAACATCTCTGAGTGTGTGTGTGACAGAGAGTAGGAGAGAGTTGATGGGAGAGTGTAAAAATATATGTATATATTAGGGGTATTCAAAGCAGTTTCTTAAGTTTCATAATGTCTTAACATTTTAACATAGTTTAAAAAATTGTGTTTTGTAATTGTAGAAACAAAAACAAAAACAAAAATTAACTAAAAAGTTAATTTTGTCAATTAAACTTTTAATTGTGAGAATTAAATTTTCAAGTAAACTTTTAATAAAATAAAATTACGAGTTACAAAATTTTTAATGAGCATTTTGTAAAAAGCGTTACTAAGAAAAGGGGGGGGGGGGGGTAAAAAACTCCGAAAATAGATTTAAGTTATATGCGAATCGCCCCATGGCCGGTTACACAAAAGATTCGATTCAAGCCGCAGTTAAATGTAAGCATATGCTTTAAATAAAAAGATATGCTTAACTCCGAAAACTTTTTAATATAAATTTTTAAAAAAATTTCAACCAAAGAACTCTGAAAAAAACTTAATTAAACGCTAAATTAGAAAATACATTTTAAAATTCAGTAACAAGCACTTAAAAATGTAAGAAAGTCCACAACTCCGAAAATAATGTATGTGAAGAAAAACTAGGAAATCTAATTTAAATTGAATATGCTGCCCAAATAAGTTAAATTAGCTTAAAATAAATGATTATCTCAATATTTTATTTTTATTTAACAAGAATGAAAATGAATTTGAATTAAAAAATATTCGTTTGTTGTGGTTAAATACATCAATGTGACCCTGATAAATAACTTCGAAATCTTGACCGAAAATTGCTTCAAATTAATTTTAGATTAGAAAAAGACTCCGAATCAGCTAAAAACCCCATTCTCTGTAAAAAGTAAAATTTATACAGAAGACTGAAACTAAACAAACGCTAAAGTAAGAAAAATTTTAAATTGACTGTCGTCCAAAATGTAGCAAGTTCCAGATCTGCTAAAAATCCATAGACGTAGTAGGACCAGTTAGGAAGGATGGTGCTGCACCGCACTTCCACTCGGAGACCCAATTGGGCGCCTTGTGATCACGTAGAGGATGAAATTATAAATAAATCGGAAATAGTGTCCAACTTATTTGGGATTTACTAAAACAAAAAAAAAAGATTAAACTCCGAAAAAAAATCCGAAAGTTTATTCGAAAAATTAACTCGGAAAAAATTTTAATCTAGAAATAATATTAAAATTCGTAAAATTTTAAATAAAAAATTTAAAACTATAAGCAACAGCTAAGTTTCGCATAAAAAGTTCTTAAGGGATTGAAAATATCCGAAAGTTCTGCAAAACATGATAAAATGTGAAGAAATGCTCTAGGGTCTAAATTATATAAAAAATAACCTGTATTGCACTAGGAGATCCACGCCAATGTACATACATATGTATGTGTATATGTACATGAATCACCAACATGTCTTTCACCAGTTACAAATTTTGGGCCAGCACAGAGTGGAATTGCTTCTTCATCAGAAGTAGGAGATCATGGATGCTGCCAGTGCTGACTTTAAAGTGACTGAAAGTGGTTCAATGTTTCATGAAAAGCGCTTAAATCTGAACTATTTATTTCGTCAAGTACGAAAAATTAAATTTTTATTAAAAAAGACTCCAAACCGTTTGAAAACTCTATTCTAAAAAACAATTTTTTTTAGAAATTTTTGAAAATTGATTAATGGTGTCAAAATCAGTTAAGAATCATTAAGCAAAATATAATACATCTAATGTAGAAATTTTTTTTGAAATCTGCTCAAAAAATTGCTGGAAAATTCGACTTTTTTTAATTACAAAAAGACTCCGAAACGTTTAAAAGCCTTTCATCAAGACGATTCTGAAAACATACTTCAAAAATTCGAAATTCTCTTCATCATTTAGGTTTTCACGCCATCTGTTTTGAATATCAGGATTTTATTACCGGAAAATTTAATCCATTGGTAATTATTTGTCGGGAAACATTAAGGTGTAGTTTACACAATGCAAGTAAGCGACTTGCTTAGAAAAAATACGTGAAAAAACTAAAAATTTTGAATTATTACTACACAACTCCGAAAAAATGTTATACATGTACTAGCAAGATTAATATTTTTCTAAATATGAAATAGTGTACACAGTAGTTGCGAATCACTTAAGGAAAAAATATATTTTACTACGAAAAAAAAATACTCCGAAAGTTACTCCGAAATGTGCACCGTGAAATACAACTGATCAAAGTTAAATTTTTTTGTGTAATAATCGTAAAAGAATTAAGAATTGTCTGAAAAAAAGTAAAATTATTTAGAATTCTCCTTAACAATGGCTCATGTGAAAATATAAAAAAAATCTAAAACGTTAAGTTCTAACTTAATTATTCTGAAAATAATAATTTAGGTTTACAAAACGTTTAAAACAACACAAACACAACACAAACACAACCCGCAAAGCGATTAGCTTGTCTGCAGAAAACATCCAGAGTATATGGTGGGAATCGAACCCACGACCTCTGGACTGAGAGGCTAGCATCGCTACCGCTCAGCCACAGGGACACCCTGAACAAATTTCCATTACAAATTTGTTTTGTAAAATAATTTTTTCTGAATAAGACAGTAAATGTCAGAATAAAACGATTGAATGTACAATTGGAGTTGGTAAATGTTTCCTGTGAAATACGAGTAGTACGTTTTTAAATGCGATCTCAAAACTTAACTCGCCTTTAGCGGCGATTCGCCCACTTGGAACCTCTTATTCATTCCTTTGAAAGCAGAAAAATGTTAACACATAACTTTGGTTTTTTAAATTAAATCTTTAAAGCGCAACAGTTTACAAAAGCTTCTTTCTCTAAATAAATCTTAACAGCATTTGAAAAAAAAGCAAAAAAAAAATAATAAAAAATTACTGTACCTGCATGTATGAGTACGTACCTAAATACTTTTTACCTCAAACTAGTTTCAAAACTACATCTTTATTATTCCAAGCACACTTGTATTGCTTTTGTTTACGTCTTTCTTGAGATTCATTTTGTTTATTATCCCTTAAATCCTTGTTGCTTAAACTGCTCTCGTGATGTGAACAATTTTACGCTTATTTACAGGATAAAAATGTTCGTTTGCAAGTTTTAAATGTTTGCATGTGTGCAAAAGTTAACTTCATGAATTTGTCTTTGCATAAGTATGTATTTTTTACATGTTATCTCTTTATTCTCATCTTAAGTTATAAAAAAACCTAACGAGAAACCGTGGAGTCAGCTATTTTGCATTTGAAATTTTTGTTTTGATTTTTGGATTTTGCTTTTTCTTATTTGCGCTTAACTGGAAATAACCAAAACCCAATTTATTTCAGTGTTTCGATTTTTCTCTAAAACCTAGTTCGGATTACTGAAATTTGTTACAGTTAAGCGTACTGTTTAAAATCAGTACAATATAATAGAATAAATTCAGTGAAGTGCGACTTTGACCCGCGCACGAAGGGTTCCGTACGGGCACGAGATATGTAATTCAATACGAACAATATAAACTATAGTTTTGGCATTTTTTTCGTTTCTGGGGTTTTTCGGTTTTAAGCGTTTTTTTAGTTTAGGGGTTTTTTGAATTTATTGCCGCTTCCTGAGTTTTGGCACTTTTTTCACGTTTTGGCGATTTTTTTTTGTTTTTTGAAGTTTTTTTTTAATTTCGGCAATTTTTATTATTTTGGCGATTTTTTTATTTTGGCGATTTTATTTAATTTTTTTGCGTTTTAGGTGATTTTTTTCGTTTTGAGGATTTTTTTCGGGTTTTGGCGTTTATTTTAAATTTTGGCGATTTTTTTTTGTTTTGGCGATTTTTTTTAAATTTGGCGACTATTTTTTAATTTTAGCGATTTTTTTTTCATTTTTGGCAATTTTTTTTCACATAAAAAATTATTTTGGTTTTGGCGCATTTTTCGCGTTTTAGCGATTTTTTTTGGTTTTTGGCGTTTTTTTCATGTTGGCGATTTATTTTCATTTAAACGATTTTTTCGAATTTGGCGATTTATTTTAGTGCTAGAATTTTTTTTTAATTTTGTCGGTTTTTTTCGATTTGGCGATTTTTTTAAAATTTTTGGCGATTTTTTTTAGGTTTTGGCGATTTTTTTCGGTTTGGCGATTTTATAATTTTCGGATTTTTTAGTTTTACCGTTTTTGAAAATTTCAAGAGTTTACCTCTTACGGTCTCCAAGATATAGCAAGTTGTCAAAATTACATAGTCAAAATTGCATTAACTGATGGACCACCGTTTAATTTAAATTTTTTAATATTTTAATGTTAATTGTTGTAGTCTATATAAAAATACACTAATTTTAAAAATTTCAAGTGTCAATAATACATATGTACATACAATTGTATGTATATTAAATGAGATTTTTGATCCTTTTTTCACCTTTGGTGTACGGAACCCTAAAAATACAATAAAGTGCGTAAGAGCGAAAAGGACAAATACATTTTGCTATTTAATTTTTTAACGGACAAAACATGCAGAATTTTTTCAGCCTTAAGCTATGCAATCGATTTGTAATAAATAGATTTGTCATTGTATATTTTTTCACTAAAGCGAAGTAAGTTTCATACAAAACGTAGTTGTGGGCTTGCTTTTGGTTTTCAGTTATACGATATTTTCAGTAAAGCGATGTTTCAAGAAAGAAAAGAAAGTAAAGACTAATGAAGCCTTAAAGCGTGTTGCGCTAAGGCTGATTCGACTGATAAGAAAAATCGGTGCAAGTGTCAGTGAATGAGTGTGACTTTCAGGTGACTAAGCCGTGATTCAAAGTATCAAAAAGCCCTGTAAAATCCCGTCAAAATTTACTATGGTTTATTGTAAAATAAAATTTAACAAAATCCTTATTTAAAAACTATGCATGATAACTCTAAAAAGTGTTAAAATGTACTCAAAATTTAAACATATGCAGCAAATGTTATTATTTCATAAGGTGGATCAAAAGAGTGACACAATAAGAGCGTCAGAATGCATTTATCTATTTATTTTTTCATGATATGAAACTATATATATTTTGTATATATGTATTATATGTTTGTGAAAATTAAATTAAATTGTTTTTAATACGACCACGTGATGTTCATGTACATATTTTCAATAAACACACACAAGCAGAATAACATACATATGGTATGCTCGTAAAACTTAAATAGCATTTAAATACACAAAGTTGGGCATTTAAGTTTCATTTAAATGTCTCTCAACTTTGTACTAAAAAATTTTTAATTTTTTTTATTTAAATGGCATTTAAGGATAAATGACACTTAATTGAGGAGTAAATTATTGGGACTAAATTATGAAAAATTTTGGGGTTAGAAATCCGTGCTAAGATTCTTGTTTTTCATCACATAGTACAAGAATTTAATAAAAATAAATATTGTTATATTACAAAAAATTATCGGTTTTTGCCCACTGTTTGTTACCAAAGAAGAAATTACACACATTTAAATATTTAATAACTACATGCAGCAGTAAACATCAGGTGCTTTAAAAAAAACCTAGATTGAATGATTAAAGATTGTACCGAAAAATTTTTAGTTTTACTACGCAACTACTATTAAAAAAATTAAATTCATATGGATTAAAGTCCTGCACAAGACCAGTTACAAGAATTTTTAAGACATGAGTGATTTTTCAAATGCTTTACTACAGCGAAATGTTCTAAAAAAAAGCTAAACAACACTGTTGCCAAGACATTTGTTTCAGTTATTCCAGGTATAGGAGTAAAGAAGAAAATACTTCGTGACGGAAGAATTTGTGATGCTTGCTTCTTCATACGCATGGGCGGGTATACAAACGTCATGTATGTTCATATGCACTCACGTTGTGTGTATGATTTTTTCTGCACACATACAAACGTACACATGCATTGGCATTAGTTGTGTGTGCTTGCTTTGAAAACCACTCTTAAACACATAATAGCTTACCATCTACATCTTACATACACACACTCAAAGGTACATTATGCAAAATAACAAGCATACATGCATCAACACTACTTCTTTTGATTGTTTGTTATGAGCAAGAAGTCTTCGCGACATCGCTTGTTAACACTCATATACATATACTCATCGTGCTTCGCTAATAATACGACACAATTTATTATTGGTTTAATATAATATACGCCACGAGAATACAATACTGTTTATGCAGGTCTCTAATATGCATGTCTGTACACAAAAACTCATTTGTTGGATTACATCACTACTTTAAATGAGATGAATGCATGTTATTGCATTCTTTGAGTACAAAATAACTGTTACTACACTCTGAGCACATGAATACATAGTAAATACCTGTATTTGTATGTGTTTTTGTGTGTGTGTGTGTGTGCGAGTACTAAAGTAAGTAAATATGGCTGCTATTTATTGTAATGTGCCAGAACTTAAACTGTTCATGTTTCTGTAGAAAAGAAGACGACATAACGGGTGAGTGGGTTTCAGAGAGTGAAAGAAAAAAATTAAAAAAGTAACACAAGCGATAGTGTACTGTTTGCTAATTTAGACAGTGTGTCACAGAAATGTTAACAGCTGTGGGAAATAAAAAAAAACATAAAAGTTAATTGAAGTTTTATTTATAGGGCACTCCACGCTGTTTTGGTCTGCAAAAGTGGATAAAATTCATGAATGCCAATAGAAGTTTTCGGAAATTAAAATTATTTATCTACCTATTGTAAATGTTTAGATTATAAGTGAGAGGCTACTTAAAGGATTGACACGCATCGTAGCTTTAACAACTTTAGAACATATGTAGCTGGCCAAAGTGGCACCAGAGTACTGAACTTCAATCGGCTTCTTATACAAATGGATACACATGCCCTGGTTGTAGGTGTAGAAAAATAAAATAGATTCATATCGAATATAAATTATTTGCTGGGTTTTGTATGAGTTTCTACTATGCTTATTTTTCTTTTGTGATTTTCAAAAATATTATTATTTGTGAATTCTCAAATAGTTCTTGAAAGTCTGTGCACAAGAAAAGAGGTTTGTGACTATTTAAAATGTGTGGTTGAAGTCTACTGATGATTTGTTACAGCAACAATGAAATGCATATAGACCAAGCTGAACCGCCAGCAAATAAATTTCAAATTAAAATAAAACTTTTATATACCTATCTCTTTCTTGCTCATTATCAAATAAAAAGTTGAGCAAGTAAAACTGCCGAGTCTAAAATCAATGATACACGAATACATTTTACCCGTTGGCCTAAATGGCTTTAGAACGTTTTTAATGACGTTCGTGTAAGACTTTAGAAAGATCTGGTTTAAATTCATGCAGTGCTACATATGCTCACAATATTCATATATTGTGAATTGCCTTTGCTTATTCAAAAAGTTTTTTTCCAACACACACACACATAATTTTAAATTGGCACAATTAAGATACACTTTCTTTGCTCTAGCCAATTTTCTTTTCAGCAAAAGTTTGCATACCAAAAATATTCTCGGACTACATTGACATTAAATCGCAAACGTACGTATTCACACAATCATGCAACATAGAACTCATATGAACAAAGTTATAAAGAATGCCCTAAAGAATAGATTAGAAGAATTTGTATATTTCATGAAGCAGCATGCTGCAACGAATTCGTATTTTGGCTTTACTGCTGCATCTTTCTCATTTCTTTAAGGCTCAGTTAGCCGACTGTAATGTAAAGTAACTGCAACAGTAGGAAACAGCTGCTCGATATTGTTAGGTGACAAGTAATGAAAATGGTTATAGAAATGTAATGTAACGTAACCTACTATTCATATAAAAATATCGCTCAGCTGTTTCCTACGTTGCAGTTACATTACATTACTGTCGACTAACTGAGCCTTTACCAAGATGCTTACCCACAAGAAATACACATATTTAACTTAAAGCTTCACTATGAATATATTTTATTATTGAAACTAAAAGTATCTTTTAGTATTTTCTTGAATTATTCGATTAAATTTTTTTATAAACATGTATGTTATTTAAATGGCTAAAGAATAAGATTTGCTCGAATAATAGAACAAAAACATTGTTGAATGAACACTTTATTTAATATTAAGACTTAGTCTATCTAATATGCTGATTATTTAATCGATTATTCGAATAGAAGCTGGATACATCAAATTAATATTCATTTTTTATTTGTAAATATATTTTTCCGTTCTAAAAAAAACATATATTTACTCATTAATTTTTGTATGAAAAATAGACAATGTTTTTAATTTTCTGTGTACGAAATGGACGATTTATAGTCCATTAAATTTTTTCATACGAAATGGACGATTTATAGTCCATTAAATTTGTTCATAAATATTTGAAAAATGGACGATGTATGTATGTACATATGGGCATTTCTCTCAGAAGGTCAACCGAGACGAACAAATTGAAAGTTCTTGAAATTTATTTTTCTTGCAAGTTTTGAAAGAAAAACAATCAAATTTAATAAATCTGCAAAAGTTTTGAATTTTTTCATTACTCATTTCGAGACATTCATGTCCAAAGTCAAGCAAGTGAAACTTTTTTTAATTTATTTTTTTAATTTGAAGAGCACCTTTTATTTTGCAAAATATTCTAAGCGCTAATCGTTTTTTGATTGAGTTGTTCTCTCTTAGATCTCCGTAAGGATATCAGGAGTTAGCAAGTAATGCATAAAATTCATTGGATATGCTTTCATTACTTAAGTTCTTGGAATGATTAAAATAAAAGAGCTTGACATCATAATTCTACAAGCAGCTAAAAATTTTCAATGAACATATTCAGTGCCCCTGTGGCTGAGTGGTAGCGATGCTATCCTCTCAGTCCAGAGGTCGTGGGTTCGATTCCCACTATGGACTCAGGGTGTTTTCTGCAGACAAGCTAATCGCTTTGCGAATTGTGTTTGTTTGTTTGTTCTTAAAAAAAAGATCCGATTGAACTGAAATTAGTTACATACATAATATTCTTCAGAAAGTTGCATATTTTCAAAACTTTCGAAATAAAGGATATAATAAAGGCAGTCATGTCCCTGCAAGGATTAAAATAAAAAAATTCAAGCTATTAAAAGTTGTTAATTTTGCAGTATTGATCACAATTCCAGATAAGTTTTCAATAAAAAAAATTTAAGGATAATATCCTTGCAGTGATCAGCAAAAAAATTTTATTTTTATTATTTTGGAAAATTAAAGCGATACTCCATTTAGGAAATAGCTAAAAATGTCTGCCCCTTTGGAAATATAATTGTAAAGTACATGAAATGTCCTTTATTTTCATTTTTACAATTAAGGACATAAGAAAGCTACACATTTCCTAGCAACGATCGCAAAAAAATATTACTGTGAGTTTAGCTAGAAATATTATTCCTAATTAACTTAATAATTTTAGAAATTGTTAAAAATTTTTGCCGCCTTTAAAATAGCATTAGGAACATATGTATGAAAGGATTTCATTAACTTGCCCATTCGCAATAAAATATTATTGAGAGCTTGTTTATACAATATTAGGCATTTTTGCAAATTTCCACCATACTGGGATTTTAATTACAGAGAAAAAAAAATTTTTTTTAATAAAGGATATATGGAAGATAGCTATATCCTTGCACCAATCAAAATTAAATTTTATTGTCAGCTTATTTAAACGAATTTACAAATAGTTACAAGTTTGTAATGTCTTCGATTTACAAATGAAGCCAAAATTTATTATTTAAGGAAAGTAGCAATATCCTTGCTCCGATCAAAATAAAATTTTATTCAAATATTATTTATGTAACTTTACAAATACTTACAAGTTTTGACTGCTTTGGGGTAGTATATGCAGCCAAAATTTAATATTTAAAATAACGGATATACGGGAGGTGTCAATATCCTTTCACCGATTGCAATAAGATTTCATCGAGATCTTATTTATACAACTTTACAAATAGTTATAGGTTTCTACTGCCTTCGGAAAATAAATGTTGCCAAAATGCAATATTTAAAATCAAGGATATATGGGAGATGTCGATGTACTTGCACCGATTGCAATGGAATTTTATTGGGAGCTTACTTATTTTATTTAAAAAAGTGTTACAAATTTAAAACGCCTTAATAAAATAATTGTGGCCAAAAATTTCATTTACAAGATTAAGGACACATAGAATGTATAAATATCCTTGCACCGATCGGAATAAGATTTTATGTAAAGTTTTTTTATGTAGTTTAAAAAATAGTTAGAAGTTTTTACTGATTTCGGAAAACGATTTTAGCCAAAATGTTATATTGAACATTAAGGACATGTGACAGGTATCGATGTCCTTGCACCCACTTGAAGAATATTTTATTAATTTTAAAATTCAATTTTTAAAATTCAAATTTATGATGAAAAGGATTTCCGCAAAATGGTTTCTGAATTTGAAACAAATAAAACAAGCTTCTACACATACCAGCTTTCTTTCATATAATCGAATAAAAATTACAGATTATTCAATTATTTGACTATACCGCTTTCCAAACAAATTGTAACCTAACCAATTGACAACATTAGTTTAAAATTAAGTTCTAAAAAACAAAGAATTTGCTAATAATTCGTACGAATTTTTGGAACAAAAAATAGTTATTCGTTTCTTCAAATAATATTCCAATCACTTTGAATCTGAGAGATTCATGCTACGCCATATTTTATAAATCACTTCTTTGTTGAGTGCAAATAGAAATATTTTCATACAAAAATGCTTAGTGTAAATAAGGTATACTACGTCTTATAAGCTTTTGTATAGCACATATAACTTGAAATTTATTTGGTGGTGGTTCAGCTTGGTCTATATACATTTCATTGTTGCTGTAACAAATCATCAGTAGACTTCAACCACACATTTTGAATAGTAACAAACATCTTATCTTATGCACAGACTTTTGTTACAGCAGCAAATAAATTTCAAATTAAAATAAATTTCAAATTAAAATATAATTATGACAATATGTCGAATAATAAATTTCTTAAAAGCATATATAAATCTTTTTTTAAGTAAGTGCGTTAAAAATTTCTTCGATTCGATTCGAATAAAAACTTAGTTAAATTATTCGAATAAAATTTTTGATTGATTATTTATATAATTTGCTAACATTAGTATTCTTTATTCTTATGAATAATTGTACAACATGTGTTTGATTATTCGAATAAAAAAGTTATTTAAATTATTGGAATATAAAATTTAATTGAAATTGATTACATACTTGTATAATTTGGTTATCTTCTTCTCCTTTATTTATCTGAATAATTGTACGAAATTTGTTAGATTATTCGAAAAAAATATAAAATTATTCGAATATATAATTTAATTGATTATTTATATAATTTTGTTATTTGTTTTATCATCTGAGTAGTCGTACGACACTTTTTTGATTATTCGAATAGATAAAATTATTTAAATTGTTCGAATAAAAAAACTTAATTGAAATTCATTATTTGTATAATTTTCTTCCCCTTTATTCATATGAATAATTATATGAAATTTACTTTATTATTCGAAAAATAAATAATATTCGAATAAGAAAGTTAGTTAGATTATTCGAATATATACTTATACTTATACTTGTATAACTTGGTTATCACAGTAATTCTTCCCCTTCATTCAACTGAATATTTGTACGAAATTTGTTTGATTATCCGAATGCAAAATATAAAATTATTCGAATTAAAAACTCAGTTAAATTATTCGAATAAAATGTTCGATTGATTATTTATATACTTTTTTAACGTTAGTAAATCTTCTTTAATTATTTAAGTAGTTCTACGCCATTGTTTTGATTATTCGAATAAAAAAATTATTTAAATTAGTCGAATAAAAAATTTAATTGAAATTGATTATATGTATAATTTGGTTATTTCAGTAATTCCTCTCCTTTATTCACATTAATAATTGTTTAACATTTGCTCTATTATTCGTAAAGAAGATCAAATTATTCGAATAAAAGATTTAATTGATTACTTATACAATTTCGTTAGTAGTTGTACGGCATTATTTTATTATTCGAATAAAAAAAATTATTTATATTATTCGAATAAAAAATTTGATTAAATTGATTATTTGTATAATTTGGTTAAGCCAGTAATTTAAAAAATTTAATTAATTGATTAATGATTTTGAATGATTTTGACCTAAGCGAATTCTAGTTAGAAAAAATAATAATCAAATGACTTAATAGTTATTAATTAACTGGTTCCTTATTGGCTTTTTATTTGTATTTTATTCTGTTATGGGAGTAAAACCTGTCATTATCCAATTATTCTTGGGTATAATCGATTAAAACTTAAATGTTATTCGATTATTTCATATTTGTTTTTGTTCAAACGATTCATAAGATTATAACACGATAATTCGCAATATTTATGTTAACCAAATTCTAGGGATATTCTTATTAGCTGTGCCTCCGAATAAACGAGCAAAATTTAAAATTGATTATTCGATTAGTTTTTTTTTAATTTTTAATCGAATTATATTTGTAGTTGTAGTTCTTTTAATTGAGTCCCTTAAACATTTGTTTTTAGTTAATTATTTTGATATATAATTTTTAAATCCACCCCTTTAGCCGAATAATTTTTTTTCTCATTTTATTTGAATAATTTTGAACCTAAATATTTGATAACAATAGTTTGCAAAAATATACTGAATATATTTATATATATATATATATATATATATATATATATATATATATATATATATATATATATATATATATATATATATATGTATATTCGTTTTTTAAACGAATAATCGAATTATGTTTGTTTATTATTATGTTGTTTTAACTGAATCCCACAATTATTCTTTTAATTTATTATATTGATATAGAATTTTTGAGTCCACCCAATTACCCCTAATAAAATTATTCTTCACATTTCGAATAAATTTTAACCAGAATTGATAGCTGTAATTTGAAAATAAAAATTGCCCAATATATGTAAATTTATTAGTTTTCAGACGAATAATCGAATAAAGTGTAATATATATTCGATTACTCCAAATTTGATAAGAATAATTTTGCTGTTAAATAAATGACAATCCTCGTGTTAAACAATATGTTGTAAAATTTAAACGATTTGTTTTTTTGAACTATGCAACGAAACATTGAAATTTATTCGAATACTTTTTTTCACTTTTATGAAAATAAAAAAAATTTAAATAAACATTTTTTTGTGTTAAAAGAATCGAATAAAACTTGAAATTTATTAAACTATTCACCTAAATTTTTTTTCTCAAGTTTTTATTTCAAAAAGTTTGAACTAAAATTGTTGCTTATCCCAATAATACTTGGAGTAGGGTGTAAAAACTCAAACTTAGCAACTAAAGCTGTAAATTAAGGTGGCATGTGCGTAAATGTGGCAGCAGTCACTCAAACTGCTTGTATTTCTTCTTTGGAAGATTGCATTTTATTTTTTCAAAACATTCTTGTTAATATTTTATGCAAAACAGAAGCCCCGAACATAATGAAATATTTACTTAATGCAAGCATAAAATTGTGCCTAGGCACACAAGACTGAGTGTACATATATGCATGCACAGGCATTATTAGTAAATATTAGGCAAGAATTTTTTTTCAGAAATTATTTGGGTTAACATTTTTTTATAGCAGTTCATGTGTTCTTAAGCCGTTGGTCGGCGAAATAAGGGTGCCACATCTTTTAATATACTCTTTTATTACGTATGTGTACGTACGCACGCATTGATGAGAAATAAACAACATTAATCAGTCTATCTTAAACATTCAAGCATACAAGTTGTTTGTATTACATGCTTTTAAGCATCAGCGTTGCCACAATAAGAAAATATGTGTGATGATAATTTACTAAAATTTTTTATTTTTAGAAAACTATTTTTAAAAGCCAGAATGTTTGATTTGACAGTGTGTGTTGTCACGCATGAAAAAACATGACATGCAAAGGCATTTTCAAGCACATATTTAAATTATTTTAAGAAAATTTCCTACAAAAACATCTTTTTACTAACCATTGCATTGAGGTAGCACTAAGAAAAGATGCCTTTCTGTATAAACAAAACTTGAGTGTTACTTCTGATCATAATAAAATAAATTTTGCTTTGGAAACTTAAAATTTCAAATTAGGAAAATGAGATAAAATTTCACTGGCAACACCGGATCGTGGTAAGAGTTTAACACACACAACTGAAAAATGCAGTTGTATAGGTTGCCGACCACGGTCTTAAGCTGAAATCTAAATTTTTTTGACGTATAATAGAACGCGGTAGGACAGTGACATCTTCCGGACGATACCAAGGCGTGACGTACGTTTTCAATAGTTTTGCAAATGTTTGCAATGTTTTACTCTTTAAAATTAATGCATGTCTAAGAAAGTGTGTGTGCTGTTTGTTACGCGCGTGTGTGTATGTATGGATGTTTGTGTGTTTGTGTTAACTAGTCTCGCCTTAATTTTGTTTACAAAATTTCCATGGTCCAACTAATCTCTGTGCAACTTTTGTGGTATTTTTGTAAAGTTTCTTGCATGTCTTTGGGGTAAAATGGTGTCATTTAAAACGTTCAAGAAATTAAAGTTTTTGTTTTAGTAAGTAAATAGACATGGTTGGTTTAAACTGACTGCAGTTGGAGCAGACGTAATTAGCACTGATTTTAAGTTTTAAAACTTATTTAGAAATTGAAGGTAAATATTTATTGCCTCCATGGCAGGCTGACAATCAGACAATGGCAATTTTAAATCGTTACATACATTGAAACGGTAAGGATAGGTACATGAATTAAATTGGCTAGTTAGAAGGTTGATTTAGCTAAGATTAAGTAAAATCCTTGCAAGGACATGCTTATCTAAAAACTCAGTTTTATGATGCAAGGATTGAGAAACTTTGCAACTATTTCCAGAGTAATATCTTCAGTTTAGTCGGTGCAAGGACATGATTAGCTATTATATGTCGTTTTATTGAAAACTTAATTTTGTTTATAATTAAACCAGAGTACTGCTAAGGCGTTAGCTTTTTTAAGAATCATGTAAATAGTTTGAATTCTTTGCGAATTCCATATATCCTTAAAATTAAAATCCCAATTTTGCAATAATTGTATCGAAAAAGCAGCGAAAAGTACCCAGCTAAGCTTTCTGATAAATGTAATGTTGTTTCTTAAAAGGAAAAATTTGGCTGCAATTACTGAAACAATATCCTAATAATTGATAATTACTATTAGAGTTATAAAGATAATACGACCTTACTATTATATTTTTGCAGGCACATGTTTACTTGTCATGCTCCCTTAATTTTAAAAACTGAATTTTCCATATAACTGGGAAATCTTCTGAGTATTTCGAATTTATATATGCATATGATTAAACTTTTTAGGAAATTTTTTTCCGATCGGAGGAAGATTGTGGCTACTTCCTATATGTCCTTAATTTTATAAATAAAATTTTGTCTACAATTATATAATAAAGACAGTACAAAATTGTTACAATTTGTAAAATTATGTAAGTAAGCTCCCAACAAAATTTTATTGCGAGGTGCAAGGATATCGACACCTCCCATATATCCTTTATTTTAAATATTAAATTTTTGCTACACTAACTTTCTAAAGCCAGGAAAAACCTATAACTATTTGTAAAGTTATATAAATAAGGTGTAAGGACATCCATACCTGCGATATGTCCTTTCCTTAAATTTAAATATTAAATTTGAGATACAACTATTTTTCGAATGCAGTAAAAACTTGTAACTATCTTTTGAACTACATACATAGATAAATAAGCTCAACATAAAATTTTATTCTGATCGCTGCAAGGACATGGCTTCCTTCCTCTACAATTGAAATCCCAGGACGGTGAAGGTTAATAACTATTTCTTAAACTGTGTAAATAAGTTCTAAATAAAGTTTCTTTCCGATCACTGCAAGGATATTTCTAACTTTCATGTGTCCTTAATATAGTAAATAAAATTTTGAGTAGAATTCTATTACTAATGTGGCTTAAATTTGTAACTATTTCTAGAATTATATAAGTAAGCTCCCAATAAAATTTTATTATGATCGGCGCAAGGATATCGACACCTCCCATATATCCTTTATTTTAAATATTAAAATTTTGCTACATTATCCGAATGTAGCTAAAACTTATAACTATTTATAAAGTTATGTAAATAAGGTTCCAATAAAATTTCATTTTGATATGTGCAAGGATATGACTACCTTCCATATGTCCTTTATTTTATAAATAAAATTTCCGGTACAATTGTATTCCTTGGAGAGTGCACGATTAAAACTGCATATTTCTTAGACTGCGTAAATAAGTTTTACATAAAATTGTAATCCTATTGCTGCAAGGATATGGTTGCTTTCCATATATCCTTAATTTTGAAAATTAAATTTTGTGCACAATTCTATTACTAAGACGGCTTAAGGAAGCTCCTACTAAATGTTTATAGCAATCGTTGCAAGCACATCGACATCTGCCATATATCCTTGATTTTGAAGGCAGTAAAACCTTGCTACTATTTGTAATAAAATTTCAATAAAATTTTATTTTGATCGGTGCAAGGATACGGCTAACTTCCATATATCCTTTATTCTATACATAAAATATTCTCTTAAGCTAAAATTAATAAAATATTCTTCAAGTCTGTGCAAGGACATCGATACCTGTCACATGTCCTTAATTTTCAATATAAAATTTTGGCTAAAATTGTTTTCCGAAATCAGTAAAAACTTCTAACTATTTTTTAAACTACATAAAAAAACTTTACATAAAATCTTATTCCGATCGGTGCAAGGATATTTATACATTCTATGTGTCCTTAATTTTGTAAATGAAATTTTTGGTCACAGTTATTTTATTAAGGCGTTTTAAATTTGTAACACTTTTTTAAATAAAATAAGTAAGCTCCCAATAAAATTCCATTGCAATCGGTGCAAGTACATCGACATCTCCCATATATCCTTGATTTTAAATATTGCATTTTGGCAACATTTATTTTCCGAAGGCAGTAGAAACCTATAACTATTTGTAAAGTTGTATAAATAAGATCTCGATGAAATCTTATTGCAATCGGTGAAAGGATATCGACACCTCCCGTATATCCTTTATTTTAAATATTCAATTTTGGCTGCATGTACTACCGCAAAGGAGTCAAAACTTGTAAGTATTTGTAAAGTTACATAAAGAATATTTGAATAAAATTTTATTTTGATCGGAGCAAGGATATTGCTACTTTCCTTAAATAATAAATTTTGGCTTCATTTGTAAATCGAACACAGTACAAACTTGTAACTATTTGTAAATTTGTTTAAATAAGCTGACAATAAAATTTAATTTTGATTGGTGCAAGGATATAGCTATCTTCCATATATCCTTTATTTAAAAAAATTTTTTTTCTCTGTAATTAAAATCCCAGTATGGTGGAAATTTGCAAAAATGCCTAATATTGTATAAACAAGCTCTCAATAATATTTTATTGCGAATGGGCAAGTTAATGAAATCCTTTCATACATATGTTCCTAATGCTATTTTAAAGGCGGCAAAAATTTTTAACAATTTCTAAAATTATTAAGTTAATTAGGAATAATATTTCTAGCTAAACTCACAGTAATATTTTTTTGCGATCGTTGCTAGGAAATGTGTAGCTTTCTTATGTCCTTAATTGTAAAAATGAAAATAAAGGACATTTCATGTACTTTACAATTATATTTCCAAAGGGGCAGACATTTTTAGCTATTTCCTAAATGGAGTATCGCTTTAATTTTCCAAAATAATAAAAATAAAATTTTTTTGCTGATCACTGCAAGGATATTATCCTTAAATTTTTTTTATTGAAAACTTATCTGGAATTGTGATCAATACTGCAAAATTAACAACTTTTAATAGCTTGAATTTTTTTATTTTAATCCTTGCAGGGACATGACTGCCTTTATTATATCCTTTATTTCGAAAGTTTTGAAAATATGCAACTTTCTGAAGAATATTATGTATGTAACTAGTTTCAGTTCAATCGGATCTTTTTTTTTTAAGAACAAACAAACAAACACAATTCGCAAAGCGATTAGCTTGTCTGCAGAAAACACCCTGAGTCCATAGTGGGAATCGAACCCACGACCTCTGGACTGAGAGGATAGCATCGCTACCACTCAGCCGCAGGGGCACTGAATATGTTCATTGAACATTTTTAGCTGCTTGTAGAATTATGATGTCAAGCTCTTTTATTTTAATCATTCCAAGAACTTAAGTAATGAAAGCATATCCTTAGTTTTGAACATTTGATATCAACGAAATGTATTTTCCTTACTAGTGTAAAATTTTTTTAAATTTAGTTTCCTTCACTTGCTGAGATTTCCGTTAATTTTAAATATATCTTTTTTTTACTTTTACTCTTAATTTTATATTCAAGATTATTTGCTTTAATTTTGTTCCCTGTTCGGTTGTGCGTGTGTGTTTTATTCTTCAACAATTTCCAGCACTCTCAGCCATTATGCTCGCTCGTAATTATGACATTAATAATATCGAAAGTGTTTTTTTCTTCTTATTAAAAATATCAAGAAGAAAAGGAAAAATTATCTGCGCTCGACTAACATTGAAATGAAATACTTAAGTATTTGCTTAACACATACAAACACAGACATTTATGCAGATGACAAAAGATATAAATATGTTTATAAAATAACCTTGCAAAGCATTGACCTTGTTCAAATATTGTTCACACATACCATGAGTTTTCAACTACAAGTGCATTAACATAAAATATAAATTTATTAGATATATTGTCAGTATGTGTATGTATATATACTTTTACGAGGATTAGTTAGCTTAGGCTTAAGCTTAGGGCCAGGGAACTAAACTAACATTTTTTGTTAAATAAATTAATTCGTATTTTCCTAGAACCTACCCTCGTATTCCCTTTATACATATTTATATTCCTTCTTTGTTTAAGCTGCCATGAAAAAAATATATAAAAATTATTTTTCTTGTTATTTCATTTGACTTTATTTTATTTCATTTTATTTTTTGTATCAATGCTGTTAAAAACCCTTCAAAATTTGTAAAGATGTTGATGTAGGCAAAGATGTCATAGATAAGAAAAAAATATATATATATATTTTTTTTTGAACAACAATTTCTCTTGTGTAAGATGATAAATAGACAGAAATGAGTTGAAGAAGAGATGATAAAATACATGAATATATATAATTAATACTTGCACAAAGAAATATGACACAAAATTCAAGAGTTTTCAAGGCAAAATTTCTTAATGACAAAATGTAGCCTACTTAAAGGGGATCTGAATGGGTGGGAGGCGGAAATAGTTAAATGTGAAAAATTGCAGCCTACTTTTAGGGCTTTGAGGAAATAAATAAAAATGATTTAATTTAAGCAAAACACATCCTCCTAACTAAAGGCTTTTTTGAGGATAACAAGCTGCAATTTTATTTTTAAAGGAAAAAAACTAAAAGATGACAAATGTCTAAAACAAATGACAGAAATTATTTGCCGCTTTACTGAAAAATAAAATTGCAGACTTAAATGCCATTGAGTTTATGAAAAAGGACATTATGTTTTTAATTAGAAAATTAAATATTTTGTTCAGCCAAGAACACGCACAAGCATCATATATTGTTAAAATTATTTCTTTTTTATCCTGCGGTTATCCTTTTGAAGAAAGAAAGCTTGTGCACGGAAAAAAGTCCACCGCCCAACTGTATCTTTAAGCCGGCATATATTTTTATATTGAATTTGCTTTACTACATTTTTGATAATAAAAATAAAAAAATGTAGTTAGATTTTACAAACATGTATTGAAAATTATCTAAAATATTTTTAATCAAATCAAATTTGCTAAGCATTTCAAAAAGGTTATACTGAAACTCTTTGAATATTGTCCCCCATATTCATAAAATTTAAAATGAATTTCAAATGTATTTTATTTCAAATGTTTTATACAAAATTTTCCTAAAATGGATTTCACATTTATTTAATTTTTTTTTATGAATATGGGGCTGTGTCTTTAGTCTTGCTTATAAAAATTATTAAGACTTTTTTAGGGCTTTTTAAGAAATTTTTTTTATGAAAATTTTTTTTAAAAAGCTTTTATAAGGCCTAAATAAGTTTTATAAATAAGGCTGATATAATTTATAGAAAAATTTATTAAAGGTTCCCAGAACAAAATTGATAAATATAAACATTTCCATGAAGTCAAACGTGACTGTCGTAGACATTTAAAATGAAAAACAATAGCGAAATTACGCGGATTTTAATAAGCGGACGGATTTTATAGCTCTAAATTAGCCCTATAATTGATGCAAAGTTTGATTTTTAACAATTTCTCGTTGCCAAAGTAACTGCAAAAACCAAGATATTCGCATGTGACAAAATAACAGATTTCAGCGAAACCTGAGGGAAAAGTTTAATGTGATTAATATTATATAGTTTTCGATTTACACCAACAACTTTTTATATATATTAAAAATCTAATTTTAATTACAGTCGCACGCGACATTTTTATCATTATGATATTTACATATATTGGTTAGTATGAATAAAAAAAGTATTTGCGTTTTACTTGAAAATTTGTTTTAAAACCCAAAATATGTATGTGTTTTTTGTTAACATATATATATATATATATATATATATATATATATATATATATATATATATTTTTTGAACAACAATTTCTCTTGTGTAAGATGATAAATAGACAGAAATGAGTTGCAGAAGAGATGATAAAATACATGAATATATATAATTAATACTTGCACAAAGAAATATGACACAAAATTCAAGAGTTTTCAAGGCAAAATTTCTTAATGACAAAATGTAGCCTACTTAAAGGGGATCTGAATGGGTGGGAGGCGGAAATAGTTAAATGTGAAAAATTGCAGCCTACTTTTAGGGCTTTGAGGAAATAAATAAAAATGATTTAATTTAAGCAAAACACATCCTCCTAACTAAAGGCTTTTTTGAGGATAACAAGCTGCAATTTTATTTTTAAAGGAAAAAAAGTAAAAGATGACAAATGTCTAAAACAAATGACAGAAATTATTTGCCGCTTTACTGAAAAATAAAATTGCAGACTTAAATGCCATTGAGTTTATGAAAAAGGACATTATGTTTTTAATTAGAAAATTAAATATTTTGTTCAGCCAAGAACACGCATAAGCATCATATATTGTTAAAATATTTTCTTTTTTATCCTGCGGTTATCCTTTTGAAGTAAGAAAGCTTGTGCACGGAAAAAAGTCCACCGCCCAACTGTATCTTTAAGTCGGCATATATTTTTATATTGAATTTGCTTTACTACATTTTTGATAATAAAAATAAAAAAATGTAGTTAGATTTTACAAACATGTATTGAAAATTATCTAAAATATTTTAAATCAAATCAAATTTGCTAAGCATTTCAAGAAGGTTATAATGAAACTCTTTGAATGTTGTCTCCCATATTCATAAAATTTAAAATGAATTTCAAATGTATTTTATTTCAAATGTTTTATACAAAATTTTCCTAAAATGGATTTCACATTTATTTAATTTTTTTTATGAATATGGGGCTGTGTCTTTAGTCTTGTTTATAAAAATTATTAAGGCTTTATAAGGGCTTTTTAAGAAATTTTTTTTATGAAATTTTGTTTTAAAAAGCTTTTATAAGGCCTAAATAAGTTTTATAAATAAGGCTGATATAATTTATAGAAAAATGTATTGAAAGTTCCCAGAACAAAATTGATAAATATAAACATTTCCATGAAGTCAAACGTGACTGTCGTAGACATTTAAAATGAAAAACAATAGCGAAATTACACGGATTTTAATAAGCGGACGGATTTTATAGCTCTCAATTAGCCCTATAATTGATGCAAAGTATGATTTTTAACAATTTCTCGTTGCCAAAGTAACTGCAAAAACCAAGATATTCGCATGTGACAAAATAACAGATTTCAGCGAAACCTGAGGGAAAAGTTTAATGTGATTAATATTATATATTATAAAAACTTTTTATATATATTAAAAATCTAATTTTAATTACAGTCGCACGCGACATTTTTTTCATTATGATATTTACATATATTGGTTAGTATGAATAAAAAAAAGTATTTGCTTTTTACTTGAAAATTTGTTTTAAAACCCAAAATATGTATGTGTTTTTTGTTTTTTTTTTAAATTTTTAAGTAAAAAGCAAATACTTTTTTTATTCATACGACTCATTGTTTCTATTGTTTATTTTTTTTACAAAATAATAAATAAACAAGCTTAGTAAAAATGATTTTTAAAATAACAAAAGTATTTAACTACTTTTACTTCTTTCTTCGCAACGCATATTGTTTTTGTTAACGGACAGCATTCTGTCCATCAAAGGATATTTTCTGGAGAACCGTAAGAGCTACAGAAATTTGGACTAAGTTTGGAGAACTTTGGCCGCTATAACATCAAATACATGAGAGTTAGAAATTAAAGGATCTTCCAAAACGGGCAACGAAAAATTTTAAAATCCGATGTAATATACATACAATATTAAAGTAAGTGTATTTTTATACAGTTTACAACAATTAACACTAAAATTTAAAAAAATCTAAATTAAATAAAGTGTTCTATCAGTTAATGTAATTTTGACAACTTCCTGTGTCTCGAAAATCGTAAACGGTAAACTATTGAAATTTTCAAAAACGGTAAAACTAAAATATTCCAAAACTAAAAAAATAGCCAAACCGAAATAAACTAAAAAAATTCTAAAACGAAAATAAATCGCAGGAATCCGAAAAATCGCCAAGATAAAAAAGCACCAAAAAAAAATCGCCAAAATTAAAAAATCACTAAGATGAAAGAAACGTCTTAAAAAATCTACAAAACTGAAAAAAGCGCCAAAACTAAAAAATCGCTAAAACCGAAAAAACGCCAAAACGCAAAAAACGCCAAATTAGGAAAAAGCTCGAATCGAAAAAATTAAAAAAACTAAAAAAAAATGCCAAAGCTATGTATATATTATATAGGCTAAAGTTCTTATATTATTGCATATCTAGCGTCCGTACTGAACTCTTTTTGCAGGAGTCAGAGCCGAACTTTATTGAATTTATTTTCAACAGCTTTTGTAAATGCTTTCTATCATTTGTAAGGCTTGCATTTCTGCGAGTTTCTTTTACTTTGTCTCTTTCGCACTCCGTCTTTTCTCTTTAATGATTAATTTTTTTTACTTCAGCCAATGCTTTGCACTTTAATTTAGGGGTTTGTAATAGTATTTCATCTTGCTTCAATATTTCAATCCATCGTTTGCAACTCTTTTATTTATTTCGCTTGGTCACCTAAATTTAAATAATTTAAATGTACCTAGAATTTTTTAATGTAATTTTTATTTAATTTTACCATTACCATGTCGCACGTGACAAAATTTACATAGGTACCAGTACCACAAATATTTATATATTTCAGCAAGTTTGGGTAAAATGGTTTGATATAAAAACTTTTCTTTTAAATTTTACATTCTCGATGTTGCACGTGACCAACTGTATGTAGGTACCATGATCAAACGTTGTGTAGCTTCTTCAGAAAATGCACAACATTGCAGCGAAATATCAATATTTCTATTAATAAATTTGTTATCAGTTTCTTAAAAAAGGGCCTAAAGCTGAAATAAAATAATGCAAATTTTTAAAGCAAAACAATCAACTTTAATAAATCTGCTAAAGTTTTGCATTTATTCATTACTCATTTCGAGATATTCATGTCCAAAGTCACGTAAGTGAAACTTTATTTAATTTTTTTTTTTAAAGTTGAAGAGCAACTTTTGTTTTGAAAAATATTCTTATACAATATTGTTATACAATTTCTCTTTGCATTTCCGTTAATTAAATGTCCCGTGTGATATTGAAAAACACCCTTTTGTATCAATACATCGAAACTACTTGAAGAAAGTTCATCAAGTAATGATTGCAAACAGACATTTTTATTGCAATTAAAATTAAAATAAAAATTTTGAAAATAAAAAGCATTGCGAACTAGGCGCCTGTGAAAAATTTGTCCCGTGCGACATCGCTTGTGTGAAATTTGAAAGTATTAAAAAAATATTTTCTTTAATAACTAATTATTTTTGGATATAATTCAATTATTTAAATCAAGATGAATAAAAACAGCGAGAATTGCAAACGGTACAGAGAAAAATTAAAGGAAAATGAAATTAAATTGCAAAACTATAAATTAAAAAGCCGAGTAAGATCGCGTAACGGTAGGAGAAAGTCAAAAGATTGAGCTGAAGCAAATAAAAAAGTTTTTGAAGAGAAAAAACGGTATGAACGTATACTTAAAAGGCAAAGTTAAGAAACCTTATTATACCCGATGCATTTTCTTTTTATCAAGGAATTAAAATGTATTTTATACCATCCGATGATATTGAAAACTACTCTTCGTTGTATAACTTGCACGAAAAGTAGAAAAAGGTAAAAATTATACCACACATATCTAAATTGAACTTCTTCTGTTGCAAAGCTCAGGAAGTGAAAGCAGCTAAAACTGCATATTCCAAAGAAAAAACTATAATTAATGTACCCAATACAATTCGTATATAATTTTGCCTGTTATGTGAAATATATTTACTTTTTCATCTCATTCTGAATTTCCCTTTAAGTTCTTCGTTATGTTAAAGTCAACACATTGAATACCCCTATTTCATTTAATTTAATTTTTTAATTTTTTATTCATAATTTCCCAAAAAGGCATCAGAAAATATTTGAACATCATGCTGGAACAAAATGTCCTGTACGACATGTCCCGTACGACTATAATTTAATTTAAATAAGAAAAAAACTTAATATTTTTTTAAGCAAAATCTAGCCCATTTTAAGAAACATTGACTCACCTCATTCAAAAAATTAGTAACATTAATTTATTGTTTCAGGTTTCGCTGAAATAAGCATTTTAATTGTTTGCTACATAATCTACTTCCTTTTTTTGTCTCGTACGACATTCTTAGTTTTTTGCAATTATCTTTAAAACTTACAATTGGTTATCATTAGATTTAGTACCATCAATAGAGCTAATCAGGGGCCATAACTTAGGCTAATAATCAAAACAAAAATCTATTTTTATTTTGATCTCTTTTCCACTTTAAATGCGTAAGACTGTCCCGTGCGACAGTATAGAACTGCCCATATGTATATTAAATAAAAAGGTCGAATAATTGATTAAATGGTATTTAATATCTCTGTTTGTACTGGATATTTGATGATCTTACTGCAAGTACTTTCTGTGCTCAGATAACAAATGTTGCTTTTTCAATGTTGCACGTGACATAAAAATATGTGAGTTTGCATTAAGAAAGAAATACATTTATTTTCAATCGCTTAATTCTAATATAGTTCAAAATGCCTTGAATGTTAAAAAAGTGCAATACAGAAAAATTTATCTCTATTTTTCATTTACAATTTTTTATCATCATCCCTAGAGACTGTATCAAGAAAGCCAAGATAAACTACAAATCTTGGGGATAAACTTAAATTTAACTTCAACTTTATTTTTTATTACCTTACATTATAAGACTTCAAACAAACAGCCATTTGGGATTTCTAAGATTTTCACATACATAATAAAAAAAAATGAAATGTTACACCAGAATAACTTTTATGTTTATTAGATTTAGATAACAAATTACTTCCGAATAAAATGAACACAAAAAAAATATTTTTTGAGCCAAATTTCACTTTTACACATACCATAAATCATTTACTTATAATTTATTTAACAATTACATGATTCGATACTTGCAAAATTTATGGGACTTTACTCCCTCAATTTCTTCTATTTTCTTTTTAATGAAAAAAAAGCTATAAAAAGCTTTACTTACACACATAAATCTTTTGTTCAAATTGTGTTGGAATATATGTAAGCTTTGTTGTAGTTGCTGTAAAACTAGCAAATGTTGGATAATAAATTATTCAAAATTATTTAAAAGTCATAAAGATTTTTTTTCATTAAATACGAGTTTTTTCAACTTTACTTTGTTTTTAAATATTTTTTAGGTTAGCATGTGAGATGATTTTTTAATTTTTTTAGCACTTCTTTAACAAAAAAATAGAAATTGTTCACTTTGAGTACAAAATTTAAAAAATCTCCTTTTTAGGGTTCCGTACACCAAAGGTGAAAAAAGGAACCCTATTGTTTTCGCTACGCTGTCCGTACCGAACCAAAAAAAAATTTACTTTCTCTTTTCTAATATATAAAATATGTTTAATTAACAAGGAAACAAAAAAATAGTTCAATTTAGTTAATCTTATATACAAAAAAAAGGTTAAAATTTCCCAGCTCTGAAGATGATTTTTTTATTGTTCCCATTTTTTATACAAAACAATTTTCCCCAAAATATAAAATATATATAATTTATAAAGAAAGAGAAAATGCTTATCTAATTATCTAAGCAATTTTATATACTAAACAGTGCAAACTTTCCAACCCTAATTATCCTTTTACTTTTACAAGTAAAAATAACGTTTGTTTTATAGATAAATAAAAAGAAAAATAGTTTAAGTTGATTACTTTTATATACTAAAACTAGTTAAAATCTTCCAACCTTGGAATCGTGTTTTTGTTTTTATTTTAAACACCCATTTAATTGTTACCTGATACTCGTATATTAAATAGGTTTAGTTAACAAAAAAAAATTAGTTTTACTGCTTACATTTTTATGCCAAACAAATTTTAAATCTCCTAGCTCTGAAACCGTCTTTTCGATTTCGCTGATTTTTAATACCAATATACATAATAAATAGGCTTAATTTAAGTAACTGTGTACAATCATAATTGTAGCGTAAAAAATTCGTAAGCTGACATTTTTTCTCCTAAGTAACTATGACTATAGTTACGCCAATTCACTAAAACTAAAAACCGCTAGCATTAAAAATAAAAAGGCATATGCTTATTATCAAGCGGTTTGAATCACTCTCTCTCTCTCATACTTATAGTCTGAGTATGTAGGCTATGGATATTTAGTCGGACAAACAAATTAACGCCTAATACTCGGGATATTTATTCATCATTCGCCACCGTATACAATCATTTGTGTGTATAAAATGGAATGGAAAATATCTGGTGTGTAGCACAACCTTGCTTTATGTGGGTGTGAATGTAAATAAAATAGCCCTATATATACACATGTGTCTTGAGTATTTTTATACTCATGCTTAATTTATCTTATTTTTTTCTTCTTTCATAATCTTCTGTCAACAAGTTTAATAGAATATGTTAAAATCTTTTAAGCAATAGTTTTTAAATTCTTTCATATTTTTTCTGCTTTTGAATATAAAAAATTATGCAAGCAAACCAAGTAAAGCATGTTTTTGGGCAAAATAAGTGCAGCAATAGTTGAAGCGTTTTGTGAAAAAGTCATCGAAAATTAAAATATAATAAAATTCTTGACGAATAAAGAATTTTACAGGTTTCTGTAGAAATTACCATAAATTTATTATGAACAGAACAATAGTAAGTAGAAAACTTCATATTATTTTCGAAGGCATATTACAGTTTTTTTTTAAAGATTTTGCAAATAAATTTAAATCAAATTGAACTCGGGAGCTTATTAACATGACTTCAGAAATCAAAATCTTAAGAAAAACATAATTTCTAATTGAAAAGGATATATGGAAGACTTACATATCCTTGCGTGGATTTTAAAAAAATCCATTACATAAGTTGAAAATACAAGCTACAAGTATTTTTAGTTGATGTTGCACCAAAAACTGAATTTTTTGAATAAAGGATATATGGCAGGTGGTCATGTCCTTGCATCGATTGCAAATAAAATTCCCCAGAGAGCTCAATAATACAATTCTATAAGTAATATTTAGCTAAGTCTGACCTTGTTCGAAATGCTTAGTAAAAACTTATTTTTTTTTGCATAAAGGATATATGGCAGGTGTCATGTCTTTGCATGGATTGCAATAAAATTCACAACGAAGCTTAATAATACAACTGTATACGTAGTTTTTAGTTAATTGTCCACTATATTCAAAGTATTCTTCAAAAACTGGATTTTTGGCACAAAGGATACATGGAAAGTGGTCATGTCCTTGCAGCGATTGCAATAAAATTTACCAGAATGCTTAAGAATACAATTCTATCAGTAGTTTTTAGTTGATTCTGCTATATGCTTAAAATATTCAGTAAAAACTTATCTTTTGACATAAAGGATATATGGGAGTTGGCCAAATATTAGCATGGGTTGCAACTAATTACACCCAAAAGCCTTTAGAAAATAATTTAGCAAATTGTTATTGAGTTTTTGATGGATTTCAGTAACAACTGGAGTTGAAATTTTATTTTCAAAATAAAGGATATATGAGAGATGTGAAAATACTTAAACCGATTTTAATAAAACTCGTCACAGAACTTAAAAACTTAATTTTGCAAGTTGTTCTTGATTTTTTTACAAAATAATGATCAGAATTTCAGCCTGAACTTAATTCTAAAAGTCACCACAGGGATTATAAATGCAATTGGTTTTGGTAAATTTTTAAGTTAATGCTGCACTTTTTTCAAAGTATTCTTCAAAAACTTAATTTTTAATCTAAAGGATATATGGGAGTTGGCCATGTCCTTGTAGCGATTGCATTAAATTTGACAAAGAAGCCTTAATACCATCTTTTGGGAAATAGTTATCGATTTCCTGCTGGATCAAAATAAAGGATATATGAGAGACGTGTGAGTAATTGAACCGTTTGCAATGAAATTTGCCAGAAATCTTAGAAACTTAATTTTGCAAATTGTTATTGATTTTTTAAAGCATAATGATCAAAAGTATGGCTTGATCGCAATTCTCAAGGTCATCACAAGGGTTAAAAATACATTTGTAGAAATACTTTTTAGTTGATGCTGCCCTTTGTCCAAAGTATTCTGCAAAAACTTTAATAACTAAAACTTTAATTTCAAAATAAAGGATTAATGGGAGATGCGCGACTACTTGAACCAATTGAAGTGAAATTCGCCACAATTCCTTTAAATTTAATTTTTCAAATTGTTTTAAATTTTTTATAGCATGATGCTAAAAATTTAGGCCTGAAATCATTATTCAAAGCCACCACAAGGATTAAAAATAAAATTTTATAATTAATTTTTGTTGATGCAGCAATGAATTAAAAATTTTCAGTAAAAACTTTATTTTTAGTAAAAAGGATATATGGGAGATGCTCATCTCCTTCCAGCGAATGCAAATCAATTTTACCCAGATGCTGTAATAATATAATTTAGCAAATAGTTCTTGATTTTCTGCTGAATTCCAATAACAACTGGATCTAAAATGTTATTAACAAAATAAAGGATATATGGGAGATGCGTGATTAATTCAACCGATTGCAATGAAATTTATCACAAAGCTTACAAACTTAATTTTGCAAATTGTTATTGATTTTTTAAAGCATAATGATCAAAATTGTAGTCTGAACTTAATTCTCAAAATCACAATGTGCAAAAACTGAGTTTTTGACATAAAGGATATATGGCAAGTGAACAAGTCCGATTATATTTAAAATCCTCATGCTTCTTAAAAATAAGATATCACAAATTGTTCTTAACTTTTAGCTGTATTATTATCAAAATTTTAACATGAATTTAAATTCCAATGTCAACGATATATAGAAAGTAGGTATTTCCTTGTATTAATTGCGCTGAAACTTACTAGGAGGCTTAAGAAGATGAATTTAAATTAGCTACATATTCAAAATTTCACTCATTTGGGGTATAATTGAAAGTCAATAATGCACCTGCAATGATAAAAATAAGGTATATACATATGCATAAATATATCCAGAATACTTGCTGTAATTGTAATGTCCAGAAATTTTCATTTCCTTATTCGTTATTAATTTTTTGATATATTCTCATTAAAATTGCTTTTAAGAAAACATTGTTTTTAAATAAAGGATGTATGACAAGCACTGACGTCCTTGCAGGGATTTGAATAAAATTCTGCAAAAAGTTTTCAAACCTATTCTTACAAATAGTCGTCAGCTTTTGTGGCATTTCAATCATTATATAATTTAATTTTTTTAACTAAGGTCTTGGAAAAAGTGTACATTGCCTTAAACCTTTTGCAATAAAATCTTTCAAAAAGGCTTAAAGTTTGTTCTTAAAAAAAGGTTATTGACTTTTCGCTGCATTCTGCTCAAAATTAAAGCTTAGTTTAAATTTTGAAAATAAAGGATATACAGGAGGTGGAAAAACTGTTGCACCGATTAAAATCAAATTTCTATCTAAGCTTAAGCATTTGGTTTCACATATTGTTATGTGATGTTTGCTTTATTTGAATAAACAATTGGAGATGAAATTTAATATTATTCAATATTAAGGACATGCATTTAAAAGAATTATATGGAATTATGCAAGAGGCTTAAAAACACAATTTAACGAGCAAAAATTAGATTTTGCTGCATTGTGGTTTAACTTGTAGCTAAAATTAATTTATTTTTTAAAATTAAGGACATGCAGGAGGTGAGTGATTGAGTTTGAAATTTAAAAGTTTATATTTTTATGATGTATACTTAAAATTACGACTTAAATTTTGTTTTTGGTATTAAGGATATGCAGGAGGTAGACAAGTTGTGGCCGCAATTGAAATGAAATTTTTCGCAATAATATTTATCTTAATATTTCTGTCTTAGGGTTTAATTTTTAACATTAAGGATATGCGTGAGGTGAAGACATTTCGAAAAAAAATTAAATTTTATATTCTTTATCTATCATGACTAGGAAATTAAATGAAATTTTAAGCGGTTCACACTATGGCGATTAAGGCGATTAAAATTTTACTTAATTGATAAATATTATTGCCGGCTTTAATTGACACATTAACAATATTTTCATATGTTGTTCAATAAAGCCTAAAGTAGGGACTTTATCTATAATTATAAGCCAGAATTGTGCAGGCCATTATTTCATAAATTTCACTTCGGTCTAGTTGCTCTAATTTCCATAATAAAAATTACCATTGAAGTAAACTTCAACACTAAAAACCATCATAAATTACATTTTTCATTATACATATTTGAAGTTTGAAGTCCATAAATTTCCTCGCAGCAAATCTAAACAAATTTGTTCATTGTCTATTTAACAACATAATTTAATAACACGATTTATCATAAATCCTTTTCAACACAATATTGCAGCAATAGCAAAGAACATTAATAAGCCAAAGTCAATCAACAACAAAATTTACTTAGTTTCGCAATACCAAAATTTACTGCACAACTTTGCTTAAGTACAGATATAAATTGATGAAAACAAAAAGTACTATATTTGTATCTATGGCCATTAAAAAATAAACAACAAAAAGTTATCTGCTAGTGTTCATATTAAAAACAAATAACAACAACACCCTCTCACACCAGCCATTATCCTCATCAACATCATCATTATCATCATGAAACTTCTCCTCATCTAGATTGATTGTAAGAGTTACTGTAACAAAAACTTTGCATGTTTTGGTGGCCATAGTGAGATTAGAATATGTACTCTCTCCTTTTTACTATCTAACGCTGGTGTAAATTACTAACTTACTTACATTTTCACATACATAAATATATCTGTGTGCATGAACTCATATAATGGCGAGCTAAATCTCCTTCGCCAGCTTGTGGTTTTACACAATTTCGCTGTTTATATTTGTGTAACATGTAAAATACCATCCAACATAAAATGGCTGTTGTACATACAGGACGAAGCATAAAATCATAACCATTCAGTTGTACCGCAAACATAATTTATGTTCTTGCTAAATACTTGTCTATCCCTGCGAACATTATTCACAAGCACCAGAGTTTGGCCAATAACGCGAGTATAGCACGACCACCAAACTTGATTATGAATCATGTAAATTCATTCGGAGTATCTACCAACTGACTGAAAGTGATGGCCAGTTTTGCATATATTTTTTTCACTTGATCTAGAATTGCTTTGCATTAAATTGAAATATTCTCAGCGAATCTTGTGTGCCCTACTCTTAACAGTTATTCTTTGCTGCTAAAATTAACCTGTACTGCACAAAAAAAAAAAAACAAAAAAGCCGGAAGATTCGAAGGACCAATTCTAATAGATAAGATACGAAAATATATATACGAGTCAGAGGCAATAATATTTATCAATTACGTAAAATTTTAATCGCCTTAATCGCCATAGTGTGAACCGCTTAAAATTTCATTTAATTTCCTAGTCATGACAGATAAAGAATATAATATTTAATTTTTTTTGGAAATATCTTCACCTCACCCATATCCTTAATGTTAAAAATTAAACCTAAGACAAAAATATTAAGATAAATATTATTGTGAAAAATTTCATATCAATTGCGGATACAACTTGTCTACCTGCTACATATCCTTAATACCAAAAACAAAATTTAAGTCGTAATTTTAAGTATACATCATAAAAATATAAACTTTTAAATTTCAAACTCAATCGCTACAACGATTTGCTCACCTCCTGCATGTCCTTAATTTTAAAAAATAAATAAATTTTAGCTACAAGTTTGAACACAATGCAGCAAAATTTAATTTTTGCTCGTTAAATTATGTTTTTAAGCCTCTTGCCTAATTTCATATAATTCTTTTAAATGCATGTCCTTAATTTTGAATAAAATTAAATTTCATCTCCAATTGTTTATTCAAATAAAGCAAACAACGCCTAACAATATGTAAAACCAAATGCTTAAGCTTAGATAAAAATTTTATTTTAATCGGTGCGAGAATTTTTCTCCCTCCCATATATCCTGTATTTTCAAAATTTAAACAAAGTTTTAATTTGGAGCAGATTGCAGCGAAAAATCAGCAAGGACGTGAGTGCTAGCCATACATCCTTTTTAAAAAACAATGTTTTCTTAAGAGCAATTTTAATGAGAATGTAGCAAACAATTAATAACGAATAAGGAAATGAAAATTTCTGGACATTACAATGGCAGCAAGTATTCTGGATATATTTATGCGCATGTATATACTTTATTTTTATCAATGCAGGTGCACTATTGAGCTTCAATTATACCCTAAATGAGTGAAATTTTGAATATGTAGCTAATTTAAATTCATCTTCTTAAGCCTCCTAGTAAGTTTCAGCGCAATTAATACAAGGAAATACCTACTTTATATATATCGTTGACATTGGAATTTAAATTCATGTTAAAATTTTGATAATAATACAGCTAAAAATTAAGAACAATTTGTGATATCTTATTTTTAAGAAGCATGAGAATTTTAAATATAATCGGCGCAAGAACTTGTTCACTTGCCATATATCCTTTATCTCAAAAACTTAGTTTTTGCACCTTGTGATTTTGAGAATTAAGTTCAGACTACAATTTTGATCATTATGCTTTAAAAAATCAATAACAATTTGCAAAATTAAGTTTGTAAGCTTTGTGGTAAATTTCATTGCAATCTGTTGAATTAATCACGCATCTCCCATATATCCTTTATTTTGTTAATAGCATTTTAGATCCAGTTGTTATTGGAATTCTGCAGAAAATCAATAACTATTTGCTAAATTATATTATTACCGCATCTGGATAAAATTGATTTGCATTCGCTGCAAGGACATGAGCACCTCCCATATATCCTTTTTGCTAAAAATAAAGTTTTTACTGAAAATTTTTAATTAATTGCTGCATCAACAAAAATTAATTATAAAATTTTATTTTTAATCATTGTGGTGGCTTTGAGTAATGATTTCAGGCCTAAATTTTTAGCATCATGCTATAAAAAATTTAAAAGAATTTGAAAAATTAAGTTTAAAAGAATTGTGGCGAATTTCACTTCAATCGGTTCAAGTAGTCGCGTATCTTCCATATATACCTTATTTTGAAAATAAAACTTTAGTTTTTAAAGTTTTTGCAGAATACTTTGGACAAAGGGCAGCATCAACTAAAAAGTATTTGTACAAATGTATTTTTAACCCTTGTGATGACCTTGAGAATTGCGATCAGGCCATACTTTTGATCATTATGCTGTAAAAAATCAATAACAATTTGCAAAATTAAGTTTCTAAGCTTTTTGGCAAATTTCATTGCAAACGGTTCAATTACTCACACTTCTCTCATATATCCTTTATTTTCATCCAGCAGGAAATCGATAACTATTTCCCAAAAGATGGTATTAAGGCTTCTGGGTCAAATTTAATGCAATCGCTACAAGGACATGGTCAACTCCCATATATCCTTTAGATTAAAAATTAAGTTTTTGAAGAATACTTTGAAAAAAGTGCAGCATTAACTTAAAAATTTCCAAAAAATAATTTCATTTATAATCCCTGTGGTGACTTTTAGAATTAAGTTCAGGCTGAAATTCTGGTCATTATTTTGTAAAAAAATCAAGAACAACTTGCAAAATTAAGTTTTTAAGTTTTTTTAGGAGTTTTATTAAAATCGGTTTAAGTATTTGCGCATCTCTCATATATCCTTTATTTTGAAAATAAAATTTCAACTCCAGTTGTTACTGAAATCCATCAAAAACTCCATAACAATTTGCTAAATTATTTTCTAAAGGCTTCTGGGTGTAATTAGTTGCAACCCATGCTAATATTTGGCCAACTCCCATATATCCTTTGTGTTAAAAGATAAGTTTTTACTGAATATTTTAAGCATATAGCAGAATCAACTAAAAACTACTGATAGAATTGTATTCTTAAGCATTTTGGTAAATTTTATTGCAATCACTGCAAGGACATGACCACTTTTCATGTATCCTTTGTGTCAAAAATCCAGTTTTTGAAGAATACTTTGAATATAGTGGATAATTAACTAAAAACTACGTATACAGTAGTATTATTAAGCTTCGTTGGGAATTTTATTGCAATCCATTCAAAGACATGACCAGATTCCATATATCCTTTATGCAAAAAAAAAAATAGGTTTTTGCTGAGCATTTTGAACATGGTCAGACTTAACTAAATATTACTTATAGAATTGTATTATTAAGCTGGGGAATTTTATTTGCAATCGATGCAAGGACATGACCACCTGCCATATATCCTTTGTATAAAAAATTAAGTTTTTGCTGCAACATCAACTAAAAATACTTATAGAATTGTATTTTTAAGTTATGTATTTAATTTTATTAAAATCCACGCAAGGATATGTAAGTCTTCCATATATCCTTTTTAATTAGAAATTATGCTTTTTTTAAGATTTTGATTTCTGAAGTCATGTTTATAAGCTCCTGAGTTCAATTTGATTTAAATTTATACAAGGACTCGCCCTGGCCCTGGAAATTAAAATAATAGTTTAATGTTAGTTACGAATTGTCTTATGCAATAAAACAAATTTTGTTTGGAAGACTAGATATGGAGCAATTTGGTAATTTGTTTTGGTAAAATATGAGCTTTATTGGGTGGGACTAATGAACAGTTTGGAAAACACAAAGTAGTAATATTTGCATTTCAGAAACTTTTTTGAATATTTTGTTAATTAAATTTATTTGCAAAATCTTTAAAAAAACTTTAATATGCCTTCGAAAATAATATGAAGTTTACTATTGTTCTGTTCATAATAAATTTATGGTAATTTCTACAGAAACCTGTAAAATTCTTTATTCGTCAAAAAGTTTATTATATTTTAATTTTCGAGGAAACTTTTTCACAAAACGCTTCAACTATTGCTGCACTTATTTTGCCCAAAAATATGCTTTAGTTTGTTTGCTTGCATAATTTTTCATATTCTACCGGTTAACGAGTGCAAAAGCAGAGAAAGATATGAAAAAATTTAAAAACTATTGCCTAAAAGCTTTTACCATATTCTATTAAATTTGTTGGCAGAAGGTTATGAAAGAAAGAAGAAAAAATAAGATAAATTAATTACAATTTAACAACATTTTGTGTTGAAAAATTTCCATTTCAATTTATTAAAATTAAAATAAATTCTTATATTTTCACTATTTTGCTTTTATGCAGTCATGAATGTGGAGCGAAATGTTGTTATAAAATTGAAAGGAAATGAATACTTCAAACACTTGAATGGCACTTTTAAATATTCCTCTTGCATCCGCAAAAACCACTTGCTGTTACAGATAACCAAACATGCAGGCAAACATACACTCTTACACATTTTTTCTGTTTTTTTTTGTATAATGCTGCCTAACACACCCTTTTAAATATCCTTATACACCTTCAAGGGGGAAATAAAGCAAAAACAAAAAAAAAATTAAAAAAGTTGTTTAAAAACTAGGTCCTCATCATATTTATCTTAAAGAAATGCAAAAATAAAATATAAAACGAGAGGAAACCTTTGGTTGCTTTGCATGTAGTGGCTTTCTTTTTAACTTGATGCTATTTGCAATTTAACGGAACTGCAATTCGAAAAATTGCCTTGGTTATGGACTTCTTTGCCTTTCTCTCTTTGTATGCCATTCTTTTAAATTTTGTTTAGTTAATTTTTTTACAGTAAAAGGCGACCAACAGAGAGGAGGAAAATGTACCAGAAAAGGCTTATAAATTTTGATGTTTTTTTAGAAAGAGTGGAAAATAAATGAGGCCCATCAGCGAAGAAGTGGTGTCACCCACATCTTTTAAATTAATTAATTTCTTTAATACTTTGCAATATTATGATCTGTGCAAAAACGATTTTTCAGCTAAATTTTCTTTAGAATAACAAAAGTTGGGTTGTTCTATTTTTTTTTGATAGTTGGTATTGTAAATAATTTATTTATCATCAGAACAGCAACAAAAAAAAAAAAATTTGGGTTGCACCACTTCTGCGCTGAAAGCCTCAAATATTTGGCCGTTTTATATTTTGAATGCCTATTTTTAAGAGCGCTTTTCTGGAAGTTTGTTTTCAGGGATATCGCTAGAATAGTAAAAAAAAGTCTGGCGACACTGATAAAATTGATATAATCCCATACTACCAAGTTGGCCTATGCCAAGTTTTTATAACAACCAGAAATTAGTGCATGTGTGTGTAAAGTTTTCTCTGAATTGGTTGAAAAAAATATACATGAAGTATTATGTTAAATTTTAGTGGGCGTAGAGCTCCGCCCACTTTTTACTACCTAATTTTGTCATTACTATAGACCAAATTGTATGCGAAATTTCTTAAGAATTGCTTGGTTTGAAGTTTTTTTAAATTTATTATATTAAGTTTTGAAGGGCGTAGCTCCGCCCACTTCTCTGCACACGAAATGATGTAACTAGCCTTAAAAGCTCTGCTGGGGTCTAATAGTAACTTCCGATAGCAAGTTGGTTAGATCAAGTTTTTTTTAGATTGAGATTATGGCATTAGCTATAGAACAATGTAATTATTTTGTTCGATATCGATTGCCATACCCTCCAATTGAAAAAAAAGTGATCGAATCAGCTGGTTATCTAAAGCTACGATTTTAGACCCCTGCATAGATCACTAAGAATTTATTGCACCTACTCTGCTATTAAGTTTCCTTACCGCCCTTTTCCATCAAGACTAATCAAAAATTATTTATTTCTTTAATTTTAGGTAAGTGCTCGTTTTATTGGACTAACCTAATCTTCAAAATGTTGTAAGTAATTTTAAGCTTTTAAAGCATTTTTTCAGTTACAAATTTTAAATAAAAGTAGTGCATTCATTCACGAAAACGCTACACAGTAGAAATGTCTACACACCGCGAAAATTTTATATCGTTTACTCTGCTGTTTCAAATTGTATTTGATTAAAATGGAGAAATGTTTGCCTCTTCTAAGCAATTGTAAATTTTGATTTAGCGTCCTTTAGATGAACACGTGGAATTATGAAGTTAATAATATTTCCAAAAATTAACATAAAATCCGAAAAGCGGCAGAGGTAGAAATGCAAAAAAAAAAAATTATTCTAGAGAGTTTACCGTCGCACAGTGGCTGAAAATCGTTTTTCATTGGCCAAAATTCTGTAACTTTTGAACTGATCAAAATATTGAAGTAATTTTTATTTTAGTGGATAGATATTTAGTTCAGTTTGACTCAGTTTTAATTACATTAAAATTGATTGAGGACTTTTTAAGGAATTCTAGCTCAAAGTTGAACTTTTGAATTTTTTTAACTTTTAGAGTGAAATATGGGTTTATTATTTTTTTATTTATTAAAAAATTTAATATATGGAAATTAGTAATAATTATAAATATGTTTTGTAATAATGGAATTTATTTAATGTTACACTCAAAAAAAATTTTACACTAAAAAAAAATAGTAAAATCAACGATTTTGCTATTATTACAGAAAAATTAAAAATTTTTTTGCTGTCTAATTTGCAATTTTGTTTACACTCAAAGAATAGTTACACTTAAAAAAAAACTTTAATAATATTATCTAAAAATATTGCTATTACTACAGAAAAATTTATTATTTTTTGCTGTCAAATTTGATCATTTTAAAAAACATATTAAAAATAAAAACTGCAATAAATTTTAATAGCATTTGTAACAATGGTAGGTTCTGTTTATTATTATTTTTTACTAATAGTATGCTTTTCGTACCTTAAATAACAATGAAAGGCAATTATGATTATTATTCATTTGACTCAAATATTGATTGTAAATATTCCATATTTTGTTCTGTGCTATTTCTGTTCTTTAGTAGTTTTTTGGCTTCTTCATCTAAATCCCGATGTTCCACTTTCCATTGATTTGAATACTGGAGATGAACGGATCTGACGTTGCCAATAATATATTAAATAGATCTTCATTTGTTGAATTTCGTGAAATTTTTCTAGTATTGTGCTCTCTATAAAATCTGTAATCCTTGTTTCTTTTTTCCTGAGCCTCCTCTGATAGATCTCCAAGTGGCACCAAATGATATTTAATGATATCTTCTCCATGATAAAGGATTTTATGAACTGTTGCAGACATATTTCTCCATGGGTAGTTGGTTGTTTATATTTTTGCAGTTTCCTTAGCATAATCTCCAAATTTTCTAGAGTCAATTTCTTCATTGCACGCAAGTACTTCTAGGATTATTTTAAACCTGAAAATAAGGTTTAAATCCACTCCTGTTATTTCAGATGCTGTTTCTGGATCTGAAAAGAATCTTCTTGCGGTATTGCCATCATTTGTATTGCCTGACCCTTGTTTTGGCTGATCTATAATCAATCCTAATTTGCGATATTCATCTAGAACATGTTTCTTTTTTGAACTTCTTAACTCTTTGTTGGTTTCGTTGTTTCTTATTGATCCTGAAGACCCGAAATCCAAATCATAACTGATTTTTAGTATGTGTTCCATAAGTCGTATTCTTGCATGTAGTGGTGATAATCCAAATTCATATGCATCGGTATTATCTAATGATTTTGTCGGGACTTGGTTTAATTGGGTTGATGTTGCTTGGCATATAATGCAGCTGGATGCAGCCTTCGTGTTAGTCAAAGCCTGACCTACTTTTCCATCTATCATTGTCAGCACTAATTGGTAGCTTACTTCAGTTTGCTGCCCATCTAACTGTAATTGTAATGGCTGTAGTGTTGCAATTTGGGCCTTGATATCACTAACTTCTTTGTTAATGGCATCATGAGTTTCTTTTTTGAATTCAAATTTAATTGGCCTGCAGTATTTCGTAGAAGATGGTGTCTCATTTTTCCAAATATCCATTGTTTGCGTTGTACTAGTCGAAGGCTCTGAATCTTCCAAAATCTTTTTCAATCGCAATGGTACAAATGATACCATGAACATATCTGAGTCCGAAATATTTTCACATACAGCTTGTTTGTATTGTTTTTGTCCCGAGGAACCATCACATCCCCATTTACAAAAAAGAATTAACTTTGTGTTTCCATATTTCTTTAACTCATTTCCTGTTATTGATTGTAGCAAGCGTTCGGCTGTGTGATCAAGTAGAGATTGTAGTTGTACCTCTGCCGAAATTGGTGTGATTGTAATAGTGTCCTTTGATGGCAAACAGTCTATTTTAGCAGCGGTTATGTAATGATATGCTGGATACATATTTGACCCTTTTTCAATCGCACGCAGTCTGAGCTTAATATATTGCTGTTTTGTTAATTTCAAATCCAGAAATAATGCTAATGCCTCCTCTTTTGTGTACTGTATTGCATCACTCGGAGTTGGTATACTTTTAAGAATCCGTTTTGTTCTCACTGGACTAGCTTTAACAACTTTTTCAATGATATCCACTTTTGATAATTGGTTCTGTGATCGTAATTGATGTAGGAAAGATTCTTTTATATTTGTACAACCAATTGCATCGTTAAAATCTTTAAGTTTCCGCCTCTTAGATCTATCACTGCAGTTGTCCATTAACGATTTGCGTGGTCTTCCAGCCTTATCTTGCTTTGCTGTTTCTGCAGCGACAGTAAGTTGGCCTTCTAACCAGTTTGCACTTTTTATATAAAAGTTTTGTTTACTGTAGCTAACTTCTTTGTAGCGTTTTTTTAGTGCTTTGACGAAATTAGATAATTGCTCTTGCATTTCGGTGCTACACGAATTTAAGTTTAATTTTATTTTAACGTAACTAAGAACATCTTCCTGGTTTTTGTTTCTAAAATACTCTTCGGCCAGTTCTTTATAACTGAAGCTCTCCATATTTATCTGAATATTTTTATTTGTTATATTTTATCCGTACAATTAAAGGATTAACTTATTACTGAGTAATCCCTTATGGAATCCGTAGTTTTATACATTTTTAGATACATGTTATTCACACATTGATCTTCAATTTCATAGCAGGTAGTGCTTAAATTGAACAAAACTGCACATGTTATTCAGACCTTAATATCAGGTAAAACTGATTAGTATCTCGCCAATATGGGGTTGTTTTTTATCTTTAGTGGTTTAATGTCGCCATTATTGTTATAAAAATGTTTATGACTTTGGTTGACCCTAACATTTGATAACAGGTAAATTCAGAAAGAGATCATATGTTTACTGTAGAACCTATTGTGATAATTTTATGACTTATTTTTTGCTGATCAAAACAAAGCCATTAAACCCTTTCGCAGGTATTATATTTAATTTTTTTCGTTTTACGTAGTCTAAAGTAAAAAAAAAACAAACTTTTAGGCAAAAAAGTGAAAATTTAAGACACTATTGTATACGAGTACTTATAGGGCTGTTTAAATTAATTTGAATTTTTTTTAGAGTAATTTCATTAAAATGAAAAAAGTGTTCTACCCACGGGTCGTCACGGGTGCAAAAGTATATATAGCGTTAAAGAGGACACTTTCACCTTTCTCCTGGTGGTATACGTTTCTTGTTCCCTTTTGTTCCCTAGAAGTTCTATTCCACTAAAATTTAAATTTGAGAAAAATATAGTAGTTTCATAAATATTTCATAACGCCCGTAATATTAAACGCTAGAGCTGTGACCACTTACAACAACTAAAGACTATAGTCCTACCAACATTATAAAAAAGACCGCAGGCCGTTATCGATGATAGCTTGCGAGTAGTAACCATTTATTTTTGATAAAAAACAAAAGAAAAACACCTTTTTCTGAAATTAAAAAAACGGTTGAGTTTGACAGCATGCCACGCCCACAATTATCAATAGTTTAACCTAAGTTTTTGGCTACCTTAATCTGGATATATTAGCTACAAAAAGGCGTAAAAATTTTAAAAATCGGTGACAAAAAAAATTAGACTTTTGGCCAATGAAAAACGATTTTCAGCCACTGTGCGTCGGAATCCAGAGCAAAAATTAAGATTTCACAAAAAAATATGCAAATGAAAATTTCATCGTAGATTGTACATAAATTGTTGATAATTTTTTTTTATAAACATTTGCTTATAAATTATTATTATAAATGTTTATAAACAATGTTTATAAATGTTTATGAACAATGCTTATAAATAATAAAGATATAATCATTTGCTTATAAGCAATGTTTATAAATGATTAGAAAAATGCTTATAAATGTATATAAACAATGCTTATATACAATAGAGACAAACATTTGTTTATAAATAACGCTTATAAATGTTTATAAATAATTAAGACGTAACATAAGTTTATAAACAATAAAGAAACACAAATTTGTTTATAAGCAATGTTTATACATGCTTAGAAACAATGCTTATAAATGTTTATAAACAATGTTTATATACAATAAAGATAAAAATTAGCTTATAAACAATGTTTGTAAATAATAAAGACATAAACATTTGTTTATAAACAATGTTTATAAGCAATACAGACATACATATATGTTTATATATGTTAATAAACAATGTGTATAAATGTTTATAAACATTTATTTTTAGACAATGCTTGTAATTAATAAAGACATAAAAATTTGTTAATAAGCAATGTTTATAAATGTTTATAAACCATTCGAATAAACAATACAGTTTACTCTCTTTCTCTCTCTTTACGGACACCTCTCTTAAGCGGACATTTCCCATAAACGGACACTTTCTGCATTAGCAAAAGAATCTTTAGGGATTTTTAAAATTTTCCTTCCTGACCGGAAATCCCTGCCATAACCAGACCATACCAAAGATATTTTAGTTCCCCATAAGCGGACACAGCTAACAACACTGCAACACTGTTTTTTCGTTTATTCTTTTTCATATTTGAACCGATGTTGCTTATTCAATTGCTTACTGATGTTCAAATATATCTCCGAGATAATGAAATTAAAGGAAAAATACGTCAAGCTAAAACTTCCGAGTTTCTTAAATCCGTTTCAATACCTTGCATAACGAATTTTGTTTTTTTTTACTTCTCGCTAAAATGTTAATGAAAATTCTGTTCTAATATGTACTTATGTATATGTTCTTGTTTTGGAAATAATATTGTTTAAAGATAAATATATTACAAATTATTATTTACTCTTTTTGTACTTTTCTCATTAGCGGACACTTCTCATAAGCAGGTAAATATTTCAGTCCTTTAGGTGTCCGCTTAAGAGAGAATACACTGTATTTATAATGTTTATAATATAACATAATACAATAATATAAATTATCAACAATCCTCATAGACGACCTACGATCGACTTGACATTTGTATATTTCTTTGTAAAATTTTAATTTTTGTTTATAAACATTGTTTATAAACAAATGTTTATATAGAGAAATTATCAACAAGGCACAGTGGTTCCAATTAGAGAAAAAAGATAATTAATAAAAAATCTGTATATTTTAAACGATAAACAAACAGTGTATGTAGAAATTATAGAGGAGGATATAAGCTCTAACCATGTTGACATTTGAATCACCCTGTTGAAACGCACTTTGAGCTACAGTGTGTCGAATTTGAGTACGTTGAACTAGAAAAACCTTGTTGGAAAAAATCATCGTACGAATGTAAAATATTTTTGTAAGCAACTTTTAAAGAGAATTTAAAATAAAACAAGATTTTTAAATCCTCGTATAAATTGGGGCTAAGGTGTCGCAATAGCCAGGCGACTTTTTGACATTAATTTGATAAATGCTTTTTATTCGTTCATTCGTAGCAGTGTTGCCGTAAAGGAACTAATTGTTAGTTTGGGAAATGTAATATGTTTATATTTTTATTATTTTTTAATTTACTAACAGAATAAAAATAACTAAATTTCTGTCCTTACTTTATTTCTTTATAATTTTTATTTTTTAGTATAAATTTTTATAAAATGATCATATAAAAATTTATCATAAAATCGCCAAAAGCAGAAATAAAATCGCCAACAATTATTTCTTGTAAATTTTTCTCGTCCAAATTCAAAACGCATTAATCACTATAGTTAATATCAGAAAAATCATTAAAATAAAATTGTTTTAATTTCTTGCAAACAAATTTTTGTAGGATATATTTATTTTAAATTACTCTTTCAATAAACTGAGTTACAAAAATTTTTCAGTTCAATTTTTTTTAAAAATAGCTATGAAAATCGCCAAAAAATTCGCCAAATCAAAATTATGGACGCCAAACAATTTGATAACCCGCCACGTTTGGCGAGAAATCGTCTTATCTGACAGCTCTGCTTCAATTCCCAGTACGTGCGGCTTTTGCTACCCCGCAAGCTTCTCTCGACTTCTCGCCAACAAATATAACTCGCAGGCCACGTGTCGCAGCTAAGCCACCCTCTTACCAGCATTCGCTACACGTACTGCTAACTCCCGATTTACGCGATCTGGTGGGATGGAACAATTTATGTATTTGGTTCAAGAGTTTTTTTATTCATAAAAAAAATTTTCACTCCCATGCTATTAAAAGTAATTACGTTCCAATAAAAAATGAAACAGTTTGAAAAACCTTGCTCGTTTTTTAAGCCGTTTACAAAAATGGGGAAGTATCCCTGTTAAAACTTTAAAATCCTCGAATTGTTGGTCACAATCTGCATTTCATAAAAACCTGAAAAATACCTTCTACTTTGAATTATTTAGTATGTGCGTGCTGGCGTGAATCTGTCTTCAAACATTTTCTTCTACAAATTGACCCAATAAAGTGTTGTTCTATTTATTATTTTCAAATGTAAAAATCTCTCCCTCTCTCTCTATCTCTCTTTTCCTCTTTCTGCTTAGCGGAATATTTAAAACGCGCTTCTTACAAATGAATACATAGATAAATAAGTAAATAAATCTATATCTGTCTATACGTACTAAAGTCCTGCACAAAACCACTTACAAGAACTTTAAAGGTATGAGGGATTTTTCAAATGCTTTACTACAGTGAAATGTTCTAAAACAAACGCTAAACAACACTGTTGGCAATACATTTGTTTAAGTTATTGCAGGTATAGGAGTAAAAAAGAAAATACTTCATGACTGAAGAATTTGTAATGCTTGCTTCTTTCTACGCATGGGCGTATATAGTTTTATTATAAAAACAACCTTTCGTTGTTGAGTATCTTTATTTACTACTATTTAAATATCTTACAAACTAAAATTAAGGCTAAAATTCACAAACATAAATTTTGCTTATTGATAGAATTACAATAAACATATCTTGAGATTTGCTTGCAATGCAAATTCACACGTTTAAAATAAGGTGAAATTCATATTAAGAAACCTTAAAAGACTATTAGGGTCGTTCGCATTGGAAACAGTTATACGTGACTATATACAACCGTCATGCATGTACTTTAGAGTGGCCGTTAATTGCATGGAGACTTTGTTTTTTGATTTCTTCTACTCTCACCCCCCAAATCAGTTCAGTTTTATGTAAAAAAAATACAAAAAAAATCATACCGATAAATTGTATTTTAGGGGGTGCGCCCGGCCCTCAAGCCCATATATTCATTTTAATATATTTTTTTTTTTGATTTAGTTTTATTTTGACTATATGTATATGTATGAAATAATTTAATATATATAAGCTCTTATTGTATATCCTTAAAATAACAAATTTCCATATAAATATAATTATTTTCAATAAAATTGTTGGTATTTTGTTGGTTATTTTCCTTATTATTTTCTAAAATATTAATTTTAGCAAAAAACTTTCTTTGAGACTAATTTTGTCAACTTCAAGAGCTAAAATATCGCTATATGTCATATTACTGTAAAATAATTTTTTAAGAAGATAGTCATATGCAAAAAATTACATTGAAAAATGGGCTTGAAGGTCAACATTGATGGTCGGACGCACTCCCTAAAACGCAACTTATCGGTATGAACTTTTTTTGTATTTTTTTTACATAAAACTGAACCGATTTCGAGCTTGAGAGTAGAAGAAATAAAAAAATAAAAAATAACGGCCATCCTAACTTACATATACACACACGTTGTGTATGCTCATTTATCTTTCTGCGCACATACAAACCCACACATGCATTGACATTAGTTGTGTGCGCTTGCTTTAAAAACCCACTCTTAAATACATAATAGCTTACCATCTGCATCTTACACACACACACGCACACACTCAAACGTACAATATGCAAAATAATAAGCATACGCGCATCAACACTACTTCTTTTGATTGTTTGTTATGGACAAGAAGTCTTCGCGACATCGCTTTTTAACACTCATATACACGAACACCATTGCATCCAAAGTGCTTCGCTTATAATACGAAAAGCATTTGTTATTAGTTTAGTATACTACATGCCACGAGAATACATATAAAAAACAAGACGTATTTACATTTCAAGACTGTTTAGGCAGGTGTCTAGTACGTACAACACAGAGATATTAATTTTGCGGTTGAATGTATAAAAATGAATTTGCAAATAATGAAGACTTTAAAGCTATAGAGAAACACATATTATATATATTTCGTTATTACGCTCGTACACACACACAGTGTGCACACATTATTTCTAACAAAAAAACAAAAAAAAGTGTAATTGGAGCAGCGCATTGAGAGTGTTTACACTACATAAATATTACGTTTCTCTTAAACACTCAATACTCTGTCTACTAATTCTCCACAGTTTGGTAAAGTTAGTTTATATATGGCTATGTGTGTGTGTGTTTGTGTGTGTCTGCTGGCGAGCGTTTGTATGTTTAAAAATTGAAAATGCATTTACTGTTTTGTGCTGTACTTGCAATTGCAGGAAGTTCAATTTCCGCCTTTTCTTCTATTCCATTTAGATTTCCTCTAATTGCAGTTTTACACAACCACAATGAATTCTGCTAAAATGAGATTACTAAAATGAATGATAAATCAGTTTTATATTTTATTTTTTTTATCAAATAAAATTTAAATACAAATAGAGAATTGCAAAATTTTGGATTTCATTTATTTGCTTTCAATTCGATAGTCAAACTATAAAACTTTTCATGATTCGTAACCGCTTCTCATATTATTTCTTTAATATTTTTTTATTCTCATGAATTTATTAGCTTGAAATATTTCTGTTTTGATAAAAGAAGTTGCATGAAAGAACTTTTAACTGAATATATACAATATACTTTTTCTAACAGATTAATTAAATTAAATTATTTTTTTTTGTTTTTTATGCTCGAGGTCTTTTTATAAAATAAACTAAAAAAATATAGTTAAAAATAAACAAAATTAAATTAAATGAAATTAAATTTATTAAAATGAAATGCAACACTCTGTTTGATTAATCTGTTATTAAGCGCCCTGATTCTTCTGCTATTTTAATATTAAATTTCTTATTTCACAATTCATTCATTCTTTGGTGTCTAAACATATTTGACCTTCATTATGAATATTATCATCTTCAAATCTAATTTCTGTTTAAAATCAATTTACATATTTATTACTTTCCCTTTCACTGTCAATTAAGTATGATTTGTCAATTTTGCTCTCAAGCAACAATAGCAATTAATATCGAAAGCAAAACAAAAAAAAATGACAACAAGGTATTTTGAATATTTGATTAAGTGCTGAATAATTGTCGAAATTAGCAACAAAATTGATTTTCGATTTCCTCTTGTTTACACTTAATTCACGAGAAATTTCAAATTAAAACAACAAAAATGACAAAGCGAAAGAAAATTTTATGAAAAAATTACCAGCAACACCAACATTCATTTGCAAATGTAATGCCAGGCACAGTGAGACGAATTAGAGGCCAAATGTGAAGTATATTAATTAATAATTAAGAAAAGTGAAACAGAAACAGGCCGCCCGGTTTCGTCCTTTTTTTCTGCATCGAACAAAGCGAATGTTAATAAAGCTGATGAGCAAATATAAAAATGAAGAAATTGATTTATTTACGTGAATTTTGGTATTTATTTTTCTGTTCAGTAATATTTAATAATTTTAAGGTATCATCATAATACAATAAGCTAATTTGTATTAGCTTAAATTGGAGAGGGGAGAGGCTGAAAGATATATAGAGATAGAAAGAGATAGAACGAGATAGAGAAAGATATACAGAGAGATAGCGAGAAATATAAAGAGAAAGATATAAAGAGAGATAGAGAGATATAGAGATAAAGATATAGAGCGAAGTACACATAAAGGGAGATATAGAGAGAAAAATATATGGGAAGATAGAGAGAGATATAGAGAGAAAGTTATATGGAGAGAAATATAAAGAAAAAAAGAAAGATAAATAGAGAGATAGTGGGAGACATAGCTATAAAGATATTTAGAGAGAGATAGATAGAGATGTAGAGAAAATGATATTAATAGAGAAAGAGAGAGATAGAAGGATATATAGAGATATATAAAGAGATATATAGAGAGATAGAGATATACAAAGTGATAGGATGCGAGATAGAGAGATATGAAGACGGATAGAGAAAGGGCGATAGGGAGAGATAGAAATCTATCTAGATAGATATATAGAGATATATAAAGAGATCTATGTATAAAGATATAGAGATAGTTAGATACATACATATGTCTAATGCTCCTTATAGGATCTTAAGGATCTAATACTGCCAAATAGAGATTAAGAGCGACACAGAGAGAAACATTAAAAATTGAGAGAGATAAAGAAAAAGCTATAGAAAAATATAGAGATATATATAGAGAGACACAGAGATCGAGATTTAGAAAGAGATAGAGAGAGATTTACTCATTACTATGTAGAGATAGAGAGGGAAAATTGGGAACAAATATAGTGAATGATAGTGATGCAGCGATAGAGAGATATTGTGAAAGAGTGGTAGAAAAAATATACAGAGAATCTTAGAGATGGAGAGAGAGCGCAGCATAAGTTGAGAGGAAATAGAAGAGAGCTAGCTTTAGTGTGCGTTTCTGTGTGTATGTGATAGAGAGGGACAGAGTTTGTTTGAGAGCGAGAAGGAGTGTGTTTGTGATATAGAGAGAGAGTGGGAGAGAAAAAAGCAGTAGCCTCTAAAAAATGCCATGCCATTAAATATTTACTATCTACTTTTATTCGAGGATTCAAGGATTGTTTTCATAAAGAGGGACAAATATATTTTGTTAAAATTATTAAAAATTACTTATGCTCAATCATGAGTCACACTTGTTTAACAAAAAATAATCATTACATGAGTTTGCCAAAAAAAACTGACTTCAATGCATAATAGATGTGATAGAAGAAGATAAGAAGAAGTACGTTAAATATAAAATTAAGTTTTTATGGGCGTGCCTCCGCCCATTTTTAAATGCAAAGTTGTGTGTGCTTTTCAGAGCTCAGGGTGCGTGTTAAGTCTTGTAAAATTTGATAAAGTAGAATCACTTAAAATAAAATATTAAATTTTAATGGGCGTGGCTCCGCCCATTATGGTAAGTTTCGTAAAAATCGGTTAAGTGGAAGCGCGTGAAATACGATAATAAATTTTAATGGGCGTTAACCCGCCAATTTTTTCAATTTAAAATTGCGTAATTACAAGAACCAAAGGTGTTTGATAGATTTTGCAGCAATCAAACAATTAAAACATCATAAAATTAAATTACAATATTTGTGGGCATGTCTCCGCCCACTTTTCTTTACAATTGGAGTAATGGCAATCTATACCCTCTCAGAAAAAAAAGAATTTTTTTAATAGGTCTAAAATGTCCCGAGTTATGAAGTAAAAAAAATTAGACGAATTGATAACCTCCTCCTTTTTTTTGAGGTCAGTTAAAAATACCGGTAGTCATATATAATATAAGTAAGAGTTTCTTTTTAACGTTCCGCTGTAGGATGTTACCGATTTTTTTATTTTCTAATTTTTCTTTTATTTTTTTATGAAGAAATAGAAAAGTTTTCTGAAAGGTCCTGTTGGCGAATTGGCTTACCTTTAGAAATATTGATGTATGATGGTTCATATACATACATAAATGATTACAAAAGAAATAATAACATCAACAATTTTCCATGCACAGGATACTAACACACATACAGACATATGTATAAGCACCTTATTTCTTTTTTTTTTTGCAAACAGGCACATATGCACACACACTGCCTAAACACTTGTGTAAATATTACAAACAATACATTTAAACCAGTCACGATTTTTTAAAAATGTATGAAAAAACATTTCAATGACTGACGAAAGAAGAGACAGAAAGCCAGACTGAGTAGTAAAACGATGACTGCAAGCATGAATATTTATGCAAAAGGTATACGAGTGTAGCTGCGCTTACCTTTACTGTGTTACACACACAGTACTTGTACGAACGTTTTAACACACAATGTCAAGTGATGTTATTTTGCTATTTTTTCTATTTCTTTCCTTTTGCGTGTTTGATGTTGGTCCACACGATTCTAGAGCAGGTTCATTTAAACACATGACAATCATGTTGTAAATAATCATGTTGATGTTGTTGCCCTCATAATTGTGTGACACATATTGTGTTAAGGCTTGAGCAAAAGCTGGCAGGAAGACTGAGTGTGTGGTAGCAGATAATAAATTGCAACTGGCTGCTTCAGTTGAAATCTGTAGATGTGAATGCAGAAATAAGAAATTTAAACGTACTAGTAATAAGCATGAAATGAAAATAAAATAAACGTATGAAAAGCAAAATATGTTGAAAAATGTATCGGACAACGTTTCAAGGAGGGTGGGTCAACGTTTCAAGGAGGGATGGGGAGGGGGGCAATTAAAAAAAAATTAATTCTTATTAAATCTTCTTTGTATAGATATTTGTATCCAATTGGTTAAAAGGGTCAACCACGGGTAACGTTCAATGCATGTTTAAAAATATATAATGAAATCACAAGTCTTTTCAAACAAAAACCCCCACTTTCTAGTGCATATTTTATTGAGAAAGAAAAATACAGACAATTTGTTAAGCTGCCTTCCTTTTTCAAGTCATTTAAAAAGTAACGTTCAATACACAAAATTGGGTGCCACAAAGCAAATGTCTGTCTGCATTTTTGCTAAAGACTTTCGCAAATTAATTTGTTTTATAATGTTTTTTTTCAACAAAATATTTTAGACTTATCTATGTACATTTAACATCAATATATGTACATACCTATTTATATTTGTACTTTAAACCATTTTATGTGGTGTGTCAAATTTCCAAGGATCAACTTAATGTGCCCTTAAAATAAACACATTTTATAAATAAAATTTCATGTGACTATACAACAATCTATCATAGCCGACATTTGAACAGACATCTCAATAGGGATTGATTAAAAAAAAACAAAAATTTATGAACTGTCAAGTCTTATATCACTGTTAAAATTTTATTGTTCGACATGTAAAACAAATGAATTGTTCCCCTTACAATGTCAGAGTGCTAATTTTGTTTACTGATTGCCAAGCATATTTCTCTTCATCACAGTTTAAGATGTCTAACTGTTGCCTTTTTTTTCTTAAACCTTAGTCCCAAATATATCAATCACTGACAGCCAAAGATGAAAATAATGTTAATGTCATAAACGCTTCATTCATTTCGTGTCTCTTGTTCAAAACTTAAATGTTGTTGACTTAAAAGATAAACAAAAACACAATAACAGATTTTTTAGGGGAAACGATTTTAAAATGATTCTTGAAATAAACAAGTGATGAGTGAGTAGGAATTGGTTTATTGATTTATTATGAGCAACAAGAAGGAAGTGACAGTGAAATTTTGACAGCTAAATTGCTATTTTTCTTCAAACTAAAAATCTTTGCTAAGAAACTTGTGGTTTAGAAAATGTTTCTTTAAGTCGCTATAATAATATATCTGCTATAGTTTTTTTTATGTCAACATTTTTAAGAAAATTTTTTGCTATAAAATTTTTTTAACAATTTATTTTTGCTATAATATATTTTTCATGTCGGAAATTTGTGTTTTTAAAATTATTATATTCAAATTTTTTATATGCTATAAAAAATTTTTTCTAAAAGAAATTCTTTGCTATAAAAATATATTTTTATATATAATGTCCAAGTGAAATGTATGCAATTTAAATTTTTTAATAATTTTTTTTGCTATAAAAAATTCTTGGTCAAAACTGGTATTATAGAAATTTTTTCGTTAAGATAAGCTTATCTATATGTATATGTACATATATTGGATATAAAAATATATTAGCAACAGTTTTTTATGCAAAAATTGTAAGAAAAATTTTTGTTATTAAAATTTATTTGATATGGAAATTTTTTCATCTAGTGCAATGTTCCCTTTTAAAATTTTTGTTATTAAATTTTTTTGCAAAAAAAAATTTTTTTGCTACATATGTATGTATATACAGTTTTTTCTTTATAAAAATTATTTTTGCCTGCTTTTAAAATATTTTCATTAAAAATGTTTATGTCGTTAAAAAAATTTTTCTCTAAGAGAAATTTTTTGCTATAAAAATATATTTTCTACAGTTCCTTTTGATTTAAAAACTTTTAAGAAAAATTTTTGCTATTAATATATTTTCTTTGAGAAAAAATTTTTGCTATAAAAATATATATGCTATTTTTTTATGCAACAATTTTTAAGAAAAAATTTTCAAATTAATATTGTTTCATTAATTTTTTTCGCTATAAAAAATTTTTCATATAAAAAATTATTTGCTATATACAATTTTTTTACACAAAAACTATTTTTGTTTGTTTTTAGAATTTTTTTTAATTAAACATTTTTATATGCTATAAATTTTTTTTGCTATAAAAATATATTTGCAAGTTTTTTTTCTATCTAAAAATTTTCAAATTAAATGTTTGCTATTAAAATTTTTTCATAAAATTTTTTGTGCTATAAAAAATTGTTCGTCTAGAAATCTATAGAAACTTTTTAATTGGAATGAGTTTTTCGCTATAAAAATATATTTGCAACGCTTTTTTTATGGAAAAATTTTTAAGAATTTTGTTTTTGCTACAGAGGTTTTTCATTTAGAATATTTTTTTGGAATAGAAAATTTTATTTTAAGAAATTGTTCGCTATAAAAATGTACATGCATTTGCATCAGGTTTTTTTAGATAAACATTTTAAAGTAAATGTTTGCTATTAAATTTTTTTTTTAATTTTTTTGGTATGGGAAATTTTTCATTGAAACTTGTACTATAGTAAACTTTTTTTAAGAAATTATTCGCTGTAAAAATTCATTTGCAAACCTTTTTCTAATTTAAATATTTTAAAGTAAAATTTTTGCTATTTTGTTTTTTTTTTGAAATAGAAAATTTTTTTATTCAAGACATTTTTATGATATTAAAACAAATTTGCTAGCGTTTTTTAATGTAGACATATTTCATCAAAAGTTTTGCTATTAAAATTCTTTCATATTTTTGCTATAGAAATTTTTTTCATCTCCAACATTATGTGATAAAGAAAATTTTTATTTTAAACTTGCACTAAAGCAAATTTGTCTTTAAGAGAAATTTTTCGTTATAAAACACATTTGCAATAGTTATTTTTTCCATAAAAAATTTTTTGAGTAAAAAGTTTGCTAAATATTTTTTTTAAATTTATTTTTAATTTTTTATTGAAACTAGTATTTTTCGCTATTAAAATACATTTCGAACCGATTTTTTATGTAAAAGTCATAAAAAATTTTATAGCAAAAATTTTTTATAGCAAAAAAAAATTTATATATAAAAATCTTCATTTAAAATTATGCTATGAAAATTTTTTATTAAGAGAAATATGTTGCTACTAAAATATGTTTGCAACAGTTTTTGATATAAAACAAAAAAATAAGGTGATCCTTGTTAATCCTTAATCTTGCAGTTAAAAGTTCTTTACATGCACTCATTGCTATAATTTATGGAAATTGCTACTCATGTACGCTTCTCAGTACACCTTCAATCAACTGCGAATTTGTAGTGAACCTTCAAATCTTGTGCATCCTTTAATTCGGTAACAAACTGGGCTCTTGTTATCTCACACGTTTATCACTTCCTCTTTTATATTGTTACTATGGCTGGTTATTGTTTGACATAAATGTTGCTCGTGTTGTACATTAATTTATGTCAACATTTAAGCTGCTGCAAAAAGTGCTTGGATGTGTCAAAATTATAATGTTCTTAGGAATTGGAATACATACACAGTTTCATTTAGATTTTTAAATAATTTAAAGAAATATTAAAAATGGCATCAACTGAGTTCAATCTATTGTCTAAAGCTTAAGCAGTTGCTTTAAAAAAATTCTCCGAAATATTTTATAAAGCCTTTTGTTTCTTGTAACACGACTAATTCGAAATTTATTGTTAGCGTATGTATATAGGAAATTTAACCTGACAGTTTGACAAGATTTTGTGGTTTTTGTGAAAGCTGTTGTTATGTAAACTTGTGGTTTATTGTGTCTTGTTTATAAAAACTCAATTTGATACATTTCTACTTAAACGAAATCGCGGTAAACCATTGAGATTGTTTATTTGTCTGGAGGGTGTGTGTGTGGCTGGCTGCTAATTTAAGATTTATATATATAAAAACTTATAGAATTATGTCTATATGCTTTAGATCCTTGAAAGAACACAGAGCAATATTTGGCCTACTTTTGGGTGCATTTAAATGTTCTACAATATTTGTGATTGTAGAAAAAATTCTTGAAAAAGCAATAGCAATTAAAAGGTGTCCTGGAAAAAAATAATTTTTATTAAATATATTATTTCTCTATATATTTCGAAGACATTATTAATATATTATTTTTCGATATATTTCGAAGACATCCTTTATGATCCTGACCTCACACAATGGCAACAACAAATGTGTTAAGTATATACTATAAGGCACACAATATAAAAACAAAAACGAGTAACAACTAAAAGTATAACACACACTTGTTGTTAGCTAGTAATAGGCACAATATAACAGTTTAAAATTGCTCTCTCTCTCTCCTTACCTCTCCTAAAAACATTTCCAGTGAGCGTAAGAATAAAGTAAATTTTTCCAATAAGAGAGTAGTACAGTTAGAAAATTATCTTGTTTCATTAAATTGCTTTCTCTGCCTGCAAACGTTTCAATTCCTCCGTTCCTTATTAGGTCTTTTTTTGTAAACAATGTGTTGTATGCTTTTAGGCTTTAGTTGTAATTCAATGCTGAAAGGTATGACTGACTTCTTGCTGCATGTATTTTTTGTGAAAAGTTTCAAAACTTCGTATCAAGTAGATATTCTTATTGTCAATAAAAAAGTGTTATATTCCAATTTGCTTTTTTTTAATAATAACTCTCACATAAGTGAACATTTTTCGTAAGATGCAAAATAAAAGCAGGAAATGTTAACCTAAAAGTATACTCCAGTAGCTCTAAAATATATAATCAAAGCAGTAAACGTTTATTTTTTTAAGACTAAAAGTATTCTCAACCTAAGCCCAGCTAAGCTAACCTAAAAGTATACTCCAATAGTTCTTGAAAAAATGCTTTTTGAAATTTTCATTTCAATTTTAAAATCATTATTTTCACCCCAGGCCATCTGCTTGAAATTTAAAAACCACCTTTAAATAAACATTCGGCTTTACTATAAAAATAATCCCTTTTTATATTCACTCGTGTAAGTTTTTAAGTGCCATTTCTGATTTTTATAGATTTTAGATACAAATAATTATTTATGCTGAATATTGGAAATTTTTATTTTCATAGCATACTTTTAGATGTTTAACCAAACCTGTTTTATTTTGCATTGTCTCTTTTTAGGAGTTTAAAGTGTTGTGGCAAAATTGTTATTATTTCTGCCAGTACGTGCTGTGGTTTTCAATTCATGAGAACGTTTACAAACGATTTTATACACTTTTCCTGTTTTATGCATAATGGGGCTTATGATATAATGTCGTTAAAATTTATGCAAGAATAAAAAACAAAATGATTTCAAATGGATTATCTAAATATTATTTTAAAATTAGATAACAAATTCAATTCAGGTTTTTTAACTTGGATGTAGTTTTAAGTCAGTTAGCTAGACGCTTCCAACTAGCAGCGAAATAGACTTTAAAAAGTGAGGAGCTTGTAAAAACATTTCCCTTTTTTCTTTGCCATAAAGAATCTAATATAAGTTTAGGATTGTTAAGTTATTCCCGCTCAAAATTACTTCAGTTTACAAAAAAAAAACTTCTCAGTTTTATTCGATTATTCGAATGTGTAGCGAATAAAAATATTATTCGAATAATTGTTAATATTAAAGTTAGTCTTATGCAAATTTTAAAAAATTTGAGTTATAGTAAAAACTTCAAGTATTATTCGAGTAAATAACCAACAATAATTTCTTTTGATTATTCGGAATGAAATGCCCTAATGCCAAAGACAAATAAAAAATCTTACATGAAAAATTTTAATTTGTTGAATATGTTTTTTTTATTCGAATAAATGTCAACAAAAAAAATGATTATTTTATCTATTGTGCTAAGCAAATATTCAATAAAAATTTTTTTTTAATTTTTTATTCGATTATAAATTTTATTTGTTTGTTCGAATAAATATAAATAATCCTTTTTCGAAAAATAAAATCTTTTTAAATTATTTTAAACCAAATAAAGATTTAAAAAAAAATGTTATCACAATTAACTGAAAATATTTTAATCTCAATCAATTACTCGCTCATGAGTAGCGAAAATAAAATTTATTTAAAAAAATGTTTACAAGTAGGTTTGTAATATTGTTCCAAAACAAGTATTTAGAAGCATGCTTAATTGAATAATTAAAGCTTTTTGGCGATTATACGAACCCACAAGGCGAAAAAATTTTAAATTTTGAGTTTTGGTTCTTTTTTTATTCGAATAAATATTGAATAACAAATTATTATTTTATCAATTATGCCCAACGAATTGTCAATTAATTGAGTTCAAAATTTTTTAACAGAAATAGAATTGAAATTTTTTTATTCGATTATAAATTTTTTACGTTTAATCGAAGAAATATAAATATTTTTTTTTTCGAAAAATAACTTTTGCCAATGATTTTAAACCAAATAAATGTTTTAAAAAATTGTTATTGCAGTTATCTGAAAATATTTTTATAAATCAATTGATTATTCGCATAAGTTACGAATAATCGATTGAAATTATGGACAATAAGATAAAAAAAATAAGTTTCCATACATTTATTTTATCGAGTAATCGAATAAATTTGGAATACTTTTTCGATTATGTGAACCCTGAACGAAAAAAAATATAATTTTAAGCTTGTTTGTTTAATTCGAAATAATATAGAATAAAAATTATTTTATTTACTGTACCAGAAAAATGTTTAATTGATTGAGTTAAAATTTTTTTCAAAAAAAATATTTGAAAATTTTTATTCGTTTATAAATTTTATTCGTTTTTTCGAAATAAATATAAATATTCTTTTTTCGAAAAAAAGCTTTTGTCAACTATTTTAGGCCAAGTAAGGGATTAAAAAATTTTTTTATCAGTTATATCAAATTATTTTAATTTTCAATAATATATTATTCGCTTACCTGACGAGTTGGTGAAAATAAAATTTCTTTTCGATTTTTTTGTAAAACTCAATAGGTTTCATTTTTTTTTTCATTTTTAATTTAAATTTTTTTCAAATTAAAAATAAATTTTTTAAAAATTTTATTCGATTATAAATTTTATTCGTTTACTAGCATAAATATAATATAATATTGAATAGCAAATAATTATTTTAATTATTGTGACAAAAGTGTTATCAATTGATCGCGTTCAAAATTATTTAAATAAAAATAAAATTAAAAAAAAATTTCATTCGATTAAAATTTTTTTTCTGTTATTCGAATAATTATAAATTTTTTTTTAAACAGCTTTTGCGTAATTATTTTAGGACAATTAAAGGTTTTAAGAAATATGTAGTTTTCAGTTATCTGACAATATTTTAATTTTGCAATAATCGATTAATCGCTGGCAAAAATAAAATTTATTTTCGAGTATTTTAACAAGTAGTGTTTCTAGTATGTTGCAAAACAATTATTCCTGAGTTTACTTAAGCGAATAATTTAAATTTTTTTCGATTATCCGAACCCATTAGGAGAAAAAAAATTTAACATTAAAGTTTTTTTATTCGATTAAATATTGAATAATAAATTATTATTTAAATAATTGTGCCAGAAAAATTTTTATTAATTGATGTTAATATTTTTCAAAACAAAAATACTATTTGAAATTTTTTTATTCGATTAGAAATTTTATTCGTTCATTAGAATTCGTTCATTCGAAAAATTACCTTTCAATAGCTTAGAAACAAATAAATTTTTTTTACCGGAGCAATCTAAAAATATTTTAATTCTTAACCGATTATTCGCATGAGTGGCGAATAATATTTTTTTCCAAAACTTTTGAAAAGTAATGTAAAAAATAAGTTTCCAGAAATTGGTTTTTTTTGAATAATCGAATAAATTTCAAATTCTTTTGCGATTACCCAAACCCTGAACAGTTAAAAAAAAATTTTAAGTTTGTTTTCTTTTAATCAAATTTTTAGTATTTGTAAATTTTCGAAAAATTTTACTCGATTATTATTTTATTCGTTTATTCGAATAAATATTTTTTTTCTAAAAATTCGTTTGTCAAACATTTAAGGACAAATAAAGATTTAAAAGAAATCAGCAATTTTATCTGAAAATATTTTAATTTCAATCGATTATTCGCATGAGTGGCGAATAAATTTTTTTCAAGTGTTTGAAAAGTAACGCTGTAATTATGTACAAAATATATTTTCCGTGATTATTTTTTTCGAATAATCAAAAAATTTAAAATTATTTTTCGTTTATTCGAACCCTGAAACAATAAAATTTTAAGTTTGTTTTCTTTTATTCGATTAATATCGAATAAAAATTATTATGTTTGTTATGCCAAACGAACTGTCAATTGATCGAGTTAAATTTATTTTTTTAAATGAAATAAAAGTTTGCAAAAATTTTATTTGGTTATAACTTTTATTCGTTTATTTGAATGAATATATAATTTTCTTTTCGAAAAACTGCTTTCGAAATTTATTTTAGGCCAATAAAATTTATTTCAAGGTTTTTGCCAAGTGGCGTTGTAATTACGTTCAAAAACAAACTTCCAGAAATTTTTTTCTTCGAATAATCGAATAAATTTCATATTCTTTTTTGATTATCCGAACCCATAACGAATAAATAAAAAATAATAATAATATTTTAAATCACGATCGATTATTTTTATTATTATTATTTTTGTTCTAAATCGAAAAATAATTATTTTGAATTCGGTTGTGTCCTTTTTGGCGACTTACAAGCTTTTAAAAATTTCTGTTGCCTACTTTGGGGCAAAGTTAAAAAAATTTAAGAATTAAGGTTCTTCTTTATTATTCGTGTGGATGAGGAATGAATAATTTTATTCTTCATATTTAGGAGACTCTGGAAATGGGTTTAAATTAACATTCTCTCGTTGTACCATAAATAAAATAGTCGACGCCATTTTATTTCAAAAAGTTTCTGTAATATGAATTCTAACTTTTTATGCATTTTATAATCACATATTTTTTATATTCATCTATCACAGTTTTCCTTTAATTTATTTTTTCTAGCCATTGCCTACTATTAGGATTCTCTAATTATGGTTTTATTATTTTTATTTTCTATTTATACAAAGTTTGCTTGTATTTTGTTTGTTTGCTTTGCAAACATTTTATATCATTTGATATCTTTTTATGTACTTTTCTCAGTACAAGGCCACTTACAACTTTATAGTTATGTAAATATATGTTTGTATACAGCTGCAATTGGGATTTCTATGTCATACAGTGTGAAATGAAAACAGTAAGTAAACTTTAAGAGGACATGTAAACTAAAAATTATCTTGCATTTGTAAAGTTTTACTGCTTCAATTTTATGCTCCCTACAATATCCCACATCGTACATTTTATAATATAAAATTTCAAATACATATGTACATGCCAAATTAATTTTAAATCATGTAGAAAATTAAAAAAAATTAGGGAAGTTTTAAGAGAAAAATAAAGTTTAAGCAAAATTAAGAATAAGCCTGTCTCCCATATGTCCTTAATTTGAAAAACTAAATTTTAACATTAATTTTAATATGCTTGAAGCGAAAGCTTGTACGTAACTACTTGTAGAATTACGTAATTAAGTGTCCTTTTAAATTTTGTTGTAATCTCTGCAAGGACATAACTGCCTCCCATATATCCTTTATTTTTAAAAGCTGGTTTTAAGATTATTTTAATATAGTAAAACTCTCTGCTAAATTTTATTTCAAGATGCGCAAGGATATGCTTACCTGGCATAAATACTTCATGCCAAAAATTTCATTTTAACATCTAATGTGATTAGAAAGCGGCTAAAATTTTAAACAGTTTGGAAATAGTTAATTTAAAACATTTTATTTTATTTAGAGCAGCAACAAGGTCACCTTTAAAATATTCTTGATTTGTGAAAACTCAATTTCAAGCACAATTATAATTCAGCTGCATTAAAAGCTTGTAACTATTTATATTTTTATATACTTAAGATCCCTGATGAATTTGGTTATATTAGGAGCATAAATGTAACTGTCGCCCATATATCCTTTTTCTTAAATAGTAAATTTTATCTATAATCACAGTAACTAGGCAATGTAAACTGTTAGTAATTCTTCCAGTAGCATCACTAAGCTTTCTTTTAAATTTTTTGCACAAAACGGGTTAAGGACATGCTTAACTCCCACATATCCTTATAATGAAAATATTGTATTTTAGCTACAATTATTAATGTAACGCAAGGAAAGTTAGTAACTACTTAAAGATAAGCAGAGTTAAGCTTCCTAAGGATTTTCACAAAAGTAGCAATAAGGATAAGAATAGATGTCAAATGTCCTTAATGTTAAAAATTAAATTAATGCCAAATTTTTCAACTTAATATTTATAGAACTGAACAGTTTAGCATTCCGCTTAGTTTTGTTGCAATCGGTGTCAGGAGATGCTTAACCCCTATATGTCCTTAATATAAAAAAATTATATATTATTAGCAATTATGAAAATAGTTTAACGAAAATTCATAACTATTTCTATAATGATACATTCAAGCTCTATAAGCGGTTTACAGCTCAATGCGGGCAAGGACACTCCTATCTTCCATATATCCTTTATTTAAAAAATAATAATTTTCTTGGCAATTATGATGAGAATGCAACGAGAACTTATAACTATTTCACTAATGATATATATAACCTCTGTAGCAATTTTAGGCTTAAGTGGTACAAGGACACACCTACAGCCCATGTATACTTAATTAAAAGAAAATTATTTTTGTTACTTCGCTCATGCAATTACGACAAGAATGCTGCGAAAACTCGTAACTACTTCATTAATGATATATTTAAGTTCTGTAGCAATATTCGGTTTAAGCGGTCTGAGGACATAAGTAGCTCCTGTATATCCTTTATGAAAAAAACAATTAATTCTGTTAGCAATTATAACAAGAATGCAGTGAAAACTATTTGTAACTATTTCAGTAATGATGCACTTAAGCTCTGTAGTGATTTTTAGGTGAATAGGTTCAAGGACACACATGCCTCCCATATATCCTTAATTTAAGAAAAAAAGTTAACTTTTTTTGAAATTATTATTAGAATGCAGCGAAAACTTATAATTGCTTCTGTATCGACGCACTTAAGCTCTGTAGTGGTTTTCAGTTCAAGGACACACATCCCTTCCATATATCCTTTATTGAACAAAAAATTTAACTTTGTTTGAAATTACAGTAAGAATGCAGCAAAAACTTGTAATTGCCTCTAAAATGCTATATTTAAGCTGTATAAAGACTTTCAAATGAATAAGTTGTATGATATTTATACCTCCCATATATCTTGGATTTTACATATGAAATTCTGGTCAAGTTTTTTATGGTAACTATTTCCGAAATAGTTACGTTAAGAGCTCTGGTGAATTTCAACTTAAGTAATGCAAGGATTTATGACTTTCTCATATATCCTTTATTTTGAATAATTGAAAAATTAGTCAGATATGTAATCAGAATGCAGCGTTACAGCTTAACGCTATTTCTAAAATCATAGAGAAAATAACATTTCATTTGAAACATGTGAAGTTTAACGTATGTGTATGGTATGTCCTTAATGTTTCATATTAGATTATGTCTAAATTTTTTAACAAAATAATGTGAAAACTTATGCATTATTTTTGAAGTTATGTCGAAGGACTTTTTCGAGAACATTAATTCTATGTACATCGATAAGCAATATGTGAAATTCAAATTACAATCTGTGCCAGAATGTGGCTAACTGATGCATGTCCTTGAATTTACAAATAAAATTTCAGCTTGTGATAAACGGTATTTATTTCAAAACATTTTAGCTTAACCTGTTTGGTAAATTTCACTTATATAAATTGAAGGACATGAATTCTTTTCATATATCCTTAAATCAAAAAAAAAATATATATATATATTTTGCGCATGGAATTAAACTCTTTACGTGGCCATGAATATTATCTATGGTACAAAAGATCCATCAGGTGTCGCAGTGCCGGTCTTTGGACCAGATCTTCTCCCCCTATTCTATTCTATGTAGGAAGCAAAATTATTTTAATGTTGCTCCCAAAAGTAGGCACTAAATATTTTACAATAGTATTTATAAATATTTCGAAAATAGTTTTATTAATCTTCCAATGGAGAACTAAGTTAAAATGATTGTGTATTTTTTTATGTAATTAAAATAAATATATCGCTTCTTTAATTTTATACAATTTCGGTTTTTGCGATGATATGTTTAGTAAGTTTTATTATCTTAAATATTGCTACTTTGCTTAACAAATTATTTCAATTGTAGTGCTTCCCTTAGCTTTTGATTTAATTTTTAATTTTATAACACATGATTCGTAAAAGTAGAATAATTTTATTAGTTTGCCACGTGTTTAAAAAATATTCAAAATTTTTTTGTTCGCTTCCTAAAACTAGGCACCATATTTTTATATTATTTTAATGTCCACTGTGTTGTTCCTCATAAAGCAATTCCTTTTTTTCTCCCTGTCTCTCTCTATCCCTGCTAATTGTTAATAATTTAATTTATTTTTTTTTTTTTTTTAAATTATGTTTACGAGCGCACATATTTCTAAGTCTGTTGTAAATTTTATGTTCTCATATTTAATGTGATGCGGGTAAGTTGATAATGAATGCGTTTTTCTTTTGTTAAGTGCTTGTCTTTTTTTTTTGCAATTTTATTTATTGCGCCATTAAATTGTTGTTGTTCATTTGCAAGTAAATGAAGTGAAGTTGGTAACAAGTGACTCTGACAGTGTTGGTTGGTGAAGGCCTGATATGGATGTTAAACATTATATATGTATGTACATATGTCTTTCGGGGCTGCTGTTGGGCTGTTGTTTGTAAGTGATGGCATAAATTTAGAGTTTTTTCGGCATATCCTTCAAACATAATAGCGATAAATTTATTGGTTTGTTTTTTCTTGTTATTGTTGCAGTTCTCCCTAAGGATTTTTAAGATTAGATAAATATTTGCTTAGCTAAACAAATGGTTAATTATAAAAATTTTTGGGTTCATTGAAACTCAGGCAATTTGTGAATTAAAATATAAGAAATATATTTCATATTTTTTTTAGCCTAAGTTTATTTTCTTTAATATTGAATTATTGTTAGGAAAATTAATTTTTATTTTAATGTTATTAAATTAATAAAAAATTCAATATCAGAAATAATTTTAAGTCAGGCTTAAGTTCAGTAATTTCAATTCTTATTGAATGAAATATTTTTATTAATTAATGTGAGTATCTAAAGAAGAAAAGAAAAATTAAACTTAGACTTTAAGCTGGGGGAAATACCGATACTTTTCTGTGCAGCCACGCACTTCATCAGCACCCTAGTCTATCTACTTGGGTAGAGATTCTTGTTAACATCAGCTATTTAACTTAAATTTTCAATGAAACGGAATATGAGAAACGATTGTTGTGTATACAATTTATTTACCTTTGGTAAACACATTTATAAGTATCACTATTAATTTTCTGTTTTTCCATTTTTTCATTTTTCTATTTAGGCTAGCACGAAATTATTTTTATTATTATTTTTTTATTATTATATTTTAAGTATTTCAAAAAAATAAAACTGAAAAAATGTGCATTTCTTTGTTAAAAAACATGTATACGTATGAAAAAAGAAAGCATGTTTTCTTAATTTATTGTTTTTCTTCCATTAAGCCACATAAATTCAATTTTACTGGCAAGTAATTTTGTTTTTTCTCATATATGATCAGAGATGGAAAGTCGAATTCTTGTATTTGTTAATGAAATAAAATTAAAAAAGTATGAAAAATGCATAAAAATGGTAAATATACATGAAACTGTGTAAAGAATTGCATATTAAATATTAATTTCTTAAAAAATTGCAATTTAAAATACTATCAAACAAAATACATCAGAAAAAGGACAATTGTATTATGATTTCCATCTATGGTTCTGATATGAATAAAATTTTCTTGCAAGTTTTTACAAATAACGCGTTCATTTCATATTTGGGAGAGTAATTTTGTAAATTTCTGCCTTACTCTCTCGTTGCTAGTTTCTGCTCGGAAAGTAAATGAGCAGACCTATAGTTTATTTTTTATTTTTATTGAAACAGTTTGTAAAATTATATACTATACTGATTTTATATTTTGCTTTATTTGGTTATATTATATGGCCGGCGCTAAGGCGCCGCTGGCCAGGATTCGCAGGTTTATATGCAGAATCCTTTATTTTAATAAACCAATGTGCCGATTTAAGGCATGAAATAATTCTATCTTTATTTTTGATTTATACTGCCTTAAATACTATTTTACAAAAATATTCTTACACAACTAGTAGCCTACATAATCATACATTTAATTCATCAAAAACCCTTTTCACTAATTCAGCAGTTTATTGCAATTGCCAAATAGTCAAGCTACAAAGTATTTGTTAGTTTATTAATAAAAGTTAGTGTGTCAGTACGATCAATGAAAATTTATCGTTTTGTTCCGTTTGTTTTTTCTTTTAAAAAGCAAAAGAAACAAAAGAAACAAAAGAAAATAAAAGAGGACAAAAGGTGCGTTCAGACGATGCTACACTACAATACAATTTTAATTTTTTGATTTTAATTCAAATACCAGAAGATTTTATTTTAAAAACGCATCATTTCTATTTGAAAAATTTTTATTGTTCATTAATCTAATAAAAGTTGAAGCTAAAAACCAACTCTGGCAACACTACTGATGTATATGCGAGTGTAAGATCACATTATGGCTTCATTTGTTGCGCCAAAAATTATGTGCACTAAATATTTTATTAAATTTAAGGGATAAAACTTATCACCTTGAGTTATAAAAATATTTCCAAGCTCTTTACTATTATAAAAATTTGATAAATAAAAGTTGTTTTGCAACGAAATTCACATTAATAATTTAGGCTGGTACCTCGTGCACTATGGGTTGCTCCTAGCACTTTGAGAATGGCTCTATATTATTCTTAAAATTCCTTAAGAATCGCTCTGCATTATTCTCAAAGTGCTGGAAGCGACCCATTGTGCATGGGGTACCCCACTAAATTATAAATATGCATTTCTTTGGAAAACACTTTTACTTCATTTCATTTGTCTCAGAATAACTAAAAATTATTTTAAATATTTTTCATTTACACGATTGAGAATTCCATGTCTAAAGGTTACATAGTTCCAAGAAAATCTACTTACTTATTTAAGGATATGAAAAATATCTCTCAGCCCTTCGCACATATTTACATGCGTCCGTCAGCCTGCACTCAAACATGACTCTGAGACTAGCAAAAATATGCACAACAATCACACAAAAACTCGGGCACATTTGTGTGTGTGTGTGTGTGTGTGCCAGCAGGATATAATAATAATAAAAATATCTTTAGAATTTAAAAAAAAGAAGCACTTAACCCAGGATATTGAAGGACAGAGAATAAAAAAAATTGGTTTTTCACATGTACATAGATTCATTTATGCATACAAAATAATATAGACAAGAAAATCTGCTGATGATGCAAGAAATGTGAAAAATAAAAAATAAATTAGAAAAAAAATTTAATAAATTTTACTTTTGTTAGACCAAGTGAAAATATTTGGTTTAATTAAAATTGTTAAAAAAAAAGAATTTAAGTTTTTTTAAGGTTTTTTATGAACAATATTTTAGCTTTTTTTTTGTAAAATTTATAACGTTTTTTTTGCTTATAAAATTTTAGTTAGAAAGTATAAGTAAAAAAACCACGTCCCTTAGCAGGCTATTTTCCTTATCAAATTCGCCGTGCATATCAAATTCGCCGGTGGAGGCTTTGGTACACGAATTGTGTTCACTAAATAACTTCTTAAGGCAGCTTAGTCCAGCTCACAACTGCCTTAAACTTTCATTTTTATCAACCAGATTTTTATTAATCCCTTTAAAATTATTCTCTTGTTTTTTTTGTAATTTTTTGTAGCTGCCCTCATGTTTATTCACAGTAGTTTCCTACAAACAAACACTTCCTGCCACTAACAGTGCATGCATAAAATATATCAGTTTCTTAACATTTAAAAAGCTTAAAAAGCTTATAAAAACTGAATATAAAATATTAAAAAAATATAATTTTTTTAAACGAAATAAAAAACTAAAAAATATCACATTCTTTGAATTTTATTACAGTAGCACAAAAAGCTTCCTACCCCTCATATATCCTTTTTTTAAATTTTGATTTTTTTTACAATCAAAGTGAGTAGACAATTATCCCTAAATAAGTGTAATTAAGCATTCTGAAAAAATTCTCGTAACAAAACGTGACAAGGATATGTCTACTTCCCATACATACTTATATTAAAAATTCATATTAAATTCTTAACTTAAACTACAAATGAAAAGTAAAGAAAGTTTATAACTAGTTTAAAAATTACACCTGTAAGATGTGGAAGGAGTTAAGATTTTTTTTAACAAGGACACATCCAGCTCTCATATATCCTTAAAATCAAAAATTAAATTTTTATTAAAACATCTAACTAAATATTTAAAGAACCTAATAATTTAGCTTTCTGCTAAGTTTTATTGTGATCTATGCCAGCATATGCTTAACTCTCAAAAGTCCTTAATGTAAAAAATAAATAAATTTTATGAAGAATTATGTAAAAAAATTCAGGGAAAACTCCTAACTACTTCATTAATGATACATCAAAGCTTTGTAGTGATTTTCAGCTTAATAGGTTCAAGGACACATTCCTCCCATATGTCCTTAATTTAGAAATAAAATTAGTTTTGTTAAAAATTCTGATAAGTATGAAGCGAAAATTGGTAACTACTTTTAGAATGATACATTTAAGCTGTATAGTGAATTTCAGTTCAATAGATGCAAGGACACACTTACCTCCCATATATCCTTAAATATATATATTTTTTTAAAATATAAAAATAATGCATTGAAAAGCCATAACAACTTAGTTAACAATTCATTTAAACTCTCTACTGAGTTTTAGTGAAATAAGTTCAAGGAAACGCATCACTCCCATATATCCTTAATATTAAAAAATCCATTTTGCTAGCAGTTGTGATACGAATGCATGGAAAATTCATAGCTACTTCTAGAATGATATATTTAAGCTCTGAAGTTTTTTTTTTTATATCAATAGGTTCAAGGACATATATACCTCCCATATGTCCTTGATATAAAAAATTTACTTTTTTTAAGACATTATGAAAACAACGCTAAGAAAATTCATATCTTCTTTTTAAATGATGCATTTAAGTTCTGTTGTGAGTTTTAGCGCGATATTTCCAAGGAAACATATCCCTAACATATATCCTTAACTAAGAAAAAATAATATTATTAGCAATTGTGATAAGAATACAGCGAACTATTTCGTAACTACTTCGTTAATGATACATTCAAGCTTTATAGTGATTTTACGCTTAATAGGTCCAAGGATACACCTACCTCCCATATATACTCAATTATAAAAAAAAAATTATTTTGTTCGTAATTAAATGCAGGGACAATTCATAACTACTTCTAGAATGACACATTTAAAACCTGTAGTGATTTTTAGCCTAATAAGTTCAAGGACACACATCCCTCTCGTATATCCTTAATTTAAAAATAGTTATTTTTACTAGCAATTATGACAAGAATGTAGCTAAAACTCATAACTACTTTTTTATGAAAGATTTAAGCTCTGTGAAGATTTTCCGCTTAACAGCTCCAAGGACACACCTCCTACATATACATACATACATATATAATTAATTAAAAAAATTGTTTTGTTAGCAGTTTTGATAAGAAAATTCATAACTTCTTATAGAATCATACATTTTAGCTGTAAAAAGGACTTTCAGCTTAATAAATACAAGCACATTCGCACCTCCCATATATCCTTTATTTGAAAAGACTAATTTCTAAATAGAATTTACTAATTTCTAAATATAATACACTAAAACTCTTGGCTAAATTTTACTTCAAGAGGAGCAAGAACATATCTACCTGGTATAAATCCTTAATGCCAAAAATTTTATTTTGGCTTTTATTGTGATCAGAAAGCAGAAAAAAAATTTAATACAATTTTGAAAGTAGTGAATTTGAAAGATTTTAATTTCATTTAATACACAAATTGACATTTTTGAAAATATCCTTGATTTGTAAAAAACTCAACTTCAGGCACAATTATAATCCTGCTGCCTTCAAGGCTTGTAACTCTTTGTAAACGTATCTACTAAAGGTCTCTGTTGAATTTGGTTTTATTCAGAGCATAAATGCAACTGTCTACCCCATATTCTTTTTTTAAAATATAATTTTTTCCACAATTGTAATAAGCAGACAACGTAAACTGTTAGTTAGTGCTCCAGTAGCATAAATAAACTTTATTTAATTTTTTTTACAAAACAGGAAAAAGGACATGCTTACCTCTCATATGTCCTTCTATTGAAAATATCTATTTTTTAGTTAAAATTTTTAATGAAATGCAGAAAAAGTTATTGGCTGCTTGAAAATTTGAATAGTTAACCTATATAAGGAATTTCATAAAAATAGCAGCCATAATATGCATAGATGTCAAATGTCCTTAATGCTAAAATTTAAATTAAGGCCAAAATTTCTAACTTTATGTGTATAGAATTGAAGAGTTTAACATTCGAATAAGTTTTATTGCAATCGGTGCCAGAATATGTTTAACTCTCAAATGTCCTTAATGTAAAAAATAAATAAATTTTATAAAAAATTGTATAAACAATGCATGAAAAACTCATAACTACTTCATTAATGATACATTTGAGCTCGGTATTTATTTTCAGCTGAATAGGTTCAAGGACACACATTCCTCCCATATGTCCTTAATTAAAAAAAAAATCATTTTGGATGCAATTATGACAAGAGTGCAGCGAAAATTCATTATCATGAACACAACGCAACCATAACTCATAGCTACTTCTTCATTAATGATATATTTAAGCTCTGCAGCTTTTTTCGGCTTAAGAGGTCCAAGGACACACCTACCTGGCATATATCCTTAAAAAAATGATATTTCATTAGTTAATATGAAAATAATGTAACGAAAACTTATAACTACCTTTATAATGATACTTTTAAGGCCTGTGGTGATTTTCAGCTTAATGGGGACAAGGACACACTTAGCTCCCATATATCCTTAATATAAAATAATAGAATTTGGCATTAGTTATTTGAAGAATAAAGTAAAAATTCATAACTACATATTTTTTCGAATCAAAACAAAATTTACAGAATTACAGGTATTACTATATTAACGCCTTTTTCTTAGTCTATTGCAATTAACGCCATTTGTTCTTTAAAAATATAGGCGGGCCCACGCCAATTCCAATTTTATTTCATTTGTCATGCGCTTCTACTTACGAAACTCTAAACATTTATTAGATTTTTTCTGTGGCACATATTTGGCGTGAACAAAAAAGGCAACATACGATCCTTTAAGTATAAGCAGTGTTGCCAGCTTTGATCGCATAAGTACTGCCAGTGTTGCCCGCTTATGTTTAGGCAAACAATTTGGCATCTTAAAACTGCACATTTGGTAGCTATTCACATGTAACGTAACGCTCCATTGTTGGAAGGGGGGGGGGAGGGTTAATGTTTAGAAAATGTATGCTGAACATTTAGTAAAAAGCTTTATGAAGGTTGGACAAGGGGCGGGAAGGAGGGAAAACAGCGTTACGTAATGTTTGAATAGCCCTTTAAGAAACTGAACAATTTTAAATAATTTAATTTTAGTTGACTCTTAACATTAAAGTTTCCAAGTTTTATATAAAATTTGTGTCTGAAAAATATCCCATCCCTCTGTACTCCAGCAAATAAATGATAAATTGCATTTGAAAAAAAAGGCTTAACTGGTTTTAAATTTATTTTGTCTACAAAAACTATTTATTTTTAATAAAAAATAAAATAAAAACGATTACTCAAAATAAGCACTGTGCTATAAATAAAGTTTAGAAAACAGCCAGCACAGCGTAAACACTATAACACATGTTTTGAAAGCAACACTAGTTAATTATAAAATGAAAAACTATTTTGTTGTAGAATTTCATTTTGTTTGCAAATGTGTTTTAATAAAAATAAAAATAAAAATTAAATGAAATAGTCCAATTAAATTTAAAATTTTTACATTAAATGCATAAGTTTTTTTTAATTCGAAAAAAAATTAGTCTGACTCTTAAAACTTTATTTTGTTATATTGTTAATTTATTATATTGTTAACGATGATTGTTAATAGGACAATGGCTGCTTCGAAGTTGGCCTATAGTTTTAAAAGGAATTTAAAGAATAGCAAACTTCTTTTTGTGGTAGATCTTTACTTTTCTCATAATAATATATAATTTAAGTTTATTAATGAATATTTCTAAAGCTTTTTAAAATTCTACGTCCGAGCAGTTAAAGTTAAAAAAAATTGTTTAGCTTATGCTTTTTTATATCTTTCTTTCCTTTGCTTTTTTTATTCATGCTATCTTTTTTCTTTCTCACACAAACATTGAGCCACAATTCAATTGCTTGCTGGCTCATTCATTCATTCATCCATTCATTCATTCATTTATTTGTGTTTGCAACATGAAATTTTCCATTCAGTGGATATTGGATTTCGTGAAGTTTGTTGAACCTGAATTTAATTTAAATTTGGCGTTATCTCTGGTCTCCTGTATGCTGCTTTTACTATAAAGTAAGGTAGTTTTTTTTGTAGAAGCAGTAACCAGGAAAAGTGCAAACGAATAGAAGTACAGTGCCAGGCAAAAGTATTTACACTTAGTTTTTAATACCTCATTTTTTAAATTAATATGACAAACTAAAGGAATTATATGTAATCTAAAGAAGTTTTTAACATAATTAACTTGTTCGCTTATTATTTAAGCTGAAAGTCAGTACAGCGCATTCTACTAAGTTCATACATTCTACGCTCTCCAATATTTCAAATCTAACAATGTCTCTCTTACGCTGCTTGTAGGGGCCAAAGCATAGCTGTTAAATTTCGATTACGACTAGTAATCAGTTAGATTACGTTTTAAAAATAATTGTACTGATTTTATAAATCCCTTTAAAAGAATTTCTGATAGATAATTGATTACGATTACTAGTAATCGAAAAGTAATCTGAATTACTTGAAATTTCAAAAAATAATTAAAATGAATCGAAAGTAATCAAAAATAATCCGACTACTTGCAAAGATTACTTTTGATTATTAATAATCAAAAAGAATTAAAAGTAATCTTTTAAAGTAATGGGATAATTTTTTAATTACTTTTGATTATTTTGGATAGTTTTTTGTAATTTCAAGTAACTCCATTATTAGTAATCGTAATCAGTTAATAATCGTGCTAAATTGAATATAATCGTAATTTAATCATTACTTCAGCTTTCCAAAAAAAAGTAATTAAATTAGTAATCAGTACCATTAAAAATCATAACTTAACAGCTGTGGATTAAAGGCGGTGATTTCGTGGATTAATTAAAAAATTTCAAGTACCATGAAGACTAAAAGTACTCGCTTAAAGTTCACAAAATTCTGAATCACTATGCAAAAATTAAATGTCACATTGGTAAAAAAAATTATAACGCGTTAAAGTTGAGAATTGTAAGAGAAGTAATTTTGAAAAATTAATAAATCTAACCATGAAGTTTAGGTATTCTTTCAAATGATTTCATTAAATTTGTAACATAATTTTTTTTTAAAGTAACATTCATTCAATGAATGCCTACTACTATTACTAAGTGTTATCTTCTTTCTGGAAGGGATATAGATAGAAAAGACAGTTGGATGAAGGAAGTGCTAGAGAAAAGCTTAATTTTTTTACAACTCTGGTTTTTTGCAAGTTCATTTTGCATAAGACAGAGCAGCAGCGCCTCTGGTGTCAATGAGAAGTATTGAATTTTCGAAGTTGTGCATAGTAGCCATTTTATTGGTAATTTTACATCGAATATGATTCTGGAGGAAGGAGGGCGCTCTGATATTACATTAGGATTGGTATCTGCTGCAGCCGGTGTAGTTAAGTGACCTATGCCTTCCTTTATCACTTGAACTTTCCGACAACAGCTATTACAGTTAAATGCGTGGTGTTTGTTATTAAATGACTGTCGGAGACAAGGATCTAACCCAGGACTTCAGCCAACGCCATCTTCAAATATTTTTGGAAGTGCTTTTGTTTTCAATGTTTGTATTGGAAGTTCAATAATACAAATGGATTTTGTTAGTGTAGCTGGACATAAAGTTACAAATTGTAGAAAAATTTATGCTGCGCATCGGTGCGTCTCAAAAGTTATGCACTATGCACTATTCACTAGTAATAGACTCACGCGTTGAGTTTACCAGCAATCATTTCTCAGTGACTTCTGCTAAAACTTTTATTGTTGTTGTTGCTGTCATTCTTTTATGTAGTTTTATTGGAAAAGAGCAAGTGATGTGATTTTTTTTGGCGTGAGTCACGCTTGAGTCACGTATGAGTCACGCGTGAATTTTTATATTTAATAATTTATACAAAAAAAAGTGTGTGATATTAGCTAACTTTCTTTCAGGCTTTGTTAAATAAATTCTTTTTTTTTTACAATTCCTAGCCGCAGTCAGTCAAGTCAATGGCAGGTAAAGTAATTTATCAGGAGCGTGTGCGTGAATAAAAAAAATTACTAATAAATGTGTTTACCAATATTCCGTGTTATAGAAAATTTAAGTTAAATAGCTGATGTTAATAAGAATCTCTACCCAAGTAGATAGACTGGGGTGCTGATGAAGTGCGTGGCTGCACAGAAAAGTATTGGTATTTCCCCCATCTAATAAAAGACTAAGTTTAGTTTTTCTTCTCTTCTTTAGAAACTCACATTAATTAATAAAAATATTTCATTCAACAAGAATTGAAATTACTGAACTTATTTCTGATTAAAATTCACTACAGTTCAATTAAAGAATCTAAAAATTATGTATTTTTGCTGGTTTTGTTGGTAAAGCACTGCTTGTATTTACTTCGTTTGGTGCTTTGGTATTTCTGAATAGAAAAAACAATCATTAACAATAATTAATTAATAATCACTTTTAAAGGGGTTGGGGGTAGCCGACTTGCTCCTCGTATTGCCGACAAGATTTTGTAGTTTTTTCTAAGAGTTATACACATCAAATTTAGTGCGCCTCACTCTTGTACCCCCTACACCATCCTATATTGCCAATATTTTTTTGAAAGAGTTACTTTGTTCTAAGACTTAAACAATTCAAATTTAGTGACCCTTACTATTATAGTAATGGAGAGTTAGACCTCGTCCAGACTTGCTATTTTTGTTGCTGCAATTTCTTAAAATTCTGCTTTGAAATTGCATAACTGTCCACATTATGAAATTCAAATTTTGCAATTATGCATTAACAAAACTTCCATTACACCACAAATTTCCCTGAAAAATTAACAATTCTATATACTTTTTGTTAGATTTTTCATTTTCGTAACACTGATGAAATAACAATTGAAATTAACAATTTACGAATTTCAAATCAAAAGAGAATTGTAGAGCACTTGAAACAGCGTACCCTTCCCAATCTTCTCATCCCTCTCTCAATAAACTCAAGATTTGCAGTAACAAAAATAACAAGTCTGTGCTTATGGAAATATTAATTAATCTGCGAAAAAATGTGGTTCGGCCCCACTGTGCGCCACGTTCTTAGCTTAAAAGAATAACAGCTTTATTTTTCCAGCTTTTAAAACAATAACGTTTTCATAGTTTTTGATGTGTGTGTTAATACTTTTGCCTACCACTGTATGTGAGTTATTAAGTAAAATGGAGTTATTCTTTTTTTTTCTTTTAAATAATTTAAACACATATTTGAGGTTATAAAAGATATTGCATACATATTTCATTGGCTTAATAAAAAAATATTTAGTGAAATGGAAATTTGTATTAATATTTTATACCTCAATTTATTAAGTTTTTTTTCACTTTTATTAATTTTTAATAAATGCCAAAGATTTAAAAATTTTCAAGTTATTGAAATTGAATATTGCTGTTGCGTGCTGAAGCCTAAGACAGAAATCTCTCTTCATTTCTATGGCAGATAATATTACGGTCTTAAAATTCAATTTTCTGTGCTTTAAAGCAGAAAACAAGGCAGACTGTTATGGCTTAAAGCAAAAAAAAAAACCACCAGAAAAAATCATGTCCTGTTGTGGTGCCTGGCTAGCAAAACATAGCCACCAAACATTATGTTTTTATGTGCAATCTTTCTCTTTTGTTGTTGTTGTTATTGTAGCTGCGAGTATTGGTTTTAAAACCTCACAGCCAATTCTGAACAAAAAGGAAAAAAATGTCTATGACTTCATTAACATCTTGTAGACTTAAGGATACAATACGCAACGTTCAGCAACAGTTTCCAAACCGAACATTCAGTCAGCCGGCAATAATAGGAAGCAACAACAACAATGCAAAAATGAAATGGTTGGCTTAAAGGCAAAAAGGTTTTCGACCAAAATTTTTGTTTTCCTTTTTCTTATGATTATCTTTAACGCCGGTTGCTGTTTGATTTTGTTTGTTTTTTTTTTGTCTGGGTGAATTTTCAATATACTCGCCCTTGAGGCGGAGTAAAAAAGGTCTTTTTGCAAACGCCATGATTTCGCTCTTTTTGTCACTTTTATTTTAGTTTTATTTGTGTTTATTTTCTTATTCCTCATCAATTTGTGAAGTTCTTTCCATTTTATGTGTTACTTGTACTGAAAGTCAATTAAGCTGTTGGGTCCTTCCAGTCTTACTTTGTACCCACAGGACTTTTGTGCAAAGGAAATGTAATAAAAAAATTATGTGCTGGAAGAAATGCTTCAGTTGTGATAAGAAAAAAAAATTGTTTCATTATAGGTATTTTAGAAATTTAAGCAAATTATTTTTTTTTACTAACTTCCTTCCGGTTACAATCTACGAGATCTTAAATTAATATTTTTTTATTAAAATGGCCAGTGCTATTTATTTCTGAAGAAAAAAATATTTGTCATTTTTTATAAAATAGTTTTGATTGAAAATGAAAACACTTGCTCTCTTGTATTTTATTAACATTGCAATTGATAAGCATTGCCTTCCGTATCACAATAAATATTGAAACATAATAAATATGGAAAATTTTCTTGAAAATTCTTCTTGTCGTGTTTGAGATTTTTAATATATATTTTTTTCTGTTTACAAAATACCCAAGTATATTTACTTGACGTCAAGTCTCTGAATTTATGAATATGAAGAATTTTTGATTTAATTTTTAATTATTATTTTTCGAACTTAATTTGTTGTTATTTGTTAATTAATAATTATCACATGTAATTTGGCTTAAAAAGCGTTACGAACTTTAGCCCGTTAAAATCATATATGAAGATAGATTAAGCAAGGTCTGTAGGAATTTTTTCAAAATACATCAAAAAAATACTTAAATTTCAATGAGTTCGAACGTGACGCGGCAAAATAAAATGAATTTTTATTTTGACTACAAGCTTCACTTATAGCTCTAAGTTTGATTTTGAGCAATATTTCGTTTTCAAAATAATTGCAAAAAACCAAAGCAGTCGCATGTGACAGTCGCATGTGAACAGTCGTTGCTTAGCAGCCAACGATTAAAATCCTAATTTCAGCGAAAGCTGAATAAATATTTTAATTTTGCTAATTTTAGAATACTTTAAACAAAAATTATTTATATATTTTTAGGTTGAAATTAAAGTGTAATCCATGTCACACATGACAGTTTTTTCTATCATGATATGGAGTCTCATTTTCGATTTAATCGTAAGTGATAAAAATTAAACTTTCAGGAGAAAGTTTTTTTTTTGTTTTGTTATAATATTCAAGTTTGTTTTAAAGTCCAGCCCTTATCTTGAAAGTTATCAACAATTTTGAAATTACTCTAATTATAAACTATGGATAGGCCTATAAAATTTTAATATCAATAAAAAATTATATTTTCGATTGCATGTCGCTTACGATAAAATTGAAAATAAGGCTTGATATTTTTATCGTTTCTGTGGCTGTTTCAACGAAACTCTAACCTCCATATTCATAAACTTAAAAGTGAATTTGAAATGTATTTTATTTAAAATTTTTCAAACAAAATTTTTCTAAAATGGATTTAAAAATCATTTTGTTTTTCTTATGAATATGCGGGTAAATAAACAAGCTTAGTAAAAATGATTTAAAATTAAGAAAAGTATATGCTTTTAATTGTTCCTTTATGTCTCTTGGCAACGCGTCTGTGGCGTTGGCTGAAGTATTTAGCGCGTTGTTTACAAAACTGAAGTTCGAGCTCGGTATCTAACAGCTATTAAATAACAATACCACTCATTTTTCTGATGTACATTGTGTCCCTTTGTTGTTGAAGTTGTTGTAGGAAACTTCAGATACTAATCCTAATGTTACACCAGAGCGCCCTCCTTCGTTGTGCAGCAGAATCATCGGCGAAGTAAAATAACCATTAAAATGGCTACTAAACACAGCTTTGAAAGTTTAATATGCCTCATTGACACCAGAGGCGCTGTCACTCTGCCTTATTAAAAATGAACCTTCAAAAAACCAGAGTTGTAAAAGAATGTAAAAGAAAGCTTTCCTCTAGCTATTACTTCACCACCTCTCTTCTCTATCACTATACCTTTCCTAAAGAAGGTAGCACCTGGTTATAGTAGTTGGTATTCATTGTCTGAGTGTTACTTTTCTTTAAAAAAAATTGGAGAATCGTTGTTTTTACGGCTTTTGCAAACGTTTGCTTTGTAAGAGTGGTTTTGTGCTTTTTCGTTATTTTGCACCTCTGCAAGCTTCTGGTGCATTTTTCCTTTTTCTCTTTAAAGGTCAGGATTCACTATCCTACACAATCGAAGGACTTTTCAAAAAATACAACCCAGGTGTGAAGGAGATTATGAAATTTTTTTAAAAGACAACAATAATTCAGTAGATAAATGTTAAATTTTTTCAAAAGCCGTGCGTTTATTTAGGATAGTGATTTATCGTTTAATTTTTTCTTTCAGCCAAAGCATTCGCAATTTTTCTTTGAATTTTAATTTATGGCTTTGTAAAAATATCTCATCTTGCTTCAATATTTCTTTCAAACGTTTGCAACTTTTTTTGTTTTTCTTACAGTTTTTGTTCAAACTACTGCAGTTTTCATGAGGTATGTAAATTGTTTTTTAAATTTAATCTTACGATGTCGCACGTGACAAATTTTTAGCATTTATCTCCAAGAGTTTGCAACTCGCTTTGTTTTTCACAGTTTTTTTACTTATCGGAATTTAGATAATTTTATGGTATGCCAATTGTTTTTAATTTTGTACCTACGATATTGCACGTGACCAACTTTAAATTTTTCTCTCCACTGTTTCCAACTCTCTTAATATTTTTTTTACCGTTTTTGTTCAAATAAATTTAAATAATTTTAAGCTACTTAAATTGTTTTTTTAATTTTACAATTGTTATGTCTCACGTGACCAATTTTCAAGATTTCCCTCCAACGTTTGCACCTTTTTTGTTTTTCACGGTTTTTGCTCATCTGAATTTAGATAATTTTAAGTTATGTCAATTGTTTTTTAAATTTTACATATACGATGTCGCACATGACCAATTTATAATTTATCTCCCCAACGCTTCCAACTGTCTTAATATATTTTTAAAGTTTTTGCTCATATAAATTTAAATGATTTTAAGGTGTAAATTTTTTTAATTTTCAATTGTTATGTTGCACGTGACCAATTTTTAATTTTTTCAGTTTTCATCTGAATTTAGATAGTTTTAAGGTATATCAATTGTTTTTAAATTTTATACTTACGATGTCGCACGTAACCAAATTGAAATATTTTTTTGCAGTGTTTAAAACTCTTATTGATTTTATTTACCGTTTTGCTTTAATAAATTTTAGTAATTTTAAGGTATGTAAATTTTTTATTTTACACTTTATATGTCGCACGTGACCAACTTGATATAGATACGTGGATGACGAATTTTTGCATATTTCAGTAAGGTTGTTAATTTTATTTAAATTGTATTAAATATGTATGTCTCATTGCATTGAGTATTCCAAGCTGAGTCATTAACTCCGTGAAGAAACACGTTCAGGGCTATCATGAATAAAATTCCACATGAAATTTTTTCCACTTTCTAATTAGATTTTTTTGTTTTGCTTATTACTTGCTATTAGTTGGAAATAATTCCACGGAAACATTTCACGTGCAATTTTATTCACGATAATTTTCAACATAGTCAATCCATTTTTTCATGTTTGAGAACAATAAATAATCACTCGGTGTTAAATCTGGAGAATAGGGTGGCTGAGGGAGTAATTCGTAGCCTAATTCAAAGTTTAAAGCGTTGAGCCATGTGAGATGCTCTCACTTACAATCTAAGATCCACTAAGATCAAATCGTGAATTTTTTCACGGATGTTAGAGACCTCAACTGGGCGTCCAGAACGTTCTGCTTGTACGGGCGCAACGAAATGCAGTCTTTCACCATTAAAATTTTTGGTGAAAAGTTCCCATAGTATTAATTAAGTTTAGCTTTGGTTTGAGCAATTTTTTTTTTTCGCAAAAAATAATCACCATTATTCCAGTTGTCAACATCGAGTTCACCTCAATACAATAGCAAAAATTTGGGACTTTTTTACTTACTCGTTCTCTAGAATAATTTTGTGCTATTGACAGTCTATTTCTGTTGCTTGAGGTCTAGAAAATAGCATGAGCCTGTCGATAGCAGTCAGATGTTTTTGACAACGGGTAGACAAGCAAACATTTTTTAGTATTGTATTGACGTGACGTCGATGTTGACAACTGGAATAAGGGTGAATGCGTGATGAGTTTTCTGCATGTAGTTTTGACTTATTGATAACAAATATTATTTTGTAAATGCTGCACGTGATAGCGAAATATACGATTTTGGAAGGTAGCAATTTCCAGTTATTTGCAATCTTATAGTTTCTTATGCATTCTTTTGTGACTCTTTGTTCCTTTACAAAAATTTTAGAAAGCAAAAGTCAATGCAAAAAAATAAACGTGGAAAAGAAATATTCAAATTAAAAAAGTTGTGTTTTTTTAAATAGTTTTGTTTGAGCCTTTTTAGTTTATTATTATGTATTATGTAATTCTCAATAATATTTTGAGAGTTTTTCTTTAAACATGCCGAGTTTTTTTTTCAAGTTTTTCTCAACATTTTTGTTTTGTTGTTGTCTACCTACTAATTTCTATATTTTTCATTTATTCGTTTTAATTTCTTAACATTTTCCTTTTAATCCTTTCCACATTAAAGCAAATTATATTTAAAATAATTTTCATTAATAAAAAAAAACTTAAAACAAAAGTACACTAATCTGAAAATAATTAAGTTAAAATGCGTATATAAATTAAGAGCCAATTTAATTATTATTTAGTTCCAAAGCGAACTTCATTAAAATGAAACAAAATAAAATATTTTCCAACAACTGTAAATTTAAAGGCAAAAAAAAAGAAAATCCTGCCAGAGATCTTCTTGACTTTTAACTAAACATACCCAAAGAAAATTTAAAAAAGAAAAAAAAAACAAATTAAATGTAGATTTAATTTCTACAATACATTTGAATGTTAATGGAAGTGCGTTCTAAAGACTCTTCGTTATCTCGAACATTTCTTTGTAATAAAATGTTAAGTAGTAGACAAAAAGCAAAATAAAAAACAAAAGAAATAATATACTCTGTTAAGAAGATAAGAAAAAAGGCACCGAAATAATTAACAAAGTTGAAAGGATTAAGAAAATTTGAATTAACATTTTTTTTAAACGAGTGCACGCTTTTTAAACTGAATGAAGAAAGTAATTTTCATATCCTTAACAACAGGTGGCTGGGGTTGCTTTTTACACTCTGTAACAAAATTTAGTTTTTTTTTTTTGGTAAAATCATAAGCATGTAAAGAGTGTTTCTAGCAGACGGGACTTCGCAACAATATAAAGGGTCGTTCATTAAGCGTTTCACATCTTTTTATTTAAATAAAACAAAGTGTGTGCATCAGATAATGAGACTCATTTAAAAGGCCTTTCGTTGCCCTTATGTCCAGTTTAATGTTTGCATACTCATGCACACCACTGTAATTGTGTTATACTTTATTTTGCCTACATTTAACTTAATTTATTCATAATTAAATTCTATTTGAATTTTACTTACATTTTAATTGTATTTATTATAATTTTAATTGTAATAATATCAAGTTAAATAAATAAATAAAAATTATTGTAAAATTCGCTCTGCTGACAGGGATTAATAATAAATCAATAAGTAAATTCAGACTTTGATTTCACACACAAATTGGCCACATCGACTTGAGAGTATTTTTAACCAGTTTAACCTCCTACTAGGTTATCAATTCATCTGTATTTTTAAGGTTTCAATTTTGTTTTGGCAGTTCTTTTCAAGTATTTTTAATCAAGGATCTCGACAAAGATTCACTAAAATATATCACACAAAAATCAAATACCCAGCTAAAAAAATTATATATGGTCCATATAATGGAAATATATGGGATTATACATGGCAAAACTATTATATATGAACTAATATATGGACTAATATATGAAATATATTATAACATGTGAGCTCATATATGAAAATTTAATTATGGAGTTCTTCATATGTGGATCCATATATAAATATAAGATTTTATATATGGAGCCATATAAGAATGTATGCATAAATGATATCTCACATAAGATCGTTTTTGCAATCAAAAAAGCTTGGAATTTTATCACTGCTGAATTGGAAATCCATTAGAAAACACACACGGTATGCAAAGTTTATATGCGTACGCTCAAGGTTTAAAAAAGAAAAACTTTTTTCTATATTTATGATTTGAACGGGCTAAAGTTCGTATCGCTTTTTAAGCCAAATTACATGTGATAATTATTAATGAACAAATAAGATCCAAGTCAGTTGTAAATATTCTGACAACACATAGTTGAACGGAACAGCCGGCCGTTTTCGAAGGCCACTAAACCTTCATCATCAGCGTTCTTCTGTGTTGGTCCACTGTGTGCGGTGTCAGTTGTTGTAAATTTCTGCGTTAAGCTATGTACAGACGATTGTCAGATCTTACAATATTGTCAGATCTGTCAATGTGCTGGCAATGTACTGGCAATCGAAAATTGCCAGTACAATATTCCTTGTCAGTTCACACGGTTGTAAGAAAATCTTACAATTTATTGCCAGACGGTTGTATGGCAATAAATTCATCTGACAAAATCGTCAGTCGAAAAATTGTCAGTTCACACGATTGTCATATGCACAAATTGTCAGATCTGTTGTTATGCGTTGCCAGACTCAAAGCATTTTTTAGAAATTATTAAATATCAATCGTTTGTGTTTGTGTTTGTGTTAAATGTAAAAAGTGAATGTATAAATTATTATGGACCATAAAAAAGCAATTGCAACGATTTTGTGTGCATATAGTTTATTATAAATGTTTTATTTAATATCAAGGGTGTGCAGTGTTGCCCATAGAAATAATTCTCTTACAATGACGCCATTGTCAACTGACAATATTAAAATGTCTGACAAATATCTGGCAAAAATTTTACAATGTGTTCACACGATTGTAAGATGTCTGACAATTTTGTCAACTGCTAGTCTTTCAATATACTGACAATGCTTTTCTGGCAACGAAGTCTGTTCTGTTTGTCAGTTCTGTTTGTCAGTTCACACGGTTGGAAGAAATTTTGAGCACATTTTACTGGCGTTATTGTAAGATCTGACAACCGTCTGTACATAGCTTTATATACGAAACTTTCTTGCAAATGGAATACGTGAATTGTTTTGATTCATCGTATTTCAATTTGCTGAAACGTGTTATGTAATGAAAGCCCAAATTTACCAACTCTAATTTACAACAGACTTACCATTGTCGTTTATTCTTTACTAACTATGCACATGCTAGTTAATTTGCTTATTTTTGTTCTACTTAAGACAAACTTTTTTGGTTTGTTACTATTAAGTATATTTATTTAATTTTTGCCACAGGCCCACGGCTATTAATTTTAGTTAATTTTAATTATTAGTTTTCGAACTTAATTTGTTTCTATATTTATGATTTGAACGGGCTAAAATTCGTGTCGCTTTTTACATTATTACATTACATCACATGTGATAATTATTAGTGAACAAATGACATCATCATTATAAAAAAAAACTTTTTGTTAAAAAAACCATTCTTGCATGATTTTATACATTTTGGCCTCATTTAATATATCAATAAAATCATAGTCATAAATCAAAGTCATAAATTTTATAGAAAATATCATAATTCTCTAGATAAGAAACAAAGTTCATATTACTGTATTGAATACTATTGTTAGAGGGATTATATTTTCTTTTATAATTAATTGCATTAGTTTTTAATCTGATTTCTTAAGCTAAATGTTATGTACGAATATGATTTATGTGTTTTTTAAATAATTGATTCACCTTTTGATGAATGAAATGACTTTTAGTTCGTTTGGAATTATTTGTCCAAACAAATGTTTCATTAAATACAACCACTCTCTATCTCAAGTCTAAAAAAATATAATTTTAGTAATTTAATTTATTGCACAGCAGTACGCTTTTGTGAATCAAGAGTGTATGAATATTAACTTTTCATACTGTGGAGGGAATTTACACATACATGTATGAAAATGTATGAATATATGCCCATATACCCTAATTTTTCGGATCCGAACCATATATGGGATATCATATATGTTCCATACATATTTTTTAGCTGGGTAGTAAGTCCTTGAATACACTTAAGTGCCAAAGTCAACCTCAACATTAAATGTATTTGGTTCGAAACTTTAAATGCGCATTAGGGTTAGTTTGCCCAGGTTTCTTTTTTTCGAATGATCCTTAAGGATATTTAATGGTTTAAGTTGCTCGTAGTTGGGTTTTTTTATTTTAAAAATTTTTTTACTTGTGTTTAATATTTGCTTTGTACACATAAAGTGCCAAATGTATTGATTGTGGTCCTAGAGTTTTTCTTTTCCCAGACTTTTTTAATTTCCCGGGAAAGTAGCAATGATTTTAAAATTTCCAGGGAATTCCCAGGAACGACAAAAAATATTCTTTAGTTTAATTAGTGCTTTTTTGGGAATTTTTATAACTTAAGTTTAACATATGTTAAAATTATTATTTATTATTTATGCAGTAAAATATTTTTTTATTAAAAATAAGAAACACCAAACCCTTCAATAATCAATTTCAATGTATTTTTAATAAAAAATTATTCACTGAATAAGTAAAATAATAATTTTGGATTATTAGTGTGTTAACAAATATTTAACTTAAATTCTTTAGTTTAGTTGATAAAAAAAATAAATAATAATTCAGAGAGAAATAATAATAACGTTTTACAAAAATAATCAAGTGACTGAAATAATGTTTCTTTATTTTCATTGTTAATAAATATTAATTAATTTAAAATGCGATTTTGAAGATATTTCTAGTTACGTGGTTTTGCATTTCTGCTGAGCATATATTTTAATTAAAGGCAAAGACAAGTGCATTGATATAACGCAAAAAAATAAAATAAATTCTGCAAAGTGTGACTTTGATTCGCACACTACTCGATAAATTTTTTTTGTTTTATTACAATTTTTTTTGTATTGGATTTTTTCTTCTTTTTATTATTGCATTTTTTTTTTGGTTTTTAGCGTTTTTTACTTTTAGGGTTTTTTTTCTTTTGGCGTTTTTTAGTTTTAACGTTTTTATTTAGTTTTTGCGTTTATATCGTATTAGCGATTTTTTCGGGGTTTCGCGATTTATTTTAGCTTTAGCAGTTTTTTTTCGTGTTGAAAAAAACGCCAAAAACCAAAACAAAAATCGCCAAAACGAGAAAAAAATGTCACAACTAATAAAATTGCCAAAATGAAAAAAACTCCAAAATACGAAAAAATCGCCAAAACCAAAAAAAAATCGCCTGTATGAAAAAAATCGCAAAAATTAAAAAAACGTCCAAAACGAAAAAAAAATCGAAAAACTATATTTTATATAGGCTAAAGTTCGTATTTAATTACATATCTCATGTCCGTACGAAATCCTTCGTGCGGGGGTCAAAGTCGCACTTCACTGAATTTATTTTGATTTATTTTAGTTTTTTCGTTTTTTTCGGTTTTTGGCGATTTTTTTTGGAGTTTTGGCGATTTATTTTAGCTATGGCGATTTAATTCGTTTTGGAATTTTTTCCTTTTTGGCAATTATTTTCGGTTTCTTCCGATTTTTTAGTTTCTTCGAATTTTTTTTTCGTTTTGGCGATTTTTTTGTTTTGGGTTTTTTTAGTTTTCGCGTTTTCGAAAGTTGCAAGAGTTTGCATCTTACGGTTTCCAAGATATAGCAAGTTATCAAAATCACACAGTCAAAACTATAGAACACACTTTACTCTTGATATTTTTTTTTTAATTTCAGTGTTAATTTCTGTAGTCTGCATAAAAATAGATTTACTTTGATAATTTCAAGTGTCTATATAAAATTGTCTGATTATTATATAGGGTCCGCCATCTAACGTTTTTTTTCAACTAGTGCTCATGTCTGATTTGACAGATAATTAGTTCTATCCTTCCGCTGAACGAGTCAACTGACCATCGAATGCGTTTTCGCTCCGATAAGTGGGCCTGCGACCGACTTACAGAAGATGCCGATTTTGCAAAAAAAATCATCTTTTCAGATGATGAGCTTCTTCTTTATCTTGGCGGGTATGTAAACAAGCAAAATTGTCGGATTTGGGGCACAGAAAACCCGCACGCATTCATTGAAAAGCCGACGCACCCAAAACGAGTCACTGTTTGGTGCGGATTTTGGTCCAGAAGCATAATTGGGCCATTGAGCAATTAGTGGCCGTTACAGTCAATGGCGATCGTTATCGGGCCATGTTGAATGCATTTTTGTTCACAAAAATTGAAGAGGAGAATATTGGCAACATTTTATTTCAACAGGACGGCGCTACGTGCCACACAGCCTAAGATTCAGTAGTTTTTTTTATAGCATTTTCAAAAAAAAAAGTTATTTGGCGGACCCTTATTATGATTTCAAAATTTTTCGTAGCTCGCTATGGAACACCCTGTAATTTTCAACGGTCATATATTTGTTATTGTAGTGACCAAAGTTTTACACATAATGTAAAAATTTCAAGTCCTTAGCTTTTACGGTTCTCAAGGAAACAGTCTGTGACGAAAGGACATACATACGTAGCGAAAGCAATAGGGTTCCTTTTCACCTTTGGTGTGCGGAATCATAAAAAATAAATTATGTTATTTTAAAGTAAATATACAATAAATAAAATCGTTTGACAACCTGCTTCTAATTTTAGTTAAAAAAGGACACCCGGTTGGAGCTATGCTGCTTAGTCAAGTTTTAGACTTGGCAGTTTTTCTTGAATCAATTCTCTTCAATTCTCTTAATCTTAAAACTGCTGGTTTGTTTACACTTAGACGGTTTCTTGTTCAATTTTCGTAGTGTTTCAATGCAACGTATGAAATAACAAAAGAGAATTGTAGTAACTTTTCTGTACAAGCAAGTCAGTAGCGCTCTTCTTTCATCTTTCCTCTCTCTCCTATAAACTGAGACGACTTGTTTCAAGAAAAACTGTCAACTCTAAAACATGACTTTTGCTATGTTCACACTTATGTGTTTAACGTCTCATTCGTGTTTAAGAGCTTAAACACGATGATTCTGAGATGCATTGAATTCTTTTTTAAAACATCTCAAATGAGATGTTTTAGATTTAAATACATCGTTAAACACGTAAATGGAATATGTTCACTACGTTTTTAATAACTTTGGCATTCTTGTGTTTTTATCGAATAGTGGTATGAGAAAAAATTATTTGCCACACAAATAATTGTTTAAAAATATTAAAGTATTTACAAAAACAGTTGTTGTTTAAAAATAATAAAACAAATAAAAAGAAGAAATGTGTCTTGGGACACCCGTTTAGAGCTATGCTGCTTAGCTTTATAAAAAAAATTTCATGTGTTAAATATCAATGCAATTAAAATATATTGTATGCGTTTTATAACGTTTCTATTTATTTCCCATTACTTTCGTTACTTTTTCTCTAGTTTGTGCTCATGTGCAAAAACAATACAAATAGAAATTGAGCAATCGTTCTCATTGTTATATTTTGTTTCGTTTATTTTCGTATTCTGCTTTTACGTAAGTACAAAGAAATAAAAATAAAAAATAAATTTTTAACTATAATAGTGTAGATTATTTTTGTTACGAATATAACGTCCTAGCTCCTGTATCTGATATAAGGAGCATAGCTCTAATAAAGACTACCAAGCTTCAGAGATTCAATAATAAATAAATAAAATTTGATGATATCCCTTACAGAAAAGCCATCATTTGGTTTCTTAAAAACTCAGACACGTAAATCTTCTTTCCTTATTACCAACATTGGAAATGTTGGCTGTTTCTTAAAAATTTTTTTAATATCGCTCATTTACTTCAATTGTGGCACAATTCAAAAAACCAGTTTTGCAGAAAATGCGTTCTAAGTTTTCAATTTGCATACAAGTCAATAGAGAAATGAAAAAAAAAATCTTCTCTCAGGAGGTGATGGTACAAGCTGTTTATATGAAATTTTTAGACAAGATAAAATACAAAATGCCGCATCTTTCTGCATTATTAACTCAAAAAACTAATTTTTTGAGTTATGCCACTATTGAAGTAAATGAGCGATATATGATTTTTGGGCTTCCATTCCAATTTTATGAATTTTGCCAAAATTAGTATATTTACATTTACACAAAATTAAATTTTTACACATACATATGTAGATTACATTAAAAATAAATAAAACTTGCATATAAGTATACTGCAATATTCTGTAATATCGTCAATCCCTTTTATACCTCAATAATCTATCACAAAATCTTGCACTTTGGCAGCACTAAACAACATGGACTCGATCGATTTCTTCTTCATTTGTCAGTTTCTTACATTATTTCAAACAGTGCGTAGACGTTCGTAAGTCAGTGAATTTAAATTAAATATTTAATAACTACAAGTAGTTTTTTTATGAAGTTTTTGCATACAAATATAATGCAACAATAGTTTAATTTGTGTGTGATAAAATATTTTGAGAAGGTTTCATATTAATCATTAATTTAATGTGTTTAAATAGTGTTTTATTAATTTCATCATCTAAGCTTTTAATAAATTAGTAACCTCGTCGCGTTCGGTCGGTCTATCGTGTTTCGTGTGTATATACGTATGTATGTACATATGTAAGCATTTTTGTTCATGCTTTATCAACCTTAACAATTGCGAGCAATCAAAATCATTACAAGAGAACAAAGAGAACAGGTGATAGAATATTAATAATGTAAGTATGAGAGAAATATTTAGTTACATACATACATACACATATGTATGTATACAACTATGTAAATTTAAGAAATGGAAGAGACTTGATTTTTTTTGTTCAAAGGCAATAAACAATTGATTTATTTTACTTATTAATTGCTCGTGCTATTTATAAGAATATTAAAATTCTAATAAAACTAAATTAAGAACCAAAAAAATAGTAAGTAGGTATTTTTACTAGTATACTGTAATTATTTTATATTTTACATAAAAATAATATAATATAGTGCTCGTATATTTCTTATTTATTCAAACAACATCATAACTCAAAAAATGGAATTTTTGAGTTAATAATGCAGAATTATACTTCATATCGTTCTTTTTATTGTGCACAAATTTCATACAAATACCATCTTGTTTAGTCAAATCTTGAAAGCAAAAGAAAATTATATTTTTTAGGGTTCCGTACACATAAGTTGAATTAAGGAACCCTATGGTTTTCGAAACGCTGTCCGTCTGTCCGTCACACGCTATTTACTCAGGAACCGTAAGAGCTACGGACCTGAAATTTGGACAGAGTATGAAGAACCTTGGCCGCTACAATAACAAATACATAAAAATTAAAAATTAAAGGGTGTTCCAAAACGAGCAACGAAAAACGTTAAAATCCTATGTAATATACATACAATTGTATGTACATATATATAATATACATTGTATATTGACACTTGAAATTTGTAAAATTAGTGTATTTTTATATAGACCATAATAATTAACACTAAAATGTAAAAAAAAATTATTTAAAGGGTGGTTCATCATTTAATACAGGGTGGCCCAGAAAGACCGAAGTGGTGTGAATTCCTTATAACTTTTTATTTAAGACATATTTTTTTAATTTTTTGTTTTTTAAATACAGTAAATTTATAGGGAATATTTTTAGATTAGTTATTAAAAATTGTATCCCGCAAGTGGTGGCCATTTTCTGCTTCGCACAAATGTGCTCTTTCCATTTCCATTATTCATAACTTATTTATGAGTGACGAAGCCCATTTCCAATTAAATGGGTTTGTTAACAAGCAAAACTTTAGGATATGGGCTAAGGAAAACCCGAGAGTACTTCATCAACGACAATTACACCCAGTTAAGTGTACTGTTTGGTGCGGTGTTTCTTCAGAAAGGATCATTGGTCCATATTTTTTGGAAAATGAAAGAGATGTCGCCATTTCCATCAATGGTGATCGATATCGGGCCATGTTGGAAAATTTTGTAAGGCCAGCCGTGGAATACCATCCGCAAATATGGTTCCAACAGGATGGAGCCACAGCGCACACTCCGAGGGCCACAATGGCTATTTTACGCGACATCTTTGGGGAAAGAATAAATTCGCGTAGAAGCAATTTTAATTGGCCTCCGCGTTCCCCGGATTTAACCGCTCCAGACTGTTTCCTTTGGAGTTATTTAAAAGGGAAAGTTTATGTTAATAAGCGTAGGACTATTGAGGAATTAAAAACCAATATTCCAGACGAAATTAACAACATAACACCGGAAGTTTTGCGAAAGGTCATGGAAAATGTGTTGAAAAGAGATCATTTGTGCGAAGCAGAAAATGGCCTCCACTTGCGGGATATCATTTTTAACAACTAATCTAAAAATATTCCCTATAAATTTACTGTATTTAAAAAACAAAAAATTAAAAAAAAATGTCTTAAATAAAAAGTTATAAGGAATTTACACCACTTCGGTCTTTCTGGGCCACCCTGTACAATTTTTACTATGTAATTTTGATCTTGGAAGCCGTAACGGGTAAACTCTTGAAATTTTCAAAATCGATAAAACTAAAAAATTGGAAAATTATAAAATCGCCTAAATGAAAAAAAAATCGTCAAATATTAAAAAAAATCGCAAAAACGAAAAAAATACTTAAAATAAAAAAAAATTTTCGCACTAAAATAAATCGCCAAATGTAAAAAATCGCCAAAGTAAAATAAAAACGCCAAAAACCGAAAAAAATCGCCGAAACGCGAAAAGGGCGCCAAAACCAAAATAACTGTTTATATGAAAAAAATCGCAAAAATGAAAAAAATTGTCAAATTAAAAAAACGCCAAAAACTTTAAAAAATCGACAAAATAAGAAAAAAGTTTCAAAACTAAAACGTGAAAAAAGTGACAAAACTAAAAAAATTGCCAAATTGAAAAAAAAACGCCAAAAACAGAAAAAATTGCCAAAGCCATAAAAAATTGCATATAGAGAAAAAGTCGCCAAAATTAAAAAAGTCGCCAAAATAAAAAAAAAATGCCAAAATAAAAAAAGTTTCCAAACTAAAAAAGCGCCTAAATGAAAAAAGCCGCCAAAATGAAAAAAAAACGCGAAAAAACGAAAAAATCGACATAACTAAAAAAATTTACTAAATGAAAAAAAATCGCCATAATTAAAAAATCAACAAAATTAAGAAAACGCCAACGCCAAAAACGAAAAAAAATCGCCAAAACGAAAAAAAATGTCAAAACTAAAAAAATTGCCAAAATGAAAAAAAACGCCACAAACCAAAAAAATTGCATATATGAAAAAAATCGCCATAAATTGAAAAAAAAACGCTAAAATAAAAAAAAATCGCCAAAATTAAAAAACGTTAAAACCAAAAAAATCGCCAATACGAGAAAAAAGTGCCAAAACTAAAAAAACGGAAATAAACGCAAAAAACCTCAAAATTAAGAAGACGCTTACAAGCGAAAAAAATCCAAAAACGAAAATAATTCCAAAACTATATTTTATATAGGCTAACGTTCGTATTGAATTACATATCTCGTGTCCGTACGGAACTCTTAGTGCGCGGGTCAAAGTTGCACTTCACTGAATTTATTTTATTTGAGTTATGACGTTATTTGAGTAAATGAATAAGTATGAAGGCCCGCTATACTAAATTTATTGAGTTATGACGTTGTCTGGATAAGCGATATAAACTGTTGAAAATTCCGTGAATTGAAGTTGAAATAGCTTTGTAATAGTTTTTGTGTATAAAAATCATAAAATATATATATATATATCATATAATTAATAATCATATTAGAATATAGTGATGGGCAAAAAATATCGATATATCAAAATGTCGATATTTCAGAAAATAAATATCGATATATATCGCCGATATTTCAAAAACCGATACATCGATTCTTATTTACGAGTATCGGGTTTCGATACTTTTAAGAACTCTGTAAATATTAGACGTTTTTTATTTGTACGAATTGGCATCATGCTAATAATGCGAAGAAAAAAAGACTAATTTCATAATAACAGCCAAGGCGCATATATAAGGTGACCCCACTCAGCTAGTTGAATTTTATTTATTTGTAGCTAAATGTCAAACTCGGATTGGAATATTTTTGAAACATTGATAGGCAAAAATATCGATAAAAGGAAATATCGATGTATTAAAAAAATATATATCGATACTGCGCGAAAATATCGATACGATATATATCGATACCTTCTTGACATTTGCCCATTCCTAATGGAATATGTTTTCCAATGTTTTTTTGTTTTTTACACATTCGATTCCAAATATATGAATTTTCCTTAATGTTCCAATAGTACATTCATATAAAATAATTTTTGCATATAAATTAGATACATATCCCTTTCTTTTGGTTAATGAATGCACAAAAGTATTTTTAAAATCCATTACTGTCGTCACCTCATTATTGCATTATCGCAATATTTATAAAACAAAATGTGAGTACAAAATAAATTTGCAATAATAAAATGTATAAAAAAACCGAGGGAATTACCGCACAAATTTTCGGGGACTTTTTCCCGAAAAGTATGCGGGATCCCTGGAATTGGTTTTTAGGAAATCCCAAAAACTTTGCCTCAGACGACTCATTTATTTAGAGATTAGTAAGACAATTATGGTGAATTTTTTTTTATTAATTTGTGACAGCATTAATTAACAATTTACTTTCATGAGTCGAATATTGCGCTATTGCTTTTAATATCTTCTTATAAGCTAAAAGAGGCATTAACAAACAAAGTCTGGCGGCACATGGTTTCTTGTAATAGAAATAAGCTAATTTCTTAAGCCTTTTGTAAAGCCTATGGAAAAGAGAAAAGAAAGGAAAGCAAACAAACTGTTTTTTCTTCTATTGTGAGTCATTCCCCCCTAACCAAGTAATAGCATTCACATTTATTGAAAAACAAAATCTTCTTAAGATTATAGATCTCTTAAGTCACAAAATGTGTTACCAATTATAAGCAATTATTAGTTCTAGTTTTTTTTTGTTATGTGTCTTAAGCCAACAATAAGCAACACCAAATGAAACAAATAATAAAAAATAAATAAACAAATAAATGATTAGCCAAAATATAACAATGTAATCAAATTACTTAAGTATTAATTTGTTTGAAAAATAAAACGCAAAGGAAAAGATGACAAATGGAAACTCTAATCCAATTTGCAGTCATGCCTTAATAAGCAGCATCTATCAGGCTTAAATACAAAACCATACATGAAAAAATTTTTGTTTTGGGAAATAATTTTTCTCAAACACACGCACATGAAAACACAGGCACACAAATATACAACAGCCTGTCTAGCATAAGCGTAGACGATAATTTTTCCAGGGGTAGATACAAAAATTATTTTAAAAATTCTCAAAAGGGGGTACTAAAAAAATTGTAAAATCTTAACAAAAAGGTATAGCATTATGTACAAGGAATGACTTGATGCCAGTTGGCATAAGTGGCAAAGTGAAATATGGGCGGGCCACGCCCATTAAAAACCTGCCTTAAAATATTTCACCTGCTTCTATTCTAAATGAAAATAAAAATAAAATCAGTCATGCAAATTCCAAATAACAGGCTTTTTTTCTTTTAAAAGCATATCGGCAATTTATTTGTCATTCGTGACTTTTTTTAATATTGAATATTATTATCAAATAAAGTAATAAAATGATGAGTCCCATACATTAATTAAGAATCTATCAGTAATAGTTTGCAATGCAAAAAAACAAAAAAATATTAAGAACTTGTGAAATTGAAGTATATATTTATGAAATTTTTTTTAGCATAACTTTCATCAATTTGCTGAGGATTTGTCATTCGTGAGTTGAATATATATTTCAAATTTTCAATTCTACATTAATAAATAATGTTTCAATTGTAATATTTATATAAAAACTGGAAAAAGAAACATATTGAAAAACTATAATTCGTGACTTCACTATTTTTATGAATTTTGTTTGAAATATTTTCTTATATCAGATTTCAGTGTTTTTGTTAATGTTTTAAGAGCTGAAAACTAGAATAACCCGGGCAAAGATTCAAAACTGTCATAAATACTAAATAGAAAACTAGACGTAGAAAGACAAAGACTATAAGAAAACGGCAAAGGAAAGGCGAAGGGAATTAATTACTTTTAAAATAGCTGATTTTATTGATTTATTTGTCTCTTCGATTTAAAATAGTTTTCATCTATCAAAACGAAGTGAAATAAGCGTTTTAAAGCGAGGTAACGAATGACAAAAGTAATAGGTAATGATATGTCAAAACAATAAAAGCAGCCACAACCTACATGAAATTGCTCATTGATTACATATTTTAAAATAATAAAGTTAATTTTTTTTCTTTTTATACGATGTTAAATAAATTTTTTTCCTTATGCATGGGCCACAACACTACGTGAAAATTTAAGCTTCCAATATTTTGTTTAGCACTCTAGCTGGACTTTGCTCAAATTTTTCAAAAATAAAAATTATATTTTTCAAAAGAAAAACCAGAAATGTAAAATCATAAATTGTAATTCGTGACTTGTATATTTGCAGGGATTTTAATGTGGTAGTTCTTAATATATGATTTCAATGTTTGTCTTATTGTGTTGGGGTTGAAAGGAAGAGAAAACTAAACTAACCGCTCTAAAGATCCAAAAATTTTATTTGTGACAGCGCATAGAGAAAGGGACCTAAGGGTTAAAAAATCAATTTTCACTTTTTTTTGTTGATGTGGACAACATCTGAGCATCGAATGAGACCGATCCCCATGCTCCAAAAGTGTTCCCTCATAGAGATATGTGCGTTTTATGAAATTGAAGTCAATTAAAGATGCACGTATTTAAATCTTTAAAATGGCTCTCCTGATCAAAACCGGTTTTTACCCTTAAGCCTGGTACTCTGTTCACAATTTCGTGCGACATGCTGTCAAACTACATATTATTTGCGAAATAAATTCGCAAAAGTATTACTCTGTTCTTGTTGTGAAAAACACGTAAAGTCATGCCTTTCCATGGAAAATTAGTCTGGCATCATTTTAGTTTAGTTGCGAAACAACATGAGCACTGCTTTTTTCGCACGAAATTTTAACAATGTTGCATACTTTCAAGCAATAAAAGCCAGAAATTTATAAAAAAAACGCAAGTTGGGCTACCTTTAGTACATGTCAAATTTTTCATGCGAAATAATCAAGGTTTTTCGCAACTTCGAACAGAGTACCAGTCTTTAGGTCCCTTTCTATTTTTCTAGACGAAAAACGGTATGCAGACTATAAAAAAAGGCAAGGGAAAAGTGAGGGAAATTACTCTTAAAACAGCTGACTTCATATAATTATTTTTGACTTTTATTTTAAAGTAGTTGTCAGCAACAAAACGAAATGAAATCTTACCTTCCTAAAGTCAGGTAACCAATGACAAAAAACATAAAATATGTTTTTTTTAGGAGTCTGATATATTTCCACAGTTTAAAGAAAATTGTTCATTCATTAAATATTTTAAAATTTTAAATATTACAGTTCATATATTATTTTGTGCCTTTTTGCACTATAATAAAAAAAAAAAATTTAAAAAAAAAACATAAATTTTAATTCGTTACTTGTCTGTTTGTATGGATTTTGTTGTGCTAGTTCCTATAATGTGATTTGGGTGTTTTTGTTATTGTTTTGAGTTTTAAGGAAGTAGAAAATTAAACTAACTAATTAAACTAAGATCCTAAAATGTTACAGATAAAACTAGACGGAGAACGGTGTGCAGAATTTAAACGAAAGGCATGGGAAAAGGGAAGAGAATTACTCTTAAAACAACTGATTTTATTTCATTATATTTTTATTTTAATTTAAAGTAGTTGTCAGCAACAAAACAAGGTGAAATCTTAGCTTCCTAAAGTCAGGTAACGAATGACAAAAAAACATAAAATATGTGTTTTTTAGAAAAATGTTATATTTCTAAAAATTACATTTAATTGCACCTCCATTGCATATTTTAAAATTTTTAAATATGTAATAAAGTTCACACAGTGGGCTCGCGATGATAAGAACTAATTAAAATTAAACCAGTTCACTTTTGCAAGATTGTTCATATTTGCGAATGGCATATAACTGAACCTTAAAAACATTTTTCCTTTAAAAAAAAAAAATTTATTAAGTTAAAATTTTTTATTTTTGTTTGTTGCACATATTTAAAAACAATTTGTTTTTGAAAATACACAGTGACTTCAATATTTAATTATATTTATTTTTTAAATCTTTCGTTCGCCACTAATTTCATATTTTAGAGTACCCAATGGAAGAAAAAAAGTGTTGATATTTGTGTGGATGATTTTAACACTTCGTGATGGTATTCTCAGAAGCTTTTGAAAAGTGTTGGAAAAGGGAAAGAGGGGGAGGGGGAGGGCTTGTAATGTTTCACAAACATGTTTGCCATACAATTTTATTATAATTCCCTAAATGCAGGCAGCGATATTCGAAACATTAGAAATTTGTCAAGAATAAAAATAATAATAATTTTGGCAAAAGATTTTTGCCCCCTAACTCCTCTCCAGGTATGGATTTTTTTACCTTTCGAAAAAGGAGGTCAAAAAGTACACTTAAACCGGATTATGACGACTTAAAATGTACAAAAAGAATATTTAACATATAATTCTACTTCAAAATTTAATTTAACCCTACTAAATTAAAATTTAGTCTCGAGCAAAGAAATTCTCTATTTTAGAATAGAATAGGGGAAAGATCTGGTCCAAGGACCGGCACTACGACACCTAATGGATCTTTTTTTTTACCATGGAGCTATAAATTAGATTAATTCAATCTCTGTATCAGACTGTTTATGAAAGTCAGTACAGATATTGGAGAAGCCCGCCTAATATCATCTAAACACAGAACCTCAGAATGAAAAATACGCCTTCTACTGTCACACACTACGATACACTCACAAAGAATGTGTATTGCCGTCTCGTCATCTTCCAAGTCTATACACTCAAAAAAAAAAAGACATGTTCTATTATTAAGAAAATTTTTTTCCTAAATTCAAGTAAAACAAATTTCTAATTTTAAGTTATTTTCTCTAAGTTTAAGTAAATTTTTACAAAAATCTTGTAAAAATATGAGTAACATGAGTAATATGAGTAAAAAATACATAGTTCATATCCTCAAAAATAATTCATAAAAATACACAATAAATTTTTAAAATTTCAGGAAATGTTTACTGACTTAAAGGAAATATTTACTAAGAGTACGAAAATGGTTATAAACTGAAGGAAATTTTATATTAAAGACTAGTCAATTTCGTCTTAAATCACAAAATAAACTTTAGGAAATGAACTACTCCTCATTAGTTCATGAAATTTGACTTACTTAAAAGACGTAAAAAGGTATTTTAAATTTTAGGAAAATAGTTACCAGTTTTAAGTATTTTTTCTTTGAATTATGGAATTTATTATTGATTTGAATTTAGCAAAAAAACTAAGTAAATTTTTCATACTTTCGAGGAATATTTGAACTTAAAATTTATTTTTTTGCAAATAAAATAAAATTTTAAAACTCAATAATTTTCATGCTTATTCAGGCTGCTTTGTTAGGCAATTGGTTAGAAAGCTTGCTTATCAATCAGAAGGTTGCTCAGAAGGTTCATTCAAGTAAAAACAGCTTTACGACAACTTTTTTTTATTCAAATTAGAAAATTTTCCTAAATTTTAGTTATTTTTTGAGTGTATTTTTAACCGACTTCAAAAAAAAGAGGAGGTTATAAATTCGTCTGTATTTTTTATTATTTTTTTTTTACATTGTTGCTTCATAACTCGCTGCATTTTAGACCAATTGTAAAAATTATTTTTTTTCTGACAGGGATAGCTTTCCATTGGTCTCATTATAGAAAAAAGTGGACGGGGATACTACCACAAGTTTTTTAATTTGATTTTATGATAATCTATTTAATTGATTACTGCCAAATTTAGCAAACATCTTTGGTTCTTGCAATTACGCAATTTTAGAGTTGAAAAAAATGTGCGGAGCTACGCCTATTAAGATCTATTGTTATATTTCACGTGGTTTTAATTAACCAATTTTTACGAAACTTACCACACCTTGTGATCTAAAAAAGACACAATCTTGGATTTAAAATATGGGCGGAGGCACGCACGCCCATTAAAATTTAATTTTGTATACCACACGTTTATTTTGGCAGCATTACTTAAATTAATTAACAACTTTTCAATATTAGCATTTTCCGTGTATTTGCCCATAGTGCAGTTTATAAAACAATTTAAAATACATCAGTACGACGGGCTGACTTGCTGTTCACATACTTAAAATTAATACTTTTACGAATTTTTCCTTTGCCACACGCCACGCAATAACTGCCATTTTTAATTGCCTTACGAAAACTTTGTTAGAAATGTTCTTAAATGTTTAGACAAAAATTTAAACCTGCACAGACATTCTCTGAAAAGCTCATTTACTTATTATGTACATACATACATTTATGCTGGCATTTAATGCACTCAAAATTGTTGCAGCAACAAGAAGAGAAATTTAAGAAGCGAAACAATAAAGTGGCAAAAATAACTACGGTAATTAAAAGGCTCTGACTGACTATAGTGCACTTGTGCAACGGTAAGAGGTATTAAGTGTGATGTTTTGAACTGGCTTTTGCGTATTTTTGGCTGCTACCAACACACAAACAAACACACAAACACACACACACACAAAGCAAAACAATTAACCCAGTTTTGTATGAGATGATTTTTATTGCAGCTCGGTGTTGCTTGAGTTTAAAGGTGGCTTTTACTTTCATATTTCAGCAGATAGTTTAACAGAATAACGGCGAAAGTTTCAAAGTTTTCATTGGATTATATTTGAAAGAGATTTAAGCTCTCGTTGTTAGTTTTTGTTGCAAATATGCGACAAACATTAAAGGAAACACTTATTTACAATACTTTTAACTGAGAGAGAGTAGTGGTTAGTTAAAGAAATAAATGGTAAAAACAATAAGCAATAAAATTTAAAGTTAACAATAATTTATATTCAGTTAAATAAAACATTTTTATATGTGTTACCTACAGGGTGGCCCAGAAAGACCGAAGTGGTGTGAATTCCTTATAACTTTTTATTTAAGACATATTTTTTTAATTTTTTGTTTTTTAAATACAGTAAATTTATAGGGAATATTTTTAGATTAGTTATTAAAAATTTTATCCCGCAAGTGGTGGCCATTTTCTGCTTCGCACAAATGTGCTCTTTCCATTTCCATTATTCATAACTTATTTATGAGTGACGAAGCCCATTTCCAATTAAATGGGTTTGTTAACAAGCAAAACTTTAGGATATGGGCTAAGGAAAACCCGAGAGTACTTCATCAACGACAATTACACCCAGTTAAGTGTACTGTTTGGTGCGGTGTTTCTTCAGAAAGGATCATTGGTCCATATATTTTGGAAAATGAAAGAGATGTCGCCATTTCCATCAATGGTGATCGATATTGGGCCATGTTGGAAAATTTTGTAAGGCCAGCCGTGGAATACCATCCGCAAATATGGTTCCAACAGGATGGAGCCACAGCGCACACTCCGAGGGCCACAATGGCTATTTTACGCGACATCTTTGGGGAAAGAATAAATTCGCGTAGAAGCAATTTTAATTGGCCTCCGCGTTCCCCGGATTTAACCGCTCCAGACTGTTTCCTTTGGAGTTATTTAAAAGGGAAAGTTTATGTTAATAAGCCTAGGACTATTGAGGAATTAAAGGTCATGGAAAATGTGTTGAAAAGAGATCATTTGTGCGAAGCAGAAAATGGCCTCCACTTGCGGGATATCATTTTTAACAACTAATCTAAAAATATTCCCTATAAATTTACTGTATTTAAAAAACAAAAAATTAAAAAAATATGTCTTAAATAAAAAGTTATAAGGAATTTACACCACTTCGGTCTTTCTGGGCCACCCTGTATAATGATATTTAAAAAATTAAAAATTTTTCCTGAGTAGTGCTTATTTTTAAAGTCGTTATAATTTTTTATTATAATACATTTGAATTTGTAGTGCCAATTGTATGCTTTCAAGGGCGTGGTTACGCCCAACTTAGCATACATTATTGTCCCCCCCACTTTTAAAAACTCAATGTCGTGGCACTTTCAGAGCCCAAGGTTTGTATCAAGTTTCGCATAAATCTCTCTAGTATAAGGACGTGAAATATTCAATTAACCTGCAAATGGGCATGGCCCGCCCACTACTTCAAACACAAAATTATTTAGTTCTAAGAGCCGCAGTTATTTGCCAAATTTCTTGTGAATCGGACAAGTAGAAGTACCTATAATTTAATATAACCTTTTATGGGAGTGACCACGCCCACCTTATTAAGTTCAAGACTAGTACTTCTTACGAGCTCAGGATGTGTGTAAAGTTTCGTAAAAATCAAATAAGTAAAATAATGTTAAATATAATATTAAATTTTAATGGGCGTGGTTCCGCCCACTTTTCAAAAAGCCAGATTGTGTCTTTCTGAGAGCTTGGGGAGTATTTCATGTTTTCGTAAAAATCGTTCAATTAGAACCATGTGAAATATAACATTAAGTTTTAATGGGCGTGGCTCTGCCCATATTTATTAGCTTTTAGATTGTATAAAATTACCGAAAGTCCAATGTGTATTTAAAGTTTCGCAGTGATTTTATATGTGAAATGGCATAAAATCAAAGAATAAAAAAATTAGTGGGCACGTCCCCGGCCGTGTTTTTTTTTGAAATGGGGTCAAGTGAAAGTCTGCACCCTCTCCGGCGAACGGAAAAATTTTGAAATCTTTACAAAAGGTGCCGACTTATGTATATACGCATATAAAACAATAAAACATATAGACGACCTACCTGCTTCTTTGAAGTCGGTTAAAAATTAATAAATTTGAGTTTAGCATAGTCATAGTCAGGGTACGGAAATTTAACTAAAGGAAACTTCTGTTATTCCCTGGTTTTGCTCTTGGTAGTTAGTAAAATAAAACAAAAAAAATTAAAAACTATTTTACTTAATTTTCAACTCGTATGCAGTAAGAAAAGAAAACCATAAGAGCCAAATTTAATTATTTTGAGAACAACGTTTTGCAAATGTTTGCAGTGTGATTTGCTCATTTAAGTAGATAATGTATTTACAATAAATTTTTAAATTAAACGTTTGCGGTCCAGTCTTCACTATTTTTTTAGAATACAATTCTTATTATTAACTTAAATAGTCATGAAGAGTTTCAAAATTCTCACTGCAATTATTTTCGAATATATATTCCAATTAAGCATTTTTTTATTTGAAAGGAACCCTTACTCACTTTACCAATCCCGATTATTTTCTATCATCGGCAGAATCAGCTGAATTTCAAGCTTGTGTTTGGAGCAGATATTAAAAACTAAATGTGTAATTTACTTGGGAGGTAAACCACTTTCTACTTCAATATTGACTCGTTTTTTTAATACGCTTTTCACTATTGGCGTTACTGCTGACGAAAACTTTTTAAAATTTTGACTGTTTTAGCTTCCAAGATATCTTAAAGTAAATGTTGATTACATGTGGAAAGTGCTGCGCCAACTTTGGGAATTAAACTAGTAATAGGCTATTGTACCTTCTGGGCCATTAGGAATACGCTGTAAGCAAATGAGCAGAACTGTAAAAGAATGAAGCTTTCCTCTATCTCTCCTAGTATTATTTTTGAAGACAAATACAAATTTGCATTATATGAGATGAACGATGCCTACTTGCTAAATTTTTTACTTGTTTGTAGAGGCAATACACACAAAATATTAACAGATTTAACTCTACATAATTTCAACGTTTTCCCTGTATTAAATATGCAGATATCTGAAAGGAAATATATTCTCTTTATAGGAGCTGCCGCAAACACAAGCTCAAATTTTTTTTTTTTTGCATTGCTTTGCTCATTATAAAAATCATTACTTATACAAAATTTCACGTTTCTTGCTGCATTAGATGCAAATATATTTTAAAATCCGAAAATTTTTATATGGGAGGTGTAACGCCCACTCGTTTTATATCGACTTTAACAGTTTTTAAGGTCAATGAGATAACTCCTATAAAATCTCAACTGTTTTACCGAATTAGTTCCTAAGATAGGTCAAAAGGAGTCCACTTGTGGACTCCTTTATATTTCTTCTTTAATTTACTGCATTTATATGTTTATAAAAAATTCGATAAATCTGCTTAGCCGTTGTCCCGTGACAATAGCAGAAGCAACAAAAGTTTTCGATTTTTTTTTGTTTAATAAAAATCTCTGATTTGGTTTCATATATCCTTTATACTTATTTTCTGTACTCTTTTCAACATAAATACTGCTGAACATTGCAATATTGTCATTGCACATTTATTTTCAATTCAAATTCAATTAAATGATCATAACAATTCAAATACAAGCGGTTACTGTTTGTATTAAATAAATATTTTGTCTCGAAAAAAAAATATTTATTTTCTTGTTATTCACATTTAGACAATTGACAAATTTATTATATAGAAAATCTTTATTTATGCTTGCATTTTATGCAACTTTATGGTCATTCACAGCCCCAGTATTTAAAGTACAATTTTTGCTATTCCATTGAATCAGCAAATACACACAAAAAACCCAACTCACTCAAATGGTACACGAATCAACAACATATTCAAACTTAATGGGGCAAACAAAAAATGTATGCATGCAACTTGCACTGTTTTCAATTTCAACGAAAAAAAAAATATATTTATTTATATAGAAAAACTCTCAACTGCTTGTACAGACAATAAAATAAAATTACTTGTAGAAAAAAAGGACATTACACATTTAAAATGAACTCGCAAAACTAATCGAAATCGTTTGCAGTTTTAAATGTTTTGGATGAAGGAAAAAGAGTTTGTTAAAAAGATTGCGTGTGGGTGAAAGGGGGATATCGGCTGCGATAAAAGCAAGTTAATTTGTCATGAGTTTGGAATTGAATGGTAATCAATGGTTGACTGCTTGTTTACTGCTGCCGGTGTTGTTTGAAATATATTATCAAATCAAGCATTAAATTTTCTCAAAACAATTCGAAATTGTCAGTTTCAGTTTCAGTGATTTCAACTATGTTGCATAATAATTGAGAAATCAAATACACTCTAGCAATTCATTAGGGTGGTCCTTGGTATAAAATATAAGCGTTTAATCGAAATAAAACCCTGTTTTCACAACATGTACTGTCGACTTGAGTAGAAAATTTATTAAAAAACCACTAATTTTTTCTTAATGATTTTCATAAAAATTTTCAGGACGAGTCGCCTGCCTGACTTATGGAAACAGTGTAACAGTTCCATTTGACTTATATTTAGAAAAAAAAAAATTATTGATTTAATCGATTGAAAATTATGTTATAAAATGTTTTACACTAAACTTATTCGAATACAAGTTGTTAAACTTTATGCATTCTAATAATAGAAGGAAACTGTAAATTTAGTCGAATATTATTTAGCAATTTATTTGAACTTAATTAATTCTATTATTCCAACAACTATTCCAGTAGTCTAAAGAAATTCAATACTTTTTTAATTTTAAATTAATTGCGTATTAGTTTTACGAATAACGAATAATCTAATGAAATTAATGAGTAAATATTATATTTAGTATTTTTTTTATACATACTCGTATGTTCAATAAAAATAATATTAAAAAAAATCGATTGTTTTATTCGTTGCAAATAGTATTCGTACTTATTTTTAAAATGTTACTGATTTGAATAATCGAATAAAATTGATAATATATATACGATAATTCGAATAATAATATTTTTAAGGAAAAAATAAACTAGTGTTTTTAAAAAGATTTTTACTCGAATAACTATTTACTAGAAAACTAGTATTCGTTTGCAGTTTAATTTTCATTTTTTTTCATATTAACTTAAACGAATAATCGAATAAAACTGAAAATTTATTCGTTAACTTGAATAAATTTTTTTATAAAAATCATCTCTTTTTTAAAAAATTCGACTAAATAATATCTGTTTTTTATAAAGAATTCAATTATTATCCATTATTAAACTGTTTTTAATTTTATGATTCGTACCGCATTTTTATTCGTTGTATATTGGCATGATCGAATAAATCTAAAGGCTTGATCGAATAATGTAATTTCTATATTTGAGTATAGTTTTATTCGTTACAAATAAACTAACATACGTTTTCCTTTTACATTCATAAAAATTAAAGCGAGTAATCAACTGAGACTGAAAATTTATTCGTTCATTCGTTTTGTAAAAAAAACTTAAAATCGTCTCTATTTTAACAAATGCACTCAATAATTGCTACGCATTCGAATAATCGAATTAATATAAAAAAAATTATTTTATATATCTATTTTAATTGTTCTTCATTCACTATTAGTTTAAAATATATTATTTGCTATGAATTCGATTAATCGGATACATTAGGAAATATATTGGAATTAATATTTGAGTTTAAGCGAATAAAACCGAAAATATATTCGATTACTTCCATAATAATTTTTTCCTATCATTGTTGCGGTTTCTTATTTATTTAATTTTTTTATTTTTAGCAACCTTATTCGAATAATAGGATAAAACTGCAAATATATTTGTTTACTCAAGTAAAATCTTCCTCTAAAGAAATTTAAGTTAAAATTATTTAATTTAATTTTGCAACATAATGCGCTAATTATTCATTCAATATAATTAAACTGAAAATATATTCGATTATTCGAATAATATTTTTTAGAAGAATGTTATGTTTTTATTTAAATGAAATTTACAAAAAAAAATAAATTTAGTGAAGTGCGACTTTGACCCGCGCACGAAGGGTTCCGTACGGATACGAGATATGTAATTCAATACAAACTTTAGCCTATATAAACTATAGTTTTAGAATTTTTTTCTTCATTTTTGGGTTTTTTGTTTTGGCACTTTTTTTCTCGTTTTGGCGATTTTTTTTTTGGTTTTCCAAGTTTGTTTTTAATTTTGGCGATATTTTTTATTATGGGATCTTTTTTTTAAACAGGCGATTTTTTTATTTTTTTTTTTTGGCGATTTTTCATTTGGCAATTTTTTAGTTTTAAAATTTTTTTTAGATTTTTTGCGCTTTTTCTTAATTTTGGCGATTTTTTGTAATATAGGCGATTTATTTAGTTATGTAAATTTTTTTTAATTTTTGTCGTTTTTTTAATTTTGGCGACTTTTTTTATTTAGGCGCTTTTTTAGTGTTGACACTTTTTTCTCATTTTGCCGATTTTTTCGGTTTTTGGCGTTTTTTCAATTTGGCGATTTTTTTCAATTTGGCGATTTTTTTCCATTTTGGCGGTTTTTTTTTCAATCTTGCGATTTTTTTTCATATAAACAATTGTTTTGGTTTTGGCGCCTTTGTCGCGTCTTGGCTATTTTTTTTTTTGGTTTTCGACGTTTGTTTTTAATTTCGGCGATATTTTTTATTATGGGAATTTTTTTCATATAGGCGATTTTTGTTATGTTTTGGCGCTTTTTTTCATTTGTCAATTTTTTGGTTTTAACATTTTATTCGATTTTTTGCGCTTTTTCTTAATTTTGGCGATTTTTTGTAATATAGGCGATTTTTTTTAGGTATGTCGATTTTTTCGTTTTGTGGTCGTTTTTTCATTTTGGCGACTTTTTTCATTTAGGCGCTTTTTTAGTGTTGACACTTTTTTCTCATTTTGCCGATTTTTTTTCGGTTTTTGTCGTTTTTTCAATTTGGCGATTTTTTTCATTTTGGTGATTTTTTTTTCATTCTTGCTTTTTTTTTCATATAAACAATTGTTTTGGAGTTTTTTGTCGTGTTTTGGCGATTTTTTTTCGGTTTTCTGCGTTTATTTTGAATTTTTGACGATTTTTTCGAATTTGGCGATTTATTTTAGTGTTAGAATTTTTTTTTAATTCTGGCGATTTTTTTTATTTTGGCGATTTTTTTTGGTTTGGCGATTTTATGATTTTTGGATTTTTTAGTTTTACCGGTTTTGAAAATTTCAAGAGTTTACCTCTTGCGGTTTCCAATATATAGCAAGTTGTTAAAATTACATAGTCAAAATTGCATTAACTGATGGACCACCCTTTAATTTACATTTTTTAAATTTTGGCGTTAATTGATGTAGTCTATATAAAAATACACTAATTTTACAAATTTCAAGTGTCAATATACATATGTAAATACAATTGTATGAATATTACATGGGATTTTAAAATTTTTTGTTGCTCGTTTTGGAACACCCTTTAATTTTTAATTCTCATGAAAATTTATTAGACTTTTAGAAGTTTCCCCCACCCCCCCAGTTTCGGAAATCGAGGTTCTGGGAGCCGATTCTGACAAAAAAGTGTTTGGACTTTATAGCTCCGTAATTTATATAATTTTAATTTTATGTCAAATAGATTTCCGATGCTTATTAATGAATTGGTTTTAAAAACAAACGAAAAGTTTTAGGGATGCTCTGATTGATACGTTCGTATATTTTTATTCGCTCAATTCTGGTAAAATCAGCTCAAGCTTTTACCCCTAAATGCAAATCATCATTTGCTTTTATAAACAAATGCCGTTGCAAATAGCGCTTTTCATTTATTTGTTAGGCTTAGTGTCCTGGCAGGACGAAATTATATAAGTCCTTAAGAAACTTATGTAAATTATTTTTATTTCTTTGCTGGATTTAAGCATTGTGCTAACTGAATAATATTCTTATCACGTAAACTGCTAGAAAGGCAAAAATTATCCTTTATAAAAAAGAAAAAAAAAATAATAAACATAATAAAAAAAAATTCTCTTAGATAGAAATGCTTCATTTCATTTCCTTTTGCACAGTTTGAAAATAATTTTCCCTATCAATTTCCACAAACGAAAAACTTAAATAAACTGCCACTAAAACTACTTAAGAAATCATAAAAAATATTTTTAATAATTTTTTTTTGATTTTTTCCTTCCTTGTTTAAACATTAAGAAGAAAAAGTCAAATTATAAGTATTTTTTGTTCCGTAATAGTCAAAGCTGGCAAAGCGCAAAAAAAAGAAACAAAATTGCAACAACATTTAACATTGACGCCCCCCAGCCAGCTGTGTCTGACTCAATGTCTGCTTTGCTAACAATTTTTGCTACTTAAGTAAAAAATAAAAATGATTTCTGAAATATATTCAATATAAAAAAACTGCATGCTGTTCACCAGCCACAAATATTTTGTAAAGTTTTCTTTTCTATGCCACACACACAAATATTTCAACACCCAAATAAAAGCGCATATTTTCCCAAGCGACTCAAGGCTTCTTAACGAGAGGTCAAGCAAAAAGAGCCAAAAACAAATAAAATACATAAGAACGAGGAAAATAATGTCAAATAATAAAGTAGTAAACTTTTAGGCCACAGCGTGATAAAAAAACAACAAAACAAGGAAATGCTTGCACAAGAAAAAAAAAATAAAAAATAAAGACTGACAGCTAAATAGTTGCAAACTTAAATGCAAACGTTTGAAATTCTTGAAAACGCTTATTTTTGACATTATTTAGTGGCAAGAGTGAAATATAGATAGAAAGAGAGAGAGAGATAGAGAGCGAGAAAGCAACAACACTGAATAAAGTAAAGTAAACTAAAGGAGTTTAAAGTTTATTTCCGGGGTGACCGACGACATTTTTCAAAAGGGGATTTATAAAAAAAGGGGCAAAATTAAACTTTTTATATTTAATGTATTTTTATATAATTCACTCTAAAAAAAGGGAGTCAGAAAGTGGCAAGCCAGTCTAAAAAGTGTCAATTTGCCACTTTAGTCGGTCAAACGGCCACACTGTTTATTTAAACTAAATATATAAATAAATCATTGAACGAGAGAGAACTTCAGACCATTTCTCGACAATTTTAAGTTATACTTAAGTGAAATATGTCTACTTGCAAGGTCAAGTAGTCCCAGTCATGTCTACTGGGCCCAGCAATTTTGAAAACCGATGAAGTGAAATTTTTTAAGGCTTAGTAGATACCCTGCAGGAAATCGAACTGACACAATACTAGTCACAAGACCAGTCCCCAAGTAATAGGGACTAGTCCGAGTTCTAACACTTCCTTTGAAGCGGACCAGTCACTTTTACATGATGATGGGTTAATTGGTACTTAGTATGCACTTTGTGACTTGTCACTGAACTATCCCATATGAAACTATTCGGTGTAGAATAATATAAATTATTTAAAAATGTCATTCCCACATTTAACTGTAACAATAAACACTTATAACTTTTATTTTATTGTTACAAATGCAATTATAATTTATTTTTAAGCACAAAAGTTTTTGTGATTCGAACCGACAACCTTGTGCATGGCAGCCCTCACACTACCCACTCAACCACATAGCCACTCATATTTCAAAAGTATAAAGACCAGTTAAGCTTAAGTTAATATCTCAGTATAGTTACGGGGCTGGTTCCAGAGGCACATTGGAGGGAGGAATTTACATTATATATACACTATTTGATAGGTCCATGCATTCAAGCACATCGAACATGTTCAGTGCCATTTACTACAATAGTAGACCGAGTCCAAATTAAACTGACTAAAGATCAAGACGATTAATCACAAAAATGGTGAATATGTAACCATTTACACGATGTGATTTTTTTAACATACACTGCTCCGTATTTTTGATAACACTCGCATTTTCTCTAGTCATAGGACGAGTACGTTTGGATCAATTGTCACCAAATTTTCTGCAGGGCAAATACATATATATATTTCCACTAGCTGAGCCGGCAAACGTTCTTTTGCTACATAAATTCTAGGGATTTTGTAGTTTAGAAAATAATAACTAAGGCCGGGTTTATATCTGTTTGCCAAATGCCACACAAGCGTAAAAAATGCGTAACCAACTAATTACTAATGAAAAACTATTTGAATTTTATTAAGTTAAGCAGTTTCATAAATAATTAATAGACAATATTTTAGAATCCAAAATGATTGCAAACCATTTAAATCAATAATTATATGTCTGAATCAAACAAATTTTCATAAGTAATTAGTTGGTTACGTTCTTTTGGACAAATGACTGACACTAAAAATCAGATGTAATCTCAGCCTAGCTCATAATTATAATAATTATAAAAATCCTTGAAAGGGGGGTGCCCATTCCCACGGTCCTATTGCGCCAATGTTTTAAATTAATTCACACCTTGCTCCCAAGACACATTGGAGAGAGTTAGATTATTCTGATTTCTATAGCTTTTAAGACATAAGATATTTCATTTGTATAGGCGTGGCACAGCCCACATAGGGGTTTGAAAATTAGAATACACCGAATACACATACAAAATTTCATAATAATCAATGAAGGCGTTTCAGAGAAACTTAATTACAAACACCGTGTTACGAGAATTTTATATATACATATATAGAATTTATTTGTATTTGAATCTATTCCTAAGTAAGTAAGAGTGATATATTCGGCCGTACCGATTCTTCTATACCCTTCGCCGACGTATGGCGTACATATAGCCATACAAAAAAAATATTTTTTAATGAAAAAATTAATGCATAAAAACACTGCCAGCATGTCGTCTTGTTTTATTATAATAATACTCAATTTAACTATATTTTGAGCTTTAGGTCTTGAAGAAGTTAACCCAAGGTTAACGAAATATGGATCAAATAAAACACAAATAATACCAGGCCTAAAGCTCAAAAAAATAGTTTAATTGAATATTAAAAAAATTTCGAAAAATAAGATAAAATAATTATAATAATACCAGAGCTCGCAAAATAGGCTCCACAAAATTTCTCTGTGCGGTCTTCTCACTCAAAAGACCTAAAAAATGAGACTTAATCACTCAGTGTCTGAACAGCAACCCTCTTTTTCGTTTCAAATCGTGTTCTTATTTTCTTTAAGCAATCGAATATGTATACGAATAAAAATTGATTCGATTACTCGAAAACATTTTTTTATACTAAAATATGTAAGCTGATAAAGGTAAATGATTTTTTTATTTTGTATGATAAGTATTTTGTACTGTAGTAACAAACAATGAAATATAACTGAAAATTTATTCGATTAATCGAATAAAAAATTTTATTACAAAAATAAATCTATTGTTATTTTGTACAATAAATTGTATAACGTGATTTTTTTTATTCCCTTGTATGATAAAATCTTTATTCGGTGTTCTAAGGATCAATCAAATATAACTGAAAATTTATTCGATTAAGCGAATAAAAAAAATTAATTTTTGAAAATTTCTTAAGAAATGTTATCTTTTTTATGGGTAATTTATGCAACTACTTTAAAAAATTAGAAAATGTTTTCTTTAAGCAATCGAATATGCATTCGAATAAAAATTTATTCGGTTGCTTGAATACATTTTCTTATAATAAAATATAAAAGCTGAATCTTGTATTTTTTATATAATATAAATTTTTATTCGTTATGCTTATGAATGATCAAATAAAACTTATAATTTATGCGCCTACTAGAATAAAAAAATCATTTGCAGAATATTGAAACTAATAATCGTTATGTTATTTGTATGTTAATTTCATATAAAATTTTTATTCGGTATCCATTCGATTTATAGCGTATCACTTAACATTTTTGAGTTTATTCGAATGATACTTTTTTTTAGAAATTCTAAAATAGTTTTGAAGCCTCAGTAGTCCTTTTTTTATTTTCTAAATTTTTTTTGTAAAAATTTTTAGTAAACGGAATATAGTTGTTGCTCTTATATTTCTTTGCAGCCATAATTATTTACGTTAAAACTTGTGTGTGTGTGTGTGCGTAATTTTTTAAATTTAAAAGTTGTGCAAAAATCTCTTATAATCCTTAGTGTTATAATTTTTCCCATAAGCATTCGCACAATGGTTTTAAATCACAAAAAAATGAGTGTCTTAAAGTATCATTTAAAAATACTAAAAAACAAAGGAATTACTTTTTAATACTCGTAAAATTGAAAGCTGAAAAACATATTTTTTTCTCCTACTAAAACTGTTACTGCCAAGTAATTTTTGTGCAAATAAATGTTCCCTCCTGCCGCCCAGCTGAGACTCCTTAAAAAAGGGAAAACTGCACAAAGGCTCTCCTGCTCCATCTCACTGCCTCTCTCTCTCTCTTTCTCTCTCTTTCGCTGTTTGTAACTGTTTCTGGGTTTATGTGTCTGTTGCTTTTTTGTTATCTGTCGTTCTAACTGCTTTGCAAAAAGTGAAACTTTTCAATGTTCATAAAGTTTTCAGATTTTTTTTTGCTTCAAAGTATTTTTTTTTTAACGAAAAGCCATAGAAAATGCAGTTAACAAAACGTTAAAATTGGTGATAACTGTGTTGTGTGAATTTTTGTGGGTGTGTGTGTGTGCGTGTGTGTTTTTATGTGTAAACATGTTTGCACATACATAAATCATTTTATGGCACAAAAATTGGCCTTAAAGTAGAAAAACTTTACTAAAAGATATAAAAAAAATTTTTTTTTAATCAGAAAAACATTGATTTAAACAGAAGGCAGCAGAGTAAAATTTTGTGGTGTGCAATGAAAATTATAGTGAAAAAAATATTGAATTCAAATTTTAATTTGTAGAAAAGAAATCTGAAACTTGGACAAAGAGATTGCATTTTTTCTTCGTTTCATTGTTTCTATGTTTTTCCATAACTAATATGAATCGAGCATGGAATATACTTTTTTTCATTAAACTTTTGCCTACTACACTCGCACTGTTGCGAAATATTTCGTAATTGAGGAGTCCTGTTTAATATTAAATATTAATGATACTCCTACTTGCCAGAACCTTACCTTTTACAAAATCACATTAAAACTTTTTTCTATTTTATGGTGTTTTTCCTAAGAATATTGCGAAGTTTTTTGTGCTAAATTTTAGTTTTTGAGAAAAAGGATATATCGGAGTCCTTGCACCAAATGAAGTACAAAATTAAGACAAAGCTAACACGCTAGTTTAAGAAATATTTATTACATTTTTAGTGCATTGTCATCGTAAAAAGAGGTATATTTTTGTTTTTGAGAATAAGGATACATGAAGGTATTTATGTCCTTGCACCCAATGAAACCAAGTTTAAAAATAGTTTAAAAATTTTCATGAAAAAAATTAACAGTTTTTAGTGATGTTTAGTCATAAATAAAACCAAAATTTAGTTTTCGAAAAAAAGGATACATGGGAGGTAGTCATGTCCTTGCACCAAATGAAAAAAAATTTACAGTACATATAACACGGATCATTTTGTAAGTATATATTAATTTTCAGTGCATTATAATTATAAAAAAATGAAAAATATTTTTGTTTTTAGAAAAAGGATATATGGGAGGTAGTCATGTCCTTGCATATATTAAAACAAAATTTATAGCATATGTTAAACTTTTAATTTTATAAATAGTTATTCATTTTTTATTGCATTTTAATCACAAATAAAGCTAAAATTTAGTAATTGAGAAAAACTATGTTTGGGAGGTATTAATATCCTTGCATCAAATGAAACAAAATTTACAGCAGATGTAAAACGCAGAATTTTCCAAATTATTATTAATTTTTAGTGCATTCTTATCATTAAAATAGGTAAATTTTAGTTTTTGACAAAAAGATTATGTTTAGAAGGTAGAAATAAAAATTAAGAAAAAGCTAACCTGCATAGTTTTACAAATATTTATTAATTTTTAGTGCTGTGTAACCATAAATAGAGGTAAAATTTAGTTTTTGTCCTTGCACCAAATGAAATAAAAAGTTAAGATAGAGGTAACAGTTAAGAAATATATATATAGATTAATTTTTGGTGCATTGTCATAGTAAAAAGAGGGAAATTTTTGTTTTTGAGAAAAAAGGATACATGAAGGTAGTCATGTCCTTGCAGCGAATGAAACCAAATTTAAAAATATGTAGTTTAAAAATCATAATGCAAAAAAACGAGTTTTTAGTGATTTTTAATCATAAATAAAACAAAAATCTAGTTTTGGAAAAAAGAATATATGGGAGGTAGTCATGTCCTTGCGGTAAATAAAACAAAATTTAAAGCACAAGGAAAACGAAATATTGTGTAAGTATTTATTCATTTTTAACGCATTATAATAGTAAACAGCGGTAAAATTTCGATTTTGCGAAAAAGGATATATGAGAGGCAGGCATATGCTTGTACTGAATAAAACAAAATTTTCTGTAGATCTAAAACGCATTATTTTTAGAAATACTTATTAATTTTTAGTGCTTTCTAATTAAAAATAAAGCTTAAATTTAGTTTTTGAGAAAAAAGATATATGGGAGGTAGTCCTGTTATTGCGCCGAAGGAAACAACATTTACAACAGAGCTAAAACGCATAGTTTAGTAATAAATGTTTCTTCATTTATTAATTTCAAAAATTTTTCAAAAATAATAGTTTGAAAAAAAGGATATGTGTGAGCTAGTCATGTCCTTGCACCAAATAAAATATTTTGTAAATTATTATTAAATGTTAGTGCATTATAATTATAAATAGAGGCAAAATTAAGTTATTGAGAAAAAGGATATATGGGTGGCATTCATGTCCTCGCACCGAATGAATTAAAAATCCAAAAAATTTTTCCACACCGCTTGAATTTAAGTTTTAAAGACAATCTACAATTCTACCTTCTTATTGATTTTAGCTAAAATTTAAAAATTAAGGATGTATGAGAGGTAGGTATGTCCTTGCGCCAATTTTTCTCAGAAGCCCATTTCGACTTTGTTATTTTAGTCTTAGACTAACGAAAAAATGTTACATCTAATTTCTAATCTAGTATAAAAAAGCCAAATCTGAAATAAAAATTTTTAGTCGTAAAAAGACTTTAATGTCTTAACATCATGTATGATTTAATTGTGATCAACATATTATGATGCTGAGAATATAAAATTGTGTGATACAAAAACAATTGAGAAAGTACGTAGTGCATCATAAGAAACATAGATGGCGCCTCTGTAAAAGCATCTTGTATTTTACTATGCGGTTTAAATCTCTTTAACTTTTTCGTTATTAAATTTAGTTTTATAATTTTATGCTTATTATATGCGCTTTTGGTTTTTCCAACAATGGCCTGTGGAAGAGAAAAAAACTTAAACCAATTAAGTGGAGACATATTTAACACTTTTTTTAGTTTGCAAAAAAGTTTTCTTGTTTTATATGAGCTTAAATCACTGTTTAAATCGAGAAAGTTGTTCCTTTTCACACACACACACACACTCAAACACACACATTCAAGCACACACATTCATGCACACACAAATACACAGTATAGAAAAAGTTTGGCGTTGATTTCTCAGGTAAAGAGAGCTTCGTGGGAACAAAAACTTTTGTTAATTAAAGTTAAGACAGGTTGATAAATTATGAAAATTATCCGTTTATTGAAATTAAAAAAAAATAAGCGATTAAAAACTCATTGTATAAAGTTTAAAATTTTTTAATTAATGCTTAAGTGTTATATAAAGAGTTTTGTGTAATGTTTTTTTAAGAATATACGTATGTATATAGGTATTTAGTATGCAGCTTTAATACTCTAGTCAATGATGTGTGTGTGTGTTTGAGGACAATTATGTTTATTAGCATTTGCTTGTTTCTATGAGGGTTGTTACTTTTTTGTTTCAAGTGAAGACTGCTAAATTTCTCCAACAGCATATTTCTTTATTGATTGAGCTCTAGGCGATCAAAGATATCATTTATATAACATAAAAATACTTACAAGGTTTGATTCCATTTGTATCTAATATTGAAGATATATGTATGAACGGTGACCAGGACCTTGCATTTTTCGATCTTAAAAGCTTAACTAAAATTCTAGACAAAGATGAAAAATGGATTTGAATCAAAATAATTTTTTTTACAAAAAAAGGATATTCGACAGTTAGTAGTGTCCTCGCATCGACTGCAGTGAAATTTTCCAGAGAATTCAATTATATGATTCTAGAAATAGTTGCAAACTTTCGTTGTTATACTTTAATAACTGCAGCCGAAAATTAGTATTTTCATCAAATGACATACGGGAGGTTGACATATCCTTGTATCCATTGCAATGCGAAGCTCTCTTCTCATTAATTTGAAACTTATTACAAATTTTTAGTGCGTTATTTTTATTCATTTTGAAATGGTTTTAAAAATTTTAAAATAAAGGATATATGAGCGTTAAAAAAATCCTTGTACCGATTGCAATAAAGTCGATTAAAATGATTAACCACATTAATTTAGCAAATATTTGCAAAGTTTTACTTAATTGTGTTTGTTATTAAATTTTAAAAAATAAAGGATATATGAGAATTAACGAAATCCTTGCGCAGATTGTAATGAATTTTATGAAACAGTTTAATTATATAATTCCACAAATAGTAAAACATTTTTAGCTGATTGTTAAAGCAGAATTTAGCTGATATTAAATTAATTTTTAAAATGATGAAATGATTAAAGTTCGTTGCCCAGATCATCTTTAATAAAAAATTAATTTTTAAAATTTTAGGGGTAAATGTACATACATACGTACATGTGTATAGGAGATAATTAATAAATAATAATGCAAATAATATGCTGCTTGATAATAATTATACCCAAGGTTGCATTTCTAATACAAAGGATATATGCGAGTAGAGCATGTCCTTGCAGGGATTATAATCAAATATATTGACGATTTTAATTTAGCTGATTTGAATTTCAATGTAGCTGATTTTAAGATTGTAAGTTAAAGGATATATTGGAGGTAGGCATGTCCTTGTGCCAAAAGAAAGGAAATATATATTAAGGCCTCTAAGCATATAACATAAGAAATAATTACCAGGTTATATTGATCTACCATCTTGTAGATATTTTATGAGTTTTTAAAATAAAGGACATACGAAGGTAGCTATGTCCTTACACCAAAAAATACAGGAAATTTATTAGGGCTTCTTAGCATACATTTTAAGAAATAGTTACTATCTCCAATAATGAAATGGGTTGTTTTCTTTCAGTTTTTAAAATAAAGGATGTATGGGAGACAGCATATCCTTGCACTGAATTGAACAAAATTTTTCTCTGAACTTAACTACATTATCTTGGAAGTTGTTATATACTAGTACTGCAGCCTTATCTCAATTGACCTTGAATATATAAATAAAGGATATATCAGACGCAGGCATGTCCTTGCAAATATCGAAATTACATTCATAGAGGATTTTTTGCATGTATTGTTGCAATAATATGATCTTAATTGTGGCTTATGTTTAGTTAAAAAAAAGGATATATGAGAGGTAAATATTGCAGCGATGACAACTAGCCTTATTCGTGTAGTTTTAGTAATAGTTAGAAGCTTTCACAGCTTTCTTGAGTTAATTGAAGCAGAGTTTCAGTGTTTTGAAAAAGAAGGATATACGGGAAGCAGGCGTGTCCTTGCACAAATCATTGTAAAATTTTGTAGGAGACCTTAAGCATGTTATTTTGAAAGTTGTTAAAAGGTTTCTAATTTTATTTACACGGGATTTTCTTGTTCATAAAATAAAGGATATATGGAAGCTAAGCTTGTGCTTGGTTGGAACTGTACGAAATTTAATGGTTTTACCTAGCATGTAAATTTTGAACTATGTAGTTATAAAGTTTCGCTGCTTTCTGATACTAATTATAGTTGATAATATTGTATGTATAAAAAAGTCCATGCTCTAGTCCCAATAAAATTTTTAAATGATATTAAGCATGCAATATTGGAAATATTTGCATGTCATTGCACTGATCGAAATAAAATTTACCGAGGATTTTAAGCATGCAATATAAGCAATATGCATGTAGTTGCAAAATTTCTTAATGTTCAAATAAAGGATATAAGGAAGGCCAGCTTGCTGTTACAGTTACTTAAATAAAACTCGCCACCGAGCTTCATTACATAATTTTACAAATTGTTTTATGGTTTAAGTGAGTCTTGACCTTAATTTTTGAAATAAAGGATATATGGTAGGCAGATATGTCCTTTAAACAACTATAATAATTTATATCGGAGACCTCAATTAGATATTTTTAGCCATATTTGCCAAGTCTTAGTGCATATTTATTATTATTGCAACTGATTTGTAATTTTGAAAATAAAGGATATATGGGGGATAAACATATCCTTGCATTGATTAAACTGAAATTCAGCTCAGAGCTTAAATTAGTAGTTTTATAAATTGTAGTTGCTCATTTTTCTTGGTCGTAATTGTGAGAGATTTTAAAATTTTATATTAGTAATTTAGTTAATCCACTTTTAATCCATACATATTTATAGTCTTTTTTGTCAATTAAAATTTTGTGTTAATAGTAAAAATTATTTTATTTAGCTTGTTCGAGTTAAATACACAATTTTAAAGCATTATGAGCGTGATTGTTGAAGTATTAATTTTTTTATAAATATTCTACAAAAAGCAGCTAGCCCTTGTAGAGATATCCCTGCAAATTCTTGTTTCCTTTTTTAACCATGATTTGAAGTATTCTATCACCTGATTTTATATATACAGGAACAATTCTGCAATAAAGCCGTATTGCCATATGCAAACAGATAAAGTGTGGAAGTGAGCATTTATTAGTCAAGTATTGCAAAGGTTTTTTTGTCCTAACTTTAATATAATAATACCACTTTCCATAACTAGCACTCCTAAATAATCAGATATTATTTGCTTTCTAAGGACTCCTGGCATCATGCAGGATTTTCCTACAATTCCGTTGCAACAAACGTTAAAAGTTTGACAGTCACAGAGAGTATGACTGCATTTGCAAGGAAAGCCTTTCATAAATACTCTTGCCAGCTTCAAGCTTTGCATCATATCGCCCTGTGTGGCCAATTTAAATTGATGTCTAATTTTGTTCTGGTTGGGGAAACGATGATGATGCCAGTGTATGATTAAGTGATGGGCATTTTTCTCTGTGGTAGTTTTTTTCTATTTTGTGTTGACATTTCTTTCTCCACATTTTGATATTATGTACGTTCTGTGCGTGTGTGTGTGTGTGTCGGTGTGTAAAATATAGAATTGTAAGTTTTGTGTGGCTGTGCTCTTGCTGTTCCTAATATAAAAGTAATACTATTGCTGTCCGTTTTCATGTTGTTTTATATTATGACTGCATTGTTTGGTCTTCTAATACAGTTGCTGTTTCGTTGTTCCTAATGATGCGACAAATGAGTGACACTGTCAGCTGATTATGACTACAATGAACAAAATCAATGTTTTGCTGCATTTGTTCTAGTTTTATTTTCCGCAAATCCTATAAATTAAAGCAAGCATGAAAAAAATTATGTTTTATTTTGAAGCGACATAATATGGAATGACTTCTTTTAACACAATTTATTTCAGCACTCTGTATGGCCACAATCCATAAGCCCATAACAGCAGTATTTCAAACACATTTATATGGGCGCTGACATATAAAATGATTTTAATTCTAACATAATACTGAAAGTAGAACAATAATTTTTTTCGATATAAAAGTTTTTAAGAAAAAAAAATTAGTTATGAAAAAAGAATATTTAAATAATGCATGATGAGTCTTGTTTCGCAATTCCAGCAGTTGTGTTAAGCGTATGCTTAATATTATAGTTCAAAAAATCGTTACATATTACTCATACGCTCTTAGTTTCAAATAGAAAATTTATAAATTTACAAAATCCTGTGCTTTCATTTATAATTTATATTTAATTTCATTATTAAAATATTGTTGTTAATATTATAAAGCTGAGAGACAAATTGTTTTATTTGACATTGAATTAATTGTGTTAAGCAAATGGACAGACAACATGTTTGTATTTGCATTGACCCACAAGCAACACATTTCATTTACTCTGTCATTTTACCTGAAAATGTCTGAAAATGTCCGCAGGAGTAAAAGAGTACCGCAACGTAAATTGTATGTGTAATGGCAAGGCAAACAGAAAAAAGCAGAGTTACTCAACTGTCTGGCAGCAGAGGGAAATTTTAAATAGTTTGTTCTTGTGTAAAAATAAAAAACTACAACTATACATACTTACATATTTTCATTGTTAATTTTATGACTTTTGTTACTTCTTTGCTTTTGTATCAAGTGATTGAGTGGATTCTCCTGTTGCTTATTATTGTGATGAGTCCGCTTATGAAACCGTGAAAGCCTTAAATTTTAAGTATATATGTAATGTGCTCAGCGCTTTTATGCGGAATCTTACCGGCAACATTTTTGTGGAACATTTTAAACCTCTAAGTTTTCTTTATATGGGACTTTTTTGTCCTTTTCGAAAAAAGTATCAAAAAGTACTCTTAAATGGAGCGTAAAGTGGTGTAAAAAAATATTTGCCTTGAAATTTTAATGCAAGTGTGTGAACCAGAGAAAAAAGTTGAAGCAAAATTATCGGCGGCAAAGGCGCTGTAGTTTAAGGACCAGCGGCGGCGCGGAGAGAAATTTTGGCTGCTAAATTTTTTTAAAGAGAATATTAAAAATTTAAATTTAAAATCGATCTTCATATTGTTTTCTCCGAAATGGTATTATATTGTCCTTTTGAGCAGATGAGATTTCAGCGGTTTCTTAGCCGATTTAAAAAGCGCCGACGGGATGAATATAAAAATAAGATGCGTGGGCGTGCCATTGGCTTCGATCCAATCGACTTGTTTCTCTCATGTGAACACAGCAAGGCCTAAAAATCTTACTAATATACTCGAAATTCCCTAAACTTAAAATGCATTTAAGGGTTATTTTTTTACTTTTTAACCCTTTTTAATTGATGTGCTCATCAGTTATATGTTAAAACCTCTGGGAGACCTTATAAATCCCCCAAGTCCTCTCAGTAAAGGCATTTTTTTGTCTCATTAATACAACCCGACTCATACATGGCAATTTTAGTTGAGTAACTTTTGAGTTCATTTAAGAGAGAGAGAGAAGAAAAAATAATGAAGAATAATAAGCCCTCATATTTTCCTCTCTCGCCCGTCAACTCAAAAGTTGCTCAACCAAAATTGCCGTGTGTGAAGCCAGTCTCAAACATGAAAGAAAAAGTTCCGCTAAAAGTGTATATAAAGGGTTTACCTGTTCTAGAAAAATATTTGCAGGAAAATTCTATTCTTAATACTGATATATAATAAAGCATTCAATTAACTACTATTTAGCAACTAAAATTAATTAAATTTGAAACAGTTTTAAAGGTTAATTTCGTAATTAACTACCCTTGAATTTTAAATAGAAAATGTGTTCAAAAGTTTTAAGTAGAATCTTGCGAGGATCCCTTTTGTGGAACATTTTAACCCTCTAGCCATTCTCCGTATGAGGGATTTTTCTCGTTTATCAAGAAGTCGCCAAAAAGATCCTTAAATGGGTTAATTTCGTACTTTTCTTAAGCCTTGCGTATTAGGCACAAGATGTCTTCAGCAGTTATAATAAAATTCTGTGGAAAATATTTTTGTGAAACATTTTAACCCTTGAACTCCTCTCCTTAGGGGTATTTTTTACCCTTTTCGTAATATGGGGTCTAATAAGTAACTTTAAAAGTGTATATAAAGGGTTAAATTTTTCTAGCAAAATATTTTCAAAAAAATTCCACTATTAATCCTGAAATATAAGCGAGCCTAAAATTTGTTTTGGACAACGGAAATAAATTAAATTTGAAATACGTTTTAGGGTTAATTTCATAAGTACTAACGCTTGCATTTTAGATAGATAATGTGTTTGGAAGTTTTAAGTAGTATCTTGTGGCGAATAGTTTTGTGAAACATATTAGCGCTCTAACTATTCTCTGTAGGAGAGATTTTTATCTTTTTTCAAAAAAGGTGCCAAAAAGACCCTTAAATTGATTAATTTTGTACATTTATCACTTCTATACTTTTATTAAATCTTGCGTATTAGGCATAAGATGTCTTTAGCAGTTATACGTAAAATGCTGTGAGTAATATATTTGTGGAATATTTTAACCCTCTAACTCTTCTTCATTAAAGGTAATTTTTGTCCTTCTTATAAAATAGGATCTAATAAGGGTTAACATGTTCTAGCAAAACATTTTCAAAAAATTTCTACTATTAATTCCTGAATATGATAAAGCATCAAATTCATCTTGAAAACCTGAAATTAATTCAACTTTAAACACGTTTAAGGGTTAATATTAAAATTATCTCGCTTGCACTTTAGAGAGGAAATATGTTTAGAAGCTTTACTCGTAAGTAGAATCTAGCGGGGAATTTTTTTTAAGAAAACTTTAACCCTCCAAGTGTGTTCTGTTTCGGGGCTTTTTTGTAACTTTTGGCAAAAAGGGTGCAAAATTGCCCTTTAATAGGGCTTTAAAAGCTTAAAATATTCTACCAAAATATACGCCATAAAATTCTATTATAAGTCACATACTACAGCAAAGCTCAAGCTTGCCTTCAATACTTAAAATAAGACAAACTTGATTAGCACTTTAGGGTTAAATAAGGCTACTTATTTAAAATTTTAGTATAAAAAGCATCATCTTGATCAAGTGTGGAGTTGCTGCTGCACCTAATAGACAATATTAAAATTAACGAACTACAGCCTGATTTAGTATGTCGCTTTTCATTTTGCTGAAACTTGGAACAAAAAAAAACAACTCTTAATTGCTTTTTTATCTACACATCATTACTAAAATGTTACCAGCACTAAATTTTATTTACCAGAACAAATGGAAAAAAAGGAAAGAAACTATAAGTTTGTCCAATAAATTTGAAGCACTGACAAAAGCTTCAAGCAACACATTTAGTTAAAGTACGAGTATTATAAAAATTTATAGGAAAAATACAAAAGAAATTGCTATTACAAATAAACATGCATGCTCTTACACATACTCCGACTTCCTTTAACATGCACTTAAGAACATAAAGGAAAACTTTATACAAGTGGGCAAATAATGCATTAGTGTACTTAGCCAGTAAATTTAAGCTTCATATGATGTTTCCGTAATGCCAACGAAAAGAAAACGTTTGGAGAAAATTCACTAAGGAAATAAAAATTTTGTTTAGTGCGTGACTTTTTGTTGGAAATGCAAAAGGCTGGCCTTGTAGAAACTAATAATAACTGCAGCTTTGCATTTATATAAGCTTGAGGGAGTAAAATATGCAAACGTAAGGCCAAAATATGCAAAAATAGTTATTTTTATTATTAATGTGAAAAAATTTTTAGAAATTTATTTATGCTTGTATGAAAAACACAGTGACACTGCTACGTAGTGCGTGATTGAAATGAATTCTTTACTTCGATTTCGTGAAATCTCTTAGGCATGAGTTCCTGAATATTTCATGAGTTATAATCACACGTGACTACAAGTGAATGGATACACATTGTCGTAATTAATTATGTATTTTAATAACGTTTGGCTTATTAGCGTGACTACTTGACCGTCACGTGATTCATGTGTGATCATGCATGACTACTTAACCATCACGTTATGCATGTGCGCTCACGCGTGACTAAAGGTGATTGCGCATTAATATCATATTTTTTCTCTTAATTTTTTTTACAATCACAAATACTGTCGAACACGTGATAAAATTTGCCTTAAAAAAATTTGTGGTGCATCTAGTGTTAATTTCTACTTCACTGTACAAGTGATTACATACACATAATCGCAATTAACTTTGTCTTTTAATAACGTATTCGCTTATTATCGGTACTATTTGACCATCACGTGAGTCTTGTGTGATTACGCGTGTCTAAGAGTGATAACGAATTAACATCATGCTTTTTAAAAAATTAAAAAAATGTAAAATATTTTTTTTGAGCAAAGCGATAAGCTTGTCTGCGGAAAACATCCTATACTGAGAGGCTAGCATCGCTACCACTCAGCTACAGAGGTAAACCTTATACCAAGAGAACAAAAAAGACCATTTGTTAAAAGCAGTTAGAGGGTTAAAATATTCCCCAAAAATTATGCTACATAAGTTTTACATAAAACCTCTGAATGCATCCTATACAAAATTAACTCTTAGGTGGACTTAAATTTTTGACTTATGATGCTTGCTTTTGTAGATATTAAATTTTTAAGGTAAACAGTTAACCCCTTTAAAAAAAAAACGAACAAAAAATTGGCTTTAAATATATAATATTCTTCCCATGATTTCATGTAAAACTGTTCAACGCAATTTATACCTAAAATACAAGTTTGACTGAGTACTTAGTTAACCCACAAGTGCGTTTCAAAATTTAAATTCACTTTCGCTTTATACCAAGACACTGTGTGGTTGGTATTTCTTTTTAACCACTCTTCAGCATTGGCTATTTATTACAAACACTTCCAATACATTTAACACATAATTATATCAAGAACTTAAAGTTTATTTCTTCAATTTTTATGCTGCACCCTCATGAATAGAAAAAGGAAATGAAAAACTTTTAAATCCTCTAAATTCAAAATTAAGTGAAATGTACTGGGTTACACGGTCTTTTAAAAAAATACACTAACGCTTGGAATTTTTGAAAGTAGTAAAATTTGCTTCCCAGACATTTACAATAAAACCAGCAGCAGACATAATGCAAGCTAACTCTCCCTCTCTCTCTCTCTCTTTCTCTTATGCACTTGATGCGCGATGCAAAGTTGGTTATACTTGTATTGGTTATTTTGTAAGTTTTAAGTTTTAGTTGCCTGTTTCCTGTAAGTTCTTTTCATCGTATTTTTTTTGTAATATAAATTTTATTGGAGTTGTTTCCTTGTTAGATAAAGTTTATTTAAGTAAAGTTACTACAATTAAAATACGAGTACCTGTGCTTAAAAACGTTATTTTTACTCAAACAGACGTAAAAATAAACAAATATACAAATTTTGCAAATGGATACCAAAGGTTAAGAGTACTTTTCTAAATTTTATTTGCTTAAATACTTTTCAAAAATGTGTTATTATGGTTAAAAGCATGTTTTTGTAAAAAGGTACTTAAAAAAAACAACTTTTTTGAGGCACTTTTTAGTTAGAATGCAAATGTTTTGTCAAAAGGTATTTTATTAACAGGTAATTTTTGTAAAAAGATACTTTTTTATAAAAAGGTACTTTTATGTAAAAAGGTAATTTTTTATAAAAAGGTACTTTTTTGTAAAAAGGTACTTTATTGGAAAAAGGTACTTTTTTGTACAAAGGTACTTTATTGGAAAAATGTACTTTTGTGTTAAAATGTACTTTATTGGAAAAAGGCACTTTTGTGTTAAAATGTACTTTTTTGTAACAAGGTTCTCTTTTTGTAAAAACGCATTTTTTTAAAGAACTTTTTTGTAAAATGTTACTATTTTAATAAAGCGGTATTTTTGTAAATAAGTATACACATGTGTGTACATACTTTTTCTAAAAAGTACTTTTTTGTAAAAAGGTAATTTTTTGCAAAAAGGTCCTTTTTTATAAAATCATTTTTTTAAGGTGGCGTTGGCCGAACAAGTTAGCACGTTGACTACAAAACCGAAAGTACTGGGTCAGAGCCCGGTTTCCATCATTGATTAAATATCAACATTCATCGGTATTGTGTAGCATTATCATCGGAGAAGTTAAATAACCTGGCTACTAAACACAGCTTTAAAAATTTAAAATGCCTCATTTAACGCCAGAGGCGCTGCAACACTGCGTTATTAAAAACGCACAAAAAGCAGAGCTGGAAAATAATAAAGCTCTCCTATATCTCTTTCTTCGCCACGTGTCTTCTCCAAAAGTATTTTTTTTTTTGATACTATTTATGTACGTATAAAAATACAATTTTTTATTTTATTTTTAGTATTTTGTCCACAATAGTACTACTAATGTACAAAATTACTATTTTGGTACAAAATTACTATTGTTGTACAAAATTACTATTTTTGTACAAAATTACTATTTTTGTACAAAATCTCTATTTATGTACAAAAGTACTATTTTTGGAAAAAACTACTATTTTAGTACAAAAGTACTATTTTTGTAAAAAAGTACTATTTTTGTGCAAAAATACTCTTTCAAAAATACTATTGATGTACAAAAGTAATATTTTTGTTAAAAAGTACTATTTTTGTACAAAAGTACTTTTTTTTATAAAAGTACTATTCTTGTGCAAAAGTATTATTTTTGTACAAAAGTAAAATTTTTGTACTAAAGTACTATTTTTGTAAAAAATTACTATTTTTGTACAAAAGTACTAATTTTGTACAGAAGTACCAATTTTGTGCTATTCTTGTACAAAAGTACTATTTTTTCTTACAAAAGTACTATTTTTGTATAAAAGTACTGTTTTTGTGCATAAGTATTATTTCTGTTAAAAAGTACTATTTTTGTACCAAAGTACTATTTTGTCAAAAAAAGTACAATTTTTATTCAAGAATTTGATTTTTGTACGAAAGTAATATTGATGTACTAAAGTTCTATTTTTGTTCGAAAGTACTATTTTTGTAACAAAGTACTATTTTTTATAAAAGCGCTATTTTTGTATAAAAGTATAATTTTTTTAAGAAGTACAATTTTTTGTACAAAAGTACTATTTTTGTACAGAAGTACTATTTTAGTACTAGTTACTACTATTTTTGTATAAAGGTACTATTTCTGTACAAAGTACCATTTTTGTTTAAAAATACTATTTTTGTACAAAATTAAATTTTTTGTATAAAATTACTGTTTTTGTACAAAAGTTTTATTGTTTACATAATACCATTTTTGTGCAAATGTGCCAATTTTTTACAAAAGGTTTTTTTTTAGCAAAAGTAAATTTGTATATAAAAATTGGCATTTGCTGCAAAAGTACTTTTTTACCAAAGTACTTTTTTCGCACGAAATGCTTCTTATATTTAAAAATCTACTTTTTATACAACAAATAGTTTTTACACAAACAGTTTATACTTATACTGTATTTCTTTTGCATATTTTTCCCAGAAAGGCGACATTGTTTGTGCTTTTTAATATTTTTATAATCTCTTTAACTTTTTTTTAAATAAATAAATCAAAGATTTACTGCTTTGCATCATTTAAATAACATTTAAAAAGTGTTCATTTTGTACTAGTATTTTCATTTGATTGCGTATAAATCAATTAAGTCCTGCCATTGAACATAAACAATTATTTTATATATCATTTGTTGTAAATTTTTTCTTGTTCCAGGGTTATTGATTATTTTGTGTTATTGTTGTGCCCGAATGACTTTTTATCGTTTTGATTTGCAGTGAGTTGTGATTGCAAATTGATTGTCACATTTTTGTTTTGTATGATAAATGTTAATTTCTATGTACCAGTGGCAGAGGGAGAGAAAAGATACGATTTAATACACTTTTCATTCACTTCGTCGGGCATTCATGTGTATTAAGTTTAAATATATATGGCTTAAAATGTAAGAGGATAATGTTACATTATACATAGAGCTATATGCAGTATTGAAGTGACAACGTCCGTTTAGTAATTTATGCATTTACATATGTATAAATCGTGTGGGTGGCAGCAGTGTGTTTGTGTGTGTGTGCAAAATTGCTTTTTAATGAACTCATTTTAAGTGTGTTTTTGTGCGTGTGTCTGTGTTTGAGTTATCATATTAAGTCATGGATCATCAGCCATGAAGACAAATCCGCTCATATGCCATAACAATCATGGCGTATGTATATTTTGTATTATTAAAAACCTGGTCATAGTAACAAAATACATGCTCGTGCTTATAAAAAAATGGAGAGTTATCAAATAACAATTTGCTTATGCGCCGAAATTCAATTATTATTCAATAAAATCGATGATAAATGAAAAAAACAACAATAAATCACACAACATAAACTTCCGTAAAATTATTTTGAAATGATAAAAATCAAAAAGCATGAAATTATTAAAGAAGTAAAAAAATGTTGAGAACTTCCTTTGCACAAAAAAGTTGAACGAACAAAAAGGGGAGAAAAAACCAACTGCAGTTGTAAAATTTTAAGTTTACAAAAACCCTCAAGTAGGTAAATGGAAAGTTGTTGAAAATACGAGTAATTATAATCATAATCATAATCATAATCATAATCATAATCATAATCATAATCATAATCATAATCATAATCATAATCATAATCATAATCATAATCATAATCATAATCATAATCATAATCATAATCATAATCATAATCATAATCATAATCATAATCATAATCATAATCATAATCATAATCATAATCATAATCATAATCATAATCATAATCATAATCATAATCATAATCATAATCATAATCATAATCATAATCATAATCATAATCATAATCATAATCATAATCATAATCATAATCATAATCATAATCATAATCATAATCATAATCATAATCATAATCATAATCATAATCATAATCATAATCATAATCATAATCATAATCATAATCATAATCATAATCATAATCATAATCATAATCATAATCATAATCATAATCATAATCATAATCATAATCATAATCATAATCATAATCATAATCATAATCATAATCATAATCATAATCATAATCATAATCATAATCATAATCATAATCATAATCATAATCATAATCATAATCATAATCATAATCATAATCATAATCATAATCATAATCATAATCATAATCATAATCATAATCATAATCATAATCATAATCATAATCATAATCATAATCATAATCATAATCATAATCATAATCATAATCATAATCATAATCATAATCATAATCATAATCATAATCATAATCATAATCATAATCATAATCATAATCATAATCATAATCATAATCATAATCATAATCATAATCATAATCATAATCATAATCATAATCATAATCATAATCATAATCATAATCATAATCATAATCATAATCATAATCATAATCATAATCATAATCATAATCATAATCATAATCATAATCATAATCATAATCATAATCATAATCATAATCATAATCATAATCATAATCATAATCATAATCATAATCATAATCATAATCATAATCATAATCATAATCATAATCATAATCATAATCATAATCATAATCATAATCATAATCATAATCATAATCATAATCATAATCATAATCATAATCATAATCATAATCATAATCATAATCATAATCATAATCATAATCATAATCATAATCATAATCATAATCATAATCATAATCATAATCATAATCATAATCATAATCATAATCATAATCATAATCATAATCATAATCATAATCATAATCATAATCATAATCATAATCATAATTTTAAAAGCCAATTAAAAAAATTTTGACCATACATTCATAAAATTTAAAATGAATTTGAAATAAATTTTATTTAAAACTTTTCATATACTATTTTCCTAAAATGGATATCAAATTCTTTTTATTTTTTTTTATGAATATGGGTGTTGATATTTATTATTTTTGCACATGAGCAGAAAGTGTTTGTTAATGTAAACGTGTACAACTAGAAAAAAAACTCTAACAAGAATTTTGAAATATTTTGAAATAAAAAAAACGTTTAGCAAAAATTTGCTGCTCAAATTGTTCATTATCAGGAATCGGACTTTCATGCAGTTAAAAATTGATTTAAATTAATTGCTTAAGAAATGCACCCAAAAACTAAAACTATGGCCAAAAATATTCATATCTTATCATTATTATTAAAAAAAATTTAATAAATAAATAAGTGTAATAAATTTTCTAAACGGTTTCTAATAAAAACCAGAACAGTTCTCTTGCTTAATTCAAAAACTTTTCTGTTGAAGTCTACTAAAGAGTTGCATAAGCAGGAACAAGCGAAAATTCCTTTTGCATTATAGATTAAATTTAAAATAAATTTATTTTGGTACATCGTATATACAGACCTGTTCTAAAGATCACATGCTTTAAAATCACTGCGCGTCTCAGAATCATTTTGTGCTGTTGTGTATTTTTTTTATTTTGCAATGTGATTTTAACTTTTTTGATTTCTTTGAATTATATGTACAGAAGAAAACCTTTTTGTAGTTTTAAATCACTGGCCTTACTTTTACACTCTTTTGCACTATTATCAAAAGACAACTAGACTTCAGACTGACTTCACGATAGACTGAACAGCCAGCAAATGTGCTCGTCTTTTTAATACTTCCCACAAGGCTTCCAGAATGTGACAACATAGTCTAGAAAATCTCAGCAGCATCTCCAATGCTTGCTTTCGATCGCGTCATGGGTCTTCCAAAACAAGCAACGAAAAATGTTATCCCGTGTTATACACATACAATTGTATTTGTAAAATTAGTGTATTTCTATATACACTACAGCTAACTACAGTTAACACTAAAATTTAAAAAATTTAAATTAAAGGGTGTTCTATCAGTTAATGTAATTTTGAATTGACTTTGAAAATTGCGAAAACAAAAAAAACCCAAAATTAAAAAAAATTCTAACACTAAAATAATGCCAAAATGAAAAAGGCGCCAAAAAACCGAAAAAAATCGCCAAATTGAAAAAACGCCAAAAACCGAAAAAAATCGCCAAATTGAGAAAACGCCAAAAACCGAAATAAACCGCCAAAATGAGAAAAAAACTAAAAAAGCGCCTAAATGAAAAAAGTCGCCAAAAAGAAGAAACGCCCAAAAACCGATAAAATCGAACTAACTAAAAAAATCGACAAAACGAAAAAAATCTCCAAAAACTAAATAAAACGCCAAAAACCGAAAAAATCGCCAAAACGAGAAAAAAAAATCGCCAATATGAAAAAAATCGCTAAAACAAAAAAAATCGCCAAAATAAAAAAAAACCGCCAAAATGAGAAAAAAAACTAAAAAAGCGCCTAAATGAAAAAAGTCGCCAAAAAGAAGAAACTCCCAAAAACCGATAAAATCGAACTAACTAAAAAAATCGACAAAACGAAAAAAATCTCCAAAAACCGAAAAAATCGCCAAAACGAGAAAAAAATCGCCAATATGAAAAAAATCGCTAAAACAAAAAAAATCGCCAAAATAAAAAAAACCGCCAAAATTAAAAAAAGTCAAAAACGAAAAAAAATGCCAAAACTATATTTTATATAGGATAAAGTTCGTATTGAATTACATATCTCGTGTCCGTACGGAACCCTTCGTGCTCGTGTCAAAGTCGCACTTCACTGAATTAATTTTTTTTTATTTATTTTTTTTTCACTTCCAATTATGTGTGTGATTGTGTGTGTGTCTTCTTAAGAAGCAGAAGCTATTTCATTATTGTTGTTTCTAAAGTTTTTATGCTTATTTAATCATATGCTTTTATGTGTGTTCGCGTGTAATTATAGTTCTTTAGCTAAATATTACTGGATAGTGCTTGTTATTTAACAAAAATATTTGTTTTTATGAAAGCATTGCATTTAGCATGTTTGTGTTCGAGACAATTTCCATAACAATATTTATATTTTGCTCAAAAAAATGGAACTTGAACAAAATAATGTGAAAAAAATAAACAGCGTATTTGTTTCTTTTTAATTTAGTTTTACTCACTCCACAGTATAAACTAAAATGTAATGGTAAAATGTAAAATGGTTCATGCACAAGCTGATAAATAGTTCAAAAATTTCATTATTAAATCAAGTCCAAAAAAATCTGTGTAAATAAACATTTTGCTTTTTTGTACTTGCAAACAAAGAAAAAAATTTTACTTTTTAAAAGCATTTTCAATTTACACTTCAAGGCTAAACTGATTATGCCTGGTTGGCAATAAACAAAAAGACAAAGAATGTGACGAACATTTCTTCTTCTAAGGACTTTTAATGTCCTTATAGCAAAAGAAAAAGGATCTCTGGACTTTCGTTGTTTCCAAACCATTTGCAAAAAAAGTTGTTGTTTGTTTCTTGCATTAAATTTAACATTTTTCCATTTAACTTTATAAGGTTATGAGATGAAATGTATGAAATTTGATTTTGCTAATAATGTCCTTGCACCCTTTAAAACATAATTTTCCTTTCTGTTTCAGGTACTGTGCTGTTGCTGTTGTTATGCTCTGTCCATATGTCCTTTGCTTGTCTTTTGCTTTCGTCGAAGGAATATTCGTTTCCTTTTTGGAAAGAAAAAGTTAATGAAAAGTGAAATTAGATTAGTCATGGAAAACATGGCAAAAAGGTAAGTGAAAAGTTTATCAGTTTTGTTTTTAAACAGCTAATAGAATAGGTAAATACTTTTTCAATAAAAATTATTATATTTTATATATAAAATTAGTTAAGTTGGAAAAAGGAAAGCAATTTCTTGTAATAGCAAATATGCCAGACAAATTAATATTTTTTAATGATTAGACAACATGTTAAGTAATAAAATTTAAATTGTATTTAAAATATATTTGAGAAATTTTTAACTTAACATTTAGGCTGTTGTAATTTAAAATAATTATTATTACAAAAGCCCCGAATGAATTCTAATTCTTTATTTTTTTTAATTGTAAAAATTTTCTATTCTATTAATAATTAACTTGAATATATGTCTGCCAGGCTTTTAAAGATTTTTATCTATATTTTAATTTATTTGTTGGCGAAATCTATGAATATTTTATTTATTTGATATTCAATAATAGAGACATAAATTTTCTTTATATAATGTCTGCATAAATCTTATAAGTCTGTGGTATAATGAAAAACAAACAAAAAACCCAAAACAAATTTTTGTGGTAACTCATTGATTTATTTGTATCATCTTTCTACCTTGTAGTTTTCATATCATTCGAATTTTATTATTAGTTTGGTAAAAGCATATCCTTTGCATACATATAAATATGCGAAAAAGGAAAAACAAAATTTTTATTACCTAAAATCCATTTAAGGAAGTTATACCAAGAAAATAGTGAAATGAAGCCATAAACAAATTCAAGCCATAAATACATAAAAATATTTAGTTTATATATGTATATATATATATTAAATAATATATTTAGAAAATAAGGATGTTTGCATGGATTTTACTAGAACTTCGTTAAAAAAGGAATAATTTTTCAATGTAGAGAGTAATATACGCTTTCTTCTGTGAAATAATAATGTATGTTCGATATTAAACTTATTTAATATTGAATTTCTAAAATATATTTTTTAGTGCAAAGGTACTTAAAAAAAATACCTTATGAAAATATATTTTGTTTAAACGGAATTTTTTGAAAAGGTATTTTGGAAAGGGAGCTTTTTTCAAGGATGGTAAAGTTTATAAAAGGTACTTTTTATAAAAGGTGCTATTTATAAAAAGTCCTTTTTATAAAAGGTACTTTTTATAAAAAGTAGTTTTTATAAAAGGTGCTTTCTATAAAATGTACTTTTTATAAAATGTACTTTTTATAAAAGGTATATTTCATAAAAAGTACTTATTTTAAAAAGGTCCTTAAAAAAACTTTACTTATACTAAAAATGTTCTCTTTATAAAATGTGCTTTTTCTACTTTATGTAAATTTTTATAAAAGAAATGCCCTCGTTTAAAATGGTTTTTATTATAAAATGTACTTTTTAATTATTTTAAATTAAAATGTAGTTATTTAATGTTTAAGGCTATGTTTTATAAGCTTAGGTACATACATACATATGTATGTACTTACTAGTTGTAAAATATAATTTTTCTTTAAAGTAGTTTTTGAAAAAATTATTTAATGTTTAAGGCTATGTTTTATAAGCTTAGGTACATACATACATATGTATGTACTTACTAGTTGTAAAATATAATTTTTCTTTAAAGTAGTTTTTGAAAAAAGTTTTATGAAATTTAATTTTTGTAAAAGATTCTTTTCTAAGAAGTACATTTTTAAAAAATTTACCTTTTATTAAAGGTACTTTTTGTTAAAAGTACTTTTTTTAAAAAGAATTAAAAAATACATTTCTAAAAAGGACTTTTTGTTGGAAGTACTTTTTGTTAAAGGTCCTTTTTGTTAGAAGTCATTTTTTTCAAAGGAACATTTTGCTAAGTATACTTTTTGTTAAACGTACTTTTTGTCAAAGGTACTTTTTGTCATAGGTACTTTTTACTAAAGGTTCTTTTTGCTAAAGATACTTTTTGTTGTTGTTATATTTTACAGAAAAAGTACTTTTTGTTATAGGTTATTTTTGTTAGAAGTACTTTTTTTTTAAAGTACTTTTTGTAAGAGGAACTTTTTGTTTAAGTTACTTTTTGTTAAAGACACTTTTTGTTAAAGGTACTTTTTGTTAAAGGTCCTTTTTGTTAAAAAGGTAAAAGGTACGTTTTGCTAAAGGTACTTATTGTTAAAGGTATTTTTTGTTAAAGGTACTTTTTGCTAAAGGTACTTATTGCTAAAGGTATTTTTTCGTTTAAGTTCCATTTTGTTAAAAGATTATTTTGTTAAAGGTATTTTTTGTTGAAGGTACTTTTTGTGTTTGCTAAATGTACTTTTTGTTAAAGGTACTTTTTGTTTAGTGTACATTTTGTTAAAAGCATTTTTTGGTAAAGGCACTTTTTGCTAAAGGTACTTTTTGTTAAATGTACTTTTTGTTAAAGGTATTTCTTGTTATAGGCTTTTTTTGAAAAAAATTTTTTTGTTGAAGGTCCTTTTTGTTTATGGTACTTTTTTTTAAAGGTACCTTTAGCTTAAGGAACATTTTGCTATTGTGTATTGTAAATTGTATATTGTATATTGTCTTATGCCTATTGTAGGGTACATTCGCTTCTTTTGCAATTTAAGTTAAACCAACTGTTAAACAAATGCTATAAAATTTCTGGCATTGTGCCATAACTTAGCATTGAACTCTCTGCATAGATTTGCTCCAGTAATGGAATAATAAAAAAAATACCAAATCTGGCGAAATGATACAAAAGGAATGCAAACTTTCAGAGTGCAACAGTACAAAGCTAAAATACGTATTGTTTGCTTGTTATGCCTTTTTTCTTCTTTTATTATTATTTTTATATTCTAAAAGCAATATTTGTACTTCCGTTGGAAAATTTGTGTTATTTACAGACAACAAACTAGAAAAAAATTAAATAAAGAGATTTTACAGTAAATAGTAAAACAAAGTTGTATGTTTTATTTTTCTTAAAAAAAATCAAGCAGCAGTTTTATAAAACTTTTTAAGCTTTGAAAAATATATTTATGTAATAAATAATAATAAATTTAAATTTTCTTGTAACAGTTTTGTTTGTCAGTTTAGTTATTTTATATAAATAGACAAGTGATACTAGTTTTGTTTACAACTTGGCTTGTGTTATAGTTTGATCAAAAAGAACAACAATGACTGCAAATGCAAACCAATATTAACAAAAGGAAATAAACAAACTATTACACACACACTCACACACACAGTTGCAAAACTGTTTTTATCCTTGTAATGTCTAACACATAATTTATGCTAAATTTATTTTAAATTATATTTATTTTATTCTTTTTCATTTACATGTTCGTTTCTTGTACTTTTATTTTTGTTTTTCTCAATAAATGTGCATGTTACCGATTTTATATGTATATATTTGTGCTATATGCAAACAAATGATTTATAGGAGCAACAAATATCTTTGAAATAAAAGTGAATTACAAATCTGTGTTAATAAGGAAAAGGTGCTTAAGTCATATTTTACTGTTTTGCAAGAGAGCACATTTAAGAGTTCAAGTCGATTTGCAGAAATGAATTTCTTTTACAGTTAAATTGGGAAATTCTTTGTTCAACTCTAGCTTTTTAAGCAAACATTGTTCTAAACAGTACAAATAATACATTTAAGTTGAGATATCCTAAAGTATAACCTCAATTAAGCTTATATTCCAAATTGGACTAAAAAATATAAGCTGCAAGTAATTTTGCTATAACTTCTTGAAAAATCGCACAAATTAATTGAAATTTTGACCAGGCGTACTTTCAAATATGGAAATTACGGAGGTAATATTAACTCGAAAACAGCTTATCTCGATTTAAGCACTTTTTCCTTTTTGCCACAGAAATAATAAAATGAGAAGTTATGAGAATTTGTGTTAACAATTTTTTTTATTTTTTTCATATTATTTTTTAGATATTCAATGTGTTGAAATGTTTGGTTTGTTTTGTTTTGGTTTTTTTTCAAGCCTGTAAATATGCTTTGGTTTATGGACAATAAACAAATATATAGTATATTTGTTGGGGAAATTGAATGATATAATTGAAGCATATTTTTGGGTTTCTTTTCTCATGCAACTTGTCGATTGTGAATAGTGTGTGCCAAGTTCATTTTAATTAGGGAAGTAAGGATACGTCGTTTTACCAATCCTACACCGATACCGATACGCATATTGAAATTGAACGCAAATTAAAATTAACAACATTCAAGTAGAGTAATTCTTTTATTATACAAAATTACAGTGTAAGAGATTATTAATATTTAAAATTGATATTTGAATTCATTCTGAAATTAACAAAAAACAAATTGTTTTTTAACAAAATTCATACATGATTTAGCATTGAGAGAATATTTCACTACCAAGGGGCAAGTCTTTTAATATATTATTTCTCTTAGTTCAGACAAATTTAAGAAGTATCGTCGTATCGACAGTAAAATATCGCCGATATCGGCAAATCAGAACTATCGTGGATACATTGGAATCGGAATCGGTGATGAAAGAATTAGTGAACTTAGTGATGCCACTGTTTTAATATGCCTCTGTACTTAAAAAGGTATGTGAATTTGCTATATTTCAGTTGTTTGGTTGTTGTTTAGGAATAATTTCAGTCAATAGTTTTTGTTGCTTATACGAAATCTTGCTAAATTTCAAAAAAGATTCTTGGCGTAAACGGTATACATTTTGATTTAGATTTTCAGTGAAATCTGGTAGATTTCCTGTACCAATAAATTCTTTTTGTTTTTTCCCATTCCTTTTTATTTTTGATATTTTTTTTTCCTTTGCCTTTTTTTATTTAAATTTCTTGAGAAATTGTGCGCAGTCATTTACTTATAGCAGATTTTGTAAAAATCTCGCTTCTAAGCATTTCCAATTCGCATGTAAAACATTTAAAAATATTGTTTTAATACTAATTTCACGAAACTAAAAAAATCGTTTCTAAATACAAAATTGACCCTTTAAGCGGCCCACCCTCTTGCAATATAATTGTAATTTTTTTTTATTGTACAATAACATCGCCAATGTGTACACCATATTCCAAGGGGGCACAATATATTGGCAAATATTTAAAGACTTTTGATTTTTATTGTACAATCAGGAAAGACAATTGTGTAATGTGGTGGTACAATTTTTCAATGTAAACAACAACAACATCAATAACTTTATCACTGGCAATATTTTCTTAGAAAATATTGTGCCATTTATTGCATATTGTAGGTCAAAACGACATTAATATGTACAACAACATATGCAATAATATTGTATAATGCATATGGGCCGCTTTAGTCGTGTGTTTATAAATAAATTCAGTAAAATGCGACTTTGACCCGCGCACGAAGAGTTCCGTACGGACACGAGATGTGTAATTCAATACGAACTTTAGCCTACATAAAATATAGTTTTGACATTTTTCCGTTTTCGTTTTTTTTTCGGTTTTACAGCCCTTTTCGCAATGTAGAGTTAAAAGCTAACAGGGACTGTAACGGCAAGTTTTATATGAAGAACTGTCAGTTAAAGTTCACGTTAAGTCTTAATCATACATTGTGAAAATGGACGTTAATCGTTTTTTTAGTTTTGGGGCTTTTTGTGTTTATTGGCGATTTTTTAGTTTTGGAACTTTTTTTCGTTTTGGCAATTTTTTTAATTTTTGCGATTTTTTCAAATGGCGATTTTTTAGTTTTAGTACTTTTTTTTCTCATTTTGGCGATTTTTTGTTGGTTTTTGGAGTTTTTTTTTGCGGTTTTTTCGTTTTGTCAATTTTTTTTATTATGTTGATTTTTTCGGTTTTTGGTGTTTTTGTTTATTTTGGCGATTATTTTTAATTACGAGCTTTTTTAGTTTTGACCCTTTTTTCTCATTTTGGCGACTTTTTTCATTTTGGGGATTTTTTTTTTAATTTTGGCGTTTTTTTCTTTCATATAAACAATTATTTTAGATTTCGCACATTTTTCGCGTTTTGGCGATTTTTTGGTTTTTGGCGTTTATTTTAATTTTTGCGATTTTTTATAATTTGGCGATTTATTTTAATGTTAGAATTTTTTTTAATAATGGGGAATTTTTTTCGCTTTGGCGATTTTTTTTTTAAATTTTTGGTGATTTTATAATTTTGAGATTTTTTAGTTTTACCGTTTTTGAAAATTTCCAAGATATAGCAATTTGTCAAAATTACATAGCTAAAATTGCATTAACTGATAAACCACCCTTTAATTAAATTTTTTTTAATTTTTATATTGTTGAAGTCTACTTAAAAATACAATAATTTTACAAATTTCAAGTGTAAATATACATATGTATGTAAATACAATTGTATGTACATTACATGAGAATTTAACATTTTTTGTTGCTCGTTTTGGAATGCCCTTTAACTTTTAATTCTCATGTTGCTGTTGTAGCGTTCACTTTTGGTGTACGGAACCCTAAAAATAAAATGCATTTTAAATTGATTTTATAGTGCGTTTACATTCGGTACATTTCGGTTAAAATCTAGTAGAATTCCCATACAAAGTATAATCTGTTTACTCAGTGGATAGAAAATTCTTTTGTTAAACCAAATTTACCAATCGTTTTTGCATAAAGGGTTAAAACTTGTACAAAAATGTAAGCCTGTGTACTAAAAAGGTGTGTGAATTGCCTATATTGCAGTTGTTTGACTTTCACTTAATTTAATATTTCTTTGGATCAGAAATCTTGATAAATGTAAAAAAACTTGGTGCAGCGGTATAGATTTTCATTAAGATTTTAATTAAAATCTGCTAGATTTTGTGCAGTTGTAAATGCCCTATTAAGAGTTTTGTATAACAAAATTTTATTATATCTTAAATATTAAATAAAGTACGATTTAAATTCATTTTTATTTTTTATGAATATGGGAATAAACAATTTAAATTGCTCTTACAAAAATAAATTTATAGTAATAATATTTACACCAATAGTGAATAGAAAAATAGAAAAAACTCTAATATATTCCCAGATATTATATTTGGCCTCTAAAGTTTCCCCTAAATATTTTTTAATCCCCTAAAAGTATCCTTAAACGCAAAAAGCCTTAATTCTCTTTTTTATTTTGAAGGGGGGGGGGGGGAAATCCGTAACTTGGCAACACTGATTGTGAATTGTGATATACATATTTACGTTAATGCTAAACATGCTACGCAACAAGCGCTAATATATCTTTCGAATTTTTGCAGCCAATTTGAACTGATAAGTTATATCCTTTTATAAAACATATCTTAATTAATCAATATATTTAAAGCTTTGCTGAGCACTCTTACACATATTATTATTTTCATGCATATATTTTTCAATAAACAGTTGGAGTGTGAAATATTCTTGCTGATATTTCCTTGGCTTTCAAATTTTGACCCATTTTCTTTGTCTGCATAGAATTATTATTAAATTCTTTAATGGTGGCCAAAGTGCTTTGCTTTCTATTTATTTTTCCGTTATTTTTTTATTGCTGTCTATTTGTACATTTTATTACATTTAACTTTTTTCGTGCTTTTAACGCATTTACAAGCATGACTGATTTTGTATAGCATACCCTATGGTGTATAAAATATAATATAATCTGCTTATTGTTTGCTTTTCGGTGTGTTAATATTTTTTACATAAAAATAAAACGAAACAAACTACTACAGGGAGTGATTTACAACTCTGGTAAAAATTAAGCAAGAAAAAAACACTCACCGAGCTAGAGAATTTGCTAAAAGTCCGTCCATATTTGTTTTAAAGCAGCCGACGCTCTAAAGTATGCTGTAATTTATTATACAAATTGTGTGCTGAAGTGTTCTTTTGATTAATACATACATAAATATTTTCCATGGCAATTTTATTTATTTTGAAATTAGTATGAAAAATATTGTTTTAAGTTTTCTAAAACATCAGTCAGTCAAAAAAGTCATTTTGCTAAATGCTAGAGAAAGAAAAATATTGCTCTCACTCTCCCCCTTTCTCTCTATACAAACAAAAAACAGCAAAACATAAAGTTAATTAATAAAATCAAAAAGCATTTTTGTTTTTTCCCAACAAAAAAAAAATAAAAAATTAGCACAAGAGCATTTTAGTGAAGGAAATTTTGTTCATTAAATAGAAATAATTTTTTAAGTGTAAACATCTATACACTAGGGGGTAAAAATCTTTTTCACAATACAATCACAAATTTTGAGTAAGATCGTAAAGCGTTATCAAATCGGTGTAAGCCATGTATGAGTGTATTAGTGTAATCATAAGAACAAGAAGTACAGAGAAACTTAACAGCTGCATAGAAATACATGCAACCGAATTTTAAAGCATACCTTTAAGGAGCAATGTTAATTTTAATAAAAATTGCTTGTGAAGTGTAATAGTGTTGCCAGTGGGGATAGTTTTGTTAAAAAGTTGAAAAATATAAAATAAATAAAATTAAAATAAACTTTTAAATAAAAAACAGCGTTTTAAATATCAAATGTTTGTTTAAAAGATATATAGCAGAATTTATAATATTATATTATAACATATCTTCATTACGTACTGTTGCCTTACACTGAAGCTGCTGCACGACAATTGGGTAACAACAATCTCCATCTCATGCCAATTTTTATGGCTGGAGATTTTAATACAAATTTTGCAAACCCACTGTCGCAAGCTTTATCAAAATTTCTAGTTGACGTTTTCCACTTGCATATGAGCAATTCTCCACAAACCCGCCCTCCCATCCCCAACTAATAATTCCACTACTATAGATGCAGTTTTCCATAGATTTTTAAATACATTAGAGTCAAAAATTTATATATCTTATTTTAGTTACCAAAAGCCAATATTAAAAAAAAAAATTCATTACTCGATGCTTACACATCTCCCCTGTGATCGGACTCACATTTCTTTTTCTCCATTTTAATTAATATGTAATGCTGGCTTCCTAAATAATCTTACGAGTGTTTTAGTAATATTTTTTGTCTGAAGTCCGGCAAAAGTGCAGTCAATTTCTTGAATTGTGATTTTTGTTTAATTATGCATATGAACAATGGATAACAGTATGTACATATTTGCAATTGTGTTCTTCATATTTAAGTTGAAAAATAAATTTTTTTTATTGAATAAACTTTAAGTTTTACGAGTATATTGCTTAAAAACAACAAAAAAATTAAAACTTTTGCAAAATAACAATATTCTTATACACAATTCTGGCTAGGGATAGAAATAAGAAATTCTCTTTACTGGCATTTATAAAGAGTTGAAGTTTAAGGCTCCCCTACGAACTAGTTAGTGAAAGAATATATTGGAATATTTTTTATAAGTGTTCTCATACTCATGCTCATAGTCATTCATTCTCATAAGTATTAGTACTCATTATTCTTTATACCCAGCTATACTTACACACATACATATATCGTTTTGCCACCCAGCAAAAAATTACATATTACCATCAGAACTACTTGCCATATAATGACTTACTTTTCTGATTAACAAATTTCATTACTCGCTTACAAATTACATTACCTAAAATTTAAAAAAATTATGTAGAAATTGCTAAATGAGACGATTTTTTAGATTAAATAGATTACATGAATAAGTTGCCACATAAAAAAAGTAAGTACTTTTCAAGAATCGATTATTTTAGTCTCACACCTTGTTAAAATCATTAAGTTGGTAATCCAGTAGGGAAGTGCTTCCCCCCAAAATGCTTAATTCCAAATTTCATTACCTTTTTTGAAATTTTTTGCTGGGCATTGACTTGCAACGCTTTCAGTTCTTAACGGCCTGTTCCTCGATGTCCACAGCGCCTTCTATATATTTTTTTTTCTAAAATACACCCTACAATCGCAATATCTTGAGATCAGTTAAATGTATTGAAATATAGTCGAACACGCTTTAGCGCAATACGCTTTACTGGAAAAAAATCAGATTATTGAAAGCGATAAAAGTCCCCGCACTGATTTTAAGCGCAGCTAGACTTATTCACTTCGCTTTAGCGAAACATCGCTTTACTGAAAATATCGTATTACTGAAAACCAAAAGCAAGCTCACAAGTACATTTTGTATAAAACTTACTGCGCTTTAGTCAAAAAATAAACAATGACAAATTTATTTTATAGAACTCGATTGCATAACTTAAGAGGTTGAAAAAATTTTTCATGTTTTGTCTGTTAAAAAATTAAATGGCAAAATGTATTTGTCATTTTCTCGCTCCTACGTACTTTATTTTATTTTTTTATTAATATATTGTATGGATTTTAAGCAGTACGCTTAACTGTAACAAATTTCAATAATCCAAACTATGTTTTAGAGAAAAAAATCGGATAATAGAAAAAAATGGGTTTTGCTTATTTCCAGTAAAGCGGAGTAAATAAAATAATTTCCATTTCTTTTTCCCAAATTTTGACTTTTTTTTTTAAAATTTGCGCTTATAACCGTATTTATGGAAAAGCTCGCTTAAAATTTAATTTAAAACATTTAAGACTATCTATATAATTTAAAGTTATAACTAGCTGAAACTTTTAAAATCTATTGTCACATTTTTTTATAAGCGCCTAAACACAAAAATAAATATATTTAAAATTAATGATTTTCGTAAATTGCTGTATGTAGAGTGCATGACCAAAATATAAAATAATGGTTTCTTAGCAAATCCACAATGGATTAGCTTTAGCTTTTTGTGGTTAAATAGTGAAAGTGTTAAAGAAAGTTTTTTACAAAATTTAAAATGATGAATGATACGAGTATCTGCTTCAAAAAAATATGACTTTTTCTGGGAAATTTTAACATATTGATTTTTTAGCATTTTCCTTGTTTCAAAAATGCAGATATTAATAATTTTTTCCTTATTTTTTATTAACAATTTTTGCCAAAAATCGTATGTTGGCTTTTAATTGAAAGTACAAACACAAACGAAGAAATTATGGATGAAATAGTAAAAAAAAATCAAGGCATCACAAAAAAAAATTTTTTTATGTGAGATACGGAAACAAATCTGTTGGAAATAATATTTCATATAATTTATATTTGCTTTTCCTACCTGTGCATATTTTTCTTACAACTACTTGTTATTCTGTTTTAAAAATAATCGTAGTATCATTTTGAATTTCATTCTAATAATTTGTAAAACTTTATAATATTTTTCTGTTCTAAATAAATCTTTGAATTAACAAAATCTAAGGACGTTATTTCTTAAGAATTTTGAGCTTAGAATGCTTTATCCAATAAAAATCGGATTATTTTTAAAAGCTTAAAATTTTTTTTTTTTGCATCCTAGTTGGTTGACTTTGGCCCACTGTAACTTCTCTGCACCTTATGTCAGAAGCCTACTTCCTCTCCTAAAGATATTCGAAGTTTCAGATAAATCCAATCAAAAGTCCCCAACGTGCATTGTAAAGTAAGAAATTATGGATTCCTGACTAAAACTCTAAACGTCTGACTTTTATTTTATGTGCAATTACGAACTTGGACATATAAATGCTTTGAAAAAGGCAATAATATAATAATATATGTGAAGTATAAACGAGTAGGTGAAGCTAAAAAATTCTAATAGTATTTAGCACATGATAAGGAGTTACAAATGAAATTAAAGGAAAGTTTCTCTTAGTATTTACATTTTACGCAAGGACTTGCAGGATCAGAACTAACAGCCATAGATACATTTATGCGTCAGAGACTGGCAATGAGTATTTAAAAAAAGTATACATAAGTAAATAGTCTTAAATTTAGCAACGGCGTTTAATAATAATATTAGAGCAAACAATTCTTACGCTCATATATTTTCTCTCAAGCAATTAGGACTGTAGGCGATTCCAGCATAAAAAAGCTTCTCTACTTTGTTTATGTGAAAAACTAAAATACGCTGCAACCAAAAGTAAAAAGGCATATGCGTATCAAGTGCTTTGACTCTGTCATACTTATAGTCTGAGTATGTTTTATACACAGGCTAGGGATATTTAATCAGAAAAAAGTACGCATGATACTCAGGATATTTACCCATCAGTCGCCACAGCATGCAGACATTTGGTTATGTAAAATGGAATTTAAAATGTGTGGTGTATGCGAAAATATGCTTTATATGTGTGCGTAAATAAAATAGCCCTGTATATACGCATGTGTAGCCGATTGATAGTTTAGAGTATTTTTATACTTATACGTGTGATAGTAGCTCACACAGTGTGTAAATTTTACTTATAATTGTTTGTGCTGCGTAATTTAAAAAATGTTTATAAACATAGTTGTTGGATTTTTTTAATTATAAGTATTCGGTTTAAAATGAGTACTTGTGTTTTTGTATATGAGCGTGTTTCTTTATTTTTAGCTGTTAGACGGCTTATACTCAAAGAGTGTTTAAAACGATTTTTTTATCATTCTCTAGTATGCCTGTTGCACTCACGTTGGCATAAACAAATGCGCATGAAGAAAAATCATATGTAGAACCTTCTATGTTCAAATAATCGTGACTAAAATATTGCCCACTCTATCATCTCTAGTGCGAAGTAAATACTAAACTATTCAATTCAAATATTACAAACTTTGTTTACTTTCATTAAATTACTTTTGCAAGCAAATGATTTCTTTTTTATTTAAAATTTGTGAAATTTATTTACTAGTTCAAATAAGTGAAAATAAAATATATATTTTTTTGTATGTAAATGTAGAAACTCAATGAAATTGCAATTTAATAAATTTCTATATCTTTAGTTGAAATAAAACACTACTTAACTACACTTTTTGAAATTTTATAGGAAAAAGAAAACAAAATTTAAAAAATTGTTCAAGTGACTTAAGTGAAGTTTATTTATATTCATTTTATAATTCGACTGATTTTTATGACAAATGTTTAAAAATTTTTAAGGATATGTGTTTCGATGTAATAATTAATAATAATAATAAAAATAAGATATTAATTTTTTTTCCTAAATACGTGGCTTTGCATTTCAGCCGATGATATGCAAGAGTCTGTTCTAAAAAATAACTAAATTATAATTTTTAATTTTACGCAAGTATCATTCATAACATAATTTTATATAAAATGTAATATACAACTTTATTTATTTGCTTATTTTACATAAACTATAAAATTATTCATAAAATCTCATGAACTTTTTTTGTACGAATTTTTTTTTAGGATAGAGTGAAAATGCATATCATGCATCTCTGGATGTGTGTGTGAAGATAAGTGTCGAAACTTATAATCTAAGACACAAACCAACTAAATTAACAGAACACTGTTAGCATGATAACATAACTGTGTTAGAAATGCAAATATACGTCGACTCCGCTTAACTGGAAATAACCAAAACGAAATTTTTTCAGTTATCCGACTTTTTCTCTAAAACCTAGTTCGGATTATTGAAATTTGTTACAGTTAAGCGTACTGCTTAATATTAGTACAATTTAATAGAAAAATACAATAAAGCGAAACGGACAAATACATTTTGACATTTAATTTTTTAACAGACAAAACATGCACAATTTTTTCGATTCCTAATAAATAAATTTGTCATTGTTTATTTTTTCACGAAAGCGCAGTAAGTTTCATGCAAAACGTAGTTGTGGGCTTGCTTTTGGTTTTCAGTAATACGATATTTTCAGTAAAGCGATGTTACGCTAAAGCAAAGTGAATAAGACTAGCTGCGTTTAAAATCAGTGCGGGAATTTGTATCGCTTTCCGTAATGCGATTCTTTTTCAGTAAAGCTTGTTGCGCTAAAGCGGAATGTGTGTATTATAAATGGAATTCTGACCAAATTTTTTAACCGATTGAAGCTAAAAAAGTGGGGCTTGGTTTTTGTAAAAAATGGAAAAATTTTATTAAAAATAATAAACCAAGAGTGTATTTTTTTTACCCAAAATAAATTGCAAATTTTGTTTAAGGATAAGCACAAATTTCCGAAGTACCGAGATAAATAGACGGCTAAAAATTTCTGGAAATTGTGTATTTCATGGCGTTTTATATGAATTTCAATTATCAGAATCTATAAAATTGAAGTTTTTCAAAAAATTTTTAAAAAATTTGTTGAATTTTCAAAATTTTTATTTTCACTTAAAGGTCGAATTCCATACGATAAAAAACACACTGGGGCGCCAAGTATTATTTCTTAGCAACCTTTTTGTTTATATGTGGAAATTAATAAATTGAGCAAAAGAAAACCATCAAGTTCTTTTTGAAACATGTTGTATGTACACGTGGCCATAATTGGAAAAGTGTGTTTTCCGATGATAACTCTATTTGTATGAGTTGTGTAGGAAAGTTCAAGTGCTGAAGGTCGTAGTCACTAGTCACTGAACTACACCGGCTTCAGCAGTTACTATTCCTAGTGAAATAACAGACCGCCCTCCTTCGTCGATACTTTGTAGCAGAGTCAAAGGCGAAGTAAAGTAACAAATAAAATGGCTATTAAACACAGTTAAAAAATTGAATACGTCTCATTGACACCAGAGGCGCTGCAACCCTACATTGTTAAAAAGTGTGCAAAAAAAAGCAGAGATTTAAAAGAATGAAGCTTTCCTGGATCTCTTCCTTCGCCACCTGTATTCTCTGTCACTATCCTTTCCTAAAGAAGGTAAGACATAGTAATTGTAGCAGGAATTCCTTGTCTGAGAGTTACTTCTCTTAAAAAAACCAAATGAGAAATATAATTTTTATTTGTTTATTATTTTAAACTGAATTCGAGTTAATTTTCGAAGAAAAATTTATGAATTGGTGCAAAAGCCAAAACAAAAAATTTTTTTTTAGATGCTGTAATCAACATTAAAAACATATTAACATCGATCACTCTTATAAAAATTCAGAACTGTATGAAAAACTCGAACTGAACTTAATTGACTACAAGTTTTACTTTTTGTTACTGCATAGAAAAGTGCATAGAAAATTACTAAATTCTTTCGAAATTATATATTTATGTTGGCTGTAAAATTTCAATTCCATCGCTTAAAGGGATATCTTCAACTCTTGCATTTTTACTTAAAAAATATTTTTCTAACCTTAACTATTAACTAACTATTTGCAGATTTGTTTGTTTAAGCTCTGTGGAAAGTTTCAAAAAAATCGGTGCACGGACAGGTTTCCCTCCCATATATCCTTTATTTTGAAAATTTAATTCTAGCTGCGATTATGTGCATTTTGCCAACAAAATTTATAAAAAATTCTAAATTCAAGCTTCCGGTAAAACTTGCTAATGATGACGTCAAGCATGTGCTTGCTTTCACACATGTCCTTGATGTAAAAAATTATTAGATCGAAAAGAAACTTTGTTTCTGCATAAAAAAAGTGTATAGAAAATTACAAAATACTTTCGAAATTATATACATATTCGTGTTGGCTGTAAAACTTTAATTCCATCTCTTAAATGATAAGCTCTTCTCTCCTACATTATTAATATAAAAATATTTTTCTTAGCTTTAATTATGATTAGAATGCTGCCAAACCTCATAACTATTTATGAATCTGTTTACTTAAGCTCTGCGTCTAATTTTATGAAAATTCGTGCACGGACAGGATTGCCTCCCATATATCCTTTATTTTGAAAACCTAATTTTAGCTATGATCAAGTGCAAAAAGCCAGCAAAATTTTTAAACAATTACAAAATTATGCACTCAAGCTTCACTTGTACCTAGACAGAATACTCGTTGAACATTCTCCAAAATTTAAGTGTCGGTCTGATCACACGATAATGGTGCCAGTGCAATAGTGCTGAGTCCCCAACCGTACCAAATGGCCCTTCTGCAAAGAGACCAGCTTGAGTTAGCCTTCTTAACATTTTCGTCTATTTGGTGTCTGCACAACAGTTTCAGATCTAAGATCACTCCTAAATGTTTAATCCTATCGGATAAGGGTATGATATTTAACTGAAAACGAGGATCAATATGTGGAACAATCTTTGTCTTCCTGGTGAAAAGATTAGCAACAAGTTAACAGGAAAAAAATGTTGAATTTTAATTACATAGAATTTTTGTAATTGTACCCCTTTGACTTTAAGCCTCCATATTAAAGTACATTACAGTACAGCTTAATAAAGTATAGTACTGTCCAGTTAAGTACAATATAATACACTATAATAGAGTATAAACAGTATAGTACAGTAAATTATAGTATAATAAAGTATAGTTAAGTACAGTATAGTATAGTACAATATAGTATAGTATAGTAAATTGTAGTACAGTCCAGAATAGTAAAGTACACTATAGTACAGTACAGTATAGAACAATACAGTACAGTGTAGTACTTTATAGTACACTGCAATACAAAGCAGCAACAGTACAGTATATTACATTACAGTATAGTACATTACAATATAATACAGTACAGTATATTTCAGTACAGTATAGTGCAGTACAGTATAGTACAGTATGGTATAATGCAGTAAAGTATAATACACTGTAGTACAAAAAAGCACCAGTACAGTGTTGTACAGTACAGTGAGTTGTAGTAAGCTGCAGTAGAGTACAGTATATTACAGTGCAATAAATTACTGCTCAGTGGAGTACAAAGTGCAGTAAATAAAAGTGTACTAATACAACATAGTACATAGTACACTACAATATATTTCGCTTTCAAAGGCAATTCCTGTAGGGAAATATATTGAATTTGAAGCGGAGGTATAATCAGCCTATCCAGAGTTGTTACATGCAGGTTCTGATATTAATTAGCTACTAATGTTATTCGAGCCTATTCCTTCATGAATTTTCGCTTGCTCATCTCTGGGAGAAATTTGCTAGGGCACTGTAAATATAATTTCTTTTTTCACACACAGACCTGCATCGGCAAGCGCGTTACAATACTGCACCGTACTGTCATATACTGCACTGTATTTCACAGTACTTCTATTTAAACGACATTAGCAAGAAAGTCTTTCTCTCTTTCTAAGTGCTAATAGCGCTTTAATTGCATTGTTTATTGTCTTTTCTCATTAAAATTATAAGAAAATCTTAATGGAAAAAATTTATTTAAACTTTCATTAGCAACGCTAGAGAAATAAAATAGAAATCTATTAAAAAATTGTTATTGTATAGCTGCTTTGTTTGGTTGGGCGTAACTATTTTGTTTTTCCTCCCAGTACGTGACTATTATAAATTTGGAAATTATAAATTTTTTGTTTATATATTTTTTGCGTTTCAACTTCCCACAATTAAATTAAATTTAAGTCTTGTCTTTGCTGCTATTGCACTTAAACCATTTAGTTGTGTATCAAATAAAAATTTTTAAAACAGTTTCTGTGTCAAAACTCATAGCCGACAGACAGCTCCGCTATGTATTCATTTAGATTTGGCTGTACAACAAAAAAAAACATAATCACAAAATATAAAACAAAAATACAAACCATAAAAAATATTTAGTTGGCTGTTACTCTTGTTTGCCAACGAAATATTTGTTATGCTGTGTATTTTATTTTGTATTTAAACTTGGTTTTATTTAGCTTACTAGCGCAGATTTCGATGGCTGTAAAAAAATCTGACTGCAACTCCAGTACATCGTTGTCATGTTTAGTTTTGTTTTAATTTTAGTTTTTGTTTCTCTTTCTTATTTTAACAACTTGTACGTTTAACAATTTGGTTGTATGTTGAAATAACAGCACGTTTTGGATGTCTAAGGAGTGGATTGGAATAATTTTATTTGTCTCTGCTTATTACAATACTCGTAGATTGTCCTTTTAAATCAAAAGTTATTCTAGAAATAGCAAACAAATTTGGAGTTATAAAGAGAGAAGAAAATTTTAAATTTTATGCAAATTATGTTTGAAATCACACTTTTTGAAAGCTCGTGATGTGCGTATATCCTTTAGCCTTAAATTCACAATGTCCAACTCTAGAAATCATGCGGCAGGTATAAAAAATCCCACCGGGAAATTTTAAACGTTGCTTCTCTACTGATCGTCTTACTCACATCAGTCTTAAAAAATTTAAAATTTTAATTAAAATTCATAAAGGATCTGTGTACCTTCCATATATCCTTAATTTAAAACATTTAATATCAAGCTTAGTTTCAATCAGAATATGAAAGAATTTGTAAGTGTGCATTAAAGAAATAACATTTATTTCAAGGACCTTCCCATCTGCCATATATCCTTGTTTGTAAACTTTAGATTTCAGCTTCAATTCTAATGGTATTGCAGTGAAAGAGTTACATTATTTCCAAATTTATATAAATATATTTTAGTCTAAGCAGTTTTATTAAAATTTTTAAAAGGACTTGCTTCCCTTCCATACATCCTTGACTTTAAAAATATTATTTCAAGCTTAATTGCTACCAAAATGCAATAAAAACTTCTAACAACTTTTAGTATTACATAGGCTAGCTGTTCCTTAAATATCACTTTGATAACATCAAAAACACAAAGCTGCTTCGCATATATCCTTAATTTTTTAAAATTTATGATTAGCTTAGATTAGAATTATCAACTACAACTTTTAGAATTATGTAGCGAATATGGTTAAAAAAGTTCAGACTTAGCTACCTCCCATATATCCTTAATTTTTAAAATTTGATATCGGATAAAATGACCAACTACGACTTTTAGAATTATGTAGGGAAGTTGGCTAAAATAGTTCACTTTGATCAGAGCAAAGACTCAGCTACCTCCCATATGTCCTTAATTCTTAAAATTTAATATTGGCTAAAATTACCAACTACAACTTTTAGAATTATGCAGAGAGGCTGTCTGATAAATTTCACTTTGATCAGAGCAATGACACAGCTACCTCCCATATATCCTTAATTTTTAAAATTTAATATTGACTAAAATTACTAACTACAACTTTTAGAATTACTCAGAAAAAGTGGCTAGAAAAGTTTATTTTGATCAGAGCAAGGACTTAGCTACCTCCCATATATCCTTAATTTTTAAAATTTAATATGGGGTAAAATGACCAACTTCAACTTTTGGAATTATGTAGGGAAGTTGGCTAAAATAGTTCACTTTGATCAGAGCAAGGATACAGCTACCTCCCATATGTCCTTAATATTTAAGATTTATTATTGACAAAAACTGCGGTCATAATGCCTCAAAAAACGTAAATATATTTTTAAAATTACATATATAGTTAAGTTTTCTGTGAAATTAAATTTCAAAGGATAAACAAATATGACCGGCTCTCACATATCGTTCATGATCAGTTGCAACAGAAAGTGGTTGAACATTTAGAATTGAACATCTAAAACCTCTAGCGAATTTCATTTAATTTAATTTAAAGCAATGGAAGAAAATATCCCCATCTTCCATACATCCTTGTTCTTAAACGTTTTATTTTAGCTCTTGCTATTCCTTAAGGCATGGAAAATTAGTAAATACTTTTGAGCTCATATATTTTTGTAAAATTTTCGTTCAATCGGAACACTTCTCTCATGCCTTTCTATAGTAAAAATAAAATGAATTATTTCAACCTTAATTATGATTAGACTGTAGGCAAAGCTCCTAAGTATATATGAATATTTGCATTTAAGTTTTTTGACGAGTTTCATGAAAATTGGTTCCTTTATTTCGAAAATTTCATTGTAGCTTAAATTCAGATGAAAATGTCATCGGAACTTATAAGTACATGTGTAGCCTTATAATATCAACCTTTTTGAACAATTTGACTTCAAGCGAATCAAGGATACGTGCTGCATCCCGTATATCCTTGATATAAAAAATTATCAAATCACACGGAAGTTTTGAACTACCCAATGACTCTTTCTAGGGAATATATTTTCAGTCGCTGCAAGGATATGTATATCTACCATATATCCTTGATGAAAAAGTTTTTGTTTGTCTTAGGTATGCTATCACATTTCATAGGAAATTGGTAAATACTTTTAAAATCATGGTTTTAAACTTGCTGTAAAATTTCAATTCAATTTGTTAAAGGACATTTTGAATTTAAAAATATTATTTTAGCCATAATTGGGATTAGAATGCAACCAAACCTCTTAAATATTTGTGAATCTGTTTACTTAAGTTCTGTGGCAAGTTTCATAAAAATCGGTGCACGGATAGGATTACCTCCCATATATCCTTTATTTTGAAATTTTAATTTTAGATCCAATGATGTGCAAAATGCCAACACAATTTATAAACAATTATAAAATCATGTATTCAAGCTTTCGGTAAAATCTACCGGATTTGGTTGTATTCCATATGTAATTGATTTAAAAAATGATTAGATCGAAAATAAACTTTGTTTCTACATAAAAAAGTGTATAGAAAATTACTAAATACTACATTTATAATATTAAAATATTTTTTAGCTTTAATTGTGATCAGAATGCTGCCAAACCTCATAAGTATTTGTGAATCTGTTTACTTAAGCTCTGCGAAAAAATTTCAAGAAAATTTGTGCACGGATAAGACTTCCTCCCTTATATCCTTTATTTTGAAAATTTAATTTTAACTGTGCTTATGTGCAAAACGCAGCTAAAATGGAGCTGGTGTGTCGCTATAGCGCTGAGTCCCCAACTGGACCCAATGGCCCTTTTGCAGAGATACCAGCACTCTTGACTCTTTCGTCTATGTGGTATCTCCACAGTTTCGGATCATGGATCTTTCCAAAATATTTAATCCTTTCGGATAAGGGATGGTATTTCCTTGAACTGAGGATGAATGATCTTTGTCTTTCTGGTGAAAAGGATTGTTAAAAGATATCAAGACCGAAATGCAATTCCAAATTATCCAAAGTGTATTTTATTCAATAATCCGCCCTATTGTGTTATGCTACAGCTTCAATTACATTCATCTACTGCTAGGACTAAGTAGTTACTTGTTATTTGCAAGCGAAACAAATTTTTATCTCGTTGTTGTTGTTGTTGTTCTTGTTGTTGTTTATTTTCCTATTATGTGGTCTACTTGGAAACCCATCTACCAGTTAAGAACAATTTTCATTTCAAATATTTAACATATTTATTGTTCTATAAAGATTTTTTTTCACATTTGGTTTATAAAATGTTTGCGCAAATATAGAAGTATATATATATATGCACATGTGTGTGTGTTTGTGTGTATGTATAAGTGAATGTGTTGAAAAGAATTTTCTAGGGTTTGATGGGGGTGGATGGGGGTGCTAGAGGAGCAAATAAAAATCGAAATCTTTCACTTAAGTTGCATATTATTCACACTTGAGTGCATACATGTTGTAGATAAGTCATGAATGTTGCCACCACTTATTATTGTTGCTGTCATTATCTATGGCAACATTATGTATTTTTCATTTGCCTGTGTGTGTGTGTTTTTTTTTGTCTTCTCGCAAATATTTTATTTAACACTAACAACATACATAAAATACTTAGAGGAAAAATTTGCAAAATAAAAGATTGTGATAATGGCTGTTTTAAAAACATACCAATACACTTGTAGTATTAAACATACATACGCACTTTATTCACAATTACACATGCACATACACACACGCACAAACACACATATTCCCTGGATAAACACAAATATTCATATATATATTTTTAATCGTTTTTAAAAAGAGAATATAGTATGTAGTATTTATACAGACATATTTTTTATTATTTTTAATATCTTTGTTACTTCATAACTCTCTCATTTGTTAACTTATTTGAAAAACTCTATTTTTTTATAAAAAAAAGTGGGCAAAAACACGCCTATTAAAATAAAATTGTATATATCATCTATTTCTACTCAACCTCCTTCTATTTAACTTTACATTTATTTCAGCTTCTTGTAATGATGCAGTCTAAGTTTTTGGAAAAGTTTATGGTGCCACGCCCCTTTTAATTTAATATTATATATAATTCACTTTTTCCTCTAAAAAGGGGATCCTTTTTAAAACTTCTCAGTATGTGTTATCGAAGTCGGTGCCAATCAAATTAGAAAATTTAATTTTTAGTTTATTTTATCATTGTTATGCTGAGTACACACAATGGCATTTTGTGATATCGCAGCAGTGAGTAGTAGTGGCAACGTTTGTCATATGATATAGTTTTTCCTTGTGTGGCATATAAAAAACATGTGTGTACGCTATTGTATAGCTTTTGAATATGGCAACACAAGAAGTGCCAGATGTGTACTCAGCATTACCTAAAAATATTTTATTATACTGAATCTAAATTATTTTTAATTCTTTTTATACCCTTTACCAAAAAATGGTAAAAGGGTATATATAGGTTTGTCATTCCGTTTGTAATTTCTACAATATTAATAAGCGACACATAAAGTATATATGTATATTCTGGATCCTTATGCATAGGGAAGACGAACAAGCGATGTCCGTCTGTCCGTCTGTCTGTACGTGAAATCGGGTTTCCCAAGCTCCCAGAAGAGCTAGAGACTTCGTTCTTGAACTGGTGTGTCAGAAATTTTCCGAAAAATTTTGCTATTGAAAATCAGCAAAATCGTGCAGACGGTTTCAGAGCTGGAAAACTCATACTCAATATTCCCATAGAAAATAACTACCGAAAACAAGTTTTTATTACTTTTTTATTAAATTAACTTATTTTATACTTCGGTATGAATAAAATTGGTATTTATAATTAAAAAAAAGTTTTAAAAATTTAAAAAATTAAAAAAACATTTCCAGGGTTGGAAAACTTTAACTTTTTTCCTAATAATTAAACATATTTGATGTTTTAGGAAGAATGCTATTTTCTCAGGAACGGTAAAAGCTACGGGTCTGAAATTTGGACAGTATATGTAGCACTTTGGTCGCTACAACAACAAATATATAAAACCTAAAAATTAAAGGGTGTTCCAAAATGAGTGACGAAAACTTTTAAAATCCTATGTAATATACATACAATTGTATGTATGTGTGTACATATGTATATTGACACTTGAAATTTGTAAAATTAGTGTATTTTTGTGTGTATTTGATGTATTACATCAATTAACACTAAAATTAAAAAAATTTATATTAAAGGGTGGTCCATCAGTTAATGCAATTTTGACTATGTAATTTTGAAAAATTGCTATATCTTGGAAACCGTAAGAGTTAAACTCTTAAAATTTTCAAAAACGGTCAAACTAAAAAATCCGAAAATTGTAAAATCGCCAAAAATTTTCCAAAATCGTCAAAACGAAAAAAAAATCGCCAAAATAAAAAAAAAACGCTAAAATTAAAAAAAACGTCAAAAACCGAAAAAAATCGCCAAAACAAAAAAAATGCTTATGTGAACAAAAATCGCCAACATTAAAAAAAATCGTCTAAGTGAAAAAAAATCGCCAAAACGAAAATAAATCGCCAAAATTAAAAAAAAATGCCAAAAACCGAAAAAAATCGCCAAATCAAAAAAAATTGCATAAATGAAAAAGTCGGCAAAAATTCAAAAAATCGTTTATATGAAAAAAATCGGCAAAATCAAAAAAATCGCCAAAACGAAAAAAAATCGCCAAAATTAAAAAAGCGCCAAAAACCGAAAAAAATCGCCAAACCGAGAAAAAAGTGTCAAAACAAAAAAACAAAATCCCCACAATGACAAAAATCGTCAAAACAAAAAAAATGCTTATATGAACAAAAATCGTCAAAAATTAAAAAAAATCGCCTAAATGCAAAAAAAATCGCCAAATCGAAAATAAATCGCCAAAAATAAAAAAACGCCAAAAAGCGAAAAAAAATCGCCGAAACAAAAAAACAAATTGCCAAATTGTGCCAAAAAACGAAAAAATCACAAAAAAAACAAATTGCCTATATGAAAAAAAATCGCAAAAAAATTAGAAAATCGCCTAAATAAAAAAATTTTCAAAATCAAAAAAATTGCCAGAAAGAAAAAAATCGCCAAAATAAAAAAAACGCCAAAAACCGAAAAACGCTAAAACGAGAAAAAAGTTACAAAACTAAAAAAATAAAAAAAAATTAAATATATAAAAAATAAAAAAATCGCCTAAATAAAAAAAATCGTCAAAATGAAAAAAATCGCCGGAACGAAAAAATCGCCAAATTAAAAAAACGCCAAAAACCGAAAAAAATCGCCAAAAACAAAAAAAAATTGCCTATATGAAAAAAAATCGCCAAAATTTAAAGAGCACCAAATTAAACATAATGCCAAAAACCTAAAAATTGCACTAGAAAAAAAGTATGAATTTTTTCACAAAATGAATATGTACCTACATATCTCTGTGCTTATGTATGTATCTCTATACTACATAAACGCACTTTGGTAAAGGGTATATAAGATTCGGCACAGCCGAATATAGCACTCTTACTTGTTTGCAGTCGGTTTAATTTTTTTCAAAGTTTTTTAGTGCCAAGTTTATAATTTTAGGAGCGTGGTTACGCCTAATTTGACTAAAATAAGTGTCCGTCCACTTTTATAAGTTCAACATCGCGTCCACTACTTTCAGAGCTCGAGTTATAAGTCAACTGACTTAAAAATCGGTCAAGTGGAAGTACGTGTAATATAATATTAATCTTTCATGGGCATGATCGCGCCCTCTTCTTTAAGCACAAAATTGTGCCATTCTAAGAGCCAAAATCTTTCTTTCTTTACATATATGTAATTTAATACTGGCCCGTCATAAGCGTAGCCCCGCCCACTTTTTAAAACACAAGTTTAAGTTTTTTTCAGTGCTCATGGCATGTGCCAAGTTTCTCAAGATTCGATTAAGTAGAATTATGTAAATTATAATATTTATATAATTTTGATAGGCGTAGCCCCGCCCACTGTTTTGAATGCCAGATTTTTGTCTTTTCACGATTTTAAGGCATCTGTCAAGTTTCGTCAAAATTGGGTAAGCACAATCACATGAGATTTAATATTAAAATTAAATAGGCGTGGCTCCGCCGACTGTACTGTATGCAAATTTGTTTCTTTATAAGAATTCAAAGTGTGTGCCAAGTTTCGTAAAAATTGCTCAAATACAAGCGCGTGAAATATAAGATTAAAACTTAATGGGTGCGGCCTCGCCTACTGTTTTCAAAGCAGGTTTGTATTTTTTTCTTTTTAAGAATTCAGGGTGTGTGCCAAGTGCCGAAAAAATTGTTCAAATAAAGCACGTGAAATATAATATTAAAATTTAATGGGCGTAACTGCGCCCACTATTTTGAACGCAAGTTAGTCCCTTTTTAAGAGCTCAAGCTGTGTGCCGAGTTTCATAAAAATCAGTCAAATAGAAGCATGTAAAATATAATATTAAGTTTTATTGGGCATGGCTCCGCCCATTTTTTAAACTTCTAAATTGTGTAGTTGCAACAGCAAAATGTGTTGGGTAAGTTTCATAGTAATCGAATAAATATAATATCATAAAATAAATGTATAAAAAAAATTGGGCGTGTTTCGGCCCACTTTTATTTAAAATGGGATCAAATGGAACATATATTCTCTTAAACCAAAAAACAATATTAACTATGGGCTTAAAATGTACCGAGCTATGTAAAAACATCACCAGAAAAAAAAACAGAATATAACCTCGTCCTTCTTTTATAAAAACTTACATTTGAATGTAACATTTTTTGTACCAGAAATTCCATCTAAAAAACTCCTAAAAAACAATCACACGCCTTGGATGTTTTTAATACCACAAGCATGTATTTAAAAAAGTGGGCGGGTCATGCCTCCTAAAATTTTGTATTCTTATTCTTAAGCTTCTCCCCAATAGATTCTTGTGAAGAGTTGCGCTCATCTTGCGCTCAATTTTAGCTTTGGACAACACATATTTCTATTTATTAAAGTAGGCGAGGCTACGCCATTTAAAATTAAATATGCAGCTTTGTAGAACTTACTTCTACTCGGAATGATTCCTACGAAATGTCTCACGCATTCTAGGCGCTTATAACGAAACAATTTCTTATTTTGAAAAAAATTCAGCATATTAATTTTAATAAAAATATTCTAAGGAATCTCAGGAATTTTTAAACACTCTAATGGCGCTTATAGTGATACAATATCCTGTTTAATTAAAAGGGCTGAGCCACGCATCTTAAAATTTGATATATTATATTATGGACTTTTACACAACCGATTCCTAAAAACCTTTGCACACACTTTCGTTTTTTACGATGACACGATTTTGCATTTGGAAAAGGAGGTGGGTGCATGCCCAGTGCAAGTTACCAACAGATTTGTAACAAGCTTTGGAACTTGTAATTTATACATACAGGGATTTCGCTTTAATAAAAATAAAAACATTTAATTAAACGCCAACATTTTTTGAAAAATTAAATAGAAATATGCACGTGAATTCTATCCGACTAGTCTTGCGTGAGTTTGGATTAGAACTCAAAGTAAATTTGCAATTATCTGACCCTTTCTCAGATTCTGCTGAATTTTTTTTTCACTTTTTAATGTGAAAACTTTCACTTTTGTTTGCTAAGTAAATATTTTTTTAAATTAAATACTGAGGTTTTAAAAGACATGGTAATTTTTTGTTTGTTTTTATCATAATAATGTACAGAAAATAAAATATTCATTTAACTAATTTTTGTTTTCAACAGTGTTAAATAAATATTTAAAATACATTTTTGCCAACACTTTTTACATTAGCAATTTGTTCATCTCTTCTTATCCTTGAGAGCAGAATAAACATTTTAATTAAGTCAAACTTTTTGCGTTAATTCACTGCAGCATCATAATATAAAAGCAAATCTTTTGCTTGTTTAAACAATGAAAGAGAAAAAAAAATATATTAAAAATTTAATGCTGTTGTCTTGTCAGTAAAAATAGAAATTGCTGCAAAAAAATATTTAATTTAGGAATTAAAAAAACTCTATTTAATTAAAGTTATTTTTCTACTGCGAAATATTAAGTAAATCTTAATTAAGTCTTAATAAATTAATATTAAACATAATAAATTTTGATCAATCAAGAGTGATACATTTCTGAATTAAAATAAAAAATAGAAATAGAAATATAGTTCATTGGGTAATCTAATCACAGAAATAAAGTTCTTTGGTTAATCCAACCAATTTTAATTGTTAACTTAACAGTTCATGTAAATTGTTGTTTCTATTTCAATTAACAGTATTTGAAATATGTAAAATTAATAGTAAAAATTTTTGTTGTAAAAGAACAATTTTTTTTCAGTTAAAATTACCAAGTTAAATTGTTAGGGCCAATTTCACCAACTCTATTTAAATATCAATTCATATTTAAATGTCGATTTTCAATAATTTTTGTATGAAAAAATTACTTTTAAATATGAATTGATATTTAAGTAGAGTTGGTGAAATTGGCCCTTAGGAGTTGTTTTGTCGGATGAGTTTGAATTTAAAAAAAAAATTTTTTTATGTTTTATTGAAGCTAGAGATATTAATTAACGTTTCGGAAATAATAATGTGTCCGGAAATATTATTGGGGGTGAAATAGCCCTATACGAAGCTCGAATGCAGATTCGTGACACTAATCAAAATGCTGTAAGATTCAAATTCAACAGAGTCTATTTGGGATCCCTCAGGCGAGGTCACCTTCTTGATAACGAGGCAAATATAGCTCCGATGTAATTGTAGTAGATCTCTAATTCAGGAGGTGACACTTTGCCATAACTGGCTAAGGAGAGCGTATGGTTAAGTGTTAGAGAGATAGACAGAAAAGAAGCTTAATTATTTTTTTTTCATCATTACAACTCTGCTATTATGCGTTTAATTAATTTTTATAACATCGTTGCAGCGCCTCTGGTGTTAAGTAGGAAAATTTTAAGTCACTTGCTCGTAGACATTTTTATAGTTATTTTATTGCTACAAATTGTTTCTAAATTTATAGTTGCTATTGTTGAAGTCGCTTTAAGTTTAATTTTTTTTAGAAAATTTTTATTTATTGCTTTGCCTCTTATGCCCGCCCAGTTAATGGAAAAAAATAAAACCACATGTTATTCACAAAAAACCACAAATGCGTGCTAAAACAAAATTGCACCACAACTGCATAAAACGGATTTGTGTGGTCTTAAGAACAAGTGTCTTATAATCTATACCAACCGCCAAAATAATTAATGAATTGAACACACGCGCCCAGACACTTGCAGATAAATACAGACATGTCCCCAATAATTGATACAGAAAACAAATTATATTCTATACAATTATGCAATGGCATAAGAGACGTTAGTGTGAGTTAGTTTTACAGCACGGTGAGATAAAAGCTCAATATAAATGAAAATATTTTTCATACAACTTTATTACTTTTGGCTCATCTTCATATAAAAAAAAGAAATATGAGTCCGATCACAGGAGAGATGTGTAAACATTTAGTAATGAAATTTTATTTTAATATTGGGTTATGGTAACTATTATAAGATATATACATTTTGGAAAACTGCAGCTATAGTACTGGAATTATTTGATGTGGAGGTTTGTGAAGAATTGCTCACATGCAAGTGGAAAACGTCAAATAAAAATTTTGATAAAGCTTGCAACTGTGGGTTTGAAAAATTTGTATTAAAACCTCCAGCCATAATAATTGGCATGAGATGGAGATTGTTACTTAATTGTCGTGCACCAGCTTCAGTGTAAGGCAAAAGTATGTAATGAAAATATGCTATAATATAATATTATAAATTATTTTAAAGACTGTTATACATCTTTTAAACAAATATTTGACATTTAAAACGCACTTTTATTAAAAAGTTTATATTTATTTTATATTTTTCAACTTTTTAACAAAATTATGCCCACTGGTGGCACTATTACACTTCACAAGCAATTTCTATTAAAATTAACATTTCTCCTAAAGGTATGCTTTAAAATTCGGTTGCGTGTATTTCTATGCAGCTGTTAAGTTTCTCTGTACTTCTTGTTCGTATGATTACACTAATACACTCATACATACATAGCTCACACTGATTCGATAACGCTTTACGATCTTACTCAAAATGTGAGATTGTATTGTGAAAAAGATTTTTACCCCTTAGCGTTTAGATGTTCACACATCAAAAATCTCCAGCTCTTTAATGTTGTATTTAATTATAAAGTTAATGTGATAATGCCAAACACTTGAACTGTGCCCAACATCAATTTCCCACAATATATATATATATATATGGATGAATGTTAAAGTTCAAATATTTAAATGTGTGATAATGCATAATTATTTGTAATTAAAGTAAATAAATGTTTATATTGAAAGCAACATTTAAATGACTATAGACATTTTTATGTGTCTAAAAGGAGTTATACCTAAAGTGGTGTTATTTTTATATGATACCAATAAGCGTTATTTTTATTTAAATTTTTTTGATAAATATGTATATTTTTAAGCTATTACATAGCTTTTATCGCAGGCTTTGAGGGTGTCGACCGAATCAAGAAATTCCGTAACGAAAATAAAAACCTAAGATTTTTTTTATTTGAATCGCCCAGTGTATGTTAACCCCTAAAGTGTGCTATTGATTTCATTAACATACAGTATTGCTTGAACAGATTTCTACATGTAGGAAAACACAGTGTGGCGTACTTAAGAGCATTGTGGTTGACAAAAAATTATAAACACAAACAAGCAGACAATCCATAGCTTTTTTATTTTAAAATATAAATTTGCATTAGTTGATAAAAAAAATGCTAAGCAAAAGCTTTACTGCGGCAATCCCCAAGTGGCACACGTATTTTATTTTTATTTTTTTGATTTCTATATCAGCTCTTGATTGAGTAAAGAAATAGTTTAAACAACTAAATATATCGAAAAAGGGAGTTTTTTTAACCGATGTTTTTATACTGATGTTCGAATTCTAGCTTTATTTCGAAAATTCTAATAAACTATTTTTTAACTGCCGAAATATACATATTTCGCGCTCAACAATATATCGAGCTATAACTGTCAAAAAAGCTTTAAACATAAATTGTTTGGACCTAGTTTTTTACGAAAATCAATTATCGACAAATGATCGATTTTGACAAAAAAAAATTAAGTTCGAAAATTATGTCACTTAAGCCTTTTTTCAGGCGACTATGATTAACGAAACAAAATTTAAATAATCCTTATTATTTATTTATATATTATAGCGAGATTTTTGGACTTGGTTTTTTTTACGAAAATGGACTATTTACGATAAAATAATCGATTTTGGCCCAAAAAAAAGTTCAAAAACTATGCCGCTTATATGCACGATATACATATACAGCTATCATTGCAAAAGAGGTGTAACTACAAAACTATTTAATTCTTCAATTGCTCTATTACTTTGCTATATTGTATGAATTTTCAGCTCCATCTGATTTTAAATACCAAAAGCTTGCTTATTCTACTTTTTTTTAATAGTTAATAATGTAAAGAATGTTTTTATCACTAGAATACCAACAAAAAAAATGTGGGTTACACCATCTTTGCGCTAATGGCCCAAATTATAAAAAATAAATAAATAAGTTGTAAAATATTTTTATATATTTTTCTCGTTATAAAAGTTATTGTTTAACTTTACAAATATTTGAATTAAAAAAAAAACAAATTCCAAAATTGGGAAATATTTTTAAAAATATTTTAAAGAGTTTTAGTGCATTTAAAAATTTTTATTCTTCACATTGATGTTCGAAAATTTTAATTTAATTTTTAATTCGTACGACACCTTCCCATATAAATATTTATATATATATATATATATGTACCCATAATTATGGAAATGAATGTTGACTTAACATTTAAAAAAAATATTTTGGGCTACATTATTTTAAATTTAATGTATTAAACATAAATTCGAAACAGGAGATTATATTACGGTCTTGCGGTCTAGCTTTATTAATTAAGGGCTTTCTTTAATTTTTTTTTTTTTTGAAAATTCAAAATTTACTTTTGAGCAAATTTTAAAATATTCGAGCTTATGAAATTATTTAAAAACTATTTTCAAAACCAAGGCTTTATTTTGACTTATTTTATTGAACCCTGTATATGCTTCTTTATTCCTCTCTTTATTATGTTCGAAAATTCGAACTTTATTTATATATTTTGTTTGGCTAACAAATGTTTGTTTTACATAATGATTTATTTTCAAATTATAAAAAAAATTAAATGTTTGTAAAGATAAAGACATTTTTTCATAGCTCTTGAATATTATTTAATTTTTTTATAAAAAAAAATATTCGAAAATATGAACTTTGATTAAAAATTAAAATTTAAGCTTAATAATCTTATGTCTTAAAAACAATATCAAAATTCGAACTCAATCCTAATTTCCTAAAAAAAATTAAATTTTTGTTCTTTTGAAACTCTATTTAATTTAAGCAGATAAAATAAATATAAAAGTAAAAAATTAATTTATCTCCCAGAAAAAAAAACAATTCTTCTTCGAAATCTAAAATATTTTTGTTTTTAAAAGCTATTTAATTTAAGCAAATAAAATGAAAATTATAGTGCTCGGAAGTTTAAGCGCATCTCAACATAAAAAAACTAAATTTATTTTCGAAAAGTCGAACTTACTTTCTAACAAATTAAAAAAGGGTAAAGTTGGCTGGGGTAGTTAACACATTGCCTGCAAAATCGAAGGTCCTGACGGTCGTTGGAATTGTATAGCAGAATCAACGGCAAAATAAATAACCAATAGAATGGCTACTAATTACAGCTTTGAAAATTTAATACGCCCCTTTGCCAACAGAGGCGCTGCAACAACTTTTGCTTTTCTCTATCTCATCCTTCGCCACCTGTCTTCTCTACCACTGTCCCGTTCCTAAAAAAGGGCAACAACACCTAGTTCCTGTAGTCGGCATTAATTGCCTGAGTGTTACTTTTAAGCTCCAATTGATTATTTTTTGGAAATTATTGTAATAATAGATACGTTTTCCGAAACAAAAAAAATATATTTTAGATTTTTTTCGAAATTTCACCTCTTTTGCTCTACCCTCTGTTAATAAAATACATTCTTGTTCATACAAACCGCACCAGCAATAAGTGCAAATCTGATGTTTTATGGTAGAGGGAGTAAAACATTTGCTGCAATTTTGTAATCTACATAAATATTTCATACATACACACACATGCCGAAATTGAACAAATTGAATTTAATTCAATGGCGAGTAAAGGAAACGACATGTAACAAAATCTATTTCCGCATAAAATAATAATATGTACTTAGCACTTATTGTTCTTTGGATGGTTTTAGTGAAATTACTTTCATGTATGTACATATATATATATGTTTTGCAGGAAAATGCATTTATTGCTGCCATTATAATTGCCATAAACACATACACCTACACAAACTGCCACATGAGAGTATTGCAATTATGTTGTACGAGTATTAAAGTTGATGACGGTGATGACAGCTGTCATTATTGATTGGAAAGTAGATGTTTTAGATTGCGAGGGCGGATTTGGAGCATTGCATGGATTTTCAATGTTTTTTCTGCGCTTCCATTTCAATATGATTCCAATATGTTCATAAATGAGGCATTGATAGGGATAGAGAGAGAGAGAGAAGAAGGGAAAGATATAAATATAGAGAGAGAAAGATGAAGAGAGAAAGGGATATAGAGAAAGGGAGAAATTGAGTTGGAGAAAAATACAGAGGGAGATAAATGGAGATATAGAGGGAGAGGCAGAATGATAGATAGGTAAACAGAGTTATAGAGAGAGATCAACAGAGATGAAGAGAGAGAGAAATAGATCAACTGAGATGAAGAGAGATAGAGAAAAAGATCAATTGAGATGAAGAGAGAGAAAAAGGTAGATATATATCGATAGAGATGGAAAGAGAAATTAATAGAGATGTAGAGATAGATGGGGAGAGAGCGATAGATAGGGAAATCAATAGGGATAGAGAGAGAGACCGATATAGATAGAGGAAAAATAGAGAGAATAGAGAGATTGATAGAGTAATTGAAAGAAATCGATAGAGATAGAGAGATATCGAAAGAGATAGAGAGAGATCGATAGAAATAGAGCGATGGAGAGAGAGGGAGATAGATGGAGAGATAGAGAGAATGAGAGATCGATAGAGATATAGGGAGTAATAGAGAGTGGGAGATCGAAAGAGATAGAGATAGAGGAAGGAATAGAGAGAGACAAATGGAGAAATCGATAGAGAAAAAGAAAGATCAATAGAGATGGAGAGAGATCGATAAAGCTAGAGAGAGAGAGAGAGAAATAAGGTAAAAAAAGCTGCAAATATTAAATATCTTTTTTGAAATTTTGATTCCGTGGTGATCACCGAGAGAAATTTATCCGTGTATCTACTCGTATATTAATTTGTATAAGAAGTCCGTCTGCTTCGGCTGGCTGGTGCCGGTATGAATGATATTGCATTAAAATTTGAATGCTCCTCGTAGGCTTGAATATATTAAGAATTAAGATAAACGTGCATGTATTGGCAATTGTAGACTTAATGCTTCTCTTATGACATCAGCGCTGAGCACTTGTAAAACATGCACATATCAAGTGTAATAAATTTTCATTGTCATGCCTTACAATATTAATTTCAAAATTAATTCAACAAAAGCTAATATATTTATTTTAGAAATAATTATCAGTTTGATAGAGTATAAAATAGCAACAGACAATATTTTAACGACTTATTGTGACAAAGAAGAAAGAAGGAACATGCATACATGTACCGGCCGCAACTATTATGAAATCCTGTTGGAGTTTAATAACGGATAATAGGGTCACTTCTGGCTACAAATTGGGGCGGAGGCAACCGAAAAGAATTACAATGTACCAAATTGGGTGTCCAAGTGGAGGTGCGGTATAGCACCACCCTTCCTAACCTAACCTTACCATCCTCTCTTTTTGAGCGTTGTTGTGCTGCATAGGCATACCAAACCTTAAAATCCTTGCATTTTTGGTATTAAACATTTTCAACAGTTTAGTGCAAAATCTTGCGGGAAATATTTTTGTAGAACTATTGAAGACTCTGACCTTCTCCGTGTAGGTAATTTTCATACCTTTCTAAAAGAGAGGCGAAATTGCACACGAAATCTACGAAAACAAGTTAAATTTAACATGATTTTGCTATATATGTGTTTCATGTTAATTCAACATGATTTGCAATAACCTTCAAAGAACTTTGTTTCGTATTGATTTAACATTGCAGTAGTGTTAAATTAAAATGAAGAATCATGTTGAATTAAAGTTGTTTCAAGTTGAATCAACATGAATTTAATTTAACGAAGTAACTTTATTTTTTTTTTCAATTGAAAATCAAATACTCGAGGCCTTGTTTACAAAAATATTTTTGATTTATAAGAGGTTTAAAAAAAACAGTGTTTTATACAAAATTTTTTTTGTAAAAAAAAAATATTTTTTATGAATAAAGCCGTGGAAAATTTTAGCACCTACGCCTGTAAAGCAAACAAGCTTTTCTTAACATCTAAAAATAATAAATCAAATTCGTATAATATCTTGAAGAATTTTAACTATTTTACCCAAAAGTTTGGCAATTAACTTTTCCTAAATTATTATTCCATGATAATATTTCTAATGAATAGTTATTTTTGTTAACTTCAAGTGTTTTCTTAACTTGTTTGTGTCTTGTGCTTGACAGTTAACTTAAATTAAAGAGGCTTTATATTTAATGCAATTACAGTAGTTGAAGCTTAATTGATATACCCATCTAATTGAACCAAGCAAAATGCAATTGATTTAGTAAATAAATTAACAGAAAATCGCAATAATTTTTTATGCGTTTAAATGTTTTAAGAACCAAAAATTTAAAAAAAAATCAATTAAGGGGAAATGACTATATTAGTCTAATGTGCTTAGTCACGTAGTCTTTTTGACAAGTTGTCCACAAAGTTAAAGTTGCATTTAATAAAAGTTGAACAAAATTATTCGGAAATAACAAAAAAAAAGATGAATAATCTAAGTAACAGCTCATCTACGCCTTAACATACAACAACATGAATTTGTCTCTTTGGTAACTTCTTTAAAGTTGGTCGGTTTAGATATTTATGCATGTTTGTTATGTTTTTGGCATCTTTTGGATTTCTCCATATAGAGATATGAAGTTAACATTTAAACTTGATTGTTATTCCATAATGGCGGCAATTTATTAAACGTGGCCTTTTTCTTTTCGACTAAAATAAGTTTTAAAATATTGCTTGAATTACTTCATAAATTCTGATGTAAATTTTTTAAATGAAATTTATAAAGACCCTAAATTGTCACCAAATTCCCCTTAAACTAAACAAATTCTAAAGAAATGTCTTGTTTCGACTTAATAAAGTTTTATTTATTTTTGCTTTGTTAATTGTTTGAAATAAAAAAAAATACTTGAAAACCTCAACTATTCATAATTTAAAACACAATATTTCAGTACAAGCTTAAGACCTTTCAGAGTTTAAGAAATAAGAGTTTCTGTAAAAAAAATAAATTGATTTGCCGGGGAAACTCTTAAGAGAGAAATTGTCCTGGGAATATGGAGAAAATTTTGATCTTTAAATCCAAAAAAATAAAACGTGAACACATGAACTAAAATTAAATCAGTAAATTCTTGTACCTTTCCATATTCAGGTATTTTTTTCATATCATAGAAGTGTGCTCACAAATTATCTTTTTTTTTTGGCTTTTTATTATCTCTTTCACTGCACCTTTAATTTGCCCATTTTTTTTTAATACATTAAAATTTTTTCATTTATAAATTTATTAAAATTAAAAAATACATTTTCACTAGAAAACCCAAAAGTGGGAATTTTTTGATTTTTTTTGGGAATTAAAAATTTTCATAAAATTTTCCAGCTTGAGCTATAAACTTACTAATTTGCATAAATTAAAAAATTCCCGGGAATTCTCACAAAGGGAAATTTCTATTCAATTTTTTACTGGGAATTAAAAAAAAATAGTTTTTTACGAAAATACCTAGCAGGGAGAATTTTTTTACCTTTCTTGGGAATTAAAAATGTTCATGAAATTTTCGAGTTAACGTTATAAACTTACTAAATTAAGAAAAATTAAAATTTCCCGGGAATTCTTGCAAAGAGAAATTTTTATAGTTTACTGGGACTAAAAGACTGCTTCAAAAAATCCTTACAATTAATTAACAACTATTACTTACTATTAAATATTCTTAAATAGGCAGAAAGTTCCCGGGTATGAGATTTTATGTATGCCTCCTTGGAAGTTAAAAACCTCTTCAAGAAAAAGCAAATTTATCGGTTTTGCTGAGAAGGTGATTTTTATTTAAACCCAATTAGATTTCTTAGTTTTCCCTGTTAATTTAAAATCCAAACCTAAATATAAAAAGTCCATTTACTTAGTTAAGAAAATTAATAAATTAAAGAAAATAAATATTGTTTTATTTCCCGGGAAGGGGATTTTTTATCTTCCTGGGAATTAAAATATTTTTTTTTATTTTAGTATATTATAGATAAAACACTAATTATAGTTGAGGAACTTATTAAATGTTTCATATATTTTTTCCTAAAATATCCGGTAAAGAGTTTTTCTTAGGAATAACAAAAGTATCTATGAAGTCTGTTTTTTTAATTACTTATTGTTTTTTTTGGGAATTAGAATTTTATTTCGTTAAAAATAATTTATATCTATTTATAGAACTTGCTAAACTTATCACATAGTTTTCCCAAAAATTCTTGGAGAGGAGAGTTTTCAATATATATTACAATATATTAATTCCCAGAAAGAATTAAAAATCCCTTTCCCGGGATATTTTACAAAAACTATTTAGTTAACAAATTAAATAAATTAAGAAAATACTTCTTTCTTGCATAAAAATCTCGGGAATTTTTATTATCCGGGGAAGAGATATTCATTTTAGGAATTACAAAATTCTTTAGTTTATATATTTTTTTAATTATTTAGTTTTTTAAACCTTTTTATTGAAATTGCAGAATTAATTACATATTATTCCCAAAAATTTTTGGAGAAGAGATTTTTAATTTTTACCTGGGAATTTAAAAAATTCTTCATAAAACATTTAAGGTTTGTAAATTATAGACTTACTAAACTTAGTTTATATATTATTTATTCGAGAATTTGCCTAAAAGAATTTTAAAAATTCCCTCCAAAATCTATTTAGTTAAAAAATTAAAAAAAAAACAAAAATAAATTTTTTTTATAGATTTGTCAATTTTCTATACATTAATGGAAATTAAAAAAAATTTGATAATAAATATTTTCTATTCATTATTGGAAACTAAAAAAATTAGATAATAAATATTTTTGCAAGAGTTCCCGCGAATATGACATAAAATATTTTTCCTAGGACCTAATAGGGGTGTTTTATTTCTTTCTGGGGGGTTACTCTCTATTGCGATGCGAAAGCAATTACGATGCGAAAGCTAAATGCGATGAGATGCCAATTTGGTACTCTCTATTACTTTCGCAAGTCCTTTCGCAAAATTCTTCGATAAAGTGGCAACATTGACTTTGCAAAAGAAAATATGGCAAAGATTGACAGTAATGAAGTGTCAAAATATGTAAAAAAACGTCTTTTCAAAAAAGGAAAGTTATGAAAAAGTGAAGATTTTTTAATTGAAAGTAAAATAGTGAGTAGTCTGTTGCGTTCCGTTTGAAAAAGGAAGCATTTCTTTATGTTCTAAAAGCTATTCAACACTAACTAAGAGATCCACAGCAATTCCAACTACTATAAAACTAGCCGCCGCACTAAAATTACTTTGCCAAGGCATGTACCAACATCAAATTGGCCAGGACCATATCTTAGGACTATCGCAGCAATCAATGTCACATTGCATACAAGAGATATGCGTGGCATTGAGAGAATATTATGTTCCAAGCATATCAAATTAGATTTAGTTGCAGAAAGGGCACAATAAGTCAAAAAAGCTTTTACAACATGGTAGTCACATACAAACGGTTAGATAAGCCTAAAACAAGCACTTGTTGAAAATTGCAGCACAGTATGAAGGCTATGGTTTGGTTCATTATATTTCACCTTTATTTTACATTTTTAGGTACATATGTATGTATGTGATTACAAAATTTAATGTAATTTTTATTTGCTTTTACTCAAAAAATAATTTTAATATCCAATATAAATATTTTTTCAACGTACTCACATGTTTTTCTCCCTTTGCGTTTGCTATTTAGCTATCGCAAGATATTTGCGATTATCGAACGATTTTGGCAGCCGCTTTCGCATTACAGAGTGCGGTGATACCAGGCTTGCGAACGAAAAAAAAAACAGATGCGAAAAGCAAATGCGCAAACGCATTAGAGAGTACCAATCGTTCGATTTCGTAGCATTTTTCTTTCGCATCGCAATAGAGAGTAACCCCCCTGGTACTTATTTTTTTGTAATTTTCTTTTTAGTTCTATGTTGCTTAAATAAATATACGAATTTTAGGTAAAGAAATTATTATTTGTCCCAAAAAACATGCGAGCAATTTATTAATTTTTTAATCTCTTCTATGAATTAAAAAACTTAAAATGAAGCCGGTTTATTTAAGTTAAAAATAGACTAAATTTACCAAAAACATAGAATTTCCAATAATTTTTGGGAATTTCATTCTATATTAGATATATCTTTGTAAATTAAAATAATTTCTCAGGATTTTTTTATTACAAAAAATTTTTTAAACTTATATCATGACCTTTTTACATTTATCGCATTTCCGGAAAATATTGCTAATTTTATTACATATTTTCCCGAAAACTCTTGGAGAGGAGATTTTTAATTTTTCTCTGGGAATTTTAAAATTCTTTATGCAATTTCTCTCTTAGGTACAAAAACTTACAAAATTCAAGGAAAATATTATTTTTTCCAAAATTCCATGGAAGGGAAGTTTCCTTTTATTTTGGGAATTCAAAAATTCCTTGCAGAATCTATTTCGTGACTATACTTACCAAAATTAACAATGTATATGCGTAGATATCATGATTTTCCAAAATGATTTTGTTTACCTCAACAGAAACCCAGGAAAGGGGGGTTTTGAAAACAGCTGCGGTTAAAAATTCTTATTATTACTGAAGAATAAAACCCATCATCATGTATTGGTCGCGACATGTTTCCCCATAATTTATGGGAATGCTATCTGATATATAATTTCAGCAAACTTAAGTTGTAACAATTCCCAAAAAAAAAAACACTAGTTATTTTATATTATTTCGCTGGGAATAAAAAAATACGAAATTTTTTTATTAAAAAATTATTTATATACATAGAATAACAAACTTGCTAAATTTATTACATATTTTTTACAAAAATGCTTAGAGGGGGAATTTTTTATTTTCCCTACGGAATTCGGAAATTCTTTATGAAATTTCTATTTGATTCAAAAACTTACCTAATTCAGCGAAAATATAATTTTTTCGAAAATTTCCCAAAAGGGGATTTTTATTATCTTCTGGGAATTTAAAAAATCCTTAAAAAAATCTATTTAGTGCGAATACTTATTAAAATTAAAAAATATATAAGTATAGATATTTCGATTTTCCATTAGTTTAGGTAAACCAAAGACTTAAGCCGGACATCCCACTAACAACGGCCTTATTTTTCAACTGTTTGAATAATAAGGACATAATTGCGCCACACTGCATTGGTAATAGAGCCATATAGACTTATCCGGGAGAATAATTGAGAAATTAGGCTATTTTGGTTTATTACTTATGACATTATTGCAGTGAGCCGTTGAAAATCGGTACATTACATTACATCCCGGTATTACCCGAAATCTCTATTTAAAAAACACAAAATTCCAGAAAAGGGCATATGAAAAGTCTGGCGAATTCCACATTCTATTAATAATGATGAAAAAAAGATTCCTTGTAAATTCTAAGGACATGATGTCCTGATGGTTGCTTAAAATATTTATCTCTACCTTTTCTAAAGCCAGTTTATTTGTTTGTTTTTTATTTTCATAAACCGTCCATTTCTATGTCGCTGTTTTTTTTTTTATTTTTTTTTTTGATACGAAAAGCTAAACACAAAAGTCATTATGTAAATTCCCCTAACGGTGATGAGAAATAAATGATGTTTTTTGTAGACATAAAAAAAATAAAAAAAATTAGATAACAACAGAATCAACTACGTGGGAAGGTTTACCTTGACTTGTAATGTTTAATATTTGGAAATTGAAAAACAGCTACAAATCTCTCAAGCTGTTTGAAGCTTAAATAAAAACTTCAGTGAGTAATTGTATAGCCGCGCTACTAAATTTTTTCTTTTGAAATAATCTTAACCATGGCTTCCTAGAGCTCCCTCGTATTCGAAATAATGAAGCAAACACATCTTACCACATTTTTACAATCAATTCAAAGTAAAGGCTAAGGCTGAGGTCATTTTCAAGATGACTAAATATTAATTGTGCCTTGGAACCTTACAGTAACTTGATTTTATATTGCTTTCAGTTGGAAGCTAATAGAAAAAAAAATATAGCTGAGAGTAGTAAAATTATCTCTTCATAAGACAGATGCCACAATGCACGCGTTGACTACAAAACCGAAGGTCCTGTGTTCGAGCCCAATCTCCGACAGTCATTAAATAACAACATCACACATTTTTCTGATGTGCATTAGTGTTCCTTTTATATCAGTTGTTGTAGGAAAAGTTCTAGAGATGCAGGCATATTCACTAGTCTCTGAACTATACCGACTTCAGCAGATGCTTATTCGAATATAACATCAGAGCGGCCTCCTTCATCGGTATTGTATAGCATAATCATCGGAGAAGTAAAGTAACCCATAAAATGGCTACTAAACACAGCTTTGAAAATTTAATATGTCTCTTTGACAACAGAGGCGCTGCAATAGTTCATTCTTAAGAACGTGCAAAAAAGCAGGGTTGTAAAAATGGAAGCTTTCCTCTATCTCTTTCTTCACCACCTGTTTGCTCTATCACTATCCCTTTCCTAAGGAAGGTAACACCTAGTAGTAGGCATTCTGTGTCTAAATGTTACTTCTCTTTAAAAAAATATGGTAGAAACTATAAAAATTCCTTCATATTTCATGGCAAGATGACAAACAGCATTCACAAAATTTTGACAAACAGCATTCTCAAAATTTTTTTAAATAAATTTTAATCGAATCTTCACTACTCAAATCAAGAAATTAATTTAAAAAATGACTGTCAGATCTAATGAGTTTAAAGATTTTAAAGCCCAACCCTACGCAACCTGCCTTATGCTACTGATACATCTCGCGATTGCTTTAATACACGCCGGCACTGGCTTGCAGCGGATGTGTAGTGCGTAATCTGTTATCACCCTTATAATAAATGACCAGAAGTCCTAAAGGAATCACCTGCTTCCTGCAAAACACTTTGAAATAAAAAGATTCATAAACTGTGGAGCACAAAAGTAAACAGAAATAAAATGGTCATAACTTGACTTCTGTCACTAAACTTTTATCTCCTTAGTTTGCTTAAGGTAAGGTGCTTCTGACACCTCCTCCTCCTCCTCCTCTATCCCCTCCCACCATTCACCTTACATTACTTTCAATGTCGAATCTTTTGCATAGAACTTTATTTTACTTTTATGCTGTAAGAAGAAAAAAGTCTCTTGTGTTATTTCCTCTTTATTTTCAATGCAAAGATGTTTAAAGGTTTCAATGATTTTCTTCCTTTTGCTTACAAAAGATTTTTAAATTATTTAACTTGGGAAATTGAGTATGTGTGTTTGTGTGTGTGTACAAAGGATGTTATTTTCTTTCATCAAACATTTAAATAAATAAATAAAAACGAAGAGTAAAAAAAATATATTTAATATCTGCTTAAGAGGATTTTCTCGGGGTGTGCAGAGTAGTTACAAGATATTTAAAAGTCAAAAGCACTATAAAGTTTTTTATAAAGCTTAGGGAGGCTTGAATTTGTAGCTAGGACAATGTCAAAGGAAGAAAAAAACATTTTCTTTATTTGTTTAATTAGGTAAGTTAAGGTTGACAGGCTGCTGTAGGTTAGGTTAGGTTAGCAGGTTGCTCTTAAGGATGGGTGAAAATTAAGAGTCCAGCTCACTTGGGTCCAATACAATGATCACATTGAGCGAGTTAAAAAGAAGATATAGAGAAAGTGTTGTGGAAGGGTAAGAAGGTAGATGTAGAAAAGAAATTGTTAGTTGTTATAGAATTCGATAGCGGCAGGCAAGCGCAGTCAGCGGCTATAACAGCCACTGCTGCTAATATAAATGCTCAAATTTTTGAGACCTATTTCGGATAACTCGTAGAGGCTAATGAAAGATAATCTGCCAAGGAAGGGCAGATGGAGAAATATCCAGAGCGAAAGAAAAAAGTAGAGAAGATGAAAGATATTTTCCTCCTCCTCATCATATATGTGGCTATCCAGCCACTGCTCCTTATATAAAGGTTTAAATTTTTGAATCCGATTCCCGATAACTTGGACAGGCTAATTAATGATAATCAGCCAAGGAAGTCAAGACTTCTAGAGCGGTAAAAAGCAGAGAAGATGCAAGATACTTTCCTCCTCCTACTCATCATCATCATACATGTGGCTATACCAGCCACTGCTCCGTATATAAAGGTTACACTTTTTGAGTTCTATTTCCGATAACTCGAACAGGCTACTGAAGAATAATCTGTCAATGAAGTTAAGACGGAGTTCTTCTAGAGCGGGACAAAAGCAGAGAAGATGCAAGATACTTTTCTCCTCCTCCTCGTCATCCTCATCATTGCAAGGGAAGCAGTAGTTGTTATAAGGGAGATCCATACGTTAAGCATGGCTTCCGAAAGTGCAGTTTGTCGTTAGGAGTGCCTACAAAATTCCTCAAGTCCTTTCTTTACTCATCTGGTTTTCCCAATGGGAGGTATTTAAGCGAGGCCAGAGGATTCTCGCTATTGCGCAGGTAGGCTCATTGCGCCATTTGTCTTGAGCTGATTTAAGAAAATCAACATCGAAGCGTCTTCAGCAGGATGAGAGAGGCACACCACTGAGATTATTGATATCAACTTCTTTGAGTAAAACTCCCCTCTTTGCCAGGTCAGAAGCAACTATGTTGTCTGAAATAGTCGTTTGTTCACGCAACCAGTTTAATATAATACGTGAGTGCTGTGTGAGCCTATCCAGGGCCACTTGTGAGCTCCTTTATAGCAGACCAGCTGTTACTTATAACATAAATATTTCTTTTTGATATCCCATAGAACCTTAGCCAGTGTATTGCTTTTATATTGGCAGATATCTGTGCTTGTTATAAGCTACATTTGTGTGGTAGTCTGAAGGGAATTTCAATTCCAGAATATATACCCAAACAAGGATGATTACGTAATACCTTTGTTCAGGAGAATTCAGCTGGAAATAGAAGGAGGTTTTTCGCCGTTTTTGAGAGAAAAAAAATTACCAACAGCTGCAGAATGATTTCGGAACAGCATTTTAAGGTTCAAAATTAATTGACTCCCAATTTATATAAAAGCTGAGGAAGGACTGGCCATTCAGAAAGAAGAAGAATATTTTTTAATGATTTTAGAATTGATAAAAATCACCAAGGTCTGTAGAACGCGTATTTGAGAGTGAGAGCCTTTTAACAACGAGTAAATCATCAGCTGTAGTCCTTCTTGAAGGAATAATCAGGGCCGCGTTTGCTTTTGGATTCTATACCTACTGATATGGTCATTCGCACCAGACTCTTCGAGTGCAACACTTAGTCACTGCTACCTTCAAGTGCAATTTTAGTGTCTACACTTGCAGATAATTCCCCTTTTCAGAATTCTCAAGTCATATCAAACAACAAAAAATGGGAACTTGCGATGACAGACATTAGGATATTAGCGCTAAGTTTGTGCCATAATAAAAAAACCAAATTATACCGCTTGTCTTCCTTCCGTAGGAACATAGAAAGTCCATTTTATTGTGCTTGTTTTTTTATCTATGTATGCTTCCAATACACTCTGCTGCCGTTAACGCCAATCAGGGACAACAGGTGCAATTTGTGAATGTCTCTTTGTTTATGTTTTGTTCTTTAACCTTTTTCTCGTTATTAAAAATTGAATGCAGTGCTAAAGCTTTATTTTATATATCTATATATCCTTCACCCAACATTGAAACTGAAGGACAAAGAATAAATCATACAAAAGCATATGCTTTTATTAAGCAATACAACTGTGTCAATACATTTATATATATATTGTATATATATTTTTTCAAACTATAATTTTGACTATTCATACTCCATTGCAATACTTATGAATAGCCACGCTTTTTATTTATTTTATATTCAAAAACATAATAAAAAAAAAATAACCACTTGAAAGCGGAAGCAATTCATAAAGTTAAATATCCTTCGGCAGTGTGAATGAAGTATACTGTGACTGGCTACACAGATAGTGCAACGATGAAATGAAATATGAAAAAAGCAGGCTTTGTATTGATATACAAAAGATATACAAACATAAAGAACACGTGCTTATAAAAGCTTATTATTTCGTGGCATTAAAGCTAATTTCTTTGCTAAGAAGACAAAAATTTAGTAAGCTGAATGCGGCTAAGACGAATCTAAAATATCTTTGCTTATTATTTTTTGAATAATAAATTCAATCTTAAACCAATTTCGCTGCGGACTTTTGATGAAGTTTTTGAATTATTTATAATCGGAGCTTGCCTGTTACTGCTATGTATATCTTCTCATACTATCTCTCATAGAGTAGCCTAGACTACATAAGAAAAGAGTAGATTATGCTAGACGATACTAGGCTTGATTCGACTAGACTAAACTAGGCCCGATTAGAGTAGGCTGGACTAGAATATACAAGACTAAACTAGACTAAGCTAGGCTCTACCAAAATAGACCGAATTAGACTAGATTAGATTATACTACATAGACTATACTAGATTAGACTAGACTGGACGAGGGTAGAGTAGAGTACAGTAGTCTAAATTTAACAAAAGCTAGCCTATACTAGACCAGTCTAGTCTAGATTAGACTATGCTAGATTATTCTAATCAAGGCTAGATTATACTAGACTACACTAGACTAGAAAAAACTAGATTAGATTACAGTAAACTAGAATAGGTTAGATTAGACTAGACTATATTAGACTAGGCTAGACTAGGGTAGATTAAACTATATAAGTTCAGGTTAGATTGGATAAGATAAGTTTCGACTAGGCAGGATAGATATAATACACTAGGTTAGACTAGAGCAGGCTAGACTAGACTAGGCTATATTATATTATACTAGTCTAGACTATACTAGATTAGGCTAGTTTAGATGTATGTGAAAATAAATTCATCGAGTGAAATAAATTTTTTTTAAATATCGCATGCGATATTTTTTTTATACGAATTTTGTACGGAAATTATGACGTTTCTTCATAAAAATGTTCACTATAGCCAAACGTTTCTTCTTCAGTGAATCAAACCTAATGGAAAATAAAGACAAGAAATCATACTATTAAACTGCATTTACTTCTTTTATCTAATTTTTCGACCTTTTTTATATATTCAATTAAACTATTTTTTTGAGCTTAGGTCTGGTATTATTTGTCTTTTATTTTATCAATATTTCGTTAACCTTCGGTTAACTTCTTCAGGATAACAATAAACGAATATCCTGAAGAAGTTAACCGAAGGTTAACGAAATATTGATAAAACAAAAGACAAATAATACCAGACCTAAAGCTCAAAAAAAATAGTTTAATTGAAACTGCATTTACTGAATTGTATTTGTGAAATTTTTTATAAAACTTTAAAAAATATAACTTATTAAAAAAATCTTATTTTTCGAGTTTTATGAGGGAAATGGCCACTGTCGCCAAACCCTTCTTCCTCAGCAAATCAAACCTAGTGCAAAATGAAGTCAAGTGTAGAAACCCCTTAATTTCAGTACAAAACTCGTATCAAAAAAATATCGCATGCGATAGTTTTGAAAAATGAATTTAACTCGATGAATTTACCTTTACACACATCTAGGTTAGACTATAGATTAAATTTGTTTGAGCAAAAATAATAAAAATCGTATTCGAATTAAAACTCTTCCAGTTACTTTAAGCGCCTGAATATTATTCGAATCTTATATAATTGGCTCAAATATTTTAGAATAAATTTATTCCTTTTTAAATTTTGAAAATACATACATACATTTTTATCGCGCTCAATTCCTCAATTTAAGTTAAACGAATAAAAATTGTATGCAGAAATCTATTAAATTAATAACTGTTGGAATAATTTTATTCGAATAATAAAGATTTAATTATGATATTTGAATAAATATTATTCGACAAATTTTATTCGAATAATAATTTCATATGCCTTAAATTCTATGCAAATAAAAACTGATTAAAGAATTGTATATAGTGACATTGGAATAAGCACTATACAACTGATTGTATTCGAATAATAATTATTCGAATAAATTTATAAAAATAAAAATTATGCAATTTAATTTATTTTGTAACAGTAGTTGTTGAAATAATATAATTCGAATAAAAAAGTTTTAATAATTATAAATGAGTAAATATTTTTCGACTAATTTTATTCTATTTATATTCCTTCCAAACATTTTTATGCAAATACGATTTTATTTAAAAATTTTGGGTAGCGACATTTAAATAGACATTATCGATTGTATTCGATGGACAATTAAACGAATAATTTTATAGAAGAGAGAAATATACGTATTAATCTATTGGAATAATGATGGTTTTGCAAAAATTTTATTCGTATAAAAAAGTTTCAATAATGGAGTATGAATAAATATTATTCGACTTATGATAGTTGCATAAATATTATTCCACTAATTTTTTCGAATAATAATTATTCGAATAAATTTATGCAATTAAGAATTTATTTCAAAATTTTATTGAAAAAAATAGCATTCTATAAATTTTATTCGAATAATAATTATTCATATTCTTTCGAAAAATTTCTTTGAAATTTTTATGTTGGGACATATCAAAAGACATCCATTGTGTTCGAATAATAATTTTCCGAATAATTTTATAGAAAAAAAATTATAAAATTATTAAAACGATGATTGTTGAAAAAATTTATTTCGAATAAAAACGTTTAAATAATGATATTTGCATGAATATTATTCGACTAATTTTTTTATTTGAATAAATATTATTCCACTAGTTTTATTCGAATAACAACTATTCCAAAAACTTTATGCAAATACGAATTTATTTCCAAATTTTATTTAATTCGAATCAAAATTAGCCGATTAAATTTATGCAAATACGAATTTATATCCAAACTTTTTGTAGCAACATATGCATAGAGTTTGTCGATTGTATTAGATTAATAATTAATGAAATGAAATATTATGGAAAAAAATTAAACGAATAACACGAATAATCTATCGGAACAATGTTTGTAGGAACAATTATATTCGAATAAAAAACATTTTTATTATGCTATTCGAATAAATATAATTCGACTGATTGTATTCGAATAATAATTTTTCGAGTAACTTAACAAATCATTATTATACCAATTAATCTTTTCGATTAATAATTGTTGGTATACTTTTGTTCGAATAAAAACTTGAATATTAATATTTGAAGAGAAATTATTCGATTGATTTTAAAAAAACAATTTTTAATAAACAAAAATTGTATTTTGTAATTGTATTGTAAATTATATTCATATACATAATATAAAAATTATTCGAATGATTAAAAAAGAATACTCGAATAATATTCTGGCATAAAAATTATTTGAATATTTTTTTTTCTTATTTGATTAGTTTATTTTGAATAAAAATTATTCGAACAATAATTTTTTTAAATAACTCCAATAATTATTATTCCAATAAACTTATACAAAAAAGTTATTCTTATTGTATACTGACACAAAAATTATTCGAATAATGCCCTGGCATAAAAATTATTGCGAATAAGTTTTATTCGAAAAAAACTTTCTATATAAAAAGAAAAATTATTGGAATAAATTTTATTGAAAAAAATTAATAGAAGGAAATAGAAGAAAAATTATTCGGATAATTTTTATGCCAGTATATTATTCGAAAAATATTTTTTTGTTTGATTACTTTATCTTGAATAAAAATTATTCGAAAAATATTTTTTTAAAATAACTCGAATAATTATTATTCGAATAATATAATACAAAAAAAAATTATTCGTATAATATACTGACATAAAAAGTAATTAAATAATGTCCTGGCATACAAATTACTTCAAATAATTTTGCGTCCCATTTGATTTTTTTTTGGTTAAAAGATTATTCCAATAATTATTTTGTTTATAATAGCAATTCGAATAATTGTCATTAGAAAAATCTTATATAAAAAAATGATTCGTTTAATATACAGACATAAAAATCATTCAAATATCTTCGCATAAAAATTTTTTCAATAAATTTTATTCGAAAAAAAATTGTATCAAAAGGAAAATTATTTGAATAATTTTTATTTAAAAAAAATCAAATAAGAAAAGTTATTCGAATAATTTTTATGCCAGGATATTATTTGAATGATTTTCTTCTTCTTCTTCAAATAATTATTATTCGAAAAATCTTATAAAAAAATTATTCGTATAATATACTGACATAAAATTTATTCGAATAATATCCAGGCATAAAAATTATTCGAATAATTTTTCTTCATATTTGATTTTTTTTAATAAAAATTATTCGTATAACTTTTTCTTTTTACATAATAAGCTTTTTTATCGAATAAAAATTATTCAAAGTAATTTTTAAGTAAGTTTTTTAACTTTATTTTAGCAAAGTAAATAAATACAGCAATTGCTTAATTTTAGTACTTAAATAAACCTTGCAGCTTTTTAAAGACAGGCTTTATTTCTATATATTTAATTTCTCTAACATATTGCAAAGATTATTGATTGATTGTTCTATAAATGATTTAAGTCCGAGCAGATTGATTTTGTTTAAGCTTTTACTTCCTCTCAAACTTTTTAAATACAGCAACATTGCAATAGTTTTTATTCTTTACCTTTAAATAAAAATCTCTACTCTCTTGAATATTGTCTCTCTTGGTTGAGGGAATTGCTTGTTTTATTTTCGTTAGTTTTTTCTTTTTTTCTTCTTAAAAATAACAATATTCTTTGCCTTTACGGTTTACCAATCGCTTTCGTCCATTCATTTCGATAACCTTTAGCACTTGTAAGTTCATTCTACTTTGCATATTGTTGATATTTTCATGTCCTTAGCTTGAGTTTTCTTTCAGACGCAGAGTTTTTATTTTATTTTTTGAATTTTTATTTTTTGTATGCATGTCCTTTTACCTTGCTCTACTCAATTTCAGTCTTACAAGTATCATCTACAAAGCTTAAGTGGCCAAACAACCTAAGGCACTAAATGCTTAAATATCTTTTCTTAAACTTAATGCCATTTTTCCGCATGCAGACCATAACCGTATGCATAAGTTGCAACAGTAGTTGGTTTACATTGCAACAATATGTGTGCTGCACAAAAAAAACAAGTTTATGGAAACATGAGAAGAAGGATCCAAAAGGTGAGAAGATATCAAATGATTTTATTTTAAATATTTTGTGCTTCTATTGTGGAGCTTTAGGAAATAAAAAAAAAATCTGTCTTAGATAAAATAACAGAAAGGAAATTGTGTGCAAGACAAAAGGACTAAGTGCTTGTAAGGATATTTTTTAGGTTTGTTTTAAATGGTTTTTTTTATAACCTCAGGTCAGAAAATACATGTATTTATATTTCACAATGTTTAAATAAGCAAAACAATTGAAAAAATAAACTTTTAATTACAAACGTGTTGATGAATCTTAGCTGTACACTTGAGGGCATTCGCTATCGAATGTCATAATTTTATTTCCATATAAATTACATTGAAAAATTTTACATTTCGCCCGATATCGTCAGAATATGCTCTAGAGTTTCATTCTTTATTTCATGTTGATTTAACATTCTAGATCTGTTAAATCAAAACATCATGTGGAATCAAAGTTATTTTAAGTTAAAAGAACGTGAATTTGATACTGGAAAAATCTTTATTGATGGCACAGAAGATACTTTAAAAGTGCACGACAAAATTTTGTTTGCCGTATTTATTAAAATGTGTAGTCAAAATGTTTGCATGGTGATTTTACATTGTCATTTTTTACCCGACTAAGCGTCGCAAAGAAGCGTATTGTGGGGCACTATATGGACCTATTTTGATAATTCTTACATCAATCGATTTTTTTCAATCCAGGGAATGTCACTAATATGACATATGAGATGACAATAGTAAAAACTCAATATGGCGGCCAACGTCTATTAGTACGAAAAAAATAAAAAGTCGGCGAAGTTGATCAAAGTGGGTATCATTCGCGAGGTATTTTAAGATAATGATGTGGTTTCTCTTATGATTTTTTATTAGGAATGACCATTTAGGATATTTAACGGTTCAAAGTGGGACAGAGGTGTAAGCTCAATGACGAATTTAGTAGCCGTAGTAGAGGCATGCTATTCTCTTTAATTTATCCAACTGATCTATGGTCGTAGCCTTCTTTAACTTGACAACAGTTGCCACTAAAACATGTAAAAATATAAATAAAGTAAAATTATAGTTAAAAATTATGTTAATTTTCAAAACATTTAAGAATGGCCATCAGAAGGCTGTGACGGGTGTGACCTTACAAACCTTAGTTTTATATCCTGGTAAACTATTCCTTAGAACCCTCTCAAAGTCTTTTTGTTTGTACTGCCTGGAAACACGAATGTTTCATTAAAGAAATTATTTTTAACTGTGACGGGTGTGACCTAGCATGAAAATTCTACAAGTTTAAAGATATTAGACTTTTATTGACTTATTCATATAATAAATACAAGTAGTTTTTATTCTAGGGCTTATTGAAGGCGCCAGAGATTCTGATGCAACATTTTTAAGGAGTTGCCTAATAAGGAGTCTATTTGATTTTTAACATCCATTGAAAAAAGCACTTCAACATTGACGTGACGTCTGTGACTAAATACTTCATAAAACTAGTTACTCAAATATTAAAATGCAGAATCACAAAATTTATTAATATTCCCTCTTACCATGGTTTATGTATTTCGACTTCGATTACATCGTTATTGTAAGAGATTAAAAAACATCGCAACATGTTTTCCTTAATCTAGGACCAAAATGTCCTAGTCCATGTCGAAGTCGATATACACCAAACGCCATAAGGATAATTATTAATTGAACATACTTAGTTATTTGCTGGAAAGCATCAAGTACTTATTATGTAATTATACATATTAAACTTTTAACATATTTTTTTTTTGACTGTGACTAGTGTGACCGAAAACGTTTATATATAGACGATAAGTTCCATTATTAATTTTTTATTGCTAAACAGCATCAAGTATTTATTATTCCAGCTGTAGTGTTACCATTTGTTTAAAGTTTTTCCCAATTATTTACTGTGACGGGTGTGACCGAAAACTTTCATATTTGAATTAATTACAAAACTTTTGTTAATGACATACAGCGTCTAAACTTCAACAAAAAACCAACAAGATAATAGTTGTTTCATAGATAACGATTTTTATTAAAGACTAGTTAAAACTCTGTGTGCTTTGCTATATCCCATATAAATATGTTTTGAAATAAAAGGAAAGAAATTTTATTGTTAGAAGTGCGTGTTGTCCAACTTTCACTATTTTGAGGAGTACAATTCTCATTATAGCATAAATAGTAATGAAAAGTTTTAAAATTTTCCCTATATTTACGTCACGCACACTTGTCCGACTCCAATTAATTTCTATCATCCGCAAAACCAGTTATTAAAATATAAATGTCAAATTTTTTTTGTAGGCGACACACTTTTTGCTCTAATATTGACTTCTTGTTTTATAACACTATTCTCGTTATTGGCGTTAGGTTAGGTTAGGTTAGGTAGGGGTGGCAGTCAGAAACCCGGACTCACTTAGACCGTTTTGGTCCATTGTGATACCACGGAGACTCTGCTTATGCGGAGTCCCCACCGTCGAACCATCCAGAGCTCAGTATAAAGCTGCTAATACGTTGAAGTTTAACACCAGCAACGTCAGAAAGTTCCCTGAATTCAAGAGCGCCCATTGTGGCCATTCTCTTTCCTGCAAGTCCAGGACAGTGACAAAGAAAATGTTCTATGCTTTCCTCTTCATCAATATCTTGGCAGCTACGGCAAAAGTCGTTGTGTTCAACCCTTAGCCTTTGTGCATGCCTGCCTATGAGACAGTGTCCGGTTAACACGGACACTAGAATCGAGATTTGTTTCCTATTCTTTGAAATTAGGTAATCCGTACCTTCCCTATTTAGGTGAGTCCATAACTGCCTTGTGATCACGCAATCATTTCTTGTGACCCACCTTCTATTTGTTTCATCCTCCGTCTTGCGCCTAAGTCTGAGTTTGCAAGAGATTAGGGGTAGACCTACACATTCCAAATCCGGTGGAACCTGTAAGGTTGTCCCAATTCTAGCAAGCTCGTCAGCCCTAGAATTCCCCTGTAAGCCTCTATGCCCCGGGATCCAGATGATCCTAATATCAAACTGCTCTGCCATCTCATTTAGAGATGATCGGCAGTCGAGGGCTGTTGTTGTTCTTAGAAGCGAGGATTCAAGGGCCATAATAGCTGCTCGACTATCGGTGTAAATGTTAATTAAAGTCGTTGAAGTGACATTCACTTTTAACCAGTTCGCAACTTCTCTTATAGCAAGGATCTCTGCCTGAAAGACACTGCAGTGATCTGGAAGTCGCCTTGCAATGCGAAGACCTAAAGCCCTCGAAAAGACCCCATAGCCCACACCCTCATGTGTTTTGGAGCCGTCCGTATAAAAATTAACGCTTTTTCTCCTACCCGGAGTTCCATTCATCCACATTTCTGTAGATGGTATCCAGGTTTTATAAAGACGTCCGTGTAGTAGAGCAGGGGAGGTTTGGTCAATCCTCCATCCCCTAACTTCACAATCTAGTATTCTGCAGTGGCCGGTTCCATTTCCGTTCCACAGAGAAACACATCTAAGACGGATTGCCGAGGACGTTGCCATCTCCTTCCCTACTAGATCTAATGGTAGTAGATGAAGAAGCATCCCCAGTGCATCCGTAGGAGTGGTGCGAATAGCACTGGTTACATACAAGGATGCAAGTCTTTGCACCTTGTGTAAGGTGTGTAGATACGTCTTTTTCTCCAGGGATGGCCACCACACGATGATGCCATACATGAGAATTGGACGTACTATTGCAGTATAGATCCAATGAACAATCTTTGGGGTAAGACCCCAATTCTTCCCTATGGATTTTTTGCATAGATATAGTGAAATTGTTGCTTTTTTCACTCTTTCTAGAATATTCGCTTTGAAACTCAGCTTTGAATCAAGAATGACACCCAGATATTTTGCAGTGTTGGACACTTTTATCTGCGTATTATTAAGTGTTATAGGCCGGAAATCAGGTATCTTATACTTCCTGGAGAAAAGGACTAGTTCCGTTTTATTAGGATTAACGGCGAGCCCACGTTTCTCCGCCCATTTTGTTAGATATAAAAGACCATCCTGTAGGATGTCCCTTAATGTTGTGAGGAATTTTCCTCTTACAGCTATTGCCACATCATCAGCATAAGCCACGATTCTGCACCCCCGCGATTCCAGAGATAGCAGCACAGGATTCAGAGCTAAATTCCACAATAGTGGTGAAAGAACTCCTCCCTGTGGTGTACCCCTATTTACAAAGCGGGTCTGCCTAGAAGCTCCTAGAGCCGCAGTTATCCTACGGTGAGTTAGTAGATTTTGAACCCACTTACACAATCCCGCGCCAACCCCCAGATTCGACAATGCCTCAATTATCGCATCTGGAGATATATTATTAAAAGCCCCCTCAATATCCACGAAGGCTACAAAGGTATATTCACCTACAGAAAGAGATTTCTCTATCGTGCCAACCAGCTCATGTAGAGCCGATTCTGTTGACTTTCCCGTTTGATATGCATGTTGATGCGGGGAAAGTAGTTTACTATTGATGGTTTTGCGAATATAATGATCAACCATCCTTTCTAATGTTTTCAGAAGAAAGGATGATAGACTTATAGGTCTGAAGTCCTTCGGTGTGGTGTGAGAGCTTTTACCAGCCTTCGGTATAAAGACCACTCTCGCTTCCCTCCACTTTTCAGGAACATAACCCAGTTTTAGACAACTGGTGTAAATTCTCAGTAGCCTTGGGGCTACGAGATTCGATACTTTCCATATCTCAGCCGGTATGATACCGTCAGGTCCTGGTGACTTGTAAGGCTTGAAACTTCTCAGAGCCCAATTTAATGTCTGCATATTGACGATGTCAGATATATTTTCCGCAGGTATGGGGTAAGGATCAGATGTCTGAATCTCAGACACTGAGTTACCCGGAAAATGAGTGTCCAGCAGGGTTCTTAACGACTCCTCGCTGGATGTAGTCCACGTCCCATTGGGATTCTTCAAATACCCCAGGGTGCAGGGAGTAGCGGACAAAATTTTTCTCATGCGAGAGGCTTCTGAAATATTTTCAATATTTTCACAAAACTTCTTCCATGTTGTATTTTTAGCGATTCTTATCTGCTTTTTATACTCTTTTAATTTACCCTTATAAGCTATCCAGTCCAGTTCATTTCTGGATGATTTAGCCTTATTGAAGAGTTTTCTACATGTACACCTACACAATTGTAACTCTCTATTCCACCAAGGCGGTTTCTTTTTCCCCCTTGGCTTATTCAAAGGGCAAGACGACTCTCTTGCATTTTTGAAGATTGTAGTAATGTTATCAACCTCACAATCCAAATCAGAAGTTTCTAAAAGTGACGAGTCTCCAATCACTCTTAATTGTCTAGAAAAAATGGTCCTATACAGACGCCAGTTTGTCTGCCTAATATTTCGGGAGATTTCTACCACAGGTGCCCGCTCCCTAATACTAAACTCAATAAACCTATGATCAGAAAAGGAATGTTCCTGAAGTACACGCCAATTCATGATCCTATCGGCTACCGAATCAGACGAAAAGGTAACATCCAGGACTTCCTGTCTGTTCCTTGTTATAAAAGTAGGTTCTTGACCTCTATTACAAATGTTAAGGTTAGCACTAACTACAAATTCAAAAAGTTCCTCACCTCTTTCATTAGTGTCCGTACTTCCCCAGATAGTATGATGTGCGTTGGCATCACAGCACAGGATGATATGGTGACCAGCGTTTACCGCCGCATCCACAAAGTTTCTCACCACTACCGACGGTAGAGGACCTTGATCATCGTGAGCGCAGTACACCGACGCCAGCCAGTAGCATGTATCTCCGACTTCCACGCTAACCGCCGTTATGTCTCTGCCGCTGAAGTTAGATAATAAAAATGTATTAAGGTGGTTCCTTGCCAAGATGCAGGTTCTATTGTTACCTTCATTCTTGACGGCTAGCATCTTAAAATCTTTGGTCCTTAGTCCGCAAACCCTGCCACCACTAATCCAGGGTTCTTGGATTAGGACTATGTCAACTTCGCATGTTGTCAAGCGAAGCTGAAGAGCCGCTGAGGCTGCTTTAGAGTGGTGGAGATTTATCTGCAGCAGGTTCAGCATCCGCTACGAAATCCATCTCCACGACCGTTTTATCGGACTCGTCGTCAGTCTCAAGAAGAAGGTCACTGTCTTCGCCGTGATCAGCGTCGAACAGGCCTGAGGCGCCTCCGAGAATTTCAGAATCGGATGTAATATAGCCATCCTTTTCCGAAGATTCTCGCAAGCTGGCCTTCTTCTCCTCCTCTTCAGATTCTTCCTCCACAGCGTTTCCACACACTGTCTTGGATTTATCCGTCACTGGAGACTGATCTCCTTTGTACACCTTCAGCGTAACCTGTCCAAAGGCGTACGATAAGATATTATTGGACTTGGCCAAGTGAGGAAGGGTTTCAGCGTTTAGTATAATAATTACACCACGTCTGTCCCCCTCCGCCTCACCGAACCTCCCCATCTTCCAGTTGCCGGTTGGAAGTGAGGGATTACAGTCCTTTAACAACTTTATCGCTGCTTCAGCCGTGTCTGGGAATGCCGGAATCCATGCATGCGCGCGTGGTCGGGATGGAATGTCGCTCTTGTTGACAAGATCGATTTTCGCACCCGGCCACGGCTCTCCCATCCTGCTGATAGCTGCCTTGTACAGGTCCGCCGATCTTTGGTCTCCAAAGGCCATCAGCTTGACCCTGCCTTGATACCAGCCTGCATCGCGACACACGGGAGGTAAGCCTGGATTCTCCGCAAGGACCTGGTAGTACGTGGTTGCAAGCTTAGCTTCCACAGTACTCCACTTGCCCCTGGGGATGGTTCCATCCATATCTCCCCTGTCGACAACGGCCATTATGAGGTTGTCTTTCGCAACCTCACTAAACGACCTAACACCAATATTGCTATTAGCCTTAGGCCGCTTAGGCAATGGTTTGTCGTCCGGCGAACGCAGTCTTTTACCAGACGGTTTTGACGACGTGCTAGCACCGCTACTGATGGCGGTAGTGTCCATGTTTTCAAGGACACCTTTTGCCCATCCAAGGGACGACTTCTGTTCCTCGGACAATTTAGATGGGTCTTGAGTGCCCAGCGTCTTTACAATGCGTAGGCATAGCCTTTTTTGGTTATGCCTCATTTTTGATGGTCGGACATGCTTGGTTGAACCCGGCGTGGCCGAGCTCGCACTGCTGCATGTACCGACTATCTGCCCAGTGTTCTCGGCAGCCTTCGCCTGAACGAGTTTTCTCGTGCCAGACGGTTGCGTGAAACCGGTCCCCTGTCCTTCCGCGCTCGAAAGCACCGTCAGTTCATCGGTCCCGGTCTTGTTTTTTGTTTTTGTTTTGTTTTTATTTGAATAGTTTTTTAACATTTTTGGTCCCACGAGTGTGGGGGATTTGAAGGCCACCACGTCATAGCCCCCGATAACGTGGTGAGGGCGTCGTCTACTTGCTGAGGTGCCCAGGTATCAGCAAGGCTCCGTTCTAACACAGTCTTTTAACCCTGACTGCAAAAATCCGATAGGCACGGGTCGCATCACACCCCGGTTTAGGGTTGGATAACCTTTGGTATACAGACCTTTAGAGTCAGTTTTCTTCACCCAGTATCATAGGGGACCATTGAAGGTCAGCAATGGTACTGGGTTAAAGATATAGACCACGGTCTGTAGTTAAGCCACCACACCACGACAAGGTAGTTATCCCGATGGGGGTTATTGGCGTTACGGCGAACGAAAATATTTTAAAATTTTTAGTGTTGTGGCTTACAAGATATTTTAAAGTTAAAGTTGCTTCCATGTGGGAAGTACCACGCCAACTGCAGTAATTAATTAAACAAGTAGTAAAATAATGTATTTTCTAGAACATCAGTAATATGCTGTAAGCAAATTAGCAAGATCGGTACGCAAGATCGACTTGATGACAAAAACAAATTAACACTGTATGAGAGGCACCACGACTACTCGTGCACCTTCCAATTTATTTCCAGAGACAATGCACAATATCAACTGAGTTAGCCCTATAAAATTTCAACCACATCCTGCTAACTAAACAGTTTCCAGATATCTCAAAGAAAATAATTTCTTTTTATGGCAGATGCCACACCCACATGTTCGTAATCTTCACCTATAAAGTAAAAAAATATATGGGAGTTGCCACGCCCACTTATTTTATTCAGATTTATAAGGTCAGCGGCGTAAGTCCTACAAAATCTCAGTTGTTTTACAGTGGCAATTAGCAATATACATATATCAAAATAAATATCTGCAATATGTGTGTGGGAGGTGCCACACCCATTTGTCCGTTAATTAATTTTTTTAAATTACTGTGAATATAAAACAAAATTGGCCGTGCATCGATTTTACATAAATTAAAAAAATGGGCGTAGTACGAGTATATTTTTCTTTCCCTAAAAACTTGAATTTGGTTATGAAAAAAAAAGTAGCGAAATCGGTAAAGCCGTTCTTAAGTGATGCGTTTTCCAAGAACGACATTTGATTTTTTTGTTTCCTGCATAGAGTCGTGTTGTGTTGAATCGCCCTTATTTTAGGGTTTTTTGTTTAATATTTTTAAGTTTTAATCCGTGCATTCACATTTTATATAAGAGAAGAAGTATTAGACTTGTGATGCAAAAGTGAACTCAAACGAATGACGAGTCGGAAATATAGTGGGACACTTTCTCAAACGAAATTTAGTGGCTGTTAATAATAAATGTTTGATCTTCTAGGCTATCGATTTGTTTGCAAAATAATGCAAATAAAAGAGGTCACAAGCCTTTAAAAAGCGTAACTTGTAAAAATTATTGATATTAAATAATCTTTCCCTGTATTTAATAAATTTTTCGTGCTTCATTTTTTTATTATACTTTATTGGCTTCCATAGATGTTTCCTCAACATAAAAATGGAAAACGCAAAATACCCGTATTGTGACGCACATTTAGCAAGTTGTGTGCATGCGTCTGCATGTGTTTGTAATCCTAAGCTTATGATAAATATTTGCCCAATGCTAACAAGTTGAATTACATAAAGAATGCATAAATATTTGTTGAATACAACTTAATATAAAAGCAACTGGGAGCCATATTTACAGGGATATTAAAGAAAAAAACTGTAACGAAATGAAAGCAGAAAGATAGACAGGCAAGTAGCGCTATATGTATGTACGAGTATGTATAAAATATTGTCGCTAGCTGTCATTTTGTTTATATTTATTTAGAAGGAAAACTAAACTACGAGTAAATGTGTATGTATGAGCATGTATTGTATTATTAATGAACCTAAATATATGCAGCAGCTTAGCCCTACTTACAGTCTTTCATTATTACATTGTAATATGTGTATCTTTTTATTCATGGATATTTTTGTTTAGGTTGCAAGCAAAAATGCCTTATAAGCCATTATAAAAAAATTTGAGAAGTCTCTTTAAAAAATTTAGTTTTTAGGAAAGGCTCCAAGGATCCATACCGACAAGATTTAGAGGGTTTAAATCTTCTACAACTATATTACAAATAGGACTTTACTTAACACTACCAAACTAATTCTAAACCTAAAAATGCAGTAATTAAATAATTAAGAAATTAACCCTTAAACGTACTCGTATTTCTTGTGTTGACTAACATCTGCTGCTAAAATTATATTTAACGCTTTGTTGTTGGCGAGGACTTAATGTAGAAATTTCTGGGAAATATTTTTATAGACAATATTGGCCTATTGTTAGGAAAAAAATTTTAAATTGTATTTGAGGTTTTAATTTGTATAAAATGCAAGTGTTACAAGGTTTCACATACCGATTCAGCACAACAATATGCAAAAGAGTGTCGAACTTGAAGACCCTTCCTTTTTATATTAAGTTCGAACGTAATTTTTAAAAACGAGGACACGTGCATATGGTCAATTCTGTGGAACGTCACGTGTGACGTCGGGTACAATGAAAAATCAATTAAGCTTGTTCTTCAGATCAAGTCAATTAGATTTTTCATTATCTTTTAACAAAAGTAGAGCTACTTACGCTCCCCAAAAGTACATAAACAAATAAACAAAATTTAACATTTTCTCTGAAATACAATATTAATGGATTGGTCATCCTATGTGACATTCTGTGGAATTGCGTGTGATAGTACACTCTGAGTTATAGCTCAAATCTTGGCTGGAGAACCCAAATAAAAATACAACGTAAACTTTTTCCTAATGCCTGTGCCATTTTTAAAATTTTAAGATAAATTAAATAAAAATTCTTAGTGTTTTTTTTTTGATTGAACATGTTGATTATTGAGTTATTGTTTCCACTTTGTTATTTGTTGACCTTCTCATTTGTTGAAATGAAAGTTTATAACATAATAACTCTAGTTGTTCTAAGAAACTTTGAGTAAAGGTTCCCTGATGATCTGCGTTAGCAACAGTGAAATGCGCATGGGATCCAGCTAAACCCCTCAATAATCAATTTCAATGTTTTTTTTAATAAAAAATTATTTTACTGAATAAGTAAAATAATAATTTGGAATTATGAGTGCGTTAATAAATGTTACACTTAAATACAAATTCATTTAAGAAATTTATTAATGTAATTAATCAAATTAAAATAAACTCATGTTGTTTACACTTGAAATAACTTTGATTCAACAATGTTTTTCGTATTATTTCATTCTCAAATCATCAATACCGCCTTTAGCTGATACTAATCCTAATGTAAGATCAGAGCGCCCTCTTTTGACGGCATTGTATAGCAGAATTCAACCAATAAAATGGAGACTAAACATAACTTCAAAAAAGTAATGCGCCTCATTGACATCAGGGGCGCTGCAATACCCGCCTTATTAAAATAAGTTTCGGTACTTTTTTTAATAAGGCGGAGGCAGAGTTGTAAAACTCTCTCTCTCTCTATCTTTTCTTTCACCCACCTGTCTTCTCTGTCACTATCTCTTAAGAGAAGAAGGTAAAGCCTTGTAATAGTAGTACACCCAGAAAAAAAACAGCTTAAAATTAATTAAAACCATATTGAATTAATAAAAAACATTAACGAAAGCCTAGTCATGTTGAAATTTATTATTTCAATATGGAAAAATATTAATTTACAGTATTAATTTATTAATTTTATTACTTTTGAAGTATCTCAGTATACATTTTCTATTGTATTGAAAATTATAGAATTAATGTGATGCGTTCTTATTTTAAAGTTGCGGCTTTTCCATGAGTGTAGGCATTAATTGGCTGAAAGTAATTCGCATAAAAAAGCTTTGATTCAACATGATTCTTCATTTTGATTTAACAATACTGCAATATTAAATCAACATGAAATAAAGTTATTTCAAAGGAATTTTTTTTTTTGGAAGATTACTAATAACTTGGTTGAATTAACATGAAACACTTATGAAGCAAAATAATTGCCGATTTCAAAGATTTTAATATATAATTCTTTTGTATATATATAATTATTTTTTCGTATGAAATGTTCTTTCTTTGCAATTTTAAGAGATATTTCTTCCTAGTACTAGTTCTATTTCACAAGTCTACAACTTAAGTCCTTTTTCGCTCTAACCAGCCTATAACTGCCACTAGTTACGCACAACTTTAGAATGTTTAAGAGTAATGAAGGTATAAAATTAAAAAAAAAGAATATAACATGAAAAAATATGTGTGCTGTTAATGTCTAAATCTAGTAAAAATTTCTGCCAGTTATGAAAGACACACACACACACACATACGTTTACACTCTTATATACACAATGAAAAGAAAACCAACACAAAAACAGGGGAAACTTTAACTAAAATAAAGAAAATAAACCAGCATAAAAACTATTGTAATAAATGTTATTACATAGATATAATTTTTTTTTCCTTTTCCGGCTTGTAGCTCAACTAAATTTAAGTATACCGTGTCAACGGGGTTCATTGACTTAATTTGCTTGCCAGTCTTCTTCTTTAGGCATATATAGAGGATTTTCCTTTAAGATTAAATCTAGAGAAATGCTTCTATCCTTCATCATCATCATCGTCATCATAATGAAAATGAATTTAAATGCAAACACGAATATGCTGTTTAATTAGTTACGGCTGCTTTTGCTTTAAGGCTCAAAGCAGTGCACTCACCCACTCACTACTGAGAAGCTGTTCCTCGGTCATTTTAACACACAAAAAAATATATAAGAGTATTTATATGGTTCAAAATAATTTAAATTTTTCTGTGTTTGTTTGCTTGTGTTTCAGTCAACAGCCTGTTAGTAAATTATTCATGCCAGACCTGATTACAGTTGATGTGTATGATGCGAACGAACAAACCCCTTTTGTTTTAGAGCCACATCACCTTAAAGTCAATTTGCATCTACATAGCGCTCATTTATTTCAATAGTGTCATAACTGAAAAAAATAGTATTTTGAGCCTTTCGTATTTTATCAAAAATGCGCAAAAATTTCATATATGAGAGAAGAATATTTCTTCATGCCTTCATTGAGTTGAAATTGTAAACTTAAAATACGTTTTCTGCAAAACTGTTTCTTTTTTTTTGATTTGTAAACATCTATACGCCAGGGGGTAAAAATCTTTTTCACAACACAATCACAAATTTTGAGTAAGATCGTAAAGCGTTATCAAATCGGTGTGAGCTATGTATGAGTGTATTAGTGTAATCATACGAACAACAAGTACAGAGAAACTTAACAGCTGCATAGAAATACACGCAACCGAATTTTAAAGCATACCTTAAAGGAGCAATGTTAATTTTTATAGAAATTGCTTGTGAAGTGTAATACTGTTGCCAGTGGGGGTAATTTTGTTAAAAATTTTAAAAATATAAAACAAATATAAACTTTTAAATAGAAGAGCGTTTTAAATTTCAAATATTTGTTTAAGATATATAGCACTCTTTATAAAGCATTTATAACATTATATTATAACATATCTTCATTACGCACTGTTGCCTTACACTGAAGCTGGTGCAGGACAATAATTTAACAATCTCCATCTCATGCCAATTATTATGGGGTGGAGATCTTAATACAAATTTTTAAAAACCCACAGTCGCAAGCTTTATCAAAATTTTTATTTGACGTTTTCCACTTGCATATGAGCAATTCTCCACAAACCCCCACAACTAATAATTCCACTACTATAGATGCAGTTTTCCATAGACTTTTAAGTACAGTAGAGTCAAAAAATTATATATTTTATTCAAGTTGTATTAAGCCAATATAAAAAAAAAATTCATTACTACATGTTTACGCACCTCTCCTGTGATCTTACTCACATTGCTTTTTTTTAGTTGTGACGTTATTGAAATAAATGAGCGATATGTACATATTATTTATCAAACAAACAATTGATAGCAACAACATATGAGTATGATGTGAAATTGAAAATTAAGTGAGTATTCTGAAAGCCAAAAAATAGAAGATTGGTCCTAAATTTAATTATCATAAAGCTTGGCAAAGCACTTTGGACGCTTAGAATGAAACAATTTTGAGTTTAAAAAATTGGGTGGGCCACGTCTATTACAATATATTATTATATTTTACGCTTCTTTTTGATTCAAATTTTTTTAGGAAACTTGGCAAACACTGTGTGTTCTTGGAACAAAATAGTGTTGGTCTTAAAAAAGTGTTTGTATTTAACTGATTGCTATGAAGCTTGCCATACAACCTAAGATCTGAAACGGACACGCTGTTCCATTTATAAATTTATGGGACACACCAATGTTATAAATGTTACGATGCCCCTATGGCTAAGTTGTAGCAATGCTAGTCTGTCAGTCCAGAGGTCGTGGGTTCGATTCTCGCCATAGACTCTGGATATTTTCCGAAAAAAATTGCTTCGCGGGTTGTCAACCGATTCCTGCAAACCCTAGCAAACTCTTTGGGCACATGAAATGGCATAATTTTGTTTGTAAACAAAGTAGGCAGGGCCATTAAAATTTTGATATTGGCTGATTTCATCTTCACGCGTGGGACATTTAAAAGTGCTTAGTTTTAAAAAATAAGAATATTTGCAACTATTTTTTACCAGACTTTATTATAAAATAAAAGTTCAGACTTTTCTTTCAAAGATACTACACGGAAACAGACTATTTTAGATTTGCTAATGCAAAATTTAATACACATTAGGCTCGTCACGGGTGTGACATGAAAAAGACATGCGTTTCGAGTGCCTAGGACACATACACAAAACTCTGCGAATTTATACAGTTTATCAAAATGTAGCAAATCTATGACTGCAGCAGAGCAATCAAGTAGTCCTTCAATAAAAGTTAAGAAAAGATAAAGTTTATATTTTGCACAAAAATTGAATTTTTGTAGCTTCATGGGTGAGAAATTTTTTCGTAACGGGTGGGAGGCATGTGATTTTGCTATAGCAATTTGACTAGAAACAGATCTAGTAACTTCAAATATAGTTTGAAAACTTTATCCAAAAACAGGAGTAAAGTTCAAAGGTTTGAAAATGTATGTAGATAAACTTAAAAAACAAACATCTTTACGGTTTTTTTTGGTAACAAATGTTTATTTTTTTTTAAGTATTTGGTTTTGTATTGCAGCATTTTAGCATTATTTTACTATTTTATTAAGTAGCTCAAAGTTTTCCTTGATCTTTTGCTCTGATAAATACAAAAGATTTATATATTTTACACAATTCTTGGCAGCTGAAACGAAATCTTTTCCAGTATTTATACTGCATATACATTGCATGACCCGATATCTCTCTCACAGATTTTTTTACTACAGCACCTATACTATCCACAGCACCCTTGCCATGTGCAGTTGCGAAAAACTACCATTTCGCAGTAATGCCGAAATCCCTTTACATAAAGCAAAGATTGGAGAGCGTGTACTTATTTTTAAACTGAGATGCAGTGCCATCTGAGAACATTTACAATAATATTCAAATTTGCGACCTCATTTTTCAACAAACAAATAATTTTTTTGATAAATCTTTCATAAAAAAATTTTTCGTCACGGGTGGGACAATTTTAAAAAGCAAATGTATTATAAAAAATTTTAAATAAAAAAAATTTATATGCAAGGTATTTTGTTTTTGGCTTCTGCCCTTAGTTTTAAAATTTCAAACAAATTGCTTGCGAAATTGTTTAGTAAAATAAACTTTTACTTGTTCTTCATCACGGGTGGGACATTGGAAAATACGCAACATAAAAATATAAAAAATCTTTCAAATTACATATATGTTATTGCTATTTCTTTTGATGGGATGCAGGAAAATAAACCAAAGCACCTCTTCGAAACGTTCAAGTGTACAAAGCTTATGCACATCTGACATGGGGGCATGGTGGTATTTTACTTTCTCGGGGTAGTAATATCGAGATAGATAATTTGACGGAGTTGATATAAAGAAAGTACTTTAAAATTTCTTTTTTCTTAATTTATTTTAAAATATTAAAATTTAATGTATTAACTATAAGTTCATAAAATTTATTTTTTATTTTTTTTGTGCTAAGGCTCACTTCTCATGAAATCAGCCTATTATATTTCAAGTTCTCTCTTACTTGATGGACTTTATTACGGAACATGGTATAAACCTTTAGCACTGAAAGTGACATGATTTTGTGATTATAAAAGGGGGCGGGTACACGCCTACACTTTAAAGCACAACTTTTGTAGTAGCTCAAGGTGTTTACCAGGTCTCGCACGAATCGGTTGGGTAGAAGTTTATATAATTTAATATTAAATTTTAACTGACGTATCCGAGCCGAGTTTAATAAAAATAACATCATGTAAGTTTCAGAGCTTGTCCAACCTTTTTTGGGAATATAAAATGACAAGTAGGCGTGGCCATAACAAGAAATATATATTTTTTCATATTAAAAACACATTAAATTGATTATTGTGAATGGTGTCGTCGGCGTCACATCAAGACGACAGTAAATATTGTCACTTGTTTACTCTTTATCGGCAACAATTGGCTGTTATTGATAATCTCTTAATTATCTCTAAACTAATGGAGCATGTTAATAGTAGTCAATTGTTACAGACAAAGAGTAGACAAATTTTACCGTCGTCTGGATGTGACATCGACGACACCATTCACAATAAGTGTGAATGTAAAACATTCTTTCAACCAACTGAGATTGATTATTGTGTGCTTGTTTCCACTTTGATATTAGTTTTACCTCTGAGTTGTTTATATGAATGTTTAAAATAATATTAAGTATTTAAAATTATACAATGTTTGTCAGCTTATTGCTGGGTTCATAATATTCTAATTATCGTTTTAATAAATAAGTGTATTAAATAACATTAACAATTCTCAAGTAAGCATACTCAGCATTTTTATTTATTAAAAATAATTTGTTGATATTTATGTTGAGCAATAAAATAGCTAAACTGTTTATTTGTTCATATGATACAAATATACATAATTAAATAAATAATATTTTAGGTTGAAATAAATAGATTTTTTTGTGCTTTCATAAACCATATTTATTTGCCTTTAAGCCTAATTTAAACTAACCAAATACTATTTCAATGTTAAAATTAGTATAAATTACAATTTAGCTACAAAATAAACAGTTTAAATTTTTTTATATATATTGTTTTGTTGGAATTTTTCGAATAATTAAAATTAAATAAGGATTCTGTTGAAAGTTAATAATGATTAACAGCCAAAGAGTGTTTATTTAAAATAATGCTAAACAAAATACAATTTTAATAAGGCAAAAAACAAAAAAAAAACAAACTATTTAAAATATTTAATGATTCAAAAAAAAAAATAACTAATTTAAAAATTATTATCATTACCTTTTTTAAGAAAAGCCCTAACTCATTAATTGTTTGAAAACGAGATTCTTGCAGTTTTCGATACATTTCATTTTTTTTTTTGATCGAAATACACAAAAATGAGTTGGGGCCTTTCTATATTAAGGTAACGATATTAAACAACAGCAATTAAAATCATTACTAAATTTTTTTAATTATGGAATGTTTTAAATGTTTTTTTTCTTCTTCACATTTTATATACTTAATTAGTAAAATCTAGAACTCCTTTATACATATCAAATCACTATGAAATCCTTAAAGCATTTTAAATAATTAATTTTAATACTGCCAGAAAAAAAATCCAGCTATTTGTTTTTTTTTGTTATCAATAAAAATAAATCGGTTTTTCAAATTAATTATACCAATTATGCAACAAAACATATTGCTGTGATACCAAAAAAAAAGAAAATATTCCACATTTTTTTATAATTGCTACAATATATTTTATTTTCTTTCATATACACACATACAAATAAATAAATAAATAAATAACTACAAAACACTATTAGCCTGAAAATACACAATAAATTATTTGATTGTCGGCTTTTTTTACCATGACAAAAAACAAAACAAGTATGAATAGCAAAAGGAAAGTCATATGGATGAAGGCGATAATAGTTAAATTTAATTAATGTTATTTTCAAACAAAAAGACAATAAACCAAACAACCATTTTATAATGAAGTGCAGACAAGATAAAAATAAATATAAATAATACTAAACAAAATGAATAAAATGGAAGAGAAGTGTCTTAGGATACCCGGTTATCTATATAAAACATATAAATATATGGTTAAGAGTTAACGCGAACTTTAACTACAAAACTTGCCATCAAAGTTCCTGTTAGCTTTTAGTTGTACATTGCGAAAAGGGCCGTTAATGTATTAAATAACAATGCAATAAAATAATATTCCCCCTTATTGTGAATGGCGTCGTCGACGTCACATCAAGACGACAGTAAATATTGTCACTGGTCTACTCTTTATCGGCTCTTCTTGACAGACTCTTTCTAATCCCTAAAACTTTGTAAGTTAATGTAGCATGTTAATATTAGTCAATTCTTGTTGACAACGAGTAGGCAAGTGAAAATTTTTACTGTCGTCTTGCTGTGACCTCGACGACGCCATTCGCAATAAGGGGGATTATATGATAATGTCAAATTTGCCGCAAAAATTTCAAAACGTTTCCATTTATTTCTTATTATATTCATCAAGGTTGGCAAACGGTATCGTAAAAATACCGATACCGATTCAAATACCGCTAAAATTAGATACCGGTATCGATACCGATACCGAAATCCATTTCGGTTAGAAAATACCGGTATCCAGAATACCGTTTACGTCTATACCGGTATGTACCGGTATACCGATTCCCACCAAAAATAAAATTTCAAAAATTTATTTCAATTAACTTTGTTTTATAAACACGTTTTTGTTCTCCTTTACACATTCTTATGAAGCGTATCTCTGGACATATAAATGTTTTAAATTGGTGAAAAGAGCAAAGCCACTGTAAGCGAGAGTTATTGTATATGAAATCGCGAAAATGAGTATATTGGCTGTTACCGATACACAAGCTAATGCGAATATTTAAAGTTTTGAAGAGTGCTTTTTTAATATATTGCACATTAAACTGGATCTTTAATTGATATACTACATATGTGCTCTGTATAAAATATGAGGTTTGCTGGCATAAATGCCTAGCGGGGCCTAAAGTACCCGATACACATTTAGGATTTTGTAAAAAAATTGGAAATAAATTTCTAAATTAGCTGTTCTATTGTTATGAAATCTTACACAGCATTGAGGAAGGTGTCACAGAGCTTAAGTCTGGAATTTAGACTATATATCTTTAAAGGGGGCGGAGCCACAAAGCACCAAAGTACGCAACCTTGGGTTAATGAAAAATTAAAATCCATGCCAAGCTCCTGTTTTTGATCAGATAAAAAGGATTTTTTGCAAGTGTTTTTTTATCCAAGAGCTAAAAAAAAGTCTACTACATTTATGGGGTTCGCTTACAGCTTAGGAAATATTAGAGAAAAAATATTAAAATTTTGACTTTTTTACCAACCTTTGTCCACTGTTCTGCTAATGGAGAAGTGAAATGTTGTTAGATTAAAAAAATTAAACTTATTATGAATAAGGGCCAATATTTGTAATATTAAACAAAAATTTGGTATCAAAATCACAATTAAGTCAAAAGTTATACTCAATTTAAAATAAAATTTTTAGCAAAAGTCGATTTTCGCCGGGTTAATTATTTCGCTATTATAAAAGAATCTCGCCAATCAATATTTTTGTCTGAAAAGTCTCTTTTAGGTAGAAAGTTATGCAATCAATATGCAGTTTGCTTTTGAGTTCCCGGCAATTTCCAAGAAAATTAAATTAAAAATGGGACTTTTCAGTATTTTTGCAGTATTCTTCTCATTTTTCTCTGGACGCTAATTAGATTTTTGGATATACATATTTAAAAACAAATCTTGTTTTGAAGTGGCGCAATACATTTTTTGTTTACAGCTTTGGAATTTGATATTTATAACAAAAAATATGTCTAATTCAAATACAGGGTTAATGGGTTGATAGAGATAATGGAGAAAATTTTTCGAAACTTTTATATCTGAAGTTAAAGATTGCCATTGGGTAGTATGAATAAAAAAAAGTATTTGCTTTTTATTTAAAAATTTGTTTTGAAGCCCCAAATATGTATGTGTTTTTTTTTAATTTTTAAGTAAAAAGCAAATACTTTTTTTATTCATACTACCCATTGTTACAACTTAAAGTTAGTTAAAAGTAGGATTTTATCGGACGTATAAAAAGTTGTCCATCAGTACAATTTTAACTTAACCTAAAGTGAGCGCTAAGTTAAAGGCAATGTATCCTTCCTGGTAAGTTAAATTGAATTTATAATAATGAATAGCCTAAAGTAGCGTTTTATACGTCCGACAAAATCCTACTTTTAAATATATTTAAGTTGTAATAATGGCCCTAAATGTTAATTGTACGAGAAATTTGTTTTGTTTGTTTTTAAGTTGGCTACAAGAATATAGTTTATTGCTTGATACCAAATATTCAAATATTCGTTTCGTCTGAATTTGGCGAGTGGGAATACGAATATGGAAAAAAGACGAATATTCGGGAATTCAAATACGAATATTCGCACATCAATAAGTGCATACAATTCTACATGTACTTCGTGTATAATGTACATACACTGTATGTATTTATTTTTATTATTTTGTTTAATTAACCAAAATTTATACTTTATACATATATGCAAAGTTTCAACTGCAGTTTCCTTACTTTACTTTTTTAATAAATTATTTTTTAATAAAAGTATAAAAACGTATATAGAAACATATAAGTTTAAATGTTTTTATATGTCAATGTAAAAATACTCCCTTTTCGAAGTAATTTAATTAAAACAAGAGATTTTTTGCTATATCCACTGTTTGAACTAATAATTTAAGTCATATCGGTATACCGGTATTATAAACTCAATAACGGTATGTACCGGTAATACCGATACCGAAATAAAAAAATACCGATACCGTTACCGATACCGAAATTTAAAAATAGTTGTACCGGTATCAATACCGATACCGTTATTTGTTTCGGTTGCCAACCTTGATATTCATTTCTTTTTATTGTTGGCGGCTGTGTTCTCTAGTTTGTGCTCATGAGCAAAAACAATACAAAAACAAATTGATCAATAGATCTCATTGTTTTTTTTTTTGTTTTTTTTTTGTTTCATTTACTTCAAAGAGCGAACCAAAACAAAACCAAACAATTTGATTCGTTTATTTTCGTACTTTGCTTTTAAGTAGAGATGTGCACGACGTGGGAGTTTTTTGACTCACGACAAGCGCGCTCACGAAGAAAAATATTTTACTCACGCACTTTCACGCACGAATGATATTAAAAATTTTCACGATCACGCACGCTCACGAATAAAATATTCTTAATCACGCACGAGTAATTTAAAAATTATCACGATCACGCACACTCACAAAAAAGGATATAATTTAATTTGTATGGTTTTTACGCATACATATTTGTATCTATATGTATGTAAGTACATGTGCATGCACGCGTATATGTAAATTTTACATTGCACAGTGGGTCATTTTACAAAATAAATGGTTATAAATCTGGAACTTCTAAACTGGATTTATATAAAAAACTTCTAACATCCGTAGAGCAGGACTCAGGCTTTATAACACATGACATAACAGCCTTCTGGCTTAAGCTGGAGAGGAGTTAAGGTGGGTCAAAGCTTACCACCAGGGACTCTTCTGATGCTTGTAGCTTTTTAAAAGTTATCCGGTTTTTACCGGATAAAAAATATGGAACTAATTTTAGTTTGAAATTTATTTGCTGGTTTTTCAGCGCTGTCTATATGCATTTCATTGCTGCTGTAACAAGCCATCAGCAGACTTCAACAACACACAATTTTAGTAGTCACAATCCGCTTTTGTGATTTTCAAAAATATTATTATTTGTAAATTCTCAAATAGTTTTTGAAAGTCTGTGCAGGAATGATATCTCGTGAGAGGGTGAGAATTCGTGCGTGATTCTTAAAAATAGCTCACGCACGATTAAATTATTTTAAGTCACGCTCACGCACTCACGCGTGATTAATTATAAATTTGATCCTGATCACGCGTGACAATGTAAAATCACAACATTTGCACAGCTCTGCTTTCAAATACAAAGAAATCAAAACATAAATAAATTTATAACTGTAATAGTGCCGATTATTTTTCTTACTAAAATCACGTCCTAATTCCTGTATCGCGCAATAAATAGCATAGCTATAATAAGGTTCTTTGCATTATTTTAATTATTTTTAAATTTTTGGGTCTTGGGTTAAAGGGAATACCAAGTTCTTTCCTTCATTAATCCTGAAGAATATTTTTGTAGAATATTTTAAGGGGACAATTGTCCCTGCTTAAGATAATTCCTTTAACTTTTCAACTTGAATTAAACAAATACTAAATAATTTTGTTACTTTCAATTTAAATCATAATAATTGTGCTGCAGACATTGTAATTTGTTTGCCATGACAAATAACATGTATTTTATTTTTAAAGCAACTTTAAACTTAAAATAAGATTCACTATTTCTTTGACTTCCTTTGGACGCGCATTTCATTATACAGTCAACACTAGTTTTCTTCAGTACTGCTGACACAACAGACTTCATAACAATTTCAATTCATGATATCATGAAATGCACCAAAGACACATGAGTTTCAGTATGCAAAACTTTGTGTGCGATTGTGTTAGTTGTGCAAACTTTCTTTGCTGCTTTGCTGGTTGTTACGAGTATAATGCATTGTATTTTGCTTTGTGGTGCAGACGCTTATTAAAATGGAATTTTTTTTCGTTTTTTGTAGCATAAGAAAGTGTAGCAGAAGCGAGCAGGAGCTCTCTGCACAATAAATGTTATAAATGTAGTTTATAATGCAACATTTTAAGCAGTAAACTAATGTTATTTCTTATGAAAGCGAAAGTCAAAGTAAAATTTTTTATTTTCCTTCTTTTTGGTGCGCAATTTAAAAATAATTGGGCAGATGCACCTTATTTGCATGTAGATTGCATATAAAATCATGTTGTTAAGAGAGTTTCTTGCAATGTAAAGAAACAAAAATGCTTTAAATGCAAAAAAAAAAAAAAAAAGTTAAAAAGGTCCCTTGTTTGAAAGGGAAAAAAAGGCTTCGCAGCTTAAGGATGTACATAATTGTACAGAAATTTTCTGAGCTCATAACTTTTAAGAAAACATTGTTTTCTTAGGCAAAATGTTTTGCACAAAAGAAACAAAAATGTTTTCTTCAAGTCCCCTGCCTAAGGAAATTTATTGTGAGTTGAAACTACCTCGCAATCCGTGACTGTTATAAGAAATCTTAATAGTTCTAGAAGCTGCTGCAGGAAATTGTCCTGCCTTACAGAGCTCGGTTTGCATTGCATGATGCTATAATTATTCGCACGCAAGATTAGAGGAACAGCATATAATAGAGTAGAACAGAGTAGAATAGGTTAAAATAGTATAAATCATATTAAAATAGAGTATGTTTAGAACACAAAAAAATTAAATAAAAGCAGCTTTAAATAGAAGAAAATATAACTGAGTAGAACAGTGTAGACCAGAGTAGAAAAGTTTAAAAAAGTATGCTGAAAAGTTATAAAGAGAGTCGTTCGGTTACAAAAAAAAAATTAAATATAAAAATAGAAAACAGAAGAATAAAAGATTCAACTAGAAGAAAGTACAACAAAATAACACAGATCATAACACAGCAGAACAGAAAGAATAGAGTTAAATAATGTAAAGCAGATTCAAAGGGAGCATCCTCAGATTACAAAAAAAAACTAAAGAAACGCAGCTTAAAATAGAACAGCGTAGAACAGAATAGAATACATTAAAAAAAGCATAAAAAAGAGTAAAAATAGTATCGTCAGGTCACAAAAAAAAAGAATAGAATAGAACGGAGTAGAACAGATCATAACACAGCAGGACAGAAAGAATATAGTTCAATGGTATAAAACAGGTTCAAAGGAAGTATGCTCAGGTAACCAAATATAAAACTAAAGAATTTTAGCTTAAAATATAAGAAAGTATAACAGAGTAGATTAGCGTAGAACAGAGCATAATCGATTAAAAAACTGTAAAGTAGAGTAAAAAAAGTATCGTCAGGTCACCAAGAAAAAAAAAATTAAAAATAAAAACTTTACAAAAAAAACAGATAAAAAAATAAGAAAGTACAACAGAGTAGAACAGATTATAACATAGCAGAAAAGAGAATAATATATCAAAACAGAATAGAACAGATTAGACTATATTAATATAGTTTATTTAAGTAAAAAAAATAAAAAATAAAATAAGAGAATATCATATTAAAATAGAAGCAAGTAGAGCAGTGTAGAACAGAGTAGAATATATTACAACGGTATAAAGTCGGGCCACAAATAGTATACTCTGGTAACATAAAAACAGAAAATAGCAAATTAAACTAGAAGAAAGTAGAACAGAATAGAACATAGTAAAACAGTAGAACAGATTAAAATAGGGAAAAATACATAGACTAAACAAAAAGACTAAAACAAAGCCAAATAGGGTATCTTCATGTCAAAATCTAAGCACTACAATAAAAGAAGGTGGAACAGAACAGAACAGTTAGAATAATAATGAACCGAGTAGAATATAGTGAACTTAGACTCGTTAGAGTAACTAAGAAAATTATCAGGCTACAAGAAGGCAGAGAAAATAGCAGATTAAAACACAAGGAAATGGAAGATAGCAGAACAAAGTAGAACAGATTAAAATATAGTAAAATATCACAAAACCAACTAAAATATACTATCCTTGGATAACAAAAAACATATTTAGAATATTAGATTAAAATAGAACAAATTATAACAAAGTAGAAGAAAGTAGAACAGAGGAGAATAGAGCAAAACAGTATAAAAAGAGCAAAAAAATACAACTGCCAGCTCCTCAAAAACTTGGAAGATTAAATTAGAAGAAAGTAGAGCAGAATAGAACAGAATAGAACAATGTAGAACAGAGTTGAATAAAAAAAAATTGTAATCTGAAGAGTAACAAAGGGTAGCCTCAAGTTACAGGCAGAAAATATCAGATTAAAATTTAAGAAAATAGTAGTAGAACAGAGCAGAACAAAGTAGAACAGATTATAATACAGTACAATAGCATAAAATATACGAAAGCATAGTTTCTCCGCATCACCAAAATCATATTTAGAATATTAGATCAAAATAGAACAAATTATAACAAAGAAGAAAAAGTACAACAGTGTAGAACAGAATAGTATAGAACAAAATAGTATAAAAAAGAACAAAAATTAGAAGTGTCAGGTCCTCAGAAGTTTAGAAGATTAAACTAGAAGAAACTAGAACAGAATAGAACAGAGTCGAACAATAAGGAACAAAATTTAATAAAGAAAAATTTTAATCTGAAGAGTAACAAAGCGTAGCCTCAAGTTACAGACAGAAAATATCAGATTAAAATTTAAGAAAATAGTAGTAGAATAGAGTAGAACAAAGTAGAACAGATTAGAATTCAGTAAAATAGCATAAAATATACGAAAGTATAGTTTCTACTGATCACCAAAAGCCTATTTAAAATATCTGATTAAAATAGAACAAATTATAACTTAGTAGAACAGTGTAAAAAAAAGTAATACAGAGTAGTTTATATTATACTTTAGCTATAAGTAAGCAAAATTAGAAAGTCGCTGTATTATTTAAGCAATAAAATTTATTCAAATTGTTATGCTCCAATGACCAGATGTACATTTCTTATGCATAATTTATTTGAACTCGTAAATATGAATAATAATAAAATAAGCAATAAATAACATATAAGTTTATGCAATATTTATTTCTTCATTAATTATTTTTAACTTGTTAAGAAAAGCATATTTTGCTTAACAGCAAAACTTTATTCAAGAAAAACTTTTGAAAGAAACTTGTATTGGAAAGCAAATTTGCTTATACATACGTATGTATATTCAAAACTTTTTGTATTTTTCTTTCAATTAAAATAAAGCAAATAAACAAAAATTTTTTTTTAATTTTTTTGTAAAGTAAGAGAATTTATATTTATCCACAACAATTTTTCTACCGCACAAAAATAGTTTTAATAATATTTTGGTAAAGCTGAAGGGATAAAAATAAATGTTAATCCTTTCAACTCATTTGCAGGGTATATAAAAAAAGATTTGATATTTCTTTGTTTTATATTGGTTAAATAAATTTTACCTTAAAGCCAACCACCCAACAAGCTGGTGTTAAAATTACTATGTGTACTTTGTTTTTAGTTTTATGTTTTTGTTGGAAAATACTGTAAGGAGCACAAAACTTTTTGAGAATTACTTTTCTTAAGCCTTTTCGGTACACTGGGAAGATGTTACTAGAGAGGGTTTCTTATTATATAACAAAAGAGCTTTGCAGCTTTGGAAATAAAGTTATCCTTCGATAAAAGTAAAAGTTGGCAGAAAAGCCAACAACATTAGTTTAAGTGTTTAGCAAGCAACAGACACACTTTGCACACCCTTCAATTTATTTATTGTTTTTGAAAAATAAAAATGCCATTTTTGTTAACTAAACTTTTCTTCAGATTAGAAATTTATTTATAGTATAGGAAAGTACTTGTGCTCAAGAGGGTAGCATATTTTAAGGTCGTTAATCTTGGCTCTTTGTAACAATAAACTTAAGCAGATTTGCTTGAAAATAGACCAAAAATACCAATAAATTTATTTACCATCCAGCCGTCAGTTCATTTTGTTTATTGAAAGTAACTAAAAAAAACTTTCTGCCAGACCTAGAAATATAAAGAATTCTTGGTTGAAAAAGTAGAACAAAATGATAAAAAGTTTTTAAACAAAATTTGACATTGTAGTCAAGAAATAAGGCATGAAATTGTTGAGATTTCTATGCTGGGGAAATAATTAAGATGTGTAAAAAGTTATTTTTTTTGTTGTCTGCTTTTTGAAATAACAATGTGGCAAAGACTGGAAATATACAGCTAAAGTAGAAAAAAAAAATAAACTTAAAAGTACAAATTCAGGAATTTTTCTAAATTAGCTTTGAATTTCCTGTCACTTATTATTTATTTTCAAAATGAATTTATTAAAGTTTTTTTTAATTTTTTATTTTAAAAGTTTCTAAGTAAGAGACAGAATCTCTGCTTGATATTTAGTTTAATTGCGAGGGCTGGGGGTAGGGGGGGCTTTTTGTATAAAACACCTCACTAAGGGCCAATTTCACCAACTTATTTAAATATCAATTCATATTTAAAAGTAATTTTTCCATACAAAAATTAATGAAAATCGACATTTCAATATGAATTGATATTTAAATAGATTTGGTGAAATTGGCCCTAAGTGTTAAATTATACAAAAAAAAATGTGCTTGTTTCTAAAAAAAATTCTCTTCTATATTTTTTAACTGATTTTAAAATAAATTCAGTGAAGTGCGACTTTAAGCCGCGCACGAAGGTTTCCGTACGGACACGAGATATGTAATTAAATACGAACTTTAGCCCATATAAAATACAGTTTTTGCATTTTTTTTTCGTTTTTGACGTTTTTGTGATTTTATTTTTATTTTGACGTTTTTTTAATTTTTGCTTTTTTTAATTTCGGCGATTTTTTTCGTATAGGCGTTTTTTTTTATTTTGGCGATTTTTTCGGTTTTTGGAGTTTTTTTTTGTTAATTTTGGCAAATTTTTTAGTTTTGACACTTTTTTCTGGTTTTGGCGATTTTTTTCGGTTTTTTGGTTTTTTATTTTTTGGCGATTTTTTTTAATTTTTGCGATTTTCGGTTTTTGGCGTATCTTCATTTTGCCGACTTTTTTTTACTTAGGTGCCTTTTTTAGTTTTGACACTTTTTTTTCTCATTTTGGAGATTATTTTTCGGTTTTTGGCGTTTTTCAATTTGGCGATTTTTTTTTAATTTTGGCGATTTTTTTTAATTTTGGCTATTTTTTTTATTTTGGCGATTTTTTTCATATCAACAATTATTTTGTTATTATGGCCCTTTTTCGCGTTTTGGCGATTTTTTTCCGTGTTTGGCGCTTTTTTCATTTTGGCAATTTTTGCCATTTCGACGATTTTTTTGAATTTTGCGACTTATTTTAGTGTTAGAATTTTTTTTAATTTTGGCAATTTTTTTCGTTTTAGCGATTTTTTTAAATTTTTTGCGATTTATTTTTTGGTTGCCGATTTTATAATTTTAGGATTTTTTAGTTTTACCGTTTTTGAAAATTTCAAGTGTTTACCTTTCACGGTTTCCGAGATATAGCAAGTTGTCAAAATTACATAGTCGAAATTGCATTAACTGATGGACCATCCTTTAATTAAATTTTTTTAAATTTTAGTGGTTATTGTTGTAGTCTATATAAAAATACACTAATTGTACAAATTTCAGTATACATATGTACATACATACAATTGTATGTATATTACAAGTGATTTTATAATTTTTCGTTGCTCGTTTTAGAACACCCTTTAATTTTTAATTCTCATGTATTTGTTGTTGTAGCGCCAAGGTTCAACACACTCTGTCTAAATTTCAGGTCCGTAGCTCTTACGATTCCTGAGAAAATAGCGATTGACGGAAAGACATACAGACGGACAGCGTAGCGAAATAATAGGGTTCCTCTTTTCACCTTTGGTGTACGGAACCCTAAAAAGAGGAGTTTACTCTTATCAACTCGTCTGTATATTTTTTTTGACCTTGTTACTCCGGTACATTTTAGACCAATTTTAGACCGAATGTTTTTGTCTGAAAGGGTATAGCTTCCAATTGGTCACACTATAAAAAGTGGGCGGGGATACGCCTAAAAGTTTTATATTTGATTTTATGATTTTCTACTTATTTGGATTACTGCGAAACCTAGCAAACACCTTTCATTCTTACATAGTTCTGAAGTTTAAAAAATGGGCGGGGCTACGCCCATTTAAATTTATTATTTTATATCTGGCTCTGCTTAACCGAGTTTTTAACGAAACTTACCACACGCTTTGAGATCTGAAAAACACACAATTCTCTATTTAAAAATTATATAGGAGGAGCCACGCCCATTAAAACTAAATATTTTATTTTAAGGATCTTACTTCACCAATTTTTTACAAAATTTAACACACACCCTGAGCTGTAAAAAACACATAATCATGCATTTAAATAAATGGGCGGAGGCACGCCCATTAAAATTTAATTTTATATTTTACATACTGTTTCTTAACCAACAGATTTTCAAAATTTTGTTTAGTTTGAAAGACAGAATTTTGTCCAACAGCTTTTCTTGAACTAGTTCGTTCTATTAAGCACAAGTCTGTCCAAAAACGTTAATATAAATAAAATGGGCTTGAAACAACTTTTGATTGGAACGGTCTCAAACTGGTTCAAAAAGAGCTGTTGCCCCCAAACTCTATTGAAAGAGTTTACTTTCAGTTGGGTCCGTTAAAGTAAAAAAAAATTTTGTCAGATCTTTGCATTGATGTCGGTTTTTTTGGCACAATTTTTTTTTAAAAAACTATGAACAGCATCTCAAGAATTTTCTGTGCGTTTCTGCGTTGAAGATTTTGTAAAGAAAACAAACAAAATTTTTTTTCAAAGTTATATAAATTTTCTTTTCCTCTTTTGATTTTCTTCAATTATGCCCTTAAAATTTTATTATTAATAGAGTTAAGTCAAATTTAAAAATCATGTTGAATCAAAGTTATTTCAAGTTGAAACAAAAAGATTTTTATACTTAAGTAATAAGAAGTAGCATGTTGAATAAAAGTTATTTCACGTGTTGTGTATATTGCTATATGCATCAGAATTATATAAGTATAAACAGGCGTCCCTGGACAAGATTTAAGCTCAAACTCAGTGCGTGGTAGTCGACACGTTTACACCCAAAACAACCTTAAATATTCCTTAGATTTATACTAAATAAATACCATTATTAATTAAATTTTAATTCAACATGATTTAACAAACAACAAAAAAAAAAACAAAAACATGTCACATCACACCAACACAGTTAAACAACATATTCACCCAATTCGTAATCTTGTGCAAATGGTCTTGCATCGCAGCATATGGAAAATGGTACATTATATTGATACCCGCTACTTAACAGTTCTTAGTTCTTAGTTCTTATCAATATACTATACCATTTTGCACATGCCAAGATGCAAGACCATTTACACAAGACTGTGAATTGGGCTTTTATTTCTAATAAATTTAATATGCTTTGCAATCAAAATTTTTGCATAATGATTTTATATTCGTATATTTTTTCTGTGTGTGCTTAAATTTTATTAAACTTCTAACAGTAATAATTTTTTTTTTTATTTTATGACACTTCCAAACACACTATAAAAATATTTCACTGGGCTCAGCTTAATAATATTTATAATTTTTGCAAGTAATTTGTTTTTATTATTAAATTTTCTAATATATGTGTGTTGTTTAGTTGTTTACAATTAAAATTAATTGAAATTTTGCCAAATTGTTTGAAACTAACACAAAAAATAAAATAAAATAAAGTAAAGTACAAGCGTAATAAATTTAATACACACGCAGGTGGTCAAAAGTTTATTGCGTTCAGAAAAGTTATTGACATCAAAAAAAAAAAAAAAAAACTAAAAAAAAATCCAAACCTTGTAATTTACAAACAGTACAGATTTAATCACAATAGATTAAAATGCAAAAATTAATGAATAATAGATATTTCTTAGAACTACAGAAAATTATTTAAAATTTTGAATAAATTTCTTTAAATGGAAAAGTTTTCCCTACAATATGTATATTATTTGAAATTTCTCAACAAAAAGTTCATTACAGGTAAATTAAAAAAAAGTACATTTAAAAAAATTTAAGGGCATATTACGGCATTCTATAGGATTCGATATATTAAAATATTTTCACATAAATTCTATTGAAATATTTCGCCACCTCGTTTGATAATGAGTGCCGTAATTTGCCGTCTGTTTTGAAAAAATACTTGTAACAATGAATGTTTCTGGGAAATATATGTAGCTTTAAAATAAATTCAGGGTTCCGTACGGACACTCATATGTAATGATATACAATTATCTATCGATTTTTCTAGTTTTGGCGTTTTTTTTTCTTATTTTGAGATATTTTTCGATTTTTTGCGCTTTTTTTCATTTTGGCGATTTTTTTTAGGTTTTTGGCGACTTATTTTAGTCTTAGAGATTTTTTTTGTCTGGCGTTTTTTTCGTCCAGGCGACTTTTTCGGGTTTTGGAGAAATCTTTAATTTTGGAAATTTTTTTAATTTTGGCGATTTTTCGGTTTTTAGCGATTTTTTGTGCGTTTTTTTTTGTTTTAGAATATATTTGGTTTTTGGCGTTTTTTTTCATTTTCTTGACTTTTTTAGATTTTTTGCGACTTATTTTAGCTTAAGAGATTTTTTTTATGTTTGACGTTTTTTCGTTTTTTTTTTGCTTAGGCGTTTTCGGGTTTTGGGTTGTTTCTTTAATTTTGGCGATTTTTCGGTTTTTAGTTTTAGAATTTTTTTTCGCTTTTTTCGTTTTGGCGGTTTTTCCGGTTTGGCGATTTTATTTTTATTTCTCACAACTAGCGTTTTTAAAAATTTCAAATAAATTGTCAAAATTACATTAACTGATAGAATATCCTTTAATTTTGATTTTTTTAAATATAATTGTCAGATAAGATTTGAACACTTTTCATTGCTGGTTTTGGAACACCCTTTAATCTTAAATTGTCATATATTTGTTAAAATTCTACACATAGTCGAATCCGCTTAAGCGTAACATGCTTTACTGAAAAAAATCGGATTACTGAAAGCTATACAAATCCCCGCACTGATTTTAAGCGCAGCTAGTCTTATTCAATTTGATTTAGCGAAACACCGTTTTATTGAAAATATCGTATTTCTGATACGATAGTGAAAAAATAAACAATGACAAATTTATTTATTAAAAATCGATTGCACAACTTAAGGCTGAAAAAATTGTGCATTGTTTGTCCGTTAAAAAATTAAATGGCAAAATGTATTTGTCCTTTTTCGCTTTTACGTACTTTATTGTATTTTTCTATTATATTGTACTAATTTTAAGCAGTACGCTTAACTGTAACAAATTTCAATAATCCGAGCTACGTTTTAGAGAAAAAATCGAATAACTGAAATAAATTGGGTTTTAGTTATTTCCCGTAAAGCGGAGTCGACGAACTTAAATAAATTGCTATAAAAATGTACTAAAAAATCAACAACATTATTTATAAAAATTATTTAGGCTTTCTAAAGGTTTTTTAAGAAAAATTTTGTATGAAAATTTGTTTTAACAACCCTTTACGAAGCCTTAATAAGTTTTCTAAATAAGGCTGTACATTTTTTTGGCAAACAAAAATGTCCTTTCAAAAAATTACCTTTTTAAAAATGACTTTTACATAAAGTACTATTTAGACAGAGTACATTTAAATAAATTACATAATTAAAAAATTACCATTGAAAAAGTTTTTATATAAAAAAATAATCTCCATTAATGAGCCTGTCAGCCGTCAAGAGTGTCTATTAAAAATGTACCCTATAAAAAACTACCCTTAAAAAGAATCTTTTAACAAAAATTTTCTTGTAATAAATTTACTTCTCGAAAAAGTACCTTAAAAAATTAATTATTAAAATAAGTATGTTTAAAAATAAAACCTATAAGGAAGATACTAGAGTTGAGCGATATTTTGAAACCTGTTATTTTTTCACAGCGATTGAAAAATTACTAATAACAACTGTCACTGAATTTATCAAGTAACAGGTTTTGGAAATATAGTTCTTTCAGCTTCAGCTTTTGTCGTTAAAAAAAATCGTCAACTCGTGTCAAATCGTCTTTTCTGGCAACTATGTACATGGCACATATTCATATTTCCAATTTTTGTCTCTCTGCCTCTTATACGAAAATCTCAATATTTGGATGGGGTTGATTGCTAATTGTTTATTTTTGTCCCTCTTCTTATTAGTATTTATCAAAATACCAATACTAATAAAGACTTTTAAAGCAGAAGAGCTGAAATGAGTTAAACTGTGATCACAGCCACAGTTTTATTTCACTGATGCTCTTCTTATTAGATTTTAGTAAAATAACTGAACTGCTACAAACAAAATACTGCTAAACTTTGATCACAGTGACAGTTTAAAAGAACAGCGATTTAGAAATCACATTCACAAGAAGCAACATTATTAAAAAATCGCGTTATCGCTCATCACTAGAAGATACCCTTTAAAAAGGGACTTTTACAAAAGGTACCTTTAAAAGGGACTTTTAAGAATAGTACATTTTAGCAAAAGTATCATATACTTTTTATTGTTAAAAAAATAAATTTTTAAAAAGGTACTTTTTTTATGTCCACATATTTTTAATAAATATTTACTTTGCCCCATATTCATAAAATTTAAAATTGATTTCAAGCACATCTAATTTTTTTATGAATAGCGGGGTTTAAATCAGAGCTGTTAAATTTCGATTACGATTAGTAATCAATTAGATTAAATTTAAAAAAAAAATTGTACTGATTATATAATTCCCTTTAAAAGAATTTCTGATAAATAATTGATTATGATTAGTAATAATCGAAAAGTTATCTGAATTACTTGAAATTACCTAAAAAATAATTCAAAAGAATCGAAACTAATTAAAAAATAATCCAACTACTTTCAAAGATTACTTTTGATTATTAATAAATAATCAGAAATAATTAAAAGCAATCTTTAAAAGTAATCGGATTATTTTTTAATTACTTTTGATTATTTTCGATTTTTTTTGTAATATCAAGTAATTCAGATTACTTTTACATTATTAGTAATAGTAATCAATTAGTAATCCTGCAAAACTGAATATAATCGTAATTTATCATTATTTCATCTTTCAAAAAAAAACTAATCAAATTAGTAATCAGTACGATTAATAATCATTACTTAACAGCTATGGTTTAAATATATCTTTTTTAAGAAGTACATTTTATTTTTATAAGAAAAATTTTTTGTTAACCATTAATTGTAGAATTTTTTCCCCTCAACATTTTAATTAGTATTCATAAACGATTAATAAAGTTGAATCATACGTTAAGACGGGTCTGATCATGCAAGATATCTGTTAAACCAATATTATCTCTAACTAACAAGCATTTATGAATACCGGCCCTTAAATTTGGACGTTACAGAAGTCGCTGTTGAACGTATTTTTTTCAGTTTTTATTTACTCGTATTTAAAATAAGCATTCTATGAACCGTTTTTAAGCTCTGTTAAGGATTTTATGACTTTAAATAAAACCTTATATATTTTCCATAACATTTATTTAAATTAAAATCATTCTGATTTTTGTCAGACATTTTAATTCGCAAACTGTAAGCCGCTGAATACAACTGCACTTGAACCATTACGGCGAACGAACACCAAATGCAATAGTTAAATATGAATAGTTTAAACCACTTAGAATAATATTGAGTGTTTTTAATTTGTTCATTTAAATAAAAATTATTTTAATTATTTTTTACCAACCAACTCGTGCGCATTTAAAAGTGAAATTGTCTTCTGCGGCTGAATGGCCATACATACATACACATACACATCTGCATTAAACAATTGCATTTTAAGTTAAATGTCATTTAAATTTATAATCGCATTTAAAATAATTAAAAAATATGTAAAATTAACAGCATGTTATAATAATTTCACCAACAAAGAACGAGCTACAAAATAAACAGGCAAATAATAAAATTATAATGAAGGAAATGAACAAAAGCTAGGGTAAACGAAGATTGTTTTTACTTGGAAAAATCCAAATGGATTTTAGGTGAAAGCCTAATACAGTCGATTCCGCTTTACTGGAAATAAGCAAACCCCAATTTTTTCAGTTATCCGATTTTTTCTCTAAAACGTAATTCGAACTACTGAAATTTGTTATAGTTAAGCGTACTGCTTAAAATCAGTACAACATAATAAAAAAATACAATGAAGCACGTAAGAGCGAAAAGGACAAATACATTTTGCTATTTAATTTTTTAACGGACAAACCATGCACAATTTTTTTCAACTTTAAGCTATGCAATCGATTTCTAATAAATGAATAAGTCGTTGTTTATTTTTTCACTAAAGCGAAGTAAGTTTCATACAAAACGTAGTTGTGGGCTTGCTCTTGGTTTTCAGTAATAGGATATTTTCATTAAAGTGCTGTTTCGCTAAAGCAAAGTGAATAAGACTAGCTGCGCTTAAAATCAGTGCGGGGGATTAGTATCGCTTTCAGTAATCCGATTTTTTCAGTAAAGCATCTTGCGCTAAAGCGGATTCTTCGACTGTTTGTTTTTTATTGAAATATTAAAATAAAAAATGAATAGCAGTTGATTTTTTTTAATAAAATATTTTATTGAGATTCTTGAAAATGAATAAATTTTTTAGTCAAATAAATTCATAGTTCTATCAAAATTAAAAAAAAAATATTCTTTTAATTGAGTATATGATTCCAATAATATTTTGATGTGAGGTAGGTACTAAAATAATTCTTAGCTTTCCCAAGACTATTTGAACGAATATTGAAGAAACACTATTTTTGAATTAATGGGCTAACACTATGAGGTCTATTCGATTAATCGAATATATAATGAATAAAAAATTTCATCTAAAAATGAAACGAAACGTGAATTAATAACGATTTTTGAAATATTGGACTAACCAAATTTTTTTATTATAAGCCTTGGAAAAATCGAATAAGTGTATTTTTCATGTCAGCGGGTAAATTTTATATCTCATTTGGTTATCCAAATACATACTCAAATCATATAAATGTGCAATCGCGAAAATTTTAGAAAAATATAAATAAAAATTGTTTAGCATTTTATTAAGAATAATCACCAACTGAATAGTTTATTTAAAATATTAATCGAGTACCCGATTAAATTTTTATATATTTATTTTGTTTAAAGATAATCGTTTAAAATTCTATTATTTCTAGAAATGGAATAGAATGTTTAATTCAAAATATTAATCGAGTACCCGATTAACATTTTAGCTTGTTTTCATTATAATTTTTTTTACTTTTCAAATGAACAATTAAAAAATTACTCCTGCATTCATACGGTTGTTCGAACACATGATGGTTATAATTATTTTCTATAATTTAAGTGACATATAAAAAGCTAATATTCGTTTGAGATTTTATTAATTAATTATTTTATTCGATTTGCTTATTTAAAAAACAATTTTACGCATATATTAATTCATCTGCTCGCAGAAATATTTGATCGAATAAACCTTAGACTTCATTCGTTTGTTTTGAATTATTACAATATTACTCGGGTAACCGAATGAACTTTAAAATCCTTGAGATTTTTAAATCGATACTGTTATAAAACGGAAATAGAAATAAAAAAGTAAATGTTTGCTTAGATGTTCATAATAAGAAAAACTAATAAGCATAGGAACTAAATTATTTGCTGTTAAAAAATTTTTTCTCTGAAGGAATTAAAAATTTAATTTTTTTGAGTAACCGTATAAAGTTTTTACGATTATTCGCATTTAAAACTGTTTGGCAATATTATCCAAGTATCTAGAAAATTTTTCTTTATATTCGGATAATAACATTAATATTATTATTAATTTTTACGACATTCCAAAAAAAATATAAGGAATAAAAATTTTATTCGAATAATCGAATAAAACTTAAATTCGTTCGATTAGGAGAACTATGATGACAAAAAAATTTATTTCCATATTGGAACAAATAGTAATGAAAAGGATTCTTATTTATATATTTATTTATTAATAAAATTAATAATTAAAGACGCATTTATAAAAATTAATTAAAACTAAAAAAAGGTTTTATTCGAGTACACGAATAATTTTTTTTGTTTTATTTCTGTAATCGAACCTTACCAGAATGATTATGCTTAAAAAATTTATTTGCGTAGTGGTGATATAATCCATAATTAAAGAAATTATTAGTTCGTTATATATTTTTAAATTAAAATATATTCGGGTACCCGAATAAGTTTTGATTTAATTTATATAGTCGAATAAACTTTAGGTTTTTTTCGGTTATTAAAAATTTAAAACGTTATGAAAAAAATTTTTGGAAAGTTATTTTATTCGAATAATCGAATAAATTTTAGACTTCTCCAATTATTCGAGATATTTATATATATATATATATATATATATATATATATATATATATATATACATATATATATATTTTTTTTATTTTATATTTAAATAAAAAAATATTATTCGAGTAACCGAATAAATTTTTCCTCTGTAGATAATGGAAAAAATTTTATCAAATCTATTATCGAAATTTAAAAACGTTATGACAATAGTTAAAAATTTTTTTTTGCTCGAGTAATCGAATCCTCGATTATTTGTATAAAAAATAATGTTAATTAATATTATTAGACTACGAAAATAAGTTCTCATTTATTTTTAGACTAATAAAATTATTCGTGTAAACGAATAATGTTTAAATTCATTCGTTTGTGCAAATAATTATCAAAAACTTATTCGAATAATGAAATCAAATACTAATAGAAGAAGCATTAAATAATTATTTTAAAAATTTATTGTTTTTTACCGATAATTATAGGTTTTCTTTGATTAATCGAATTTGAAAACTTTAGATTTTAAGTTGAAAATTTTGATTAAAGTAATCGAATATAAATTTCTTCCGTTATTCGAATAAAAAAATTTTTTGAATATATTATCCCGTCATTCGCTTTTCTTCGATTATTCGAATGAAAAAAAGTTTTAAATATATTTTCTTATCATTCCACAAAAATTTTTATTATAAATTAATTTATATCAAATTTTACACGGCAATCGACATAAATTTAATTTTTATTCGAGTATTTTAATCGTTCGATTTTGATAATATTCGAATATTTTTATTTGTATAACGAATTAAAGTAGTAAAAATATGAACTTAGTTTATAAAATTTTTTAATCGAGTACTCGAATAAATTTAAATTTTTTCTATATAATTTTTTTAACCTGTTATGCGAATAAATTTTTTTTAATAAAACTTTTAGTCGATTACTTGAATAAATTTTTGTTTTTTTATAAAATTTTTCTCGAATAAAATTGATGTTTTATAAAATTTTTTTAATCGACTGCTCGAATAAATTTTTTATTTTTTTTAAAAAAGTTTTTAATCGAGTACTCGAATACATTTTTGATTGTGTAAAGATAAGCAAAAAAATCTTGAATTTAGTTGCCTTATTCAAATAAAGAAATATTTAACGAGAGTAATCGAAATAAATTAAAATTTTCTTTGCTTGATAATACAAGATTACTCGAATAAATTTTATTCGTAATTTTATTCAACAAATATATCGAAGAACTTAATTGATTATTTGAAAAATAATAAACAAAAAAATATTATGCGATTTACGTCCCTTTTCACAATGTATGGTTAAGAGTTAACGGGCACTTTAACTGACAGTTCTTCATACAAAACTTGCCGTTAAAGTCCCTGTTATCTTTTAACCATACATTGTAAAAAGGTACGTTATGGAATAAAATCAATATTCATTTGTATGGTATGCAAAAAAATATTTATACAGTTAATAGAATAAAATTAAATTTACATTTAATTTATTTCAATAATGATTTAAAATATAAACATAAGTATGTAGTATGCACTTAGTTTATGAAATTTTTTTTTTTAATTTTTAATCGAATAATTTTTTTAATTTTTTTTAATAGAAATTTTTGTTTATGTCATTTTAAGAAACGTTTGAACAAAAGGATAAAAAATCTTTAATCAGAGTAATCGAAATAAATTTAGATTTTATTCGATTGAAAATTCTGCGATTACTCCAAATTTATTTATTTAACAAATATAATTTAATTTATTATTTCAAAAATAATAAATAAATATTATTAATCGATTCATTCATTCGCATAAATACCATTTATACAATTAATCGATTAAAATATAAGTTTTATTCGATTATTGTAACGATTATGGATTAAATAAAACAAAACAAAATAAAAAATGTATATGATTGCTAAAAATGTTTTAATATAGAAAAATTAATAAAGTTTCATGCAGTCAGTAATTTGTGTTTAAATCATTTTAATAAAATGTTTGCACTTCTCATGTAATTTAAATTTGTTTAAATTTATATTTTCATTTACGTTTATAATTTACTCTCTACTTTTCTATTTACTTCATTTATTTTATTCTGTTTTATATTCTTGCATTTGAAAATGCTAAACACGTTTTTATTTGGTTTCAGTTTACATTTCGCAACGTTGTAGATTAATTCGTTACTGGGGTTTTGCTTTAATTTATTTTTGGCAACAATAAAATAAAACCAAAAAAGGAATAGCTAAACTAAATGTGAAAGAAACTAAAAATCATGCAAACGAGTACAATGAAATAAACGAACGATAACATTTAATTGAGCGAGCTTATCTATTTTGTGAGTCTAGTTACTACACTGGGATAAATAATTGAATTAAAAATAAAATAAAATTACAAAAGAAAAATACATAAAAAATAAGTAAAAAATAAACAAACGTTTTTTTTCAATGCTCTTTCCTTTTTTTCTTTGCAGTGATAAAGCGACAGAAATGGCAAAGGCATGAATCAGTGAAACAACAAATTTCTTCCCAGGCAGTTTTTAAAGCTGGTGAGTAGCATTTCTTAACTTGTAATAAATATTGTTAAAATTTTGAAATTTATTAAAAGGGAAAGTCCCTAAATAAACAATGAACGAAAATTAATCATACGCAACAGTAAACTTTTCTTTTACCTCGTTTGCTCTTTTGTGCAGAAATTGAAAAATTAAATAAAATTAAATTTTTTTTGGTATTTGCCTTGTGTGACATACATACAATAGTGATGGCCTGTGTCCTTTGTGTAACAGATAGAGGATTTACGATTTTTTTATTTTTAATAAAAATCTAATCATTTTACAATACTATAAATGCTATAGGAATTTTTATCTTATTTTAAAACCTTTTAGGCATTTTAAGAATAAAAAAAGAAGTATTTGATTGGTGACTTCTTCAGCCCTAATTTAGATTTATAAAAAGAGTCTCTTAGGGATCATAATCAATATTAAATATACGCCCTAAAAATCGTTTTTGATTGAATTAAAATAAATGAAACTCCGGCCCACTCCATTATTTAAAGCTTTTAAAAGCCGCCCATGGAAGTGTACAAGTAACTAAGATGGTGCTAAGTTCTTTATAAAAAATAACAATTTTAATACATATTCAATTCCATTCAGACAGAGTACGGTTTAATTTTGCCCAAAGACTAAGTTAATTACCAGCTTGCTGCTGCCTTATTCTTTAATACTCTTTAGCTAAATCTCCAACGTGAAAAATCCCTAAAACGCATTTAATAATTTTCAGCTGTGAATGTATTAAGTTATTAAGTTATGTATTAATTTTATTTGCATAATTTAAGCTTTTAAGTTGTATAATTACATTAAAGTATTTTAGTGCTCGATATAACCTTCAGTTGCAAGAAGAATAATGCTTCTAGTTAATATTTTTAAATTAAGGGTTATATGAGTGACACGCATGTTACTGCTCTTAGAAGCATTAAATTTTTGCCCGACATCTTTTCTGACTACTTTTTTAATTCAAATTCAAATCAAAATTGAAGTAAATTTTTTTTGGAATAAAGGAGCTAAAGGGAGCTATGCATGTCCTTGCACCAATTGAAATGCTATTTACTAGAGAGCTTTATTGTATAGTTCTACGACCTTTTACAAAGTATTTTTGCGATCTTATCATTTTTTTAAATCAAGGACATATGTGGGGTAACAACACCCATAAACCAATTAAAAAAATTTTTACCGGCAGCTTGAATGCATGATTTTAAAATTCCTTAACAATTTTGACCGCGTTTTGCATATAAGCAAAAATAAAATGAAATTTTCCAAATAAAGGATATATGGGAGAGAAACGTAACCCTGCAGCGATTTTCATAAAACTCGCCACGAAGCTTAAATTAACAGACTTACAAATAGTTATGAGTTTTGGCTGTATTCTGATTATAATTAAATTTAGAAAAATAATTTTAATTAAAAATCTAAAAAGGAGAGTATATCCTTTAACAGTTTGAATTGAAATTTTACAGCATGCTTCAAAGTAGGATTTAAAAAGTATATATTTACTACTTTAAAGGCTAAACAAAAATTTTTATGTTAAGGATATATGGGAGAAAGGCATATCCTTGATAGTAAGGACATTAACTTTGATCGACAATCATTAACAAGCACAACACGCAAAGCGATTACCTTGTTTGTGGAAAACACCCATGGTCTATGGTAGGAATCGAAACCACGACATCTAGACTGAGAGGCTCGCATCGCCACCACGCATCCACAGGGCACCCAAAAAAGTAAAAAAAGTTTTTTTTTCAATAAAGGATATATGGGCGATACGCATGTCCTTGCACCGATTTTAATTAAACTTGCTAGAAAGCTTTATGGTACAGTTCTACGACCTTTAACAAAGTATTTCTGCAATCTAATAATTTTTTAAATCAAGGACATATGAAGGGTAAGCACACCCCTAACCCAATTAATAGAAAATTTTACTGGGAGTTTGAGTGCATGATTTTACAATGGCTTACAAAGCTCGGCAGCATTTTGCACAAATTAATAGCATAAATGAAATTTGCAAAATAAAGGATATATGGGAGAAAAGTGTAGTCTCTCACCGATTTTCATCACATTCGCCACGAAACTTAAATTATCAGATTTATAAATTGTTATGAGTTTTGCTACATGCTGATCATAGTTAAAACTAAATAAAAAAAAATTAAAATTTAAATGAGGGAGCATATCCTTTAACATTTAACAAATATCCTTTAACATTTAACAAATGCATACATATAAATTGGAAAGTATATATGTAGTAATTTTCTAGACATTCTTCTCATTTCATCCTGGAACAGAGATTCTTAGCGTTGTAATATTTTTTTAATTAATCAAGGACATATGGATGGTAAGCACATTATTGACCTGATTATTAGCAATGTTTACCGGGAGCTTGAAAGGAGGATTTTACAATTGTTTACAAATTTTGATAGAGTTTTGCGCATAATCACAGCTAAAATAAAATATTCAAAATAAAGGATATATGGGAGAGAATCCTATCCGTGCAGGTTATATAAGCAGATTCATAAACAGTTATGAGTTTTGGCTCCTTTCTGATTAAAATTAAAGTTAAAAAAAATTTATAAAAATTGTGAGGGGAGCATTTCGTTGAACAAATTTAATTGAAATTTTATTGCAAGTTCAAATGTGTGATTTTCTATTGATTGTGATCATAACAATGGCCAAAACAAAAATTTGTTTATCAAGGATAAATGGGAGATACAAATGTCCTTGCACCGATTGAAAAAATATTTCCTAAAAATAGTCACTGGGTAATTCTGACAACAGTTACAATATATCTTTGCATTTTGGTGATTTTTTAAATCAAGAATATATGAGAGACAGGCGTATCCTTAAACCGAATGAAGTCACATTTATCAGAAACCTTTACATTCTGATTCTATACATGCATTTAGGAATAACCGTCGCGTTTTCTTCTTAATTTGATAAGTTTTGAAATAGTATTTTTTATATATATGAATCTATGAGAAGTGGGCATGTCGTTGAACCCATTAAATTAAAATTTTACAGATATGTACAATATCAAAAGTATTTAATAATTTTCTATGCCTTGTGATCATATAGAAGCGCATGATTTAAAAAGTTTTTGCTAAGTTTCTACGCTTTGTGCCATTCTGATAGGAGTTAAAAATTTTCGGCTCAATCTGATGATAAAGGATATCATTTACAATGAAACTTGAACATTCAATTTAACTATTTAATTATAAAAATATATTTGAGTTTTTGATGCATATACCATGTTTCACTTACGCATTAATCCATAGACAGTTCTCCATTTAAGTAACAGGACAAATTGTGGCCATTTAGTGTAGGCTGTTTTTAATTTTCTTATTAATATCTTTTCAGCTTCTGTTCTATTTCTAAATTCATCTTGCTTTGTGTTGTTAATGTTTTGTACTCTCACAATTTTTTGTTTTTCCACTAACTCTTAATGTCCATTTGTCTTTTTTTTTTAAATTTTTTTCTTATAACTTCAGCTTTCGAGAGCCTTTAATTGGTTTCTATTGTTGAAAAGACGTAGAAGAAACAAAAAATTGGCAGTAAGAAAAATTCTTTTTAATACAGTTTTCTAGCACTTAAATTCATCACTTGCAATATTTTCTTTTATATCGTAAAGAGCGTACAGATAATTCTTGTCCATTGCTCTTTTTATTCTATTATACTTAATGCTGCTTGCTTAGATTTTTTTTTGTGGCACAAATAAAAAAAATGAAGATAACTTATGAAAAGAGAACACCAAGGGAAAGGATTTATTTAAGGGGGGAAGAAAGTAATATATTCTGGGAGTCTTTAAATAGACGATATAAGTAACTGTTCGGTGTAAAGTATGGAGAAAGTTTTAGGATGATGGTTAAGGATGTGCACATGAAATGGCTCTTATAAGTCCTGATAGGTCTTGCAGTGTTGCTTGGGTGCGTGAAAAGGACATGAAACTATTAATTCCTTATGGTTTTTATTGTGTTTCACGTTGGCTATTTATGGTCAGATTTCTTGATTTTTAGGATGCAAATAAAACCAATTTATTTCATCTTTTTTCTCAACGTTCCGTCAGCTTTTTTCCGATGTTTTCAGGAGAATTTTTATTTTTAAATTCTGGCAACAAATTACAAGTTTTTTACTAATTATTCCTTTGATTATTAAATTTTCTCGGTATTTAACCAAACTGGGTTGCGTACGAAAAAGTTTATTCTGATTATGTTGAATACAGGTATTTTTGCACATCCTGCCGAAAATAAAATACTGTGACAACTCCCTTTTATCAGCGAGAACGGGGCAGACACAGAGTAGGTGTTTAACCATTTGTTCCTCCTCCACGTCGCCACAACTTCTACAGAAATCATTATACGCAGATTTAATATTCTGGCATGTGGCCTCTTAGTACCGCCACCAGTGTACAAACCCTTAATCTTAGTTAGTCTAGTCTAGTCTATTGTAGCCTAATTTAGTCTAGCCTAATTTAGTCTAGCCTAATATAGTCTAGCATAAACTAGTCTAGCCTAATCTATTCTATCATAATCCAGTTTAGCCTAATCTAATCTAGCTTAATCTAGTCTAGCCTAATCTAGTCTAGCCTTATCTAGTCTAATCTAGTCTATCGTAATCTAGTCCAGCCTAATCTAGTCTAGCCTAGTCTAGCCTAATCTATTCTAGCCTAATCTATTCTAGCCTAATCTAGTCTAGCCTAGTCTAGCCTAATCTAGTCTAGCCTAATCTAGTCTAGCCTAATCTAGTCTAGCCTAGTCTAGCCTAATCTAGTCTAGCCTAGTCTAGCCTAATCTAGTCTAGCCTAATCTAGTCTAGCCTAATCTAGTCTAGCCTAATCTAGTCTAGCCTAATCTAGTCTAGCCTAATCTAGTCTAGCCTAGTATGTCCTAGTCTAATCTAGTCTAGTCTAGCGTAGTCTAGGCTAGCGTAGTCTAGTCTAGTCTAGTCTAGTATTGCTTAGTCTAGTTTAGCGTAGGATAGTCTAGTCTAGAGTATTTTATTATCGCCTAGTCTAGTTTAGCCTAGTCTAGTCTAGGGTAGCATTGTCTAGTCTACCGTAGTCTAGTCTAGTGTAGTACACTCTGTTATATTTAGGCTAGTCTATCCTATTCTAGTCTCGCTTAAGAAATTTTCATATTCATCAGTTTAACCATAACATTTTGCTGCAGGATACAAGGATACTTGAGTTATTAATTTTCTATTAAAGTCAGCAGCAGATTTTTAATTTTGTAATCTAAACGCACTGGTTTCTTAGTAACTGTATGATTTCATTTATATTCTTTTCTTTTATTATTTCATAAATAATTATGAAGTTTTTCTTTTTAATTCAAATTACTAAAAAGCAGCTGAAAAAGCTGCAGCATCCACTCTTATTTCCGACAATTTTTTTTTAAACAATAGATTTGTTTTTTGTTTACATTTGCTAACGCTTTCTTTCATTGTTTTAAAGTACTTTTAGTTTTTTTCCCTGTATTTTCTCAAGATGCAGCAGGCATGTTTTTTTTTTTGGTTTATTTTAGTTTAATATTTAATTTCAAATTATTAGTAATTAGATTGGAAAAATTAAATTTAAATGTGGCATTATTTATCCTTTTTACAATAAGTTTTAAAATTTTATTTATTAATTTTTTGTTATTTTTCATATGTATAAAATTAGAAGTGTATTTCAATTTTTGGCTAAACAAATGTAGTCGTTTGTAGGAATTGTATGATTGTGTGCATTATAAAAACAAACCATAAACTTGTAATTTTGCCCTTAAGCTTGTTGCTTGTTTCCTTGATGATTAAATTGTTTCAAATGCCCGTTCACACTGGAAAACTCTTTTTTTTCCTGGTAAATTTATAAACTTTAGTTTTGTAATGAAATTAAAAGCTGTTAAATGCAAGTCACGTAGTAATAGTGTTAGAAATGTTTAGTTGATTTTGTTGGATATTTTTGGAGAAAACATGCTTAAACTTAACTTTAAATAATTTGATTTATGTATTTAAGATTGATGCGTACCAAGCAAAGCTAACAATACCTTACAATTCCTAATTCTCTATAGTAAAAAAAAAGATAAAGAGCAAAATGAGGGATTTTAATAGAGGATAACAGGCGAGAAGGCATTAGTAATAAATTATGTCCTGGAATTCCAGTGATATTTGTCTTAGCGACTCCCTAAAGTGTATAACAACTCGATAATTGATAGTTTAGGCTTATAAAAGGATTTAATTAAGAGTACATATAAAAAGTGTTTGCAAAAAAAATAAAAATAAAGAAATTTTTTGCTTAAAAAGAATGTTAAATATTCTTGACTCAAAGAATAATAATAATAATAACCAAAATTATTACTAAGTTTCATCTACGAAAAGTCTTCGAAAGAAAAAGAAACACCACTCCCAGATATTTATCTATCAATTTCTGATATCGTTTCCATAACTACAATTCCATCATTTACAACACAGCCATATTACAATAACTGACAAGTGCTGCTCATACTTGTAGTAGATCAATATAAAGAAAGAAAAAAAATTATTTGCTTTCTTGTAATAGAATTTATTCTGTTTAAATTCACAGCCACATCCTTTTTTATATGTATTTACTTAGCATCCATTATGCACATCATATTTTGATTGTTTCAAATCGAAATGCTTGCTGCAGTTTGAGTGCGCTCCTTTAAGGGTCCTTGTTATCGAGACTGTTCATGTTTTTTTTTTAACTGTAATGCGAGCTTCTAAGACTTTTATCTGATTGCACATTTGAAATAAAATAAAAAATATAAAAGAAAAAGTAACTAAAATTTCGAGTATTTGCATAAAATTAATTTACGAGTATGTTGCAAGAAGAAGATTAGGATAAAAGAAATCCTTGTTTTTACTTCTATTATATTCTTGGCAGTGTTGAAATATTTAAAGAAAACTTTCGGGGTAAAATCGTTTCTCCGAAAATTTTTACAATTGTTTTTTTTAGTCAAACTATAAATTTTTCTTTTAATTTTATTCAAAACATCAGATACCTCATCATCATTAACGCAAGTAATGGTAGTTTTATTTGAGTAAATAAATGCAACAGTTCCAACTTAAATAGCATGTTAAACTTAATACAGTCGAATCCGCTTTAACGCAACACTATTTACCGAAGAAAAAAATCGGATAACTGAAAGCGATACAAATCCCCGCATTAATTTTAAGCGCAGCTGGTCTTATTCACTTCGCTTTAGTGAAACATCGCTTTACTGAAAATATCGTATTACTGAAAACCTAAAGCAAGCCCACAACTACGTTTTGTATAAAACTTACTTTGCTTTAGTGAAAAGATAAACAATAACAAATTAATTTATTGGAAATCGTTGGTACAATTTAAAGCTGAAAAAATTGCGCGTGTTTTGTCCGTTAAAAATTTAAATGACAAAATGTATTTGTCCTTTTTGCTCTTACGTACTTTATTGTATTTTTCTATTATATTGTACTAATTTTAAGCAGTACGCTTAACTGTAACAAATTTCAGTAATCCGAACTACGTTTTAGAGAAAAAATCGTATAACTGGAAAAAATTGGGTTTTTGTTATTTCCAGTAAAGCGGAGTCTACTGTATCATCCTAATTTGGAATTTATTTGCTGGTGGCTCAGCTTAGTCTTTATGCATTTCATTGTTGCTGTAACAAATTTAAATCCTTATAAGATGCGTTAAAAAAAAAAATAACGTGCATATATATTTTATTCGTATAAAGTATATTATTTGTTGATACTAAATATTTATTTATTTTTTGGATTATTTGTTGCTACTTCTTCTAATAATCGCATAAAATGTATTCGGTTGACCTTTTTTTTAAATCTTATGCAATAATGTGTATGAATGTTTATTGAAAAAAAAATTAAAAATTATTCAAATAAAATTTGTTTTAACAATTAATGTTATGTATTTTATTTTTATATTATTCAAATAATTGAATACAATTTATTCTGTTACTCGAATAAAATGTATTCGCTGACTTCTATAAAATTTTTTCGAATAAAAATGATTCGCTTACTTCAGTAAAATTTATTCGTTTAGTCGAATAAAATTTATTCGTTTAATCGAATAAAATTTATTTGTTTACTCGAATACAATTTATTTGCTCAAAGCAACACTAATTATTCGCTTACTTTTATTAAATTTTTTTGTTTACTCGAATAAAATTTATTCGATTACATGCATAAAATTTAGTAAAATTTATTCGTTTATTCCAATAAAATTTATTTATTTACTTGAATTAAATTTATTCGATTACTTAAAAAAACTTAATCGTTAGCTCGAATAAAACTTATTCATTTACTTAAATTTAATTTATTCGTTTACTCGAAAAAATTTTATTCGATTAATCAAATAAAATTTATTCTTCCAATTAAATTTAATCTAATAAATTTTGATTGTTTATTCGAATAAAACTTATGCGCTTAAGTAAATAAAATTTATTCGGTTACTCAAGCAAAATTAATTCCATCACTTGAATAAATATTATTCGGTCCCTCGAAAAAATTGGCTGATTGGATTATTTGAATAAAATTTATTCGTTTACTTTAATAAAATTTATTGGGTTACTCCAATAAAAATTATTTAGCTACTTGAGTAAAATATATTCGTTTACTCGAATAAAATCTTTTCGTTTATATGAATTAAATTTATTTGGTTCATCGAATGAAATTTATTCGGTTGCTCGAAAAAAAACATATTTGATTAATCGAACAAAATTAATTCCATTACTAGTATAAAATTTATTCGCTTTTTCGAATAAAACTTATTCTGTCGCTCGAATAAAATTTTTTTTGCCACTAGAAAAAAAACTTAATCGGTTATTTAAATAAAATTTATTCAGTTGCTCGAATAAAATTTATTTTATTGCTCGATTAAAATTTATTCGATTACTGGAAAAAAAATTTATTTCGTAACTTGAATAAAATTAAATCTTTACAAGAATAAAATTTGTGGATCTTAAATAAATTTATTTGGTTATTCGAATAAATTTAGATCGGTTTATCAAATCAAATTTATTCGGTTAAACGAATAACATATTTTCAGTTACTGGAATAAATTTTGATCGGTTGCTCAAATAAAATTTATTCGTTTACTCGAATAAAGTTTATTCGGCTACTCGAATAAAACTTGTCCGACCTTCAAAATAACCTTTATTCGGTTACACGAATAACATTTATTTGGTTAATATTAATTCCATAACAAATTTTTCGTTTAATACAAAAAAAATTTTCAGTTACTCAAATAAAATTTATTCGTCCGCTCCAATAAAATTTATTCAGTTACCCGAATAAAATTTATCTGTTTAATAGAATTTAATGTTTTTGGTTATTTGAATAAAATGTATTCGTTCAATCGAATAAAATATATTTGGTTATTTTAATAAAATTAGTTCAACTACTCGAATAAAATTTATTATTTATTTAAATTTATTATTTATGTAATAAAATTTTGTGCTTTGGCTCTCATGGTAATCAGGTACGAGTTCAAATCTGGACTGGGAAAGCCAACAACAGCCAACACACACAGACAAAAATTTGTAATATAAGTTATTAAAAATAATCCGACTACGACCAACTTTGAACCGTTAAATATATTAAATGGTCAGACGAAATGAAAAATCATAAGGGAGACCTAAATCTGATTTTAAAATACCTTTTGAATGGCTCCCATTTTCATATAGTTTGCCGACTTTTTACTGTTTTCGTGTTTAGAAAATGGCGTCTGGTGACCGCCATATTGAGTTTCGACCACTGTCGTATCTCCCAAGATTAAGGGAGATACGACACGTCCACGCGTTTGGTTTATATAGTGCCGCAAAGGAATACACATACATACATACATAGACTGGTAAACATAATACCATTCTTTGCGTAGCGCATCCGGGTAATAAAATAACTACATTAACCTAAATTCATATTGATTGAACTTGAAATAAACTTAGACTCACAATAGTTCTTCATTTTTATTTAAAAGCATGTACTGGAAAGTTAAATCAACATGAAATAAGGTTTTATTGCAAAAGTAAAATTTTTAATTGAATATTACTAGAAATCATGTTGAATTAACGTGAAACATGTGTAACTTAATTATGAAAGTGGTCTAAGTCATATATTAATCTATCTGGTCGAGATATTTCGTAGCCTACATTTGAACAAATCAAAAAATATTTCTTTATTATGGAATATGTACTTTAATTTATACTTTTTATAGTCTCGATTAATATAAATGTGTATTTAATATTTGTTAAATATTTATTAAAGTTTTTTTTTTTAGATTTATTTTATATATTTGAAGCAAAAATGCATGTGACTTAGAACACTTTCATAATTAACGCACATATGTATGTATACATATAAAGCAAAATCATTGCTGAAATTAATTTTAAGTTACTTTAGATTATGAAATTTTTCAGTGTGTTCACTGTTATGGGGCTTTTGTCAACATGTTATCGGTATCTGCAAAAAAAAAAAATACATGTTTGTACTGTGCAATGCTTTAGCCTGCACACAAATTTTATATCCTGCAACAACATTTGCTGTCTATCACTTTTTTCTATGCCTCGTTTTCCAGCTGCTCTTCTTATAATTTTTTTGTCAACAACATAACGAACAAATATTTTTACCAAAAATGTCAAAACTGAGCATCAAACTTGTAATATGAATAAAAAAAGAAAAAAAGAAAAAAGAAATAAAAAGAATATTATGAAAAAGAGTTTGCAGCCGCAATGATTTGCATAAAATTCAAATGAAAATGAATAACATATTTTATAAAACTTTTAGTCTGTAGGCTTCAGCTCATACATATATGTGTGTGTGTGCATGTGTGGCTGTGTAAGTGCGTGTGAGTTTCTGCAGTTATGTGCAACAACAATTACAACAGTTGCAAAGATTCATCAAAAGTTATACATAAATTTAGCTACGATCTTGGTTTCTATGCCAGAAGTTTCTTACAAAACCAAAAAGCTCAGCACCTAACAAAAAGACAGACACACACACACACAGGAGCCTGGGAATTTTGATGTGAATTTTGCCATCCATTTGAATAAGTAAATATTTAAGGGCTCTGGAGCAAACAAATACCCTTAAATACAAATGGCACAAGGAAAAGACCATGAATGGGTGAAGGGAGGTGCAGCGTCGTATTAAGTTGGAAGAGACTTTTTGTCTTTGTTACTTAAATGTTGATGATAAGGATGCTGATGATGATTTTGATGATGGTGATGCTGTAAATGGTTTTTCATGTTGTTTGTTCTTGGCTGATTTATTCTTCTTAGTTGGTTGGTTTTTTGGTTTAAAGTGGCAAATTTTCTGTTGCCTGAGATAAAACTTTGAAACGTTTACATGACTATCTCCCTCTATGTGTGTGTGTGTGTTCGTGTTGGTGTGTTTTCGTCCGAATATTTGTGCAGTGTTAAGTTGCTTGTAATGGTATTATATTGAGTATAAAACAATACTGGTTAAATTGCTGAAATATTTATGATTTTTGCCCCTTAAAATAAAGGATTATTAAAACAAGAGCACAAATTCTTAGAACATAAAATGCAGAAGAAGAAAAATAAAACATCTGTTAAATATTCAATGCAAAACCACACTATTAAAAGTGCTTGGGATTTCTTGTTAAATAAATTGCATTTTAACTATTGTTTAAGCTTAGAAGAGTAAATCTTAGTTGGTTTAATGGAATTTGCGGCAAATAGCTTCAGGGAAGATTTAGTACACACCAGGCAATAATTGTTAAGCACAACACTGGACAACATTAAATAAAGTAATAAAGAGATTACATAGGCAGACTCTGGCAGAGATAAACTCCTTACGTGTGAGCAAAAATTTTGTGGCAATTTTTAACTCTCTAACTCTTCTCTTCTCTGTTTAGCCTTCCTTTCGAAAAGGGGAAAAAATTATTCCTTGGCGGCCCAAAATAGGAACACATTTAAACTCGAAAATTGACTTAAAGATCAGAAACTAGTAAAAAATTTAAGTGAGTTTGACTTATTAGTTATATGATGCATTCTAGAAGTTTTATGTTAAACAGCCATATATTTCGCGTAATTCAGTAAAAAGGGACTTTGACTGGTAAACGAAGGATTCCGTGCGGCGCCTGTTTCTTTTTGGCAGCCTTTTCTGTTTTTTGCGATTTTTGACGTACTGAGGTTTTTTTAGTTTTGACGATTTTTTTATGGTAAATATTTTACCCTTCAGCGATTTTTTTAGTTTTGGCGGTTTTTTCGGAATTTTTTTTCGTGTGGCAATTTTTTTTTTTGAGTTTTGTCAATATTTTTATTTTTGGTAATATTTTTTTTGCATTCTAAGCGATTTATTTTATTTACGCTAATATATTTCATTTAAGCGATTTTTTCATTTTAGCGATTTTTTCTGTTTTTGGTGGTTTTTGGGGTATTGACAGTATTTTAGTTTTAGCGCTTTTTTCGTTTTGACGATTTTTTCGAATTTTTTTCGTTCTGGCGTTTTTTAAGTTTTTTTAACCTGTTTAATTTTACTGATTTTTGTTTGCATTTTAAGCGAATTATTTTATTATTGCTGATAATTTTCATTCAAGCGATTTTTATAATATTATTTTTTTTAGTTTTGGCGTTTTGTTTTTCGTTTTTAAATTTTTTCCCCTTTTTATGTATTGTAACATATTTTTCGTTTTGCCGCTTTTTTCGTTTGTTTGCAATCTTTTTACTTTTGTTGATGTTTTAATGCATTTTAACGATATGTTTTATTTTGGTAATATTTTTCATTTAAGCGATTTTTTCATTTTCGCGTTATTTTTTATTATTGAAGTTTTTTTAGTCTCTGAGTTTTTTTCGTTTTAGAGATTTTTTGTTTTATTTCTTAATAACTATTTTTATTTGTAGCAATTTTTTAGTTTTCAAGCTTTTTCGTTTTGACGATTTTTTTTGTCCTTTTACGCCACATATTTTTAGTTTTAGCGATTTTATGGTTTTGACGCTTTTTTTCGTTGGGGCACTTTTTTCATTTGTTTGCATCATTTTTACTTTTGCTGATATTTTAATGAATTTAACGATATGTTTCATTTTGGTGATATTTTTCATTTAAGCGGGTTTTTTTAATTTTGGCGGTATATTTTAGTATTGAAGTTTTTGTCTCGGCGTTTTTTCGTTTAAGCGATTTTTTTGTTTTCTTTAGTTTTTTTTGGTGCTTTGTTCGTTTTGACGATTTTTTTTATTATGGCAAATTTTTTATTTCTGGTGTTCTTAATTTGCATTTAAGCGACTTATTTTATTTTTGCTGATATTTTTAATATAAGCGATTTTTTTATTTTTGGCGGTTTTTTCGAATTTTTTTTTCGTTTTGGCGATTTTTTGTAGATTTTGGTAAACTTTTTGTGTCTGGTGCTTTTTATTTGCATTAAAGTATTTATTTTTGGTGATATTTTTATTTAAGCGATTTTTTTTTAATTTTGGTGATTTTCTGTTTCGGCATTTTCTTAATTTTGGAATTTTTTTAGTTTGAGCGTTTTGCAAATTTCAAGAGTTTGCTTCTTACGGTTTTCAAGAAAAGTAAGTAAGTTGTCAAAATTACATTAACTTTTAGAATACCCGTTAATTTAGTTTTTTTGTCTAATATTCAGTGCTAATTGGTGAAGTCTGCATAAAAATACACTAGCTTTGAAAATTTAAAGTGTCTATATATAATTTTCTGTATATTGCATTATGATTTTAATATGTGTCGTTGCTCGGTTTAGAACACCCTTTAATTTTCAACTGTCATACATTTTATGTTGTAGCGGCCAAAGTTTTACATATTCTGTGAAAATTGCAGGTCTGTAGTTGTGGCAAACAGACGTCGAAACGTGTAGGGTTACTTTTCACCTTTATTGTACTGAACCCTAAAACTAACACTGTTTGGTAAAATACATTTCTCATTATTAATATAAATAGTTTTAAAGAGTTTCAAAGTTCTCACTTCCATTAATTTTAATTTTCAAGAAAATTTTTGAATTGAAAATTTCCTCTATTTGAGAGGAGCCATTCCCACTTGCCCAATCCCGCTTATTTTTTCGCAGATTCAGAGAAATTTCAATTATGTGTTATGTATGTAGCAATTACTAAACAAGTAATAACCTAATGTATCTTCTGTGCCATCAGTAATACGCTGTAAGCAAATCAGCAAGATCGGTATTCTAATATTATTTTTGAAGGCTAAGCAAATTTTGCAATAATGCCAGACACAATGCACAACACCAACAGGGTTATCCTTAGAAAATTTATAAATTTATACTAGATTTCAAGATGTCTCAAAGTATTTTTTTTTCGTAGTCGGAGCTGTCACATCCACATGACCAATTCGTACTTTTTCTTTTCGTAAGACAATGCACATTATATAAATTGTTAGATGAGATGCAAAGGGATTCCTTAAACAAAAAAGTTATATATGGGCAGTGCCACGCCCATTTATTTTTTCACAATACCTTGTTTTAAACAACATATATGGTCAATGGAGTAACTCCTGCAAAATCTTAAGTGTTTTCCCTCTCGTCTTTGTTCCCAAGATATTTAAAAATAAATAATTGCTATTTATGGGAGCTGCCACGCCCAATTTTAAATAAATTAAAAAAAGAGGTCGTAAAAGTGGGAGTAGACTATTATTTTTTTTTTTCGTAAAAACCTAAGTTGTATTATGATAAACATAAAAAAAAAATTGCGAGATTGGTGCAGCCGAGCTTAGGTGCTAGGACTCACTATCTTATACAATCATACGGCTTTTAAAAAATGCAGCCCTGATCTAATAATCTGTTCGGCCCTGTTCTGTAAACCGAAACCGAGCAAATTTTTTGTTTTCAACAAATTAATAACGGTCCAGCAGACTGATTAAAATCATACACAGTAATTTTCTTTCAGATATGATATTTGAGAATTTATATCGAGCTTTGAGCGCAACATTGTCGTAAGCGACAATAACCAAACTTTAAAGGAGAACGTTTTTTCGATTATTTTTTCTAAATGTATGGATAAAATTTAAAATGTTTTAATGCAGTTTGTGATAATTTTATCCCGGCCAGTGATAGGGAGAAAAAGAATTTTGTATTTTCATATTTGGCACTAGTTATGGCGCTTACGATAATTTTTTGTTTTTGATATTAACGGTGGAATTTAAACAATTTTGTCGCTTACGATATTTTTCTTTTTGTGTTTTTTTTATCTAATAGAAAAAGAAATTGGTACATATTGTTTTTTTATAGATCTGATTACAACAATTAGGTTACCAAAAGCAAAAACAAACAATATTATTTTGATAATAAATCGGTACTCGTATTATTATAAACATTATTATTTAAATATGAAAAAGTGTTTTATTAATAATTATGTTAGGTACTTAGTGGTGTTTGTAAATATCGTAATCTTTTAATTTGTTACGTGATTTCGTATTTATATTTTTCGCAAATATTTCATGTAACTTTTTTATGTTTTTAAATATCTTGCGAAAAATAAATAATGAGATGAATGAATAATGTTTGTTGGTGAAAAGATTTTAAAGCTGAATGCCACAAAAAAAACTGCTGAAAACGAATAAAGTCCTTATTAATTTTTTTTGAAAAGCGTTTCCTCAAATATTCGCAAAAATTAATTTGTTTTGCAGTTTGTAAGCATAATTCTAAGAATCTTGAGTACTGTTGACATAAATTACGCTAATTTTTTACTGCTGCAAAGATATGTTTTTATTTTATCACCTCATATTTATTGTGTATTGATATAAAAAAAATTAAATTTTTAGTGAAAATTTTAGAATATTTTTTTGGCCTTAGAATATTGAATTTAAAATAAAAAACTAAAAAACTTCAAACCTTTTTAAATCTAAAGGGCCGTAACTCAATGAATTTGTATCTTATCAACACATTAAAAATATGAGCTGATAAATGAAAAATATATCTTTGCAATCTTGTTACATTTTTCCCAATTTTAGTAAACATTTCTCAAGATTTTTGGAAATATCTATGCAAACTGCAAGAAAAAACACGTTTTCCGCAAATATCTCGTAAACGCTTCTTAAGAAAAATAAATGATTGCCATATTCGTGTTCAGCGACCTTAAATTAGCTAAGAAAATATCTCATTTTAGAGGTTAATTTTTTTTGCATAGTGTAATATGTATTTTAGAATAAATATGTGTCGCTTACGATAATTTTTATTTTTTTTTTAACGTAAACATCTATTTACGATAAAATCTCACCCGCCGTATTTTTGAAACTACAGGGTGTTTTTTTTATAGAATAGATAGAACTTCGAATTGAAATAAAACACAAGAAAATCGTTTTAATGTCCATCAATTTGGCTTTATTGGAAGGATAATTTTATGCCATTAATGTTTAAATATGATTTCGGGAATGTGGCCGCCGCGGCTGGCTCGAATAAAGTCAATTCTACGGGTCCAATTTTCAACCACTTTTTCGAGCATATGGGGCCGTATGTTGGCAATAACGCCACGAATGTTGGCTTCCAAGTCCCCTAACGTTTCTGGTTTGTTGGCGTAGACGAGCGACTTCACATATCCACAAAGAAAATAATCCAATGGTGTCAAATCACACGATCTTGGTGGCCAATTGACAGGTCCATTCTCAAAATTATGCGCTCATCGAATGTTTCCTTCAATAAATCGATTGTGACGTGCGCTGTGTGGCATGTAGCGCCGTCTTGTTGGAACCACAACTCATCCACATTCATGCCATCCAATTCGGGAACAAAATAGTCGGTTATCATGGCTCTATACCGGTCTCCGGTGGCGAATCCATTCATTCGGGTCCTCTTCAACACATTGCTCCACAGCGGCAATTGTTTCTTCGGTGCGCACTGTTCGACGTCTCTGCGGATGCGTATTATCACATAGAGTAAACGTTGTTGCGAAAACGATCCATGGTTAACCGAATTAATTGCTCTGATGGACAATTATGTCGACCATAAAATGGACGGAGCTTGCGGTAAACTTCGCGAACTGAACCATTATTTTCGAAATAAATTTGCACGATTTGCAAGCGTTGTTCTTTTGTCAACCTGTTCATGATAAAATGGCAAACCAAACTAAATATTAATCACTTGACAGCTGACAAAATGGCCGCCAGTTAAAAAAGTGATGCCAACTTAAAGTTCTATACCTCAATAAAAAACACCCAATATAAGCAATTTTGATAATTTGACAATTTCAATTTTGGGCTATGTCATGAAATCTTCATTTCTCAAATAAAAAAAAAATTGACCGGATGTCGCTTACGATACTGTTGCGCTCAAGGCTCGATATGTATAAGTAGCTTAAAGCTTAACCTGGTGTAGCTTGCTACTCCATTCCCCAAATTTAAAAAAAAAGAAACAATTTTAGTAAACCTTTTGCATAAGCAATATATTTATTTGATAATAAATTTTTTGGGCGGACACTTTTCTTCCCCCTGCCACGATTTCCATTAGTGGACCTATTCCATATACAAAAAGATTCAGGCAGGCAATTTTCATCAACCTTCCTCCTTCCCAATTTCCCAAAAAAATAAAAATCTAGCGAACCTCTTTCCTATCAAACGCGAACTTGGCAAATTACTTCTCATATGACCAACCTTTTCCATATGCAAAGTGAATTTTGAAATATGGTCCACAAATGACAAAAATATTTGATAATAAATTTTTAGGGCGAGCATTTTGCACTCCCTACCTTACCTACCTACTTTAGTGAACCATTTCCAAATACCATTAAAATTTTAAAAATTGGTCCAGGAATGTCAAAGTTATTTGGTAATGAAACATTTGTAAATTTTTTAATTGAACTTTTAGTGATTTTTAATCAGAAATAATTTTAAGTCAGGCTTAAGTTCAGTAATTTCAATTCTTATTGAATGAAATATTTTTATTAATTAATGTGAGTATCTAAAGAAGAGAAGAAAAATTAAACTTAGACTTTAAGCTGGGGGAAATACCGATACTTTTCTGTGCAGCCACGCACTTCATCAGCACCCTAGTCTATCTACTTGGGTAGAGATTCTTGTTAACATCAGCTATTTAACTTAAATTTTCAATGAAACGGAATATGAGAAACGATTGTTGTGTATACAATTGATTTACCTTTGGTAAACACATTTATAAGTATCACTATTAATTTTCTGTTTTTTCCATTTTTTCATTTTTCTATTTAGGTTAGCACGAAATTATATTACTCTACCTCAGTATGTTTAACTATTCTTACTTATCTTTTTACGATCATCACATTAATTATTTTTACTTATTCGATGTACCATCGGTACATGCATGTAAGTATTATTGTAGTGGTCTTATGTTACTCTGTTGTTGCATTCTACCGTTTTTATTTGGGCTATTCCAGCATTCTGAAACTGTGATGGCCAAGTAAACAGTGATTGCCAAGGGAACATATTTTTTCCCGTGCCCATGATTATTTAAGTGAAACATTTGTAAATTTTTTAATTCAATTTTTCATTCAATAAGAATTGAAATTACTGAACTTAAGCCTGACTTAAAGTTATTTGGTAATAATTTTTTTTGAGGCAGACAATTTGCTTCCTTCCTTCCCACAATTTAAAAAAAAAAATTTAAATAATTCATAGTCAGGCTCAAGTTCAATAATTTCAATTCTTATTGAATGAAATATTTTTATTAATTAATGTGAGTTTCTAAAGAAGAGAAGAAAAATTAAACTTAGACTTTAAGGTGGGGGAAATACCGATACTTTTCGGTGCAGACACGCGCACTTCATCAGCACCCTAATCTATCTACTTGGGTAGATATTCTTATTAACATCAGCTATTTAACTTAAATTTTCAATGAAATGGAATATGAGAAACGATTGTTGTGTATACAATTGATTTACCTTTGGTAAACATATTTATAAGTATCACTATTAATTTCCATTTTTTTTTCATTTTTCTATTTAGGTTAGCACTTTTTTTTAACCTTCTTGCATTTTAGTGATTTTTATGTTTTTGTCGGGAGTTTTATGTAAAATCCTAAAAACGACGTTTCTGTGGAGTATTTTAGCCTCTAACTGTTCTCCGTGTATTTAAAAGTAGTTCCTAACTTTACACGTATTTGTCTTCGTCATATCTATTAAAAAAAACAACAAAACTGAACATGCTTTTGTATGCATCTGCTGTGAAGTCAGTCATATGTGTGACAGAATTCAGATATAATTTTATGTCATCTGCAACAAGCAGCAGTTTATACTGCCATCAAGACAAGCATAATTTTCACAACAAAAAAACAGAAAGGAAATATATTTTATAAGCAACATGTTATTTCCGGTAACAATTGTGTTGCGTCTTCTGTTTCTTTAACTATTATTTTTTTACAAAGCGAAATGGAAATATTAATGCATGCACTTACACATGTCAAAATACTTGCATGTTTTCATATGCACACATTCCTGTGTTGATGTGCGTGCGTGTGTGCTCTCATCTCCCATAAACGCTTGTATAAATATTTTGTGTTCAAATGTATTTTTTGTTTTTTTTTTATAAACTTGTTCAACATGTTTAACACGTGCATTACACATCTCGTACACATAATACTTGTGACAACGTGAAACTATGACAATAGATGTTAAAACTATTCCCACATTTAGAAAGAAAAAAATTATAAAAGTTTAATAAATTTACTCAACGATAATCGTGTAGTTGATATGGCACCTACTCAAATTAAAAATTTACTGTTAGCGAAAGGACATTGAAGAAAATTTGTGTGGATGTACTTATCGAGCCATAACGGCGAAAAAAAACTTAACCAACACATTAATTGGATCTCTTTTTTACTCAAGTCGAATATTTGCGATCGCAGATCGATTGCGGTCAAACATTTTTGTTCGAAAATTATGTCTCTTAAGCTTTTTTGGAGTTTATGGCACGATATGTATGTATGCAAATATTTTTTTGTGAATGTGTGAGGAGTTTTATGTCTCTTCCACTGCATCAGAAATTGCATATTATGTGCTCTTTGACTGTCCATGCCATAGAAAACAAAAGTTATCGAAAACTGTTCTAGAGAAAATTATAATTATCGATAAATTTTCAAAAAAAAACATCAAACATCAAATCATTGTACATAGAAAAAAAGTGATCGATAACTTTTCTATTTATAAGTACAGTTGCCGATAACATTTAAAATTAAAATAAAATTATTACTAACTTTTGCACACAATAGTTAAACTATTGATGAAATTTTTGCAAAAAAGTAAATTTATCGATGACTTTACTCTGAAGAAAGAAAGTAATTGAGAACTTAACTCTACAAAAATAAAATCATCTTTGACTTGACTATACATAAATAAAGTTATCGTTAATTTTTTTAAATATAAAAATAAGATTATCGATAACTTTTCTCTATAAAAATAAAGCTATAGATAGCCTTTGTGTATAAAAATAAAGTTGTCGCTAACTTTTCTCTAGAAAATAATAATAATCGATAACTTTTCTCTAAAAAAAATAAGGTAATCAATAATTCTTCTTTATTAAAAAAAATTATCGATAAGTTTTGAATATAAATTAAAATTAATGGTAGCTTTTATATAATAAATTAAAGTTATCTATAATTTTGTTTATCAAAAAAAGTAATCGATTAATTTTGAATAAAAAAATCATCTTATTAATATAATTTAGAGAAAATTACAAAATATGATGTCATCGATAATATTTCATTACAAAAATTAATTTATCAATAACTTTTCTGTACAAAAATAAATTAATTGATAATTTTTCTCTATAAAAATAAAATTATCGATAACTTTTGGATATAAAAATAAAGCTATCGATAGCTTTTCTGTGTAAAAATAAAGTTATAGATAACTTTTCTCAGAAAATAAAATTATCGATAACTTTTCTTTAAAAAAAAATAAAGTAATCAATAGTTCTTCTTTATTAAAATAAAATTATCGATAAGTTTTGGATATAAAAGTAAAAATTACTGATAATTTTTATATAATAAATTAAAGTTATCGATAATTTTTTGTCAAAAAAAGTAATCAATTGATTTTCTATAAAAAAATTATATTATTAATATATTTTAGAGAAAACTACAAGAAATAAAGTCATCGATAATATTTCATTACAAAAATTAATTTATCGATACTTTTTATCTACAAAAATAAAGTAATCGATCATTTTTTCTATAAAAATAAGATTATCGATAACTATTCGATATTAAAGTAAAAGTGTCGATAACTTTTGTATGGTAAATTAAAGTAATCGATAATTTTTCTGTGGAAAAAGTAATCGATTTATTTTCTGTAAAAAAAATTAAATTATTAATATATTTTAGAGAAAATTAAATGTGTATATAACTTTTTTGTAAAAAAAATAAAATTATTTTATCAGCAATCGATAATTTTTTTGTTTTGTAAAAAATTTATCGATTATTTTTCTAACAGAAAATTTAAATTATCAATATATTTTGGAGAAAATTAAAATTTGTTGACTACTTGTTTTGAGCGTAGCAAAGTTATCGGTTACTCTTCTGTAGCTAGGTAAAGATTTCGATAAGTTTTCTATACAAAAGTAAAGTTTTCGATAGCCTTGCGAATTTAAAATGAAGTTGTCAATAAATTTTCGAGGTCAACTTTAAATTGTCTGTAAATTTTCCATAGAAAAACAAAGTTTTCATTTCCTTTTTTATAGAAAAGTAAAATTATCGACAAGTTTTCAATATAAAAATAAAAGTATCGACAATTTGTGTCTATAAAATTAAAGTTAGCGATTTAGATAAAAGTGTTGGTAGTTATCAACAACTTTTCTATGGAAAATTTAAATACTCCATGTATTTTCTATAGAAAACTAAAATTATTGATAACTTTGCTGTAGAAAAGCAAACTTATCCATTACTTTATTGCGAAAAAGTAAAGCTTAGAAATTTTATCGATAAATTTTTGAAACAAAAACTCAATTTTCCAAAAAAATTTCTTATTGTTAAGTTTTTTATTGAAAAATAAAGTAATAATATATATCGAGCCACATTTTCGTTTTTATCGTAAGCGGCCAAAATTGAAGTATTCAGGAGAAGGTTTTTTTAAATATTCAAATTTGTTTTTGTACGTAAATTCTACATTACGATCAAAATTGTACAGCCTGTATCTTAAGAGTTATCAACAATATTGGCATTATGATAATACTAAACTATGGGTAGGCCCATACAATTTTAAATTCAATAAAAAAGTCTATTTTCGATAATATGTCGCTTACGATAAAATCGAAAAAAAGGCTCGATATATACATGTGGGAAAGGTTCTATTGCGAATCGGATTTATCCCGTTTTCAATCAAAAAAAATTATAATTTAATAATTTGACGTCAGCAGCAAATAAAATCATTTGCGTTTTCATTTTCTATTCCTCAAATGTAAGTTGTTCGGTCCGGCCTTTTTAAAATGTGGCACAATTTTACTTTAACTGGACACCTTTTCATTTTTATTTGGTCCTTGCATTTTATTTTTTCTATTATATATCTTACAATATTCCCAGCAATAATTAAATTGCAATTACTGGATGCCACTGAAACAGCAAGATGCGTGTTTCGTGCCTTAAAAGGACAATGTGTGAGCAAAAAGAAGAGCAATTTTTATGCAACAACAGAATCATTTCTATCAAACAACAACAACAACAGCACCAGCAAATTTCAATTCATAAGCCAAACACACACACACAAACTATTACATGACTTTGGGAAAAAACGAGGCGGTAAAATAGAAGAAAATAAAAATAAAAAGCCACCAGCAGGACACGTCTATTAGTATGATTCTCTTGTGTTTCCTGTTTTGAGATTTTCATTGTTGGTTTCTAGTAGTTTTATTCATTTTTAGCACTTCTTTTTTGTGTGTGCGTGTGTGCGGTGAATTTTCTTAATTTCTCTTTGCTTGTTGTCTCGTTAAAGTTTTTGTTTATGTGTGTGTATGTGTGTTGCACATTGATGTTGGTTTGGAAATGTGCGTGCTTGGCATTAGTAAGGATATCCTTTAAGCATAGTGAAAAAATATATATGTATATAGATATGGATATTGAATATGTATTTAAACTACTCGTTAACAAAATTTTCTATACAAGAAATCTTTGCAAGGATTTTTGCTGTGAATTTTGTTGTTTTTTTTTTGTTTTTTTTTGACAAGTAAGATTTATTTTTTTTTATTTTCTGACTTGTGTTAATGTTTTAATTTTTTTTTGCTATGTACATGAAGCACATGTCCTTGACAGTTCCTGAAATTGTTGGAAAATAAAAATTTTGTTTTTTCTTGTATTAAATTTATATTTTATTTTATATTTTAGTAAAAACAATTATTTTTGATTTCTTAATTTGTCAGGAAATTTTAAAAGCATACACAAGTTTGTTAAAAATAACAAATTTTATATTAACATGAAGCAACATAACTAAAGAATCTTTGAAACTTTACTTTAAAACACATTACGGTTTGAATTTGAATGAATTGAAAGACTCTCTTCTGATGTTTTCTACTATCTTGTGTTTTGTTATAAACTGTTCTACTCCGTTATACTTTACTCCATTCAGTTTCTTATATTCTGTTCTACTCTAATCTTATCTATATAATATAATCAGTCCCACCGTACTTTTTACCCTGCTCTATTCTACACTGTTCTACTCCTTTACACTTTGTTCTACATTGACTAAATTATATCTTGTTTTTCTTTATGCTGTTCTCTTTCGCTATATTTTGTGCTATTCTATTATATTTTTTTCTGTTCTACCTAATTGAACTTTGTTCCACTTTTTGCTATTTTAATTTGTTCTACTTTATTTTGTTCTACTATACTCTACTCTCATATACTCTCTTATATTTTGCGCTGTTTAACTATGTCACAATTTATGCTGTGTTATGTTGCTTTATTATTTGCTAATTAGCTTTATTTTGCTCTATTCTAGTTTGTTCTATTCTGTTCTACTTTGTTATATATCACTGTAACATAGCTTATTATAATCTGTTCTATTCTATTTGCCTTATCATATCATCATATTAATTTCTATTAAACGATATTGTACACCGTTCTCCTCTGTTATAAACTGTTCTACTTTAGTCTGTTAAATTAATGTCTACTCCTTTTAGCTTTATTCTACCCTATTTCCGTAAACTAGCTATTTGCTATTGTGCTATATTTTCCGCTGTTATACTTTGTTCTACTTTATTCTGCTTTGTTTTATTTCACTGTATTACATCTTATTCTTTCTTACCATATTATTTTCTTTTTAAATCTATTATAAACTGTTCTATGCTGTTATAATCTGTTTTATCTTGCTCTGCTTAAGGCAGTTCTTACTCATTTCTGCTTCATTATGCTCTATTGCGATATATTATTTTCTATTGTGCTTTATTATGAGCTTTTCTTTTCTGTTCTACTCTGTTATGCTTTAGAATATTCAATCTTATTCTACTCTGTTCTACCATATTTTTTGCCCTATTGTGCTTTATACCACCATATTATTTTCTATTAAGCTTTATTATAAACTGTTCTACATACTTTGTTATAATTTTGTTTTTGCTCCATTCTGCTCTATTTTGGTTAAATTATTTTTTTTCTATTATGACCTTTTATCTTCTGTTCTACTTTCTGCTACATTACAATATTCTGTATTATACTACTCTGTTCTTCTCTATTGGCTCTATTGTATTCTCTCACAACATATTATATTCTATTAAACTCTATTGCAAACTGTTCTACTATATTATAATATGTTCTACTTTAGTCTTCTTAGCTCAATTATACTCAGTTTGCTGCATTTTGCTCTATCATGGTACATTATTTTTTATTGTGTAATTTTCTCTTCTGTTCTACTTTATTCTATTTTATAATCTTCTTTTTATTCTACTCTGTTCTACTTTATTTTGCTCTATTATGTTCTGGCCTGCCGCATTATTTTCTCTTCCGCTCTTTTCTACACTGTACTACTCTATTGTAATCTGTTCTAACTTATTCCAATTTACCAAATTTTATTTAATTTTTTTATATTCTGTCCATTTTGTTGTTTTATTTTCTTTTCGGCTGTATTATGCCCTTTTCTACTTTGTTATACATACTTTACAATACTTTACCTTATTCTACTTTGTTCTACTATCATACTCTATCCCATCATTTATTTGCTATCCTGTTATATTTTGTACTGTTCTAGTTAATTAAAAACTGTGCTACTCTTACTCTATTTAACTCAATTATTATATTATGCTCTATTATATGCTGTTATAATCTGTTCTATTCTGTAGTACTTTACTGGCAGAAAATATTCTTTTGTGTTCTGTTCTATTTCGCTTTATTGTGCTTTAACCCATTTTATTATTTTCCATTCTTTTACATTATACGCTGTTATACTCTCTTCTACTCTGTTCTATTTACTCTAACACCTTGTATTATGTTATGCGCTCTTATGTGCAGTTATAATCTGTTCTATTCTGTAGTACTTTACTTTTCTGACTAATTGTTCCCTGCTCTACTTTTATTTGCTTCAGCATACTCTAATCCACTATATTAGCCTCCTTTCTATTACATGCTACGCTGTTCTACTTTGTTCTATTTACTTTATATAACTGAATTCCTTATATTTTTTTACTGCATTATAGGCTATTGGCTGCATAATTTTTGAGTTGAGTTTTTTTTCTGAACTGTTCTACTTGATTCTGCTAATCTATTTTAGTTTATACTGCACTATTCTGCTATTTACTACTTTACACTGTTATACACCACTATACTTTATTTTATTATATTTTGTTCTACAATACGCTTCTACAGTTTTTTTTTATCAAAATCTTGTATTGAGGTCTTGTTTAAAATTTTACTAAGAAGTTTTCATATTTTTTTAAGTCTGGTATTCAAATTTGAAAAAAAATGCAAGTCGTTGCAATTTTCTAAGGTTCTTAGTACATCTCCTATTTGGCTAGAGAATCTTTAGTGTACTTTAAGTGACTTTTATATTTATTTACTTATTTTAATTATATTTTTACGGATCTATTTAATTTATTTTTTTTTGATAATTTTTTTATTTTTTTTCGATATATTCGTTAACAGTTTTTTTTTTAAGAAAAAATATAAAAAATTTTTAGACCACATTTTGTTCCCTTTTCGTAACACTGTTTCAAACCAAATACTACAAAGTTACATTACTATTTTTCGATTATTATTTGAAAACATCAATGACAACTATAATAACAACAATGTAGCACACTTGTTGTTAACACGTGCTTATGACAGATGAAAACTTTTAACGGTACATTTTTGTTCACAACGTTCTCACAATAAAATAAAACAACAAAAAACAAATCAAATGGTTCGCGATTACATAAACATACACACACACACATATATATACAACAATCCTATTGTATGTTGGAAACATCAAGAGAGAGAGAGCGTATAACAGTTTCTATGCCAAATTGTTTCATATAAACAATTTTCTATGGAAACCTTTAGCCCAGGCTCCGGCACTAAAAATTATTCCACTAACAAAAGGTTTCGAAGAACTCAACAGCAACAAATTCAGTTTTATTTAAGACTTTCAACGTTGCGGTGCGAATAAATAGCCGGGAATTAGTTGTTGGAAAATATTTTGTAGTGAAATTAAAAAAAAAATAATTTTCAAGTAAATTTTAAGGAAAGAGTTGAACAGAAAAGTTCCACCAGCAAAGTTCATAAAGAAAAAAATTCTACAAGTGTGAAATTAAACTTGTTGCAAAATGTTGTTAAAATATAGTCTCTCATAATATAAAAACATAAATTGAGATTATAATTAGTGAAATAATAATTAAAAAAAAGGTGATGAAAATATTAAATAGAAAACTTTAAACTTTAAGTTTAGAAATTAAAAAGTAAAATAAAAAAAATTAGATTGATTAATTCTTATTAAAGAAAAATAATAGATTTCAAAACGATTTCAATTGATAGTTTAATAAAACAAATAAGAATTTTTGTAAAAACATAAAAAAATATTTTTTTTGATATTGTGAAAAAAGAAAATAACCAAAGCTAAATTTTTTTTCAACAAAAAAAATTAAAGACATGAAGAACATATAAATTCCTCCTTTTTTGAAGTCGGTTAAAACAATGTTCCATATTGAATTAAAAAAAAAATATTAATACAAAAGCCAACGACCGGAAACAGAAAATAAACTAAAAATTTAAATTAAAATTTGTGCCAAAATAATGAATATTTTACGACAAGAAATCAACAAACCAAAAAAAAACAATAAAAAATATTCCATAATTTTTATGCAAAAACATGTAAAAATTTAAGAGTCTGATTTATAAAACTTATTAAGGCTTTAAAAAGGGTTTTAAAAGAAATTTTCATACAAAATTATCTTAGAAAAGCTTTATAAAGCTTTAATAATTTTTAAAAATAAAATAAACAAGTTTTAAAATAAATAAATAAATAATAAAGAGAATAATGCTGCCTGCTTTCATGACATAGAAATCACAAATTACACAAAGCGAAAAAAGAAATTTTAAAAAGTTTAAAGAAATTAAGGGGAATAATTGCTGCATACTTTCAGGTGCGGCAACTGCTAAACTTTCAGTAGTGCGATTCACTAACTTTTTTTGTAACGATAATCGTATGGTTAAAATAATTATAACGGAAATTGGTCGAATTGGCTATTCAGTAAAATTTTTGTAACGATATTCGCTGACATTAACAGCTGTGTCGTTATTTAAGCGACAATAATTTATGTGCACTACTGTAGTGCGATTCAGTAACTTTTTGTTGTAATATATGTCCTTTATGTATAGTCGAATAAAAATACACAACAATCTATTTTCTAGATTTTATACAAAAACGTGTTTATTTTACAATTAATTTGAACAGAGTGAAGAAAATTTATTTTACATTAAAGTACAATGCCAAACTATAGTGATTGAAAATAAATTTTCTTAAACAATAAATGCAAAGTATTTGTATTGCAAAGTACAAATTCGAAAACAATTCAACACTTCTCCTCAATACAAAATACTTTTAAAACAAGTTATACAATTAAGGAAAATAATAGAAAATAGTAAAAACTAATACAATCCCATTAAATTAGTAAATTTACAATGTTTAACTTTTCCTAAATTTTTAGTTAACAAATCAGCAACCATGTCATTAGTTGGTACATACTTTAAAATTATATCGTTGTTCTTGTATGCATTTCGGACGTAATGATATTTAATATCAATATGCTTGCTTCGTGCATGATATACTGGATTTTTGACTAATTGCTGTGCGCTTAAGTTATCACCATTTACAACAATGGATTCATGGAAAGTACTTACATCAAGTTCTAAACACAACTTTTTCAAATAAACTGCTTCTTTAGTTGCGGCACAAAAAGCAATGTATTCCGCTTCGGTGCTGCTGAGAGCTACTGTTGGTTGTTTCTTTGACTCCCATGAAAATATACACCCAGCGTAGAAAAATACGTATCCTGTATATGATTTGCGTTCAATTGGATCACTACCCCAGTCTGCATCAACGTAACCTTCAATTGGCTTACCAGTTTTATGATAATGCAGTTTGAAATCTTTCGTCCTTGACAAATAACGGAGAATATGTTTTGCTGCTGCTACATGTTCTGAATGTGGGTTTTTATTCCTTTGTGACAGCTTACTTACAGAATGTAATATGTCCGCTCTAGTTGTGAGGGCAAGATACATCAGTGTACCTATAAGAGATTGATACTCCGTTTCATTAACTTTATCTGTATTGTTATTAGAATAATTTAATTGAGCATTCGCTCAATACTCGTCTAATAACTCTTTAATATAGTTCTTCTGACATATGGTAATCGATCCAGTTTCTCCATCCCTTTCGATTTCCATTCCTAAAAAATAGTTTAAAGGTCCTTTATCAACAATCTTTAATTTATTTGATAATTGATGCTTAATGTGATTCAATTCGCTTCTATCTGAACTTGCTACGATAATGTCATCAACATAAACTGCAATAAAATTTAGCTTTTGATTGCAATGTCTTGTATATAAACATGGCTCACTTGGGCAGGAAACAAATCCCATGTCCTTCAAATCACTATCTAGCCTGAAGTTCCACTCACGGCCAGACTGTTTTAATCCATATAACGATTTTTTGAGTTTTAAAACTTTATTAGGAGAATTTCTGGCTTCAAAATATTCTGGTAATTTCATAAATACGTCTTCATGAAGTTCTCCATTAAGATATGCTGTAGTAACATCCATTTGATGCATATACAACTGATGCTCTGCAGCTATTGCGAAAAGCAGTCGTAAGTTCGCATATCGTATAACAGGCGAAAACGTTTCGTTATAATTGATAGCGTACTTTTGGCTACATCCCTTTGCTACGAGCCTAGCCTTAAATCTTTCTACTCTATCATATTTATCTTTCTTCAAAGAAAAAATCCATTTACATCCAATAGGCTTTTGATTTTGTGGCAATTCAACTAGGGACCACGTGTCATTTTCAATTAAAGAATATAATTCATTGTTCATTGCTTCTATCCATTTTTCAGCATACACTCCATTTAGAGCTTCTTTTACAGTCTGTGGAATAGTTATTTCTTCTTCATTCATCATATTAAGTGCGTTTCTATACTGTTTCTTTGGTCTTCCGGGTTTACCAGTTTTAATTAATTTAGGTCTCCCCCTACGACTATTTATATCAGAAGTTCTATCTATTTCTTCAAATTCTTCTTCAATTTCTGAATAATCATGGTGATATTGATCTGTATTTGTATTTTCAATTTTTAAAGTAGAAGGATTTTGATTTGCGTTTTCATTTTTATTTTCGTTAATAAGATTTATATCAATACAAACATTTTCAACTTCAGTGTAGTTTTTCATTCTAAAAAATTCTGTTTCAATAAACATAACATCTCTTTTTACTACTACTTCTTTGTTTTTTACGTCATATAATCTGTAGGCTTTGTATTCCTCGGAATACCCGACCATTATATACTCTCTTCCTTTTGGATGAAACTTCTTCTTGATAGTTTTATCTAAAGCTATTGCTGTTGAACCAAAAACTTTGAAATGTGCTACAGTTGGTCTTCTTCCAAACCATATTTCTTCTGGAGTTTTATTTTGATGTACCTTTGTTAATGACCTGTTTCTAATGTAAACAGCTGTTGATATTGCTTCTGCCCAAAAATACTCCTCCAAATTTGCATTAACTATCATACTTCTAGCCATTTCTACTAAAGTGCGATTGGCTCTCTCAGCAACGCCATTTTGCTGAGGTGTGTGAGGTATGGTTAACTGTCTCTTTATACCATTTTCTTTTAAAAAATTATCAAATTGTTTACTAATATATTCGCCTCCATTGTCACTGCGGAGAATTTTTATTTTTTTATTTAATTGCTTTTCTACCATGGCTTTGAAATTCTTAAAAATTTCAAATACGTCACTTTTGTTTTTTAAAAAGTAAACAAATGTTTTTCTCGACATATCGTCAATGAACGTAACAAAATATCTTGATCCACCAATTGATTTAACATTCATTGGTCCACATACATCACTATGTATAATATCTAACAGATCTTCTGATATAGTTTCGGAGTGAGGAAATGGTTTAGAACAAATTTTGCTTTTGAGACATGTTTTACAAACTATATCTGACGTGTTCCTCTCTACATTTAGACCATGAACCAAGTTCTTTGAAGATATATCACTTAAGGTTTGAAAATTTAAATGACCATATCTTTGATGCCATCTTTCTAAACTTTCCTTCTTTGAATCTGAATAACAACTTGAGTTTTCGTCAGTTTTGACAATAAAAATGTTATTTTCTTTTATTCCTTTCAAAATAACTGTTCTATCCTTTTCAATAAAAAGAACTTTCCTGGGATAAAATTCTACCTTTAATCCATTCTGCACAGCAGATGCCACAGAAATGAAATTACATTGCATGTTTGGAACGTACATACAATTTTTTAAGTTTATAATAAATCGCCCACTTTTAAACGATACTTGACCTCTACCTTTTGATTCTATGGTATTGTTACCCACTAGACTTATGATTTCGTTGATTTCTTGGAAAGAAGTAAACAAACTACGATCACTACACATATGTGATGTAGCACCACTATCAACGCACCAAATATTCTTCTTTAAGGATGTAGTTCCATATAAAAAACTTGCTAGTGCTTTTTGGTTGAACTTACCGGAATGTTGATTCTTATTTCGTACTCGACATTGTGCAGCAAAATGCCTCTGACGACCACAATTGAAACATTTACCTTTTGCTTTTGAAGTTGAATCTTGAATTTGTTTCCTTCTTGACGCAGAAAATGCCTGTTGTTCTATATGATTAATTTCTGTTGCACGCCTTTCACCATCTTCTAACAAATTGACTTTAAGCATACTCAATGTTGGCAATGTGTCACGAGTTTCTACAGCTACTACAAACGATTCAAATGATTTTGGAAGGCTCGATAATAACATAATTACAAGCAATTCGTCCATAATTTTTACATTTATTTCAGCCAACTTTTCAACTGTTGCAAAAAATTTATCAAGAAATTGCTGTACCTTGTCATCGTCTTCCATTCTAAGTTGAATTAATTGCTTAAAAAGTGTGACTTGCCTTGCAGGACCACTGGGAAGAAAAATTTCTTTTAACTTACACCACGCATGAAACGATGTTGTGCAGTTTTTGATGTGATTTAAATTTGAGGGTTTGATACACAGCATAATTGTTGCCAAAGCTTTTTCGTCTTTTGCTGACCATTGTTCCGATTGAATAGCATCTTCCGGTTTTCCACATTCGCCACTTGCAATCCTCCATAGTTCGGAATGAACTAATACGCTCTTCATTTGAAGACACCAAGATTCATAATTGTTTGAATCCAATTTCTCAATTTGAAACCCAGAACTCATTTTGAATAATTTGTTCAGTTTGCTCACAAAAAAAATCGACTATACTCTATGTAACTGCAGGAGTAGGCCCATAACCTGTTGTAATATATGTCCTTTATGTATAGTCGAATAAAAATACACAACAATCTATTTTCTAGATTTTATACAAAAACGTGTTTATTTTACAATTAATTTGAACAGAGTGAAGAAAATTTATTTTACATTAAAGTACAATGCCAAACTATAGTGATTGAAAATAAATTTTCTTAAACAATAAATGCAAAGTATTTGTATTGCAAAGTACAAATTCGAAAACAATTCAACACTTCTCCTCAATACAAAATACTTTTAAAACAAGTTATACAATTAAGGAAAATAATAGAAAATAGTAAAAACTAATACAATCCCATTAAATTAGTAAATTTACAATGTTTAACTTTTCCTAAATTTTTAGTTAACAAATCAGCAACCATGTCATTAGTTGGTACATACTTTAAAATTATATCGTTGTTCTTGTATGCATTTCGGACGTAATGATATTTAATATCAATATGCTTGCTTCGTGCATGATATACTGGATTTTTGACTAATTGCTGTGCGCTTAAGTTATCACCATTTACAACAATGGATTCATGGAAAGTACTTACATCAAGTTCTAAACACAACTTTTTCAAATAAACTGCTTCTTTAGTTGCGGCACAAAAAGCAATGTATTCCGCTTCGGTGCTGCTGAGAGCTACTGTTGGTTGTTTCTTTGACTCCCATGAAAATATACACCCAGCGTAGAAAAATACGTATCCTGTATATGATTTGCGTTCAATTGGATCACTACCCCAGTCTGCATCAACGTAACCTTCAATTGGCTTACCAGTTTTATGATAATGCAGTTTGAAATCTTTCGTCCTTGACAAATAACGGAGAATATGTTTTGCTGCTGCTACATGTTCTGAATGTGGGTTTTTATTCCTTTGTGACAGCTTACTTACAGAATGTAATATGTCCGCTCTAGTTGTGAGGGCAAGATACATCAGTGTACCTATAAGAGATTGATACTCCGTTTCATTAACTTTATCTGTATTGTTATTAGAATAATTTAATTGAGCATTCGCTCAATACTCGTCTAATAACTCTTTAATATAGTTCTTCTGACATATGGTAATCGATCCAGTTTCTCCATCCCTTTCGATTTCCATTCCTAAAAAATAGTTTAAAGGTCCTTTATCAACAATCTTTAATTTATTTGATAATTGATGCTTAATGTGATTCAATTCGCTTCTATCTGAACTTGCTACGATAATGTCATCAACATAAACTGCAATAAAATTTAGCTTTTGATTGCAATGTCTTGTATATAAACATGGCTCACTTGGGCAGGAAACAAATCCCATGTCCTTCAAATCACTATCTAGCCTGAAGTTCCACTCACGGCCAGACTGTTTTAATCCATATAACGATTTTTTGAGTTTTAAAACTTTATTAGGAGAATTTCTGGCTTCAAAATATTCTGGTAATTTCATAAATACGTCTTCATGAAGTTCTCCATTAAGATATGCTGTAGTAACATCCATTTGATGCATATACAACTGATGCTCTGCAGCTATTGCGAAAAGCAGTCGTAAGTTCGCATATCGTATAACAGGCGAAAACGTTTCGTTATAATTGATAGCGTACTTTTGGCTACATCCCTTTGCTACGAGCCTAGCCTTAAATCTTTCTACTCTATCATATTTATCTTTCTTCAAAGAAAAAATCCATTTACATCCAATAGGCTTTTGATTTTGTGGCAATTCAACTAGGGACCACGTGTCATTTTCAATTAAAGAATATAATTCATTGTTCATTGCTTCTATCCATTTTTCAGCATACACTCCATTTAGAGCTTCTTTTACAGTCTGTGGAATAGTTATTTCTTCTTCATTCATCATATTAAGTGCGTTTCTATACTGTTTCTTTGGTCTTCCGGGTTTACCAGTTTTAATTAATTTAGGTCTCCCCCTACGACTATTTATATCAGAAGTTCTATCTATTTCTTCAAATTCTTCTTCAATTTCTGAATAATCATGGTGATATTGATCTGTATTTGTATTTTCAATTTTTAAAGTAGAAGGATTTTGATTTGCGTTTTCATTTTTATTTTCGTTAATAAGATTTATATCAATACAAACATTTTCAACTTCAGTGTAGTTTTTCATTCTAAAAAATTCTGTTTCAATAAACATAACATCTCTTTTTACTACTACTTCTTTGTTTTTTACGTCATATAATCTGTAGGCTTTGTATTCCTCGGAATACCCGACCATTATATACTCTCTTCCTTTTGGATGAAACTTCTTCTTGATAGTTTTATCTAAAGCTATTGCTGTTGAACCAAAAACTTTGAAATGTGCTACAGTTGGTCTTCTTCCAAACCATATTTCTTCTGGAGTTTTATTTTGATGTACCTTTGTTAATGACCTGTTTCTAATGTAAACAGCTGTTGATATTGCTTCTGCCCAAAAATACTCCTCCAAATTTGCATTAACTATCATACTTCTAGCCATTTCTACTAAAGTGCGATTGGCTCTCTCAGCAACGCCATTTTGCTGAGGTGTGTGAGGTATGGTTAACTGTCTCTTTATACCATTTTCTTTTAAAAAATTATCAAATTGTTTACTAATATATTCGCCTCCATTGTCACTGCGGAGAATTTTTATTTTTTTATTTAATTGATTTTCTACCATGGCTTTGAAATTCTTAAAAATTTCAAATACGTCACTTTTGTTTTTTAAAAAGTAAACAAATGTTTTTCTCGACATATCGTCAATGAACGTAACAAAATATCTTGATCCACCAATTGATTTAACATTCATTGGTCCACATACATCACTATGTATAATATCTAACAGATCTTCTGATATAGTTTCGGAGTGAGGAAATGGTTTAGAACAAATTTTGCTTTTGAGACATGTTTTACAAACTATATCTGACGTGTTCCTCTCTACATTTAGACCATGAACCAAGTTCTTTGAAGATATATCACTTAAGGTTTGAAAATTTAAATGACCATATCTTTGATGCCATCTTTCTAAACTTTCCTTCTTTGAATCTGAATAACAACTTGAGTTTTCGTCAGTTTTGACAATAAAAATGTTATTTTCTTTTATTCCTTTCAAAATAACTGTTCTATCCTTTTCAATAAAAAGAACTTTCCTGGGATAAAATTCTACCTTTAATCCATTCTGCACAGCAGATGCCACAGAAATGAAATTACATTGCATGTTTGGAACGTACATACAATTTTTTAAGTTTATAATAAATCGCCCACTTTTAAACGATACTTGACCTCTACCTTTTGATTCTATGGTATTGTTACCCACTAGACTTATGATTTCGTTGATTTCTTGGAAAGAAGTAAACAAACTACGATCACTACACATATGTGATGTAGCACCACTATCAACGCACCAAATATTCTTCTTTAAGGATGTAGTTCCATATAAAAAACTTGCTAGTGCTTTTTGGTTGAACTTACCGGAATGTTGATTCTTATTTCGTACTCGACATTGTGCAGCAAAATGCCCCTGACGACCACAATTGAAACATTTACCTTTTGCTTTTGAAGTTGAATCTTGAATTTGTTTCCTTCTTGACGCAGAAAATGCCTGTTGTTCTATATGATTAATTTCTGTTGCACGCCTTTCACCATCTTCTAACAAATTGACTTTAAGCATACTCAATGTTGGCAATGTGTCACGAGTTTCTACAGCTACTACAAACGATTCAAATGATTTTGGAAGGCTCGATAATAACATAATTACAAGCAATTCGTCCATAATTTTTACATTTATTTCAGCCAACTTTTCAACTGTTGCAAAAAATTTATCAAGAAATTGCTGTACCTTGTCATCGTCTTCCATTCTAAGTTGAATTAATTGCTTAAAAAGTGTGACTTGCCTTGCAGGACCACTGGGAAGAAAAATTTCTTTTAACTTACACCACGCATGAAACGATGTTGTGCAGTTTTTGATGTGATTTAAATTTGAGGGTTTGATACACAGCATAATTGTTGCCAAAGCTTTTTCGTCTTTTGCTGACCATTGTTCCGATTGAATAGCATCTTCCGGTTTTCCACATTCGCCACTTGCAATCCTCCATAGTTCGGAATGAACTAATACGCTCTTCATTTGAAGACACCAAGATTCATAATTGTTTGAATCCAATTTCTCAATTTGAAACCCAGAACTCATTTTGAATAATTTGTTCAGTTTGCTCACAAAAAAAATCGACTATACTCTATGTAACTGCAGGAGTAGGCCCATAACCTGTTGTAATATATGTCCTTTATGTATAGTCGAATAAAAATACACAACAATCTATTTTCTAGATTTTATACAAAAACGTGTTTATTTTACAATTAATTTGAACAGAGTGAAGAAAATTTATTTTACATTAAAGTACAATGCCAAACTATAGTGATTGAAAATAAATTTTCTTAAACAATAAATGCAAAGTATTTGTATTGCAAAGTACAAATTCGAAAACAATTCAACACTTTTAACCATCCGACAATTTTTGTCTAAACATTTTGTCGCTTAATATAACGATTGTGTGATTCTGAAAGTTATTTTTAACGATAGAACGCAGCTGATATTTTCTGTTGATTTATGTCGATAAAATTAACAGCACATAAATTATTGTCGCTAACGACACAGCTGACATTCACCTACAGCGAATATCGTTAAAAATTTTACTGAATAGCAAACTCGACAAATTTTCGTTATAATTATTTTAACGATGTGATTATCATTAAAAAAAATTAATGAGTCGCACTACAAGTCTGGCACAGAAATCATATTTACCCAAATCAATAACAAAAAAAAAATTGCGATGTTTTTATAAAAACTAAAAATAAAAAAAATAATTGCTGCATACTTTCCGAAGCGATAAGTAAATTCGTATTAATGCGAAACAATTGTTTAACTTTCCTTTGGAAAACAAAATTTCCTTAAAAAAATTTAAATTAAAGCCGGATATGTAGTTCTTAAGGAATTTTACGTTTGGAAGAATAACACTGCAAAATTTAGTGTAGAGTTATTTATTTTTAAATTTCCAACAAGCAAAAACATTATAAATTAATAACAAAATAATGAAAATTAGAAGTGTCAACAATTCCGTGACCAAACAATTGTATGAGCATAAATTTTTGTTTCAATTCACTGAAATTCAATTGTTTTTTTAAGTCCTTACAAGCAAATAGAAATTTCTTTATGAAATTAACCAACCTGAATTTTTGTAATTTTATTTTTCATAGAGTTTATATGGTTTGACACAAATATCAAATTTACATTAAATCAAAAGAAAATATTTAAAAAATTGCGGTACTTTTATGAAAAATAAAACTTAAGATAATTTTTGCTGCATACTTTCAGGAGCGAAAAGTTAATTCGTATTAAATTAAAATTAAATATAATTTATAATAAAATAAAACAAAAAAATATAATTAAATATTAAATAAAAAAATTTTTTCAGGCTGTTTTTAGATTTAATTGAACTGTAGTGAATTTTAATCAGAAATAGTTTCTTAATCGGGCTTAAGTTCAGTAACTTCAATTCTTATTAAATGAAATATTTTTTATTATTTAATGTGAGTTTTGAAAGAAGAGAAGAAAAATTAAACTCAGACACGCACTTCTTCAGCACTCTAGCCTATCTACTTGGGTAGAGATTGTTATCAACATCCCCCAGCTATAAAGTCTAGTTTAATTTTTCTTCTCTTCTTTAGAAACTCAAATTAATTAGTAAAAATATTTCATTCAATTAGAATTGAAATTACTGAACTTAAGTCCTATTAAGAAATTATTTCTGATTACAATAAAAAAAATTTTGTACTTTATATTGCTTGTTTTCAATATTAAGTTTTGTTTTTAACATGTAAGCCTAATTTCGTATTGTATAGTCATTTTCCTTTAATTATTTAGATATATATTTTTTTTAAATTTATACATGTTGCTAGTTTCTTGTGGGTCCTTATCAACTGAGGTATCTTAGATATCAATGATATTAATAAGTCAAGTTAAGTTGTTATATCAAATAAGAAACTATATCAAAAAAAAAAACTTACTGAATGCTGAAGGTTACTTTTGGAATTTAATTCAAACTGCACAAATAAAATGGCAGCATCATTTAGGGATACTTTTTTATAAAAGTTTTTGTTTTTTGCTTAGTTTTAGCTTATGTTGATTTTATGACATTTTCGTTATTGCTATAGAAAAGGAAAAAAATATTGAAAGCCCTCTAAAGATATGTTAAATGTTTGTGTCCGAAGTGGTGCCTAAATGTATGCTAAGGTTTTTCCATTGGAATGTTTTTTTTTAATTTTAAAGCAAATATTGCTATGACAGAATATTATATTCCTAATTGGCTAAATCACGTCACCAAAGTGATATGTATATCAAAAGAAAAAATATTGCAAAATATATTATTTGCTTGCTTTTTTAGAAAATTTTTTACTGAAGAGAGGCAAATAAATTGAGGCTTTAGTTGACCTTTCATGATTTTTAAAAATAAAAAATTATCCCAAAACAATCCCAAAAACGTGTCTCACAAACTTGGTTTTAATATCCAATTACTTGTTTCTTTAAGTAATAATGAACGAATGTTGAAAAAAAATCAAGACGCTTAAATTAATAAATAAATCAATCTCGTATATTCGTATATTCATATTTAAGCATTAGGGAACATTTTTTAATCTTGATATTTCACGTTTAAAAGTTCTATTAAACTCTGAAAATTCATAATAACAGGCCCTCCCAACATGTGGCCAAAAAGCGTCCGATTTAAAAAAAGAGTATTTGTTTTTGTTTTAAAATAAGTAATCGATCGAACTTGAGAGCGTCGACATTGGGCAGCACAGCACGCCTTAAAAGTTTATATGATGTGTTTTATTCATAAAAATTATTATTCAAATAAATTGTTTATGGGTCGTAAATTTTAAATGATTGCATTAAACCAGAGCTGTTAAATTTCGATCACGATTACTAATCAATTAGATTACATTTTTAAAATAATTGTACTGATTATATAATTCCTTTTAAAAGTATTTCTAATAAATAATTGATTACGATTACTAAAGCAATCTTAATTACTTGAAATTACAAAAAACAATCAAAAGTAATTTAAAAATAATCCGACTACTTTCAAAGATTACTTTTGATTATTAATAAATAATCAAAAAGAATTAAAAGTAATCCTTAAAAGTAATGGGATTATTAATCAGAAATCAATTAAAGAATCTAAAAATGTCTCATGTAATGGGATTATTTTTTAACTGCTTTTGATTCGTTTCGATTAATTTTTGTAATTTCAAGTAATTCAGATTACTTTTCCATTACTGGTAATCGTAATCAATTAGTAATTGTGCTAAATTGAATATAATCGTAATTTAATCATTACTTCACCTTTCAAAAAGAAAAAAAAAGTAATCAAATTAGTAATCAGTACGTTTAATAATCATTACTTAATAGCTTCACATAAAACTAGAATCAGTTTTTCGCCATTTTCGTTCAAACTCGAATAATATTCAGATTTCATAGGCACATTTGTGTATGTATATTCTTTCATTATTCGAATAAAACTTTTTGTACACTATTATTGGAGCAATCGAATGGGAATTGTTCGGTTACTTTACTCAAAATCTGGATCCAAATTATATGTATTATTCGTTTTTCATACACATTGTATTCCAATAGACGAATTGTTTTTATTTTATTCGCCAATTAAGCGAATAATCGCATTCAATTTTATTATTAATAGAGTCGAAATTATTTCTTATGTATTTAGCTAATTATAAAAATTAGTTAGTCCTTTCTTTTGTACAAAAAATTTTAAATTATGCGATTAAAGGTATTATATTGCTATTATGCGAATAAAAGTTACAGTCGAGTCCGCTTTAGCGCAACACGCTTTACTGAAGAAAAAATCGAACTACTGAAAGCGACACAAATCCCCGCACTGATTTTAAACGCAACTAGTCTTATTCACTTCGCTTTAGCGAAACAGCGCTTTAATGAAAATATCGTATTACTGAAAACCAAAAGCAAGCCTACAACTACGTTTTGCATAAAACTAACTTCGCTTTAGTGAAAAAATAAACAATGACTAATTAATTTATTAGAAACTAGATTGCATAACTTAAGGCTGAAAAAATTGTGCATATTTTTTCCGTTAAAAATTAAATGGCAAAATGTATTTGTCCTTTTCGCTTTTACGTACTTTATTGTATTTTTCTATTATATTGTACTCATTTTAAGCAGTACGCTTAATTGTAACAAATTTCAGTAATCCGAACTACGTTTTGGAGAAAAAAATTTAATAACTCGATAAAAAATTGAGTCTTGGTTATTTCCAGTAAAGCGGAGTCGAATTAAATAAATTTTTTCGAAAAAAGTTTATTAATTTAATAAATTTTTTTCGGTAACTAAAGTATTCTTTTTTATATCGCCCATTGTTTCCCATATACATATGTTATGTAAAAATTATTCGAATACAAATTTTTTTCACTATATTTTAAATTATGGAATCAAATTTATTCGGTTACTCTCATAAAAGTACTTTTCAGCTTGCACAATATTTATCTTTTTCAAATGCTTTCATGCTTTTCATGCCATTATGCTTGTACTTTTTTTCGCCTAATCGAATCAAAGTATTTTTCAGCTCAACGCAGTAAAAAAGGAGACTCCAAAAAAGTCATGAAAATGTAGAGTTTGCGATGCGGAAGTAGTGAAAATTTCGATCCGATCTAATGATTTTTACATAGGGTTGTCATTGCAAGAAGTTCTCTTTTTCGATGCCTGGTCACTGAATTGGAAGCGATTTTAAGAAAAATTCCTTTTTTTTGTTCTATGATAATATTTTCATCTAGGAAAAATTGTAAATAGTTACTTATTTTTACAACTCGTTTCTTTTTATACGAATTTAAACCCGAAACAGTGTTTTCATGTAAATTGAAGCAAATAACTTTTAAATTTTAGACTAAAATTAGTTCATAAATTTCTTTAAAATTTTTTTTTTTTTAATTCTGGTGAGTATTTTCCAACACTATGGAGGAGTTACAAGGTTTTGTATGACTAAAGTAAGCTTCTACATAGGTTTTTGCTCCCTCTCGTCAAATTAAAAATATCGATTTTTTGGAAGCAATGAAAATGTAGTTCCACTAGAATGACTTCCATTTTTTTTTCACTGGGAAATAATAAAATTTTTTTCCTATGCACTTTATTCCATTATAAGAAAAAAAATTTCGTTATTCAAGCGATTAATCGAATAAAATTTTTTTGTCTAATCGAATCAGTGTTTTTTTTTTGATAAAAAAAACTCATTTTGTTTTCATTTGTACTTTATTGCATTAAATGCAAAAATCCGCTAGTCATACGATTAATCGTATAAAATTTATACGGTTAATCGACTCAATGAATTTTCTTGCATCTGTATCGAATCTGTTTTAATCGTATCTGTATTTTTTTTATATTTTTAACCGATTCCTACGAAACTTAAATTTGCAGAAATGGGCGTGACCACGCCTCTGTAAATTGGAAAATGTTACTACAAAGTTAAACATGTAGTTTAAAATAAATTTAACCGTTAATAAGCATTAAAAACTTAAAACTAATTTAGAAGCAATGAAATACATTTTTTTTATATGCGTTTCCTGTAGTGCCACATTCGAAGTCTCTGCCAATCAGTATTGCGATTCACTAACTTCTTTCAACGATAATTGCATCGTTAAATTAGTTATAACGAAAATTTATTCAATTTGCTATTCAGTAGCATTTCAGGTTAATGTCAGCTGTGTCGTTATTCAAGCGACAATAACTTATGTGCGTGCTGTTAATTTTATTGACAAAAATCAACAGAAAATATCAGCTGCATCCTATCGGCAAAAACAAGTTTCAGAATCACACAATCCTTATTTTAAGCGACAAAATGTTTAGACAAAAATTACGATTTTCGGATCATTGAAAGTTACTGAATCGCACTACAGGTTAGTAAATCATATTTTTATTTATTTATGCGTTAAGACATACCTGATTTTGAATAGCACTATGGGTAACGCGTATACAATTTTTTATTTATATATATTGAAATAAATTATTTTTATATTTCTTATGCTTATTTTCAAAGTCAGTTAAAATTTTTTTTAAGATTTATTTTTCTTGCATTTTCTGTGTCAGATCTTTAAAAGAAAAAAATTTTCACACGATTTTAGTAGATTTAATATAAAAAGTTTTCACTAATTTTCAGACTTTTTCTAAGAGAGTTTAACTAAAATGAATGTTAAATTAAAAAAACCAAACATAGAAAACTCTTAAAATAAAAAAAAATAAAAAACAAATATAAACAACCACCTTGGTAAACTAAACATTAAAAAAAATACAATTAACAGTAAAAAAAACAATTCCAAAAAAATTTTAATTTAAGCGGAAACAGTTGCAAACAAACACATATAAAAAATGACTGTCTACAAAAGCCAGACGACATACAAAGCCAATCTATCTCATTTATTGGTAAATAGTTGTATGTATGTTTAAATAAATCGACAAGTGAAGTGAAAAAAGTTGTATAGAGAATAACCAACGAATGAATGGAATGAAAAAAAAATTTTGCATTCATAAATTATATTTATATTATATCTACATATATATTCGCGGTGTTGTGCTAGAAAGTAATAAATCTTCAAAATTGTCATTTAACTGAGACATATGTATATGTTTTGTTTTATTAACGCTAAACCTTCAAATCTTATGCAACTTATGCAACCGCAAAATAGTGATTGTAACATTAGCCCCACTCATGGCAGTTAAGCAGATGCCACTGTTTGCTCTTCCCTTAACCATCACACGCTTCATTGCCAATTTAATTGTTTGTTGAATGTTCATGGTTTTACTTTTATTTTCAAATATGACTTTAAATAAATCACTAAACCGAAATATGCCGATATTGGGAAACAGTTCTTTTTTGGAAAAAAAAATTGTTAATAAATAACTGCTGCACTTAGAGACAAACAAACGGCTTACAACTTCCGGAAAAAAAAATATTAAAGACAAAGAAAGCTGTTTTAAAAAAACGGAATGCTTTAAATGGTAAGTTGTAAGAAAACAAAGTCTAAGGATAAAATAATAATTTAAGCATAAAATAAAAAACCTTTTTAATATACGAAACATAAATTAAATAATAAACTCAGTAAAGTGCGACTTGGACTCGTGCACGTAGGGTTCACTGCGGACACTAGATATGTAATTCTATACGAACTTTAGCCTATAGATTCACAATTTTTTCGTTTTTGGGATTTCTTCGGTTGTGAGCGTTTTTTTTTTAATATGGCGTTTTTATTTGCATTTATTCGGTTTTGCATATTTTTATAATTTTGACGCTTTTTTCTCTTTTGGTGATTTTTTTAGTTTTTTGGATTTTTTTTTTTAATTCGGGCGATTTTATTTCATTTTGGCGATATTTTTTAATATCGCGATTTTTTTCATTTTGGTGAATATTCCGTGTTTTTGCGTTTTTTTCGGTTCTGACGATTTTTTAGTTTTTGCGTTTTTTTACGTTTGAATGATTTTTTTCGGTTTTTACCTTTTTTTAATTTCAGCTATTTTTTTAATATTGAAGATTTTTTTAGTTTTAGCAAATTTTTTTATTTTTGGCGAGTTTTCCGGGTCTTGGCATTTTTTCGGTTCTGACGATTTTTTAATGTTAACGTTTTTTTCTGGGTTTGGTGATTTTTTTCAGTTTTTGGCATTTTTTTAATATCGGCTATTTTTTATTATGGCGATTTTTTTTATTACCGCGATTTTTTCATTTTGGCGAGTTTTCCGGGTTTTTGCGTTTATTTCGGTTTTGACGATTTTTTAGTTTTTACCCTTTTTTCTCGTTTTAATAATTTGTTTCGGTGTTTAGATTTTTTTAATTTTGGCGATTTTCCGGTTCTTGGCGATTTATTTTAGTTTTAGATTTTTTTTAAGCTGGCGCTCTTTTTTGTTTTGGCGATTTGATAATTTTTGGTTTTTTTAATTTAACCGTTTTTAAAAATTTGCCTCCTGCGGTTTCCAAGGTACGGCAAGTTGTCAAAATTAAATAGTCAATATTACATTAACTGATGGAACACCCTTTAATTAAAATTTTTTACATTGCACTTGCTAAGCACTAAATTTTTAAAACGTTTAAGGGTTAATTTCCTAATTTTTCGCACTGGCGTTTTGGGAAGAAAATGTTTTAAGCAGTGCCTATTTAACATGGCAACAAAGAACATTTTTTTACATTTTAACCCTCTAACTCTTTTCCGTAGGGGTCTGTGTTTTTTGACCACTTTGAAGATGAGGAATAAGAAGTACTCTTAAAAGAAGAGGGATAATGTCATAAAATTTTCGCCCTAAAAACTACTGTTATCCTTTGAATACACCAAATAAACTGAATTCAATTGTCTTAAAATTCTATCATAAGTCTCTGAGTACAGTAAAGCTGTGAATTCAACTTAACCATCAGAAGTTAGTGAAAAGCGATTAATTAATTTAATTTAATTAATTTAATTTTTTTATTTTTCGCACTGTCATATTGCGAACAAAATGTGCTTAGCAATCCCATGTAAAATTGTTCAAAGAACATTTTTGTATAACATCTTAACCCTCTAACTCTTCTCCCCAAATATTCTACAGAAATAATTGCCTTCAAATCTTACCAAAAGTCCCTGTGTACAACCTTCAGAAATTAGTGAAGAATTTTAATTCATTTTAGGGTTAATTTTATACTTTTTCGTACTGGCGTTTTGGGAACAAAATTTATTTAGCAAAATTTATTTATTTGTAAAAATGTACAAATATTATTTTTTGGAACATCTTAACACTCTTAACTGTTTTACCGCAGGATTCATTTTTGACCCCCTCGCAAAAGGAGGCCTAAAAGTATATTTAAACCGGCAGATAATGTCTTGATATATTTTACAAAAGTATTTGCCATGAAATTTTATTATCAATTACTGGATAAAGTAAAATCTAAATTTAACTTTAACACTAGAAATGGATTTGTCAAAACTTGAAATCCGCTTAAGGGTTAATTTAAAATTTATTTATCTAGTGCTAAAGTTAAGCTGCTAGCTGTAAATTGTTATAAGAGGCTTGTAATAACATTTTATGGGAAATATTTCTGTCGAGATAAGCTAATTTTGGATTATTGGCTTCCTTGTCATTTTCATATTCAAAACTACTTCTGGTCTAAATTTCAAAAATATTAGGCGATTTTTAAAAAAGCTATAGCGCATTGACTTGCTGCTTATCTCTATTTTGACTTATAATCTGTTAAAGAATAATAGCTTAATTTAGTTTATAATTTGGCTTGTTTCAAGAAAGCATTCACATATTTTACGTAGCTCTATTTTGGAGTTTTAATACCCAGTTTTTAAAAAATTTAAATATAAAATTTCTAAAGCATAAAAAATGAAATATCTGAAAATCAATTTGAAGGTTTAAAAATGATCTCCTACAAAACTGTGCAATATGACTTATCTACTTAATCCTAATTACCACACAAATTTTTAGAGAATTTTTATTCAATATAAACTCGTTTCAAACTACTTTTTGTTCGCACAGTTTCGAAAGGCTGCAAAATAAACAAATTCCTAGAAAAGCTAGAGGGTTAATTGTTCCACTAAAATATTCCCCACTGTATTTTGAACATGAACATATTCTTTGCATAAAAGAACAGGTTCTTACAATTTTCAACCCTAACAGTTTACAAAGAGGGCTTGTATTGGGAACTTTAGCCCCCTTCTATGTAAGTTAGTGGAAAACTATGAAAAATCCCATACCGTCATATAAATTTAGGTCGCCATTGCCATAACCAGTTGTTAGAACTTCATTATTTTGAAATAAATTTCCTGTTGTCATACATTATTATTAAATGTATAGTAAACTGAAAGAATTTTTTTCATATGTTCTACGAATTTCGACATTAATCCAATGAAAAAATTCATTAAAATTCAACCAACGTCACGCTTCGTCGGATTAATGAAACCAGTTTCGTTAAAATTATTTTAATGAAAACTATGTCAAATGTATTAAGCAGTGTCATCAATGAAATGAAAGAACTTCATCGAAACAGCGAAATAATTTCATTAAATTGACGAAATAGTTTCATTAAAACCACGAAATAGCTCGATTAAAACAGTGAGATAATTTCCAAAGAAATAATTTAATTAAAATAACGAAATAATTTCAATAAAACAATGAGATAATTTCCAAAGAAATAATTTAATTAAAATAACGAAATAATTTCTTTAAAACAATGAAATAACTTCACAAAAACAATGAAATAACTTTATTATAACGACGAAATAACTTAATTGAAACTGTATGTGTAAATAAGCATACAAAGAGTACAAGAACAATCATACAGGACTACTTTTGATGCAAGATTTTGCTTGACAAATGTTGAAATACATTTAATTTATCGGACTTTCATGACTACAATGAAATGTTCATTGGGACAACGAATGCATTTCATAGCTATAATCAAGTTTAAAATTGCTGTATATTTTATTATTATTTTTTTAGTTTTAAAGAATTTAATCTTTAACTTAATTGCTTTAAGGTATGTTTATTTCAAGCAACAACTGTAAATGTTTCTTAAATATAAAGGGGTTTCTTAATAGTTAGAAAATATTGTTGTCAAAAATCCAATGAAATATTGTTACGAAACTAGAATACCAACGAATCAATTCCAATCAAATTCTTTCACAATATTCGTGAAATTTTCATTAGATTTGTGAAATTATCATTAGATTTTTTCACAAATTGTTTCGTTGGATTTATGAAGCAAAATTCTTTCGGTGTATGAATCACTAGCTATTGAAGTAGGAGTCATAAATCTTTGTATTCGACAATAATTGTACAAAAGTTTTGAGAAATTCCATCGTTATTTTATGGCAAATGTGCGACTTGTCTCATACAAAAAACCTGATGAATTTGAAAGTATAAAAATAAATGAAACGTTAACAAATATTTTTGTACTTACTACATCTGCTGGCAGCGACATATAAATATTTGCTACATAAACTTTGTGAGGGGCCTAGAAAATTAAAAAGTGGCGCCTTCACATATGCAATAGTTTTGCGCCAACAAAACATATTTTTATGAAAACATATTTTATTATTATTATTTATTTAGAGAGACTTCATTTTTTCTACATAACAAGATTAGCCAACATAATTTTATAGGAAACTTAAAACTATTATGTATTATTTTAATAACATTTTCTGATAATGCAACTTGCTTATTTGAATAAAAAGAATTAACATTTACATAATAAATTAACATCATTTTTTTTTAATATAGTGCCTGCTCCCAGCACTTGTATAAATTAGTAGAGTTATATTATGAAAACATATTGAAATTGAAATTATAATTCTATAAAGCAATCAGAACCTTACGAAACGAAAATTTTAAGTTTTTTTTTGCGCTTAACTAATTTCTAAGTTATGTTTAAATATTTTAAAAAATATATTTGCATAAAGGAAATGCCATAAACAAGAACTTTTTAGCATACTTTTAGGGGAATGCTAAACAAATTTTCACTACATTAGTTTTATCGTTTAAAAACTATCTCAAGTGACGCCAAAATTGTTTTGTAAAAAATATATGCTTATGTTTCAGAAAATATGAACTTTTTTTTTCTTTTTCTTGTAGCTTGAAAAAGTAATCAAAAATATCTTACATTAACATTTTTCACATAAACATAATTTTAATGAACTCTTTCTGAATTTATTTTCATTTCTTTGATTTTTCTTTTTCGATAAAAAAAAACTTTAAAGTAGACTTTTAAACTAATTCCAGTTAAAGCAAAAAAAAACTATTCACTGTGTCAACTAACTAAGCACTTCAATTAAAACTTTGTAAACTCTTGTCTTACAGCTTTTCTAAATTTATTTTTTTCTTTTGCTTTCGTTTTATTATTTTTTTCATGCTGCTTTTGAAAGGATAATTCAAGTGGTCAGCTTATAAAATAACAATTTATATGCTAAACTCTGCTTTACAAGGCTTTTGCCAACATGAAACAAGTTACAATATTGACTCAAGCTAAACAACAACAACAACGACAACAAATACAAAAACATAAGATAATCAACAAGAAGCATACAAATTTCCTTTTAAAGAAAATAAAAAAAAATAAAAAGGATAAACTTAACAATATCTATGCAACGCACAGCACACAAAAGAAACAAAACACGCTGCTTTTATAAACATGAAGAGAAATAATTTTCTTTTTTTGTTTTGGCTTACACTAAACCAAACAAACACAAATCTGAAGATTGTTTACTAAATGCATGCGGCCATAAATGCCAACCCTTATCAATCATTCAGAAGGAAACAGCATGACTTTTGCACTCGTCATGCTGACAATATTATTATAAGCAGTCAATTGAAATGTAGAAGTACAAAGTAAAATATATAAATAAAATGGCTTTAGTTAATTTTGCTTTAAGGTTAACATTTTCATAATGTCGCACGTGACCGTCTTAAAGTGAAAGAAAGTCAAAATAAATGTGATATTTCTTTTGACAACAAGAGTAACTTATAGCTGTAAATTATCCCTACAATTGGTGCTAAGTTTGATTGTAAGTAAATTTTTATTTTTAAAATAATTAAAAAAATCAAGGCGTTCGCATGTGACAAAATTAAGTTAAAATGCGGATTTCAGCGAAACCTAAAGCACATATACACATATTTGCTTTTTAAATCATTTTAAACCGTAGTGGCACGAGACATGTCGCACGTGACATCTCTTCCATCATCATATTTATATTGTTTCTGTTGCTCCCTTTACAAAATTAAAAATAAACAAGCTTAGTAAAAAAATTCAAGTTAACTGAAGTATTCAACTAGTTTTAATTTTTTCCCCAGTCTCTTGGCAACGCATTCTCCAGCTTTCTTACAGCTTTTGCTAACGTTGGCTTGCATTTGTTAGGCTGGTTGTATACTTGAACGGCATCTTCAGATTTGTGCTTATGCTTTATCTCTTACGATTTCTGCCTCTTCTCTTCAATAATTTAATTGTTTCCTTTATCCAACTCCTTACACTTTTTCCAAGCTTTACGCATTTTTATTTGCTTTTTAAATTAGGAGCTTATAATAATGTTCTTATATAATAATCTTCTTTAAATTTTTCTCTTCAACGCTTGCAAATCTCTTTATATTTTCGCTTGTTTTCTCTCATCTACATTTAAATAATTTAAAAGTAGGTACATTTTTTATGTAATGTTTTTTATTACATCTATTATTTATGATGTCGCACGTGACCAATAATCATGAATCGTTGTTTTTTGTATTTGCCAGTTTTTTTAATTTTAATTAGGTTAAGTATCTCTGTTTTTAATGAACTACGCATTTCTCCTTTGTTTTTTTTTCTTCCTTCCTTCTTTCTTCAATTTTTCTCTCCGCATTTTACATTTCACAATATACTTACGTTTTTTTCCCATTTAAATTTAAATAATTTAAAAGTGTGCATTTATTTTAATTTTTTAATAAAAATGTCACACGTGGCCATTGATCATAAATCTTTATATATTTTAGCAAAAAAAAATTTTTATTTTAATTGTATATAATATCTTAATATAATGTTCTTTTCAAACATTACCCATCTCTCTTCTTTTTAAATAAATTTTTTGTAATAATATTTTATCTTTCTTAAATTTTTTACTCTAGCGTTTGCATTTCTCTTTATATTTTCGCTTGTTTTTTCTCATCTAAATTTAAATAATTTAAAAATATGTAAATTTTTTTATGTAAGATTATTGTTTAATTTATTACTAACCATGTCGCACGCGACCATTGATCATAAATCTTTATATATTTGAGCAAAATTTTTTTTATTTTAATTGTATTTAATATCTCTGTTTTTAATGAATATTTTTACTGAATTACGCATTCCTTCTTTGGTTTATTATTAATTATTTTTAAGTTTTTGTATTAATATTTTATCTACTTTTAAATTTTTCTCTCCACCATTTGTCACCTTCTTTATATTTTTGGTTGTTTTTCTCGTTTAAATTTAAATAATTTAAAAGTATATATGTATGTAAATTTTTTATTCAACTTATTACTTACAATGTCGCACGTGACCAATGGTAACAAATCTTTATATATTTCAGCAATTTTTTTTAATTTGATTTAATATGTCTGTTTTTAACTGAATATTTAATTGAATATAATGCTTTATCCAAACATTGCGCATTACTTATTTGTTTTATTTTTTAATTAAATTTTTGTATTAATATTTTATCTTGCTTCAATTTTTCTCGCCACTCTCTTTATATTTTCGCTTGTTTTTCCTCATCTAAAATTAAATAATTTAAAAATGTAAGCTATTTTTACCTAAACTTGTTTGTTCAATTTCTTACTTATTATAACGCACGTGACCAACGATCAAAAATGTTTGTATACATTTCAGGAAGTTTTTCATATATTTTAATTGTATTAAAAATCTCCGGTTTTACTGCTAATGTGATGAGCTTTCTTTTGAGAAAAAATATTGTTTTTCAATGTTGCACGTGACCTCGCAATATGCGATTTTGCACAGAAAAATGTTCAATTATTTCCATTCCCAAACTTAGAAAAATCTTAGAGAGCAAAGGTCAAGGGATAGTGCCTCTCTTTGAGAATGTTTATCAAAGTGCAAAAGATATATTCAAATGGAAAAAGTTTTGCCTTTCTGACATTCGCATTCGAATATCTCGAAATGGGTTATATGTAAATATAAAATTTAATTAAATTAGTTAAATTTAATTATTTCTGTATTAAAATAGGATAAAACAAAATATTTCCAAGAACTTTTAATTTTTTGGTGTGCTCGGACTATTCAGTGGAAATTCCCATAAATCAAATTATATTGCAACAGAATATAATTATGTATGTAAAACAAATGCCATGATTCACAGTTAAACACACACACATGCAAAAGCACAAACAAAACAAAGTTTCACTTATACCAGAAACTTTGTACTCGTATGTATGTATGTATGTTTATAAAAATAAAAACTATTTGCAAGATTATTATTAAGAGCGCAACAATAAGTTAATGAGAGAGTGAGAGAGAGAGAGAATACATAAATTATGTTTATCAGAGTAATAAAAAACAGTTTGGTGGTTTCCACAATCAAAAAACTTCAAATTTATATTGTTTTAGATAAAATACAGAAAGAAATAATAAAATCTTCATCGTACGAAAGAATTATTTGGGGATTACAGAATTTAAATATATACATAAATTAAAAGCAAATAAAAATTATCTGTATTGAAAAGGGAATAAAGTAGCAGATGTGACGACCACAGTGGTGATAAATTGCAAGATTTAGTATACGTATATGTATTTTTTGAAATATTTTTTAAATTTCTATAAAAAAAAAATAAATGGTAAGGTATTGGTCTGGAATCCTTTTGTTTTTTTATATCCTTCCTTTAAGTTCCTATGGCATTTCCGTCTGTCTTTCTGAAGTCCGCGAAAAAACTAGAGACTTCGATGTGAGACTGATGTCTAAGAAAAACTTGTCCTAACTAGATTAGTATTGGTAAAACGATTGTTTGCAGGGCTGGAGAATGGAAGCTTTTTTTGGTATAAAAGTAATTATTTCAAATTATTCTTTTTTAATGTAGTTAAACAAAAAACTACATTCTTATAGAAAATTAACAAAATTCAAAAAAGATTTGCAGGGCTGGAAAGTTGAAACTTTTTGTGTTGGGTAAAAAGAGTGAGTAATTCAAATATTTTTTTCCGTATTAGTTAAACATATTTTAGGTATTTTTGAAAGAATTATATTGCTTTGCAAAATCACCAAAATCAAACAGATTATTGGCAGGGCCGGAAAACGGAAACTTTTTACATAAAACAAATTTTTTCTTTATTAGTTAAATATATTTTATGTTTTACAAATAAACTAGACTCGTATACAAACTTAAGAAAATTAAAAATATGTTGGCAGGGCTGGAAAGTGGAAACTTTTTTTTGGTATATAAAAATAACTTACTAAAAATATTTTTTTCTATATTTTTTTCTATATTTTTTTCTATATTATTAAACATCTTGCTATGAAAAATCAGCAAAATCAAAAAGATGGTTGCGGGGCTGGAAAACGCAAACTATATATCAAACGTTTTTTTCTTGATTAGTTAAATATACATAAAACCCATATTACAAAAACTTAGATTATTATAGAACATTAATAAAATTAAAAATATATTTTCAGGGCTGGAAATTTGAAATTTTTTTGGTATATAAAAGTAACTTACTAAAACTATTTTTCTTTCTTAAACATATTTTATATATTAGAAAGACAAATCTTGCTATTTAAAATCAGCCAAAAAATAAAAAAAGTTTTTATACGTACCAGCTTAACAGTGCCAAAGGTATGCAGATCGTATTGAAGGGTATTGACTCTTATGTTAATGTTGAAGAAGTAAAAGATGCACTCATGATACAAGGATTTAAGGTAAAAAATTTTACCAATATAATAAACAGGGAGAAGATCCCCCAGCCTCTATTTCGTGTTGAATTGGAGCCGAATGATATACAGCTGAAAAAAAACGAGACACACCCAATTTATAGCCTAAAATACCTCTTATACCGAAAAATCACAGTTGAAGAGCCACATAAGCGATCAGGTCCCGTACAGTGCCATAATTGCCAAGAATATGGCCACACAAAAACATACTGTAAATTACCCACTGTTTGTGTTGTGTGCGGCGAATTACACGGCACTGCTAGTTGCAATAAGCCAAAAGATCAAAGTGATAAAAAATGCAGTAATTGTGGAGGTAATCACACCGCTAACTACAGAGGTTGTCCTGTGTACTCTTTTGTCAAACAGACTATGGTGCAAAAACCCAAATTAGCTCCATCTCAATCAGCAAACGCTTACTCCGCCACTTTTGTGCAAAGGAGCCAACCAGTTACTTCCCGTGTATCGTATGCCGATGCTGCTAGAACAAATTCTATTCCCGCACAAAATGTTCCACCTCCAAATAATTCAACAAATGCAAACTCAAGCTTTAACTTTAGTCGCCTTGAAGCTACTATTGACAATTTAGTGCAAACTATAAACAATTTTACAACAAATATGACTAACATGATGCAAGAAATGCTGAGAATGCAGAATACTCTGCTTCAAGCATTAATTAACAAGCCATGAACACGTTAAAAATGTGTTTCTGGAACGCAAACGGCATTCGCCAACATAAAAATGAACTTGAGCACTTCCTTACGGAAAAAAGTATTGATATAATGTTGGTCTCTGAGACGCATTTGACTACGAGAAGCTTTTTTAAAATTAATGGCTACACTATGTATGATACAAAAGACCCTAGAGGGAGAGCATGCGGTGGATCTGCAATTCTAATTAAGTCAAGACTCAAGCACTATATCCTTGACAACGTTAGTGAAGAATATATGCAAGCTACGAATATTTTTGTAGACAATTTTTGTTCTAATTTCGTAATATCATCAATTTACTCACCTCCCAGATTTTCCGTTACCGAAGATCAGTATGAGAAGTTCTACAAATGGCTTGGATCTTGTTTCGTGGCAGCTGGAGACTACAATGCAAAGCATACGTACTGGGGATCACGCCTTTTAACACCTAGAGGTCGAGCTTTGTTTAATACAATTTCAAAAATGGGCTTAGATGTTATTTCGAGTGGGGAGCCCACTTATTGGCCTACTGACGTACGAAAAATTCCAGATGTTATTGATTTTGGCGTAATGAAAAATATTTCTAGGGATTTAATTAGTGTTGAAACTTCTCTAGATCTCTCCTCCGATCACTCCCCCACTATCGTTACAATTTGTAGCCCACTGAGAAGCGCTTTACCTCACCCATATATCAGGATGATAAATCGTGTTAGTTGGCTGGGATTAAAAAAATATCTTAGTAGTCATTGCACGGAAAATATTACGCTAAGAACACCCAATGATATTGAATCTAACATTGCAAATCTTAATGAGAATATAAAACAAGCTTATGAACATGCCACTACCTCCCATCCGCATACTGGGTTCAATAAAATTTATTCTATAGACATTGAACATCTCGTACGTGAAAAAAGAAGAGCTAGAAGGGAATGGCAACAGCACAGATCACCTCAACACAAAATCAGATTTAAAGAGTGCACTAAACGACTCCAAGAGTTGCTTGCATCTGAAAAAACTGCATCTTTTAAAAAGTATCTGGAAGGTCTTGATGTCACACCAGCATCTAATTACTTTGTGGCGCGCTGGTAACATATTTGCTGAGCATTTAAAATCCGTATTTACACCAAATACATGTACCGGTGTTGCTGATTTGCCGAGTGTAGTTGCTCTACCGCCTCGAGCCTTAAAGTTTAAGATGCGTGATGTACATAAAGTAATTGCTGAACTCAAGCCAAAGAAAGCTCCAGGTATTGATGGAATTAGTAACAAGATGCTGATGAACTTGCCGCATATTGCAATAAGAATCTTGCTGTTTACTTCTAATGCCATATTACGACTGGAGTAATATCCACAACTCTGGAAGCTTGCAAAAATCAAAATGATTCCAAAGCCGGGAAAAGATCTTACTAAAGCTGAGTCATATAGGCCAATAAGCTTGCTGTCAACTATGTCAAAACTCTTCGAAAAGCTGCTCATGACAAAATTGTCCCCAACCTTAACAGATAGTGGGTGCATCCCAGACCATCAATTTGGTTTTAGAAGTCAGCATAGCACCATTGAACAAACTCATAGATTGGTTCAATTTATAAGAAAAACATTTGAGGAAAAGAAGTATTGTTCTGCCCTGTTTATTGACGTTTCTCAGGCATTTGATAAAGTGTGGCATGAAGGTCTAATTCTAAAATTAAAATCATATCTACCAATAAATTTAGTGAATTTATTAGAAAGTTACATCACTACCCGGAAGTTCACGGTTGTGGAAGGAGAATTCATGAGTGTGCCCGAATCTATATCATCCGGTGTGCCACAGGGGAGCATACTGGGGCCAGTTTTGTATTTGATCTATACTTGTGATATGCCTTTGAGCAGCAATATCCATACATCTACGTTTGCCGATGATACAGCCTGCCTTAGTATGCATGAAAACCCTCACGAGGCTTCCCGATATTTACAAGAACATATTACACAATTGGAAATGTGGTTGAACTTATGGAGAATTAAGGTAAATGAACAAAAGTGTGTCCATATAACGTTTACCCTAAGAAGAGATACTTGTTCCCCAATTCGAATCAATAATCAAAATATTCCTCAACACTCCCAAGTGAAATACCTTGGTATACACCTTGATCGAAGGCTTACATGGAAACATCATATTGACTTTAAGCTAACTCAGATGAAAATTAAGTTATCTCAAATACACTGGTTGATTGGCAGAAATTCAACACTTAGCATGGACTGTAAACTTTTATTATACAAGTCGCTTTTAAAGCCAATATGGTGTTACGGTATCCAGTTATGGGGCACTGCTTCAGCTTCCAATGTAGAGAGAATCCAACGAAGGCAAAACAAAATTTTACGGTTAATAACATCGGCTCCATGGTACATCAAAAATTCTAATATACATCGTGATTTGAATATGCCACTAGTGACTGAAGAAATTGCAAAATACGCAGGCAAATATTTAACAAAACTCGAGTCACATCCTAATCCGCTTGCTCGTAATATTTTGAACTTTACTGGACACATCCGCTTAAAAAAGAGGGACACAAGGGCTCTTTTACTCAACACGCCAAATGGGATTTCTTGAAAATACTTTTTTTTATACTTTTTTATAATTTTTTTTTTCTTTTTTTATTATCACTACTTATGTATTATTTATAACTATTAACAAGTTTATGTCCGACAGTGGTCGGTCCTAATAATTATATTTTAGATTTAAGATTTGAATACTTATTGTTAGTTCATATTTGAAGATACAATAAAGAAATACATGTATTAAAAAAAAAAAAAAAAATTAGCCAAATCAAAAAGATGGTTACATGGTTGGAAAATTTTAACTTTTTATTTAAAAATATTTTTTTCCTAATAAGTTAAATATGTTTTATATTTAAAAAAAACTGGATTCTTATAGAACATTAACAAAATTATAAAGATATTTGCAGGGCTGGAAAGTGTAAATTTTTTTTGGTATATTTTTCCTTTTTAATATATTTCACTATTTTATATATAAGAATGAAATAATTTGGCTATGTAAAATCAACAAAATCAAAAAGATGGCTACAGGGCTGGAAAACTGAAACTTTTTTATTTAAAACTATTTTTTTCTTCATTAGTTTAATTTATTTTATATTTTACAAATAAATGGATTCGTATAGAAAATGAAGAAAATTAAAAAAATATTTACAGGGCTGGAAAGTTGAAACGTTTTTTTGTTTTCTGTTTGCTACATAAAAGTAACTTCCAAAACTAATTTTTTATTTATTATTTATGTAGAATCCAAAATAAATTGTATTATTAATTGTATTAAATTATATTCAGTTCTTCCGTTTATTTTCTTTTCATGGTTTAGTTTTACAAATATTTTGTTACATTCACTTAAGTTTATTTATTACTATTTTTCTCATTATGTTTGTTACACTTTTATTTTATTTCAATTAGTTTCGGTTAATTATTAATTATTCTTTTTCTAAGTTTACTCATTTGTTTAATTATTGCCGGCGGGGTTTAGCGACCTCTTTGTTCTTTACTGTCCTGTCTGCTACTGTGTCGTCCGTCTGGTTTGCTGGTTTTTCTTAACTCTCGTTCTCTGTCTTTTTCGTTCTTCTTATTCAATTTTAATGTTGGTACCCCTTTTTAATCTAATGTGTTCGGCGAAAGTTAATCTATCATATTCTACTGTTGGTACCCCTACATTCGGCCCTCCTGACCGGGCATTCGTCCCGAATGCAAGTCACCAGGGTTTCATATATTCGGCCACCGTCGTGCATCTCCGTGAACCTTCACCTTCACCTACCTTTTCCACTTCATATCGTCCGTGGTTAAGCTTTCGAATGACCTTATATGGACCCAAAAATTTAGGTTTTAGTTTTAGGCCGGATCCGAATTGTGTGCGCTTGATTGCGACTAAATCGTTCGTTCTGTATTCCTTTTCGGGGGTGCGGTTTTTATCGAAGCATCTCTTGTTCTCTTGCTGGATTTTTAATATGTTTGCCTTAGCCTTTTCTCGTATGGCCTCACGCTCTTGATGGAGTTCGTCTACCGCTAATTCGTCTAATAATCTTCTTATATCGGCGTCCTCTTTGACTCTCATCTTCACTCCAGTTATTATCTCAAAAGGTGTACTACCTGTGCTTCTTGTTGGTGTATTATTGATCGTTTTCTGCACTCTATCCACATGTCTATACCAGTTTTTGGGATTCTCTAAGCCTAGTTTGGTTAACATGGAAATTATTATCTGATGGATCCTTTCGACTTGCCCATTTCCTCTGGGTACTCCAGTTGCAATCGTCAGGTGTTGAATTCCTTCGTTCGTGCAATAATCTCCAAACTCTTTGGACGTGAACGCCGTTCCTCTGTCTGTTATAACTCTCACTGGATTTCCGAATATTGCTGATTGTTTATTTAATCGTTCGACTACCTCTGCACTTCCGACGCTTTTTGTAGGATAAAGCCATACGAATTTCGAAAACGCATCCACTACGACTAGAATGTAATTGTATTGTTTTTTTGTAGTCTCCATAGGCCCAACATGGTCTAAATGGTAAGTCATCAAAGGTTTATCTGCCTTATCTATGGGCTTCAACAAACCTTCTTTTCTGCCGGCTTTGGAGTCCGCCATAATGCACTCGACGCAACTTTTCACCACCTTTTCTGCCTTCGAATTCAATTTCGGTATATAAAACGTCTTTTCTACAATTTCAGCAGTCCTCTTTGTCGCAAAATGTCCTTGCCTGTGTGCCATCTCGATTATTTCACGCTCCATCATGGTTGGTATGACAATAAGGTCCTTGGCTGGATCTTTATGAACAATACCGTGTTTCACGTAATAATCCTCATAACTTTGCGTCTCTAGAATCTTACTAACAGCTCTAATCCAATCGTCCTTCAATTGTTCTTCTCTTATTCGGTGACGCAGTGAATCTTCCATCATGAGACACGATGTTCTACTTAAAGCGTCCACGTGACGCATCTTAGTACCGGCTCTGTGTTCAATGACGTAATCGAAGTCCTGCATAAACAATGCCCACCTCGACACTCTCAACGGTACATCCTTTTTTCTCATTGTCATTGCGAATGCATTGCAATCGGTGACGACTTTTACTTTTATTCCCATTACGAATACACGCCATTTTTTCAGGGCTTCTATGATAGCGAGCACCTCCAGCTCATACGAGTGGTATTTTTCTTCTGCCGGTGTGGTTTTCCGGCTCATATACTCTACAGGATGGAACTGAGAATCTTCGGAATCCTTTTGCAATAGTACCGCCCCATACCCGTGTTTACTGGCGTCCGTATGTATCTCGGTCTCCGCCCTAGGGTTAAAAAGTCTTAATACGTTTGCTCCCGTTAGAGCCAACTTTAACTGCTGGAAGGCTAAAACTTCTGCATCGCCCAATCTGAAACTTACACTCTTTTTCAGTAAGTCTGATAAGGGTTTGGCTACTAGGGCGCACAGTGGCTGAAAATCGGTTTTCATTGGCCAAAATTCTGTAACTTTTGAACTGATCAAAATATTGAAGTAATTTTTATTTTAGTGGATAGATATTTAGTTCAGTTTGACTCAGTTTTAATTACATTAAAATTGATTGAGGACTTTTTAAGGAATTCTAGCTCAAAGTTGAACTTTTGAATTTTTTTAACTTTTAAAGTGAAATATGGGTTTATTATTTTTTTATTTATTAAAAAATTTAATATATGGAAATTAGTAATAATTATAAATATGTTTTGTAATAATGGAATTTATTTAATGTTACACTCAAAAAAAATTTTACACTAAAAAAAAATAGTAAAATCAACGATTTTGCTATTATTACAGAAAAATTAAAAATTTTTTGCTGTCTAATTTGCAATTTTGTTTACACTCAAAGAATAGTTACACTTAAAAAAAAACTTTAATAATATTATCTAAAAATATTGCTATTACTACAGAAAAATTTATTATTTTTTGCTGTCAAATTTGATCATTTTAAAAAACATATTAAAAATAAAAACTGCAATAAATTTTAATAGCATTTGTAACAATGGTAGGTTCTGTTTATTATTATTTTTTACTAATAGTATGCTTTTCGTACCTTAAATAACAATGAAAGGCAATTATGATTATTATTCATTTGACTCAAATATTGATTGTAAATATTCCATATTTTGTTCTGTGCTATTTCTGTTCTTTAGTAGTTTTTTGGCTTCTTCATCTAAATCCCGATGTTCCACTTTCCATTGATTTCGAATACTGGAGATGAACGGATCTGACGTTGCCAATAATATATTAAATAGATCTTCATTTGTTGAATTTCGTGAAATTTTTCTAGTATTGTGCTCTCTATAAAATCTGTAATCCTTGTTTCTTTTTTCCTGAGCCTCCTCTGATAGATCTCCAAGTGGCACCAAATGATATTTAATGATATCTTCTCCATGATAAAGGATTTTATGAACTGTTGCAGACATATTTCTCCATGGGTAGTTGGTTGTATATATTTTTGCAGTTTGCTTAGCATAATCTCCAAATTTTCTAGAGTCAATTTCTTCATTGCACGCAAGTACTTCTAGGATTATTTTAAACCTGAAAATAAGGTTTAAATCCACTCCTGTTATTTCAGATGCTGTTTCTGGATCTGAAAAGAATCTTCTTGCGGTATTGCCATCATTTGTATTGCCTGACCCTTGTTTTGGCTGATCTATAATCAATCCTAATTTGCGATATTCATCTAGAACATGTTTCTTTTTTGAACTTCTTAACTCTTTGTTGGTTTCGTTGTTTCTTATTGATCCTGAAGACCCGAAATCCAAATCATAACTGATTTTTAGTATGTGTTCCATAAGTCGTATTCTTGCATGTAGTGGTGATAATCCAAATTCATATGCATCGGTATTATCTAATGATTTTGTCGGGACTTGGTTTAATTGGGTTGATGTTGCTTGGCATATAATGCAGCTGGATGCAGCCTTCGTGTTAGTCAAAGCCTGACCTACTTTTCCATCTATCATTGTCAGCACTAATTGGTAGCTTACTTCAGTTTGCTGCCCATCTAACTGTAATTGTAATGGCTGTAGTGTTGCAATTTGGGCCTTGATATCACTAACTTCTTTGTTAATGGCATCATGAGTTTCTTTTTTGAATTCAAATTTAATTGGCCTGCAGTATTTCGTAGAAGATGGTGTCTCATTTTTCCAAATATCCATTGTTTGCGTTGTACTAGTCGAAGGCTCTGAATCTTCCAAAATCTTTTTCAATCGCAATGGTACAAATGATACCATGAACATATCTGAGTCCGAAATATTTTCACATACAGCTTGTTTGTATTGTTTTTGTCCCGAGGAACCATCACATCCCCATTTACAAAAAAGAATTAACTTTGTGTTTCCATATTTCTTTAACTCATTTCCTGTTATTGATTGTAGCAAGCGTTCGGCTGTGTGATCAAGTAGAGATTGTAGTTGTACCTCTGCCGAAATTGGTGTGATTGTAATAGTGTCCTTTGATGGCAAACAGTCTATTTTAGCAGCGGTTATGTAATGATATGCTGGATACATATTTGACCCTTTTTCAATCGCACGCAGTCTGAGCTTAATATATTGCTGTTTTGTTAATTTCAAATCCAGAAATAATGCTAATGCCTCCTCTTTTGTGCACTGTATTGCATCACTCGGAGTTGGTATACTTTTAAGAATCCGTTTTGTTCTCACTGGACTAGCTTTAACAACTTTTTCAATGATATCCACTTTTGATAATTGGTTCTGTGATCGTAATTGATGTAGGAAAGATTCTTTTATATTTGTACAACCAATTGCATCGTTAAAATCTTTAAGTTTCCGCCTCTTAGATCTATCACTGCAGTTGCCCATTAATGATTTGCGTGGTCTTCCAGCCTTATCTTGCTTTGCTGTTTCTGCAGCGACAGTAAGTTGGCCTTCTAACCAGTTTGCACTTTTTATATAAAAGTTTTGTTTACTGTAGCTAACTTCTTTGTAGCGTTTTTTTAGTGCTTTGACGAAATTAGATAATTGCTCTTGCATTTCGGTGCTACACGAATTTAAGTTTAATTTTATTTTAACGTAACTAAGAACATCTTCCTGGTTTTTGTTTCTAAAATACTCTTCGGCCAGTTCTTTATAACTGAAGCTCTCCATATTTATCTGAATATTTTTATTTGTTATATTTTATCCGAACAATTAAAGGATTAACTTATTACTGAGTAATCCCTTATGGAATCCGTAGTTTTATACATTTTTAGATACATGTTATTCACACATTGATCTTCAATTTCATAGCAGGTAGTGCTTAAATTGAACAAAACTGCACATGTTATTCAGACCTTAATATCAGGTAAAACTGATTAGTATCTCGCCAATATGGGGTTGTTTTTTATCTTTAGTGGTTTAATGTTGCCATTATTGTTATAAAAATGTTTATGACTTTGGTTGACCCTAACATTTGATAACAGGTAAATTCAGAAAGAGATCATATGTTTACTGTAGAACCTATTGTGATAATTTTATGACTTATTTTTTGCTGATCAAAACAAAGCCATTAAACCCTTTCGCAGGTATTATATTTAATTTTTTTCGTTTTACGTAGTCTAAAGTAAAAAAAACAAACTTTTAGGCAAAAAAGTGAAAATTTAAGACACTATTGTATACGAGTACTTATAGGGCTGTTTAAATTAATTTGAATTTTTTTTAGAGTAATTTCATTAAAATGAAAAAAGTGTTCTACCCACGGGTCGTCACGGGTGCAAAAGTATATATAGCGTTAAAGGGGACACTTTCACCTTTCTCCTGGTGGTATACGTTTCTTGTTCCCTTTTGTTCCCTAGAAGTTCTATTCCACTAAAATTTAAATTTGAGAAAAATATAGTAGTTTCATAAATATTTTATAACGCCCGTAATATTAAACGCTAGAGCTGTGACCACTTACAACAACTAAAGACTATAGTCCTACCAACATTATAAAAAAGACCGCAGGCCGTTATCGATGATAGCTTGCGAGTAGTAACCATTTATTTTTGATAAAAAACAAAAGAAAAACACCTTTTTCTGAAATTAAAAAAACGGTTGAGTTTGACAGCATGCCACGCCCACAATTATCAATAGTTTAACCTAAGTTTTTGGCTACCTTAATCTGGATATATTAGCTACAAAAGGGCGTAAAAATTTTAAAAATCGGTGACAAAAAAAAATTAGACTTTTGGCCAATGAAAAACGATTTTCAGCCACTGTGGGGCGTAATTCTTGATAAAACGCCTAAAATATGAAGTGAGGCCTAAAAATCGTTCAACTGCCTTCCGGTCTTTTGGTAGTGGAAATCTCTCGACAGCTGCGGTTTTCTCTTTTGATGGCAGTATGGTTGAATCCTCCAGAACATACCCCAAAAATGTTATACTCCGTTTTAAAAATTGGCACTTACTCCACCTGATTTGTAGCCCGTTTGATGACGCGACTTTTATAAATCTTTTTAATTTAGTTAGACCCTCTCTCTCATCTAGGGATGGTATCACGATGTCATCCATGTAGATCACGACTGTTCCGTCCATTATCAGTTCGTGAAATACCGCGTTTATGTAACGGCAAAATACTGCTGGTGAATTAGTTATACCAAAAGGCACATATTGAAATTCGAATTGTCCTCTATGAGTAACGAAAGAGGTGAATCGTCGACTATCTGCTTCAATCGGAACATGAAAGAAGCCATTTTTTAAATCTAACGTCGTGTAGACCTTCGCCTGTTGTAGGCGCTGTAGAACATCGTCTATTATTGCCATCGGGAAATTATCGCGAACGATCTTTTCGTTTAAACGTCTATAATCGCAGCATAGCCTTTTACTTCCATCCTTCTTGGCTACTAACACAACTGGTGATGAATATTCAGAATAGCTTTTACGCACTATCCCCTCTTCCAACCATTCTGTGACTTGTTTGTCGACAGTCTGTTGGTCAGCGTAAGACATTCTACGTGGGTGGTGGCGCACGGGCGTATTATCGTTGAGCAGTATCTTCATTCTAACTGGGAATGATTTTGGTCTAATCGGGTTATAGGTTTTTATTAAGGCTGTGATTTCTTCACGTAAATCATTCTTTAAATAACTTAAGTCAAAATCAAAAGTATCTGTTGCGACGAATATCTTGCCAAATTGCTGCAAGACCTCCCCATACTCATCCTCAACTGCGTCTTTATTATTCGATTTAGCTTCCGGTGACGAAGTCTTTAACGAGAACTTCGCTCCTTCCGCATTTATTAATATATCTACGTGCTCCAGGACATCATTTCCCAACACGGCAGAGTACAAAATATCTCGCTCCCGCGCTACGTGGAACTTTATGGGCACCTCTATCTCATCCAACATGACTTCAGCTTCAAAAGATCCTATTGTTTCAATTTCTTTTCCACCTATGCCCATCATTCGCCTTCTCTCCGCGCTCACTGTCACTTCATCTATCATCATAAGAGAATCGTATCGTAAAACACTGATATCGCTGCCCGTATCTACTAGGGCTGACACTTCATAGCCGAGTATGTTCATGTCTTTAAAGACTCTATTGGTTTGGGTCATTTCATTACGTGTTTCTAATTTCTTTCCTCGCGTTAGTGTATGTATGGTGTTATTAAGGTTTTTTCCTTTTCTTTCCTCTTTCTTAATTTGGCTCTTTTTACAATCGAATGATTTGTGACCGACTTCCATACACTTGAAGCACGTTGGTTGCGACTCTGGGCACTCACGACTCATGTGACCCCTTTTCCCGCAGTTATAACAACTTGGAGGCTGTACCTCTTTCTTCATTACGGCTGGAGGTTCCTCCTTTGGACGTGATCTGCTAAAATTCGCTGGATGAGACGGTTTGGTTACTTGCTCATACACCTTAATTTTCGTTTTCAAATCTTCTATATCGGAGGCCTGATAAAGGATAGCTTTGTTTACCTTATTATCGGGTATACCTTCAATGAAATACTCTATTAAACTACTCTCGTCTAGACTTATTGGAGATCCGACCTCTATTAGGCAGTACAAATATTCTCTAAGACTTTCATTGGGGCGTTTTTTACGGTTCCTTAGCGTCCGGTGAACTTCAATGGCTGAGTGCTTGACACCGAACTCTTTTTTTAACTCTACTTTTAATGACGACCAATCTCGAATTTTGGCATGTCCTCTACAAAATATTTTAGCTGCGCCTGACAGGAGTTGACGAGCATAAACGTATTTTTGCAATTCATTCCACCCTACTGTTACTGCAGAGTCTTCAAAGTCGCTTAGCCAAGAATTTATTGAGGGTTGGCCTTCTCCGGAAAATCTGGATACCGTATCTTGAATGTCCTTTAAGGTGAATGTGGAGGGTACTGGACGTTCTGCTGCCGCCGGTGGCTGTACATTGGAAGCTGCCTCGTCGTACTCTGAGCGTCCGTCTATGTCCTGTGGCCCTATACCAAAATACCTAATAACTCGCTCTTGAAGAACTAGTTTCGGTCCATCTGTGATCAATCCTACTTCCTCGCATTTGGCCCTAAGGTCCTCTACAGTTAGTCCTAAAATTTCTAGTAATTCCATGTCTGTCACGGTAATATTACAATATTATATTCCAATTATTATCATCAAATAAATACGATATCAAAATTACCAGTATATGTCTGCTGTAATCAAAATATTAGCAGGATAACAATTTGCAATTAAATTAAATATATGTAATTTGAAATTAAAGTACGTATATTTAATTTACGTATAATACAAGATTTACTTATCTAATTATATTATTTCGCTTAAAAGCAGTTTTAGTACAACGATTGTACTAATTATTTTTGGCTCTTAAATACTGCTGGTTGCCACAATTTACACCAATAAACAGACAAAAATACTAAAAGGGTATCACTTTGTTCCAGACACAATTCTGTTTATAAATTGTACACCCGTTCGATAAATTACAATTACCACAACAACAGTGTAAATGTCAACTTCGCAATATTTAAGTTCCAAATTAGCGTTTTTCTTTTTATGATTTCTCTTTTTTTTTTTCAAACAAAAAAAACTTAAAATCTCATTTATATTTGTACTTGTAAATTTAATTCTGTGTGATTTGCAGAATTAATGACTGTTTAAGTTGAAGAGAAATTTATTACACACTGCGCAGTTGGCTCACAATTATTACGTTATTAAAATTTTAAAAATTCAATCAAATTTCTAATTCAAATTCTGTATGTAGCGCAATTTCCAATTTTCACGTAAAAAATATGATTTAACAATTTGTTGTATTGCTCTGTTTTAAAATCTCCAGTTTTGATACAATAATAATAATGTAGAATGTATCGAATTATTCTTAACTATTTTTTTTTAAGATAATCGTGAGCAAGCAATGAGATATTATAATCGAATTTTCATAGTCGACTCCTTATTACGTTTCACTAATTTAATTCAACCCAGCTCTACTTTCAGTTCCTCTAAATTTATCTTCAAATTATTTTAATTATTAATTTTTAAACAATCTCTTATTTTTCTTTACATTAATCTCTTGCTTATTCACGACTTACCAATTGCTTTAATTTCTACAATTCGCGTCATTACTTTACTCTATTCTTGAAATAGCAATAAATATTAAGATTCTTATAGGAATACAAATACTTAGCTTAATTTTCATTTAACTTTTTCGGCATCTTTCTTCTTCGGGCCCACTGTGCGGCTGCAAACTCTGCTAAACAAAACTTCACCAGACAAAATAAGTAAACAGCATGCTCAATAGCATCACTAACTGGTCACCGCTGTTGTTGTTGTGTTTTTTTTTTCTCTGCACATGCACGAATGCTGCTGTCGTTGTGCTTGTTATTTCTTCTCTGTGGCGTACTTATTCTATAGTATTAATAAAAAATTAAATATTTTAAACCTTTTAAAAAACTACTTTGTAAAAAAAAAATATTTTTTCAATCATAATAGCTTTGAAACTCGTGTACACAATTTTCTTTAGTTTTAGAAAATTTATAATTATTAATTTAACTTTTCAATTGTAAACATTTATTTTTTCTTATTAAATAATTTTTTTTGTATAAAATTTAGCATTTGAGTTTTATTGAAGTTAACGAACTCATTAACAGCTAAAATTGGTGACCCCGCAATTTGCATACATATTTTGGCACCACAAAATATAAACATGTCTGAAGAGGAACTTCCATCGATTTCGCCAAATAATGAAATAGCACGGGTTTCTGTAAAGGTACCACGGTTTTGGAGAACAAATCCAGCATTATGGTTCAAGCAAGTTGAAAGTCAGTTCATCACTGCTGGGATAACTTCAGACGCTACAAAATTTCATACTATTGTCGGTTCCATTGAAGCTAATATTATTTCTGAGGTAAGCGACATAATTTTAGAGCCACCCGAAAGCAATAAGTATGTAACGTTGAAACAACGGCTGCAAGAATGCTTTACCGATTCCGAGGAAAAACAGTTAAAGAAATTGTTACGAGACATAGAATTAGGAGACAAAAAACCATCAGCATTACTACGAGAAATGTCTACATTATCAGCTGGTAAAGTTTCTGATGAACTAATGAAGAATCTATGGATGCAACGCTTACCCAAGCAAATGCAAGCTATTTTATCAGTAAGTAGTGAGGCATTAAGCAGATTAGCACTCATGGCAGACAAAATTGCCGTCACGTCAGAGTCCTGGGACAATAATACCGTATCGGCATTATCTTCAAATAGTGCCATGGAAAAGAAAATTGACGCACTTACGAAACAGGTTGAAGCATTATCAAGTAGTCGTGGTCGAAGTAAAAGTCGAGCAAATAACTGTACACTAAGTGGTCAGCGTTCACGCAGGAGAGACACGTCTTCAGTTAGAAAAGATAAGCCTTTTTGCTGGTACCATTTTAAATTTGGCGAAAAGGCTATGAAATGTGTGCAGCCATGTACATTCTCAAATACATTGTCAAATTCGTCAAAAAACTATTAGGCCCCTCGTCTTTGGTGACGGATAGGGATAGCCGAGAAATTTGTCGCCTCTTTCTTCAAGACACCATTTCTAAAATTAAATTTCTTGTTGATACTGGTGCCGACGTCTCCGTCTTTCCTGCTACTTCTTTTCAACGACAACAAAATCCTGCGCCTTTAGAACTATTTGCTGCAAACCAATCCAAAATAAAAACTTTTGGAAAGAAAACTATAACTCTAAATTTGGGCCTCAAGAGAAACTTTCGGTGGACTTTTATACTGGCTGATGTTTCGAAGCCAATAATCGGTGCCGATTTTTTGAGCTATTTTGGATTAATGGTAGATGTTAAACACAATCGATTGATAGAGAATTTCTCTAATTTTCAAAGTCAAGGCTCATTATATACAGAAAAACAGTCCTTCACTATTAAATCCATTCATGAAAACTCATATTTTTCATCATTGCTAAGTGAATTTTCAGATTTGACAGAATCCTCGTTTCTTAAGAAGACTGTTAAACATTCTGTTACACATCACATTCAAACAAAAGGACCTCCAGTATTTTCTAAAGCACGCCGACTGTCTCCTGAGAAATTACAAATCGTAAAAATGGAGTTCGAAAAAATGGTAAAAGAAGGTATATGTAGACCATCGAATAGCTGCTGGGCAAGTCCTTTACACCTTGTCTTAAAATCAAATGGAGAGTGGCGTCCATGTGGTGACTATCGACGATTAAATGCTGTTACCATTCCGGATCGGTATCCTGTTCCCCATATCCATGACTTTGGACATATGCTAAGTGGTAAAATGGTGTTCAGCAAGGTCGACTTAGTAAAAGCTTACCACCAAATACCTGTTGAAAATTGTGATATTGAGAAGACTGCCATCATTACGCCCATAGGCCTTTATGAATTCCCTTGTATGACATTTGGTTTGTGTAATGCCGCACAAACCTTTCAAAGATTCATCAATGAAGTAACGAGAGGCCTAGATTTTTGCTACGCTTACATAGACGACATACTCATCGCATCGAAAAATATTGAAGAGCATAAGCAACACGTAAAGAAATTATTCCACAGACTTCGGGAATATGGTATCACCATCAACGTTTCGAAATCCGTTTTTGGTCTTCAAGAACTCAAGTTTCTTGGCTATTTAGTGACACCTCATGGACTGAAACCACCACTAGAAAGTGTAGAAGCCATATTAAACTATAAACAGCCAGTCACAGTTAAAGATATAAGACGTTTTTTGGGTATGATCAACTTTTATAGACGTTTCATACCCAATGCAGCACAACAACAAGCTCTGCTTCACAAATTACATTCTGGTTGTAAGAAAAACGACAATCGGAACATAAATTGGACCGCTGAGCTGAAAAACGCTTTTCAACAATGCAAACAACAACTTGCAGATGCAACACTACTGTCATATCCATCAATGAACGCCCCTACATCACTTTGGGTGGATGCTTCAGATAATGGAATGGGAGGTGTACTGCAACAAGAAATTGATGGTAAGTGGACACCAATTGCATTTTACTCTAAAAGCCTAAGCAAAACACAAGCTAAGTATTGCGCATATGATCGTGAGCTTTTAGCTGCATATTCTGCCTTGAAACACTTTCAATACTTTTTGGAAGGGCGAGAATTTGCAATATACACAGACCACAAGCCATTAACTTTTGCATTTAAGCAAAAACCAGAAAAAGCTTCACCACGTCAGTTGAGACATTTGGATTATATCGGTCAGCATACTGTAGACGTTCGGTACGTTCCCGGGAAATATAATGTAGTGGCTGATGCATTGTCTCGCCTTGATGTTGTTTCAATGCCATCTCCTTTAAATTATGATTTACTTGCAAAAGAACAACAGAATGATGAAGAATTGAAAACAATATTAAGCTCTTCCAAAACTTTATCTTTAAAGCAAATTAAATTACCTAATACTAACATAAAAATATACTGCGACGTATCGTCAACAAATATTCGGCCATATATAACTTCGAGTTTTCGAAAACCACTTTTCGAGTATCTTCATGGGCTTTCACATCCAGGAGTAAATAAAACATCAGAGCTTATTAAGAGTCGTTTTGTGTGGCCGTCAATTTCTAAAGATGTACGGGCTTGGACTAGATGCTGTATTCCCTGCCAATCATCAAAAGTTCAACGTCATGTAAAAAGCCCTCTAGGAAATTTTGAACTTCCTAATCAACGCTTCAAATACATCAATATTGACATCGTTGGCCCGTTACCTCCATGCAAAAATTATAGGTATCTTCTAACTTGTATAGATAGATTCACTAGGTGGACAGAAGCAATACCTCTCGAAGATATATCAGCAGAATCTGTAGCCTCTGCTTTACTGCATGGTTGGATTTCCCGATATGGTGTTCCCATTCAAATTACTACCGACCAGGGTAGGCAATTTGAAAGCTCATTATTTCGTGAGTTTACTAAAGTTCTTGGAACTAAGACATTCCATTCCACTCCTTATCACCCTCAAGCGAATGGCCTGATTGAACGATGGCATCGCTCTCTGAAGGCAGCTCTTAAATGCTACGAAAAGCAAAACTGGTTGAATAACTTACCTCTAGTCTTAATGAGTTTGCGTTCAACAGTTATTCAGGACATTGGACATTCACCCGCGGAAATGACATTTGGAACAAGTCTCCGCCTTCCTGGTGAATTTTTTGAAATCTACGCAGAATCAATCAACGATAATGAATGGGTAAATCAATTTTGCGCGACAATGCAACTAATTAAAGCTACACCGCCAATGCGTCATTGCTCAGAAAAAAGTTTTGTGCCAAAAACGTTAAAAACTTGCACCCATGTATTTGTTAGAAATGATGCTGTTAAAAGCCCTTTAAGGCGTCCGTATGATGGACCCTACAAAGTGATAAGCCGTAACGACAAGATTTTCAAATTACTTTTATCTGGAAAAGAAAAAGTTATTTCTATTGACCGTCTTAAACCAGCTTTTATTTTCCAAGAAGGATCAGAAGAAACCTTAAATACCGAACTTAAAACAGTTGGTAATCAAAATGAAACAACTAATCTTAGAAGAAAACTTCGTTCAGGTCGTCATGTTACTTTTTCCCTTCCTTAAACTTTCATTGTCACTAGGGTGGGGGTACTGTGGCGTACTTATTCTATAGTATTAATAAAAAATTAAATATTTTAAACCTTTTAAAAAACTACTTTGTAAAAAAAAAATATTTTTTCAATCATAATAGCTTTGAAACTCGTGTACACAATTTTCTTTAGTTTTAGAAAATTTATAATTATTAATTTAACTTTTCAATTGTAAACATTTATTTTTTCTTATTAAATAATTTTTTTTGTATAAAATTTAGCATTTGAGTTTTATTGAAGTTAACGAACTCATTAACAGCTAAAATTGGTGACCCCGCAATTTGCATACATATTTTGGCACCACAAAATATAAACATGTCTGAAGAGGAACTTCCATCGATTTCGCCAAATAATGAAATAGCACGGGTTTCTGTAAAGGTACCACGGTTTTGGAGAACAAATCCAGCATTATGGTTCAAGCAAGTTGAAAGTCAGTTCATCACTGCTGGGATAACTTCAGACGCTACAAAATTTCATACTATTGTCGGTTCCATTGAAGCTAATATTATTTCTGAGGTAAGCGACATAATTTTAGAGCCACCCGAAAGCAATAAGTATGTAACGTTGAAACAACGGCTGCAAGAATGCTTTACCGATTCCGAGGAAAAACAGTTAAAGAAATTGTTACGAGACATAGAATTAGGAGACAAAAAACCATCAGCATTACTACGAGAAATGTCTACATTATCAGCTGGTAAAGTTTCTGATGAACTAATGAAGAATCTATGGATGCAACGCTTACCCAAGCAAATGCAAGCTATTTTATCAGTAAGTAGTGAGGCATTAAGCAGATTAGCACTCATGGCAGACAAAATTGCCGTCACGTCAGAGTCCTGGGACAATAATACCGTATCGGCATTATCTTCAAATAGTGCCATGGAAAAGAAAATTGACGCACTTACGAAACAGGTTGAAGCATTATCAAGTAGTCGTGGTCGAAGTAAAAGTCGAGCAAATAACTGTACACTAAGTGGTCAGCGTTCACGCAGGAGAGACACGTCTTCAGTTAGAAAAGATAAGCCTTTTTGCTGGTACCATTTTAAATTTGGCGAAAAGGCTATGAAATGTGTGCAGCCATGTACATTCTCAAATACATTGTCAAATTCGTCAAAAAACTATTAGGCCCCTCGTCTTTGGTGACGGATAGGGATAGCCGAGAAATTTGTCGCCTCTTTCTTCAAGACACCATTTCTAAAATTAAATTTCTTGTTGATACTGGTGCCGACGTCTCCGTCTTTCCTGCTACTTCTTTTCAACGACAACAAAATCCTGCGCCTTTAGAACTATTTGCTGCAAACCAATCCAAAATAAAAACTTTTGGAAAGAAAACTATAACTCTAAATTTGGGCCTCAAGAGAAACTTTCGGTGGACTTTTATACTGGCTGATGTTTCGAAGCCAATAATCGGTGCCGATTTTTTGAGCTATTTTGGATTAATGGTAGATGTTAAACACAATCGATTGATAGAGAATTTCTCTAATTTTCAAAGTCAAGGCTCATTATATACAGAAAAACAGTCCTTCACTATTAAATCCATTCATGAAAACTCATATTTTTCATCATTGCTAAGTGAATTTTCAGATTTGACAGAATCCTCGTTTCTTAAGAAGACTGTTAAACATTCTGTTACACATCACATTCAAACAAAAGGACCTCCAGTATTTTCTAAAGCACGCCGACTGTCTCCTGAGAAATTACAAATCGTAAAAATGGAGTTCGAAAAAATGGTAAAAGAAGGTATATGTAGACCATCGAATAGCTGCTGGGCAAGTCCTTTACACCTTGTCTTAAAATCAAATGGAGAGTGGCGTCCATGTGGTGACTATCGACGATTAAATGCTGTTACCATTCCGGATCGGTATCCTGTTCCCCATATCCATGACTTTGGACATATGCTAAGTGGTAAAATGGTGTTCAGCAAGGTCGACTTAGTAAAAGCTTACCACCAAATACCTGTTGAAAATTGTGATATTGAGAAGACTGCCATCATTACGCCCATAGGCCTTTATGAATTCCCTTGTATGACATTTGGTTTGTGTAATGCCGCACAAACCTTTCAAAGATTCATCAATGAAGTAACGAGAGGCCTAGATTTTTGCTACGCTTACATAGACGACATACTCATCGCATCGAAAAATATTGAAGAGCATAAGCAACACGTAAAGAAATTATTCCACAGACTTCGGGAATATGGTATCACCATCAACGTTTCGAAATCCGTTTTTGGTCTTCAAGAACTCAAGTTTCTTGGCTATTTAGTGACACCTCATGGACTGAAACCACCACTAGAAAGTGTAGAAGCCATATTAAACTATAAACAGCCAGTCACAGTTAAAGATATAAGACGTTTTTTGGGTATGATCAACTTTTATAGACGTTTCATACCCAATGCAGCACAACAACAAGCTCTGCTTCACAAATTACATTCTGGTTGTAAGAAAAACGACAATCGGAACATAAATTGGACCGCTGAGCTGAAAAACGCTTTTCAACAATGCAAACAACAACTTGCAGATGCAACACTACTGTCATATCCATCAATGAACGCCCCTACATCACTTTGGGTGGATGCTTCAGATAATGGAATGGGAGGTGTACTGCAACAAGAAATTGATGGTAAGTGGACACCAATTGCATTTTACTCTAAAAGCCTAAGCAAAACACAAGCTAAGTATTGCGCATATGATCGTGAGCTTTTAGCTGCATATTCTGCCTTGAAACACTTTCAATACTTTTTGGAAGGGCGAGAATTTGCAATATACACAGACCACAAGCCATTAACTTTTGCATTTAAGCAAAAACCAGAAAAAGCTTCACCACGTCAGTTGAGACATTTGGATTATATCGGTCAGCATACTGTAGACGTTCGGTACGTTCCCGGGAAATATAATGTAGTGGCTGATGCATTGTCTCGCCTTGATGTTGTTTCAATGCCATCTCCTTTAAATTATGATTTACTTGCAAAAGAACAACAGAATGATGAAGAATTGAAAACAATATTAAGCTCTTCCAAAACTTTATCTTTAAAGCAAATTAAATTACCTAATACTAACATAAAAATATACTGCGACGTATCGTCAACAAATATTCGGCCATATATAACTTCGAGTTTTCGAAAACCACTTTTCGAGTATCTTCATGGGCTTTCACATCCAGGAGTAAATAAAACATCAGAGCTTATTAAGAGTCGTTTTGTGTGGCCGTCAATTTCTAAAGATGTACGGGCTTGGACTAGATGCTGTATTCCCTGCCAATCATCAAAAGTTCAACGTCATGTAAAAAGCCCTCTAGGAAATTTTGAACTTCCTAATCAACGCTTCAAATACATCAATATTGACATCGTTGGCCCGTTACCTCCATGCAAAAATTATAGGTATCTTCTAACTTGTATAGATAGATTCACTAGGTGGACAGAAGCAATACCTCTCGAAGATATATCAGCAGAATCTGTAGCCTCTGCTTTACTGCATGGTTGGATTTCCCGATATGGTGTTCCCATTCAAATTACTACCGACCAGGGTAGGCAATTTGAAAGCTCATTATTTCGTGAGTTTACTAAAGTTCTTGGAACTAAGACATTCCATTCCACTCCTTATCACCCTCAAGCGAATGGCCTGATTGAACGATGGCATCGCTCTCTGAAGGCAGCTCTTAAATGCTACGAAAAGCAAAACTGGTTGAATAACTTACCTCTAGTCTTAATGAGTTTGCGTTCAACAGTTATTCAGGACATTGGACATTCACCCGCGGAAATGACATTTGGAACAAGTCTCCGCCTTCCTGGTGAATTTTTTGAAATCTACGCAGAATCAATCAACGATAATGAATGGGTAAATCAATTTTGCGCGACAATGCAACTAATTAAAGCTACACCGCCAATGCGTCATTGCTCAGAAAAAAGTTTTGTGCCAAAAACGTTAAAAACTTGCACCCATGTATTTGTTAGAAATGATGCTGTTAAAAGCCCTTTAAGGCGTCCGTATGATGGACCCTACAAAGTGATAAGCCGTAACGACAAGATTTTCAAATTACTTTTATCTGGAAAAGAAAAAGTTATTTCTATTGACCGTCTTAAACCAGCTTTTATTTTCCAAGAAGGATCAGAAGAAACCTTAAATACCGAACTTAAAACAGTTGGTAATCAAAATGAAACAACTAATCTTAGAAGAAAACTTCGTTCAGGTCGTCATGTTACTTTTTCCCTTCCTTAAACTTTCATTGTCACTAGGGTGGGGGTACTGTGGCGTACTTATTCTATAGTATTAATAAAAAATTAAATATTTTAAACCTTTTAAAAAACTACTTTGTAAAAAAAAAATATTTTTTCAATCATAATAGCTTTGAAACTCGTGTACACAATTTTCTTTAGTTTTAGAAAATTTATAATTATTAATTTAACTTTTCAATTGTAAACATTTATTTTTTCTTATTAAATAATTTTTTTTGTATAAAATTTAGCATTTGAGTTTTATTGAAGTTAACGAACTCATTAACAGCTAAATTCTCCAAAAGTCGCCGTTGTTGTTGTTGTGTTTTTTTTTCTGCACATGCACGAATGCTGCTGTTTATGTCGTTATGGGTTATTGTTGTTGTTGATCTTTTTGTTTTATTAATTTGCTTAGGCTTTTAATTAAATTCAGCTTTAATTCTTTTATGCATTTTAGTTTTTACAAGCACTAGGCTTTTTTCAAGTATTTATTTTATTTTTACTTTGTCTCTCGGTAAATTTCTTTTACTTTACATATCTACTTATGTACATATGTACATGTTTTCTTATGTACATTAGTACATTCCTTTGACTTCAACCGTTTTAACGGAGTTTTTTTTTCTTTTATATTTGCGTAAACTTTTTAACCTTGAAGGGTTTTTTAGCATTTGAACATTCTTTACGCACAAACACTTTTATTAATATTTTCCTTTTTAGTAATTTATTTTCAACGACTGTACTTTATATGTGAAATTACATATTTAGATTGCTTTTATTAGGTAAAATTTTTTATTAAATTTAAGTTTTTCCACTGATTTTAATATTTATTTTCCCCGAGTTATTTCTTTTCGATTGTTCACATCCCGGACGAGCCCCCAATTGTAGAATCCAAAATAAATTGTATTATTAATTGTATTAAATTATATTCAGTTCTTCCGTTTATTTTCTTTTCATGGTTTAGTTTTACAAATATTTTGTTACATTCACTTAAGTTTATTTATTACTATTTTTCTCATTATGTTTGTTACACTTTTATTTTATTTCAATTAGTTTCGGTTAATTATTAATTATTCTTTTTCTAAGTTTACTCATTTGTTTAATTATTGCCGGCGGGGTTTAGCGACCTCTTTGTTCTTTACTGTCCTGTCTGCTACTGTGTCGTCCGTCTGGTTTGCTGGTTTTTCTTAACTCTCGTTCTCTGTCTTTTTCGTTCTTCTTATTCAATTTTAATGTTGGTACCCCTTTTTAATCTAATGTGTTCGGCGAAAGTTAATCTATCATATTCTACTGTTGGTACCCCTACATTTATTATTATTTTTTATTTATTTATTAGTTAAACATATTTTATATTTTAGAAATATCTTGTTATGTAAAATCAGCAAAATCAAAAACGTGGTTGCAGGGCTATAAAATGGAAACTTTTTTTAACAACTATGTTTTTTTCATTAGTTCAATATACTTTGGGTTTTGCAAAAAACTGAATTCCAATTCAAAATTAATAAAAAAAATATTGGCAGGGCTGGAAAGTGGAAAAATTTTTTTTGTATATAAAAACTACTTACTTAAACAAATTTTTTTCTTTATTATTTTAACATATATTTCACATATTATATTTTAGAAAGAAGTATCTTGCTATGTAAAATCAGCAAAATCAAAAAGATGGTTGCAAAGCTGGAAAATGGAAAATTTTTTTTATTTAAAACTATATTTTTTCTTCATTAGTTAAATATATTTTTTATTTTTCAAAAAATTTAATTCTTATAGAAAATTGACAAAATTTAAAAGATGTTGGCAGGGCTGGAAAGTTGAAACTTTTTTTATAAATGAAAGTAACTTACTTAAACTAAGTTTTTTCTTTATTAGTTAATTATAATTTATATTTTAGAAAGAAATATCTTGCTCTGTAAAATCTCTGAAATCATAGAGATTATTGGCAGGGCTGGAAAATATAAACTGTTTTCAATATATGGAAGTATGTTACTTGCTAGTAGATTTTTTCTTCTTCTTTTTTTCATATTAATTAAACATATTGCTCATTTGCTCAAAGAACGCCATAACTCAAAATATTTTGTTTTCATATCGTTCTTCATATTATGTAAAAATTATTCAACTCTTGAAAAATAATAAAAATTTATTTTTGCAATAAGTTGTGTGTAACTGTAAAGTCGTTGTTCTTTATTAGTTATGACGTTGGTTTAGTAATATGATGGATATGAGCATTTCCATGATGTCGAACGTGAACGTCCTTCACATTTAAAGTAAAAACGTCAAAATTAACGCATTTTTAATTTAAGTTTGATTTTAAGAAATTTTTCATTTTCCGGCTACATAATTGCAAAAGTCAAAGGCGGTCGCATGTGACAAAAACAGAAGCTGTTTTTTTCAGCCAGCGTTTAAAACACTCATTTCAGCTAATATTTTAATGCGACTAGTATTTAAATCTTGTGCACTGATGTCTTTTTGAAATTGTTTTGATTTTACTTAAAAATAATTTAAATATGTTAAATTCACACGTGGCATGTTGCACGTGACACTTTTTCATTTCATTTTCAAACTCACACGTGACATGTTGCACGTGCCATTTTTTCTATAATGATATTAATGTCATGGTTGTATATTTATTTATATATATGTATGTCTGCACAACCATTTGTGTATCTTTTTAACAAGCAGCAGCTATTTCATTATTGTTGTTGCTATAGTTTTTATGTCTGCTTGTTGTATGTGCGTACGTGGGGGCATTTACTTCTTTAGCTTAATACATAATTCTGGATAATTCTTTGTGTTAACTAAATTTTTTTTTATAAAAACATTTACTTAAACTCTGTTCGAGGGCATTTCCTTAACAATAATAAATGCTTAAGCAGCAAAGCAAAACTAGTAAGATTATGCCAACAGAAATCATAAGATTTCAAGGAGTTCAGGTATTGGCAAACGCAATGGCAAAAAAATATCATTTCGTGTTCCAAAGGCTCTTTATATGTTGTCTTCTTAATATGATGGAATTATGGAATTACTGTTTCTCAATTTCCTAGTTAAAATTGTTATCTACAATAAAAATGTTACTTTGAAAGCAAACAATTTTCACTTAAGTAAAATAAAAAATTTCCTCATAAAGCTTAAATAAATAGCTTGTAGAATAAATTCTCTTTTTATAAAAAGAAATTCTTTTACATATTCTTCACTTCATTTACATACTTCCGGCTTAATGTATTGACTTCCTGTTTCTGCTTAGCGCGATATTTTCCCATACTTCATATTTAATTTTTTTTCTGTTGCATAATTTATGCCGAGCAAAAGCAAAAAAGCATTGTTAAAGAAACAAAGAATAAAGGTTAATTTTACTTATCTTATATTGACTTCATTAAAATTCTTTTGCTTTGTACTATTTTTGTTTTTATTTAAATATTTTTATTTGCTTTTCTTTTAACCTTTTTAAAATTCAGCCTTCTTTCCTTATTTGTTTCGGCAAAGCTTTAAAAAAATAAATAATAAAAAAAATAGTAGAGATGGCAAGGGAAACAAAAGAGTGATAAAAATATTTCCATTTCTTTTTATTTTAATAATCAGTTGTTGTTGATTGATTGCCATTTGCATATTTTAAGGAAATATTTTTCTTTACCCTCAACTTGCTGGCTTGTAACTCTTTTATTGTCTTAATTTTTTATTATACGTAAAAATAACAAATCATTGTCAGGCTTATGCAAAAAAAAAATATGTATATAATTTTGTAACATTTATCAAATACAAATCACACAATGACACATAAGTATAAGTACCTAGTACCTACCCCCAACTCTACTGTAGACTTTGTTAAGGAACAAGAAAAATTATAATGATGAGAGGACAAAAAAATTTACACTGTCACTATGTGACGCTTGTAAACCATTTAGTCACACGCTGTCAAGCCAACACAAACACTCACGTAGAAGAATAAACTTATACTTATATTTTATTGAAACATGTGAAAGGATACATTTTATTTCCCACTTGTCAGTATGTGAATAATACTATTGTGGCATTATCGCTAAATCGGTTTACATTTTTTTTAGAAGCAAATCAGCTTAAAATCCATTTGATTTTATGTTTTATTTCAAGTATGTTTTTTTTTTTGTATAAAAGAAATCTTGTGCGTTATTATGTATGTGGTGTCTCAATAAAGATTTATTTGAAACTTTGTTTTAACAAACAGGCCTCCTTACGAAAATTGAGACTGGTTTTTTTTGTTTGCTAAGCTTATGGGATTAGGCTGCACTACAACATAGCGTCATACTTTTTGAATACCATCAATATTTTTTGCATAAATTTATTTGTATCACCCATTAAATATTTAATGATCGATTTGGCAAAAAAAATATATTGAATTATTTCTACTTTAATATTTCTACCCCAAAAATTATTTTAAATAAAAAAAATTTTATCAAAAGTATTTCTTCATGATAACTTTTAAATAGCGAAATTTTCTATATTACAATATTTTTTTTCCAAGGAATTTTTTTTTCTAATTTGCGTCTAGCAAATTTTTGACATAAACAATTTCCTGTCAAATATTTTTTGCTCAGTAAAATATTATTTAAAAAATTTTTGATGTGTAAAAATCTATACATAAGGGGGTGAAAATCTTTTTCACAATACAATCACACATTTTGAGTGAGATCGTAAAGCGTTAACAAATCGGCCCCCCCCCCCCAACTAATAATTCCACTACTATAGATAAAGTTTTCCATAGATTTTTAAATACAGTAGAGTCAAAAATTTATATATCTTATTTTAGTTACCATGAGCAAATATTAAAAAAAATTTGCACTACTAGATGTTTACACATCTCCCCTGTGATAGGACTCACATTGCTATTTTTTAGAGAAAAACTCCTAAACAAATTTTAAGTTTTTTCTATAAAAATTTTTTGTCTAACAAACGAAAAATAATTCCAGTTTTTTCTATATATATGATTTGAACAGGCTAAAGTTCGTATTTCTCTGTAAGCCAAATTACTTATGATAATTATTAATAAATTGTAAATATTCTGATAAGCACTAGCAGAACGGAACAGCTAGCTGTAATGTGAGGAACCAAAATAATTCAGATATTCTTTGTACACTGAAAAGTTTACTACATAAAGCAGTAATCTATATCAGCTGACACCACACACAATCGACTTAATACAAAAAAAATGCTGATGATGAAGTTGCAGCGACCTTCAAAAACAACTAGTTGTTCCGTTCCGTAACTAGTGCTAGTCAGAATATTTACAATTAACTTTGGTGTCATTTAATCATTAATTAATTATCGCATATAATTTGGCTCACAGAGCGTTACCAACTTTAGCTTAATCAAACCATAGATACAGAAAATATATTTTTTGTGAAAATTTTTAAATAGCAAATTTTTTCTAAACCAAAATTTCCTATAGCAAAATATTCTTTTAGCTGCAAATATTTTTTTACGATATTTTTTAATAAAAAAATTTAAGTTTCCGTAAAGAATAATTCTCTTATGGCAAAATTCTCTAAACCATATACAAATATATAAAAATTTTTCTAAAGCAAAAAAAAATCAATTTTGATGAAAAATTATTAAAAAAAAATAGTTTCGCGTGAAGAAAAAATTTTGCTGTGTAAAAACTTCAGTATAACAAATTTTTGTTATTTAAAAGTTTTCGTTCAGAAATATTTTTCGTTTACTTGTTATCTTTTCTATAGTAAAAATTTTCTTTAGAAAAATTTTTTTCTAAGAATTTTTTCCTAAAAAAATTTTTTTTGTTATCGAAAATATTTAATCAGAAAAAGTCCTTGCATTTTTTTATTAAGAGTACTGTATTTTTATTCTAATTAACTTTTAATGTTATTCCTGTAGAAAAATTACTACACTGAAAACATTTTTTTTTCAAGTTCTATGAATTTCGACATTAATCCAATGAAAAAATTCATTAAATTTCAACCAACGTCACGCTTCGTTGGAATTATGAAACCAGTTTCGTTAAAATTATTTTAAAAACTACGTTAAATTTATTAAACGAAGTCATCAATGAAATGAAAGAACTTCATCGAAACAACGAAATAATTTCATTAAATTGACGAAATAATTTCATGAAAACCACAAAATAGTTTCATTAAAACAACGAGTTAATTTCCAACGAAATAATTTCATTGAAATGACGAAATAATTTCATTAAAACAATGAAATACTTCACAAAACTAGTGAAATAACTTTATTATAACAACGACATAGCTTAATTGAAACTGTATGTGTAAATAAGCGTACAAAGAGGACAAGAACAATCATAAAGGACTACTTTTGATGCAAACTTTTGGTTGACAACTGTTAAAATACATTTAACTTATCAGACTTTCATGACTATATTGAAATTTTCATTGAGACAAGGAATACATTTCATAGCTATAGTGAAGTTTAAAGTTTCTGTATACTTTATAATTTTTTTTTTTAGTTTTAAAGAATTTAATCTTAAACTTAATTGCTTTAAGGTATGTACTTATCTCTATATGTTTATTTCTAGCAACAACTGTAAATGCTTTTTAAATAGAAAGGGGTTTCTTCATAATTAGAAAATATTGTTGTCATAAATCCAATGAAATATTGTTACGAAACTAGAATACCAACGAAGCAATTCCAATGAAATTCTTTCATAATATTCGTGAAATTTTCATTAGATTTGTGAAATTATCATTAGATTTGTGAAAAAAAATCTAATGAAATTGTTTCGTTGAATTTATGAAGCGAAATTTTTTAGGTGTGGAGTTGAAATGAATAATAATTTAATTATATATAATAATATATATAATAATTAAAATAATATTTTTTATTATAATAATAATAATAATAATAATTTTTTATATATTTTATGTCAAATTTAATTTTATTTGTCTACATATGACTAAAATTTTATAAAAAAAATTTAAATGCACTTAATTACCTATTAAATGATATATAGCAGGTCCACATATATTATTGTTTGAAATAATAAGAAAATTTTACCGCAAATATGTTCGTTTTATCCGATTTATTCACCATTTACTACTTTTCGATACGCGTACGTATGAGTAATACTAATGCAAAATATAATATTACGCATTTAAACTAATTCACAAAATACCTCTCTCTAAATACTCAGTTCATATTAAAAAAAATCACAATTTTGTGGACTTTATTTCTTCAAAAATTAAACCGGAGCTCACGTCACGGTCACTGGAGATCGATTACCGCTTCATGAACCGGGTGAGATGTGGTTTCAGCAACGACCCCCACCATCGACTTATGGAAAACCAAGTTTTTTGCAACAAGTTCGTGACCTTCAAGATGTTACTCTCTCTCTCTCCCTCTGTATTTTTACAAAATCTGAACTACACATACATACGTGGCAGTGTTGCCAGTTTTTTTCTGAAGCTTATCTCCAATTTTGGATTTGTCATCCCCAAAAATCCCCAAATTTAGTTTTTTTGATTTAAATATTTACTTTTGTAAAAAAAAAATAAAAATTTTTTATTTTTATTTAATATATAATGAAACAAATAATATATTTAGTCAATAAATTTCATTTATATAGATAACTATATTTATATTCATAATCATTTAATTTGTACTTATAAAACTTGAAAAAAAAATTACACATACTTTAATATAGAAAAGTATAAAAAATTTTTAACAAAAGTTTACCATTTCAAAAACTTCAGAATCGAAATCTTCAGATTCATCAGCCTCAGAAACTTTGTTGCGCATAGTTCTTTTATTAAAAAGCTTTAGCATTGCAGGAGAAGGATTAAATTTGTCACAACAAATTTAATTATTTTTAAAGTGTGTGCTTATTCTAAGAAGTGCTTCCAACAAGTCATATTCCAATTTGTTACGTATTTTTGTTTTGTAAGTGTTAATAATTGGTTAATCTGCCTTGATAATTCTTCTTTTTTAGAAACCATTCACTATAAATAGTAACACAAATTTTTAGTCTTGCCAGACGCATATTTCTTAGTTCAAAAATAATTCTTGTTATCATCACATAAAAAAAAATTCCCAAATAATCCCGTAAAATTTAGTTATCATCACCAACAAATCTCCAGATCCCCAATACGAAATTTTCATCCACAATCGCGAAAAAAATTCCCAATTTGGGGACAAATCCCCTAAACTGACAACACTGATATGTGGATTAATTCTGCATCATTAACTAAAAAATCCCATATTTCGAGATATGACGTTTTTAGTTTTTTGAGAATATATATATATTCTTAATATTAAAGGACACTTCAGTTAATGTTTTTTTTAATATTTCTGCTGTATTTCTATGTACATATTTCAATGAAACCTTTTTTTGCCAAAAAAAATTCATTTATTTTCTTGTGGTTTTAATTTAATGGAAATTCGTTTTATACTTCCTTTTTATCTTTGCAATGAGTAAAAAATTATTTACTATAATTTTAAGCACATTTTCCTCTTTAAGTTTTATTAAAAAAAAAATCCTTCACCACTGACCTCTTGCTATAAAAATTTTAAGTATATTTTATGTACGTTATAATACAAACTTATTATTTGCCCTCATAAGCTTTTATATTTCCTTGCAATAGATTTTGTTTTATTTTTTTTTGGTCCTCACATAATGTTTTTGCTTAAATTGTGCCAAAAAAAAACTGTGGGCTGAAAGAGCAAAAAAAAAAATAAATATATAAATATTGAACAAAAAGAGAGTGGCGGCTAAAGGAAATATTTAAAATCGATTTTAGTTGTAAATTTTTGTTAAAAATATGTAGGAGTATTAATTAGTAAAGATATATGTATTATAAAATACGTGAGAAAAATTCAGGGGAAATAATTATTTATTACAATATTTGAATGATTACAACCTTAAACATCTTTCTGTTATTTGATATAAAATTTCGTAACAAAAAGCTAACTTTATTTGCTTTTATTAAATAACATATTTTTATTTATTTTTAATTTTATACATAGTTTGAAAAATAAAAATAAATAAAGTCGTGCCAGGTATGATTAATAGATTTTATTTTCTGTTACTTCAGTTTGTTTTCTATTGTTTTATTCTATTTTATTTATTTATTTTATTTAATTTATATGTATTACATATTTAATTTTGGTGTATTTTTTATTGTTTTATTTTAGTTTATATCTTATTTTGCTTGTATTTAATTTAATTATTTTTTACATATTATTTGAGTTATGTTTTTCTATTTAATTTATTTATTTATATGTTTTTGTTATGGATTTTTTTAATTGTATTTATTATAATTATACTCGTATTTATATATATTTTTTATTTAAAAACAACTTAATTTCATAAATATTTATTTGTACGTATACTTAACGTGTATTAAAATTTTGCAATTAATCATTCGTGAACTATTGTATAGACTTTTTCCGGAAAGTATGCTACAATTTATTTAAATCGCGCGTATTATGGAGCATTATTCGTAAAGCGGACTAAGCAAATGTCTTTTAATCGAAACTCAGAACTATACCTCTAGAAGATATGAATGGGTATTAGTGGCATACACAAGACCATTTATGAGACTTTTCAAGACATGAGAAATTTTTCAAATGCTTTACTACAGCGAAATATTCTAAACTAAACGCTAAACAACACTATTGGCAAGACAAACAACTGAAAAAAATGTCTTGCCAACAGTGTTATTATTATTATTATATACTATATATAATATATAAAATGTAAATTAAATTAAAAGTAAAAAAAGAGACTCCAAAAAAGTCATGAAAATGTAGAGTTTACGATGCGGAGTGCAAATTTCGATCCGATCTAATGATTTTTACATAGGGTTGTCATTGCAAGAAGTTCTCTTTTTTGATGCCTGGTCACTGAATTGGAAGCGATATTAAGAAAAATTCCCTTTTTTGTGTTCTATGATAATATTTTAATCTAGGGAAAATGGTAAATAGTTGCCTTTTTTAACAATTCGTTTCTTTTTATACGAATTTAATCCCGAAACATTGTTTTCATGTAAATTTAAGCAGATAACTTTTAAATTTTAGACTAAAAATAGTTCATAAATTTCTTTAAAAACATAATTTTTTTTTAAATTCTTGTGAGTATTTTCTAATACTATGGAGGAGTTACAAGGTTTTGTGTGACTAAAATAAGCTTCTACATGGTTTTTTGCTCACTCTCGGCAAATTAAAAATATCGATTTCTTGGAAGCAATGAAAATGTACTTCCACTAGAATGACTTCCATTTTTTTTCACTGGGATATATTTATATATATTTATTATATATATTTTATATATTATATAATAGATATTGTATGTTATATATTACACAGTATAACAGCCAATCTGGGGGTTCAGAAATACCAAGTCAGGGTGATGGTACTAGGTCAGTATAGTAAAACCCTCAAAGGGTTTGGCGTTCGTATGTGTCAGTTTTTTTTATGACCTTTTAAATTTTTTTCTTATCTTGATGTTTTTTCGCTTAGTTGGTACATTTTGGCAAAAACGTAGTTTAATATAACTCGAGAACCACTTGTCCGATTTTGATGAAACAAATTTAGAAAAATTAAGAATTACAATTTCTCTAATCTGTTTCTATACCGTTTACCTATATGTGCAACACTTTCGCAGTTAAAAATGAATGTATAAAGGGAAAGAAGTATTTTTTGCCTAAAAATTTAATAATTTTTTTTTTTAAATTCATAAAAAATCCAAAATGGTAAAAAGTGCCAAAACTAAGTACTTTCGCGTAAAGTCACATAACTCATGAGCAAAAAAAGGGATAAGTCTCTAATCTGTTTCTATACCGTTTTCCTATATGTGCAACACTTTCGAAGTTAAAAATGAATGTATGAAGGGAAACAAGTATTTTTTGCCTAAAAATTTAAATATGTTTTTGTTAAATTCATAAAAAATCCAAAATGGAAAAAAGTGCCAAAACTAATTACTTTCGCGTAAAGTCACATAACTCATGAGCAAAAAAAAGGGATAAATCATGAAAATCGATGCACGCGTTTCTCATTTATTCACAATTAGGTAAATGAATGAATTTAAAAAATTTGCTCCAGATATGTACAACATTATTTGGAGAAAACATTGACACTCACAAGCCGAACTCTCTCATATTTTTCTACTGTACTAAAAGAGAAATGTTGATGTGGAAACAGTGGTTCTGTAATGTTCGCATAAAACATGCATTGTCATTATACATTTTCTTTTTCTCACACTGGTTCTGTGATTTTTGTCATTCAACAAGTGCCGACGAATGCGAACAGTAAAAGTGATTTTTCTCCAGTTTTTTAAAAGTGAACAAAAGAGAACAGAATATGGAACTGTGCAAGCCAGATATAAATAGCTTTTGCTACTGCTGTGGTCAATATGTATCAACACATAAAAAAAAAGGAAATTTCAGTACTGATTTTGTTCAAACATACGAGATGTACATCAACCAAAATGTTATAGTGAACGAAAATTGGGTACCAAATATAGTATGTAAAAGCTGCTACAACCGTCTAATGGATTGGAAAAATAGAAGACGTGCAAGTATGCCATTCGGTATCCCAATGACTTGGACTAATCTTGGCGAAGGTCACCACAAACCATTGAATTGCTATGCATGTGCGAATAAAGGAGCCGCAAAAAGGATAAGAAAATCGTATAATTACGTTGGTGTTGCAAGTGCCGCAACACCATTGCCTCATTCGGACCACATTCTTGTGCCAAAAGCTTCTAGCCCAAATATTTTCTCTTCTACGACTGCTCCGACATATCATGCACGTGATGATCCCCCATATGAGCCATCAGTATCCAATGTGCCAATTTTAATAAATCAAAATAAGCTTGATTCAATTGTTGCCAAGTTGGAATTAACACAGCATAAATTGGAAGAGCTGGCTTCCATTTTGAAATCAAACAATTTGTTGGCACCCGGTGTGAAAGTCACAGCTTATCGAAGTCGTCAGGCAACACTCCAAAGTTTATTCCTTGTGAATGATGAAAAAACTTCTGCATATTGCCCGGATGTAGGAAAATTGATGGACGCAATGGAAATAAAAGATGAAGCAGATGACTGGAGATTATTTATTGATAAAAAACCTTCAGTTCCAATCGCCTTTAGTACAGAAACGAAAGAAACATGTGATGCCCTGGAAAATATTTTAAAATGCGATTTAAAAGTTGTAGCAATGCTTTGCGGTCTTCAAAGCGGCTATATAAAATATATGTGCTTTTTGTGCGATTGGGACACACGATTTTCCGGTGACCAATATGCATGCCACGGATAGAAACTTAGAGAGCACGGCAGGTTACAAACGGCCAATATTTTTCGTGAGCCTCTAGTGCCGAAGGAGAAGATATTGCTGCCTCCACTGCATATTAAACTTGGAATTGTTAAGAATTTTATCAAAACTGTCGCCAAAAGAGATGAAGTTTTCTTGTGTTTGAAACTAATTTACCCGAGACTCAGCGAAAGTAAAATTAAAGAAGGTAAGTTATAATATCACATCCATTTCCCATGATTTTCAATCTTAACAAATTAATTTTTTCCAATCAGGCGTACTAAATGGTTTAGATATACGAAAGCTGATTAAAAGTGACGCATTCAACAATATATTGATTGACGCTGAATTGAATGCATGGCAGGCAATCAAAGAAGTAATAGAAGGCTTGTTGGGAAAGCATCGTTCTAACAACTACGATGTTTCTGTCGCAAGGATGTTAAGAGCATTCTCGGAAATTGGTGTCCAAATGTCCTTGAAAATCCATTATTTACATCGTCATCTGGACTACTTCAGCAACCAATTGGCTACCGAATCTGATGAACAAGGTAAACGCTATCATCAAGTTGCTATGCCATTTGAAATGAGGTAATACTGATTTTTTATGTTTTCAAACTCATTTTAATAAAACAAAAACTTACAGATATAGAGGCAAAAAGTCGCAGAGTGCAATAATTGCGGAAATTTGCTGGTGGAGTAAGCTTTTGTGGCAAGACAAGGATGATCTTGATGATAAAGAATTTTCAGGAGATGCAGAAGGGCCAACAGTGGAGTCACACATTGACATTATGTGTGGTTCAGAAACTGATGATAGCGATGAATGCGATGCCACTAGTCCCGAACAACCACCATCGAAAAAGTCTATGCAATATAATAAAAGCAGAACGCGTTAATCGAATACTATGCCTCCACAAAGTTATTTTTACCGGCAAAACTGTTGATTATAAAGAAAAACGTTATATGAACGGATTAAAGAAATTGTAATTCTAAATTTTGGAGTTTGTTTTAGCAAAATCGGACAAGTGGCTCTCGAGTTATGTTAAACTACGTTTTTGCCAAAAAAAAAAACTGACACATACGAACGCCAAACCCTTTGAGGGTTTTACTATACTGACTTGACTTGGAATTTTTCACCCCCCCAGACAATAATCCCAAAAATGTTCCACAGTGTTTTATATTATATACTTTATATTTTATATTATGCATTATATACTATAAATTATATATTATACTCAATACCTTATACATATTATATATATATACATATATATATATATATATATATATATATATATATATATATATATATATATATATATATATATATATTATACTGATTTTATATTTTATCTTATTTGGATATATTATATGGCCGGCGCTAAGGCGCCGCTGGCCAGGATTCGCAGGTTTGTATGCAGAATCCCTTATTTTATTAAAACAATGTGCCGATTTAAGGCATGAAATAATTCTATCTTTATTTTTGACTTATACTGCCTTAAATACTATTTTACAAAATATTCTTACACAACTAGTAACCTACATAATCATACATTTAATTCATCAAAAACCCTTTTCACTAATTCAGCAGTTTATTGCAATTGCCAAATATTCAAGCTACAAAGTATTTGTTAGTTTATTAATAAAAGTTAGTGTGTCAGTAGGATCAATGAAAATTGATCGTTTTGTTCCGTTTGTTTTTTCTTTTAAAAAGCAAAAGAAACAAAAGAAAATAAAAGTGGACAAAAGGTGCGTTCAGACGATGCTACACTACAATATATATATATATATATATATATATATATATATATACATTATATATAATGTATTATAAATTATATATTATATACAATATATATGATATATTATATATAATATATTATATATTAATTGTTATTTATTATATGTTATATAAGACCGGAAGTTACTAATTGATAATCAAATTTTGCGAGCTTTGGCAATTTTTTCTTAATTTTGTATGCCCAAAAATTAGCTGAAACAAAAGAAAATAAAAGGGGACAAAAGGTGCGTTCAGACGATGCTACACTACACCCTTACCCTTTTAGTTAAAATTTTACAATTTAGCAAGATTGCAAAATTTTAATTGTTGTTTAGTGCATTAATATGGTTACTGATATAGGTGGAAAATTTTGTATTGCTTAATCTGCTGAATATATGTGGGTTTTATATTTTGATTTTACAATTCTTAATTATAAAAAAAATTTTAAAAGCTTAAATGTACTTTTTCTTTTAATTTTATGTTATTTATGTTTTACATTATTTCTTAAAACTTACATATGTTAAACAAATTGTTTTTCTTAGTTTTTATACTTTTTTAAAAGATTCTTATGAATTATTTAATTTTTTCCGTTGATATTTAATTCTACATTAACTTTATCTATGCTTACTTCCTCGTATGGGCCTTTGTATGGTGCCTCATATTTTTTCCTATTTTCTACCTTTAATAAAACTAAATCTCCTATATTAATTTCTATACCATTTATCTTACTGTATGATTCTAAGCTTCTATTCCTTTTTGTTACTTCTATAATGCTTCTAGCATTGTTTATTGAATTTCTTAGCCTTATTTTTAATTCCTTAGCATAATTGTCCAAGTCATATACTCTATTATTATTCATCACGTTTTCACCTGGGAGTTCTGGTATTTTACCAAAAATTAATTCGAATGGTGAGTAATTAGTGTCTACGTGAGGTGTAATATTATATGCAAAAGTATAATATGGTATCCACTCATGCCAATTGTCATCGTTAACGAAAGATAAAAAGTATTCATTTAATACCCTATGGTTTCTCTCTACTGTGCCTAAAGTTTCATGATGATATGGTGTTGAAAATTTTTGTTCTATTTTTAATAACGTACAAATTTCCTTCATTAGTTCGTTTACAAATTCAGTACCTCTGTCTGACTTTAAAACCTTGAAAATACCATATTTTAATATCAAATTTTCGATTACACATTTAGCTATTGCTTCTTTATTCTCCATCGGTGCTGCTATTACATATTTAGTCAATTCGCATTGCATTGTTAGTATATATCTGTTATTTTCGGACGGTCTTAATGGTCCGACTGTGTCAATTACTATAGTTTCAAAACTGTTATTTGGCGTGTCTGTGAGACATAACGGTTCTTTTGTATGCCTTATTTGTTTTGCATTTACTGATTTTATTATTTTGTCTTATTTGTTTATTTCTCTGACACAAATCACATTTCGAAACGTATTCTTTTACCATTTTGTACATATTTTTCCATATGTATCTTTGTTTTAATTTTATTAATGTTTTCCTTATTCCAAAATGTCCTCCGCATGGTGTGTTGTGATACAATTTAATTAATTCATATTTTTTGTTGTTATCTTTTATTATTTGAGGATTACTATATAACATTATTGTGACGTCACTTTCTTTACATTTATTTATTTTTTCTTTAAGTTTTTCAATGGATATCCTTTTGAATATTTCGTCGTTCTTTTCTAGTGCGAACTTATCATATTTCGTTCTGCCTAAAACAGAAAGTAGTTTCTCCATCACATTATCTAGATAATCGGGATTTTGGCTACATCTGACGCGCGTTTCATTTAGAACAGAATCATTTTCAATTTTAATTTCTTTTCTTAGTTTTTCAAATATAAATTTAAAATTTCTAGCTAGCTTTATATCATTAATGGATGTACAGTCCCAAATTTTGAGTTGGCCAAACTCATTAAGATCTGTAACACCATCTTGTTTGGATCCATATATTTTATCTTCTTTATTTTTCATATTTTCCTCATTATTTGTTATACTTTTATTTTTCATATTTTCCTCATTATTTCTTATATCTCCTTTATCTTTTTCTTGTTGTATCACTTTCTTGTTCATACTTCTAGTTATCACTAGTGATCTTTTAATTGTTTCATCATTTTTTTCAGGAATCATTTTCCTTAATGTGTTAGAATCTATCTTTATTCTTGACAATGCATCTGCATTAGTATTGTTACTTCCTTTTTTATAAATTATTTCGAAATCGTAATCCGATAATTCTAGGCGAATTCTAGTCAGCTTTGAACTTGGATTTTTCTCTGTGGACATGCATTACCGAATTGTTTGTTAACTTGCATTCGTTTTCCAATTCCAGAGCAAGTTCTGTAGCACTTTGCAAATTATTTGGTCTGGCTGCGTATATTGTTGTCTTGAAATTTTCATTTAGACCCTTTTTAAATGTATCCAAAGCCAATTTATTGTTTAATCGCATTATGACATTCTTTTCTGGTTCCGTTGCATTATTCCCTAATTCGTCTATTCCTAGTTTATTCAATTTGTCTATAATTGCAGTAATTTTATCCCTAAACAAACTTACCGACATTGTCTGGTTTTGAATAACTTCCCAATGCTGTTCTAACGTTTGATGACAATTTAGCGTGATATACATATTGTAAAAAATCAGTTTTGCCCTCGGTTGATAAATTTTTATTAATTATTTCCGCTGTTATTAAAAAGCTATCTAATTCCATATAGTTGCCATCGAATAGTGGAAGTGTTTTCGATGCAGTTTCCAGATTAAACGCTGACATTTTAGAATCTGTTACCAGTATGTCCTGTTTCTTCGTACAATTATATGTTACCTCTTCGTGTATTGAATCAGGTAATTCTATTTCTAAGTTTTTCTCTATTGCTAATTTATAAAGTCTACTTTTCAAATCTAAGAAAAATGCATCAGCCGCTGATTTTTGTGCTGAAGTTAATCTCTGATAATTTACGTTAAAAATAATTCGTACTTCCTCTAACCTTTTCAATAAATTTTGAATATGTAATTCTAAAGTTTCCTCTCTAATAGGTCTGTCTATATTTATGCATTTATGCGAACGATCAAAATCTTCTTTAATTAGTCTGACCTTTGTAATTATTGCTTGCCAATCCATTTATTTTTACTATCATTATACAAAAGTTTACAGTACTTTAAAGTAATAGATTGAAATATTATATTGTAACCGTATCTGTATTATTTCTATTTTGATTATATTTAAGTACATACTTTTTGAAATACTTATTTATTTTAAATGCTATAAACAATATTATAATTACTATAACTAAAGTTATTATATATTCAGGGATTACTTGTTTGCTGTTTTCGGCGTTGCCGTTATTAACAATGTTTTCCTGAATTTCTACTTTACTCTGGGGCTTTCCCATGTCTTTATTGTTATATCCCCAAATTGGGCCTACCATCTAAATGTTAAAAATTTGTTTTTTTTCATTTATTTTTATTTTGATTTTCATAGTATGTAGATAACTCTTTCTCTATTTTTTCTATTTGCACCCAAATATCTGTTGCTATTGTCCAATGTGGTGGTGGGTTTGCATTTATTGTTTGCTGTAATGTAGCCAAATTTCTTCGTAGCCACACTAGCCTACCCCCTCTCTTCCTACGTTTTATCACGACTTTGGGTATCTGTATTAACGCTTCTTCTTTTCTTTTGAGCAATCTGGCTTTGTATTCATTTATTGTTAATTTTTTCGGTCCCTGTTCGGTGATTTTTGCTGCTACGTACTTCGGGATTTCTACATCGGATTTCCCATCTGGTGTATATTCTTCCATTTAAAATTTTTCAAATGCCTGGTTTGGCAGGATCATTAAATTTTGCAGGATTAAATTTTGCAGGATATTAATTTATTTTGCAGGATATTAATTTATTTTACAGGATTAATTTATTTTGCAGGATCTTGGTTTGGCAGGATCTTGGTTTGGCAGGATCTTGGTTTGGCAGGATCTTAGTTTTGCAGGATCTTGGTTTGGCAGGATCTTAGTTTTGCAGGATCTTAGTTTTGCAGGATCGCCATATACTGATTTTATATTTTATCTTATTTGGATATATTATATGGCCGGCGCTAAGGCGCCGCTGGCCAGGATTCGCAGGTTTATATGCAGAATCCCTTATTTTATTAAAACAATGTGCCGATTTAAGGCATGAAATAATTCTATCTTTATTTTTGACTTATACTTTCTTAAATACTATTTTACAAAATATTCTTACACAACTAGTAACCTACATAATCATACATTTAATTCATCAAAAACCCTTTTCACTAATTCAGCAGTTTATTGCAATTGCCAAATATTCAAGCTACAAAGTATTTGTTAGTTTATTAATAAAAGTTAGTGTGTCAGTACGATCAATGAAAATTTATCGTTTTGTTCCGTTTGTTTTTTCTTTTAAAAAGCAAAAGAAACAAAAGAAAATAAAAGGGGACAAAAGGTGCGTTCAGACGATGCTACACTACAATATATATATATATATATATATATATATATATATATATATATGTATATATATATATATATATACATTATATATAATGTATTATAAATTATATATTATATACAATATATATGATATATTATATATAATATATTATATATTAATTGTTATTTATTATATGTTATATAAGACCGGAAGTTACTAATTGATAATAAAATTTTGCGAGCTTTGGCAATTTTTTCTTAATTTTGTATGCCCAAAAATTAGCTGGCGGCCTTCCCGTCAAATTACTTGTTGAATATCACCGATTGATCACAGATTTCACCAATACAATATAACATTGAATATGAGCTATACAAATTATTTATTATTTTGTAATTGTTTTACAAATAATATTGATTTGAAATTCAGTCGTAAAATATAAAAATTGTATTTGCTTAAGAAAAATTAGGAAAAGTGACACCAAATGAGATATTAGGGTTCTTAATTTTTTTTAATTGATTGAATTGCAGAAAATTTAGTTTGAGATAAGGATTTATAACATTTAAATATTAATAAGTTACCATAAGCTTTGAATATATACTGTTTATTCATATTTTCTGGAAATTGATGGAGGATTTCTGATAACTGATTTCTTTAAGTATATATATAAAACAACTCTCTTTTATACAAATTAGTTTATGTTGTAAAAGAAGTTCCATACATAAAAATTTTGTATTTTTCTTAACGATATTCCATATTATTGAAATCATGAAAATATCGCCAAAATTATAATTTCTTTTTTTTTTGCGAGAAATCTCTTTATCTGACAACACTGCTAAGGGCCACTATTACAACTTAAAGTTAGTTAAAAGTAGAATTTTATCGACCGTATAAAAAGTTTTTCATTATTCCAAGTTAAATTTAACTTAGCAGGTAGGACAGAGTTTTCATTAAGTTATCGCACACTTTAGATTAAAGTAAAACCAAAATCCGATAAAATTCAACTTTTAACTAACTTTAAATTGTAACAGAAATGGCCCTAAGAAGGTAAATTTTAAGCGTTAAAATATTACATTAACAAACGAAATGCAATTATAGATACATACAAAATTGTTTATAAGGTTGTCTGGTGACTGTAGGGTGTACATGTGCTATTTTTTAACTTGTAAAATATACACAAATTTGTAGACATAAAAAATTCGCAATCTTTTTAATTCAATTTTCTACGGCAGCATTTAGCTAGTGGTACTCCAACAATAGCAACAAAAATAAAGAACAATCGATAAAAACCATAAAACTTATGCGGACACTCAAAATATATATAAAATAAAACATTAAATATAAATATATATATATATAAATATATATATAATTTCTGGATGATTTATGTATATAAAACACCAGCACACACTTCAACGCTCTGCAATATATCGAATAGAGACAATATTGTTATAAATAAGCCGTAGAGTACAATTAATGCATGAGTGTATGTGTGTCAGTAACATAAAGATTTTAAAGATTTATTTGTTGTTTTCCTCTTAGCCTTCCTTCTTCTCAATTCAATTATTACTGACCATTCAACTTTCACTTTCTTGCGAAATAATAATAAATAAACCAACACAACATACTTATAAACATGCATATAAAATGTAAGAGATAGTGTTAGTGTGTGTGTGTGTGTGAGTATATGGCACACGCATTTTTTTTATCTTAGAGACAATGCTCTGATAACTGTTAAAACAATTTACCTACTTACACATATTCTCACTCTCAGTTGAGTGTAACAATTATGGCGCCACTGTTATTCATTTTACATAAACAACAACAAAAACAGCAAAACTAGTCACCACTACTATGGAGTTTAAAAAAATAATAAAGCACAGAGAGGAAAATTTAATACATAACAGTCATTTAAAGCTGCACAAGATATTAAAATTTTTTTTTTAAATCTTAAAAGGAAAAGTTTATAAATTATGAATTATCAAACGATAAGGGTGAGTGTCACCTTCCAAGCTAAGGTTGTGTGCCCAGTTTACTAAGAAGCAGATAAGTAAAAGAACGTACAATAAAATAAATTAATTTCAGTAGGTGTGGCCACGCCCACTTATATTAAATTTAGTTTATATAATCTCAAAGTGCTCGCAAGTGTTTCCAAAGTTTCTTGGGATTTGTATGAATAGAAGCACAATTTTTTTTAATAATAGGCGTGTCCCGTTCTTTTTTCTGAATGTAATGTCGCAACATTTTCAGAGCTCAGGTGGTGTACCAAACTTAGTAAGAATTGATTAAGTAGAGGCGCGTGTAATGTAATATTTAATTTATTTTAATACGCGTGTTCTCACAGACTTTTGTAAACCGGAAATTTTGTAAATACAAGAGCTCGAATAGCGTGTAAAGTTACGTAGCAATCTGATCAATATAATTATATACAATTATGGTTACAAAAAACTAATTTTTAAAATCAAATAACGAACATAAAAATTCAACTAAATTGAAAATCGCTTTCTTGGAAGTTGGTTAGAAAATAAGACAATTTCAGGATAAATGCAGAAAAAAATTCTTTTTGTCAAAACCAAAGAGGGAATTAAATTAAACATTGTAAATTAAGAATTATTTAAATTGAAGATAACCTTTTAAGAAAAAATATTTTTATCTTCTATATATATTTTTTCAGTTTTTATATTATTAAAATTGAAGAAAATCTTTGAATCTTTTTATCTTGCATGTATGTTTTTCAGAGCTTACGTTGTTCAAAAAATTTTATAGAAAAAATATTTTTATCTTCTGCATATATTTTTCTGTTTTTACATTATTCAAATTGGAAAAATGCTTTATATAATATAATAAATAAAAGCTTTTAAGTAAAACTACTTGTATCTTCAAACCGAATCGAAATCAAATCAAATTGCAGAAAAGCCTTGAAGCTTTAAAAAAAATCCTTGTATCTTTTATATATTTTTTCTGTTTTACATTATTCAAATTGAAGAAAAGTTTTTAAGAAAACATTTTTTATCTTCTTTATATATATTTTCTGTTTTTACATTAATCGAATTGAAAAAAAAGCTTAATATAGTACAGTAAATAAAAGCTTTAAAAGTAACTAACTAACTAACTACTTTTATTTTCTGTATATATTTTTCTGTTTTTACATTTTTTAAATTAAAGAAAAGCTTTTAAGAAAAAATATTTTTATCTTCTACTTAAATTATTTTCAGTTTTTACAATATTCAAATTAAGGAAAAGCTTTAAAAGAAAAGTTTATTAGAAACCCCATTTTTATCTTTTATAAAATTCTTTGCAGCTTTCACATTATTCAGATAAAGAAAAAGCTTTAAAGCCTTAAAAGAACAGCTGTTAAAAAAATAATATTTATATATTTTTCTTCTGCCTTAACATTATTCAAATTGATGAAAAGATTCAAAGCTTCAAAAGAAAAGCTTTTAAAAGCGCATTTTTATCTTCTCTATATTATTTTTCAGAGCTTACATTAGTCAAATTAAAGAAAAGCCTTAAAGCTTTAAAAGAAAATATTTTAACAAAAATTTTATATTCTCATTAATTTTTTTTTCAGTTTTCACATTGTTAAAATTTAAGAAATGCTTTAAAGCCTTAAGAGAAAAGCTTTTAAGAAAAAATATTTTTATTGAATTGAAGAAAAGCCTTTAAGCAAAACTACTTTAATCATCTATATATTTTTTTTAGTTTACACATTATTAAATTGAAGAAAAGCTTTAAAAAATATATTTTTTATCTTCGGTGTATATTTTTCTGTTCTTACATTATTCAAATTGAAGAAAAGCTTTTAAGAAAAAACATATTTATCATCTATATATAATTTTTTTTTCTATTTTTACAGTATACAAATTGAAGAAAAGCTTTAAAAGAAAAACTCTTAATATATTTTCTTAGAAAAAAATATGTGTATCTTCTATATATTTTTTTCTGTTATTGCAAAACAAGCAATTATTTTTTTTGCCACTGTAAAACAAATAAAAAACTCCTACAAATATACACGGCCATATATCATATTATATAGGGACATGTTTGAACATGTTCTTGTTGTATGTATGTACGTACGTGTATATGTTCTGTTAAGTCGTACATACACAATCAATGAAGCAAATAAGTGAATTTCTATGTTCAGCAGTAATGCATGGGCTTTAAAGACTATGTGGGTTACAAATGTAATTTTAAGTAAGTAAGTGTGTGCATGTGTGTGTATATATTTATTTCTCTTGAACCTTCTCAATTTATCTGTTCGAGTTGTAAATTTTTTACGCCTTCTAGTTACTTTTTTTTCCTCTCTTCTATATTTTACACACTTTAAAGCGTTCGTTCCATGATGCTTGATATTATCGCAAACTATAAACAATAAATATTTCATATAAATTGTTTGCGGTTGATTTAGTACTCAAGCGTTTGTTTATTTCCCACAGAGTGAGTATTTTTTTGTAAAAGGCATGAAGGCTGAAAAGGATATGGTGGGAATGCTTAATGTAGATCAACTGAAGTTCATAATTTTATTTAAAAGAAGAAAAAAAAGTGCCTAAATGCGTATGTGGAAAATGTTATATATCCGCAACCATAAACAAATTTTTTGACTTTGATTATCAGTAAAAAAAGGAAGTATAAACACATTTTTCACACACTTTCTCCTGCAAAATTTTTCATTTCGCTTAGCTGATAACGGATTCCCCCTAAATGGCCATGAATTAACGCTTGAAATTCTATGTAATACATTAAGAGTATGGGTAAGAAAAAAATTTTTACTTCGCTATTAGTCATTCTAGATGAAATATTTTTGTTAAAATAGCAACAACAAAAAAAAATCAAAAACAATTTCTTTAGACACTTTTTGTGCTAAATAATTGCTTATACTGACTGCTTACAGCAGCAATACTGAAGCAGGGTATATTCGTAACTTCTTCCCTGAAGAATAATAAATTTTTTCCTTTAAAACTAATTTATCGGAAAAATATGTAGACAAGTTTCTTCGAGATTAATAATAGCTCTCTACAAGATTACATTTTTATTAACGAAATGGGAGCTTTATATAAAATTTCACAATTCAAACTTTTTCCCTCAGAATATCAACAAAAAATATCATTATATGTTTTAATATTAACCATGGCTTTTTTATATAAAATTAAAGTTTTCACACATGTCTTGAAGAATAGAAAACTCTTACGGATATAGACCTTGGTTGAACAAAAAAAAAAAAACCAGCCAACATTTTTCATACATTAAAGACTAAACATAAAAAGAAATATACCTTGATATATCTGAGAACAAATTTATTACTTTTGCCAACAAAACATTCCATGAAATAGAAGAACTATTGGTACAATTCTATAAAAGAAAAAATCACACTGTCAATAACTTTTCCATATAAAAATTATTTAGACTTTACGATAATATTTCTTTTTTTGCATAAAGTATAAATATTCTCTACGAAATTTCAAATATTGATTATTTATCGATAAATTTTGTTTGGATAGTAAAATTATTGACAAGTTTTCAATATATGTAAATGTAAAATCTTTTACAAAATGTAAATTTTTTGATAAGTTTGATATAGAATAGTATAGTTATCAATAACTTTTCTCTAGGAAAGTTAACTCGTCCATATTTTTCTCTATAAAAGTAGAAAGATAGATACATTTTCTAACGAAAATGTACAAAACACGTCTCAGCAAATTGAAATACGATGAATCCAAACAATTCACGTATTCCATTTGCAAGAAAGTTTCGTATATAAGGCAGAAATCTACATCAACTGACACCACACACAGTGGCCCAACACAGAAGAACGCTGATGATGAAGGCTTAGTGGCCTTTGAAAACGGCTGGCTGTTCCGTTTAACTATGTGTTGTCAGAATATTTACAACTAGGTTAGATGTTATTTTTTCATTAATAATTATCACATGTAATTTGGCTTAAAAAGCATTACGAACTTTAGCCCGTTCAAATCATAAATATAGAAACAAATTAAGTTCGAAAAATAATAATTTAAATTAACTGAAAAATAAAATTGTAAAATTATTTTTTTCATAGAAAAGTTATGCTTTTCATTATATTTCTATAGAGAAATAATTTTATAAATACAATTTCTATCAAAACATATTATTTGAAAATTTTCTGTACAACAACAAGTAACATATATTTTCTATAAAAAGCAGATTTTCCACAAAAAAAAATTCATATTTTCTATATAAAAAAGCAGTTCTTCAAAAAAGCAGATTTTCTAACAGCCTTTCTATAAAAAGTAGTTTTTCAAAAAAAAACAGCTTTTCTGAAAAGACCAGCTCTTCTATAATAAAAAAAACCAGATTTTCTACAAAAAAATTCAGCTTTTCTTAAAAAAAAATACATTTTCTATAAAAAAGCAGCTTTTCTATATAATAGAAGTTTTTCAAAAAAGCAGCTTTTCTAAAAAGAGCAGCTTTTCTATATAAAAAAGCAGTTTTTAAAAAAAGCAGCTTGTCTAAAAAAACAGTCTTTCTATAAAAAAGCAGGTATTCTATAAGAAAAAGCAGTTTTTCTAAAAAGAGCAGTTTTTCTAAAAAGAGCACCTTTTCTAAAAAGAACAGCTTTTCCATAAAAAAAGCAGATTTTCTACAAAAAAAAATTGCTTTTCTATAAAAAAGCAGCTTTTCTTTAAAAAGCAGCTTTATTAAATAAAAAGCATTCTATAAAACTGTAGTTTTTCAAAAAAAGCAGTTTTTCTAACAGGAGCAGCTTTTCTATAAAAAAAATCAGTTTTTCTACAAAAAAAGCAGCTTTTCTAAATAAAAAGAATTCCTTGAAAAAAGCAGCTTTCTATAAAAAAACGGATTTTTTAAAAGAAGTAGTTTTTCCATCAAAAAAACTGATTTTTTATAAAAAATTCAGCTTTTCTATAAAAAAGAATCAGCTTTTCTATAAAAACAATTTTATCGATAACATTTCCATAAAAAATTTAAATATTCGTTAACTTTTCTTTGTTAAAGTAAAATAATCGATTACACACAAAAAAACAACTTTTATTAAAAAAAGCTATAGAAAATATTTCAATGTTATTAATAACTTGTCTATAGAAAAGATGAGTTACCGATTACTTTTTTTAAGAAAAGTAATGTTCTCGATTACTTTTCTAAAGAAAAGTAAGTTTATTGATTAATTTTCTGAAGAAATGTAAATTTATTGATTACTTTTCTATAGATCGATTTTTATAGAAAAGTTTAAAGCAAAGTTCTTAAAAAATTTTCTAAAAATTTACTTCAATTTTTTAATGAAAATATGTCGATAACTGTAGAACAATTTTTAGCAAATGAAAGTCTATTGATTTTATAAATCGGCAGATACATAGATTTAATTTATCAATTGAAATTTCCTTAGAATAATAAATTATCGATAATTTTTTTTTAGCGTAAACTCTTTGGGGCAATCAAAATAATAAAGTTGCCAATAGCTTTTCTTTGGAATAGTAAATTATCAATAACTTTCTCATAACAGAGAAAGAGAGATAATCATCAATAGCTTTTGTAAGGGAAAAGTTCAGTTTTGCATAAATTTTATATAGAACCATAAAAATATTGCTCATCGAAAATTTATCGATTAATGTATTATAGAGAAGAAGAAAAATATTGCAAGCTCTTCTGCAGAAAATTAATTTTATTGATAACTTTATATTGTAATTGAAAGCTTATTTGTTTGAAAATAAATTAGCGATGAGTTGTTAACAAAAAAAAATAAAACAATGGCCTTCTGTATAAAAATAAAATTATCGATAACATTTTTATACAAAAGTAAAAATCGGTAAGTGTTTCATTAAAAAGTATGGTAAATGAAGGGATTTCTGTAGGAAAACAAGTTATCGATAAGTTAGGCAAATCTTTCGATAATTTCTTTGGAAGCTAATATTATCGATAATTCTTCCAGAGAAAAATTAAGTTATCGAAATTTTTTTGTTAACAAGTAGAACTATCTTCAAATATTGTATAAATGGAGTTATCTTGATTTTTTTCTTGAGCAATTTAAAGTTCTTGTTATCGTCATTTCTTCTATAGCAAACTTATTACCGATAACTTGTTTATTAAAAGGTAAAGTTAAAATTATAGATAATTTTTTCGCAAAAAAGCTAATTTTTTCTATAGAAAAATTATATTATCAGATTTTTCTTGAGGATTCTTATATACTATTAAAAATTTCTATTTTCAAGATGCAAGCGTTCATTTAAAACTTAAGTAAACTTGGGAAAAAAATCTTATCCATTTAGTCTTACACACATAATGACTTAAAACCTGTAAAAAAAGAATAAAAAAATTTCTCCTTGAAAACAAAGATAATAAATATTAATATCATTTTCCATAAAACCAACTACTAATACTCGTATGTTTGGCAAAGCTCACCTACATACAACGTATAGACAAAATATATAGAAGAAAAATCTATATCGAGAACATTATCAACAAACAACTTAAATAATATTTCATTATAACAACTACAACATTGTTGTGCTTTATAAGATATTTTGGTTATAACGAGAAAGTATTTTCTTCAACCTTTAGTAGCACACAACCACACAGACACATATGTATGTACATGCAAACATATGCCTTTTCTTTTTGCTCTAGTAGTCCTCTTATTGACTTCAATGCTTACTTTAGATTGTTTAACATGATGGCAACAAATTTTCTAACAACAATATATTTTGATTTGCCACTTTTCTGTTTCGATAGTGGGTGAATGAAGGAAGGGGATTTTTTTTTGCTACGGAGTTTTTACTTAAATATTTTAAGGCTTTAAACTGTTCGAGTACTTTCTAGTAGAGAAATTGAACTCGTAAGACAATGTACCCAGCAGTCCTGATGGTATTTATTGGTATTTTGCTTTATTGTACTTTTTTAGTTTAGAATCAAGCTTTGAGTTTGTAAAGAGTATTTTTGGTTAATGTTCTTAGTGTTGACTTATTTACTTTTAACTAATAGTTTAGCAATATCTTTCAAATAACTTTATTTCTGTTTAATTTTCAATTTACAGTTTATACTGATATAATTAAATTTTAGCTAATAATTAATTTTTTAATGTTTTCCAAAATATCCTTAAGGTACGGTTATATTTGTCACAACCACTAAATACTAATGAAAATGTCACTGAGTCCAATATTATTAGAAACTGTTTTTCTAAAACATTATTTTTTTTTTTTTTTGATATTGAAATATAAATTGATCGATAACTTTTCCTCAAAAAATAGAAGTTTTGAAAAGTAAAATTATCGATAAATTTTCCCCGGAGAAATAAAATTATCGATAAATTTTTATAAGAAAAGAAAGGTTGTCTATAAAAAGTAAGGAAATTCATCTCACTTTAATTAGAGTTATTGATAACTGTTTTTGCAAAAACTAAAGTTATCGCTAATTTCTTTTTCTTCTTAAAAAAAATATCGAGCCTTATTTGCGATTAAATCGAGAAGGTATTTTTTTGTTAATATTATAATATCTTTTTGTACGTAAATTGTCGCGTACGATAAAATTTTACAGCCCGTATTTTTAAAGTTATCAACAGTTTTGACATTTTAATAATTATGAAATATGGGTGGTAGCCCCATAAAATTTTAATTTGAATAAAAAAATTTATTCTATATTTATGATTTTATTTTCGATAGCATGTAGCTTACGATAAAATCGAAAAATGGCTCGATATAGTTGTCGATGTCTTTGGAAAAAAGTAATTTTTTAGATAAAAGTTTTTTAGAAAAGTAAATTAATCGATAGCTTTTTTTATTATAAAATGTTTTCTATACTTACATATATTCATTGAAATATAAAGTTATCGATTTCCTTGAAAAAGTACAGCTATCGATAACTTTTCCTTACGAAAATAAATTTATCGATAGATTTTTTACAAAAAGGAAAGTTATCTATAAAAATTAAAGAAATTTATATTTTCATAAGCAGAGACTTAAAAAACTAAAGTTTTTGCTAATTTTTTTAGGAAAATATAGGTATCGATAACTTAACAGTGTTCAAAAATTCATATGCTTTTTATTAGAGTTATCGATCACTGTTTTTAAGAAAATATAAATATCGATAACTTTAAAAAAATTAGTTTTATAAATAAATTTTTTAGAAAAGTAAATAAATCATTAGTTTTTCTATTATTAAAAACTATTTTTCGTTGCTAATTTTTTTTGTTGAAATATAAAGTTATCGATAACTGTTTCCTGACAGAGTGAAGTTATCGAGAAGTATTGAAGAGTAGAGTTATCGATAGCTTATTCTTGCAAAAGTAAAGTTATTAATTACTTTTCTTGGAGAAGTGTGGTTAGCGATAACTTTTTTTAAAAAACGAGAGTTATCTATATTGTCGATAATTGTTTTTACAAAAAATAAAGTCATCTCTAGTATTTTTTTAATTAAATATAGTAATCGATTACTTTTCTAATCGATAGAGTAAAGAAATTTGTGCATATTTTAAGTAGATGTATCGTTAATGGTTTTTAAGAAAATTAATTAAATTTATAGAAACTTAAAGCTATCGATAACTTAAAAAAAGTCAATTTACTATTACATTTTTTTTCATAATAGCTTTTTGTTTTAGAAACTGCTTTATGTTACTAATATTGTTTTGTTGAAAGATGAAGTTATCGACAACCGTTACTTGAAGGATTGAAGTTACCAATAAATATTAAAAAGTATAGTTATCGCTAGATTTTCCTTGAAAAATTTAAGTTATCAACAACTTTTTCAAGAAAATAAAATTATCGATAACTTTTTTTTTTGAAAAAAGGCTAATATATATAATTTTTTTAGAAAAGTCAAGTTATCGATAGCATTGAAAAAATTTTATATATTTTATTTAAAAAAGAAAAGTAAAAAATAAAATTAAAGTTGTCAATAACTTTTTCTTAAAAAAATATAGTTACCGATTACAATTAAAGTATAATAAAGTGATCGATAACTTAAAAAATTTAAATTTTTATGAATTATTTTAGAAAAGAAAATGTATCGAAAGCTTGTTTGAAAGAAAAGTAAAACTATACATTACTTTTTGTATAAAAGTAAATTCAGATTACAGTTTGCTTTATAGTCGTTATGTTCTGAGATACTGCAGGGCTTTTATTGCCGTCGTCCTGATATATTTTTGGAGCTGTATCAGCACCACTCACACTTCATATTTTCACTGCTGGTAAATTTTATTTTATTTTAAATGCCGTCATCGTTGTCATCTATACTTTTTACTGCTGATGACTTCTTCAAACAATTTTTTCTGCACAAAAAGGAAGGAATTTCTTTTTAGATATAAATATATAAAATTATAAATTGTTATATGATGAAACATAAAGTTTATTAAGGGGGCAACTTTAAAAAAATTCAGGTTAACTGAAAATTTTAAATCGATTTAAGAATCTCAGAGGTTTTTTGTATTACGTAAAATTAGTGTATTTTTATTTAGACCACAATAATTAACACTAAAATTTATAAAAATTAAAATTAACGGGTGGTTCATCAGTTAATGCAATTTTGACTATGTAATTTTGACAATTTGGAAACCGTAAGAGGTAAACTTTTGAAATTTTCAAAAACGGTAAAACTAAAAAATACGAAAATTATAAAATCGCCAAAACCAAAACAAATCGCCGAAAATTTAAAAAAAATCGCCAAAATGAAAAAATCGCCAAAATTAAAAAATATTTCTAGCATTAAAATAAATCGCCAAATTCGAAAAAACCATCCATATGAAAAAAATCGCCAAAATGAAAAAAGCGACATAAACCGAAAAAAATCGCCAAAACGCGAAAAAGACGCCAATAACAATATAATTGTTAATATGAAAAAAATCGCCAAATTGAAAGAACGCCAAAACCCGAAAAAAATCGCCAAAATGAGAAAAAAATGTCAAAACTAAAAAAGCGCCTAAATGAAAAAAATTCGTTAAATTGAAGAAACGCCAGAATGAAAAAAGCGCCATAAAACAAAAAAAAATCGCCAAAACGAGAAAAAAATTTCAAAACTGAAAAAATTTTTAAAATTAAAAAAAACTCCAAAAACCGAAAAAATCACAAAAATCCAAAAAAAAAATCACCTAAATCGCCAAAAATTAAAAAAATCAAAATCGCCAAAATTAAAAAAATTTCAAAAACGATAAAAATGCCAAAACTATATTTTATATAGGCTAAAGTTTGTATTTAATTACATATTTCGTGTCCGTACGGAACCCTTCGTGCGCGGGTCAAAGTCGCACTTCACTAAATTTATTTTTATTATGTTTATATTTTTGTTTTATTTGATGCGAATCCCCCTTATTTTTAATACGGTTATTTAATTTTGTTTGCTGCTGTGACTTGTATTTATGTTATGTCGTGAATGTAATCCTGTGTGCTTCTTATAAATTAAAAGGGGGTCTAAACTAAGGAAAAATTTATTGTATACAAAATGTTGTAATAAGTTTAAGATTTGTCTCCCATAATTCTTATGAAAAGAGCTAACAGTTCGACCAATTCGTAAAGTATGATTGATTTTTTTAGATCCATGTGTATTGAACTCCAAAATTTTCCTGGTTACGAAATAATTTAGTTGAACCCTAATAAACATTTACTTGTATACACAAGCAGTTACTTGTATAATAGTTATTACATAACAAGTGCTTGTAGAACATGTGTATTTTATTGGTAATACCTGATTATTTGTGTATGAAGTTTAAAGTAATTTTGACATAAAGTATACTTTTTATCAGCCACAACCTTAAACATCAAATAACGATTTGAAAGATATGTATTAAGGAGATTTTATTGCTTAAACTTTGTGTGTATATATTTACTTTATTTTTTATTATAGTTTAAACACAATAACAAGTTATTTTGAGAAAGTAAATTAACTGCTGTTATTGAAAACTTTTGAAAAGTATTGGTTAAACGTTTAAGGGGTTTGATATTGCTTAACAAGCATCAAGTTTATTTAGTTAGACTACACATTATTTATTTATGAAATATATAAAATATGATCAAAGCAGTTTAAATAAAGTTGCTTAAGTAATGATAAATATTTAAGTTAAACTGTACATTGACTAGAGGCAAATTTCAGGTTATTTGAAGATACTAGATACAAATAGTTTAAATATTTATTTATTTTTTTCTTTAACTCTAAAGTTTAGATAATTTGCAAAGAGTTGCTAAAGCCTTTAAAAGCATAAGATAAATATTAATATATTTATAAATATTAACTGCCATCAAAGAAAGGCAAAGGAGTAAACGTAAGCATCATTGATAATTGAGTTTTGCCAACTGAGGCGTATGATTAATTTTTTGCTTATTAAAAAAGTTGCTCATACGCTTGAGTGATTGATTGATTGTTGGTGATGAAACTGAACTGAACTGTTAACAGTTATTTCAAATTTATAATAAATGCATAAACAATAGTAAAACTTTTTTATTTACAAATATTTGTTGAATTAAAAAAAAATACTTATTATTATTATTAAATAAATATTTTATTAAAAATATTTAAAACAAATTTTTTTATATCAAAACGTTTGATAATTTCTTAAAAGTGTTATCCACGAGCAGTGTTGCCAGGAGTAGGGGAAAATCCCTAGATGTAGGTATTTTGGATACTAAAATCGAAACGTAGGGAAAATCGTACAGATTTTTTTATATTCTCCAAAATGTAGGGATTTTTTCGTCATGTCGCATTATTTATGAAATAAATGCAATCATAACATTTTATTAGTAATTAATCGTTTCTTTTTCAAAACGGTTCTTTACGTTTAAATCGCTTAAAAATATATTTCCAGAGTTGTTTGTGGTTTAAAAAGTTGGCGACACTAATGTACATATATATGTATATGCCAAGACGATGGTGTCAAGCCTATAATAACAAAATCTGCTCTAGTACTATATTGCAATGAAAATTTACAAATCGAACTTCTTACAAATTTTATTGCAATTAAATTTGACAAGCCAAACTTCCTAAAAAAAGCAGCTGTTAACTTAACACCACCTGGTACATGAGATCGCCTTGGTATAGGCTTTTTCTAATATATCATTCATTTATACTTTAATTAAATGAAAATTCTGATATTTAAACTAGTTCAATGGAATTACATACATACATATGTATATTAATTTTAAAACAACCCGTTTTTGTACCTAAATTTAATTTCTCCTTTAAAATTTTATTTAAAAAGAACTATTCCTATTAAGTTTTACAAAAACCTTATGTTTGCTTTAATTGAATTTAATAACATTAGTACATATTTGTGTATTATTCTTTTTGTTTAGTTTTTTTACTTATTTTTTTATCAAAGCTTTAATAAACATATATATTATTTTACAACTAATAGTTTTCTTCTATTTTAATGGCAAAAATGCGTAGGGATTTTGTAGGGGAAATTTCTTCAACGTATAGGACATCTGCTGGCAACACTGTCCACGAATTAGTCTTTAAAAAGTAAATTTTTTAAGGTGTTTTCTTATGATACTTTTGTAAGAGTTGCTTGTTTTTATATGATACTTTATTGAAAGTTTTTTTTACTAGAAATTGGCTTTTTAAAAAGAGAATTTAATAAAAGGTACTTTTCTTAAAAGTGGTTTTTAAGGTGTGTTTGAAAACATACTTTTGAAGGATGATTTTTAAAAACAATACTTTTTTAAACGTATTTTTTTCAAATATACTTTTATAAAAGGTAGTTTTTAAATGATACTTTTAATTAGGTACTTTTAAAATGGTACTTTTTTAGAAAGGTACTTTAAAAAAACATTTTAAAAATGTACTTATTTTGAAACATTATTTTTAAAAAGATACTTATTTAAAAGATACTTTTTTTAAAATATACTTGTTTAAAAGGTACTTTCTTAAAATGTACTTGTAGGAAATGTACTTTTCTGAAAAGATACTTTTAGAAAAGGTACCTTTTTAAAATGCAATTGCTTAAAATGTGCTTTTTTAAAAACTACTTTTTAAAAACTACTTATAAATGGTACTTTTTTAAATGTACTCGTATATTTTTAAAAGATGCCTTATAAAAAGTTTCCTTTTTACAATGTCCTTTATCAGGGTTCCGTACACCTAAGTTGAAAAGGAAACCTATTGTTTTCGCTACGCTGTCCGTCTGTCCATCATAGGCTATTTTTTCAGGAACCGTAATAGCTACGGACCTGAAATTTGGACGCCAAATTTTGTTTCGCCAAAACGAAAAAAATCGCCAAAATTAAAAAAAAAAATTCTAACACTACAATAAATCGCCAAATTCGAATTAACCACCCAAATGAAATAAATCGCAAAAATTAAAAAAGACTCCAAAAACCGAATAAAATTTGCCAAAGCTCGAAAAAGGCGCAAAAACTGAAAAAATTGTACATGGAAAAAATCGCCAAAATGAAAAAAACGCCATAAACCGAAAAAATATCCAAAATGAGAAAAAAGTGTCAAAACTAAAAAAACGCCTAAATGACAAAAGTCGCCAAAATGGAAAAATGCCAACAACCGAAAAAATCGTTATAACAAAAAAAAATCGCCTAAATTAAAAAAAGTCGCAAAAATTAAAAAAAAATTGCCAAATAAAAAAAAAGCCAAACCGAAAAAAAATCGCCTATATGAAGAAAAAACCGCCAATATAAAAAAAATCGCAAAAATGAAAAAAACGTCAAAAACAAAAAAAAATCGCCAAAAACCAGAAAAAAGTGCTAAAACTAAAAAAGCGCCAAAACTTAAAAAAAAAATTGCCAAAACCAAACGTTTTTAAAATGAATTTTTTTAAACTTACATTTTTAAAAGGTTCTTTTTTAAGTAAAACTTATGGAGTTAATTTTATAACAAGCATGTTTAACTTCCCGCTATCAAAAATTCCAAGTTACTGATTTTTATCAAATCTTCACGTTTGGAGGACATAAGAACATATTATTCCAATTTTTACAGTGATATCCCTATAACGGCATGTGTGTGCTTCTGTGCGTGTTGTTGATGTTGGTATGGATTTCTCTGCAAACCACTATAAACCATTTTTAAAACATTGGCATTCACTTAGATTTTGTGTTCGGTGGATTTTGATTATTTTTGAAGACAATGTTTTCGAAAATAATATTGTCGCAAAATAATGTTAGCGAAATTAATATTCTTTAAATAAACTTTAAACAAATAAAGTGTTACAATCCAAAATGTAAGCAGTAATTAACAAAAAAATCAATTGATTTCGTTGCAAGATATTGTTAAATTTTTTTTAAAGCGCTTTATTTAAATTAATCGCAAAAATTTTTGTATAATTGATTTTCAGGATTAAATCTTTTTATTTGGAAATGTACACTGGAACACTGGAAATTTTGTCTTAACTGGTTAAAAAAAAAATCCAAAGGTATCGTTTTCCAGAGTTTTGAAAAAAAAAAAATCTTTATATTATTCCAAAAATCTATGGATTTTCAGCGCTTTGAGCTTGAAATGAGTTCGAAGTTTTAAGGTGGCGTATGTTGTTAAATGTGAATTGGCACAATAGTTTAAATAAACCATAAGCAATTAGGCAAATATACCTTTAACAGCAATAACTGCAAAAAAAAAGGTTAACCGATACATTTTCTGGATCTCATTTTTGTTGGACGAAAATTGATTATTTACGATTGAAAATAATCAATTTTGGTTCAAAAATCAAGTACAAAAATTATATCGCTTAAGCCTTCTTTTGGCGGTTATGGCACGATAAGACCTCCATGAACTATCGAAGTTCGGAAGTCAGTATTGGAAGACAGTTTGTTATTTCAAAAAAAAACTCCAGGACCTTCCAGTATAAAGCAAGATTTCGTTAATTTTATATCAAAATTATTTATTGGCTTGCTTATAGTTATTTATTTAACGTCATAAAAAAGATTCACATAAATGTTTAATAAAAAAAATAGTTTTATTTAACAAACTTGCATTAAATTTTGTTTTTAAAACTGTTTGTAAATCAAAGATATCCTTTAATATTTCTTTAAAATATGCGCAGACAAGCCTTTCAATACAACAGTTGTATAAATGTATTTTGAATAAAGTCTATTATTTTTGCAAAAATAATCAATGAATTCATAATAATATGAATACAAACCACAAAACAAAAGGTCAGACAATAATGGAATTAATGTATTCCGGTAAAGTTTTCACATTCGTTATGCAAGTGAATTGGTAGTTCTTTTAGCAAGTAAAAATTTTCATAATAGAAAATTTAAAGTAGCTTTTGGATTTACAGCCAGGCACATAAAAATTCAATACAAAAATACATAATGAGAAATTCAAATTATAAAAAAAATAAAACCAATTCATACAAAGCAGCATAAAACTAATAAAAGCAAATAGTTTAGTGGGGAGCTTGGAAATGCTTAAAAATATTTGCCAACAAATATTTGTGATTTTTTTTTGCAAAACAAAAATATATAATTTTCTGTATCAAACTATTGTTCTTTATTATTATTTGTTTTTTTACACAAACTTTCTAACCCCAAATCAACAAAAAAAATATAATAGCTGCATGTTATGTTCGTTGATGATTACGAGTGATAATGATGATTATTCATTTGAATTTTTTATGATTTTTATTTATGATTTTGTTGTGTTTTTTGTTTCTGTTTCGCTTTGATTTGGCTCTCAAGCTTTTGATAACCTTTTTTGATTGTAATGAAATAAAATAAAAAACAAGGGAGAAAGTTTGGCAAAATACATAACAGAAATTCCCAATAAAATAATCTCAAGGTTTGTCTTATTGTTAATTTTTTTTCAAAATGTCTGCCAGCCTTAAAGATTAGGCAAATAAGTAAATTATTGCAAATTAAAGTTTATTTTCAACAAAGAAAAATCAAGATAGCAATTAAATCTATAAGGTTCACGCAACACTAAATTCGAATTTAAATTTTATGAATTTTTTCATTTAATTTTGCATACAGAAATTTTGTTCGAATTTTCGAATAATATGTTTTTCCCCATATTTTCATAAAAACAAACTCCAAAATTTAATTTTATCGAACTTTTAATTTTTTCAATACTTTCACATTTTTTATAAAAACAAGTATGACGCGCTATTCGAAGTTTAATTTAAATGCCCTATTGTTTGAATAATTTAATTTAAATTTTTCGAAGAAATTTTCTTATTTTCATTTTTTTCATTAGTTTCATATTTTGCATAAAAACAAAGTGACATGTAGTTCGAAAAGCATGTCCAAATTTCTAACATGCCCATTTTTCATAACCTTTTATATACCGACATTGTTTTAGAATTTTCGAACAAAGTATATTTTTCTATATACGAGTACATATACATATGTTACACTACAAGAGATGCCTTCAAAATAAATTTTATATAATTTTTATCTCGTAGTGTAAATACATACACATATGTATAATTATCACATATAAAATTTATGTCAAAATTTCGAACATGATTTTTTTTTTAACAGTTTCATATTTTAAATATCAATAAAGTGACATGTAGTTCGAAGTTTATTTGGAATTTTCTACGATATAATTTTTTCTTATTTTCGAATTTTCGAACATGGTATTTTTTCAAAACATACACATTTTTTACATAAAAAGAGATGTCTAAAACAACTTGAAATTTACTTTTATATATATTTGATCCGTAAGCGTTCATATTTATTACCTTTAAAATTTCTTTCGAATTTTCGAACATAGATTATTGTGCAGAAGTTTCTTAGTTTACTTAAAAACTAAGTGACATGCAGTTTGAAATGTATCTCGAATTTTCGAAGACATCATTTTTCTTATTTTCGAATTTTCGAACAAGATTTTTTTAAATATATATGTACATTTGTTACATAATAAGAGATGTCTGAAATAACTTGAAATATAATTTTATATATTTTTGATATGCTAGCGCTCATATTTATTACCTTTAAAATTTATTTCGAATTTTCGAAAATAGATTTTTGTGCAGCAGTTTCATAGTTTACTTAAAAACTAAGTTAAATGTAGTTTGAAATACGTCTCAAATTAACAAAGACATAATTTTTCTGATGTTCGAATTTTCGAACAAGATATTTTTTGCCAAATTTTCATAAAAACAAACTAGACACTTAATTTTGGGGGTTCCGTTTGGAAATGGTTTTCGAATTTTCTTAGGTTTAGCTAAAAAATCATCATCTTAATGGTTGGCGGCAAATGCAACTTCTGTATTCGTCACGTGCGAATGTCTTAGTTTATTGCAATTATATTTAAAATGAAAAATTCTTGAAAATTAAATTAATCATTCATTCTAGAAATTATTTAAAGCTACAAGTTACGCTAATTGTCAGAATAAAAATCCGTTTCATATTCACAACTTTTAACTTTAATTGTGTACAGCGGTCATGTTCGACATCACGGAAATACTCATATGTACAAACTACTGACGTATATGAAAGTGACAGTATGTATTTATGCTACAACATTAGCTGTTTATAATGTAGCTTCTGCCGTCGCTGTCAATGTAATTCAGTAGCAGTCAACAGCATTTGTAGTTGTGCCGTTTTAAATAAAGCCTGATGTTGTGTATGTGTTTAATGCCTTGTGTTGTCTTGTCTTTAAATAAAATTTCGAACAAATCTGGTTTTTAATGAATTCATTAAAATAAATAACCTGTAATTAATTTAATTTCTAAAACATTCCTTAACGCTTGTCTAAACAATCTCTTCGTCCTTGTAATCAATTCAAAAACAAGATTTTATGTGCAAACACTTTAAAATCAATTTGTAACTTTTCTTAATTAAACACTTAAACTTTTAACAAACAACATTTATTCTTAATTTGTTTTTGATCTATTAATTTATATGCAAAAATACCATCTGCATACAATTTGTTAATTTGAATAATTAATTTATAGTAAAATGAATAAATTTAAACAAAACAAAATTTTAAAGCTTTCAAAGTAATGTCCATAGTCTTTTGTTGGGAAAAACGGCCCACACTTTAATTGCTTTTGTTTGCACAAAAAATAAAAATTAAATAAAAAAGTTGTTTTTTTTTTTGAAACTCACAAATGGTGTTGTGTTGACAACACGAAACAATGACGACAGTCCCTTAAAAAGAAAAATTTAATTTTAATGATGTTTTTTTTTTTGAAAGTAGCAAGAAAAATTTGTTCAATAGATGCGAGTTTGTTGAAAATATTTTTATTTAATATTTTTGCTAAGCATAAATAATACTTATGCTTTGTTTTTTTTTTGTTTTAATTTTCCCTTTGCAAATGTACAATTGCGAAGAAATGTTTTTATTCAATAAAATTTTGTTTACATAATTAAAATAATTTTTAAATCATTTATTTGTACTGTCAATGAATTTTAATGCAAAGAATTATAATTTAAAATAGACTGGAGTTTTATATTTGAAGTTTTATAATGAGATTTGGCTAAAGAAGGCAAACGCTATGAATACACAAGTTGTTCTTCTTTAAAAAACATTTGTATATATAAATATTTGTTTAATATAAAAAAAAAACATTAAACATTTTTATAAAAAAAAAGCTCACAACTCCCTTTGGAGTAAATTTATAAAGAACAAAATAACTGCTTATAATTATAATAATTTGTATTCCCGAAATGTTATGCATTTCAATTGGAAGTGTAATTTTTTTTATTTTATTCAATTCTTTATGAAAATGAAAATTGCTTTTTATAGCAAATCAGCTTCTAAGGACTTATAGACAAAAGCTGAATAAATTATTGAGATCAATAGATTATTGAAAGTTTGCAACGCAATTCATCTAGACGAGCTTAACCAACAAGAAATATTTTTTTTATTTAAAAACTGTCAGCCTTGCTGCACAGTTGCAAAACCTGGATAACTACTGCAGTATAAACTCCAATTTTCAGCGTTTCTTAAACCAAACTTTTTTTTATGATACATATACATGTACAACATATGAATTTAAAAAATTTATATGGAATTTTCGAATATAGATTTTTTAACAGTTTTATATTTTACTTAAAAAAAGTTAGTTGTAAGTTGAAATTTATCTCCAATTTTCGACCATGCCATTTTTCATAAGCTTTTGTGCAGCATAATTTTTTTTCGAATTTTCGAACAAGGTATTTTTTTCATCACATGCATATGTTACATAAGAAAAGATGATCTCTTTGATCTCTTAACGTACATATATACATATATATCACATTAAAAAATTTATATCGAGTTTTCGAATATAGATTTTTTTAAAACTTTTATATTTTACTTAAAAAAAGTGATTCATAGTTCCAAATTTATCTCCAATTTTCGAACACGCCATTTTTCATAAGGTTTTATGCAGCGAAATTTTTTCGAATTTTCGAACAAGGTATTTTTTTATCACATACATTTAAAATAACAAAAAATGTCTAAAAAAAACTTAAAATTTAATTTTATGTACTTATGTTTTATCTCTTAACGTACATTCATACGTATGTATATATCACATTAAAAAATTTATATCGAAGTTTCGAATATAGATTTTTTTAACAGTTTTATATTTTACTTAAAAAAATGTATCTCCAATTTTGGAACATGCCATTTTTTATAAACTTTTATGCAGAAAATTTTTTTTCGAATTTTCGAACAAGGTATTTTTTTCATCACATGCATATGTTTCATAACAACAGATATCTTACACCTCTTGAAATTTATTTTACATATTTTATGTTTGATCTCTTAACGTACATACATACATATATATAATATTAAAAAATTTATATCGAATTTTCGAATATAGATTTTTTTAACAGTTTTATATTTTACTTTAAAAAATTAGTTGTAAGTTGAAATTTATCTCCAATTTTCGTAAATCCCATTTTTCGTAAGTTTCTATGCAACGACATTTTTTCGAATTTTCGAACAAGATATTTTTTCAGCACATACATATGTTATATGACAAGAGATGTTTTGAACTTCTTGAAATTTAATTTTATATATATTTTTGATCTCTTAACGTACCTGTGTACACACATGTACATATGTAAAAAATATTTTAAATTTATTTCGAATTTTCGAATATAGATTTCTTTAACATTTTTATATATTACTTAAAAAAAGTTAGTTGTAGGTTGAAACTTATCTCCAATTTTCGAACATGCCATTTTTCATCAGCTTCTATGCAGCGAAATTTTTGTTCCAATTTTCGAACAAAGTATGTTTTCATCACATATACATACATACATATGTTACATAATAAGAGATTTAAATTTCATTTTATATGTTTTTGATCTCAACGTACGTGTGTAAATACATGACATATTTAAAATTTATTTCGAATTTTCGAATATAGATTCTTTTCAACAGTTTCATATTTTGCACAAAACCAAAGGGTTAAGTAGTTCCAAAATTATTTCGATCTTTTTTTTTAATTTTTGAACGAGGTATTGTTCTATTTGTTTGATCGCACTGGCACTTATCGATATGCGAACTTGTTTGTATTGATACTCATGAGTATAAATGTCTGTATGTAGTCATACTTGTTGATGTATATAGGCTCATACTTGTTTGAGTATTGATAAATTATGAGTACTAAAAAAAGTAACATGCTGTCTTTGCCTGGTACATTTGTAAAAAAAAATTAGAAGCAACGTACATACATATCGATGGCTTAATATAAGAAAGGCGGAACTCGAATTTTCAATATTTTATAGGAGAAAAACTAAAGCATTTACATGTAGAAATAATTTTTTAAGAAAACGTTAAAAACGTGATTTCGGAAAAAATCGAGATACGCCCTTTTTATATTAAGCCATTAATATGTATTTATATTTTCATTAAAATTTATTTTACTTTAAAGTAAAATTTAAATATTATGTATTAAATTACAAAAAAAAAACATTTGCTTTAAATATTTAAAAATCATAAGCTTTACATGCATTTGAAGTTCAAACAACAGTCGGCCAGCATTTGCATAAATGTTTTTTTGGCATGTGTAATAATTCAAATCTGTTGTTTTAAAATAGACTATAAAGTAATGACAACATATACAGATGCGAAAATAATCTGCATAATAAATCAAAGGGCTGTTAAAAAATAAGATTTAAAAAACCCAACCTATTAAAGCGCAAAAAAAGATATTGAAATGGTTTTAAAACTATAGCAAATAAAAAGTGGACATAAATCACTGTGCAAGAAAAAGCTCGCATATGATATGGCCTGCGGCTGCTTAAAAAAATATATAGTAAATAAAAAAACCAAATAGAATTATGAGAAATAAAATAGTTTTTAATCAGTGAAACCTCTTATAAATCAAAAATATTTTTAATGAACAAGACATCAAGCTTCTAACTCTTCTACTCAATGTTTCCTTTTATCTTCACTTCACATAAAGGAGCGACAAATTACCCCTAGAATATCATATAATGAATTAAAATATTGTTAAACAAAATATTTGCAATAAAATTATCTTAAAACATTGAATAAAACTTCTTCTTTATGTTTCAGTTTTATTATAATATTTTCAATTAAAGAAATTAAAAGTGTGCGCGACTAAGCGAAAATTTCTCATTATCCTTTCATACAACAATTTCTTAAGAAATGCTAATTTGAAGAATTTTTCCTGCTAATTTCAATAATTATGCACAAGTAAAAACATTAACATTAAACCTGTTTCTAAGCGCAGGTAAAACAGCCCTTAAAAATTTTATATTTATTAAAATAAATTGTACAACAAGAAAACAAAAAACAGAAAATAAACAACCACAGCAATAACAATAAAAATAAAAAATTAATAATAGCAGGCTTATAAGCATCATACTATTTAAGAGGTTATATTTTGTAGAAGTGATCACAAGCCTTGAAAAAGTGCACAGTATTGCATTTTTTCAAGAGCGAATATTAAGAGTAAATGATGAAACAGAATAAAGTCTGCAACTTCAGGAAAATCGCTGACAAATTAATAAAGCCCATAATAAAATCGACGGCAGTAACTTCAAATGCTCTCTGATTTTTGTTTTATTTTCTTTTGTGCTTAATTTTCTTTGTAGTTTTGTTTACAAAATATATGAAATTTATTGAAAGTATGGTAACATTTTTGTGAGAATTAGTATTGATATGTGAGAGAATAAGAAAAAACGTTCTCAAAATAAAATAGATTCTATCTCACGACTGCTTTCTGCGGCTGGTTTTTTGTGTCAAATTGTATGGGAAATGTGTTTAGGCCGGAATTCTGTTTAATCATTAAAGCAAAAATAGAAAACAATGAAACAAAAAACACACAAACAACCATTGTCTAAACAGTTGAATCGGCAGCTGTGTAAAGTGTGCAATATCTTTTATTGTACACCTCATAGTTTACAATATACTTCATTTCACAAACTCAAAAATTTCAAAAAATATTAAGCGATAATAAAACTTTTTACAATTATATCCATTGTAAAAAATATTATTTTTAAGTTTAACATTTATTAACTCGCTAATAATCCCAAATTATTATTTTACTTATTTAGTAAAATATTTTTTTTTATTAAGAATACATTGAAATTGATTAAACCCGCATTATTTTTATTTTAGTATTTATTTAATTTATTTTTTAGTTTTTGATTAATAAATTATAAAATTTAGAACATTATCGCATGCGAACTGACATGCTCAAATAATTGACGTTGTTTGTTTTTTTTTTTTGACGCATACACATATTTTTACACTAGTGTTCTTATTTTACAATTAATTGTCATTCGGTGTGCACTAGTGAAATATACTTCGAAACTACAATAATCTTGCTTGGCAGATAAACAAATAATGTAGCATACTTTTGCTTAATGAGAATACTAGTTTTAGTGTTCTCATAAAATCAAGAGCACTAAAGAGAGAGAACAATTCAAAACTGTACACCATGAATATTAAGGAATCAAATAAATGTCTTGTGCTCACCTCTAATATTTTGTAACGTTTATTTGTCTAAAAAAAAAATAAAAAAATACATTCGTGTAATAAATTTAAATATAAAATCACACATGCCCTCACACACATAAAAACACACACATACACACATTACACACACACAAACACAGATACAGATACACACACACACACATACACACGGAAAGCTGTTGTGTTTTTTTTTGCATTTTAGGTTTAAAATGTTACAGATTAACATCCAGGCATAAATTTATCAAAACAAAAAACCAAACAAAAACATTCGCTCATTTTTAGCTTTTTGTTGTTTGTGCTGAGGCAAGTGGCAGTTTGGAAATTGCCGTGGGAATTTAATAGACGAAAACACATGCAAACACGTCCCTGTACAGCGTTACCACTGAAAAAAATTAAAAAAAGGGGTCACAAAGAGGGGATTTTTTTTACAGCTTCGTACTGTGTTCACAATTTCGTGCAAATCAAACTACGTACTTATTGCCAAACACATGTAAAATGAATCTCGGACAGCATATTTTCCCTGCAAAATGTTTCTGGCATACCCAGTAAAAAAAGAGACTCAAAAAAAGTCATGAAAATGTAGAGTTTACGATGCGGAAGTAGTGCAAATTTCGATCCGATCTAATGATTTTTACATAGGGTTGTCATTGCAAGAAGTTCTCTTTTTCGATGCCTGGTCACTGAATTGGAAGCGATATTAAGAAAAATTCCCTTTTTTGTGTTCTATGATAATATTTTCATCTAGGAAAAATGGTAAATAGTTGCCTTTTTTAGCAATTCGTTTCTTTTTATATGAATTTAATCCCGAAACAGTGTTTTCATGTAAATTTAAGCAAATAACTTTTAAATTTTAGACTAAAAATAGTTCATAAATTTCTTAAAAAAAATAAATATTTTTTAAATTCTGGTGAGTATTTTCTAACACTATGGAGGAGTTACAAGGTTTTGTGTGACTAAAATAAGCTTCTACATGGTTTTTTGCTCACTCTCTGCAAATTAAAAATATCGATTTCTTGAAAGCAATGAAAATGTACTTCCGCTAGAATGACTTCCATTTTTTTTCACTGGGATAATTTTTGTTTCAGCTGCGAAAACCCATGAGCAGGATTTTTTTTCTCTCAGAATTTTCAACAATGTTGCATACATGCAAGCAATAAAAACGTGAAATTTTTTTTCGCAAGAAAGAAACCTTAAGAGAAAAATGGACAACTTTAGAAACAAGAAAAATTTAAGAGAAGCTAGTTTATTTTGAAAATTAATGGTTAACAAAGATATTTATTAAGCTACACCAAAAGAATTTTGCTTCATAAATCCAACGAAACAATATCGTTAGATCTTTTTTCACAAATCGAATGATAATTTTACGAATCTAATGAAAGTTTCACGAATATTGTGACGGAATTTCATTGGAATTGCTTCGTCGGTATTTCGATTACAGTTTAGACAATATTCGAAAGAAAAAAAAGTAAACATTTTGGATTTTTACCAATGCAGAAGTCAAATCTTGTTTAATTTAGAAAAGGAAATTTATTATGGGTTAAGAATAAAATTTGTTAACATTAAAAAAATTATTGGGTATCAAAATTTCTACGCAATTTAAATTAAAACTTTGAAAAAAGTAAATTTTTCGCCGTTTTTTTGCTGAAAAAATTAGTTAATTATTTCGCTATTATATAAAAAAAAATGTAAAAATGCCAACCCCATATTTTTACTTATTCAAATGGCAATACTATAAAAAATTTCTTTATTGTAGTAACCAGATTGTTTCGAATTAGACATATTTTTGTTATAAATATTAAATTTAAGGCCTTTTTTTGTCAAACTCCAAAGCTGTAAACAAAAAATATATTATACATATTTCCAAAAATATTACCTGCGCCCGATGACAGATAAGAAAAGTACAGCAGAAATAATGACAAAATACCATTTTGGGCATTTTGTGAAATTTTTTTGGGAATTGCCGGGAACTCTAAAGCAAATTCTATTGGTTTTTACTTTTTTTTCACAAAATCCCAAAAATGATATTTTGTCAGCAAAAATAATTAATAACAAGTAAAAGTAAAGTTTAAAAAATAAACATTTTATTAAAAAAAGAACAAAAGTTTCGCAATATAATACAAAATGATACAAAAGTGGTTTTTGAGAAAGAGCATAAATAGTGGCAAGGCCCCTTTAGTCGTACAACGGTAGTGCTTCCCATGTGTGTTTTAGCTCAATGTGATTTCCCTTTTTTTATATTAAGAGAACAATAGACTTGTTGTTGTGTTCGTGCAATTAATTTTTTTTTTTTGTTTTTAGTTTAATCTTTTATCATTTTCAACGTTATTTTTGCTATTGTTTGTAGTTGTTGGTATTAATGTGGGTGAAAATAAATTTTAAAAAGTATAAAGTATAAACCTAGACACAAGCCATCGTGTTTAACAGAGCTCTGTTAACAAACAAAAACAAATCTCTGTTAATTAATAAAAATTAGTTTTTTTCACACAAAACGAACTTGATACCAGATTTTTAAGCAAAATGAACAAGCAAATTGAAGCCAGGTTCCTTCTCTATGCCTATTTTAGTGAAATATAACATGTAATACATTCAACAACACAAAAATTTTTTCTTTTTAACCGAGAAAGATAATGTTGACTGAATATTTACTCTAGATTAATATCCAATAGCCAAAATTTATAGCAGCATTTGTAGAAATTACAACAGAACTTGAAAAAATAATTTCAAAAATTAAAACTTGAAATTGATGTGATTTTATTGTATTAAACACATTCACGACAACAGGCTACCGACTACAAAATGCCAAGAATAGAGTACAAATATTTATTTGAGAGTGATTCTTTTGAAGACAGCAAGGCAACATGGCGGCTTGGCTGATTTTGTCGTTGTAGTCCATTTAAAGTAATATCCATTTATTTGGCTGCAATGAGAAAATTCAGTGTTGCCAGTGCAATACAAAATATAAAATGAATGATAATCGTACAATTATTTCACATTATTTAACAGAAACATGATCCAAAAATTGATGTAAAGCATAAATTGGTTCATTTTTATACTTTTACGTCATATACATAAGTACATTTCGAAAGAGTAATTTAATTTTTATAAATGTGAAATATTTGAAGGTGGCAATACTGAACTATGTATTTATAATTAAATATAAGGTGCAGATGGTGCTGCTGCCGCCTCCAAAATAATTAAGTAGCTGGCTACGAGGCGACAAATGCTGCTAGCGGCATTTGAAGTCGTGTGTTCGTGTAGCCTGCTGTGGTGAATGTGTTTAATGCATAAGGAGCAAAATTTTTCGGAAATATTTTAACCATTTAACATTCTTATCACTATTTGGGACATTTAATCGCCTTAGCAGACATATCTAAACAAATAGTTTATAGTAAAGTAAGAAAATAAAAATCATGTTGATTATTGAGTTCTTTTTTCAACTTTGTTATTTGTTGAGCTTCTCATTTGTTTAAATGAAAGTTTATAACATAATTACTCTAGTTGTTCTAAGAAACCTTGGGTAAAGGTTCCCTGATGATCTGCATTAGCAACAGTGAAATCATAGGATCCAGCTAAACCCCTCAATAATCAATTTCAATGTATTTTTAATAAAATTTTAAACTTAACTTGTAACAATTCCCAATAAAAAAAACACTAGTTATATTTTTATTGCAAAAAAATTAAATTTAAAATTTAATTAAAATTTTAAGCGTTAAATTTTCGCTTGTTTTTTTATAATGAAAACTGTGATTAAAAAGGTAAATAAATAAACAAATAGTCAAACGACAGTTTTTGCTCCTGTTCTATAAACCAGTAGGTAAATGCATTTTCGACAACCGGAAATAAACTACTGCCAAACAAAAAACTGTTTTTATTTATAATTTATTTTTTATTTTGTCCTTTCCGAATATTTATGTATTTTAATACATTTTAAGTCGTTGACAAACAGTTTTGTAATAATAAATTTTATTTAAAAAATTGTTTAAGCTCACTAAACTTAAATGAAAAAAACACAGCATTTAAAGAAAAAAATTTTAAATGTTTATGAAATATTTGTGTTGGGGAATAACATGCTTTTGTCAGCTTTTATTAAAACTGCAATAAATCATACAAATAAATATAATGGGAAGGGATTTAATTTATGACAAATGTAACAAATAAATTAATAGCTAAGTTTTTTATTTGTAGGATAATATTGTGGACAACTACACATATTTACGTGTAGTATAAAAAAACATCATATATAGCCCGATTGTTTTATGAAAATTTTAAAAAGCTATTAAAAAAATTTGGCCAATGAACAAGATATTCTTTTATGCCATATTATCATAATGGGTAGCATGAATAAAAAAAGTATTTGCTTTTTACTTAAAAACTGGCTTTAAAATCCCAAATATCAGAGCTGTAAAAAATTGCAATCAATTGTGATTGCAATCAAATTGATTGCAGCCATATTTATTTGAAAATGATTTCAGATTTCAAAATGAAATCATTAAAATATTTCAATCTTTCGTGATTGAAATCATTTTGAAATAATTTTTATAAATCATTGATTGCAATCAATTTGGTTGCAATCAAATTTTTGCTGAAATCATAGGACTTCAATCAATTTGCCTGAAATCAAATCTAAAGGATTAGCATTCAATAAAATACTGTAGAGTGCTTAGAGAGGTTGAGTTTTGACCTTTATGTCCTGAAAATTCACGGGCTATAGGATCCTCCTAGTATTAGTGGAAAGCCCCAGATTTTAGTGGAAATTACTAAATTTGTGGTGGAAACCAACAAATTATAATACGTTTAATTTGTTCACTTTTAACAATGAATATTATTAGCAATTTGACACTTGAGTCAACTACGATGGTAAAAAGTTCCCGCAAAGTAGATTATATTATATAATATTTAAAACTTATCAGATTGCAGTTAAAAATTATGTTCAGTAATTTTAAAAAATTTTTCAAACCAAAATTACCATTATTGGCAATTTAGAATTATCAGAATCAGATTTATTTCTAGAAGAAGGAGTTTCGTTTGAAGAGAACGATTATTTTGATTCTGATTTCATTTTGATTGCAATTAAGATTTTATTGCAATCAAATTAATTGCAATCAAATCGATTGCAATCAAATTTGATTGTACATGCAAGCAGATGATTAAATAAACATTAAGACTATAGCAACCACAATAATGAAATAGCTTCTGTTTGTAAAGCAGATACACATGCAAGCACATACATACATGACAGTGCAAATAAAGATAAAAATAAATAACAAGATATGACAGAAAACAATCACCATGACGCGATCGAAAGCATTGAAAATGCTTCTGAGATTGTCTAGACCTTGCTGTCACATTCTGGAAGCCTTATGTAAAGTAAATAAATTCAGTGAAGTGCGACTTTGACCCGCGCACGAAGGGTCCCGTACGGACACGAGATATGTAATTCAATACGAACTTTAGCCAATATAAACTATAGTTTTGGCATTTTTTTCGTTTTTGGCGATTTTTTTTTTAGTTTTGGGGTTTTTTGAATTTATTGGCGCTTTCTGAGTTTTGGCACTTTTTTCTCGTTTTGGCGATTTTTTTTTGGTTTTTGAAGTTCTTTTAATTTTGGCGATTTTTATTTTTGCAATTTTTTTTATTTTGGCGATTTTTTTAAATTTGGCGTTTTTTTCATATAGGTGATTTTTTTTTTAGTGTTGGTGAATTTTTTAGTTTTGGTGATTTTTTTAGTATTGGCACCTTTTTTCCTTTTGAGGCATTTTTTCGGTTCTTGGCGTTTTTTTAATTTTGGCGATTTTTACGTTTTGGCGACTTTTTTTATTTTGGCGATTTTTTTTGACATAAACAACTATTTTGGTTTTGGCGCATTTTTCGCGTTTTGGCGACTTTTTTCGGTTTTTGGCGTTTTTTTTTTCATTTTGGCAATTTTTTTCATTTGGGCGATTTTTTCGAATTTGGCGATTTATTTTAGTGCTAGATTTTTTTTTTAATTTTGTTGATTTTTTTGATTTGGCGATTTTTTTTAAATTTTGGGCGATTTTTTTCAGGTTTTGGCGTTTCTTTTTCGGCGATTTTATAATTTTTGGATTTTTTAGTTTTAACGTTTTTGAAAATTTCAATAGTTTACCTCTTACGGTTTCCAAGATATAGCAAGTTGTCAAAATTACATAGTCAAAATTGCATTATCTGATGGACCACCATTTAATTTAAATTTTTCAATATTTTAATGTTAATTGTTCTAGTCTATATAAAAATACACTAATTTTACAAATTTCAAGTGTCAATATACATATGTACATACAATTATAAGTATATTACATGGGATTTTAACATTTTTCGTCGTTCGTTTTGGAGCACCCTTTAATTTTTAATTCTCATGTATTTGCTGTTGTAGCGGTCAAGGTTTTACATAATCATTCCAAATTTCAGGTCCGTAGCTCTTACGGTTCCTGAGAAAAGCGTGTGACGGGCAGACGGACAGTGTAGCGAAAACAATAGGGTTCCTTTTTTCACCTTTGGTGTACAGAACCCTAAAAGAAGTAAAAAGAGTGATGCATCTGCTGGCAGTTCAGTTTATCATTAAAGTCAGTATGAAGTTCAGTGCTCGTGGTTTATTGTACAGAGCTGTTTACTAAAAGTACAGTTCATTATAGTGTAGAAAAAGTAATGGCTTCGTTAGTCAAATCGAATATTCTTACTTTTGAAGTTTGTGTATCGTTTTTAAGCCTGGATGTTTCGCTACCATCGAATGTGTCAGCTGATATTGTGATTCTCTTTGCTTTATACGCATGTGTGTATGTATGTAAGCCAGAAGTTGGCGTTTACGTAGCAAATGTTGCCAAAGCATTTTCAATAAGCATCAACATGCTTATAAAACGTTACAGACTATGTCAGCAGATACTCAACAGCACGATACGATTTCAGTAACTCTACCATAAATCTCATTTGAAAGCAGTTGATAGTCATGCAAAAGTGCGTAAAAGTAAAGTCAGTTAAGGCTCAGTTAGACGACTGTAATGTAAAGTAACTGCAACAGTAGGAAACAGCTGATCGATATTGTTACGTGAAAAGTAATGAAAATGGTTATAGAGATGTAGTGTGACGTAACCTAATTTTCATATAAAAATATCGATCAGCTGATTCCTACGTTGCAGTTACATTACATAACAGTCGCCTAACTGATCCTTTAGCCCATTGTTGTATAAGCAGTAAGCGTACGCAGAGTGAGCCTTGTGTGAAGAACAGCTGAGGTGGGATAATGCTTCAAGGCCAACGCAGCGAGTTTGTGAGGCATGTTTTTACAACAGCGGATTAGATGTCGTATCAACCAGTTTGTGAATCATTTAAGTAATTTAAGTTGTGTGTGTGTGTATATTTAAGCTTCCTGCAAATAATTTTGGACTACAATGCATATGAAACAGACTACCTACATCATGGTCCCATGTAATGCAGTCATAGATTATGCCGTTTTAACACAAGCATACAATGCTGCACCATAAGTGTTCGTGTTTATACGATTATGATCGTTCTTCTTGTTAGGCACTTACAAATTGTATTTGAGTAGTCCATAACTATTCCATTTAGAGTAGTTTTGGGGTGGTCCGATGTAATGAAAATTTGGACCATGTGGTCCATCCCTAGCTAAGTGTAGTTAGTAAATAAAGTGTCATTCTTAACCCTTATTAGTACACTTGGGTCTTTTATTCATTTGCAAGTCTTATAGTTCAATGACAAAGAGTTTCTAAAGGGTAAAAACGTAACAATATGAAATATTATGTTATATGTTAATGGGCATGGCTCTGCCCACTTTTCTTAATGCGAGTTCGTATTATTAAATGACACCAAGCTATGCATAAAGCTACCTGGAATTTAGTAAAGTAGAGGGCTTTTAAATATAGTTTTAAATTTAAGAGGCGTATCCCGCCCACTTTTAAAAATGTGAAATTTCGCCGTCATGATAATACCCCAGTTTCTTGGGATTAATTTTTATAGTTATGCACAAATTATGAAGCTAAATTATAAGGGGCGTGATATGCTCAAAAAGAAATTGCGTCATTACTAAGCGCGCAGCGTAACGCCAAGTTTAACAATATAGTGTTAAATTTTAAGGCTTCTGGCATAATAGGAAGAAAACATTAGTTATATTCTTCTAGGCGAAAAAAAAATCTTATATTAAATTGTGCAGCAAATTTTCCAAGCTATAAATAAGGTGGCACCAATAATATCGACAACAAATAAAATAAAATAAAATTAAGTGAAACATTTGTAAATTTTAATTGAACTTTAGTGATTTTTAATCAGAAATAATTTTTATTCAGGCTTAAGTTCAGCAATCCAAGTAGATAGACTAGGGTGCTGATGAAGTGCGTGGCTGCACAGAAAAGTATCGGTATTTCCCCCAGCTTAAAGTCTAAGTTTAATTTTTCTTCTCTTCTTTAGAAACTCACATTAATTAATATAAATATTTCATTCAATAATAATTGAAATTACTGAACTTAAGCCTGACTAAAAATTATTTCTGATAAAATAAAATTGTTTTGTTAATTAATAAAAAATATTTAGTGTATACCTTTAGGAGCGATAAATTAATATTTGCTTATTAAAATTTAAAAGTTAAAAATATTATGAGTTGGCAAATTAAAACTGTTTTGTGTTGAGAAAATATTCTGCTGCAAATTAAATATAAAACTATTTCATTTCATAACTAAAATAATGTATTTAATCTAAAAGTTATGAATGCTATGAAAGCTAATTATTCACCCAGACGCGCACACACAAGAACACGAATAAATGAGTGCAAACGGCTTTGCCAGACGAACCATTATTTGATTTAAATATTCTCCCGGGGAAATGAAGCACAAAAATATTTTACTGCAGCAAACGAAAAATGCCTAAATTTATGCAAACCACAAAGTGAATGACCTATTTTTCAAACATATTTGTGCAAAATACTGTTGAAAAATATGTTTTAGCAATATTTTCCGCTCAAAAATAAAGATATCCATTCATTTTATTTGCATAATTTACTTTATCTCTAATAATATTTCGCTTTTATATTTAAACTATAATTTTTAGCGTTTTTATGTGAGCCAGGAAGATTTAATGCAATTTAACTATTTATAAATATATTTTTGCAATGAAATATATGGATATATATATACGTATATACGTACTCGTATGTATGTATGTAGAGCAAAGAATCCTTAACCGAAACTATTTTAAACTGGCAAACTATGCTGCATAAAAAGCCGCCTACAGCTAAAGGATTATAATGCTATTTGAATGTAGGATACTGGCACAAATAAAGAAAGAAAAGCAAGCATAAAAATAAAAATGTATATTAAAAAAAATATGAGAAAAACAAACGTTTTATGGCTGCTTATAGACAGGAAAAATATTATGTGAAATAAAAAGTAAACTAGAAAACCATTATAAATTGAGAAAGAAAAAGTTATGCTAGTTAGGCCGAGTGTAGTATAGAAATCAGGGAGAAAAAGGAAAGTTTCTCAAAGAAAAAATGAAATAGAAAAAAATTTAAGCCATTTAAAGGCGCTTGGGTGCAATGAAATTATAAAATGCAAGCTTTTCTCTTGCCTCCATTTTGTATAGAAAGTTTCTATGGGCTTATCACTTTGTATTAACGCCCTTTTTATGCAACAACAGCAAGAAAATTATATATTTAAAAAGCAGAAACTTTTCCAAATATGAAAAAAAAACAAAGAAATGGTGTAAAAGAAACAATAAATGAATTTAAAACAATTTTAATCCAAGTTCTTTGGCTTCGTTTCCTTGTTTTTCATAGAAAAATTAAAAATTAATATTTTTTGTTGGAAAAATTTAATTTTTTTTACAACAAATAGAGGAAAAAATTCACCAAAATTTTAATTTATAAATTCAACTTTTTTCCTGTATTTGTTGTAAAAAAATTAAATTTTTCCATTTTTGCAACAAAAAAATTACTGAAATGAAAAAATTTTCATAAAAAGCATACAAAATTTTTTATAAAAAAAATTCAGTATATTTCGTTTTTGAAAATGCAAAATTTAAAAAAAAAATCCCATAGTGACTGCTCTGTTAGCCTTTTCCCAATTTAACGAATTCAGTTAATAAATTTTATTAAAAATTTAATTCTAGCTTTTAATTTAAAAGCCAACCATAAGCCACAAAGTTATGAACGAAATACTAATAAAAGTCAAGGCAAAAAATTTTTTTTTGTCTTAAGTCATATATCTTCAAGACTTAGAGAGATACGGAAGCACATATAAGGCGATTATTTCTATTTCTATTTTTATTTTTCTGTTTTTGGCTTCGCAAAAAGTGCTTTATCCGATAAAAATGATCAGAAGTTTTTTTATTCCCAGGTATTCAACTTTGGCCCTCTGTAACTCTTCTCCAGTTGAAGCCAGAAGGCTGCCAAGACATGTATTATGAAGCTTGCATCCTCCTCTAAAGATGTTCGAAATAATTTTAGATAAATCCAAGCAATAGTTTTGAAGTTATATTCACAATTAACAGAAATTTTTTTATTTTATTGTTGGCGATATTATTAATGTGACTTTATAGCTTCGAAAATTCCTTTTCAGATTTAAAATATTTGTTTTTAAGTCTAACATTTATTAACGCAGTTATAATCCCAAATTATTATTTTAATTATTCAGTAAAATAATTTTTTATTAAAATACATTGAAATTGATTATTGAGGAGTTTAGCTGGATCCTATGGATCCTCAATGTTAATGTAAAACTTAAATTGTAACAATTCCCAATAAATAAACAACAATATTTTTTTTTGTCTAAAATAATATATGTATGTAACTTCAGCAGATATTAATCCTAATGTAGCATCAGGGTGCCCTCCTTTCGTTGGTATTGTGTAGAAGAATCATCGGCAAAGTAAAATAAGAAATAAAATTTAATACGCCTCATTGGCACCAGAGGCGCTGCAGCTCTGCATTATTCGAAACGTGCAAAAAAGCAGAGTTGTAAAAATAATAATGCAGCTTTGCTCTATCTATTCGTTAACCACCTGTCTTTACTATCACTATCCCTTTCGTAAAGAAGGTAATATCTAGTAATAGTAGACATTCATTGCCTGAGTTTTACTTTTCTTTATAAAAAAATATTTTAATCAAAGTTCGTTTTTTTTCACCAAAATAGAATAATGAAATCATTTGCTGCCCGTATGCTCTGCTTGCTGCTGAGCTTTTAAATTTCATTTCCTTAATCAAACAAACAATAAAACTTCATTATTTATTATTATCACAATCATAATTATGTAAATACTTAAAACAAATAATATTTCTCGTGAAGAAAAAAAAAATGTAAAAATTGCCATATTGTCTTCTACAAAACTTGACAAATAAATACAAACAATGTACATACATAAGGATGTGTATACGTTTTTGCATATACAATATTTTTTATTCCTTAACATATAAATTTATTAAAACACCAACAATTTGATGTTGGGTTGTGAGGGGGGGGGGTACTGAAATAAATTAAAATGAAATAAACACACAGAATAGTGAATTCACCTGACGTTTTTATTAAACAATCAAGGAGAAAAAAAGACGAGCACCTCATACAGTTAAACCAGAATATTACCAGGCACCTACAGCAAAGTTCCCAATGTCTAACCAACACCCATTCATACACACACACACCCAAGATAACACGCGCACATAAACACTTATATAGACAAACATACACAAGCAGCAGAAGCTTTTAAATATTTTACAAACACATATATGAAAGCTCACTCCCAATCACATGCCTTGCATATCCTTATACACTTATCCGGCTACATGTGTTTGTACGAGTACAGATTCTTAAATTATATCTTTATTTGTTTGAGGGCTGTTCTCTTTGTATTGGTATGAAAATTTCATTTATATTTTATTGTTTACATTTAACACAGCACATCTTTGTTCACACATAGCCAACACATCTGAAAACGGTTCGCTGTCACCCAGCAAACGTTTTCAACCAAGATAAAATAAAAAAATTATTGTTTTTGATGTAAAAACTTTCTTGTGTGATAAATTTTTCTTTCATGTTTTCGAAAAACTCTTGCTGCTGCTTGAAGTTTAATACACAATTTTAAAAATTTTCAGTTATAAATAATATTCCATATGTATACATAAAATCCACATTCATGCCATGTGTATGTATGTTTATTAAAATATTTTCCTTGTTTGTTGTAAAGTTTGAAACGTGTCCTTATTATTATTAAATTATAAAACCACATTTGTGTTTTTATATGAGAAAAAAAATAAATCTGACAAGAAAAAAACATTTTTAGATGCTTTAAGATTGTATTATGGGTCATTTAAATAATAACTCTAATATTTTAATAATTTAAATAACAAAACGTTCTACAAGTTTTCGTTATGGAGAACGAAAATTATAGAAAAACAAAAACTAGAATAGAATACGATAGAATAGATTATAAATAGAAATAGAAATGAAATAAATAATAAAAATAGAAATAGGAATTGGATTGGATTGGATTTGAATTGAATTGAAATCGGATTATATAAGAATGGAATTTAAATTAAATTAGAATTGAATTGTAATTTAATAGGAATTTAATATGAATGGTATTTGAATTTCAAATGGAATTGAAATTGGAAATGGAAGTGGAAATGGTATTGAAATTGGAAAGGGACTTGAAAATGGTACTGAAAATTTAAATAGAATTGGAAATTGGATTGCAAATGAAAATGAAATGGAACTGAAAATAAAACTAGGAATGGAATTGGAAATGCAATTCAAAATGGTACTGGAAATGTAAAGGGAATTGGAGTTGGAAATGAAATTTAGAATAAAATTAAACTGGAAATGTAACTGGGAATGTAACTGCGAATGGAATTGGAAATGGAATTGAGAATAGTACCGGAAATTTAAATGGAATTGGAAATTGGATTGAAAAAGGAATTGAAATTGTATTTGAAATGGAACTGGAACTGGAAATAGAATTGCAAACTAAAATTGAATTGTATTATATTTATTGTATTGAATATAATTGCATGGAATCGAACTAAATCAACTAAAATCGATAAAAATAGAATATATACAGGCACATCACAGATTCCGATAGAAATGGTTTCGATACCAGATTCTTAACTCTGCTTAGACAAAAACAAAACAAACAAAAGAAACACTTCGACTTAAAAGATTGGTCATATTTTTGTGTTTATCTCATAAAGTTAAAAAATAAAATGTTTTAAAAAATCAATGTAATAGTTCAAAAATTTAATCTTTAATTCTGAAGAAGATCGAAAATCGAAAGCCAGGAGTCAATTGTTTTCAACAACGGGTACATAACCCCCAATATTTTGGTATTGTGTTAAAGTGACGTCACTGATAGTATAGTAAAACTAGGCTGGACTTAGTCTGGTGAAAAGTTTCTGGAGGCGATACCAAACAATAAAGTAACTGTTGAAATATTTTCAAATTTCAGTCGATATACAATGATATAATTTGGCTCTGGATAGAACAGGTCGAAATCGTTGGGATAGATTAAGGGGGAAATATTTCATTGTTATGTTAATAGTTTTTCTTTTCAAACGATGTCAAATGCCTGCTATATCGTGCTAGGCCAGTCTACACAACATGTGGAAAAATGTCGCTAAATTAAAAAGAAAACGAATAAAATTTTAATACAAATATATTTTCAATGCCAGATTTATTTCGTCTTTCGTACAAAAGACGCCACTGTTAAAAAAATTTACGCTGTTCTTTCCTTTTAAATTTTGCATTAGTTACAAACACCACACGCTGATAAAGCAATACTTTTGCATGGCTTGCCACTTCGTGTAACCTCAAGGTTCTGCAAGCGCTCCAACGCCTTCTGTCCAGACTTTATTACGCCAAAAGCGATTCGTTTACCATTCAACACATCGATGGGAGTGAAACTCAAGGTAAATGTGATGAAAGGTAATTTACTACCGCGCAAGTAACGGCTGGGAAATGAAAGTATACCTGAGGAGCTGCCATGATTGATGGCCGAAGAATCGTGTTCAATGCTATTGGAGGTGAAAGCATTGCTGTCATCCAGCAAAAGTTCTGCTTCCATCCACAGCGGAAACAAGAGACGGGTGACGTGAAAACGGTCATGTTGTTTGGCCAGACAAGTGCGTACAAACTGCAAGACCATCTCAGGACAGGCTTCTGTAAATAATTGTATAACCAAACGGCCTAAAGGCTGTTGGCTATTATTTATAACAAATTCCAGATATATATTGGGTCTCAACAGTTTCTGCATTAACTGCCAATCTTGCATGAATACATACTGATCGTAACGCTGTCGTATGTGAAATGGTATGGGCCACTCTTGAGATGTATCGTTCTTCTTTTTTTCTTTATCCAACTTTAAGAACTTTTTCATTTCATTCACGTCCGCGCAAGCCTTCGAATGTGAGCCTTGTTTATTTTTTGCTAACAACATCATCATTTCTAAAAATGTGTAGGTTCTTAAGTCTTCAGTTGTAGGCTTGGGCTTGGGGGCATGGCTTTTTACCATACTTGTGGCTCCTTGAACACGTAAACGATGTTGTTTGTAATTTACTTGTCTTCCGGTGTCGTTCATTTTGTGCTGCTGCAGTCAATTTATATGTACATATGTATGTAATTTGCTAATGTTTTAGAATTAATAAAATTTTTGATATCAAATTGCTATTGCAATAAAATTTTAATTTTATGTCTGAAGGCTTGACAAATACATTTGAAAAATTATGTTGAAGGAAATTTATTTATGAAGTTTACAACAAATGTGCTTATGTGACTTATGTGACAAAATGTGAACTGTGCCACATTGAAAGTTTTCACTCAAAATTTATTAGCGATTTTGGTATAAAAATAGAAAGTACATCCATGGTATAACAAAGATAAAACCATTTCGTTCTTTCTATGTTTTGTGTGATAGTATGCAGTTTGCATAACAACACTCTAATGTGTGATTTTGATAATGAAAAATTTGCTATATTGTAGCACAAACTATACTTTTGTAGTAAAAAAAGAAAATACTTTTATGCAACGAAAAATATTGCATGTAAGTAGCTAAAGTACCATGTTTTTTTGCAAAAGTGTTTTTTGTAATAAAAAAAAACTCATTTTATAGCAAATATATGATTTTGTAGGCAAAAAAAAATATATGCTGTAGCAAAGTTCTTTTTTGGAAAAAACTTTTTCAACAAAAGTACATTTTATAGTCAGAGTACTCTTTAAAGCAACCAACTTCCAGTTGTATAAGAAAATTAACTTTTGCTATTTAAAGCAAATAACACTTTGTAGCAAAACTTTACAAAAAATGTATTTATTTTTTTTTTTAAATCAATTACCTTTTGCACTAAAATCACTTTTTTTTTTAGCAAAAAAGAGGATTTTATGTTAAAAAAATAAGTTATTACTAGAACATTACCTTTTGTAGCAAAATATTTCTTAGCAAAAAAAACCTTTTGTAGCAAAATATAGTTTTGTAGCAATAAAACCTTTCTAAGAAAATCTCTTTTTCGTAGCAAAAAAATTAATTTTTTTTTGTAGCAAATTAACTTTATATAACAAAAAAAAACGTTTTGTAGCAAAAAAACTTTTTGTAGCAAAAAAAAAATTAGAAAAAATTATATTTTATACAAAAAAAAAATACATTTTATATAAAAAAAATTCTATTTTATATTAAAAAATTACGTTTTTTTTGCTAAATTAAAGTTTTGTAACAAAATAACAGCTTGTAGCAAAAATCCTTTCCACCCCTTTTCCAGCAAAAAACATTTTTCGCAGCACATAAACTTTTTATATCAAAAAAACCTTTCGTAGCAAAAAAAAAATTTTAGAAAAAATTATATTTTATTTTTTAAAAATTACCTGTTTTGCCAAATTATTTTTTTGCGAAAATTAAAGTTTTATGGCAAACTAACAGCTTGTAGAAAAAAACTGTTCTAGCAAGACCCCTTTTGCAGCAAAAAAACATTTTTTGTAGCAAATGAACTGTTTATATCAAAAGAGTATTTTGTAGCAAAAAACATTTTTGTAGCAAAAAAAATTTTTAAAAAAAATATATTTGATATCTTAAAATTATATACAAAAGAAATTAGTTTTTGTAGCCAAAATTTTTTTTGCGAAAATTTCCGTTTTGTTGTAAAACCTTTTGTAGCAAAATTTTACAGCAAAAAAAGTTTTATAGCAAAATTCAATTCATAAAAAAATTCAATTCATAGCAAAATACATTTTATAGCAAAAAATTATTTTTGTAGCAAACCTTATTTATATCTCAAAAAATCTTTTTGTATCAAAAAAAACACTCTATTTTAATAGCTAAACATTTTTTTTTTAAATTATATTTTATATAAAAAAATAATTAAAAAATTAGGGTTTCGTAGCAAAAAAAAATTGTAGCAAAAACATTTTGTAGCAAAAAACTTTTTAATAGCAAAATAACTAATACCAATAGGGTAGATTTTGATAAACTCTTGTAATTAAAAATTATATTTTTAGCAAAGATGCTTTTTGCAGCAGAAGAAAATGCTTATAGCAAAAGGTAAATGATGTAGCAAAAAATTTGTTTTGTAGCAAAAGCTAATTTTCGTAGCAAAAGGTATCACTTGTAATAAAAAGGACCGTTTAATAGCAAAGAAATGAATTTTGCAATTACTTTTCCAAATTAATATTTATAACTACCAATAAGTGAAAGTGTAAAATATTTTATAACAACATGATTTACTCATCAGTAGGTGTAATTTGCACAGCACAAAGAATATATTAAATATATTAATCCCTTTGGTTTACTTTAAACTGTGCACATCCTTGTTAATTATACGTATGTATATTACTTTTATTATCCTTTTTTTTCACCAAAAGTACTCAAAGCTGTTGCTAAGACGATTGACAAATGTGTACATATGAGTAAGTCAATATAAAATTAATTAAACTTTATTGAATGGCTGGAAATGCACAAGCAAGCGAAGTTTTTTTGATAACATATATAGGTATATATATATATATATATATATATATATATATATATATATATATATATATATACATATATATATGTATTTATGTACATATAATATCAATAAATTTCGAGATGATGTTTTATCTCTTAATTGAAATTTATTGATGGCTCAGTTGATGCTTTTGCTGTACAAAAACAGCGTCGCAAATATATTTTTCTCCTAAAGTTATGTATCATCTTCCGTTGCATAACTGCACAAATTGAACTTATGAAATTTTTCAATTCAGTTCTCATAGAGATATGAAGTACATATACAAAGAATTATTGCACTCAACTGGCAACTGAATTCTTTAAATTAAAAGTGAACAAAAAAAAGAATTGCAATCTGCAAAAATATTCTCAATACAAATAAATATTTCTTAATTTGTATGTATTTCTTAATTTGTATGTTTATGAAAATAAATTTACACTTTATATAATTTCTATTTGTTCTTTTATTTTAGCATTGCAATGGACCTGAAATCTGGTACATTACTCGTACCACCAGCAGTAAAGAATTCAAGTTGTTCACATACCCGCTATTCGTCACATAATTTTTTACACTACGTCGGCATTGCCGAAACTATCGAAGCCGTACTTATACTCATTTTGACACTTGGTGTTATTGGAGCGAATGCTTTGGTCATATTTGTCATAAACAACAGACGCTATTCGCCGTACATACACCAGCAGGTAGGCAATGTTCCATTTTTAATTTTATTCTCTTTTTGAGTGTACAAAAAAAAATTTCTTCCCAAAAGTAAAGTTATCGAAATATTTTCTACAAACCATAACATTAATATCGTTCCAATTAAAAAATTTAAGAGATAACTTTTCTTAGAAAAGTAAAATCTTCGTGAGCTTTTCTATAGAGAACTAGAATTATTGTTATTATCGCGAAATTACAGATATCTTTTCCATAAAAAAATAAAGTTATCGATAACGCTTCTTTAGGAAAGTAAAGTTATCGATAACTTTCCAATAGAAAAGCAAAGTTATTGTAACTTTTCATTAATATTTTTACTACAAAATAAAGTTATCGATAATATTTCCATAGAAAAGTAAAAATCTTCGTAAACTTTTCTATAGAGAACTAAAATATTCGATAATGTGAAATTTTAGAAAGTTTTTCTACGTATATAAAAATATAGTTATCGGTAAAGTTTCTATAGGAAAGTAAAAATGTCGATAGCTTTTTAATAAAAAACCAAAGTTATTGATTACTTTCCTATAGAATTTTAAATTTACTTTTCTTCAGCAAAGTAGGTCATCGAGAACTATAAAAGAGTAAAGTTATCGAAAAATTTTCAATAGAAAATTAAAGTTATCAATGACTTTGCTATAGAAATGCAAAGCTGTCAAAAGTTTTAGGAAAATTTAAATTAGCGATATCGTTAGTGAAAATTAACTTTATCGAAAAATAAACTTATCGATATCTTTAGTGAAAAGCAAAGATATTTTTAACTAAAGATATCTTTAGTGAAAACTAAACTTATCGATATCTTTAGTGAAAACTAAAGTTATCGATATTCTTTGTGAAAACTAAACTTATCGATATCTTTAGTGAAAAGTAAATTTATCGATATATTTAGTGAAAACTAAAGTTATTGCTACGTTTCTTCATAAAAGTAAAGTTATTTTTATTTTTTTATAGAAAATTAATATTATCGATAACTATTCTATAGGAAAATAGGTTGTCGAGTACTTTTCTATAGAGAATACGATAATTTTTCGCAGAATAGTGAATTTGTCAATAGCGTGGCTATGGAAAGGTAAAACTATCGATCATTTTTTTTTTCATAGAAAAGTTAACTTGTTTTAGTACAGCTATCGATAAATTATTTTAAAGAAAAATACATTTGTCGATAGCTTATTTTAGAGAAAAGTAAAGTTATCGATAACTTATTTTAGACAACAGCAAAGCCTTCGATAACATTTTGTACATAATGCAAACTTATCGATAACATCTTGTAGTGAAAAGAAAATATATCGTTAACTTTTGAAAATAAAAGTAAAGTTATCGATAGCTGTTTGACTGAAAATAAAACTATCCCTTAGTTTAAATGAAAATATAACATCATCTATAACATTTCTATAGAAAAGTAAATGTATAGAAACTTTTATATAGAAAAGTAAATTAATCGAACACTTTTTTTTATTGGAAGATTAATGTTATCAATAAATATTTCATTAGGAAAGTTGGTCGTCGAACACTTTTCTATAGAAAACTTGATGATTTTTCGACAAAAAAGTAAAGTTCTATTGATAACTTGGCTATAGAAAGCTAAACTTATCAATAATTTTTTATTTATCACAGAATAGTAAAGTTATCGTTAACTTATTTTAGATAAAACGTAAATTTATCGACAACAATTAAAAAAAAAATATTTAAGTTATCGTTAAAATGTTTTTGTGGAATAATTATAGAAAATGTTTCGTTAACTTTTGATAACAAAATTAAAATTATCGATAGCTCTTTTGTAGAAAAGTAAAACTAAAGTAAATGAAATGAACTAAATGAACTAAAGTAAATGAAAAGTAAATGGATCGAAGCTTTTGAATAAAAAATTAAAGTTGTCGATAATTTTTTTTTATAGAAAATTCAAGTTTTATACTTTAACATTTTAATAGAAAAGTCAAGCTTTCGATAACTTTTACTTTCTTAACTTTGACTTTTTTATAGAAAAGTCAAGCTGTCGATAAATTTTCTGTAGAAAATTAAATGTATCAAACTTTTGTATAAAAAGTGAAGTAATCGATAGCTTTTTTAAAAGAAGAGTCACCTTATCGATAACTTTTTTGTAACAAATGCAAGTTATCGATAAATTTTTCTTATGAAAAAATTAAGCTATCGATAACTTTTCTAAATTGTAGATATTTTTTGTACGGATAATTAAAAGTATTGCTTGCTTCCCCAGATAAAAGAAAAGTTATCGGAAACTTTTCTATGAAGAAGTAAAGTTATTAAAAACCCCTATTCCAATTGTCAACATCGACGTCACGTCAATAAAATACCAAAAAAACTGATGCTTCTCTACCCGTTGTCGAAAAAAAATCACGCTACCGATATGCTCATTATATATTCTAGACCTTAGGAAAGAAAAAAAAGACTGTCAGTAGCTATCGATAACTTTTCTATAAAAAAGTAAATGTATCAAAACTTTTGTATAAAAAGTAAAGTAGATTAATTTTTTTTAAGAAAATTCAAGTTATCGATAACTTTTTTATAAAAAAGTCAAGCTATCGATAACTTTCTTAAATTGTAGATCGTTTTTATACGGATTATTGAATGTATTGCTTACTTCTCCAGATAAAAGAAAATTTATCGGAAATTTTTCTATGAAAAAGTGAAATTATTAATAACTCCTATTCCAATTGTCAACATCGTTGTCACGTCAATAAAATATCAAAATAAAACCGTTGTCGATAACAAATCAGGCTACTGATATTCCCATAATATCAAGCCCTTTTAGACTAGAAATATACTTTTTTATTGAATTTAAAACTGTATGGACCTACCCATAGTCTAGAATTATCAAAATGCCAAAATTTTGGATTACTTTTAAGCGGCAGGCAATTTGAATATTTTAAAAAAACCTTATCCTAAAAAATTTATGGCCTGGCCCACGATGTTGACAAGAAATTTTCTTTCGCTCAGTTATATTAAAAACAAAAACAAAATATCAAACTTCGTTTTTGTTTTCAAGGTAAGTAAGCGATAGAAAGTTTCTTGTCGACATCGTGGGCCAGGCCTTTAATTTTTGTCGCTTACGAAAAAATCGAAAATAAGGCTCGATATATTCTAGAACTTAGAAAAGAGAAAAAAACTGCCACAAAATTGTTCTCAAGTTGGAGTAAACAAGTCCCAATTTTTTAGTATTGCATTGACGTGACGTCGATGTTGACAACTAGAATTAGGTTGAATATTTTTTATAGTAAATTTAAGTTATCCATAATTTTTCTCCAAAAAGCAAAGTTATTGATGACTAAGTTATTTCTCTAGTAGGCTTAAGTTATCGATTACCAATATGTTACTTATAAATTTTGTTAAATGTTGAAAAAAAAATTTTATTTTTTTATTTTCGGTTGTTTTTTAATGGTTAAAGCCACGTTATTTGTTAACATCATTGGCCTTAAATGATCTCACTATAGGCTTGCTGATAACACCGTTCGGTTTATTACCAGCCTTATTTCACTGTTGGCCTTATGGTGAAATATTTTGTCAAATTCAGGTAAGTGAATGAAAACTTTTGTATATTCTTAAACATATTTATTTAAAGACATTTATGAGAACTTAAGTGGGTCATGTGCTAAATATGTAGTTATAAAAACAGTTTGCAGTTTTATGAAATTATACTTTTATTATATTATTGTATATTACAATAGTTCAGTTCATTGTGTGCTGCTTCTGCTTCTTGGCAATTTCGTTAAGTGTATGTACATTCATAAAAGAGTTTTACATAAATAAATAATAGTGAAAATTGTCTGGGGGCTCTTAAGTGAAATGGTTGACTGCTCTGCTGAGTGCTTAAAGTAGCCAAAGACATATTAATGAATTATTTCGTATACAAATAAATACCTTGAGTAGCTTTTGTCTGGGATATGTAGATAAAAATGTTGAAAGGATGAAAGTAATAATAACAATAAAGTGGGGTCAGAGGAAGTAAAATAAAAAATTTTTAATGCATTACATTTACTGTCTACGATTAGTGGGTATAATGTTCAGGCTATTGCATAAAAGATAAGTAAGAGTTTTATATGCTTAAATTAAGGGAGCATTACAGTATTTGTATAAATTTTTGGCTGCAATCAATTAAGTTTTATGGTCTGACAATTTAATTTTATACCTTGTTTTGTGAAAAAACAACAACTTAAAGCTCAAAGTAATGTATGTATAACAAATTAGCTAAAGGCTTGCTTATTAATAAGTCTGCTACAAAAGCTTATTTAACGCTGTAGCAGTTTATGGTTTTTAATCAACTTTATGGTTTCATTAGCTACTATTGGGTGTGGGTTATTTTGCGTAAAATAATTACCAGACATTTGAAGTTAATATCTCAAGCTTTTAATTAATGAAGGTTGCACACGTTCGATCTATAGTTTAGAGTTCATGTTTGCTATCATTTACAAAGCACATAAAATTAACAATTTTACCTTTAAATGGCAATTTTGTACCTTCGAAAAGGTACTAAATTATCATTTGGAAACATAACTCCTTTGAAAATATATTTTTATTAAAATTAAATTTTACCAGCTTTAATACAAATTTTAAATCTTTTTTAAGAAAACCAAAAATAAGCATTAATCTTCTTTAGAATTTAATTTAAAAAAAAATCCTTACCCTTAATATATGCTACATATATCTATATTATTTATCCCCTTGAAGTATGCAAAAAAAAACAGTGAACACGTTTTAGTTTAACAAAAATTTACACTTTGCTTAAACATTAATTATTTTTATCATTAAAGTTCTTGGTGCTCTTTCGTTCTCAATCACTCTATCTCTTTCTTTCTCATTTAGGCTTTATTACGTGGTGCTCTCTCCCAACAAAGTGCGGTGATATTGGTGTGCATGGCAATCGATAGATACATGTGTGCTTTACATCCGCGCAGATATTATCAGCATTCCAGCAAAAAGGTAAGATTAAGCAAACTACCATAAATTCTATAATTCTATTATTTGTTAAATGAGCTTGAAAGAAATTGATGTTATATATTTAATGCAAAAAAAAAAATAAGAATAAGAATAAGTGCTCATTATATTTCATAAATTATTATTATTTGAAAATCTTAGTAAAAGCCAATATTACTTTTCAAAAAATTAGGGAAAGTGTTTGGGTTTGAGTCATTGCAGCATTAAAGAAAATAGAAAAACATTCGCTATTCTATCAGCCTTATTTATAAAAACTATTAAGGTTTTATAAGGACTTTTTAAGAAAAAGTTTTTATGAAAACTTGTTTTAAAGAACCTTTTTAAAACCCTAATAAGTTTTGTAAATAAGTCTGTATATGTACATATATGTAGGTTAGCAGGCTGCTGGTAAGGAAAGAAAGTTATAGTCTAGCTCACTTGGGTCCAGAATTATGATCCCTTTGTATATATGTATATATATATGTGGCCACAATAAGAAAAAAGCGCTTAAGTCATATTTCACTGTTTTGTAGGCGAATACTTTTAAACTTTCAAATCAATTTTCAGAAATTTATTTCTTTTGCAGTTAAATTTTAAAAATCGTTGTTATGTAAAATTACACTATAAATGATACATTCAATTTGAAATATATTTATGTATAAGCTGAGTTAAGCTGTTATTCCCTATGACATTACAATTCGAAAAAATATAAGCAGCAAGTTATTGCGCTTATATTTTTTCCTGAAAAACCATTCAAAATAGTTGAGTTTATGCCCAGGGTTACTCTCGACTATCAAGATTACAGAGGTGCCCTTAACTCAAAATCAGCTTATCTCGACTTAAATACTTTTTCCTTTTTGCCACAGATATATAAAATTCTTGTGTCACGGTGTTTGTAATTGAACTGCTCTGGAATGGCTCGACCGATTCTTATGAAATTTTGTATGTGTATTTTGTGGGTCTGTGAATTGGTTGTATTTTTAACCGACTTCAAAAAAAAGGAGGATGTTGTAAATTCGCCCCTTTTTTTATTTTTTCGCGGTGTTGCTTGAAAACTCGGCACATGTCAGTTCAATTGTAAAAGTTAATTTTTTTTTGTCTGTGAGGGTACAGCTTCCCATTGGTCCCATTGTAAAAAAATGGGCGGGAACACGCCCAATGTGGCTGCGCTCATTTAAATTTATTATAGCTCTTCATGCGGTTCTACTTAACCGATTTTTATGAAACTTACTACACACCTTGAGCTCTAAAATAGACACAATCCTGCATTTAAAACAATAGGCGGAGGTACGCCCAAAATTGTAAAAAATCTTTGTTTTTTGTCTAAGAGGGTATAGTTTGCCATTATTCCCATTGTAAAAAAATGGGTAAGGACACGCGCACAATTTTTTAAATTTTATTTTAGGATATTTTACTTCTTTGATTGCTACGAAAACTATCCAACACATTTGTTGTTGTATTAACACAATTTGAAAGTTTGAAAAAATGGGTGGGGTTGCGCCCATTAAAGTTTATTATAAGATTTGTAAATTTTTTAATTGAACTTTTAGTGATTTTTTAATCAGAAATAATTTTTAGTTAGGCTTAAGTTCAGTAATTTCAATTCTTATTGAATGAAATATTTTTTTATTTTTATTAATTAATGTGAGTATCTAAAGAAGAGAAGAAAAATTAAACTTAGACTTTAAGCTGGGGAAAATACCGATACTTTTCTGTGCAGCCACGCACTTCATCAGCACCCTAGTCTATCTACTTGGATAGAGATTCTTCTTAACATCAGCTATTTAACTTAAATTTTCAATGAAACGATTGTTGTGTATACAATTGATTTACCTTTGGTAAACACATTTATAAGTATCACTATTAATTTTCTGTTTTTTCCATTTTTTTTTTTTCATTTTTCTATTTAGGTTAGCACGAAATTATATTACTCTACCTCAGTATTTGTGTATTTGATACACAAATACATGATTCAAATTGTTGTGAATTAAACATACATATATTCATGTTTTGTTATTTTTATATTCCGTCATCAAGTACAAAACTCCACGCGATCCAAAATATGGATCACGCGACCTAAAAAAATGATCACGCGATCGATTTTGGATCATAATAAGATTTAACGGCTTTTCGAGATCAAAATATTTATGACCTTTGGGTTATATTTTTATTGGATCACATGGTCCAAACTCTGGATCGCGTGATCCAAATCCTGGATCTCGTGATCCAGTGATCTCGTGATCTCGTGATTTAAATCCTTGATCGCGTGATTCCAATAAAGGATCACGTGATCCAGGATTTAAATATCGCGATCCAAAATTAGGATCACGCGATCAGGAATTTGGATCATGCGATCAAAAATTTGAATCACAATATCCAGAATTTTGATCACGCGATCTGAAATATGGATCATGTGATCCAAAAAATGGATCACGTGATCAAGGGTTTGGATAATGCATCCGACACTTGGATCACGTATCCATAATTTAGATCACGCGATCTAGCATTTGGATCATGGGATCCAACATTTCGATTAAGAGATCTATAATTTGGACCTCGCGATCAAATATTTGGATCTCGCGATCTTACATTTGGACCACGCAATCTAAAATTTGGATTTTGAACGCGATCCAACATGTCTATCACGCGATCCAGGATTTAGATCAAGCGATCCAACTTTGGATAATGCGATTTAACATTTGGTAACGTGACTCGCTATCCACGCGTGAGTGCGTGAGCGTGACTTAAACGTGGTCTTGCGTGTGCTATTTTTAAGAATCATGCACGAATTCTAATGCTCTCACGATATATCATTCCTGCGCGATCCAGAATTTTGATCACGTGATCAAACATTTGGATCACGCTACCCAGCATTTGGATCACGTGATTCAAGAATTGAAGAGGAGGATATTAGCAACATTTGTTTCAACAGGACGGCGCTACGTACCACACAGCCGAAGCTTCAGTAGCTTTTTTTAACATTATTATTTATGTTATGCTGTTATTTCTTAAGAGAATACAATCCGAAAAAATATAAGCAGCAAGTTAATGCGCTTGCCCAGGGTTACTCTCGCCTATCAAGATTACAGAGATTTATTAACTCAATATCAGCATATCGCGACTTAAGCACTTTTTATTTTTTGCCACAGATATATAAAATTCTAGTGTCACGGTGTTTGTAATTGAACTGCTCCGGAATGGCTTGACCGATTTTTATGAAATTTTGTATGTGTATTTGGTGGGTCTGAGAATAGGTCGTAATGTGTTTTTAACCGACTTCAAAAATAGGAGGATGTTGTAAATTCGTCCCTATTTTTTATATATTTTTTGCGGTGTTGCTTCATATCTCGATACATTTCAGTCCAATTGCAAAATTTTTTTTGTAAGAGCATATAGCTTCCCACTGGTCCCATTGTAAAAAAATGGGCGGGAACACGCCCGATTTTTACGTAACTTATCACATGCCTTGAGCTCTAAAATCCTGCACTAAGAAAAATAGGCGGGGTTGCGCCAAAAATTGCAAAAACGGCATTCAGCATTTGGATTATGCATCACGAAAACCATGAATTCTCTCTGAATCTTTTGAAATAAATTATTAACCCCCGACCAAAAAAGTGGTGTTATAAGTTTGTAGTGTGTGTTTGTGTATCTCTGTGTCTATCCATGTACACGTACAGAGCAAACAACGGCTTCACCGATTTTAATTTTTTTTCACTTTGAAAGGTGACTTGATCGAGAGGGTTCTTAGCAATACTTCAAGAAAATCGTTCCAGTCGTTTTGAAGATATAACATCTTCTATAGATATATTCGGGAGCTTAAAAATTTTTAATTTTTGTTATTTTAAATAAGTTTCACAATTAAAAAAAAATATTTGTTGGTGTTGGCTTGGTGTAAATTAAAATAACAACTAACAAAAATTGCAGACAAAAGCAAGGAAATTATTTTTAAGTGGGCTCTTGTTTTAAGTGTCTTTCAGCTGCCAACTCTTTGAAAATGGGTGTTGGCTACTGCTGCTGTAGAGAATGCAAAAACAAATATTTTAAATGCTAAAGAACAAAATATTAGGACAGGAAAAGTTTAAGAAAAACAAAAATAAAAGCCACAAAATTAAGGGAAATCTGTTGCAAGTTAAATTTTTAGATAAATTTAAAAGTACCCATAGACTATGCAATATTATTGAGTACTTTATTGCTATTGTTGTTGTTGTTTTGCTTCACTTTATTCAATAAATTGTACAGTATTAAAAAAAACTATGGAAAATTTTTCTTATAATATGTGCAATATAAATTTTTAATTAAGTAGAAGATTGTTTAGTGATGTACCTGTTAATAATTATTGTACAATATTGTCAATATACCATAAAATATTGCGCAATATAAATCAAAGGACTTTGGATTTTATGCAACATATTGTGTCATATACCAATACAATATATTTACCCAAAGGCAATTTTATTGTGCAATATCAAGAGAGATATTTTTGCAATTTTTTGTTCTCCCAGCTACTAATGGGCAATCCCACACACTTAAATTCAAAGCAAAAACAAATTTTAATATTTTATTATTTCAAATAGAATTGTGCGACAAGTCGAACGTTGTCGAAATCGTGGGACAGGCCTTTAACATTTTTTTTCATTTTCCATTGCCGGCTTTTAGGCTGCCTCTGGAAAATAAAAATTTTAGAAGTCTAATAGCAATAGATACATGGGTCGATTTAATAAATTGTTTTCCAAGTTTCCTACCAAATATATCAAATACATATTAGGAGGCGTGGCTCCGCCTATTTTATTAAAACTTAAACTAAAACAATTTAAAAGCGCCAATAAAAAATGATGTCTAAAGGTCACCTCGTCAAAATCGCAATAGCTCTCAAATACTGTCTCAAATATTGTCATCTCGAAAAGCTGTTAAATCTTATTATTGTCACTTAAAAAAACTGCACAAAATTCCAGAAAGAAGTCCCCTTAAAGACTTTAAAAAATACAAATACTTATATAGATACGAAAATGTATGTCACCCTTTTTTATATTTAGTTGTGATTTGAAATTAAATTTTACTCTTTTTTTTGGTTAAAAAAATACTTGCTAGTATTTTCCTTTTTGTGTTTCCTTTCTAAGTGGGTGTATTTTAAATATGTTTTGTAAGTTTCCTCGTTTTTATATTCAGTGTCCTTAGTTTTCATATACAGTCGGGAACAAAAAATAAACAAACTTGTGGAATCACTTCACATAAACTCCCATAATAAATTTTAAACCAAAAATATGTTAGAAAATAATTTCTGCAGTTAAGTTACACTTAAATGTTGATACATAAACATTATAAAATTGCATTCCTCATGGTATATTTGAATTAAATCAGGGAATTACCAGCCCAGACATTCATCTCTCTACAAAATTTAATATCCCATGACCTAAGGCAGTGTTTGTTGAGTACTTTTCAATACTGAAAAAAGTTTAATATCTTAATATCAATTTCTTAATCAGACCGCTTTGGTCTATGTGGCACCTTCAGTGTTCTCTCAGTGTTCAACAAATATTGGAAATGTCCCATAATCGAAACCAACTAGATTAGAAATTAAGTTTGTTATAAAATGACGATTAATATGTGGAAATTCAAGCCAAGTGCATTAATGTTGATTATTTCAATAGTAACAATTAAACTTAGTTAGATTAACCAACAATACAATCCCAGCATTTATTTTTATTTAAAATGTAATTACTCCTCATTACTTTTAGTTTTGTACAAGAATTTGGTTGGTTCTATATTCGTTATAGATCGGTTAAATTAACAAGGGTAGAAGTCCGTAATCGCCTGGTGAACAGCATGATTCAAACTGCGACTGTATATGAATAGTAAGATGATGGCGGTTCTCATAGGCGCATTGACTGATTGACTTTTGGGTCAAAGCAAGGAAATTTGTTTGAGAAATCTGGCACTCCACATCACTCAGCGAAGATAAAGAAGAACCACAAACAATTCAACATATTATCTGACATTGTCTAAAGCTGCAAGGGCATATGTAGGTACTCGTAAAAAGAGCTGATCACCCGTTTGCATGCGAGCATCATTGACATCGCAAAATCGAAACTAGAGGCTATAAGTGATTTCATCATGGGAGTGAATTCAATGGCTTAATGGCAGTTAATTGGGGACAAAGGAGGTTAAGTTTTTTATTAACAGGTAATAATAGTGGCGAATTACCCCAACTGGGTCTCCAAGTGTTTTACTATGAGGCCTACTATTTATATTTCAGGAATAGAAAATAATAACAAATATTTTTAATTGAAAATAGCCTTATTGTTTTCCAATTATTGCCCTTGTTGATCAATACACTTTTGCATTCGTTAAGACCATTTGCCACAGCAGTTTTTCCATTCCTCTAAACACACTTTCCAAAACAAGGTTTTTAACGCTTCAAGTGCTTCTTCAGCGCTCGTAAGTCGTTGACCACGCAGTTTATCTTTGTTATTCAGGAACAAAAAAATTCATTGAGTGCCAAGTCAGAACTGTACAGAGGATTTGTCACCAATTCGATGTTTTAACTGCTCAAAAATTCACTTGTTTGACGAGATGTGTGAGAGCTGGCATTGTCATGATGATGATAATGATTCGTCTTCGCGGGTTAGTTTTGCTAATTTCTACAAAGACTTCCAGCAAACAAATGGTCAATTCTAAATGAATTAAAAAAAAAAATCTAACAACTTCAAATTCTTTCAAATCTAAGGGGTCCTTAACTCAGTGAATTTTTATCCCATCAACACATTATAAATATGGGCTGATTAATGAAGAACGTAACTTTTGAAGTGTAGAATCCCGGGGCGGCAAAATTTTAAGAACCCAAAAAATTTACATTTTAAATAGTTTGATATTGATAATTTTTGTGAATTGCTTTTGCTTTATGCAGCATATCAATGAAAAATTTAGAATATAATTCTAACCTTTTACGTTTCATAGCTATCATGTCCCTGAGTAAAAACAATCTAAGAATGATCACAGGCTTCTTCACAGGCCATTATAGACTGAGAAAACACCTCAACTGACTTCGTATTTAAAGTCACAGCCTGTGCAGATGCTGTGATTACGAAGATGAAACTTCAGAGCATACATATTCTGAAGGAGTGTGAAGCGTTATGCCATAGAAGATATAGCCAATTGGCCAAGCACCTATTGGAGGATTCGGGAACTGCTAAGTCTGGATCCACTAGCAATCCTGAGATTCATCAGGGGAGTAGGTCTAGATGAGGTGCTCTAGCAACTGACAGGGAATACAATAGATCTACTTTGGTCGCAGTGTACTGTGCTTCCCGCTAGACTTATTTCATTCATTCATTCAACCTTTTGCGCGTTAATTTATTGGTGTAATATTTTTTAGATTTATATGTTACGAGTAGTATTCTAAAGCCAGCCCTTGATTAGACCGTTGAGCATTTGTAAGATTTAACGACAGTTCGGGTAAGTGCATTTTACATGTTTATTTATGAAACCAGAGCGTAATAAGCAGCGTTTAAAAACTTCTGATTTGTGTGATTGCTTTTGCTTCTGCTACTGAAAATATAAACAGTCACAGTCAAAGCGACTGCATAAAATGAAAAGCTTTACACAAAGGAGAGTTTCAGCATTTGATATGTTCAAACAGTTGTCGGTTTGACTGACTGCTCCTTTAAATAAATTTGGATGTTAAAATTCTTGTTTTTTAGTAGACTAACTTTTTTGCGTAACAAAATTGTGAAAAACGACAATTTTTGATTTAAAAAGTGATTTGCATTACCCACTAAGGTGCCTAGACACGTTCAGATTATATCACCAAATACTGTTGGGAAAAAATTAGGAGTCCATGTTACTTATTCTAAAAGAAATTAAAAAAATTACTTTTGCAAAAAAAGTGCATGAAGAAATATTTTTTTCGACGTAATATGTTAATGAGATTTATTGAATAAACTCTTAGCATTAACATTATTTCCATATATAGTAAAGCGCTATCACTAGGTTTGAATTAGGTGTTGGCCAAAAAATTATATCATAATTTTTTGAAGGCGCACTATTTTTCACCAAACTGTGTATAGGGTGTTACTTCCGTTTGGTAGTACTATCCATCCTATGTATACTGTCAGGACCGTACGGATTTTTCACTGTTGCACAGTGTAGTTTAAATATATAATAAATTGCATATTTAATTTTAAAAATGTTTTCTTCATGGGGCAAAAAAGACGGCCTAGGGCGACATCAAACCTAAACCCGCCAGTGGGTATAAAATCTTCTTGATTTAAATAACAGCTCTCAATATGTTTGGAAATATATTTGTAAACTGCCAAAAAAAAAACTTTTTCGCGAATATCTCAAAAACCTTTTTTAAGAAGAAATAATGAAGACCATATTCATGTTCACAAGCTCCAATTTAGTTTAAAAAAAAATCTAATTTCAGAGGTTGATTTTTTTTGTGCCATAGTGTTATTTATCAATTTTTTTATTTTATTTTTTGTTGCCAACTGTATGCTAAGAAATTCTGTGCAAGCGTTTGCTACACATTTAAGTTTTTTTTGTTATCTCTGCGTGCTTATGTATTTAAGATTATAAGATTATAACAACCGTTCTAGTAACCGACTACATTTTTTTTAACTAGAGATGGTCGGCTCTCTTGAGATTGACGTGAAGTATGCAAAATTAAGCATGCTTATGCATGCATATGCATAATTTTATTTGATTCTTTGTATTATATGGCAAAACACAAAAAGTGAATTAATAGTAAGGCCTGATTCTGGCAAAGGATTAAAAAAGAAAACAAACTAACGTGTGAGAACGTGTATTGAAGTTCCCACTCATTGGAGAAATTGTCATGGTGAATGAGCGTAGAAAACGATGAAACACTTTTACTTAACAAGGAACGTTTTAAACCTCTATCATTCATTCATTCACATGGTTTATGTTTTGTATACTTCTCCAAATTTATACAGATCTGTCGAAAAAAGGAAAAAGTGCTTAAGTCGTGATAAGCTGATTTGGAGTTAATGGCACTTTTGTAATCTTGATACTCCAAAGTACCTCCTGGCCAAATCTCAATTATTTTGTGTGACTTTTGATGAAGTTAAAGGGCAATAATTTGCTGCTTATATTTTTTCGACTTGTAAGCTCATAAGGAATAACAGCATAACTCAGCTTATAGTTTGATAAACATGTTTCAAATTAAATGTATCATTTATATTGTGTAGAAATTTGTTTTCTTTAAAAAAATTTAAATTAACAGCGAGTTTAAAAATTTAACTGCAAAAGAAATAAATTCCTGAAAATGGACTTGAAAGTTTAAAAGTTCTCTGCCACAAAACAGTAAAATATGACTTAAGCACTTTTTCCTTATTGCCACAGAAATGTATTCGCCATGAAATCCCACTTTCCAGCGAATTCTGAATAATATCCTCTTTTTCTAACATGAATAAAAAGTAAAAGAGAATTTCGAATTTTCAAAAACAAGTTTTTGTTGTTTCCAGTTGTTCAATTTTACCTGAAGGATTGCAAATAATATATTTTTTTTAAATCGGGAAACAAGGAATGCAGGGAAAAAATCTGGGGGAAATGTTATTGAGAATATGGCAGCAAAGTGCGAAGTTTAATTTACAAATTAAAAATTATTAAAAACTTGAAGAAATACTTTAAAGGTTTTTTTCGTACTCATGCAGAAAGGTGACCCCTTTTTTACAACACGGTCGAAAAAGATCCACCCAAAGAAAATTTATTGGGTTGTTCAATGTTCAACAAACAATATTTCTGCATCGCTGCAATGTTGTGCAGAGCTATCATATTATTTTATTAAGATTTTGCAAGATCGTGAGTGAAAAGTTTCTCACCATACCGTCTCTGCTTATTTAATTGCACAAATATATTTACACTTTTATTGTGTGTCCCACTTTCTGTCATCCAGCAAACATGACATATACCAAATTCAAAAATAAAGAAAAAAATCTTCGTAAGGATAACAAGGACATAACATGTGATTATAAAATGAAGTAGCTTGAAAAAAAATACTAATAGGAAAACAACATGGTTAAAGTGCACTCATAGAAATAAAAGCAAAATTTTAAAATTTATTTTTGTTTTTAATGTAAGTGTGCTGTGACAAGTTGAACGTTGTCGACATCGTGAGATAACCCCTAAACAATTTTCCAATCGGCACCATTATTCAAAAAGAAAAGGGCGGGGATAAGCCTACAAATTTGTTTTGTTTGATTTTATAATATTTTACTCTTCCAATTGTTGCGAAACTTAATACACAAAAACTTAGCTCTCGTAAGGGCTAAAGTTTAAAAAATGGGCGTAGCAACACCCATGACTTTATATTTCACATGCTTCTATTAGACCGATTTTACGAAACCTACTACACCCTCTGAGCTCTAAAAATACTCAATTTTGTACTACAAAAAGTAGGCGGGCTCAGGCCCCCTTTTGATTTTTATCAAACTTCTACTAAATTCATATTAACAAAACTGGGCACACACCCTGAGCTCTAAGAAAATACTCAATCTTGCATTTTAAAAAGTGGGCGGGGTCACGCCAATTTAAATTTAGTATTATATATAACGTGATTCTACTTAATGATTTTAACGAAACTTAACACCCATCTTCACCTCTGAAAAAGGATCAATCTTGCATTTAAAAAAGTGGCAGGGGCCACGCCCATGAAATGCTAGTATTACATTATATATATTTTCTTACATTTTAATAACTACCATGAAACTTGGCAAACAGTTTTGGCTCTTAGAATGTTATAATTTTATAATTAAAGAAGTGAGCGGGGTCGTCATGCCCATTAAAACTTGATTTAATACTTCACATGCTTCTGTTTGATCGCTCTTCACGATACTTGGCAAACACTTCGAGCTCTACAAGTGACGTTGAAGAGAAAATAACAAAATTTTTATGCATTTTTTTTTAATTAAAATAAAAATTAATGTGGCATTAATAACAAATTTTTAATATTGTTAGTATCAAAACTAATTTCAATTTTCTACACACATATTTATGACAATTATTTTATAAAAACTTAAAAATTCAGTTAATTACTTATTAAATTATATGTAACATGGTCATTGTTTAAAATAATGAGAAAAGTATCCCCAGATATTAATTTTTATTTAATTATTTGAATTAATAAAGACTCGAAATTTTAATTGGCATAAATGACAACAACTATTTTTTAATAAACTCCTTTATAATAATTATTCCAATAGTATGCAGAAATTGTTTTAATGTATTGTTTTATAAATTGAATACTTTAATGCTTAAACAAAAATTAGCAAAAAAAAAATTATTGATCAATTAAATAAACTTTGTTGTGCCAGCTATTATTTTTCAACAACTTGATTTATTTTAAGCTTAGTCTGGACGATATGTTGAATCAGCATATTTATGATGAAAAATTTGTTACCAGTGCCAAAATATTGTGTAGACACAATATACGTATGCTTAACTATATATGAAAGGCATTTGTTAAAGTTGCCACCACACGTTTGTTCAAGATTTCAGCATATTGTGTAGACACCATATTTTTACTTTGTAACAAATTTGCTATGTATGCTGGCATATATGCTATTTGTTGAAAAGCCTATTTAAGCTTTTCAGCATACGGCAAATTTGATAGCACATAGAATTGATATTTTAACTCTGGTCATGTACACTCAAAAAAAAAATTAACTAAAACTTTGAAAAATTTTCTAAATTTTAATATAAAAAAGTTGTCGTAAGGCGCCAAAACTGTTTTGACTCGAAACCAGTAAAATATTTAATAAATTTCTAATTCATTAATGAACTAGTTTATAGTAATTACCCAGGCAGAAAAAGACAATCAGCACGACGTTGCTACGATTGTCTGCGGGTACAGCTAACATCAGTACAACACTCGTTTAAACAATTTTTAGTGTACTCATAACATTAAAATGATAACGCCGAATAACCGTCCTCCGAATCTTGTTTTCAATCTTGTCACAATACTCTAAATACAATTTTATAAGGTCGTCACAATGGAAATGTCTTAACTTAAGTCAAATTTTTGTATTTGCGGTGTTGAAGCGGTAAAGAATTATTGTAAACCGAGTATTTGGAGAACCTAAGTAAAATTTTTGTATTTACGGTGTTGTAGCGGTATAGAATTATTTTAAACGAGGTATAGGGAAACTAACATTGGATTTTTGTAAATACAGTGTTGTAGTGGTATAGCATTACTAAGAACGTGGTATTTGTAAACGTTAAGTCATATTTTGGGTTTACAGCGGTGGTACACAAATTTCGGAGGAGTCGTAATTTTGTATTTGCAGTGTTGTGTTGGTACATATTTTTTGGGCAAAGTCACAATTTCTGCCTGGGTATATTTTCATATTTAAGTAAAATTTTCCCATAAAATTCGGAGCTTTGCAAAAAAAATTTTTCGTCTTTGATTTCAAATTTAGTAAATTTTCCAATTTTTTTTCTCTCTGGTACTTATTTTTATTTTTAATTAAATTCTATACCAAATGATATGTAATTTATTATATCTTCATATTATATTCTTAATTATAATTCAAATTCCTTGAGAGTTGACAAGTATTGAACCGGCAACCTTCTGATTGATAAGCAAGCACTCTATACAATCAGCCTAACAAAGGCAGCCTGAGTAAACATTGAAATTATTGAGTTTTAAACTTTTATTTTATTTACAAAAAAATAAATTCCAAGTTCAAATATTTTTCGAAAATTTTATAAATTTACTTAGATTTTTTTCTAAATGCAAGTTAACAATAAATTCTATAATTCAAAGAAAAAATACTTAAAACTGGTAAATATTTTCCTAAAATTAAGTATACCTTTTTACATCTTTTAAGTAAGTCAAATTTCATGAACTAATCAGGAGTAATTCATTTCCTAAAGTTAATTTTTTGATTTAAGACAAAATTGACTATTCCTTAATGTAAAATTTCGTTCAGTTTATAACCATTTTCCAACTCTTAGTAAGTATTTCCTTTAAGTCAGTAAAAATTTCCTGAAATTTGAGAAATTTATTGTGTATTTTTATGAATTTTTGAGGATATGAACTTTTTATTTTTTACTCATATTAAGTAATTTTTACTAGATTTTTGTAAAAATTTACTTAGAAAAAATTACTTAAACTTAGAATTTTTTTTTTACTTGAATTTAGGAAAAAAAATTTTCTTAATAATAGTACATGTCTGTTTTTTTTTTGAGTGTATGTAGTTTTTTCTCTGAAATTCCGCTTTTTACGAGTTTTAAAATTTTTGAAGAGCTTAAAACATCATTAGACTTTGTTATCCTGCTGTTGCAGCTTTTTGTCAATTTCCGTCATTTCACGAACTTAGTTTTGATTATATACATGTATAATTGCATACATATAATTTTTTTCCATACAAAGCAATATACATAAATTAATAATAAAGAAAGAGAATTGAAAAATTTATTTTATATTTAAGCAAATGCTCACATGACTCAACATATGTACATATGTATATACATATCAGGATACGAAATTCAACATATCGTGTAGACATATGCTTAATTCACAACAATCTTTATCGTGTATTTGTGTATCCAATACACTTTTTGTTTTTTAATTGTGATCACCCTCTGTGTAGTGTATTAATGTATTTTGTATTTTAAATGAAAAAAGAAGAACAAGCTACATACAAATTCTCTCAGAGAGCCTCTCTTTGAACAAAACAACATTTTAAAAACATATGAAATAAAAGTGTAATAGTGTATTTCATTTTTATATGAAAGTTTCATACAACAAATGTTACACTTTTGTATTTAATATGATAATACAATCGATACAGAGATACAAGAGGTTTTGTGAATTAAGCAATAAAAATTTTATACTGACTCATATGTTGTATTATCATTTAATGACATATGTTGACTTTATACAATTTGGTACTTTCAGCATATTACATATATGTATATGCTGACAGGAGGATTTGTTGTTATTTTAAAGCATATGAATATAAGCATACATTTCCTGATTCAACATATCGTCTAGATTTAGCTTTAGACACTTTTAAATAATTCTATCTGATTTTTCCCTGTAAATTGTGTTTAATTTAGTTGTCGACTTGTTGACTGATTTTTTTATGGTCCTTTTCATTGGCATTCGTTAGTAACTTTTTTATCTTCATTATGCATTTGGCTTAAATCCTCCTGTTTTAATATTTATTTTGAAAATTTAATTGCATGCTTTTGGGCTACAAAATTTTGTTGCTCTCCACACAATCGATTATAACAAATTTTGAATCTATAATTTTCTTCTAATTTTTTTCTCATTTCAGGGTTGCGTTGCTATACTTAGCCTAACTTGGATTATTAGTCTAACAATATTTGGATTTTTGGTTTTACCAAAAGGTAATAAGCATATTCTTGTTAATAATGCATATCAAAAAGCTTGTATATAACTATGTATTTATCCCTGTTAGTTTGCCAAAGCAAATAATTTGTGTGTAAGTCCTCAAGTCTACACATTTGTAGAAAATTTTAATGTAAAGCTGAACAAATATGTGCAGATGTGTTTATACGTATATGCAAAATATCAGTAATGAATAAGCATATTATTTACTCTATTTATACATACAAGCAGATGCATAAAGCATTTCATTTCAAAATAACTAGATACATATGTATTCATGTAGATTCATATGGTTAATAATCATTTTAACAGCAAAAGTTTTAAATATTTGAAGTACAATAAGTTTATTGATAAACACATATTATTTTACACTCGAATACGTAAACATATTTATGTGTTAATTGCTCGAACTAAAGAGTAAAGAGAAGAAAAATTTTTAACACATAAAAAAACTAAATTTAAAAAAAAATATTCTCCCTAATGCGCACTATGGGAAATTTTCGCACTTTTTCTGGCCAAAAATAAAAAAACTTTATATTAAAAATTCGCAATTATTAGTTGGGCGGTATCTAAAACATAATGAATTAAACGTCGTTAATTACGTTTTAATATCGCTCATTTACTGCAATAGTGTCCTAACTCAAAATTATTATTCATTACAAATTCAGGTGATTGCATGTAATGAACAAACCCAACCCAAAACCTTTGAGCGATCAGTTATGTGCTTTGCTTCATTAAGCCGTTTCAGGCGATTTCAAATAACGATTAAGGGTTTTCATAATAAAAATTTATACAATTTATATATTTATTCCCTGAGGAAATTATTCTTTGTGTCAACGAAATAGTGTAAAACAAACAATTTGTTAAATCCTTACAAATAAAAGAAAACATAAAATGCAAAATTAAAAATGCATTTAATGTCGAAGGTGAGTGCATTATTAATAATAGTGCAAACTTCTAGCAGCAGCAGGTGAGCGTGCGTGATAAAAAAATTTGTAAGAGAAAGTGATACAAAACTTAGCGACATTAAGAAGAAAGCTTCCCAAGTTTGATTTAAAAAAAAACAATTATTTCAATCGGTCCCGTCACAAAAGGCGTAAAATTTCCTATATTGTTATGGAAAAAAAGTTTCACGAACACTAACTGTTCGGGCTCTTTTCACCGATAAATGTCTTATTATTTTCCAAATCAACCATGCTTATGGCTTTAGGTTAAATGTTAGATTTTCTTTGTACCTTGTGAATAATATTGAATATTGAGTTCAAATTTAAAACTTAAAGTAAACTACACTTCTTTTAAAAACAAATTAAATTTTTTTAAAAACTGACGACATGAAATTTTTTTTCAAAATTGCAACAAAAATTTTTTTAAATCCCTTAAATTCAACTTTAATTCTTATAAAACCAAATAAAAAAAATAAAAATTTTTTTTGTTGCATTTTACTGTGCAAATTTTGCCCTCTCTATCCAATTTGAATGCAAAAAAAAATTTCAATCGTTAATGATGGCGACAAAATCGGTAAAATTTCCTATAAAAACCCGATTTTTTCACATAGAAAAAAGCAATGTGAGTCCAATCACAGGGGAGATGTGTAAACATTTAGTAAGGAAATTTTTTTTAATATTGGCTAATGGTAACTAAAATAAGATATAAAAATTTTTGACTCTAGTGTATTTAAAAATCTATAGTAGTGGAATTATTAGTTTTGGGAGTTTGTGGAGAATTGCTCATATGCAAGTGGAAAACGTCAAATAAAAATTTTGATAAATCTTGCGACTGTGGGTTTGCAAAATTTTTATTAAAATCTCCACCCCATAATAATTGGCATGAGATGGAAATTGTTACCCAATTGTCGTTTACCAGCTTCAGTGTAAGGCAACAGTACGTAATGAAGATATGTTACAATATAATATTATAAATTCTTTTTAAAGACTGCTTTATATATATTTTAAACAAATATTCGGCATTTAAAATGCTCTTTTATTTAAAAGCTTATATTTATTTTATATTTTTGAACTTTTTAACAAAATTATCCCCACAGGCAACACTATTACACTTAACAAGCAATTTGTATTAAAATTAACATTGCTCCTTAAAGGTATGCTTTAAAATTCGGCTGAGTGTATTTCTATGCAGCTGTTAAGTTTTTCTGTAGTTCTTGTTCGTATGATTACACTAATACACTCATACATAGCTCACACCGATTTGATAAGCCTTTACGATCTTACTCAAAATTTGTGATTTTATTGTGAAAAATATTTTGACCCCCTAGCGTACACATCAAAAAGGTTTCACAAGCACAAACTGTGTACGCTTTTTGGCCCGAATAACGCTCTCATTAGTTTGCAAAACCAATAAAATGGGCTTTAGGTTTTTTTTCTTGACGTTGTCAATATAAGGAATGTTGAGTTCAAATTTAAAACCTAAATTAAACTACAACTTTTAGAGAGAAATTAAATTTTTTTAAATCTAACGACACTCAAATTTTGTGTTTTAATTTAAAAAAATATATTTTTTACAGTCCTTAAATTAAATTAAATTAAACTATATTTATTTTAAAGCCATATGATTTATTTTTATAAAAAAAAAAATTTACAAACACCAAAACTGTACAAAAAAATTTTGTCTTACATACCACTGTGCAAAATCTGCTTTCTCCTTCTTTATAGAGTTTGTATCACATATTTGGCGTATTTTTATTTTTATTTCTATTTTAATTGTTTTTAAAATAAAGTAGCTACCGTCCAACATTGATTAACTAAATAAAGCTTACTTTTAGGCCCAAATTAAATGCTCAACATCTGTTAAATTGCTGTTAAAAAGTCCTTTATTTTGTTTCTTTATAAATAAGTACAAACCTACCGACACTTTTGACTAACTCATTATTTATATTGTTGTAGTTTTCTGTGTATTATTTACCCACAATCATTAATCTTTTTTTTTCTTTGTTAGGTTACTATTTTAATAACACCGGTCTTATGGCTTGTGAGCCATTTTATAGTAAGCCATCGTATCGTATATTGGCCACATGTGCCTTCTACTTTCCCACCACCATGGTACTGATGTATTGCTACGGTTCTAGCTTTCACATGAGTCGCTTCAGACTTAATGATCCAACGATGCCTTTAACAGCTGCCGCACATCATCCAGCTTATCAGCATCATCCCCTGCATCATTATCATCATCATCATCATCAACAACAAACACCGCATCCCCACTTACATCATTATCACCATCGTGGCAGTATTGGCAGTGGCGGTATGCTGACGGCGGGTGGGACTATGGGTGCGGGTGGTGGTGCTGGTGCCACCACGCCCTCCTCTATGCTGCCAAATACACCGGTAATGAACTTGAGCATGGCCATGAGTATGGGCTTGGGTATAAATACTCCGGCAAATACTATTACCAAAAAGGTGAGAGATACATATATTTATTTATTTTTTCATAAAATTTAATTAATTCCTTGTTAAACGACTTTGGGAAAAAGGAAGAGATTATGCTGTATTAACCATTGTGTGTGTGTATATATATTCTTTTATTTTTATTTTTTTAATTACAAACTAGATACAAGGAGTTTTAATATTTGTTGCGGATTAATATATTTTATGTGAAACGAAAATATATCTTGTCAAATGGTTTAACTACATCATTATTATTTGCTTTTTTAATTGTTGCATATTTGAAAAAAGTGTAAAGCAACGGTGTTGTTAATTATTAGTATATGGCTGATTTCATCGTCACGGGTGGGAAATTTAGTTTTAAAAATAAGAAAATGTTCAACTAATATTTTTACATGACTTTATATTCCGACATGTCTTTCAAAGACACTACACGGAAACAGACTATTTTAGATTTGCTAATGCAAAATTAAGTACAACACATTATGCTCGTCACGGGTGTGACATGAAAAAGAAATGCGATTCGAGTGCCTAGGACACATACTCAAAACTCTGCGAATTTATACAGTTTATCAAAATGTAGCAAATCTATGACTGCAGCATTAGTATCAAGTTATCCTTCACTAAAAGTTAAGAAAAGAACAAGTTTATATTTTGCACAAAAATTTAATTTTTGTAGCATCACGGGTGGGAAATTTTTTTGTCACGGGTGGGACGCGTGTCATTCGGTAATAGAAATTTGCCTAGAAACGGATCTAGTAACTTCAAATATGGTTCGAAAACTTTATCCAAAAACAGGAGTAAAGTTCAAACGTTTGAAAATGTATATAAATTTAAAAAACAAACATCTCTGCTTTTTTGTTTGGTAACAAATATTTATTTTTTTAAGTATTTGCTTTTGTATTGCAGAATTTTGGCATTAGTGTTCAAGTAAGCAACAATTAATATTTTTTAAACGACAAAGGCTCATTATCCGAATCACTCCAAAATGAGCTGTCGGTGAAGATATAATTTTTAATAAAGATAATTTTAAATGTTTTTTTTTCTTTGAATTATGGGTGAGACCCATTATATTATTTATATTTAATATATTTTTATATTTTCTTCGCTACATGCCTTCAAAAAGTGCAACGATTGAATACTTGGCACCACATTTTTCAACAAACAGATGACTTCTTTGATGAAGACATAAACCGCAAACTTGTCATGCTTAAGTACGTCCGAAGCAATTGCAAACGAACACTGTTTGCTTTCTGTTTGCTTTCCCTCTGGGACAATTTTAAAAAGCAAATATATTATAAAAAATTTGATATGCAAAATAATTCGTTTTTGGCTTCTGGCTTTAGTTTTGAAATTTCAAACAAATTGCTTGTGAAATTGTTTAATAAAATAAACTTTTACTTGTTTTTCGTCACAAGTGGGACATTCGAAAATACACAATATAAAAATAAAAATAATCTTTCAAATTAAATATATTTTATTGCTATATCCTTGAAGGAAAATAAACCGAAGCAGCTTTTCGAAACGATCAAATGTCAAAAACTTATGCACAGCTGACATGGGGCATGCTGGTATTTTACTTTCACGGTGTAACAATATAATTAGTTAGATAATTTGACGGAGAGTTGATATAAAAAAAATTAAAATTACTTTTTTTTTAATTTATTTTAGAATATTAAAATTTAATGTATTAGCTACAAGTTCATGAAAAAATCTTTTATTTTTAAATAATTTTAATTTGTTTTTGCTAAGGCTCACTTGTCATGAAATCAGCCATATGTAACTAATTTTAGTGCCTCTTGATATCTAATAACTAGGGAAAGGATTTTTATGCATATAAAATCACGTTTTATGTACATAAAATATACAGTAAAAATATGTATTTAAAACTAATAAAATATGCATTTATCAATTTTTTTTCAACATATAATAACATTGAAAACTTTAAAAGATCAGCTTCATTGCTTTCTTAACAAACATTTTGTCATTAAAAACTTGAAGAAAAAAAAAAACATAAAAAGCTCAGCTTCAAAGCTTTCTTAACAAATGTTTTGACAAATCATATGAAATAAAAAATAAAGTTAAGTCGAACTTCTAGTTATGCACATAAATGAATAAAATGAACGTTCCACGTCAGCAGAAGTTATTGGTGAACATTAGACCCCTGCATAACACCACTTACAAGAACTTTTAAGACATGATATTTCAAATGCTTTACTACAGCGAAGTATTCTAAAACAAATGCTAAACAACACTGTTGCCAAGATATTTGTTTCACTTATTGCAGGTATAGACGTAAAGAAGAAAATACTTTGTGATGCTTGCTTCTTCATGCTCATGGGCGCGTATACAAACGTCATGCATGTACATTAGAGTGGCCGTTAGTTATACATACATATGGAGAATTTTTTTTGTTTGATTTCTTATATTCTCTCAACCCAAATCAGTTCAGTTTTATGTAGAAAGAAAAACAAAAAATTTCAAAGTTGGCACTCAAGTCCATTTATTCAATGTAAAAAAACAAATTTTGATTTATAGCATGAGAAAACTAAAAAATGTATTAAAAATATGCATTTATAATGAAATATGCAAAAATATGTATTTATTATAAAATATGCACTAACAAATCGATGACATTTTGTCGCGAATTTGTTGATTCGCAAAGATATTTTATTTACGACCAACGACAAAAAACATGTATTTACATGAAAATCCTTTCCCCACTAATAACGTAAAGCTTTAAGCTTACTACCCGTACTTTAAGCTCCTGTGATAGTGACGAATTTACTACATAATTCAAGTAAATTTTAAATCATAAAATTTTTGTTATTCTGAAAGGAAAAAAATTATCGTGAAAAAATAAAATAAAATTTCTATTTTTCATAGTTATATTTGCTAATATTCTTATTGTATTAATATTCTTTTGGTTTATGATATTTTGCTATTGTAATTTTTTTGCAAAAAAATATACCATACTTATATATTAACTTACTACTTTAGTTATCAAACTTTCAAAAAAAAAACAACAAATTTAATATTTAGAAAATTAAACATATTTCCGATTTTCCCACAAAAACGGATCTTAAGAACCCACTTGAAAGATTTTGATTTGATGTTTGCTAATTAAAATAATATTTTCCTATTCAAAAGTAGTGAAACCTTTTTGGATGACCGGTTTTTTGATTTACAAATGGTTAGAATATCCGGTTTTGTATTAAAAATTATTCGAATAACTAACTCATTTCTCATAAAAAACTGATTCAAATGTTTCTTATTTTATTAATAAAAATGGTTTTAATAATAAAAACCTCACTCTAGTTAGGGACCACCATGGAAAATTTTCAATTTCGTTAAATAAATTCATTAAAAAAAACAATTTTTTTTACACAAACAAACAAATTACGAGTAATTTCATGTTAATATTTCCATATTTAATTTTCTTAACTAAAGAAAATTAAAAACAAGTAAATATGTAAATCTTTTTCATTTATATTCTCTAATATTTAATTTCATTTCAATTGCAACATCATCAACTGGTTCTCCTGCTGCTCCTGGTATTATCTTCCTCTTTAATGACTTAATTAAATAATTTGGCTGATATCTTACGAATACTAAAAACATTCATGCATTCATGTTTCAATGGCTGTGAATTGAAATCCTTTTATATGCATTCACTGCTGCATGCTGTCTTGATGTTATTGCTGGCGGGGAATATAACAGATTGTCCCCATACAAGAGAAAAGTTCCACTGGCTCGACGTCACGTTCAATGGCAACAATATCATTGGGTTTCATTGTTATGGTTACACCCTGGACAATACAAGAAATTGTAACAGCGTGTACGGGATCAAAGGTAAGTTATTGATAGCATTTGTTTCTCCAAATGCTTTATTTAGTTTTTTTTTCTTTTAAATTGTATTTTAAACACGAAGGACTGACTAGAGCAATCAATAGCCATAATAAAGACTCACAAATATATATTAAGTGAAAATGGAAGTTGCAAATTTTAAAAATAAGTTTTATAGAATAATATTAAACTTTTAAGTAAATTGAACAGACAAATTAAAATTAAAAAAAGACACACGCTATCATGGGACACCACCGGATAGAAACGTAGTTCCTTACGTTGTACTTACCTTAGAAATTGCCCCTTACCCTGGGTAGTCTTATTTTTTTTATAAAATATATAGTGTTTGTGTCCCTACAGACTCAGATCTATCCATGTTTTGAATTTAATCAAAATCGGTTAGATAGATCTTAGATTAAGAAATTTTCCCCTACATACCGTCGTGCTTCTAGTTTTTAAAAAAAACATATAACCTCTGTGCCCATCTAGATTTGGATCTGTCTATGTTATAAATTTCATTAAAAACGGTTCCGTGGCTTAGTCGTTAAAGCAAAAAGCAAACATTGAATTTACTTTCGCATTTATAATGTTAGTTAGGAGAGACAGTTTCAACTATCACTGCCACGAACCACTTATCCAACTCAAGAACATTTTAGCAAAGACACAGGCTAGGCCGAAAATCCCCGGAGTTCCCTGGCACTTCTCCGGAAAATTACGGCAACATTGAAAATCTAAAACATCCGCACTGGCAGCGCCATTACGGTATCCCGACAAACCAAAACGCTATGTAAATAGTTAATAGCAAACTTCCTACCATAAGCCTCAAGCTTAGAAAAGTGTTGTGAATACTATTGTGAAAGGTTTATTAATAATTATTTCATACTGAAAATTGAGCTGTTGCGATAATATTGCTAGCCTATACACTCAAAATATTTCATGCTTAAAAATATGAAACATTTTTGTGTAATTTAATTTTTGTGCAATGAAGAAAAATTTTGTTCATTTTGTGAAAATATTTCGTACAATTATTTTCGTATATAGGGCGTGTGCCAAACGGTAGAAAAGTACTATGGTAATAAATATTTGCCTGTAGGCAAAAAATTAAATTTTTCTGCTGTGCCAAATGATATCTATTTTGACAATGTAAAATTTTGACAAATTCCATTTAGCATAGAGAGAAGCTGATGAAAAAATTACTGCGGTGGCGAAGCAAAAAATTTTACTACAAGCCGCCGGCTAGCAAAAATGGTTTAAAAGATTTTTATATAAATAATATTCTTGGACAAGAAAATTATATAACTTTATACATACATATATGATACAAAATTTTTCGCAAATTAAAATAAAAAAAATGCATTTTCACAGTCTAACTACATTTAGGTTAGGTTAGGTTAGCAGGCTGCTGGTAAGGAAGGGTGAAATTTAAAGTACAGCTCACTTGGATCCATTACAATGGTCCCTTTGTGCTACCTGTTAGTTGAAGAGAAGATAGTGAGAGAGGGTGATAGGGAAGGGATAGTGATAGAGAAGACAGGTTTTTGAAGGAAGAGATAGAGGAAAGCTTCATTCTTTTACAACTCTGCTCTTTGCACGCTTTTTTGATAATGCAGTGTTGCAGCGCCTTCTGGTGTCAAATGAGGCGAATTAAATTTTTGAAGCTTTGTTTAGTAGCCTTTTTATTAGTTATTTTACTTCGCCGATGATTCTGCTACACAACGAAGGAGGGCGCCTGATTACATTAGGATTAGTATCTGATGAAGTCTGTATAGTTTTTAGTGACCAGTGCCTTATGCCTGCTTCCATAGAACTTTTCCTACAACAAATGATACAAAGGACACTAATGCACATGAGAAAAACGCATGGTGTTGTTATTTTAATGACTGTCGGAGACCGGGATCGAACTCAGGACCTTCGGTTTTGTAGTCAACGTGCTAACTACTACAAAACCGAAGGTCCTGGGTCCTAATTACATTTGAGGGACGTAAAAATTGATATAATGGGCGACGGCTCGAAGCGACGGCGGTGGTTTTACCTTTTGTGGTACCATGCTTCTTATTTGCTGCTTGTCAAAAATTTATCTGTTGTGTATAAAATTCTGCTAGCCCTGGCTTAATGATTCCGGAAGTGCTTTCAGAATCGTTAACCTTGGAAGTGCTTCCGTAATCACTTACCCTGGAATTGCCTTCGGAATCACTTACCTTGAAAGTGCTATCGGAATCACTTACCCTGGAAGAGCTTCCGGAATCAACTACCTTGGAAGTGCTTTTGTAATGACTTACCCCGGAAGTGCTTCCGTAATCACTTATCCCGGAAGTGCTTCCGGAATCACTTAGCCCGGAAGTGCTTCTGGAATCACTTACCCTGGAAGTGCTTTCGGAATCACTTACCCTGGAAATGCTTCCGGAATCAATTACCTTTACAAAAAGGTGTTTATGACAAGCTTATTCTCGATTGCAGTTATATTTAGCTTATGGGGTGGTTTGTTGGGATGTAGTTGTTACCACCGGGATATCCGGCAAAAGTCCCCCACGGCTCCGATGACAGTCCATTACTCTTTTCATGAAATTTTCCATGACTTTTGCACAGAGATGTGGCTGTATCTCACCGATGACGCGTTGGATTTCCGATTCAAGCTCAGGAATTGTTTAGGGTTTATTTGCATAAACCCAAGATTTCACAAAACCCCAAAGAAAAAATCGCACGGCGTTAAATCGCACGATCTTGGTGGCCAGTTGACATCATAATTTCGTGAGATGGTGTGTTCTGGAAATCGTTGCTGCAATAATTCGATTGTTTCATGTGCGGTGTGGCAGGTTGCACCGTCCTGCTGAAACCACATGCTGTCCAGATTCATGCCGTCCAGTTGAGGCCACAAGATGTCCGTTATCATATTTCTGTAACGAATGCCGTTCACAGTCACTGCAATATCGGCTTCATTTTCACAGTTATAGCGCGTTGTTCTTTCGAAAAGCGCTCCATTTTTAATAATTGGAATAAACAGAGGTGACAGCTGTCAAAATTCAGAGCTGCCACTTGCATTTCAAATTTACTGAGACACCCTCTATAAATAAAATTATGAAAAATAATATTTAAACAAACAATTATTAATTCGAAACGAATTCTGAGAGAAATCATGCCCTCATATCGTTGCGATTTCTTTTCGACATATCGTTACGAAGTCGTGTCAAACATTTATAAAAATCGTTACTACACACAGAAAAAAATACGTATGTAAGATCAACATGTCAAAAGGTTAATTCAAATGCATTCAAATCACATTAAATTTTCCATGTTGTTTGAGTGTGTTGGTGTTGTTGTTGTTTTTTTGTTTGTAAAGAGCCAACAAACTGATGCTGGATGGTAGGCAGTGTACTAGTCTTGCATTCGAAGGATCGCAGGTTCCAATCCTGAAGTCAACAAAGTATTTTATATTTTTTTAACTAAAACTTTTCAAGTCAAAGCATTTTGTATTTTTTTTAACTAAAACTAAAACTTTTCAAACAAATTGTATATCAAATGTCTAGAAATAATGTTAAATTATAATTTAATTGAAGATGGTACATATTTAGTGTGTATATTAAGAATATTTAAAGCCGTTGTGGCTGCAGGGGTAAGCACGTTGACTACCACTCGATGAGTTCCGAGTTCAAATCTTGGCCGGGTAAGGAAATTTAATTTATAACAAAAATTTTTATGATGTCTATGTGAACCACACGTAAGTTAAATAATTAATAAAATACAATTATTACATTAAATTAAATTCATGTTGATCTAACTTGAAATAATTTTGATTAAACATGATTCTTCATTTTTATTTTAAAAGTACTTAAATGTTAATTCAACGTGAAATAAAGTTTTTTCAAAAGAAAATTTTTTTTTTACAATTACTATAAATCATGTTAAATTAACACGAAACACACATGAAGCAAAATCATTGCCAAAAAAAATTAAAATTAACCCTATTTTTAACGATTCTACATTGTTTTTTTTTTCTGTGTGTATTTAGATAATATATGTATATTTCATTTCTGAAACCGAAAAATTTTGTCGACCAGTCGTTACAAATATTCTTTGCGAATTCGGATGGTTTGATGGGTAGTGTAGTTATTCATACATATCGTTAGCTTAATATAGAAATATCCTAACTCATTATTTTAAAGCGAGATTTTTGCATTGTTCAAAACTAAAAATGCAGAAACCTCGAATTCAAAAAAATCTTAAATTAGGGAATTTTTTAATTAAGGTCACGATATGTACAAGCATGCATACATAGAAACATGCATATATATACATTGTATATTATTACAAATTTTTTTTTTGTTTCGAACTTTCCTCACAAATTAGTTTTTGTTTAGTGTTTTGTTTTAATTGTACTTCAATTTCTTTCATCTTTACAGTTACCGCCATTCTTGGATTTTCTGGTCACCTGGACTGCCTTAAGCAATAGTTTTTGGAATCCTTTTATGTACTGGCTGTTAAATGCGGACTTTAGACGTTTAAGTAAACAACTTTTGGCATTACCAGTAAGTTTTCCTTTAATATTACATACATATTTTTAGTTCTTCCTTCCTGCTCCTGCTGTTTGTTTAGTTTATTTGTTTTTATAGTTTATGATTATGATTATTATGCCCCAGTGTATCATAGAAAATGAGTGAGTGTTTCACTCTCTGCTGTGCTCTGCTCTGCTACATGCTAACGACAAAAGCTATAAAAATTATTAACAATACTTATATTTATAAGTTAATGGTACTTGAAATTTAAGGGTGGGGCGGCAAGACATGAAAAGAACACAAGTTCAGAGAGTTAAGCCAGCAACTGTGTGTGCATGTCAGTGTTTACATATGAAATATTTTGGGTAATAGAATTATTATTCAACAGGATTAAATGACAATAAAAGTCAGTTGTTTATGTGTTTAACAAACTAACAACCACACAAAAAAAACAATAATCAAGAAAAAATATTTTTTAATAAACTTGTCAGGCAAAAAAGCTCTGCAGCACAGCACGTCTTCGGGATATAAATGAGAATTTATTGGCAGTACGAGTAGTTTTTCAAAGTCAAGAAATTACTTTAAGTAGATTTTGAGGGTCTCTAAGAAAATATGAATTTGGCTAGAGCTGCTAAAACCAGAAACAAACATTTTAGGGGATCAAAGAAATAAAAGAAATAATTAATTTAAAAGCACATGATTTTCAATCAAATAAAATAAAAAGCAAATAAAAAATATCATAAGAAAAAAATGAAAAATAAATGAAAGGCAGGTTGAAGAGTCAAACTTTATCTTCAAAGGGTTCATTAAAAAATAAAGGGAAAAAGAAAAAAACCATTAAAAAATTCTTTTAAGGAAAAAATTAATTATATATAACCTGCACCGGGTTAAAAATTTTAATTTTTTTAAGCATATAAATTGCGTTCAACAGTTGTATTTTTACGCAACATTTTAGCCCTCTAACTTTTTTTTCCGTATGAGACGTTTTTATCCTTTAATAAAAAGGGGTCAATTAAGTACCCTCAAACGGGTGAATAACGGGTTAAATTATTCTACAAAATTATTCGCCCTAAAATTCAATCATACGGGTCTAATACAGCAAAGCTCAAAATTCAACTTAAGCAAGAAAAATTACTAAAAATCTGTAAGACGTTTAAGGGTTAATTTTTTGCATTTTCATAATTCTATTTTAGATATATTTATGTTTTAAACATTATTCGGTGAAATCTGCGCAAAACATTTTTATTTTGGCAAATTTTAACCCTCTATGTTTTTTCCGTATGAGACGTTTATATCCCTTTCATAAAGAGGGGCCAATTAAGTACCCTTAAATGGAGATATAGAGGGTTAAACCATTCTACAAAATCATTTGCCCTAAAATTTTTTTATAAAGTATCTTATTATATCAGTTATCAAAATTCATCTTAAAAATTTAAAAAATACAAAAAACTGGAAAACCGTTTAAGGGTTAATTTCGTATAGTCTTACAACTGAATTGTAAATGTATTATATTTTGGACAATGTTATATAAAATCTTATGAAAAAAATTTTTTGCGGAACATTTTAACACCCTAACTCATCTCTGCATGGGTCCTTTTTATCCCTTTCTTAAAGAGGGGTCAATTAAGTACCCTTAGGGGGATATATGTAAGGGGTTAAACTATTTTGCTAAAATATTGACGATAAAACTCTATTATGGGTTTCTTAAAACAGCAAACCTCTAAAATTCGACTTAGACTTGAAAAATTACTAAAAACTCGAAAGACGTTTAAGGGTTAATTTGTTGCAATTTTATAATTACGTTTTAGATTAATTAAGCCTTAAGCAGTATTATGTAAATGTTTGCGGAAAAAACTTTGTGGCAAACTTTTACCCTCTAATTCAATTATGGGTCTTCTTGGTCCCTTTCGTAAAAGAAGGTCACAAAAGTCCACTAGAAAGGGTATATAACGGGTTAAAATATTTAAAAAAATATAAGCCAATAAATTCTATTATTTGTCTTTATAATGCAAAGCTCGAAATTCATCACAAACATCAAAAATTAATCAAACCTTGAGAGACGTTTCAGGGTTAATATCTTCCGATTTATTAGTTTAATTTCAGATTAATTAAGTTTTCAGCAATGTTGTGTAATTTTTTACGAGAAATATTTTTGCAGAATATTTTAAACCTCGAGCAATTTTTCGTGTAACTCTTTTGGATGCTTTCATAAAAAAACTTTCTCATAAGTGCCCTTAAAAAAGGGGAACATAGCGAGTTAATCTGTGCCACAAAAATATTCCCCATAAAATTCTTTTATAAGTCTCTTAATATAGTGAAGCTCGAAATTTATCGCAAACATAAAAAATTAGTTAAACCTTGAAAGACTTTTAAGGGTTAATTTCTAACATCTTCATAATTGTACTTTAAATATATTAAGTTGTGGTCAGTGTTGTATAAAATTTTACGAGAAAGATTTTTGCAGAACATTTTAAATTTTAAGTACTTTTTGCATGGGTCGCCTTAGTTCCTCTTATAAAGAGGGGTCAATTAAGTACCCATAAAAGGGGTTAAAAAAAATATGTATATGCCTTAAAATTCTATCATAAATCTCTAAACACATTAAACCTTTAAATTTAACTAAAATATTTTAAATAAATCAAAACTTATTATCACACGTTTTAGGGTTAATTTATAATTTATTAAAATTTGAATTTGAATTATGGAATTCATTTACAATTCTGCTAAATAAATTTTTGATGTTAAACTTTAACCCTCCAGCTCTTCTAGGCGTGGCTCTTTCATGCCTCATAAGTGCCTTTAAACGATGATTTAAAGCACTAAAAAGATATTCGCCCGAAAATTGTATTATAAATTGTTAAGGTCATCAAAGCTCGAAGCTAAACTTAAGCATTAGTTTTTTTCAAGTTTTAAATTAATTCATTGCAAATATGTTAATTAAATTTCGGCCTTTTTTATGGGGGAAAATTTATTTGAAGATTTTCAGCCATTGCATGCATCCCTTTTTTTACTTTTTCTTTGTATTTAAACAGAATTTCGGCTTCCGCTATATTCAAAGATTGATGCTAACAATATATTTTTATTAAAACCTTTCTGTTTCTGTTAAAATACAACAAAAGGTCTTTTTAAATATAAATTTAATAACAAAGTCAATACATACAATAAATTACACATACAAAAGTCATACAACACAATGTACGAGTAGACAGGAAATGACAAAAAAATCAAAACTCTTCCTCGAAATAGAATATTTGATTAGAATAAAAGAACATCCTTTACCACAAAGTAAAATTTATTTGCCAGTAAAAGACACGCACATCACAGGAAAGAAAAAAGGTTCAAAAAACTCAAAATCAGCAAAATCCTCTACACAAATACGCACACACACACACACACACACACACACAAACACACACAACTTAATTATTTACTTTAAAGAGCAGCCAGCCGCTCGCAAACACACCCATTTGTGTGATACATATAACAAACACGTACATTTATGCATACATCCATACCATGACACTTAAATAAAAAAGTGACATAAAAATATTAAAAAAAAAGTTCCCATGTTTTATTATCCTGTTGGGAAAATAGGGAAACGGATGTTAAACTTGGCGCTGAGATTTTATTTAAAATTTAAAAAGTTAAAGTAAATTGCAAAGATCAAGGAGAAATGTTTAAAGAAATCCTTGTGCTTCTGAAAAGAAAGAGGGTCTTCGCTGTAATCTGTTAAGTCAAAAATTTTTAGTATTCATACGAGTATTATGCCATAACTGCCAAAAAAAAGCTTAAGTGACATAATTTTCAAACATTTATCTCTTAAGATTTTATATAAAACTGCTGAATGCGTTTTATAACTAAAATTGTTAGTGAAATTAATCCTTCAAGGCGTTTAAAGTTTTACATATAGAGACTACATTTTTAGCTCCCTTTTTAAGTGGAACAAAAACGACCCATAGTGTAAGAAGAGAGAAAGCAAAAATGCTCTTTAAAATGTTCCTTATAAATTTTTTTTTAAATAGTTATAGGCGTTGTATACCTAAAACAGGAAACTTCAGCTTCCTTTTAAAATAAGTTTAGAAATAAAATGTTATAGTAATGTGGGACAGAAAAATTGTTTCTCGAATTACCGCCTTGAAACTGAAAAAAAACACACAATCAATTCAATATTTCATTGAGCCAATTCAACTTTTTAATTGATTTATTTAATTAATTAAAAGTTTAGTTGATTAATTTAATCAACTAATTAAATTTATTAATTAATTAATTAATCAAATATTTAATTTATTGATTTAATTAATTAAAACTTTAATCTTCTAAATTAAGTAATGAAAACTTTCAATTGCTTAATTTAATTAATTAAAAGTTTAAATAATTAATTTAGTTAATTAAAAATTTAATTGATTAATTTAATTAATTTAAAACTTAATTGGGTTATATAAAAATCTAATTGATAAATTTAATTAATTAAAAATTTCTATGATTTATTTAATTAATTAAAAATTAGTTGAATAATTTAATTATTTAAAAATTTAATTGCTTAAATTAATTAACAATTTAACTGCATCAATTAAACTTTTTTTAATTTAATTGTTTATTTTATTTAATTAAAAATATAATTGTATAATTTAATTGACTAAAAATTTATTTGATTAATTTAATTAATTGATAATTTAATTGATTAAATTAAATAACTGAAAATTTAGTTGTATAATGTGATTAAACATTTAAACTATTAATTTAAATAATTAAAAATTAGCAATATATTAAATCAATTAAAAATTTAATTGATTAATTTAGTTAATTAAAAATTTAATTTATTACTTTGTTAGATTAAAAATTTAATTAAGTTTAATTGATGAACTTTTGTCTTAAAAAGTTAATTGTTTAGTTTGATAAATTAAATACTTAGTTGACTAATTTAATTAACTAAGAATTTAATTGATTAATTTATGTAATTAAACATTTAATTGATTAAATATAGCTAAGCTAAAAATTTAATTGATTAATTTAAATAATTGAAAATTTTATAGATTAATTTAAGTAATTGAAAATATAGTTGATTGATTTAATTAATTGAAAATTTAGTTGATTAATTTAATTAATTAAAAATTTAAATGATTAATTTAATTAATATAATATTTAATTAAGTTAATTTAAATTTTGTTTAAAAATATATTTTATTAGTTCTATTAACTAAAAATTAAATTATTTAATTTAATAAATTAAAAATTATTTGTTCAATTTAATTGATTAATTTAATTAATTAAAAATTTTATTTATAAATTTCAATAATTAAACATTTAATAAAGTCAATTTGTTTAAAAATTTAATTCAATTAATTAAAAATTTAATTGCATTAATTAAACTTTTGTTTAAAAAGCTTAATACACAATTAAATTTTTATTGTTTTTTTAATTAAAGATGTTTATTGGATAAATATTTTTTTTCAGTGGGTGGAAAGTGGAATTCTCCAGCAAATAAATAAATTAACCCCCAGTTTCTACAACCCAGGCGGTCAACTTGAGTTTAAAATTTATATGGAAATTAATTTGAGTGTTTTTCAAAAAAAATTTCTAGACGAGTCGTCTGCCTGACTTGTGTTGAAACTACACATAAGTTTATTTTTCTTAGTCTATTTTTCATCTGACGTTTATTTTTTTATTGTTTTAAAAGCATAAAATGAAGTTACACCTTGTTTGTGTGAGACGGTTTAGTTAGAAATCTTGGGATTTCTGTAATAGATTAAAGAAAAGTTGCTCAAATTTACTTTAATCTATTACAAAAAATGCCAAGATTTCTAACTCAAACGTCACTCATACATATTATTTTACTTATAAAAGAAAAAAAATTTTTTATTCCAACTACAAACAAATAAGTCATTTATGTGTAGACTTCACAATCCAAGCAAGCGGCTTTTCTAGAAAATTTGTATAGGAATCACTTTAAATTTTCAGTGTTTTTTATATATTTTTTCTAGACAAGTCGCTTGCTTGCATTGTGGAAAATACACCTTAATTATCTGACTTTTATTTGTTGCTCTTGCCGTACCAAAATGGCCTTGTAGGTGAAACACTTTCAATTAAGTAATGAGCTGCCATTTTCTACTCGTTCATTATCCTTTAACAGCTTAAAATAAAAATGATTTCCAAACATAGCTTCACTTTTATTTATATCTTTTTCTTTCGGCCATTTATCATTATCATGGCTTACTTAATGTTAATATATTTTATGTATCTTTTCCTTTTGGAAATGCTGCTGCAACACAGTGTAATGGCCATGAAGACACACCCGAACACAAATCACCATGTTGTCACATAAATTCTGATTTCGAAATCACCACACTACCCATGCCACCCGAGCCGCCTACATCAAGGCCGCCACAGAATAACGGCAATGGTAGCGGGAGCGCCGGAGGCACAAACCCAGCCTCAGCCGGTTTAGTGGGGACAAGTAGTTCGATTGGTGGTTCGGTGTTGGGCATTTGTGCTAGAGCACGCAGCAACAGTTTGAATCGTTCAACTTCATTTCACATACGTGACACAGGTGGTGGCGCAGGTTTAGGTTTTAATGCCGGCAACGGCCATCACGCACATCATCAGCACGGTTATAACACGGCCACCGTACGACCCGATATAGAGGGCTTATCTGAAAAATATTGGGGTGAAATACTAGAACGCACTGTCAGCTCAAATAGTTTGCATGCTGCCATGCAAAAATCATTCATACCCACCTCCAACGCCCACCAGTATTTTGGATATCACGGTGGGCCGCATCAGCATGCTGCAACGGGAGTAAATAATCCCATGATGATGATGACGACATCATTTAGTAAACACAGTGATCTAAATCTGCACATACTCGAACACGAGGATAATTTAGTCGATTCGGCAAACACAATGTCAACAACAAGTGATCTCAATAAATTCTCCACATCAGAGCCAAAATTATGTGAACACGAGTACCAACAACAGCATCATCTCACGCATCAGCATCATCATGACATACACTGTGCCAAAACGAAAGCCAATACAGAGGCCAATAAAACTCTTGGCCTGGTTGTAGGCGGAGGCGTGGGCGGTTGTATTTCCTCCTCTATACCCTGTTCAACGACGAATACAACAACACTGGCTGGCTGTGGCAGTGTGCCGGATATTTAGTACGCGGAGGATGTGATACAGCGTAAAAGTAAAATACAAAATTTAGCATTTAAAAACTGTTTCAGTCATGATGCTGGCAGTGGTGGTGTGAGTGGCATCAGTGCTGCCAAAAAGTTTTTAACTTTAGACAAAGCCTCCTGTCATACACCACCGCCTACGCGACGTGGCCACACACATTTACATCATCATCAACATCATCAGCATCAGCAACAACAACAACAACAACATCAGCAACAACAGCTGCAATGTTTGCAACAGCAACACCACCAGAATTTACTTTCACGCACAAAATCATGCATGTTTCACTTTCGACCCCTAACAACGCCATTAACAGCAGCAACAACAACAACAACAACAAATGCCAATAACTCTGCCACCACCTTAATATCTGCAACATCTGCCACATCTGCCCCTTTAGCCTCAACTGCATCAGCAACCTGTAAAACTCACTCACATTTACCAACGAAATTTGTTACAGTCGCTGTGCCAATGGCCGAATACCGGAAATGAAAAATGTTGTCGAATGCATTTCGAAGCAGGATTTAATAATATTCGCATGTTGTTTCTTTTCTAAAAAATTTTTTTTTCTTTTCTCTCTCTCTCTCTACTGTTTATTTTATTTTTGGTTTATTTTGTTTTTGGGCTTGTTATTTTTCCATTCCGTTTGTTAATTTTTTGTGTGTTTTATTTTCGTATGAAATGTTTGTTGCCTGCATGTTATGACACAAAAGCAACAACAATAACAACAGGATGTTTTGTAAGTGTAAGCAGTTTCTTTCTTTTTTTAGGTCAGCGTGAATTTTGTATTTTTTTTTGTTTCTATTAGACGGGCACTTAAGAGCAGATGAAATAAATTATTGCTCTTTCTTTGTTTTTAATTAAAGTTTTCGAAAGTGCTGAAGATAATTATGCTTTTCTCTTTATATCGTTACCTTAATACAGAAGGGACTTAACTCATTATTTTTTATTTTTATTTGGAATACAGATTTTTGCATTTTCGATACATATGCTAAAAATCGATTTAAAAAAAACTAATAAAAAAATTTCTTTATTAAGGTAACTATATAAATGTGACATTAGGGAAGTTCCTAAAATACATATAAAAAAGTAAAATACTTTTTAAACCTATTTTTTTAAACTGGTTTTTTTCAAAATTTCTGGTGAATGCAATTTGGTCAAAATGCTGTTTAATAGCAATTTTATGATGAAAATTTTGTGAAAAAATATAAAAACTTAACAGCAAATGAATTCGTGATTAATTATTTTTTTTTTAATTATTTCATAAAAAAATTATTTTAATTTAGAAAACAATTTTTGTATAGAAACTAATTTGTAAAAATATTTTGTGAACCAAAATAATTTTTCTTGATTCAATAGATAGAAAATTCTCATGAAATTTAAAAAAAGTATTGCAAAAATTATTAAAGTGTTTTTTCATAAATTTATGACAAAAATTAATTTTGTAAATACAATCAGCTCATTTAAACAAACGATTTTTTAAAAAACGAGTCTTACAAAAAAAATGTGTAAAATAATTCAGAAAAAAATTTTATAAAATTAGAGAAATAAATTTAAAAAAAATAATATAATATTGAATTTATCATATTAAATTGATCATTAAAAAATAATATACATGTTTTCAAAGGAAAAGCTTAAGAAAATCCAAAATAAAAATATACAAATTTTTTTATTTAAATAAAAAAATGTTTTGTGTGATTTTTTTATATACACATATTTCACAATTTTTAATTAATTTTTAATTAAAAAAATATTTTACTGAAAAAGTGAAATAACTATTAGTATTATAATTATTATCTGTGCGTTAACGAATTCACAAAAAACCACCAAATATTTTTTATAAATTTTTGTTACTAATTTAAAACAAAACATAAAAAAATTTTAATTTAATTTTTAATTAAAATTTTGTTTAATGCATCAAATTTTGTTGATAAAAAAATATTTTGAAAAAAAAATTTATAAAAATTTAAAAAAAAACATCAGATTATTTCCTAAAAATATTAATAAACTAAATTTTTAGTGCAAAATAAATGAAAAAATTTGGAAAAAGTTTTGGTTCCTTATACAAAAAAAAAACTTTTTAAATGTTAGAGGCCTTATGCATAAAAAATTATTTTGATTATAAAATTTTTATAAAATAAAATTTGTGTTATAAAACCTTTATAAAATCAATTTATTTTTAATGAATAGAGCCTTGGATCACACTATCGGCACAATGTAGCTATTTTCGTGGGCTCATTGCAATAAAGTCATAGATAAAAAGCCAAAATGGCATTATTACCAACGCTGTGTGGTGCCATTATGTCCTTATATTTCAATTAGTTGAGAAAGAAGGCAAATTTAGCTTTATGCTTATAATTTTATTTCAGTGAGCCGACGAAAATCGGTACATTGTGTCCATGATAATGTGATCCTGGCTCAAGGCAGTAAATATTTTTTATAAAAATATTTATGAAAATATTACGAAATATTTTTTAATTTAGGAAAATTTAAAAAAAAATATAGAAAAAATTTCGAAAAAATATTTTTCATTTTGGAAAATTTAAAAAAAAATATAAAAAAATTCATAAATATATTTTATAAAAAATATTTCATAAATTTTCTTTAAAAAAAATACCATAAATTTAAAAAATTAAATTTCATGAATTTCTCAACAAAAATAAGATATATATATATACATTAGAGTAAAGTAGTCGTATGGCGACATTTTTTTTGTTTTGATTTCTTCTATTCTCTCTCACCCCCCAAATCAGTACAGTTTTATGTACAAAAAATACAAAAAAATTTCATAGAGATAAGTTGCGTTTTAAAGGGTGCGTCCGGCCCTTCAAGCCCTAATATACAAAAAGTTTATACTTATTTATAATAAGTATATACTTATTTATAATAAGTATAAACTTTCTTTGTTTAGAATTCTTTTTTATAAGAAACCTATGTTTTATAAAAATTTTTTATACTTAAAAAAAATATGAATACTTTCATACATTTTTAAAAACATTTTTTTTTTATAAAAGTTCTTCATACCAATTGTGAACAAATATTTAAAATAAGTTAATAAATAATTTATGAAAAATTTTTGTTTATAAAAACAAATTTTACATATTATAAATGGGTTTTCATAAAAAAATTATAAGAACTTTCCGCAAAAAATTTTGCTATGAAGTTTTTTGTAAATAATTTAGGTAAAAACTTTTATAAAAAAATAATGCCTAACGTTTTTAATATGAAAAAAATTATATAATTTTTTAACATAAAAAGTTTTAAAAAACATTATCGTTTTTTTGTAAAAAAATGTATGCAAAAAATTTATACATACATATTTATATCTTATTTTTGTTAAAATAAATATATATAATTTTATTTGATGAAAAAACATATAAAATTTTATTTCATAAAAAATTTTTTTTATATAAAAATTTATGAGTTTTATTATTTAATAGAAAATTTATGAAATTTTTTTTATTCAAAAATTCATTAATTTTTTTATAAAAAAGATTATCGCACTTTTCTTATAAAACGAAACTATAAATTTTTTTTATAAACAAATTTTTGAGATTTTTTTTAAATGTTTAAAATTTTTATTTAAAAAAAAATAAGAAAATTTTCTTTAAAAGAAAATTTATGAAATTTTTTTTATGCATAGAATGTATAAAAAAAATATATATAAAGGGCCGAATTCATAGAAAATATTTTGATTTTATAAAAGATTTATTAATCAAATTTTCATAGAATTTTTTTTCACAAACCTCTTATTAAACAGAAATATTTTTTAAGGATAAGGCAGAAAAATATATGAAGTCTTTCATAAAAAAATGTATGAAAAACTTTTAGAAATTTATGAAAAACTTAAAAAAAAACTATGAAATTTTTTTCAAAAGCTTATGAAATCTTTTTAAAAATTTTTAATAAGCAGTTTCTGAAATGAAAATATTTATAAATATTTTTTTATTTAGAAAAATTAATAAAAATTTTAGAAAAAATTTTTTGTATAAAATATGTTTGACAAAATATTATTTTTTATTAGAAAAATAATTTTAAAAAAATTAACAAAAACTGTTTTAACAAACTTTTAATAATTTTCTTTTAACATATTAAAAATAATTTTGCGAATTATTAAAAAAACCTAACGAAAAGAAATTAACTGAAAAAAATTAACAAAAATAAAACTTGTTAAAAAAACTTTAAAGTGAATATAAAACACTAATTTAATTTTTGAGTGCCCGTCTAATAAGACAGCTGTTAATAATTCCGCTTTGCTGTCAACCTTTTTTTACCTCCGACAACAATGTCCGCAACAAAATAAACAAACAAAAAAAATGTGTGTAAATATTTGTGTCTTGTTTGCTCAAGAGTTGATTAAACCACCTGCAACATGTACATTTATATATTTTTTTTAAGGAAGAGGTTTGCTTTACATCCTTTCGTATGGCAGCGGAAAACAGCACGATTAGTTGTTGGCGGCGTGCATGTGCGCGCATAGTGCGATAGTGTGTATAGTGAATAAGAAGTGTGTGTGTGTGTTTGTATGCATATGTTTATTTGTGTCAATATGCAATGAAATAAAACTGTATGTATGTATAAGTAAGAGAGTCAGTGTAGGGAAAAGATATATATATATATATATATATATATATATATATATATATATTCACCGTGTACAAAAAATATGCAATCTTTAATGTGTATGTGTGTTTGTATAGTATGTAACTGTAAATGTGTTGTGTAAAAGTAAAGATAGCATGTATGTATGTGTGCGGGTGTGTGTGGAGGTATAAGCAAATGAAGATAACTGTTTTTCCGTTTACGTGTTATTTGTTTTGTTTTCTTTCAACGGTTCTCCACAAATGCAGATTTTACTTTAACTTAAAATATAAATGAAGATTTTTTGATAAATAAAATACTAAAGTTATTTACATAGTTTAAGCAATTTTTCTTTCTATTTACTTGCATATGTATTTATTTTGCTACGAGATTGTTGCAAGTCCAGAATGTACAAAAGTTCCTTACTACAAACTCCACTTTTAAAATACATGTATTGCTATTTGCAATATGTGCTTGTAAATAGCGTTTGTTAACATATTGAAAAGGGATATTAATTAATCCTAATGACAGGATATGTTCTATTCTTTTGTTCAACAATGTTCGAATTCATCAAAGGAAATTGATATATGTATTGCTAATTGATGCATTTCAGTGGTTAGAGATGGATAAGGGATTTCTATATTTTTATTTTTTTAAGTTTCAAATTAGAAAAAGAAGCATCAATCGATATATCGTTCCATAACCTGAAATAAGCTTAAGCGATATAATTTTCGAACTAAATTTTTTTGCCATTGCAAATAAACGATTTTCCTGACAAAAAAAACGAGGTCGTAAAAATGTGTCGATTAAGCTGTTTTGGCGGTTATAGCTCGATATTTATTCGGATTGCGGCTGTTTATAAAAAAACAATTATTTTAAGAGCTTTTGATAACATATGTATCTTTCGGTAGGGAATGTGTGAGCTCAAGGCCTAAAAATCCTGGTACTAATGTGAAAGTGAGCTTATATATCTGTGGCAATATGGAATAAAAGCTTAAGTCGACTTAAGCAAAGCAGTGCATTTCGGAAGTTTTTACGCTTTCACTAAGAGATTAGAAGGCTCTAATGCACGATTCTACTTTCTTGTGATTCTTTCTTTCCATATGTAACATTTCACGTATGCAAATTCCAACTAGAACATAATACAACACAAATAAGCTTAACTTTATTAAGTCTATTGCCACAGATATTAATATAACGCTTTAGTATTGCTTCTGTAGTTTTCATATGTATCTTTTCATTGCACTACTTTGTAATGAAAAAACAATTGAAAACGCAAAGTTCTTAAGTTCTTCTCATTTTAAAGAATCTTTATAGACATTTCACTTGTGGCCTGCTTGGTAAATTAAATCAATTGACTGCTGTAAAGTAAAAGTTTCTGTTTCCTCAATGACTTTACTTATTTTTAAGAAACGTTTTTATTTTGCTTATGTTTCACTAATTCCATTTTAAAATTTTTTGTTAGTAAATTGTATTACTTTTAAAATATTTTAATTTATATTTTTCAATTGACTAGTAAAATATCTCTGTAAAAAATATTGTGATTTACGAGTAAATGAATTTATTACTTAAAAAAATCATATTATCGTGTATAAAATAAAATAAAATTAAATTTATTTAAAAAAATGATAGATAGCTAACAATTATGATTTAAGTAAAATAAAACCTAATAAAAAATTAAACAAAAAAATTAAAATTCATAAACACATAAAAAGAAACCAGTAAGCAATTTTTAAATTAAAGAAACAAAAATATATTTTCTATTAAAAATATTACACAATAGTTTTCAAAGCAAATAAGTCATGTCTAAAGGTTTCTTTTATCAAAAAAAAAAAACATAAAACAGTGAGGGTATTCATATCAGTTTTTTCCTCGTTGGATAAATGGAAAAATGTAATGTTTGACAACAAACACAAGGAAAAAAAATCCAAAAATTTTTTTCAAATTAAATGAATACCCTCAGTAAAAGAATTAAAAAAAAATAACAAACAAATGAATTTAAATTTTTTAGGCTACAGGATACTAAATTTTTTAACAAAAAGTAACACTGTATAAAAATTAAAAAAATTGCTGCAGGTAAATTCCCTTAATGTGTGTATTGAGCGCAGAAACCGTGCTAATTTTGTTGCTGGATCAACAATTGCTATTTGTGCTTTGGTGAAAAAAAAGTATCTTTTGTGAAAGGCTAAACTTATAAAAAATTTACTTTTTATGAAAAAAGTTTATTTTGTAAAAAAGTAACTTTTATGAAAAAAGTTTATTTTGTAAAAAAAGTACATTTTATGAAAAAGTTCCTTTTATGGAAAAAGTAAAAAAGCACTTTTTATGTAAAAAAGTACATTTTATGAAAATAATAAAAATAATAAAAAAAATACATTTTATGGAAAAAGTACTTTCATGGAAAAAGTACTTTTAATAAAAAAAATACATTTTATGTAAAAAGTACTTTTATGGCAAAAGTACTTTTATGGAAAAAGTTCTTTTATGGAAAAAGTACTTTTATGGAAAAAGTACTTTTATGGAAAAAGTACTTTTATGGAAAAAGTAACATATGAATAAAGTATGCACATTTTATGCAAAAAGTACATTTTATGAAAAAAGAACCTTATATAAAATAAATATATTTTATGAAAAAAAAACCACGTTTTATTAAAAAGCAAATTTTATGGAAAAAATACCTTTTTGTGCAAAAAGTACGAAAAATATAACATTTTATTAAAAAATGGCGTTTTATGAAAAAGTACGTTGCATAAAAATAAGTTCTTGCAAAAACCATTTTTTAAAAAATTGCCGTTTATAAAAAAAACTTTTCAAAAGTATCATTTACAAAAAGTACCATTTATAAGAAATACGTTTTATAAATATAAATTTTTATAAAATGAATAATAAGGTCCTTTTGCAAAAAGTACCGTTCTACAATAAGTTCCTTTTATTAAAACTACCTTTTTATAAAAGTTACCCTTTATACATTTTATACGAGCTTAAAGTACTTTAGTACCCTGTATGAAAAGTACCTTTTATAGGAAGTAACTTTTATAAAAAGCTTCTCTTATAGAAAACTTCATTTTGTAAAAAATGGTAAAATGTGCTTTTATAAAATGTACTTTTTTGGAAAGTAATTTTCATAAAAGTTAGTTTTTATAAAAGGTACTTTTTATTAAAGGAACTTTTTATAAAAGGTACTTTTTATAAAATGTACTTTTTATAAAAGGTACTTTTTATTAAAGGAACTTTTTATAAAAGGTACTTTTTATAAAATGTACTTTTTATAAAAATTGATTTTTATATTGTACTTTGTATAAAAAATGCTTTCTAAAAAAGTACCTTTAAAAAAATCTTTTATGAAAAGTACCTTTCAAACTGACTTATGAAAAGTATCCTTTATAAAACTACCATTTATAAAAAGCACCTTTAATAAAAAGTTCCTTTAATAAAAATTGCCTTTTATAAAAAGTACCTTTTATAAAACTACCATTTATAAAAAGTACCATTTATAAAAGTATATTTTAAAAAAAATTCCTTTTAGAAAAAGTAAATTTTATAGATTAAAACGGACGTACCTTTCATAAAACTATCATTTATAAATAAACGTACCAAGAGAAAATTAAAAAAATAACATAAGAAAAATCTCATTTATAAAAAGTTTTTATTACAAAACATAGTATTCCAAGTTTAAAAAGTAGTTTTTATAAAACGTAATTTTTTGGTGAAAATTTAAAAAAAAACTTCTTGTTGTAGTAGTAGTTTTTAAAAAAAATACTTTTCAATAAATATTTCTTTCATCAAAAGGATCTTTTATAAAAAGTACTTTTTAAAAAACAGTACTTTTTGAAAAGTAAATTTTCTGAAATAAATCGTTATTGTAGTGAATCTTTTACAAAATGAACTTTTTCAAAAAGTACGTTTTGCATAAAATTTCTTATAAAATGAACCTTTTGTGAAAAATCAAAATATTATAAAAAAATAATCTTTTTCTTAACCATTCTTTTATAAAAAGTTTTTTCTTAAAGTATCTTTTGCAAAAAAATCTTTTATAAAAAGTACTTCTTGTAAAAAGTAAATTTTATAAAATAAATGTCGTTTTTCTATTGAATTTTTTTAAAGTACTTTTTAAAAAAGGTACCTTTTGCAAAAATTCTTTTTTAAAAAGTATTTTTTTTTATTAAATTAATCGTTTTTGTAGTGAATCTTTTATAAAAAGCACATTTGATAAGAACTATTTATTATTTTTTTTACTTTTATAAAATTTACCTTTTCGCATAAATCTTCTTTTAAAAGGTACCTTTAACAAAAATTAGCTGGGAAAACCTTTTTTTTTTATAAAAAAAACCTAAATACCACTGCACCAAACAAACAAAAAATACTTCCAGTTTGTAGTTCTGTGTTGTAATTGAACACCAGCAGCATTTTTAATGCTTAAACTTCACCAGCATACTCGTTGCTAATGTCTGTAAAAAATTTAAAAAGAAAGTTTTTAATAAAATATAAAAACCTGAATTACGTATATAAATTCGAATGAATGAGTTTTGATATATGTTAAAAGCATAAAAAGCTAAAATTCAAGTTGTTGTTGTTGCAAAAAAAAAAAGAGCAGCCGCAAGAACAACTCGAATTATATTTGAACTAAACTACAATGAAAATAAAAATTTTGCATATAACAAATGCAAAAAAAATAACTTTTAAGTGTTTAGAAATAGTTTAGAACATTTAACAAAAATATATATAGTATAAATAATAATTAAAAATAAGCACAATAGAAATACTTAATATGATTGTGAGCAAAACAAAAACCAAAAAATTAAATAGTTGAGATGAATGAATAAAATTGTATATCAAATGAAAATAAGCAAACAAATTGTATGAATAATAATAATAATAATAGAAACAAATATAAAATAAATACAAACAATTTTAATTAACATTTTGCTGTTATTCAACAACAAGTTAGTTCCTGTTAGTGCCTGGAGCGAAAGTCAGTTTTATTTAGCAAATTTGAGGGAAGGTAAGAAGGTTAAATTTAAAGGTGTGAGGAGCATTTAAGAGTTTGGAATTTTTTTCTTTGAGTGGAAGGTACACGCAAAGAAAAGATATGGTTGTAGAATGGTTGAGAAAACAATATTATGTTCTCAGAAACAAATCTGTGGTCGTTGAAAACGAGTTATTGTTATTTTAAACATTAATTTTGTTACGGTAAGTAAAGTAATGTTTGAATATAATAATGTAATTAAAAAAGTGTGATATGGTTAGAGTTTAACATATATAGTTTTGTTAAAAATTTATGACTGCAACATAATTGTTGTTATTATTTAAAAATAATATTATGTAAATAACAATATAATGCTATCCAAGACCATCATACTATTTTAAGTTTAAAATAAAAATCTTTTTTAGAAACACCTTCTGTCATTTCAGTGTTTCGTTTTTAAGCTATCGGTATTGCACGCGTCGTGTTAAGTAAATAAATAAAGCACAAACAAACAAAAGGGTAGATAAATAAAAACATACACATACGTACAAACGTTTATCTCTTTATACACACGTGTTTGTATTTCGAGTATACATACATATGTAAGTATACATTTAATTTAAACAATATTAATTTATTCTTATTTCGGATTTAACGCACAGCTAATTTAACCAAGAGATCCACCAATAAATATATGATTGAAAAACAAAATATTTTTATTATATTAAATACTACTGTTGTCGTACTTAACAATATTATTATTTTATAAGAACATGGTGTAGTGAGTCTCAATTATATTTTAGTCACATCTAACAATAGTGTTGTCATTTTCACAATAACAAGATTAGGTGTAACAAAGCTCATTGTTTTTGTTGATAATATTATTATTAACTCAGATAATAATATTATCAAAAGTTTACTTTCCTATTGACAATAATATGATTCAAGTACAACTTTATAATTCAATCATAGTATGTTGCTGTTTGGTTATGGTTACCTCAACCATATTTTTTCTTTACGTGTAGGGAAAGTCATAAAAATAAAAGCTTCTTCTATTGACGTATACTTAATATTTAATTATATATAATAATTATTAATTATACGTACAATGTTAAGTAGCTGCTTTGTTAAAAATTTTAACTGCCTTATTCATGTTTATTAAAAGCTTATTTGACATATAACATATGTAACAAACCTAAAATATTTTTTATGAATTAAATAGTAAAGATCGGCAGTATCTTTATCGGAAACTTTCAGAAAAACTAATTTTATTTTATGTACTAAAATATTATTTCACATTAGCTTTTAAATGCTATTGCTGTCTACTTGTGAAATTTGTTGTGCTGCAGCTAGAAAACTGATGGAGAATTAACTTTATAGCAATGATATTACCAACCATATAAATATTATTCTTCAAAAAAAAAAAAAAAAAAAAAAATAAACAGAGAACTGCAAATGCGCCAAGAAAGCCTTGTACATCATTTCCCTGGTAAGTCAGTCCATACATTATATTATTTCATCTCGACAAAAAAAAATACAATTTAAGTCAATTTACTAGCAAAATTACACTCAAAACATTTTAATGACTTCAATGTTGAACAAATCAAAACATATCAAATTACTGATAGAAATGAAATATCATTGAAAGCATTTGAAGATTTCAATTGTAACAATCAACAATTTTCCACTTAACACATTTAATCCGGCATAATAAATGAAATGATGTATAGCATCACTTGATACTCGTTTGCATTCTGCTAAAATTTCCCAAAAAAAAATTCATGGCGAATAATAAACCAGAATTTGCAACACTTAAGCGATATTTAATTTCACTAATGAAAAGAATGGAAAACTCACACACAAATCTTCAAGCGTTAAGCTGTCAAATAAAAATAAAAAAAATAAATAGAAAAAAAATAAAATGGTTACCTAGGCAACAGGAGGGAGTGGGACAGTAGAGTTTAGGCGAGAGGAGTGAAACAAAAAAATCTATGCAAATTTAATTCCGTGCTATTTAGCACAGATAATTTTGTTAAAAAAATTTTAAATAAAGAAATAAACATGGAATTCAATACAACTTCTTTCTTGCAAAAAGAAGATAAGCATATAAAATATTTAAAATTTGAGCTTATGAAATAATTATAGCCCTCTCTGACATTTAAACAAGTCCTAAAAGAATTATCAAAAGCCTTAACTTATCTGTTATCATTTGACATTAATCATATTCCGGATAACCGCCGAATATTTTAATTCCCTCATCTTTGCATGAAATATAGACGACGATACAGTCCATTTAATTTTTTGTATACGAAATGGACAATTTATAGCCCATTAAATTTGTACATAAAAATTTTAAAAATGTACCATGTATAGCCCATTATATTTTGTATGTATAGCCCATTTAATTTTTTTGCATGAAAAATAGACGATGTATAGTGTTTTTAGCTTTTTGCATATGAAATGGACGATTATAGTTCATTAAATTTCTTAAAAAATTTTTTAAATATTGACGATGTATAGCCCATTAAATTTTTTTCATAAAAAAATTTTTTGCATGAAATATGGATGATGTATATTTTATTAAATTCGTTGCACGAAACATAGACGACGTATACAGTCCATTTAATTTTTTGTATACGAAATGGACAATTCATAGCCCATTAAATTTTTTCATAAAAATTTTAAAAATTGACGATGTATTAAAAATTAAATTAAATTTAGATTTTTTTCATAAAAATTTTTTTACTTCAAAAATGGATGATGTATATTTCATTTAATTCTTTGCACGAAATATAGACGAAGTATATAGTCCATTTAAATTTTTGTATGCGAAATGGACAATTTATAGCCCATTAATGTTTTTCATAAAAATTTAAAAAATCAACCATCAAGCAGCTGCTTCAAATCCAAAATGATGATTTTTAGAAAAGTGATTATTTAAATGTCGAATTAAACAAATTAATAAAAAAGTAGTTCCAATTAAAACCTGAACTCCGTGAAATCCTGTTGCTATAAAAAAAGTTATATATATATTTTATTATTTTGTATCTAAAGCCCATTTAATTTTTTTGCATGAAAAATAGACGATGTATAGTGTTTTTAGTTTTTTGCATAAGAAATGGACGATTTATAGTTCATTAAATTTTTTCATAAAAATTTGAAAAATTGACGATGTATAGTCCATTAAATTTTTTTCATAAAAAATTTTTTTGAATAAAAAATGGATGATGTATATTTTATTAAATTCCTTGCACGAGATATAGACGACGTATATAGTCCATTTAAGTTTTTGTATGCGAAATGGACAATTTATAGCCCATTAATGTTTTTCATAAAAATTTAAAAAATCAACCTGTATAGCCCATTATATTTTGTATCTATAGCCCATTTAATTTTTTTGCATGAAAAATAGACGATGTATAGTGTTTTTAGTTTTTTGCATATGAAATGGACGATTTATAGTTCATTAAATTTTTTCATAAAAATTTGAAGAATTGACGATGTATCATTAATTTTTTTTCATAAAAAATTTTTTTGAATAAAAAATGGATGATGTATATTTTATTAAATTCCTTGCACGAAATATAGACGACGTATATAGTCCATTTAAGTTTTTGTATGCGAAATGGACAATTTATAGCCCATTAATATTTTTCATAAAAATTTAAAAAATCAACCATGTATAGCCCATTATATTTTGTATCTATAGCCCATTTAATTTTTTTGCATGAAAAATAGACGATGTATAGTGTTTTTAGTTTTTTGCATATGAAATGGACGATTTATAGTTCATTAAATTTTTTCATAAAAATGTGAAAAATTGACGATGTATATATAGTCCATTAAATTTTTTTCATAAAAAATTTTTTTGAATAAAAAATGGATGATGTATATTTTATTAAATTCCTTGCACGAGATATAGACGACGTATATAGTCCATTTAAGTTTTTGTATGCGAAATGGACAATTTATAGCCCATTAATGTTTTTCATAAAAATTTAAAAAATCAACCATGTATAGCCCATTATATTTTGTATCTATAGCCCATTTAATTTTTTTGCATGAAAAATAGACGATGTATAGTGTTTTTAGTTTTTTGCATATTAAATGGACGATTTATAGTTCATTAAATTTTTTCATAAAAATTTGAAAAATTGACGAATTTATTATTATTTTAATTTTTTTCATAAAAAATTTTTTTTAATAAAAAATGGATGATGTATATTTTATTAAATTCCTTGCACGAGATGTAGACGACGTATATAGTCCATTTAAGTTTTTGTATGCGAAATGGACAATTTATAGCCCATTAATATTTTTCATACAAATTTAAAAAATCAACCATGTATAGCCCATTATATTTTGTATCTATAGCCCATTTAATTTTTTTGCATGAAAAATAGACGATGTATAGTGTTTTTAGTTTTTTGCATATGAAATGGACGATTTATAGTTCATTAAATTTTTTCATAAAAATTTGAAAAAGTATAGCCCATTATATTTTGTATCTATAGCCCATTTATTTTTTTTGCATGAGAAATATACGATGTATAGTGTTTTTAGTTTTTTGCATATGAAATGGACGGTTTATAGTTCATTAAATTTTTTCATAAAAATTTGAAAAATTGACGATGTATAGTCCATTAAATTTTTTTCATAAAAAATTTTTTTGAATAAAAAATGGATGATGTATATTTTATTAAATTCCTTGCACGAGATATAGACGACGTATATAGTCCATTTAAGTTTTTGTATGCGAAATGGACAATTTATAGCCCATTAATGTTTTTCATACAAATTTAAAAAATCAACCATGTATAGCCCATTATATTTTGTATCTATAGCCCATTTAATTTTTTTGCATGAAAAATAGACGATGTATAGTGTTTTTAGTTTTTTGCATAAAATTTTATTTTTTTCATTAATTTTTTTCATAAAAATTTGAAAAATTGACGATGTATAGTCCATTAAATTTTTTTCATAAAAAATTTTTTTGAATAAAAAATGGATGATGTATATTTTATTAAATTCCTTGCACGAGATATAGACGACGTATATAGTCCATTTAAGTTTTTGTATGCGAAATGGACAATTTATAGCCCATTAATGTTTTTCATAAAAATTTAAAAAATCAACCATGTATAGCCCATTATATTTTGTATCTATAGCCCATTTATTTTTTTTGCATGAAAAATAGACGATGTATAGTGTTTTTAGTTTTTTGCATATGAAATGGACGATTTATAGTTCATTAAATTTTTTCATAAAAATTTGAAAAATTGACGATGTATATATAGTCCATTAAATTTTTTTCATAACAAATTTTTTTTGAATAAAAAATGGATGATGTATATTTTATTAAATTCCTTGCGCGAGATATAGACGACGTATATAGTCCATTTAAGTTTTTGTATGCGAAATGGACAATTTATAGCCCATTAATGTTTTTCATAAAAATTTAAAAAATCAACCATGTATTGCCCATTATATTTTGTATCTATAGCCCATTTAATTTTTTTACATGAAAAATAGACGATGTATAGTGTTTTTAGTTTTTTGCATATGAAATGGACGATTTATAGTTCATTAAATTTTTTCATAAAAATTTGAAAAATTGACAATGTATTTTTTTCATAAAAAATTTTTTTGAATAAAAAATGGATGATGTATATTTTATTAAATTCCTTGCACGAGATACAGACGACGTATATAGTGAATTTAAGTTTTTGTATGCGAAATGGACAATTTATAGCCCATTAATGTTTTTCATAAAAATTTAAAAAATCAACCATGTATAGCCCATTATATTTTGTATCTATAGCCCATTTAATTTTTTTGCATGAAAAATAGACGATGTATAGTGTTTTTAGTTTTTTGCATATGAAATGGACGATTTATAGTTCATTAAATTTTTTCATAAAAATTTGAAAAATTGACGATGTATAGTCCATTAAATTTTTTTCATAAAAAATGTTTTTTAATAAAAAATGGATGATGTATATTTTATTAAATTCCTTGCACGAAATATAGACGACGTATATAGTCCATTTAAGTTTTTGTATGCGAAATGGACCATTTATAGCCCATTAATGTTTTTCATAAAAATTTAAAAAATCAACCATGTATAGCCCATTATATTTTGTATCTATAGCCCATTTAATTTTTTTGCATGAAAAATAGACGATGTATAGTGTTTTTAGTTTTTTGCATATGAAATGGACGATTTATAGTTCATTAAATTTTTTCATAAAAATTTGAAAAATTGACGATGTATAGTCCATTAAATTTTTTTCATAAAAAATTTTTTTTAATAAATAATGGATGATGTATATTTTATTAAATTCCTTGCACGAAATATAGACGACGTATATAGTCCATTTAAGTTTTTGTATGCGAAATGGACAATTTATAGCCCATTAATGTTTTTCATAAAAATTTAAAAAATCAACCATGTATAGCCCATTATATTTTGTATCTATAGCCCATTTAATTTTTTTGCATGAAAAATAGACGATGTATAGTGTTTTTAGTTTTTTGCATATGAAATGGACGATTTATAGTTCATTAAATTTTTTCATAAAAATTTGAAAAATTGACGATGTATAGTCCATTAAATTTTTTTCATAAAAAATTTTTTTTAATAAAAAATGGATGATGTATATTTTATTAAATTCCTTGCACGAAATATAGACGACGTATATAGTCCATTTAAGTTTTTGTATGCGAAATGGACAATTTATAGCCCATTAATGTTTTTCATACAAATTTAAAAAATCAACCATGTATAGCCCATTATATTTTGTATCTATAGCCCATTTAATTTTTTTGCATGAAAAATAGACGATGTATAGTGTTTTTAGTTTTTTGCATATGAAATGGACGATTTATAGTTCATTAAATTTTTTCATAAAAATTTGAAAAATTGACGATGTATGTCCATTAAATTTTTTTCATAAAAAATTTTTTTGAATAAAAAATGGATGATGTATATTTTATTAAATTCCTTGCACGAGATATAGACGACGTATATAGTCCATTTAAGTTTTTGTATGCGAAATGGACAATTTATAGCCCATTAATGTTTTTCATAAAAATTTAAAAAATCAACCATGTGTAGCCCATTATATTTTGTATCTATAGCCCATTTAATTTTTTGCGTGAAAAATAGACGATGTATAGTGTTTTTAGTTTTTTGCATATGAAATGGACGATTTATAGTCCATTAAATTTTTTTTATAAAAAATTTTTATTAATAAAAAATGGATGATGTATATTTTATTAAATTCCTTGCACGAAATATAGACGACGTATATAGTCCATTTAAGTTTTTGTATGCGAAATGGACAATTTATAGCCCATTAATGTTTATCATAAAAATTTAAAAAATCAACCATGTATAGCCCATTATATTTTGTATCTATAGCCCATTTAATTTTTTTGCATGAAAAATAGACGATGTATAGTGTTTTTAGTTTTTTGCATAAAATTTTTTTTTGTTCATTAAATTTTTTCATAAAAATTTGAAAAATTGACGATGTATAGTCCTTTAAATTTTTTTCATAAAAAATTTTTTTTGAATAAAAAATGGATGATGTATATTTTATTAAATTCCTTGCACGAGATATAGACGACGTATATAGTCCATTTAAGTTTTTGTATGCGAAATGGACAATTTATAGCCCATTAATGTTTTTCATAAAAATTTAAAAAATCAACCATGTGTAGCCCATTATATTTTGTATCTATAGCCCATTTAATTTTTTGCGTGAAAAATAGACGATGTATAGTGTTTTTAGTTTTTTGCATATGAAATGGACGATTTATAGTCCATTAAATTTTTTTTATAAAAAATTTTTATTAATAAAAAATGGATGATGTATATTTTATTAAATTCCTTGCACGAAATATAGACGACGTATATAGTCCATTTAAGTTTTTGTATGCGAAATGGACAATTTATAGCCCATTAATGTTTTTCATAAAAATTTAAAAAATCAACCATGTATAGCCCATTATATTTTGTATCTATAGCCCATTTAATTTTTTTGCATGAAAAATAGACGATGTATAGTGTTTTTAGTTTTTTGCATATGAAATGGACGATTTACAGTTCATTAAATTTTTTCATAAAAATTTGAAAAATTGACGATGTATAGTCCATTAAATTTTTTTTCATAAAAAATTTTTTTGAATAAAAAATGGATGATGAATATTTCATTTAAATTATTGTACGAAATATAGACGATGTATATAGTCCATTTAAGTTTTTGTATGCGAAATGGACAATTTATAGCCCATTAATGTTTTTCATAAAAATTTAAAAAATCAGCCATGTATAGCCCTTTATATTTTGTATCTATAGCCCATTTAATTTTTTTGCATGAAAAATAGACGATTTATAGTGTTTTTAGATTTTTGCATATGAAATGGACGATTTATAGTTCATTAAATCTTTTCATAAAAATTTGAAAAATTGACGATGTATAGTCCATTAAATTTTTTTCATAAAAAATTTTTTTTAATAAAAAATGGATGATGTATATTTTATTAAATTCCTTGCACGAAATATAGACGACGTATATAGTCCATTTAAGTTTTTGTATGCGAAATGGACCATTTATAGCCCATTAATGTTTTTCATAAAAATTTAAAAAATCAACCATGTATAGCCCATTATATTTTGTATCTATAGCCCATTTAATTTTTTTGCATGAAAAATAGACGATGTATAGTGTTTTTAGTTTTTTGCATATGAAATGGACAATTTATAGTTCATTAAATTTTTTCATAAAAATTTTAAAAATTGACGATGTATAGTCCATTAAATTTTTTTCATAAAAAATGTTTTTTAATAAAAAATGGATGATGTATATTTTATTAAATTCCTTGCACGAAATATAGACGACGTATATAGTCCATTTAAGTTTTTGTATGCGAAATGGACAATTTATAGCCCATTAATGTTTTTCATAAAAATTTAAAAAATCAACCATGTATAGCCCATTATATTTTGTATCTATAGCCTATTTAATTTTTTTGCATGAAAAATAGACGATGTATAGTGTTTTTAGTTTTTTGCATAAAATTTTTTTTTTTCATTAAATTTTTTCATAAAAATTTGAAAAATTGACGATTAATTTTTTAAATTTTTTTCATAAAAAATTTTTTTGAATAAAAAATGGATGATGTATATTTTATTAAATTCCTTGCACGAGATATAGACGACGTATATAGTCCATTTAAGTTTTTGTATGCGAAATGGACAATTTATAGCCCATTAATGTTTTTCATAAAAATTTAAAAAATCAACCATGTATAGCCCATTATATTTTGTATCTATAGCCCATTTAATTTTTTTGCATGAAAAATAGACGATGTATAGTGTTTTTAGTTTTTTTCATATGAAATGGACGATTTATAGTTCATTAAATTTTTCATAAAAAATGTTTTTTAATAAAAAATGGATGATGTATATTTTATTAAATTCCTTGCACGAAATATAGACGACGTATATAGTCCATTTAAGTTTTTGTATGCGAAATGGACAATTTATAGCCCATTAATGTTTTTCATACAAATTTAAAAAATCAACCATGTATAGCCCATTATATTTTGTATCTATAGCCCATTTAATTTTTTTGCATGAAAAATAGACGATGTATAGTGTTTTTAGTTTTTTTCATATGAAATGGACGATTTATAGTTCATTAAATTTTTTCATAAAAATTTGAAAAATTGACGATGTATAGTCCATTAAATTTTTTTCATAAAAAATGTTTTTTAATAAAAAATGGATGATGTATATTTTATTAAATTCCTTGCACGAAATATAGACGACGTATATAGTCCATTTAAGTTTTTGTATGCGAAATGGACAATTTATAGCCCATTAATGTTTTTCATAAAAATTTAAAAAATCAACCATGTATAGCCCATTATATTTTGTATCTATAGCCCATTTAATTTTTTTGCATGAAAAATAGACGATGTATAGTGTTTTTAGTTTTTTGCATAAAATTTTTTTTTTTTCATTAAATTTTTTCATAAAAATTTGAAAAATTGACGATTAATTTTTTAAATTTTTTTCATAAAAAATTTTTTTGAATAAAAAATGGATGATGTATATTTTATTAAATTCCTTGCACGAGATATAGACGACGTATATAGTCCATTTAAGTTTTTGTATGCGAAATGGACAATTTATAGCCCATTAATGTTTTTCATAAAAATTTAAAAAATCAACCATGTATAGCCCATTATATTTTGTATCTATAGCCCATTTAATTTTTTTGCATGAAAAATAGACGATGTATAGTGTTTTTAGTTTTTTTCATATGAAATGGACGATTTATAGTTCATTAAATTTTTTCATAAAAATTTGAAAAATTGACGATGTATAGTCCATTAAATTTTTTTCATAAAAAATGTTTTTTAATAAAAAATGGATGATGTATATTTTATTAAATTCCTTGCACGAAATATAGACGACGTATATAGTCCATTTAAGTTTTTGTATGCGAAATGGACAATTTATAGCCCATTAATGTTTTTCATACAAATTTAAAAAATCAACCATGTATAGCCCATTATATTTTGTATCTATAGCCCATTTAATTTTTTTGCATGAAAAATAGACGATTTATAGTGTTTTTAGTTTTTTGCATATGAAATGGACGATTTATAGTTCATTAAATTTTTTCATAAAAATTTGAAAAATTGACGATGTATAGTCCATAAAATTTTTTTCATAAAACATTTTTTTTAATAAATAATGGATGATGTATATTTTATTAAATTCCTTGCACGAAATATAGACGACGTATATAGTCCATTTAAGTTTTTGTATGCGAAATGGACCATTTATAGCCCATTAATGTTTTTCATACAAATTTAAAAAATCAACCATGTATAGCCCATTATATTTTGTATCTATAGCCCATTTAATTTTTTTGCATGAAAAATAGACGATGTATAGTGTTTTTAGTTTTTTGCATAAAATTTTTTTTTGTTCATTAAATTTTTTCATAAAAATTTGAAAAATTGACGATGTATAGTCCATTAAATTTTTTTCATAAAAAAATTTTTTGAATAAAAAATGGATGATGTATATTATATTAAATTCCTTGCACGAGATACAGACGACGTATATAGTCCATTTAAGTTTTTGTATGCGAAATGGACAATTTATAGCCCATTAATGTTTTTCATAAAAATTTAAAAAATCAACCATGTATAGCCCATTATATTTTGTATCTATAGCCCATTTAATTTTTTTGCATGAAAAATAGACGATTTATAGTGTTTCTAGTTTTTTGCATATGAAATGGACGATTTATAGTTCATTAAATCTTTTCATAAAAATTTGAAAAATTGACGATGTATATATATAGTCCATTAAATTTTTTTCATAAAAAATTTTTTTTAATAAAAAATGGATGATGTATATTTTATTAAATTCCTTGCACGAGATATAGACGATGTATATAGTCCATTTAAGTTTTTGTATGCGAAATGGACCATTTATAGCCCATTAATGTTTTTCATACAAATTTAAAAAATCAACCATGTATAGCCCATTATATTTTGTATCTATAGCCCATTTAATTTTTTTGCATGAAAAATAGACGATGTATAGTGTTTTTAGTTTTTTGCATAAAATTTTTTTTTGTTCATTAAATTTTTTCATAAAAATTTGAAAAATTGACGATGTATAGTCCATTAAATTTTTTTCATAAAAAAATTTTTTGAATAAAAAATGGATGATGTATATTATATTAAATTCCTTGCACGAGATACAGACGACGTATATAGTCCATTTAAGTTTTTGTATGCGAAATGGACAATTTATAGCCCATTAATGTTTTTCATAAAAATTTAAAAAATCAACCATGTGTAGCCCATTATATTTTGTATCTATAGCCCATTTAATTTTTTGCGTGAAAAATCGACGATGTATAGTGTTTTTAGTTTTTTGCATATGAAATGGACGATTTATAGTCCATTAAATTTTTTTTATAAAAAATTTTTTTTAATAAAAAATGGATGATGTATATTTTATTAACTTCCTTGCACGAAATATAGACGACGTATATAGTCCATTTAAGTTTTTGTATGCGAAATGGACAATTTATAGCCCATTAATGTTTTTCATAAAAATTTAAAAAATCAGCCATGTATAGCCCTTTATATTTTGTATCTATAGCCCATTTAATTTTTTGCGTGAAAAATAGACGATTTATAGTGTTTTTAGTTTTTTGCATATGAAATGGACGATTTATAGTTCATTAAATCTTTTCATAAAAATTTGAAAAATTGACGATGTATATATAGTCCATTAAATTTTTTTCATAAAAAATTTTTTGAATAAAAAATGGATGATGAATATTTCATTTAATTCATTGTACGAGATATAGACGACGTATATAGTCCATTTAAGTTTTTGTATGCGAAATGGACAATTTATAGCCCATTAATGTTTTTCATAAAAATTTAAAAAATCAACCATGTATAGCCCATTATATTTTGTATCTATAGCCCATTTAATTTTTTTGCATGAAAAATAGACGATGTATAGTGTTTTTAGTTTTTTGCATATGAAATGGACGATTTATAGTTCATTAAATTTTTTCATAAAAATTTGAAAAATTGACGATGTATATATAGTCTATTAAATTTTTTTCATAAAAATTTTTTTTGAATAAAAAATGGATGATGTATATTTTATTAAATTCCTTGCACGAAATATAGACGACGTATATAGTCCATTTAAGTTTTTGTATGCGAAATGGACAATTTATAGCCCATTAATGTTTTTCATAAAAATTTAAAAAATCAACCATGTATAGCCCATTATATTTTGTATCTATAGCCCATTTAATTTTTTGCATGAAAAATAGACGATGTATAGTGTTTTTAGTTTTTTGCATATGAAATGGACAATTTATAGTTCATTAAATTTTTTCATAAAAATTTGAAAAATTGACGAATTTTTTTATAAAAAATTTTTTTGAATAAAAAATGGATGATGTATATTTTATTAAATTCCTTGCACGAGATATAGACGACGTATATAGTCCATTTAAGTTTTTGTATGCGAAATGGACAATTTATAGCCCATTAATATTTTTCATAAAAATTTAAAAAATCAACCATGTATAGCCCATTATATTTTGTATCTATAGCCCATTTAATTTTTTTGCATGAAAAATAGACTATGTATAGTGTTTTTTGCATATGAAATGGACGATTTATAGTTCATTAAATTTTTTCATAAAAATTTGAAAAATTGACGATGTATATATATAGTCCATTAAATTTTTTTCATAAAAAATTTTTTTTAATAAAAAATGGATGATTTATATTTTATTAAATTCCTTGCACGAAATATAGACGACGTATATAGTCCATTTAAGTTTATGTATGCGAAATGGACAATTTATAGCCCATTAATGTTTTTCATACAAATTTAAAAAATCAACCATGTATAGCCCATTATATTTTGTATCTATAGCCTATTTAATTAATAGACGATGTATAGTGTTTTTATTTTTTGCATATGAAATCGACGATTTATAGTTCATTAAATTTTTTCATCAAAATTTAAAAAATTGACGATAGTCCATTAAATTTTTTTCATAAAAAATTTTTTTGAATAAAAAATGGATGATGTATATTTTATTGAATTCCTTGCACGAGATATAAACGACGTATATAGTCCATTTAAGTTTTTGTATGCGAAATGGACAATTTATAGCCCATTAATGTTTTTCATACAAATTTAAAAAATCAACCATGTATAGCCCATTATATTTTGTATCTATAGCCCATTTAATTTTTTTGCATGAAAAATGGACTATGTATAGTGTTTTTTGCATATGAAATGGACGATTTATAGTTCATTAAATTTTTTCATAAAAATTTGAAAAATTGACGATGTATAGTCCATTAAATTTTTTTCATAAAAAATTTTTTTGAATAAAAAATGGATGATTTATATTTTATTAAATTCCTTGCACGAAATATAGACGACGTATATAGTCCATTTAAGTTTTTGTATGCGAAATGGACAATTTATAGCCCATTAATGTTTTTCATACAAATTTAAAAAATCAACCATGTATAGCCCATTATATTTTGTATCTATAGCACATTTAATTTTTTTGCATGAAAAATAGACGATGTATAGTGTTTTTAGTTTTTTGCATATAAAATGGACGATTTATAGTTCATTAAATTTTTTCATAAAAATTTGAAAAATTGACGATGTATAGTCCATTAAATTTTTTTCATAAAAAATTTTTTTGAATAAAAAATGGATGATGTATATTTTATTAAATTCCTTGCACGAAATATAGACGAGTTATATAGTCCATTTAAGGTTTTGTATGCGAAATGGACAATTTATAGCCCATTAATGTTTTTCATAAAAATTTAAAAAATCAACCATGTATAGCCCATTATATTTTGTATCTATAGCCCATTTAATTTTTTTGCATGAAAAATAGACGATGTATAGTGTTTTTAGTTTTTTGCATGTGAAATGGACAATTTATAGTCCATTAAATTTTTTTCATAAAATTTTTTTTTTAATAAAAAATGGATGATGTATATTTTATTAAATTCCTTGCACGAAATATAGACGACGTATATAGTCCATTTAAGTTTTTGTATGCGAAATGGACAATTTATAGCCCATTAATGTTTTTCATAAAAATTTAAAAAATCAACCATGTATAGCCCATTATATTTTGTATCTATAGCCCATTTAATTTTTTTGCATGAAAAATAGACGATGTATAGTGTTTTTAGTTTTTTGCATATGAAATGGACGATTTATAGTTCATTAAATTTTTTCATAAAAATTTGAAAAATTGACGATGTATAGTCCATTAAATTTTTTTCATAAAAAATTTTTTTGAATAAAAACTGGATGATGTATATTTTATTAAATTCCTTGCACGAAATATAGACGACGTATATAGTCCATTTAAGTTTTTGTATGCGAAATGGACAATTTATAGCCCATTAATGTTTTTCATAAAAAATTTAAAAAATCAACCATGTATAGCCCATTATATTTTGTATCTATAGCCCATTTAATTTTTTTGCATAAGAAATAGACGATGTATAGTGTTTTTAGTTTTTTGCATATGAAATGGACGATTTATAGTTCATTAAATTTTTTCATAAAAATTTGAAAAATTGACGATAGTCCATTAAATTTTTTTCATAAAATTTTTTTTTGAATAAAATATGGATGATGTATATTTTATTAAATTCCTTGCACGAAATATAGACGACGTATATAGTCCATTTAAGTTTTTGTATGCGAAATGGACAATTTATAGCCCATTAATGTTTTTCATAAAAATTTAAAAAATCAACCATGTATAGCGCATTATATTTTGTATCTATAGCCCATTTAATTTTTTTTCATGAAAAATAGACGATGTATAGTGTTTTTATTTTTTGCATATGAAATGGACGATTTATAGTTCATTAAATTTTTTCATAAAAATTTGAAAAATTGACGATAGTCCATTAAATTTTTTTTATAAAAAATTTTTTTTAATAAAAAATGGATGATGTATATTTTATTAAATTCCTTGCACGAGATATAGACGACGTATATAGTCCATTTAAGTTTTTGTATGCGAAATGGACAATTTATAGCCCATTAATGTTTTTCATAAAAAATTTTAAAAATCAACCATGTATAGCCCATTATATTTTGTATCTATAGCCTATTTAATTTTTTTGCATGAAAAATAGACGATGTATAGTGTTTTTATTTTTTGCATATGAAATGGACGATTTATAGTTCATTAAATTTTTTCATAAAAATTTGAAAAATTGACGATAGTCCATTAAATTTTTTTTATAAAAAATTTTTTTTAATAAAAAATGGATGATGTATATTTTATTAAATTCCTTGCACGAGATATAGACGACGTATATAGTCCATTTAAGTTTTTGTATGCGAAATGGACAATTTATAGCCCATTAATGTTTTTCATAAAAATTTAAAAAATCAACCATGTATAGCCCATTATATTTTGTATCTATAGCCCATTCAATTTTTTTGCATGAAAAATAGACGATGTATAGTGTTTTCATTTTTTGCATATGAAATGGACGATTGACAATTTATAGCCCATTAATGTTTTTCATAAAAATTTAAAAAATCAACCATGTATAGCCCATTATATTTTGTATCTATAGCCCATTTAATTTTTTTGCATGAAAAATAGACGATGTATAGTGTTTTTAGTTTTTTGCATATGAAATGGACGATTTATAGTTCATTAAATTTTTTCATAAAAATTTGAAAAATTGACGATGTATAGTCCATTAAATTTTTTTCATAAAAATTTTTTTGAATAAAAAATGGATGATGTATATTTAATTAAATTCCTTGCACGAGATATAGACGACGTATATAGTCCATTTAAGTTTTTGTATGCGAAATGGACAATTTATAGCCCATTAATGTTTTTCATAAAAATTTAAAAAATCAACCATGTATAGCCCATTATATTTTGTATCTATAGCCCATTTAATTTTTTTGCATGAAAAATAGACGATGTATAGTGTTTTTAGTTTTTTGCATATGAAATGGACGATTTATAGTTCATTAAATTTTTTCATAAAAATTTGAAAAATTGACGATAGTCCATTAAATTTTTTTCATAAAATTTTTTTTTGCTTCAAAAATGGATGATGTATATTTCATTTAATTCATTGTACGAAATATAGACGATGTATATAGTCCATTTAAGTTTTTATATGCGAAATGGACAATTTATAGCCCATTAATGTTTTTCATAAAAATTTAAAAAATCAACCATGTATAGCCCATTATATTTTGTATCTATAGCCCATTTAATTTTTTTGCATGAAAAATAGACGATGTATAGTGTTTTTAGTTTTTTGCATATGAAATGGACGATTTATAGTTCATTAAATTTTTTCATAAAAATTTGAAAAATTGACGATGTATAGTCCATTAAATTTTTTTCATAAAAAATTTTTTTTAACAAAAAATGGATGATGTATATTTTATTAAATTCCTTGCACGAGATATAGACGACGTATATAGTCCATTTAAGTTTTTGTATGCGAAATGGACAATTTATAGCCCATTAATGTTTTTCATAAAAATTTAAAAAATCAACCATGTATAGCCCATTATATTTTGTATCTATAGCCTATTTAATTTTTTTGCATGAAAAATAGACGATGTAAAGTGTTTTTATTTTTTGCATATGAAATGGACGATTTATAGTTCATTAAATTTTTTCATAAAAATTTGAAAAATTGACGATAGTCCATTAAATTTTTTTCATAAAAATTTTTTTTGCTTCAAAAATGGATGATGTATATTTCATTTAATTCATTGTACGAAATATAGACGATGTATATAGTCCATTTAAGTTTTTGTATGCGAAATGGACAATTTATAGCCCATTAATGTTTTTCATAAAAATTTAAAAAATCAACCATGTATAGCCCATTATATTTTGTATCTATAGCCCATTTAATTTTTTTGCATGAAAAATAGACGATGTATAGTGTTTTTAGTTTTTTGCATATGAAATGGACGATTTATAGTTCATTAAATTTTTTCATAAAAATTTGAAAAATTGACGATGTATAGTCCATTAAATTTTTTTCATAAAAATTTTTTTTGCTTCAAAAATGGATGATGTATATTTTGTTAAATTCCTTGCACGAAATATAGACGACGTATATAGTCCATTTAAGTTTTTGTATGCGAAATGGACAATTTATAGCCCATTAATGTTTTTCATAAAAATTTAAAAAATCAACCATGTATAGCCCATTATATTTTGTATCTATAGCCCATTTAATTTTTTTGCATGAAAAATAGACGATGTATAGTGTTTTTATTTATTGCATATGAAATGGACGATTTATAGTTCATTAAATTTTTTCATAAAAATTTTAAAAATTTACGATAGTCCATTAAATTTTTTTCATAAAATTTTTTTTGCTTCAAAAATGGATGATGTATATTTCATTTAATTCATTGTACGAAATATAGACGATGTATATAGTCCATTTAAGTTTTTGTATGCGAAATGGACAATTTATAGCCCATTAATGTTTTTCATAAAAATTTAAAAAATCAACCATGTATAGCGCATTATATTTTGTATCTATAGCCCATTTAATTTTTTTGCATGAAAAATAGACGATGTATAGTGTTTTTAGTTTTTTGCATATGAAATGGACGATTTATAGTTCATTAAATTTTTTCATATAAATTTGAAAAATTGACGATGTATAGTCCATTAAATTTTTTTCATAAAAATTTTTTTGAATAAAAAATGGATGATGTATATTTAATTAAATTCCTTGCACGAGATATAGACGACGTATATAGTCCATTTAAGTTTTTGTATGCGAAATGGACAATTTATAGCCCATTAATGTTTTTCATAAAAATTTAAAAAATCAACCATGTATAGTCCATTATATTTTGTATCTATAGCCCATTTAATTTTTTTGCATGAAAAATAGACGATGTATAGTGTTTTTAGTTTTTTGCATATGAAATGGACGATTTATAGTTCATTAAATTTTTTCATAAAAATTTTAAAAATTGACGATAGTCCATTAAATTTTTTTCATAAAATTTTTTTTTGCTTCAAAAATGGATGATGTATATTTCATTTAATTCATTGTACGAAATAAAGACGATGTATATAGTCCATTTAAGTTTTTGTATGCGAAATGGACAATTTATAGCCCATTAATGTTTTTCATAAAAATTTAAAAAATCAACCATGTATAGCCCATTATATTTGGTATCTTTAGCCCATTTAATTTTTTTGCATGAAAAATAGACGATGTATAGTGTTTTTAGTTTTTTGCATATGAAATGGATGATTTATAGTTCATTAAATTTTTTCATAAAAATTTGAAAAATTGACGATGTATAGTCCATTAAATTATTTTCATAAAAAATTTTTTGGAATAAAAAATGGATGATGTATATTTTATTAAATTCCTTGCACGAGATATAGACGACGTATATAGTCCATTTAAGTTTTTGTATGCGAAATGGACAATTTATAGCCCATTAATGTTTTTCATAAAAATTTAAAAAATCAACCATGTATAGCCCATTATATTTTGTATCTATAGCCCATTTAATTTTTTGCATGAAAAATAGACGATGTATAGTATTTTTAGTTTTTTGCATATGAAATAGACGATTTATAGTTCATTAAATTTTTTCATAAAAATTTGAAAAATTGACGATGTAGTCCATTAAATTTTTTTCATAAAAAATTTTTTTGAATAAAAAATGGATGATGTATATTTTATTAAATTCCTTGCATGAAATATAGACGACGTATATAGTCCATTTAAGTTTTTGTATGCGAAATGGACAATTTATAGCCCATTAATGTTTTTCATAAAAATTTAAAAAATCAACCATGTATAGCCCATTATATTTTGTATCTATAGCCCATTTAATTTTTTTGCATAAGAAATAGACGATGTATAGTGTTTTTAGTTTTTTGCATATGAAATGGACGATTTATAGTTCATTAAATTTTTTCATAAAAATTTGAAAAATTGACGATAGTCCATTAAATTTTTTTCATAAAAAATTTTTTTGCTTCAAAAATGGATGATGTATATTTTATTTAATTTATTGTACGAAATATAGACGATGTATATAGTCCATTTAAGTTTTTGTATGCGAAATGGACAATTTATAGCCCATTATATTTTGTATCTATAACCCATTTAATTTTTTTGCATGAAAAATAGACGATGTATAGTGTTTTTAGTTTTTTGCATACGAAATGGACGATTTATAGTTCATTAAATTTTTTTCATAAAAAATTTTTTTGAATAAAAAATGGATGATGTATATTTTATTAAATTCCTTGCACGAAATATAGACGACGTATACAGTCCATTTAAGTTTTTGTATGCGAAATGGACAATTTATAGCCCATTAATGTTTTTCATAAAAATTTAAAAAATCAACCATGTATAGCCCATTATATTTTGTATCTATAGCCCATTTAATTTTTTTGCATAAAAAATAGACGATGTATAGTGTTTTTAGTTTTTTGCATATGAAATGGACGATTTATAGTTCATTAAATTTTTTCATAAAAATTTGAAAAATTGACGATGTATAGTCCATTAAATTTTTTTCATAAAAATTTTTTTTGCTTCAAAAATGGATGATGTATATTTCATTTAATTCATTGTACGAAATATAGACGATGTATATAGTCCATTTAAGTTTTTGTATGCGAAATGGACAATTTATAGCCCATTATATTTTGTATCTATAGCCCATTTAATTTTTTTGCATGAAAAATAGACGATGTATAGTGTTTTTAGTTTTTTGCATACGAAATGGACGATTTATAGTTCATTAAATTTTTTTCATAAAAAATTTTTTTGAATAAAAAGTGGATGATGTATATTTTATTAAATTCCTTGCACGAAATATAGACGACGTATATAGTCCATTTAAGTTTTTGTATGCGAAATGGACAATTTATGGCCCATTAATGTTTTTCATACAAATTTAAAAAATCAAACATGTATAGCCCATTATATTTTGTATCTATAGCCCATTTAATTTTTTTGCATGAAAAATAGACGATGTATAGTGTTTTTAGTTTTTTGCATATGAAATGGACGATTTATAGTTCATTAAATTTTTTCATAAAAATTTGAAAAATTGACGATGTATAGTCCATTAAATTTTTTTCATAAAAAATTTTTTTTAATAAAAAATGGATGATGTATATTTTATTAAATTCCTTGCACGAAATATAGACGACGTATATAGTCCATTTAAGTTTTTGTATGCGAAATGGACCATTTATAGCCCATTAATGTTTTTCATAAAAATTTAAAAAATCAACCATGTATAGCCCATTATATTTTGTATCTATAGCCCATTTAATTTTTTTGCATGAAAAATAGACGATGTATAGTGTTTTTAGTTTTTTGCATATGAAATGGACGATTTATAGTTCATTAAATTTTTTCATAAAAATTTGAAAAATTGACGATGTATATATAGTCCATTAAATTTTTTTCATAAAAAATTTTTTTTAATAAAAATTGGATGATGTATATTTTATTAAATTCCTTGCACGAAATATAGACGACGTATATAGTCCATTTAAGTTTTTGTATGCGAAATGGACAATTTATAGCCCATTAATGTTTTTCATAAAAATTTAAAAAATCAACCATTTATAGCCCATTATATTTTGTATCTATAGCCCATTTAATTTTTTTGCATGAAAAATAGACGATGTATAGTGTTTTTAGTTTTTTGCATATGAAATGGACGATTTATAGTTCATTAAATTTTTTCATAAAAATTTGAAAAATTGACGATGTATAGTCCATTAAATTTTTTTCATAAAAATTTTTTTTGAATAAAAAATGGATGATGTATATTTTATTAAATTCCTTGCACGAGATATAGACGACGTATATAGTCCATTTAAGTTTTTGTATGCGAAATGGACAATTTATAGCCCATTAATGTTTTTCATAAAAATTTAAAAAATCAACCATGTATAGCCCATTATATTTTGTATCTATAGCCCATTTAATTTTTTTGCATGAAAAATAGACGATGTATAGTGTTTTTAGTTTTTTGCATATGAAATGGACGATTTATAGTTCATTAAATTTTTTCATAAAAATTTTAAAAATTGAAGATGTATAGTCCATTAAATTTTTTTCATAAAAAATTTTTTTGAATAAAAAATGGATGATGTACATTTTATTAAATTCCTTGCACGAGATATAGACGACGTATATAGTCCATTTAAGTTTTTGTATGCGAAATGGACAATTTATAGCCCATTAATGTTTTTCATAAAAATTTAAAAAATCAACCATGTATAGCCCATTATATTTTGTATCTATAGCCCATTTAATTTTTTTGCATAAAAAATAGACGATGTATAGTGTTTTTAGTTTTTTGCATATGAAATGGATGATTTATAGTTCATTAAATTTTTTCATAAAAATTTGAAAAATTGACGATGTATAGTCCATTAAATTTTTTTCATAAAAAATTTTTTTGAATAAAAAATGGATGATGTATATTTTATTAAATTCCTTGCACGAGATATAGACGACGTATATAGTCCATTTAAGTTTTTGTATGCGAAATGGACAATTTATAGCCCATTAATGTTTTTCATAAAAATTTAAAAAATCAACCATGTATAGCCCATTATATTTTGTATCTATAGCCCATTTAATTTTTTTGCATGAAAAATAGACGATGTATAGTGTTTTTAGTTTTTTGCATATGAAATGGACGATTTATAGTTCATTAAATTTTTTCATAAAAATTTGAAAAATTGACGATGTCCATTAAATTTTTTTCATAAAAAATTTTTTTGAATAAAAAATGGATGATGTATATTTTATTAAATTCCTTGCACGAGATATAGACGACGTATATAGTCCATTTAAGTTTTTGTATGCGAAATGGACAATTTATAGCCCATTAATGTTTTTCATAAAAATTTAAAAAATCAACCATGTATAGCCCATTATATTTTGTATCTATAGCCCATTTAATTTTTTTGCATGAAAAATAGACGATGTATAGTGTTTTTAGTTTTTTGCATATGAAATGGACGATTTATAGTTCATTAAATTTTTTCATAAAAATTTTAAAAATTGACGATAGTCCATTAAATTTTTTTCATAAAATTTTTTTTTGCTTCAAAAATGGATGATGTATATTTCATTTAATTCATTGTACGAAATAAAGACGATGTATATAGTCCATTTAAGTTTTTGTATGCGAAATGGACAATTTATAGCCCATTAATGTTTTTCATAAAAATTTAAAAAATCAACCATGTATAGCCCATTATATTTTGTATCTATAGCCCATTTAATTTTTTTGCATGAAAAATAGACGATGTATAGTGTTTTTAGTTTTTTGCATATGAAATAGACGATTTATAGTTCATTAAATTTTTTCATAAAAATTTGAAAAATTGACGATGTAGTCCATTAAGTTTTTTTTATAAAAAATTTTTTTGAATAAAAAATGGATGATGTATATTTTATTAAATTCCTTGCACGAAATATAGACGACGTATATAGTCCATTTAAGTTTTTGTATGCGAAATGGACAATTTATAGCCCATTAATGTTTTTCATAAAAATTTAAAAAATCAACCATGTATAGCCCATTATATTTTGTATCTATAGCCCATTTAATTTTTTTGCATGAGAAATAGACGATGTATGGTGTTTTTAGTTTTTTGCATATGAAATGGACGATTTATAGTTCATTAAATTTTTTCATAAAAATTTGAAAATTTGACGATGTATAGTCCATTAAATTTTTTTCATAAAAAATTTTTTGGAATAAAAAATGGATGATGTATATTTTATTAAATTCCTTGCACGAGATATAGACGACGTATATAGTCCATTTAAGTTTTTGTATGCGAAATGGACAATTTATAGCCCATTAATGTTTTTCATAAAAATTTAAAAAATCAACCATGTATAGCCCATTATATTTTGTATCTATAGCCCATTTAATTTTTTTGCATGAAAAATAGACGATGTATAGTGTTTTTAGTTTTTTGCATATGAAATAGACGATTTATAGTTCATTAAATTTTTTCATAAAAATTTGAAAAATTGACGATGTAGTCCATTAAGTTTTTTTCATAAAAAATTTTTTTGAATAAAAAATGGATGATGTATATTTTATTAAATTCCTTGCACGAAATATAGACGACGTATATAGTCCATTTAAGTTTTTGTATGCGAAATGGACAATTTATAGCCCATTAATGTTTTTCATAAAAATTTAAAAAATCAACCATGTATAGCCCATTATATTTTGTATCTATAGCCCATTTAATTTTTTTGCATGAGAAATAGACGATGTATGGTGTTTTTAGTTTTTTGCATATGAAATGGACGATTTATAGTTCATTAAATTTTTTCATAAAAATTTGAAAAATTGACGATAGTCCATTAAATTTTTTTCATAAAAAATTTTTTTGCTTCAAAAATGGATGATGTATATTTCATTTAATTTATTGTACGAAATATAGACGATGTATATAGTCCATTTAAGTTTTTGTATGCGAAATGGACAATTTATAGCCCATTATATTTTGTATCTATAACCCATTTAATTTTTTTGCATGAAAAATAGACGATGTATAGTGTTTTTAGTTTTTTGCATACGAAATGGACGATTTATAGTTCATTAAATTTTTTTCATAAAAAATTTTTTTGAATAAAAAATGGATCATGTATATTTTATTAAATTCCTTGCACGAAATATAGACGACGTATACAGTCCATTTAAGTTTTTGTATGCGAAATGGACAATTTATAGCCCATTAATGTTTTTCATAAAAATTTAAAAAATCAACCATGTATAGCCCATTATATTTTGTATCTATAGCCCATTTAATTTTTTTGCATAAAAAATAGACGATGTATAGTGTTTTTAGTTTTTTGCATATGAAATGGACGATTTATAGTTCATTAAATTTTTTCATAAAAATTTGAAAAATTGACGATGTATAGTCCATTAAATTTTTTTCATAAAAATTTTTTTTGCTTCAAAAATGGATGATGTATATTTCATTTAATTCATTGTACGAAATATAGACGATGTATATAGTCCATTTAAGTTTTTGTATGCGAAATGGACAATTTATAGCCCATTATATTTTGTATCTATAGCCCATTTAATTTTTTTGCATGAAAAATAGACGATGTATAGTGTTTTTAGTTTTTTGCATATGAAATGGACGATTTATAGTTCATTAAATTTTTTCATAAAAATTTGAAAAATTGACGATGTATTAAATTTTTTTCATAAAAATTTTTTTTGTATAAAAAATGGATGATGTATATTTTATTAAATTCCTTGCACGAAATATAGACGACGTATATAGTCCATTTAAGTTTTTGTATGCGAAATGGACAATTTATAGCCCATTAATGTTTTTCATAAAAATTTAAAAAATCAACCATGTATAGCCCATTATATTTTGTATCTATAGCCCATTTAATTTTTTTGCATGAAAAATAGACGATGTATAGTGTTTTTAGTTTTTTGCATATGAAATGGACGATTTATAGTTAATTAAATTTTTTCATAAAAATTTGAAAAATAAAAAATTTTTTGAATAAAAAATGGATGATGTATATTTTATTAAATTCCTTGCACGAAATATAGACGACGTATGTAGCACATTTAAGTTTTTGTATGCGAAATGGACAATTTATAGCCCATTAATGTTTTTCATAAAAATTTAAAAAATCAACCATGTATAGCCCATTATATTTTGTATCTATAGCCCATTTAATTTTTTTGCATGCAAAATAGACAATGTATAGTGTTTTTAGGTTTTTGCATATGAAATGGACGATTTATAGTTCATTAAATTTTTTCATAAAAATTTGAAAAATTGACGATGTATAATAGTCCATTAAATTTTTTTCATAAAAAATTTTTTTGAATAAAAAATGGATGATGTATATTTTATTAAATTCCTTGCACGAAATATAGACGACGTATATAGTCCATTTAAGTTTTTGTATGCGAAATGGACAATTTATAGCCCATTAATGTTTTTCATAAAAATTTAAAAAATCAACCATGTATAGCCCATTATATTTTGTATCTATAGCCCATTTAATTTTTTTGCATGAAAAATAGACCATGTATAGTGTTTTTAGTTTTTTGTATATGAAATGGACGATTTATAGTTCATTAAATTTTTTCATGAAAATTTTAAAAATTGACGATATATATATAGTCCATTAAATTTTTTTCATAAAAAATTTTTTTTAATAAAAAATGGATGATGTATATTTTATTAAATTCCTTGCATGAAATATAGACGACGTATATAGTCCATTTAAGTTTTTGTATGCGAAATGGACAATTTATAGCCCATAAATGTTTTTCATAAAAATTTAAAAAATCAACCATGTATAGCCCATTATATTTTGTATCTATAGCCCATTTAATTTTTTTGCATGAAAAATAGACGATGTATAGTGTATTTAGTTTTTTGCATATGAAATGGACGATTTATAGTTCATTAAATTTTTTCATAAAAATTTGAAAAATTTAAAAAATTTTTTGAATAAAAAATGGATGATGTATATTTTATTAAATTCCTTGCACGAAATATAGACGACGTATATAGTCCATTTAAGTTTTTGTATGCGAAATGGACAATTTATAGCCCATTAATGTTTTTCATAAAAATTTAAAAAATCAACCATGTATAGCCCATTATATTTTGTATCTATAGCCCATTTAATTTTTTTGCATGAAAAATAGACGATGTATAGTGTTTTTAGTTTTTTGCATATGCAATGGACGATTTATAGTTCATTAAATTTTTTCATAAAAATTTGAAAAATTGACGATTATTAAATTTTTTTCATAAAACATTTTATTGAATAAAAAATGGATGATGTATATTTTATTAAATTCCTTGCACGAAATATAGACGACGTATATAGTCCATTTAAGTTTTTGTATGCGAAATGGACAATTTATAGCCCATTAATGTTTTTCATACAAATTTAAAAAATCAACCATGTATAGCCCATTATATTTTGTATCTATAGCCCATTTAATTTTTTTGCATGAAAAATAGACGATGTATAGTGTTTTTAGTTTTTTGCATATGAAATGGACGATTTATAGTTCATTAAATTTTTTCATAAAAATTTGAAAAATTGACGATGTATTAAATTTTTTTCATAAAAAATTTTTTTGTATAAAAAATGGATGATGTATATTTTATTAAATTCCTTGCACGAGATATAGACGACGTATATAGTCCATTTAAGTTTTTGTATGCGAAATGGACAATTTATAGCCCATTAATGTTTTTCATAAAAATTTAAAAAATCAACCATGTATAGCCCATTATATTTTGTATCTATAGCCCATTTAATTTTTTTGCATGAAAAATAGACGATGTATAGTGTTTTTAGTTTTTTGCATATGAAATGGACGATTTATTGTTCATTAAATTTTTTCATAAAAATTTGAAAAATTGACGATGTATAGTCCATTAAATTTTTTTCATAAAAATTTTTTTTGCTTCAAAAATGGATGATGTATATTTCATTTAATTCATTGTACGAAATATAGACGATGTATATAGTCCATTTAAGTTTTTGTATGCGAAATGGACAATTTATAGCCCATTAATGTTTTTCATAAAAATTTAAAAAATCAACCATGTATAGCCCATTATATTTTGTATCTATAGCCCATTTAATTTTTTTGCATGCAAAATAGACGATGTATAGTGTTTTTAGGTTTTTGCATATGAAATGGACGATTTATAGTTCATTAAATTTTTTCATAAAAATTTGAAAAATTGACGATGTATAGTCCATTAAATTTTTTTCATAAAAAATTTTTTTGAATAAAAAATGGATGATGTATATTTTATTAAATTCCTTGCACGAAATATAGACGACGTATATAGTCCATTTAAGTTTTTGTATGCGAAATGGACAATTTATAGCCCATTAATGTTTTTCATAAAAATTTAAAAAATCAACCATGTATAGCCCATTATATTTTGTATCTATAGCCCATTTAATTTTTTTGCATGAAAAATAGACGATGTATAGTGTTTTTAGTTTTTTGCATATGCAATGGACGATTTATAGTTCATTAAATTTTTTCATAAAAATTTGAAAAATTGACGATTATTAAATTTTTTTCATAAAACATTTTTTTGAATAAAAAATGGATGATGTATATTTTATTAAATTCCTTGCACGAAATATAGACGACGTATATAGTCCATTTAAGTTTTTGTATGCGAAATGGACAATTTATAGCCCATTAATGTTTTTCATAAAAATTTAAAAAATCAACCATGTATAGCCCATTATATTTTGTATCTATAGCCCATTTAATTTTTTTGCATGAAAAATAGACGATGTATAGTGTTTTTAGTTTTTTGCATATGAAATGGACGATTTATAGTTCATTAAATTTTTTCATAAAAATTTGAAAAATTGACGATGTATATAGTCCATTAAATTTATTTCATAAAAAATTTTTTTGAATAAAAAATGGATGATGTATATTTTATTAAATTCCTTGCACGAAATATAGACGACGTATATAGTCCATTTAAGTTTTTGTATGCGAAATGGACAATTTATAGCCCATTAATGTTTTTCATAAAAATTTAAAAAATCAACCATGTATAGCCCATTATATTTTGTATCTGTAGCCCATTTAATTTTTTGCGTGAAAAATAGACGATGTATAGTGTTTTTAGTTTTTTGCATATGAAATGGACGATTTATAGTCCATTAAATTTTTTTTATAAAAAATTTTTATTAATAAAAAATGGATGATGTATATTTTATTAAATTCCTTGCACGAAATATAGACGACGTATATAGTCCATTTAAGTTTTTGTATGCGAAATGGACAATTTATAGCCCATTAATGTTTTTCATAAAAATTTAAAAAATCAACCATGTATAGCCCATTATATTTTGTATCTATAGCCCATTTAATTTTTTTGCATGAAAAATAGACGATGTATAGTGTTTTTAGTTTTTTGCATATGAAATGGACGATTTATTGTTCATTAAATTTTTTCATAAAAATTTGAAAAATTGACGATGTATAGTCCATTAAATTTTTTTCATAAAAATTTTTTTTGCTTCAAAAATGGATGATGTATATTTCATTTAATTCATTGTACGAAATATAGACGATGTATATAGTCCATTTAAGTTTTTGTATGCGAAATGGACAATTTATAGCCCATTAATGTTTTTCATAAAAATTTAAAAAATCAACCATGTATAGCCCATTATATTTTGTATCTATAGCCCATTTAATTTTTTTGCATGCAAAATAGACGATGTATAGTGTTTGTAGGTTTTTGCATATGAAATGGACGATTTATAGTTCATTAAATTTTTTCATAAAAATTTGAAAAATTGACGATGTATAGTCCATTAAATTTTTTTCATAAAAAATTTTTTTGAATAAAAAATGGATGATGTATATTTTATTAAATTCCTTGCACGAAATATAGACGACGTATATAGTCCATTTAAGTTTTTGTATGCGAAATGGACAATTTATAGCCCATTAATGTTTTTCATAAAAATTTAAAAAATCAACCATGTATAGCCCATTATATTTTGTATCTATAGCCCATTTAATTTTTTTGCATGAAAAATAGACGATGTATAGTGTTTTTAGTTTTTTGCATATGCAATGGACGATTTATAGTTCATTAAATTTTTTCATAAAAATTTGAAAAATTGACGATTATTAAATTTTTTTCATAAAACATTTTTTTGAATAAAAAATGGATGATGTATATTTTATTAAATTCCTTGCACGAAATATAGACGACGTATATAGTGCATTTAAGTTTTTGCATGCGAAATGGACAATTTATAGCCCATTAATGTTTTTCATACAAATTTAAAAAATCAACCATGTATAGCCCATTATATTTTGTATCTATAGCCCATTTAATTTTTTTGCATGAAAAATAGACGATGTATAGTGTTTTTAGTTTTTTGCATATGAAATGGACGATTTATAGTTCATTAAATTTTTTCATAAAAATTTGAAAAATTGACGATGTATATAGTCCATTAAATTTATTTCATAAAAAATTTTTTTGAATAAAAAATGGATGATGTATATTTTATTAAATTCCTTGCACGAAATATAGACGACGTATATAGTCCATTTAAGTTTTTGTATGCGAAATGGACAATTTATAGCCCATTAATGTTTTTCATAAAAATTTAAAAAATCAACCATGTATAGCCCATTATATTTTGTATCTGTAGCCCATTTAATTTTTTGCGTGAAAAATAGACGATGTATAGTGTTTTTAGTTTTTTGCATATGAAATGGACGATTTATAGTCCATTAAATTTTTTTTATAAAAAATTTTTATTAATAAAAAATGGATGATGTATATTTTATTAAATTCCTTGCACGAAATATAGACGACGTATATAGTCCATTTAAGTTTTTGTATGCGAAATGGACAATTTATAGCCCATTAATGTTTTTCATAAAAATTTAAAAAATCAACCATGTATAGCCCATTATATTTTGTATCTATAGCCCATTTAATTTTTTTGCATGAAAAATAGACGATGTATAGTGTTTTTAGTTTTTTGCATATGAAATGGACGATTTATTGTTCATTAAATTTTTTCATAAAAATTTGAAAAATTGACGATGTATAGTCCATTAAATTTTTTTCATAAAAATTTTTTTTGCTTCAAAAATGGATGATGTATATTTCATTTAATTCATTGTACGAAATATAGACGATGTATATAGTCCATTTAAGTTTTTGTATGCGAAATGGACAATTTATAGCCCATTAATGTTTTTCATAAAAATTTAAAAAATCAACCATGTATAGCCCATTATATTTTGTATCTATAGCCCATTTAATTTTTTTGCATGCAAAATAGACGATGTATAGTGTTTTTAGGTTTTTGCATATGAAATGGACGATTTATAGTTCATTAAATTTTTTCATAAAAATTTGAAAAATTGACGATGTATAGTCCATTAAATTTTTTTCATAAAAAATTTTTTTGAATAAAAAATGGATGATGTATATTTTATTAAATTCCTTGCACGAAATATAGACGACGTATATAGTCCATTTAAGTTTTTGTATGCGAAATGGACAATTTATAGCCCATTAATGTTTTTCATAAAAATTTAAAAAATCAACCATGTATAGCCCATTATATTTTGTATCTATAGCCCATTTAATTTTTTTGCATGAAAAATAGACGATGTATAGTGTTTTTAGTTTTTTGCATATGCAATGGACGATTTATAGTTCATTAAATTTTTTCATAAAAATTTGAAAAATTGACGATTATTAAATTTTTTTCATAAAACATTTTTTTGAATAAAAAATGGATGATGTATATTTTATTAAATTCCTTGCACGAAATATAGACGACGTATATAGTCCATTTAAGTTTTTGTATGCGAAATGGACAATTTATAGCCCATTAATGTTTTTCATAAAAATTTAAAAAATCAACCATGTATAGCCCATTATATTTTGTATCTATAGCCCATTTAATTTTTTTGCATGAAAAATAGACGATGTATAGTGTTTTTAGTTTTTTGCATATGAAATGGACGATTTATAGTTCATTAAATTTTTTCATAAAAATTTGAAAAATTGACGATGTATATAGTCCATTAAATTTATTTCATAAAAAATTTTTTTGAATAAAAAATGGATGATGTATATTTTATTAAATTCCTTGCACGAAATATAGACGACGTATATAGTCCATTTAAGTTTTTGTATGCGAAATGGACAATTTATAGCCCATTAATGTTTTTCATAAAAATTTAAAAAATCAACCATGTATAGCCCATTATATTTTGTATCTGTAGCCCATTTAATTTTTTTGCATGAAAAATAGACGATGTATAGTGTTTTTAGTTTTTTGCATATGAAATGGACGATTTATAGTTCATTAAATTTTTTCATAAAAATTTGAAAAATTGACGATGTATAGTCCATTAAATTTTTTTCATAAAAAATTTTTTTGCATAAAAAATGGATAATGTATATTTCATTAAATTCCTTGCAGGAAATATAGACGACGTATATAGTCCATTTAAGTTTTTGTATATGAAATGGGCAATTTATAGCCCATTAATGTTATTTATAAAAATTTAAAAAATTAACCATGTATAGCCCATTATATTTTGTATGTATATCCCATTTAAATTTTTTACATGAAAAATAGACGATGTATAGTGTTTTTAGTTTTTTGCATATGAAATGGACGATTTATAGTTCATTAAATTTTTTCATAAAAATTTGAAAAATTGACGATGTATAGTCCATTAAATTTTTTTCATAAAAAATTTTTTTGAATAAAAAATGAATGATGTATATTTTATTAAATTCCTTGCACGAAATATAGACGACGTATATAGTCCATTTAAGTTTTTGTATGCGAAATGGACAATTTATAGCCCATTAATGTTTTTCATAAAAATTTAAAAAATCAACCATGTATAGCCCATTATATTTTGTATCTATAGCCCATTTAATTTTTTTGCATGAAAAATAGACGATGTATAGTGTTTTTAGTTTTTTGCATATGCAATGGACGATTTATAGTTCATTAAATTTTTTCATAAAAATTTGAAAAATTGACGATTATTAAATTTTTTTCATAAAACATTTTTTTGAATAAAAAATGGATGATGTATATTTTATTAAATTCCTTGCACGAAATATAGACGACGTATATAGTCCATTTAAGTTTTTGTATGCGAAATGGACAATTTATAGCCCATTAATGTTTTTCATAAAAATTTAAAAAATCAACCATGTATAGCCCATTATATTTTGTATCTATAGCCCATTTAATTTTTTTGCATGAAAAATAGACGATGTATAGTGTTTTTAGTTTTTTGCATATGAAATGGACGATTTATAGTTCATTAAATTTTTTCATAAAAATTTGAAAAATTGACGATGTATTAAATTTTTTTCATAAAAAATTTTTTTGTATAAAAAATGGATGATGTATATTTTATTAAATTCCTTGCACGAGATATAGACGACGTATATAGTCCATTTAAGTTTTTGTATGCGAAATGGACAATTTATAGCCCATTAATGTTTTTCATAAAAATTTAAAAAATCAACCATGTATAGCCCATTATATTTTGTATCTATAGCCCATTTAATTTTTTTGCATGAAAAATAGACGATGTATAGTGTTTTTAGTTTTTTGCATATGAAATGGACGATTTATTGTTCATTAAATTTTTTCATAAATATTTGAAAAATTGACGATGTATTATTTTTTTTTCATAAAAAATTTTTTTGTATAAAAAATGGATGATGTATATTTTATTAAATTCCTTGCACGAGATATAGACGACGTATATACTCCATTTAAGTTTTTGTATGCGAAATGGACAATTTATAGCCCATTAATGTTTTTCATAAAAATTTAAAAAATCAACCATGTATAGCCCATTATATTTTGTATCTATAGCCCATTTAATTTTTTTGCATGAAAAATAGACGATGTATAGTGTTTTTAGTTTTTTGCATATGAAATGGACGATTTATTGTTCATTAAATTTTTTCATAAAAATTTGAAAAATTTACGATGTATTAAATTTTTTTCATAAAAAATTTTTTTGTATAAAAAATGGATGATGTATATTTTATTAAATTCCTTGCACGAGATATAGACGACGTATATACTCCATTTAAGTTTTGTATGCGAAATGGACAATTTATAGCCCATTAATGTTTTTCATACAAATTTAAAAAATCAACCATGTATAGCCCATTATATTTTGTATCTGTAGCCCATTTAATTTTTTTGCATGAAAAATAGACGATGTATAGTGTTTTTAGTTTTTTGCATATGAAATGGACGATTTATAGTTCATTAAATTTTTTCATAAAAATTTGAAAAATTGACGATGTATTAAATTTTTTTCATAAAAATTTTTTTTGTATAAAAAATGGATGATGTATATTTTATTAAATTCCTTGCACGAAATATAGACGACGTATATAGTCCATTTAAGTTTTTGTATGCGAAATGGACAATTTATAGCCCATTAATGTTTTTCATAAAAATTTAAAAAATCAACCATGTATAGCCCATTATATTTTGTATCTATAGCCCATTTAATTTTTTTGCATGAAAAATAGACGATGTATAGTGTTTTTAGTTTTTTGCATATGAAATGGACGATTTATAGTTCATTAAATTTTTTCATAAAAATTTGAAAAATTGACGATGTATAGTCCATTAAATTTTTTTCATAAAAAATTTTTTTGAATAAAAAATGGATGATGTATATTTTATTAAATTCCTTGCACGAGATATAGACGACGTATATAGTCCATTTAAGTTTTTGTATGCGAAATGGACAATTTATAGCCCATTAATGTTTTTCATAAAAATTTAAAAAATCAACCATGTATAGCCCATTATATTTTGTATCTATAGCCCATTTAATTTTTTTGCATGAAAAATAGACGATGTATAGTGTTTTTAGTTTTTTGCATATGAAATGGACGATTTATTGTTCATTAAATTTTTTCATAAAAATTTGAAAAATTGACGATGTATTAAATTTTTTTCATAAAAAATTTTTTTGTATAAAAAATGGATGATGTATATTTTATTAAATTCCTTGCACGAGATATAGACGACGTATATACTCCATTTAAGTTTTGTATGCGAAATGGACAATTTATAGCCCATTAATGTTTTTCATAAAAATTTAAAAAATCAACCATGTATAGCCCATTATATTTTGTATCTATAGCCCATTTAATTTTTTTGCATGAAAAATAGACGATGTATAGTGTTTTTAGTTTTTTGCATATGAAATGGACGATTTATAGTTCATTAAATTTTTTCATAAAAATTTGAAAAATTGACGATGTATAGTCCATTAAATTTATTTCATAAAAAATTTTTTTGAATAAAAAATGGATGATGTATATTTTATTAAATTCCTTGCACGAAATATAGACGACGTATATAGTCCATTTAAGTTTTTGTATGCGAAATGGACAATTTATAGCCCATTAATGTTTTTCATAAAAATTTAAAAAATCAACCATGTATAGCCCATTATATTTTGTATCTGTAGCCCATTTAATTTTTTTGCATGAAAAATAGACGATGTATAGTGTTTTTAGTTTTTTGCATATGAAATGGACGATTTATAGTTCATTAAATTTTTTCATAAAAATTTGAAAAATTGACGATGTATAGTCCATTAAATTTTTTTCATAAAAAATTTTTTTGAATAAAAAATGGATGATGTATATTTTATTAAATTCCTTGCACGAGATATAGATGACGTATATAGTCCATTTAAGTTTTTGTATGCGAAATGGACAATTTATAGCCCATTAATGTTTTTCATAATAATTTAAAAAATCAACCATGTATAGCCCATTATATTTTGTATCTATAGCCCATTTAATTTTTTTGCATGAAAAATAGACGATGTAGTGTTTTTAGTTTTTTGCATATGAAATGGACGATTTATAGTTCATTAAATTTTTTCATAAAAATTTGAAAAATTGACGATGTATAGTCCATTAAATTTTTTTCATAAAAAATTTTTTTGCATAAAAAATGGATAATGTATATTTCATTAAATTCCTTGCAGGAAATATAGACGACGTATATAGTCCATTTAAGTTTTTGTATATGAAATGGGCAATTTATAGCCCATTAATGTTATTTATAAAAATTTAAAAAATTAACCATGTATAGCCCATTATATTTTGTATGTATATCCCATTTAAATTTTTTACATGAAAAATAGACGATGTATAGTGTTTTTAGTTTTTTGCATATGAAATGGACGATTTATAGTTCATTAAATTTTTTCATAAAAATTTGAAAAATTGACGATGTATAGTCCATTAAATTTTTAAAAAAAAAATTTTTTTTGAATAAAAAATGGATGATGTATATTTTATTAAATTTCTTGCACGAAATATAGACGACGTATATAGTCCATTTAAGTTTTTGTATGCGAAATGGACAATTTATAGCCCATTAATGTTTTTCATAAAAATTTAAAAAATCAACCATGTATAGCCCATTATATTTTGTATCTATAGCCCATTTAATTTTTTTGCATGAAAAATAGACGATGTATAGTGTTTTTAGTTTTTTGCATATGAAATGGACGATTTATAGTTCATTAAATTTTTTCATAAAAATTTGAAAAATTGACGATGTATAGTCCATTAAATTTTTTTCATAAAAAATTTTTTTGAATAAAAAATGGATGATGTATATTTTATTAAATTCCTTGCACGAGATATAGACGACGTATATAGTCCATTTAAGTTTTTGTATGCAAAATGGACAATTTATAGCCCATTAATGTTTTTCAAAAAAATTTAAAAAATCAACCATGTATAGCCCATTATATTTTGTATCTATAGCCCACTTAATTTTTTTGCATGAAAAATAGACGATGTATAGTGTTTTTAGTTTTTTGCATATGAAATGGACGATTTATAGTTCATTAAATTTTTGCATAAAAATTTGAAAAAGTATAGCCCATTATATTTTGTATCTATAGCCCATTTTTTTTTTTTGCATGAAAAATATACGATGTATAGTGTTTTTAGTTTTTTGCATATGAAATGGACGATTTATAGTTCATTAAATTTTTTCATAAAAATTTGAAAAATTGACGATGTATATCCATTAAATTTTTTTCATAAAAAATTTTTTTTAATAAAAAATGGATGATGTATATTTTATTAAATTCCTTGCACGAAATATAGACGACGTATATAGTCCATTTAAGTTTTTGTATATGAAATGGGCAATTTATAGCCCATTAATGTTATTTATAAAAATTTAAAAAATTAACCATGTATAGCCCGTTATATTTTGTATGTATATCCCATTTAAATTTTTTACATGAAAAATAGACGATGTATAGTGTTTTTAGTTTTTTGCATATGAAATGGACGATTTATAGTTCATTAAATTTTTTCATAAAAATTTTAAAAATTGACGATGTATAGTCCATTAAATTTTTTTCATAAAAAATTTTTTGGAATAAAAAATGGATGATGTATATTTTATTAAATTCCTTGCACGAGATATATACGACGTATATAGTCCATTTAAGTTTTTGTATGCGAAATGGACAATTTATAGCCCATTAATGTTTTTCATAAAAATTTAAAAAATCAACCATGTATAGCCCATTATATTTTGTATCTATAGCCCATTTATTTTTTTTGCATGAAAAATATACGATGTATAGTGTTTTTAGTTTTTTGCATATGAAATGGACGATTTATAGTTCATTAAATTTTTTTTATAAAAATTTGAAAAATTGACGATATATATATAGTCCATAAAATTTTTTTCATAAAAAATTTTTTTGAATAAAAAATGGATGATGTATATTTTATTAAATTCCTTGCACGAAATATAGACGACGTATATAGTCCATTTAAGTTTTTGTATGCGAAATGGACAATTTATAGCCCATTAATGTTTTTCATAAAAATTTAAAAAATCAACCATGTATAGCCCATTATATTTTGTATCTATAGCCCATTTAATTTTTTTGCATGAAAAATAGACGATGTATAGTGTTTTTAGTTTTTTGCATATGAAATGGACGATTTATAGTTCATTAAATTTTTTCATAAAAATTTGAAAAATTGACGATGTATAGTTCATTAAATTTTTTTCATAAAAAATTTTTTTGAATAAAAAATGGATGATGTATATTTTATTAAATTCCTTGCACGAGATATAGACGACGTATATAGTCCATTTAAGTTTTTGTATGCGAAATGGACAATTTATAGCCCATTAATGTTTTTCATAAAAATTTAAAAAATCAACCATGTATAGCCCATAATATTTTGTATCTATAGCCCATTTAATTTTTTGCATGAAAAATAGACGATGTATAGTGTTTTTAGTTTTTTGCATATGAAATGGACGATTTATAGTTCATTAAATTTTTTCATAAAAATTTGAAAAATTGACGATGTATATATAGTCCATTAAATTTTTTTCATAAAAAATTTTTTTTAATAAAAAATGGATGATGTATATTTTATTAAATTCCTTGCACGAAATATAGACGACGTATATAGTCCATTTAAGTTTTTGTATATGAAATGGGCAATTTATAGCCCATTAATGTTATTTATAAAAATTTAAAAAATTAACCATGTATAGCCCGTTATATTTTGTATGTATATCCCATTTAAATTTTTTACATGAAAAATAGACGATGTATAGTGTTTTTAGTTTTTTGCATATGAAATGGACGATTTATAGTTCATTAAATTTTTTCATAAAAATTTTAAAAATTGACGATGTATAGTCCATTAAATTTTTTTCATAAAAAATTTTTTGGAATAAAAAATGGATGATGTATATTTTATTAAATTCCTTGCACGAGATATATACGACGTATATAGTCCATTTAAGTTTTTGTATGCGAAATGGACAATTTATAGCCCATTAATGTTTTTCATAAAAATTTAAAAAATCAACCATGTATAGCCCATTATATTTTGTATCTATAGCCCATTTATTTTTTTTGCATGAAAAATATACGATGTATAGTGTTTTTAGTTTTTTGCATATGAAATGGACGATTTATAGTTCATTAAATTTTTTTTATAAAAATTTGAAAAATTGACGATATATATATAGTCCATAAAATTTTTTTCATAAAAAATTTTTTTGAATAAAAAATGGATGATGTATATTTTATTAAATTCCTTGCACGAAATATAGACGACGTATATAGTCCATTTAAGTTTTTGTATGCGAAATGGACAATTTATAGCCCATTAATGTTTTTCATAAAAATTTAAAAAATCAACCATGTATAGCCCATTATATTTTGTATCTATAGCCCATTTAATTTTTTTGCATGAAAAATAGACGATGTATAGTGTTTTTAGTTTTTTGCATATGAAATGGACGATTTATAGTTCATTAAATTTTTTCATAAAAATTTGAAAAATTGACGATGTATAGTTCATTAAATTTTTTTCATAAAAAATTTTTTTGAATAAAAAATGGATGATGTATATTTTATTAAATTCCTTGCACGAGATATAGACGACGTATATAGTCCATTTAAGTTTTTGTATGCGAAATGGACAATTTATAGCCCATTAATGTTTTTCATAAAAATTTAAAAAATCAACCATGTATAGCCCATAATATTTTGTATCTATAGCCCATTTAATTTTTTGCATGAAAAATAGACGATGTATAGTGTTTTTAGTTTTTTGCATATGAAATGGACGATTTATAGTTCATTAAATTTTTTCATAAAAATTTGAAAAATTGACGATGTATATATAGTCCATTAAATTTTTTTCATAAAAAATTTTTTTGAATAAAAAATGGATGATGTATATTTTATTAAATTCCTTGCACGAAATATAGACGACGTATATAGTCCATTTAAGTTTTTGTATGCGAAATGGAAAATTTTGTAGCCCATTAATGTTTTTCATACAAATTTAAAAAATCAACCATGTATAGCCCATTATATTTTGTATCTATAGCCCATTTAATTTTTTTGCATGAAAAATAGACGATGTATAGTGTTTTTAGTTTTTTGCATATGAAATGGACGATTTATAGTTCATTAAATTTTTTCATAAAAATTTGAAAAATTGACGATGTATAGTCCATTAAATTTATTTCATAAAAAATTTTTTTGAATAAAAAATGGATGATGTATATTTTATTAAATTCCTTGCACGAAATATAGACCACGTATATAGTCCATTTAAGTTTTTGTATACGAAATGGACAATTTATAGCCCATTAATGTTTTTCATAAAAATTTAAAAAATCATCCATGTATAGCCCATTATATTTTGTATCTATAGCCCATGTAATTTTTTTGCATGAAAAATAGACGATGTATAGTGTTTTTAGTTTTTTGCATATGAAATGGACGATTTATAGTTCATTAAATTTTTTCATAAAAATTTGAAAAATTGACGATGTATAGTCCATTAAATTTTTTTCATAAAAAATTTTTTTGAATAAAAAATGGATGATGTATATTTTATTAAATTCCTTGCACGAAATATAGACCACGTATATAGTCCATTTAAGGTTTTGTATGCGAAATGGACAATTTATAGCCCATTAATGTTTTTCATAAAAATTTAAAAAATCAACCATGTATAGCCCATTATATTTTGTATCTATAGCCCATTTAATTTTTCTGCATGAAAAATAGACGATGTATAGTGTTTTTAGTTTTTTGCATATGAAATGGACGATTTATAGTTCATTAAATTTTTTTTATAAAAATTTGAAAAATTGACGATATATATATAGTCCATAAAATTTTTTTCATAAAAAATTTTTTTGAATAAAAAATGGATGATGTATATTTTATTAAATTCCTTGCACGAAATATAGACGACGTATATAGTCCATTTAAGTTTTTGTATGCGAAATGGACAATTTATAGCCCATTAATGTTTTTCATAAAAATTTAAAAAATCAACCATGTATAGCCCATTATATTTTGTATCTATAGCCCATTTAATTTTTTTGCATGAAAAATAGACGATGTATAGTGTTTTTAGTTTTTTGCATATGAAATGGACGATTTATAGTTCATTAAATTTTTTCATAAAAATTTGAAAAATTGACGATGTATAGTTCATTAAATTTTTTTCATAAAAATTTTTTTTGAATAAAAAATGGATGATGTATATTTTATTAAATTCCTTGCACGAGATATAGACGACGTATATAGTCCATTTAAGTTTTTGTATGCGAAATGGACAATTTATAGCCCATTAATGTTTTTCATACAAATTTAAAAAATCAACCATGTATAGCCCATAATATTTTGTATCTATAGCCCATTTAATTTTTTGCATGAAAAATAGACGATGTATAGTGTTTTTAGTTTTTTGCATATGAAACGGACGATTTATAGTTCATTAAATTTTTTCATAAAAATTTGAAAAATTGACGATGTATATATAGTCCATTAAATTTTTTTCATAAAAAATTTTTTTGAATAAAAAATGGATGATGTATATTTTATTAAATTCCTTGCACGAAATATAGACGGCGTATATAGTCCATTTAAGTTTTTGTATGCGAAATGGAAAATTTTGTAGCCCATTAATGTTTTTCATACAAATTTAAAAAATCAACCATGTATAGCCCATTATATTTTGTATCTATAGCCCATTTAATTTTTTTGCATGAAAAATAGACGATGTATAGTGTTTTTAGTTTTTTGCATATGAAATGGACGATTTATAGTTCATTAAATTTTTTCATAAAAATTTGAAAAATTGACGATGTATAGTCCATTAAATTTATTTCATAAAAAATTTTTTTGAATAAAAAATGGATGATGTATATTTTATTAAATTCCTTGCACGAAATATAGACCACGTATATAGTCCATTTAAGTTTTTGTATACGAAATGGACAATTTATAGCCCATTAATGTTTTTCATAAAAATTTAAAAAATCATCCATGTATAGCCCATTATATTTTGTATCTATAGCCCATTTAATTTTTTTGCATGAAAAATAGACGATGTATAGTGTTTTTAGTTTTTTGCATATGAAATGGACGATTTATAGTTCATTAAATTTTTTCATAAAAATTTGAAAAAGTGACGATGTATAGTCCATTAAATTTTTTTCATAAAAAATTTTTTTGAATAAAAAATGGATGATGTATATTTTATTAAATTCCTTGCACGAAATATAGACCACGTATATAGTCCATTTAAGGTTTTGTATGCGAAATGGACAATTTATAGCCCATTAATGTTTTTCATAAAAATTTAAAAAATCAACCATGTATAGCCCATTATATTTTGTATCTATAGCCCATTTAATTTTTCTGCATGAAAAATAGACGATGTATAGTGTTTTTAGTTTTTTGCATATGAAATGGACGATTTATAGTTCATTAAATTTTTTCATAAAAATTTGAAAAATTGACGATGTATATATAGTCCATTAAATTTTTTTCATAAAAAATTTTTTTTAATAAAAAATGGATGATGTATATTTTATTGAATTCCTTGCACGAAATATAGACGACGTATATAGTCCATTTAAGTTTTTGTATGCGAAATGGACAATTTATAGCCCATTAATGTTTTTCATAAAAATTTAAAAAATCAATTATGTATAGCCCATTATATTTTGTATCTATAACCCATTTCATTTTTTTGCATGAAAAATAGACGATGTATAGTGTTTTTAGTTTTTTGCATATGAAATGGACGATTTATAGTTCATTAAATTTTTTCATAAAAATTTTTTTTTCATAAAAAATTTTTTGGAATAAAAAATGGATGATGTATATTTTAATAAATTCCTTGCACGAAATATAGACGACCTATATAGTCCATTTAAGTTTATGTATGCGAAATGGACAATTTATAGCCCATTAATATTTTTCATACAAATTTAAAAAATCAACCATGTATAGCCCATTATATTTTGTATCTACAGCCCATTTAATTTTTTTGCATGAAAAATAGACGATGTATAGTGTTTTTAGTTTTTTGCATAAGAAATGGACGATTTATAGTTCATTAAATTTTTTCATAAAAATTTGAAAAATTGACGATGTATTAAATTAAATTCTTTTCATAAAAAATTTTTTGGAATAAAAAATGGATGATGTATATTTTATTAAATTCCTTGCACGAGATATAGACGACGTATATAGTGCATTTAAGTTTTCGTATGCGAAATGGACAATTTATAGCCCATTAATGTTTTTCATACAAATTTAAAAAATCAACCATGTATAGCCCATTATATTTTGTATCTATAGCCCATTTAATTTTTTTGCATTAAAAATAGACGATGTATAGTGTTTTTAGTTTCTTGCATATGAAATGGACGATTTATAGTTCATTAAATTTTTTCATAAAAATTTGAAAAATTGACGATGTATTAAATTAAATTTTTTTCATAAAAAATTTTTTTGAATAAAAAATGGATGATGTATATTTTATTAAATTCCTTGCACGAAATATAGACGACGTATATAGTGCATTTAAGTTTTTGTATGCGAAATGGACAATTTATAGCCCATTAATGTTTTTTATACAAATTTAAAAAATCAACCATGTATAGCCCATTATATTTTGTATCTATAGCCCATTTAATTTTTTTGCATGAAAAATAGACGATGTATAGTGTTTTTAGTTTTTTGCATATGAAATGGACGATTTATAGTTCATTAAATTTTTTCATAAAAATTTGAAAAATTGACGATGTATTAAATTAAATTTTTTTCATAAAAAATTTTTTTGAATAAAAAATGGATGATGTATATTTTATTAAATTCCTTGCACGAGATATAGACGACGTATATAGTGCATTTAAGTTTTCGTATGCCAAATGGACAATTTATAGCCCATTAATGTTTTTCATACAAATTTAAAAAATCAACCATGTATAGCCCATTATATTTTGTATCTATAGCCCATTTAATTTTTTTGCATTAAAAATAGACGATGTATAGTGTTTTTAGTTTTTTGCATATGAAATGGACGATTTATAGTTCATTAAATTTTTTCATAAAAATTTGAAAAATTGACGATGTATTAAATTAAATTTTTTTCATAAAAAATTTTTTTGAATAAAAAATGGATGATGTATATTTTATTAAATTCCTTGCACGAAATATAGACGACGTATATAGTGCATTTAAGTTTTTGCATGCGAAATGGACAATTTATAGCCCATTAATGTTTTTCATACAAATTTAAAAAATCAACCATGTATAGCCCATTATATTTTGTATCTATAGCCCATTTAATTTTTTTGCATGAAAAATAGACGATGTATAGTGTTTTTAGTTTTTTGCATATGAAATGGACGATTTATAGTTCATTAAATTTTTTTCATAAAAATTTTTTTTGCTTCAAAAATGGATGATGTATATTTCATTTAATTCATTGTACGAAATATAGACGATGTGTATAGTCCATTTAAGTTTTTGTATGCAAAATGGACAATTTATAGCCCATTAATGTTTTTCATAAAAATTTAAAAAATCAACCATGTATAGCCCATTATATTTTGTATCTATAGCCCATTTCATTTTTTTGCATGAAAAATAGACGATGTATAGTGTTTTTAGTTTTTTGCATATGAAATGGACGATTTATAGTTCATTAAATTTTTTCATAAAAATTTGAAAAATTGACGATGTATAAAAAATTTTTTTGAATAAAAAATGGATGATGTATATTTTATTAAATTCCTTGCACGAGATATAGACGACGTATATAGTCCATTTAAGTTTTTGTATGCGAAATTGACAATTTATAGCCCATTAATGTTTTTCATAAAAATTTAAAAAATCAACCATATATAGCCCATTATATTTTGTATCTATAGCCTATTTAATTTTTTTGCATGAAAAATAGACGATGTATAGTGTTTTTATTTTTTGCATATGAAATGGACGATTTATAGTTCATTAAATTTTTTCATAAAAATTTGAAAAATTGACGATGTATAGTCCATTAAATTTTTTTCATAAAAAATTTTTTTGAATAAAAAATGGATGATGTATATTTTATTAAATTCCTTGCACGAAATATAGACGACGTATATAGTCCATTTAAGTTTTTGTATGCGAAATGGACAATTTATAGCCCATTAATGTTTTCCATAAAAATTTAAAAAATTAGCCATGTATAGCCCATTATATTTTGTATCTATAGCCCATTTAATTTTTTTGCATGAAAAATAGACGATGTATAGTGTTTTTAGTTTTTTGCATATGAAATGGACGATTTATAGTTCATTAAATTTTTTCATAAAAATTTGAAAAATTGACGATGTATAGTCCATTAAATTTTTTTCATAAAAAATTTTTTTGAATAAAAAATGGATGATGTATATTTTATTAAATTCCTTGCACGAAATATAGACGACGTATATAGTCCATTTAAGTTTTTGTATGCGAAATGGACAATTTATAGCCCATTAATGTTTTTCATAAAAATTTAAAAAATTAACCATGTATAGCCCATTATATTTTGTATCTATAGCCCATTTAATTTTTTTGCATGAAAAATAGACGATGTATAGTGTTTGTAGTTTTTTGCATATGAAATGGACGATTTATAGTTCATTAAATTTTTTCATAAAAATTTGAAAAATTGACGATTATAGTCCATTAAATTTTTTTCATAAAAAATTTTTTTGAATAAAAAATGGATGATGTATATTTTATTAAATTCCTTGCACGAAATATAGACGACGTATATAGTGCATTTAAGTTTTTGTATGCGAAATGGACAATTTATAGCCCATTTATGTTTTTTATACAAATTTAAAAAATCAACCATGTATAGCCCATTATATTTTGTATCTATAGCCCATTTAATTTTTTTGCATGAAAAATAGACGATGTATAGTGTTTTTAGTTTTTTGCATATGAAATGGACGATTTATAGTTCATTAAATTTTTTCATAAAAATTTGAAAAATTGACGATGTATTAAATTAAATTTTTTTCATAAAAAATTTTTTTGAATAAAAAATGGATGATGTATATTTTATTAAATTCCTTGCACGAGATATAGACGACGTATATAGTGCATTTAAGTTTTCGTATGCCAAATGGACAATTTATAGCCCATTAATGTTTTTCATACAAATTTAAAAAATCAACCATGTATAGCCCATTATATTTTGTATCTATAGCCCATTTAATTTTTTTGCATTAAAAATAGACGATGTATAGTGTTTTTAGTTTTTTGCATATGAAATGGACGATTTATAGTTCATTAAATTTTTTCATAAAAATTTGAAAAATTGACGATGTATTAAATTAAATTTTTTTCATAAAAAATTTTTTTGAATAAAAAATGGATGATGTATATTTTATTAAATTCCTTGCACGAAATATAGACGACGTATATAGTGCATTTAAGTTTTTGTATGCGAAATGGACAATTTATAGCCCATTAATGTTTTTCATACAAATTTAAAAAATCAACCATGTATAGCCCATTATATTTTGTATCTATAGCCCATTTAATTTTTTTGCATGAAAAATAGACGATGTATAGTGTTTTTAGTTTTTTGCATATGAAATGGACGATTTATAGTTCATTAAATTTTTTTCATAAAAATTTTTTTTGCTTCAAAAATGGATGATGTATATTTCATTTAATTCATTGTACGAAATATAGACGATGTATATAGTCCATTTAAGTTTTTGTATGCAAAATGGACAATTTATAGCCCATTAATGTTTTTCATAAAAATTTAAAAAATCAACCATGTATAGCCCATTATATTTTGTATCTATAGCCCATTTCATTTTTTTGCATGAAAAATAGACGATGTATAGTGTTTTTAGTTTTTTGCATATGAAATGGACGATTTATAGTTCATTAAATTTTTTCATAAAAATTTGAAAAATTGACGATGTATAAAAAATTTTTTTGAATAAAAAATGGATGATGTATATTTTATTAAATTCCTTGCACGAGATATAGACGACGTATATAGTCCATTTAAGTTTTTGTATGCGAAATTGACAATTTATAGCCCATTAATGTTTTTCATAAAAATTTAAAAAATCAACCATATATAGCCCATTATATTTTGTATCTATAGCCTATTTAATTTTTTTGCATGAAAAATAGACGATGTATAGTGTTTTTATTTTTTGCATATGAAATGGACGATTTATAGTTCATTAAATTTTTTCATAAAAATTTGAAAAATTGACGATGTATAGTCCATTAAATTTTTTTCATAAAAAATTTTTTTGAATAAAAAATGGATGATGTATATTTTATTAAATTCCTTGCACGAAATATAGACGACGTATATAGTCCATTTAAGTTTTTGTATGCGAAATGGACAATTTATAGCCCATTAATGTTTTCCATAAAAATTTAAAAAATTAGCCATGTATAGCCCATTATATTTTGTATCTATAGCCCATTTAATTTTTTTGCATGAAAAATAGACGATGTATAGTGTTTTTAGTTTTTTGCATATGAAATGGACGATTTATAGTTCATTAAATTTTTTCATAAAAATTTGAAAAATTGACGATGTATAGTCCATTAAATTTTTTTCATAAAAAATTTTTTTGAATAAAAAATGGATGATGTATATTTTATTAAATTCCTTGCACGAAATATAGACGACGTATATAGTCCATTTAAGTTTTTGTATGCGAAATGGACAATTTATAGCCCATTAATGTTTTTCATACAAATTTAAAAAATTAACCATGTATAGCCCATTATATTTTGTATCTATAGCCCATTTAATTTTTTTGCATGAAAAATAGACGATGTATAGTGTTTGTAGTTTTTTGCATATGAAATGGACGATTTATAGTTCATTAAATTTTTTCATAAAAATTTGAAAAATTGACGATTATAGTCCATTAAATTTTTTTCATAAAAAATTTTTTTGAATAAAAAATGGATGATGTATATTTTATTAAATTCCTTGCACGAAATATAGACGACGTATATAGTCCATTTAAGTTTTTGTATGCGAAATGGACAATTTATAGCCCATTAATGTTTTTCATAAAAATTTAAAAAATCAACTATGTATAGCCCATTATATTTTGTATCTATAGCCCATTTAATTTTTTTGCATGAAAAATAGACGATGTATAGTGTTTTTAGTTTTTTGCATATGAAATGGACGATTTATAGTTCATTAAATTTTTTTCATAAAAAATTTTTTTGAATAAAAAATGGATGATGTATATTTTATTAAATTCCTTGCACGAAATATAGACGACGTATATAGTCCATTTAAGTTTTTGTATGCGAAATGGACAATTTATAGCCCATTAATGTTTTTCATAAAAATTTAAAAAATCAACCATGTATAGCCCATTATATTTTGTATCTATAGCCCATTTAATTTTTTTGCATGAAAAATAGACGATGTATAGTGTTTTTAGTTTTTTGCATATGAAATGGACGATTTATAGTTCATTAAATTTTTTCATAAAAATTTGAAAAATTGACGATTTATAGTTCATTAAATTTTTTTCATAAAAAATTTTTTTGAATAAAAAATGGATGATGTATATTTTATTAAATTCCTTGCACGAAATATAGACGACGTATAAAGTCCATTTAAGTTTTTGTATGCGAAATTGACAATTTATAGCCCATTAATGTTTTTCATAAAAATTTAAAAAATCAACCATGTATAGCCCATTATATTTTGTATCTATAGCCCATTTAATTTTTTTGCATGAAAAATAGACGATGTATAGTGTTTTTAGTTTTTTGCATATGAAATGGACGATTTATAGTTCATTAAATTTTTTCATAAAAATTTGAAAAATTGACGATGTATATATAGTCCATTAAATTTTTTTCATAAAAAATTTTTTTGAATAAAAAATGGATGATGTATATTTTATTAAATTCCTTGCACAAGATGTAGACGACGTATATAGTCCATTTAAGTTTTTGTATGCGAAATGGACAATTTATAGCCCATTAATGTTTTTCATACAAATTTAAAAAATCAACCATGTATAGCCCATTATATTTTGTATCTATAGCCCATTTAATTTTTTTGCATGAAAAATAGACGATGTATAGTGTTTTTAGTTTTTTGCATATGAAATGGACGATTTATAGTTCATTAAATTTTTTCATAAAAATTTGAAAAATTGACGATGTATATATAGTCCATTAAATTTTTTTCATAAAAAATTTTTTTGAATACAAAATGGATGATGTATATTTTATTAAATTCCTTGCACAAGATGTAGACGACGTATATAGTCCATTTAAGTTTTTGTATGCGAAATGGACAATTTATAGCCCATTAATGTTTTTCATAAAAATTTAAAAAATCAACCATGTATAGCCCATTATATTTTGTATCTATAGCCCATTTAATTTTTTTGCATGAAAAATAGACGATGTATAGTGTTTTTAGTTTTTTGCATATCAAATGGACGATTTATAGTTCATTAAATTTTTTCATAAAAATTTGAAAAATTGACGATGAGTCCATTAAATTTTTTCATAAAAAATTTTTTTTAATAAAAAATGGATGATGTATATTTTATTAAATTCCTTGTACGAGATATAGACGACGTATATAGTCCATTTAAGTTTTTGTATGCGAAATGGACAATTTATAGCCCATTAATGTTTTTCATACAAATTTAAAAAATCAACCATGTATAGCCCATTATATATTGTATCTATAGCCCATTTAATTTTTTTGCATGAAAAATAGACGATGTATAGTGTTTTTAGTTTTTGGCGTATGAAATGGACGATTTATAGTTCATTAAATTTTTTCATAAAAATTTGAAAAATTGACGATGTATAGTCCATTAAATTTTTTTCATAAAAAATTTTTTTGAATAAAAAATGGATGATGTATATTTTATTAAATTCCTTGCACAAGATGTAGACGACGTATATAGTCCATTTAAGTTTTTGTATGCGAAATGGACAATTTATAGCCCATTAATGTTTTTCATACAAATTTAAAAAATCAACCATGTATAGCCCATTATATTTTGTATCTATAGCCCATTTAATTTTTTTGCATGAAAAATAGACGATGTATAGTGTTTTTAGTTTTTTGCATATGAAATGGACGATTTATAGTTCATTAAATTTTTTCATAAAAATTTGAAAAATTGACGATGAGTCCATTAAATTTTTTTCATAAAAAATTTTTTTGAATAAAAAATTGATGATGTATATTTTATTAAATTCCTTGTACGAAATATAGACGACGTATATAGTCCATTTAAGTTTTTGTATGCGAAATGGACAATTTATAGCCCATTAATGTTTTTCATAAAAATTTAAAAAATCAATTATGTATAGCCCATTATATTTTGTATCTATAGCCTATTTAATTTTTTTGCATGAAAAATATAAGATGTATAGTGTTTTTATTTTTTGCATATGAAATGGACGATTTATAGTTCATTAAATTTTTTCATAAAAATTTTAAAAATTAACGATGTATAGTCCATTAAATTTTTTTCATAAAAAATTTTTTTGAATAAAAAATGGATGATGTATATTTTATTAAATTCCTTGCACGAAATATAGACGACGTATATAGTCCATTTAAGTTTTTGTATGCGAAATGTACAATTTATAGCCCATTAATGTTTTTCATAAAAATTTAAAAAATTAACCATGGTATAGCCCATTATATTTTGTATCTATAGCCCATTTAATTTTTTTGCATGAAAAATAGACGATGTATAGTGTTTTTAGTTTTTTGCATATGAAATGGACGATTTATAGTTCATTAAATTTTTTCATAAAAATTTGAAAAATTGACGGTCCATTAAATTTTTTTCATAAAAAATTTTTTTGAATAAAAAATGGATGATGTATATTTTATTAAATTTCTTGCACGAGATATAGACGACTTTATAGCCCATTAATGTTTTTCATAAAAATTTAAAAAATCAACCATGTATAGCCCATTATATTTTGTATCTATAGCCCATTTAATTTTTTTGCATGAAAAATAGACGATGTATAGTGTTTTTAGTTTTTTGCATATGAAATGGACGATTTATAGTTCATTAAATTTTTTCATAAAAATTTGAAAAATTGACGATGTATATATAGTCCATTAAATTTTTTTCATAAAAAATTTTTTTGAATAAAGAATGGATGATGTATATTTTATTAAATTCCTTGCACAAGATGTAGACGACGTATATAGTCCATTTAAGTTTTTGTATGCGAAATGGACAATTTATAGCCCATTAATGTTTTTCATACAAATTTAAAAAATCAACCATGTATAGCCCATTATATTTTGTATCTATAGCCCATTTAATTTTTTTGCATGAAAAATAGACGATGTATAGTGTTTTTAGTTTTTTGCATATGAAATGGACGATTTATAGTTCATTAAATTTTTTCATAAAAATTTGAAAAATTGACGATGTATATATAGTCCATTAAATTTTTTTCATAAAAAATTTTTTTGAATAAAAAATGGATGATGTATATTTTATTAAATTCCTTGCACGAAATATAGACGACGTATATAGTCCATTTAAGTTTTTGTATGCGAAATGGACAATTTATAGCCCATTAATGTTTTTCATAAAAATTTAAAAAATCAACCATGTATAGCCCATTATATTTTGTATCTATAGCCCATTTAATTTTTTTGCATGAAAAATAGACGATGTATAGTGTTTTTAGTTTTTTGCATATGAAATGGACGATTTATAGTTCATTAAATTTTTTCATAAAAATTTGAAAAATTGACGGTCCATTAAATTTTTTTCATAAAAAATTTTTTTGAACAAAAAATGGATGATGTATATTTTATTAAATTTCTTGCACGAGATATAGACGACGTATATAGTCCATTTAAGTTTTTGTATGCGAAATGGACAATTTATAGCCCATTAATGTTTTTCATAAAAATTTAAAAAATCAACCATGTATAGCCCATTATATTTTGTATCTATAGCCCATTTCATTTTTTTGCATGAAAAATAGACGATGTATACTGTTTTTAGTTTTTTGCATATGAAATGGACAATTTATAGTTCATTAAATTTTTTCATAAAAATTTGAAAAATTGACGATGTATAGTCCATTAAATTTTTTTCATAAAAAATTTTTTCGAATACAAAATGGATGATGTATATTTTATTAAATTCCTTGCACGAGATATAGACGACGTATATAGTCCATTTAAGTTTTTGTATGCGAAATGGACAATTTATAGCCCATTAATGTTTTTCATACAAATTTAAAAAATCAACCATGTATAGCCCATTATATTTTGTATCTATAGCCCATTTAATTTTTTTGCATGAAAAATAGACGATGTATAGTGTTTTTAGTTTTTGGCATATGAAATGGACGATTTATAGTTCATTAAATTTTTTCATAAAAATTTGAAAAATTGACGATGTATATATAGTCCATTAAATTTTTTTCATAAAATATTTTTTTGCATTAAAAATGGATGATGTATATTTCATTAAATTCTTTGCACGAAATATAGACGACGTATATAGTCCATTTAAGTTTTTGTATACGAAATGGACAATTTATAGCCCATTAATATTTTTCATAAAAATTTAAGAAATGAACCATGTATAGCCCATTATATTTTGTATCTATAGCCCATTTAATTTTTTTGCATGAAAAATAGACGATGTATAGTGTTTTTAGTTTTTTGCATATGAAATGGACGATTTATAGTTCATTAAATTTTTTTCATAAAAAATTTTTTTGAATAAAAAATGGATGATGTATATTTTATTAAATTCCTTGCACGAAATATAGACGACGTATATAGTCCATTTAAGTTTTTGTATGCGAAATGGACAATTTATAGCCCATTAATGTTTTTCATAAAAATTTAAAAAATCAACCATGTATAGCCCATTATATTTTGTATCTATAGCCCATTTAATTTTTTTGCATGAAAAATAGACGATGTATAGTGTTTTTAGTTTTTTGCATATGAAATGGACGATTTATAGTTCATTAAATTTTTTCATAAAAATTTGAAAAATTGACGATGTCAAGTCCATTAAATTTTTTTCATAAAAAATTTTTTGGAATAAAAAATGGATGATGTATATTTTATTAAATTCCTTGCACGAAATATAGACGACGTATAAAGTCCATTTAAGTTTTTGTATGCGAAATTGACAATTTATAGCCCATTAATGTTTTTCATAAAAATTTAAAAAATCAACCATGTATAGCCCATTATATTTTGTATCTATAGCCCATTTAATTTTTTTGCATGAAAAATAGACGATGTATAGTGTTTTTAGTTTTTTGCATATGAAATGGACGATTTATAGTTCATTAAATTTTTTCATAAAAATTTGAAAAATTGACGATGTATATATAGTCCATTAAATTTTTTTCATAAAAAATTTTTTTGAATAAAAAATGGATGATGTATATTTTATTAAATTCCTTGCACGAGATATAGACGACGTATATAGTCCATTTAAGTTTTTGTATGCGAAATGGACAATTTATAGCCCATTAATGTTTTTCATAAAAATTTAAAAAATCAATTATGTATAGCCCATTATATTTTGTATCTATAGCCTATTTAATTTTTTTGCATGAAAAATATAAGATGTATAGTGTTTTTATTTTTTGCATATGAAATGGACGATTTATAGTTCATTAAATTTTTTCATAAAAATTTTAAAAATTAACGATGTATAGTCCATTAAATTTTTTTCATAAAAAATTTTTTTGAATAAAAAATGGATGATGTATATTTTATTAAATTCCTTGCACGAAATATAGACGACGTATATAGTCCATTTAAGTTTTTGTATGCGAAATGTACAATTTATAGCCCATTAATGTTTTTCATAAAAATTTAAAAAATTAACCATGGTATAGCCCATTATATTTTGTATCTATAGCCCATTTAATTTTTTTGCATGAAAAATAGACGATGTATAGTGTTTTTAGTTTTTTGCATATGAAATGGACGATTTATAGTTCATTAAATTTTTTCATAAAAATTTGAAAAATTGACGGTCCATTAAATTTTTTTCATAAAAAATTTTTTTGAATAAAAAATGGATGATGTATATTTTATTAAATTTCTTGCACGAGATATAGACGACTTTATAGCCCATTAATGTTTTTCATAAAAATTTAAAAAATCAACCATGTATAGCCCATTATATTTTGTATCTATAGCCCATTTAATTTTTTTGCATGAAAAATAGACGATGTATAGTGTTTTTAGTTTTTTGCATATGAAATGGACGATTTATAGTTCATTAAATTTTTTCATAAAAATTTGAAAAATTGACGATGTATATATAGTCCATTAAATTTTTTTCATAAAAAATTTTTTTGAATAAAAAATGGATGATGTATATTTTATTAAATTCCTTGCACAAGATGTAGACGACGTATATAGTCCATTTAAGTTTTTGTATGCGAAATGGACAATTTATAGCCCATTAATGTTTTTCATACAAATTTAAAAAATCAACCATGTATAGCCCATTATATTTTGTATCTATAGCCCATTTAATTTTTTTGCATGAAAAATAGACGATGTATAGTGTTTTTAGTTTTTTGCATATGAAATGGACGATTTATAGTTCATTAAATTTTTTCATAAAAATTTGAAAAATTGACGATGTATATATAGTCCATTAAATTTTTTTCATAAAAAATTTTTTTGAATAAAAAATGGATGATGTATATTTTATTAAATTCCTTGCACGAAATATAGACGACGTATATAGTCCATTTAAGTTTTTGTATGCGAAATGGACAATTTATAGCCCATTAATGTTTTTCATAAAAATTTAAAAAATCAACCATGTATAGCCCATTATATTTTGTATCTATAGCCCATTTAATTTTTTTGCATGAAAAATAGACGATGTATAGTGTTTTTAGTTTTTTGCATATGAAATGGACGATTTATAGTTCATTAAATTTTTTCATAAAAATTTGAAAAATTGACGGTCCATTAAATTTTTTTCATAAAAAATTTTTTTGAACAAAAAATGGATGATGTATATTTTATTAAATTTCTTGCACGAGATATAGACGACGTATATAGTCCATTTAAGTTTTTGTATGCGAAATGGACAATTTATAGCCCATTAATGTTTTTCATAAAAATTTAAAAAATCAACCATGTATAGCCCATTATATTTTGTATCTATAGCCCATTTCATTTTTTTGCATGAAAAATAGACGATGTATACTGTTTTTAGTTTTTTGCATATGAAATGGACAATTTATAGTTCATTAAATTTTTTCATAAAAATTTGAAAAATTGACGATGTATAGTCCATTAAATTTTTTTCATAAAAAATTTTTTTGAATACAAAATGGATGATGTATATTTTATTAAATTCCTTGCACGAGATATAGACGACGTATATAGTCCATTTAAGTTTTTGTATGCGAAATGGACAATTTATAGCCCATTAATGTTTTTCATACAAATTTAAAAAATCAACCATGTATAGCCCATTATATTTTGTATCTATAGCCCATTTAATTTTTTTGCATGAAAAATAGACGATGTATAGTGTTTTTAGTTTTTGGCATATGAAATGGACGATTTATAGTTCATTAAATTTTTTCATAAAAATTTGAAAAATTGACGATGTATATATAGTCCATTAAATTTTTTTCATAAAAAATTTTTTTGAATACAAAATGGATGATGTATATTTTATTAAATTCCTTGCACAAGATGTAGACGACGTATATAGTCCATTTAAGTTTTTGTATGCGAAATGGACAATTTATAGCCCATTAATGTTTTTCATACAAATTTAAAAAATCAACCATGTATAGCCCATTATATTTTGTATCTATAGCCCATTTAATTTTTTTGCATGAAAAATAGACGATGTATAGTGTTTTTAGTTTTTTGCATATCAAATGGACGATTTATAGTTCATTAAATTTTTTCATAAAAATTTGAAAAATTGACGATGAGTCCATTAAATTTTTTCATAAAAAATTTTTTTGAATAAAAAATGGATGATGTATATTTTATTAAATTCCTTGTACGAGATATAGACGACGTATATAGTCCATTTAAGTTTTTGTATGCGAAATGGACAATTTATAGCCCATTAATGTTTTTCATACAAATTTAAAAAATCAACCATGTATAGCCCATTATATTTTGTATCTATAGCCCATTTAATTTTTTTGCATGAAAAATAGACGATGTATAGTGTTTTTAGTTTTTGGCGTATGAAATGGACGATTTATAGTTCATTAAATTTTTTCATAAAAATTTGAAAAATTGACGATGTATAGTCCATTAAATTTTTTTCATAAAAAATTTTTTTGAATACAAAATGGATGATGTATATTTTATTAAATTCCTTGCACAAGATGTAGACGACGTATATAGTCCATTTAAGTTTTTGTATGCGAAATGGACAATTTATAGCCCATTAATGTTTTTCATACAAATTTAAAAAATCAACCATGTATAGCCCATTATATTTTGTATCTATAGCCCATTTAATTTTTTTGCATGAAAAATAGACGATGTATAGTGTTTTTAGTTTTTTGCATATGAAATGGACGATTTATAGTTCATTAAATTTTTTCATAAAAATTTGAAAAATTGACGATGAGTCCATTAAATTTTTTTCATAAAAAATTTTTTTGAATAAAAAATTGATGATGTATATTTTATTAAATTCCTTGTACGAAATATAGACGACGTATATAGTCCATTTAAGTTTTTGTATGCGAAATGGACAATTTATAGCCCATTAATGTTTTTCATAAAAATTTAAAAAATCAACCATGTATAGCCCATTATATTTTGTATCTATAGCCCATTTAATTTTTTTGCATGAAAAATAGACGATGTATAGTGTTTTTAGTTTTTTGCATATGCAATGGACGATTTATAGTTCATTAAATTTTTTCATAAAAATTTGAAAAATTGACGGTCCATTAAACTTTTTTCATAAAAAATTTTTTTGAATAAAAAATGGATGATGTATATTTTATTAAATTTCTTGCACGAGATATAGACGACGTATATAGTCCATTTAAGTTTTTGTATGCGAAATGGACAATTTATAGCCCATTAATGTTTTTCATACAAATTTAAAAAATCAACCATGTATAGCCCATTATATTTTGTATCTATAGCCCATTTATTTTTTTTGCATGAAAAATAGACGATGTATAGTGTTTTTAGTTTTTTGCATATGAAATGGACGATTTATAGTTCATTAAATTTTTTCATAAAAATTTGAAAAATTGACGATGTATATATAGTCCATTAAATTTTTTTCATAAAAAATTTTTTTGAATAAAAAATGGATGATGTATATTTTATTAAATTCCTTGCACGAAATATAGACGACGTATATAGTCCATTTAAGTTTTTGTATGCGAAATGGACAATTTATAGCCCATTAATGTTTTTCATACAAATTTAAAAAATCAACCATGTATAGCCCATTATATTTTGTATCTATAGCCCATTTAATTTTTTTGCATGAAAAATAGACGATGTATAGTGTTTTTAGTTTTTTGCATATGAAATGGACGATTTATAGTTCATTAAATTTTTTCATAAAAATTTGAAAAATTGACGGTCCATTAAATTTTTTTCATAAAAAATTTTTTTGAACAAAAAATGGATGATGTATATTTTATTAAATTTCTTGCACGAGATATAGACGACGTATATAGTCCATTTAAGTTTTTGTATGCGAAATGGACAATTTATAGCCCATTAATGTTTTTCATACAAATTTAAAAAATCAACCATGTATAGCCCATTATATTTTGTATCTATAGCCCATTTAATTTTTTTGCATGAAAAATAGACGATGTATAGTGTTTTTAGTTTTTTGCATATCAAATGGACGATTTATAGTTCATTAAATTTTTTCATAAAAATTTGAAAAATTGACGATGAGTCCATTAAATTTTTTCATAAAAAATTTTTTTGAATAAAAAATGGATGATGTATATTTTATTAAATTCCTTGCACAAGATGTAGACGACGTATATAGTCCATTTAAGTTTTTGTATGCGAAATGGACAATTTATAGCCCATTAATGTTTTTCATACAAATTTAAAAAATCAACCATGTATAGCCCATTATATTTTGTATCTATAGCCCATTTAATTTTTTTGCATGAAAAATAGACGATGTATAGTGTTTTTAGTTTTTTGCATATCAAATGGACGATTTATAGTTCATTAAATTTTTTCATAAAAATTTGAAAAATTGACGATGAGTCCATTAAATTTTTTCATAAAAAATTTTTTTGAATAAAAAATGGATGATGTATATTTTATTAAATTCCTTGTACGAGATATAGACGACGTATATAGTCCATTTAAGTTTTTGTATGCGAAATGGACAATTTATAGCCCATTAATGTTTTTCATACAAATTTAAAAAATCAACCATGTATAGCCCATTATATTTTGTATCTATAGCCCATTTAATTTTTTTGCATGAAAAATAGACGATGTATAGTGTTTTTAGTTTTTGGCGTATGAAATGGACGATTTATAGTTCATTAAATTTTTTCATAAAAATTTGAAAAATTGACGATGTATAGTCCATTAAATTTTTTTCATAAAAAATTTTTTTGAATACAAAATGGATGATGTATATTTTATTAAATTCCTTGCACAAGATGTAGACGACGTATATAGTCCATTTAAGTTTTTGTATGCGAAATGGACAATTTATAGCCCATTAATGTTTTTCATACAAATTTAAAAAATCAACCATGTATAGCCCATTATATTTTGTATCTATAGCCCATTTAATTTTTTTGCATGAAAAATAGACGATGTATAGTGTTTTTAGTTTTTTGCATATGAAATGGACGATTTATAGTTCATTAAATTTTTTCATAAAAATTTGAAAAATTGACGATGAGTCCATTAAATTTTTTTCATAAAAAATTTTTTTGAATAAAAAATTTATGATGTATATTTTATTAAATTCCTTGTACGAAATATAGACGACGTATATAGTCCATTTAAGTTTTTGTATGCGAAATGGACAATTTATAGCCCATTAATGTTTTTCATAAAAATTTAAAAAATCAACCATGTATAGCCCATTATATTTTGTATCTATAGCCCATTTAATTTTTTTGCATGAAAAATAGACGATGTATAGTGTTTTTAGTTTTTTGCATATGCAATGGACGATTTATAGTTCATTAAATTTTTTCATAAAAATTTGAAAAATTGACGGTCCATTAAACTTTTTTCATAAAAAATTTTTTTGAATAAAAAATGGATGATGTATATTTTATTAAATTTCTTGCACGAGATATAGACGACGTATATAGTCCATTTAAGTTTTTGTATGCGAAATGGACAATTTATAGCCCATTAATGTTTTTCATACAAATTTAAAAAATCAACCATGTATAGCCCATTATATTTTGTATCTATAGCCCATTTAATTTTTTTGCATGAAAAATAGACGATGTATAGTGTTTTTAGTTTTTTGCATATGAAATGGACGATTTATAGTTCATTAAATTTTTTCATAAAAATTTGAAAAATTGACGATGTATATATAGTCCATTAAATTTTTTTCATAAAAAATTTTTTTGAATAAAAAATGGATGATGTATATTTTATTAAATTCCTTGCACGAAATATAGACGACGTATATAGTCCATTTAAGTTTTTGTATGCGAAATGGACAATTTATAGCCCATTAATGTTTTTCATACAAATTTAAAAAATCAACCATGTATAGCCCATTATATTTTGTATCTATAGCCCATTTAATTTTTTTGCATGAAAAATAGACGATGTATAGTGTTTTTAGTTTTTTGCATATGAAATGGACGATTTATAGTTCATTAAATTTTTTCATAAAAATTTGAAAAATTGACGATGAGTCCATTAAATTTTTTTCATAAAAAATTTTTTTGAATAAAAAATTGATGATGTATATTTTATTAAATTCCTTGTACGAAATATAGACGACGTATATAGTCCATTTAAGTTTTTGTATGCGAAATGGACAATTTATAGCCCATTAATGTTTTTCATAAAAATTTAAAAAATCAACCATGTATAGCCCATTATATTTTGTATCTATAGCCCATTTAATTTTTTTGCATGAAAAATAGACGATGTATAGTGTTTTTAGTTTTTTGCATATGCAATGGACGATTTATAGTTCATTAAATTTTTTCATAAAAATTTGAAAAATTGACGGTCCATTAAACTTTTTTCATAAAAAATTTTTTTGAATAAAAAATGGATGATGTATATTTTATTAAATTTCTTGCACGAGATATAGACGACGTATATAGTCCATTTAAGTTTTTGTATGCGAAATGGACAATTTATAGCCCATTAATGTTTTTCATACAAATTTAAAAAATCAACCATGTATAGCCCATTATATTTTGTATCTATAGCCCATTTAATTTTTTTGCATGAAAAATAGACGATGTATAGTGTTTTTAGTTTTTTGCATATGAAATGGACGATTTATAGTTCATTAAATTTTTTCATAAAAATTTGAAAAATTGACGATGTATATATAGTCCATTAAATTTTTTTCATAAAAAATTTTTTTGAATAAAAAATGGATGATGTATATTTTATTAAATTCCTTGCACGAAATATAGACGACGTATATAGTCCATTTAAGTTTTTGTATGCGAAATGGACAATTTATAGCCCATTAATGTTTTTCATACAAATTTAAAAAATCAACCATGTATAGCCCATTATATTTTGTATCTATAGCCCATTTAATTTTTTTGCATGAAAAATAGACGATGTATAGTGTTTTTAGTTTTTTGCATATGAAATGGACGATTTATAGTTCATTAAATTTTTTCATAAAAATTTTAAAAATTGACGATGTATAGTCCATTAAATTTTTTTCATAAAAAATTTTTTGAATACAAAATGGATGATGTATATTTTATTAAATTCCTTGCACGAGATATAGACGACGTATATAGTCCATTTAAGTTTTTGTATGCGAAATGGACAATTTATAGCCCATTAATGTTTTTCATACAAATTTAAAAAATCAACCATGTATAGCCCATTATATTTTGTATCTATAGCCCATTTAATTTTTTTGCATGAAAAATAGACGATGTATAGTGTTTTTAGTTTTTTGCATATGAAATGGACGATTTATAGTTCATTAAATTTTTTCATAAAAATTTGAAAAATTGACGGTCCATTAAATTTTTTTCATAAAAAATTTTTTTGAATAAAAAATGGATGATGTATATTTTATTAAATTTCTTGCACGAGATATAGACGACGTATATAGTCCATTTAAGTTTTTGTATGCGAAATGGACAATTTATAGCCCATTAATGTTTTTCATAAAAATTTAAAAAATCAACCATGTATAGCCCATTATATTTTGTATCTATAGCCCATTTCATTTTTTTGCACTGTCAAACAAATTAAAAACACATAAATACATACATACATACATACAGACAGCAAGTTTCTTATCACTAACTCGATATTACAGGTTAATAATAAAGGAAAATAAATAAAGTTGCTCAAATATGATTTGAACTTCCATCGCTTATAATTCTAGCCCCTTCGTCTGGACCTCCACCGTCCCCACCTCCAACCTGAGATAGTTTAAGTTCATTATGCACGTATAGTCAATTTACATTAAAACAAAATAAAATATTTGTAATAATGCTGCCTGCGAAAACTTACCTCCGTTTTTTGCATATGAAATGGACGATTTATAGTTCATTAAATTTTTTCATAAAAATTTGAAAAATTGACGATGAGTCCATTAAATTTTTTTCATAAAAAATTTTTTTGAATAAAAAATGGATGATGTATATTTTATTAAATTCCTTGTACGAAATATAGACGACGTATATAGTCCATTTAAGTTTTTGTATGCGAAATGGACAATTTATAGCCCATTATTGTTTTTCATAAAAATTTAAAAAATCAACCATGTATACCCCATTATATTTTGTATCTATAGCCCATTTAATTTTTTTTGCATGAAAAATAGACGATGTATAGTGTTTTTAGTTTTTTGCATATGAAATGGACGATTTATAGTTCATTAAATTTTTTCATAAAAATTTGAAAAATTGACGATGTATATCCATGTCCATTAAATTTTTTTCATAAAAAATTTTTTTTAATAGAAAATGGATGATGTATATTTTATTAAATTCCTTGCACGAAATATAGACGACGTATATAGTCCATTTAAGTTTTTGTATGCGAAATGGACAATTTATAGCCCATTAATGTTTTTCATACAAATTTAAAAAATCAACCATGTATAGCCCATTATATTTTGTATCTATAGCCCATTTCATTTTTTTGCACTGTCAAACAACTTAAAAACACATAAATACATACATACATACATACAGACAGCAAGTTTCTTATCACTAACTCGATATTACAGGTTAATAATAAAGGAAAATAAATAAAGTTGCTCAAATATGATTTGAACTTCCATCGCTTATAATTCTAGCCCCTTCGTCTGGACCTCCACCGTCCCCACCACCAACCTGAGATAGTTTAAGTTCATTATGCACGTATAGTCAATTTACATTAAAACAAAATAAAATATTTGTAATAATGCTGCCTGCGAAAACTTACCTCCGTTTTTTGCATATGAAATGGACGATTTATAGTTCATTAAATTTTTTCATAAAAATTTGAAAAATTGACGATGAGTCCATTAAATTTTTTTCATAAAAAATTTTTTTGAATAAAAAATGGATGATGTATATTTTATTAAATTCCTTGTACGAAATATAGACGACGTATATAGTCCATTTAAGTTTTTGTATGCGAAATGGACAATTTATAGCCCATTATTGTTTTTCATAAAAATTTAAAAAATCAACCATGTATACCCCATTATATTTTGTATCTATAGCCCATTTAATTTTTTTTGCATGAAAAATAGACGATGTATAGTGTTTTTAGTTTTTTGCATATGTAATGGACGATTTATAGTTCATTAAATTTTTTCATAAAAATTTGAAAAATAAAAAATTTTTTGAATAAAAAATGGATGATGTATATTTTATTAAATTCCTTGCACGAAATATAGACGACGTATATAGCACATTTAAGTTTTTGTATGCGAAATGGACAATTTATAGTTCATTAATGTTTTTCATACAAATTTAAAAAATCAACCATGTATAGCCCATTTCATTTTTGTGCATGAAAAATAGACGATGTATAGTGTTTTTAGTTTTTTGCATATGAAATGGACGATTTATAGTTCATTAAATTTTTTCATAAAAATTTGAAAAATTGACGATGTATATATAGTCCATTAAATTTTTTTCATAAAAAATTTTTTTGAATAAAAAATGGATGATGTATATTTTATTAAATTCCTTGTACGAAATATAGACGACGTATATAGTCCATTTAAGTTTTTGTATGCGAAATGGACAATTTATAGCCCATTATTGTTTTTCATAAAAATTTAAAAAATCAACCATGTATAGCCCATTATATTTTGTATCTATAGCCCATTTAATTTTTTTGCATGAAAAATAGACGATGTATAGTGTTTTTAGTTTTTTGCATATGAAATGGACGATTTATAGTTCATTAAATTTTTTCATAAAAATTTGGAAAATTGACGATGTATATATAGTCCATTAAATTTTTTTCATAAAAAATTTTTTTGAATAAAAAATGGATGATGTATATTTTATTAAATTCCTTGCACGAAATATAGACGACGTACATAGTCCATTTAAGTTTTTGTATGCGAAATGGACAATTTATAGCCCATTAATGTTTTTTATACAAATTTAAAAAATCAACCATGTATAGCCCATTATATTTTGTATCTATAGCCCATTTAATTTTTTTGCATGAAAAATAGACGATGTATAGTGTTTTTAGTTTTTTGCATATGCAATGGACGATTTATAGTTCATTAAATTTTTTCATAAAAATTTGAAAAATTGACGATGTATAGTCCATTAAATTTTTTTCATAAAAAATTTTTTTGAATAAAAAATGGATGATGTATATTTTATTAAATTCCTTGCACGAAATATAGACGACGTATATAGTACATTTAAGTTTTTGTATGCGAAATGGACAATTTATAGCCCATTAATGTTTTTCATACAAATTTAAAAAATCAACCATGTATAGCCTATTATATTTTGTATCTATAGCCCATTTAATTTTTTTGCATGAAAAATAGACGATGTATAGTGTTTTTATTTTTTTGCATATGAAATGGACGACTTATAGTTCATTAAATTTTTTCATAAAAATTTGAAAAATTTTTTAAATTTTTTTCATAAAAAATTTTTTTGAATAAAAAATGGATGATATATATTTTATTAAATTCCTTGCACGAAATATAGACGACGTATATAGTCCATTTAAGTTTTTGTATGCGAAATGAACAATTTATAGCCCATTAATGTTTTTCATAAAAATTTAAAAAATCAACCATGTATAGCCCATTATATTTTGTATCTATAGCCCATTTAATTTTTTTGCATGAAAAAAAGACGATGTATAGTGTTTTTAGTTTTTTGCATATGAAATTGACGATTTATAGTTCATTAAATTTTTTCATAAAAATTTGAAAAATTGACGATGTATAGTCCATTAAATTTTTTTCATAAAAAATTTTTTTGAATAAAAAATGGATGATGTATATTTTATTAAATTCCTTGCACGAGATATAGACGACGTATATAGTCCATTTAAGTTTTTGTATGCGAAATGGACAATTTATAGCCCATTAATGTTTTTCATACAAATTTAAAAAATCAACCATGTATAGCCCATTATATTTTGTATCTATAGCCCATTTAATTTTTTTGTATGAAAAATAGACGATGTATAGTGTTTTTATTTTTTTGCATATGAAATGGACGATTTATAGTTCATTAAATTTTTTCATAAAAATTTGAAAAATAAAAAATTTTTTGAATAAAAAATGGATGATGTATATTTTATTAAATTCCTTGCACGAAATATAGACGACGTATATAGTACATTTAAGTTTTTGTATGCGAAATGGACAATTTATAGCCCATTAATGTTTTTCATACAAATTTAAAAAATCAACCATGTATAGCCCATTATATTTTGTATCTATAGCCCATTTAATTTTTTTGCATGAAAAATAGACGATGTATAGTGTTTTTAGTTTTTTGCATATGAAATGGACGATTTATAGTTCATTAAATTTTTTCATAAAAATTTGAAAAATTGACGATGTATAGTCCATTAAATTTTTTTCATAAAAAATTTTTTTGAATAAAAAATGGATGATATATATTTTATTAAATTCCTTGCACGAAATATAGACGACGTATATAGTCCATTTAAGTTTTTGTATGCGAAATGGACAATTTATAGCCCATTAATGTTTTTCATAAAAATTTAAAAAATCAACCATGTATAGCCCATTATATTTTGTATCTATAGCCCATTTAATTTTTTTGCATGAAAAAAAGACGATGTATAGTGTTTTTAGTTTTTTGCATATGAAATTGACGATTTATAGTTCATAAAATTTTTTCATAAAAATTTGAAAAATTGACGATGTATAGTCCATTAAATTTTTTTCATAAAAAATTTTTTTGAATAAAAAATGGATGATGTATATTTTATTAAATTCCTTGCACGAAATATAGACGACGTATATAGTCCATTTAAGTTTTTGTATGCGAAATGGACAATTTATAGCCCATTAATGTTTTTCATAAAAATTTAAAAAATCAATCATGTATACCCCATTATATTTTGTATCTATAGCCCATTTAATTTTTTTGCATGACAAATAGACGATGTATAGTGTTTTTATTTTTTTGCATATGAAATGGACGATTTATAGTTCATTAAATTTTTTCATAAAAATTTGAAAAATTGACGATGTATAGTCCATTAAATTTTTTTTCATAAAAAATTTTTTTGAATAAAAAATGGATGATATATATTTTATTAAATTCCTTGCACGAAATATAGACGACGTATATAGTCCATTTAAGTTTTTGTATGCGAAATGGACAATTTATAGCCCATTATTGTTTTTCATAAAAATTTAAAAAATCAACCATGTATAGCCCATTATATTTTGTATCTATAGCCCATTTAATTTTTTTGCATGAAAAAAAGACGATGTATAGTGTTTTTAGTTTTTTGCATATGAAATGGACGATTTATAGTTCATTAAATTTTTTCATAAAAATTTGAAAAATTGACAATGTATATTCCATTAAATTTTTTTCATAAAAAATTTTTTTGAATAAAAAATGGATGATGTATATTTTATTAAATTCCTTGCACGAAATATAGACGACGTATATAGTCCATTTAAGTTTTTGTATGCGAAATGGACAATTTATAGCCCATTAATGTTTTTCATAAAAATTTAAAAAATCAACCATGTATAGCCCATTATATTTTGTATCTATAGCCCATTTAATTTTTTTGCATGAAAAATAGACGATGTATAGTGTTTTTATTTTTTGCATATGAAATGGACGATTTATAGTTCATTAAATTTTTTCATAAAAATTTGAAAAATTGACGATGTATAGTCCATTAAATTTTTTTCATAAAAAATTTTTTTGAATAAAAAATGGATGATGTATATTTTATTGAATTCCTTGCACGAAATATAGACGACGTATATAGACCATTTAAGTTTTTGTATGCGAAATGGACAATTTATAGCCCATTAATGTTTTTCATAAAAATTTAAAAAATCAACCATGTATAGCCCATTATATTTTGTATCTATAGCCCATTTAATTTTTTTGCATGAAAAATAGACGATGTATAGTGTTTTTAGTTTTTTGCATATGAAATGGACGATTTATAGTTCATTAAATTTTTTCATAAAAATTTGAAAAATTGACGGTCTATTAAATTTTTTTCATAAAAAATTTTTTTGAATAAAAAATGGATGATGTATATTTTATTAAATTCCTTGCACGAGATAAAGACGACGTATATAGTCCATTTAAGCTTTTGTATGCGAAATGGACAATTTATAGCCCATTAATGTTTTTCATACAAATTTAAAAAATCAACCATGTATAGCCCATTATATTTTGTATCTATAGCCCATTTCATTTTTTTGCATGAAAAATAGACGATGTATAGTGTTTTTAGTTTTTTGCATATGAAATGGATGATTTATAGTTCATTAAATTTTTTAATAAAATTTGAAAAATTTACGATTATAGTCAATTAAATTTTTTTCATAAAAATTTTTTTTGAATAAAAAATGGATGATGTATATTTTATTAAATTCCTTGCACGAAATATAGACGACGTATATAGTCCATTTAAGTTTTTGTATGCGAAATGGACAATTTATAGCCCATTAATGTTTTTCATACAAATTTAAAAAATCAACCATGTATAGCCCATTATATTTTGTATCTATAGCCCATTTAATTTTTTTGCATGAAAAATAGACGATGTATAGTGTTTTTAGTTTTTTGCATATGAAATGGACGATTTATAGTTCATTAAATATTTTCATAAAAATTTTAAAAATTGACGATGTCCATTAAATTTTTTTCATAAAAAATTTTTTTTAATAAAAATGGATGATGTATATTTTATTAAATTTCTTGCACGAGATATAGACGACGTATATAGTCCATTTAAGCTTTTGTATGCGAAATGGACAATTTATAGCCATTAATGTTTTTCATACAAATTTAAAAAATCAACCATGTATAGCCCATTATATTTTGTATCTATAGCCCATTTAATTTTTTTGCATGAAAAATAGACGATGTATAGTGTTTTTAGTTTTTGCATATGAAATGGACGATTTATAGTTCATTAAATTTTTTAATAAAATTTGAAAAATTGACGATGTATAGTCCATTAAATTTTTTTCATAAAAAATTTTTTGGAATAAAAAATGGATGATGTATATTTTATTAAATTCCTTGCACGAAATATAGACGACGTATATAGTCCATTTAAGTTTTTGTATGCGAAATGGACAATTTATGGCCCATTAATGTTTTTCATACAAATTTAAAAAATCAACTATGTATAGCCCATTATATTTTGTATCTATAGCCCATTTAATTTTTTTGCATGAAAAATAGACGATGTATAGTGTTTTTAGTTTTTTGCATATGATATGGACGATTTATAGTTCATTAAATTTTTTCATAAAAATTTGAAAAATTGACGATAGCCCATTTAATTTTTTTGCATGAAAAATAGACGATGTATAGTGTTTTTAGTTTTTTGCATATGAAATGGACGATTTATAGTTCATTAAATTTTTTCATAAAAATTTGAAAAATTGACGATGTATTATAGTCCATTAAATTTTTTTCATAAAAATTTTTTTTGAATAAAAAATGGATGATGTATATTTTATTAAATTTCTTGCACGAAATATAGACGATGTATATAGTCCATTTAAGTTTTTGTATGCGAAATGGACAATTTATAGCCCATTAATGTTTTCCATAAAAATTTAAAAAATCAACCATGTATAGCCCATTATATTTTGTATATATAGCCCATTTAATTTTTTTGCATGAAAAATAGACGATGTATAGTGTTTTTAGTTTTTTGCATATGAAATGGACGATTTATAGTTCATTAAATTTTTTCATAAAAATTTGAAAAATTTACGATGTATAGTCCATTAAATTTTTTTCATAAAAAATTTTTTTGAATAAAAAATGGATGATGTATATTTTATTAAATTCCTTGCACGAAATATAGACGACGTATATAGTCCATTTAAGTTTTTGTATGCGAAATGGACAATTTATAGCCAATTAATGTTTTTCATAAAAATTTAAAAAATCAACCATGTATAGCCCATTATATTTTGTATCTATAGCCCATTTCATTTTTTTGCATGAAAAATAGACGATGTATAGTTTTTTTAGATATTTGCATATGAAATGGACGATTTATAGTTCATTAAATTTTTTCATAAAAATTTGAAAAATTGACGACGTATTATTATAGACCATTAAATATTTTTCATAAAAAATTTTTTTGAATAAAAAATGGATGATGTATATTTTATTAAATTCCTTGCACGAAATATAGACGACGTATATAGTCCATTTAAGTTTTTGTATGCGAAATGGACAATTTATAGCCCATTAATGTTTTTCATAAAAATTTAAAAAATCAACCATGTATAGCCCATTATATTTTGTATATATAGCCCATTTAATTTTTTTGCATGAAAAATAGACGATGTATAGTGTTTTTAGGTTTTTGCATATGAAATGGACGATTTATAGTTCATTAAATTTTTTCATAAAAATTTGAAAAATTGACGACGTATTATAGTCCATTAAATTTTTTTCATAAAAAATTTTTTTGAATAAAAAATGGATGATGTATATTTTATTAAATTCCTTGCACGAAATATAGACGACGTATATAGTCCATTTAAGTTTTTGTATGCGAAATGGACAATTTATAGCCCATTAATGTTTTTCATACAAATTTAAAAAATCAACTATGTATAGCCCATTATTTTTTGTATCTATAGCCCATTTAATTTTTTTGCATGAAAAATAGACGATGTATAGTGTTTTTAGTTTTTTGCATATGAAATGGACGATTTATAGTTCATTAAATTTTTTCATAAAAATTTGAAAAATTGACGATGTATAATATAAGTCCATAAAATTTTTTTCATAAAAAATTTTTTTGAATAAAAAATGGATGATGTATATTTTATTAAATTCCTTGCACGAAATATAGACGACGTATATAGTCCATTTAAGTTTTTGTATGCGAAATGGACAATTTATAGCCCATTAATGTTTTTCATACAAATTTAAAAAATCAACCATGTATAGCCCATTATATTTTGTATCTATAGCCCATTTAATTTTTTTGCATGAAAAAAAGACGATGTATAGTGTTTTTAGTTTTTTGCATATGAAATGGACGATTTATAGTTCATTAAATTTTTTCATAAAAATTTGAAAAATTGACAATGTATATTCCATTAAATTTTTTTCATAAAAAATTTTTTTGAATAAAAAATGGATGATGTATATTTTATTAAATTCCTTGCACGAAATATAGACGACGTATATAGTCCATTTAAGTTTTTGTATGCGAAATGGACAATTTATAGCCCATTAATGTTTTTCATAAAAATTTAAAAAATCAACCATGTATAGCCCATTATATTTTGTATCTATAGCCCATTTAATTTTTTTGCATGAAAAATAGACGATGTATAGTGTTTTTATTTTTTGCATATGAAATGGACGATTTATAGTTCATTAAATTTTTTCATAAAAATTTGAAAAATTGACGATGTATAGTCCATTAAATTTTTTTCATAAAAAATTTTTTTGAATAAAAAATGGATGATGTATATTTTATTGAATTCCTTGCACGAAATATAGACGACGTATATAGTCCATTTAAGTTTTTGTATGCGAAATGGACAATTTATAGCCCATTAATGTTTTTCATAAAAATTTAAAAAATCAACCATGTATAGCCCATTATATTTTGTATCTATAGCCCATTTAATTTTTTTGCATGAAAAATAGACGATGTATAGTGTTTTTAGTTTTTTGCATATGAAATGGACGATTTATAGTTCATTAAATTTTTTCATAAAAATTTGAAAAATTGACGGTCTATTAAATTTTTTTCATAAAAAATTTTTTTGAATAAAAAATGGATGATGTATATTTTATTAAATTCCTTGCACGAGATAAAGACGACGTATATAGTCCATTTAAGCTTTTGTATGCGAAATGGACAATTTATAGCCCATTAATGTTTTTCATACAAATTTAAAAAATCAACCATGTATAGCCCATTATATTTTGTATCTATAGCCCATTTCATTTTTTTGCATGAAAAATAGACGATGTATAGTGTTTTTAGTTTTTTGCATATGAAATGGATGATTTATAGTTCATTAAATTTTTTAATAAAATTTGAAAAATTTACGATTATAGTCAATTAAATTTTTTTCATAAAAATTTTTTTTGAATAAAAAATGGATGATGTATATTTTATTAAATTCCTTGCACGAAATATAGACGACGTATATAGTCCATTTAAGTTTTTGTATGCGAAATGGACAATTTATAGCCCATTAATGTTTTTCATACAAATTTAAAAAATCAACCATGTATAGCCCATTATATTTTGTATCTATAGCCCATTTAATTTTTTTGCATGAAAAATAGACGATGTATAGTGTTTTTAGTTTTTTGCATATGAAATGGACGATTTATAGTTCATTAAATATTTTCATAAAAATTTTAAAAATTGACGATGTCCATTAAATTTTTTTCATAAAAAATTTTTTTTAATAAAAAATGGATGATGTATATTTTATTAAATTTCTTGCACGAGATATAGACGACGTATATAGTCCATTTAAGCTTTTGTATGCGAAATGGACAATTTATAGCCCATTAATGTTTTTCATACAAATTTAAAAAATCAACCATGTATAGCCCATTATATTTTGTATCTATAGCCCATTTAATTTTTTTGCATGAAAAATAGACGATGTATAGTGTTTTTAGTTTTTGCATATGAAATGGACGATTTATAGTTCATTAAATTTTTTAATAAAATTTGAAAAATTGACGATGTATAGTCCATTAAATTTTTTTCATAAAAAATTTTTTGGAATAAAAAATGGATGATGTATATTTTATTAAATTCCTTGCACGAAATATAGACGACGTATATAGTCCATTTAAGTTTTTGTATGCGAAATGGACAATTTATGGCCCATTAATGTTTTTCATACAAATTTAAAAAATCAACTATGTATAGCCCATTATATTTTGTATCTATAGCCCATTTAATTTTTTTGCATGAAAAATAGACGATGTATAGTGTTTTTAGTTTTTTGCATATGATATGGACGATTTATAGTTCATTAAATTTTTTCATAAAAATTTGAAAAATTGACGATAGCCCATTTAATTTTTTTGCATGAAAAATAGACGATGTATAGTGTTTTTAGTTTTTTGCATATGAAATGGACGATTTATAGTTCATTAAATTTTTTCATAAAAATTTGAAAAATTGACGATGTATTATAGTCCATTAAATTTTTTTCATAAAAATTTTTTTTGAATAAAAAATGGATGATGTATATTTTATTAAATTTCTTGCACGAAATATAGACGATGTATATAGTCCATTTAAGTTTTTGTATGCGAAATGGACAATTTATAGCCCATTAATGTTTTCCATAAAAATTTAAAAAATCAACCATGTATAGCCCATTATATTTTGTATATATAGCCCATTTAATTTTTTTGCATGAAAAATAGACGATGTATAGTGTTTTTAGTTTTTTGCATATGAAATGGACGATTTATAGTTCATTAAATTTTTTCATAAAAATTTGAAAAATTTACGATGTATAGTCCATTAAATTTTTTTCATAAAAAATTTTTTTGAATAAAAAATGGATGATGTATATTTTATTAAATTCCTTGCACGAAATATAGACGACGTATATAGTCCATTTAAGTTTTTGTATGCGAAATGGACAATTTATAGCCAATTAATGTTTTTCATAAAAATTTAAAAAATCAACCATGTATAGCCCATTATATTTTGTATCTATAGCCCATTTCATTTTTTTGCATGAAAAATAGACGATGTATAGTTTTTTTAGATATTTGCATATGAAATGGACGATTTATAGTTCATTAAATTTTTTCATAAAAATTTGAAAAATTGACGACGTATTATTATAGTCCATTAAATATTTTTCATAAAAAATTTTTTTGAATAAAAAATGGATGATGTATATTTTATTAAATTCCTTGCACGAAATATAGACGACGTATATAGTCCATTTAAGTTTTTGTATGCGAAATGGACAATTTATAGCCCATTAATGTTTTTCATAAAAATTTAAAAAATCAACCATGTATAGCCCATTATATTTTGTATATATAGCCCATTTAATTTTTTTGCATGAAAAATAGACGATGTATAGTGTTTTTAGGTTTTTGCATATGAAATGGACGATTTATAGTTCATTAAATTTTTTCATAAAAATTTGAAAAATTGACGACGTATTATAGTCCATTAAATTTTTTTCATAAAAAATTTTTTTGAATAAAAAATGGATGATGTATATTTTATTAAATTCCTTGCACGAAATATAGACGACGTATATAGTCCATTTAAGTTTTTGTATGCGAAATGGACAATTTATAGCCCATTAATGTTTTTCATACAAATTTAAAAAATCAACTATGTATAGCCCATTATTTTTTGTATCTATAGCCCATTTAATTTTTTTGCATGAAAAATAGACGATGTATAGTGTTTTTAGTTTTTTGCATATGAAATGGACGATTTATAGTTCATTAAATTTTTTCATAAAAATTTGAAAAATTGACGATGTATAATATAAGTCCATAAAATTTTTTTCATAAAAAATTTTTTTGAATAAAAAATGGATGATGTATATTTTATTAAATTCCTTGCACGAAATATAGACGACGTATATAGTCCATTTAAGTTTTTGTATGCGAAATGGACAATTTATAGCCCATTAATGTTTTTCATACAAATTTAAAAAATCAACCATGTATAGCCCATTATATTTTGTATCTATATCCCATTTAATTGTTTTGCATGAAAAATAGACGATGTATAGTGTTTTTAGTTTTTTGCATATGAAATGGACGATTTATAGTTCATTAAATTTTTTCATAAAAATTTGAAAAATTGACGATGTATAGTCCATTAAATTTTTTTCATAAAAAATTTTTTTGAATAAAAAATGGATGATGTATATTTTATTAAATTCCTTGCACGAAATATAGACGACGTATATAGTCCATTTAAGTTTTTGTATGCGAAATGGACAATTTATAGCCCATTAATATTTTTCATACAAATTTAAAAAATCAACTATGTATAGCCCATTATATTTTGTATCTATAGCCCATTTAATTTTTTTGCATGAAAAATAGACGATGTATAGTGTTTTTAGTTTTTTGCATATGAAATGGACGATTTATAGTTCATTAAATTTTTTCATAAAAATTTGAAAAATTGACGATAGCCCATTTAATTTTTTTGCATGAAAAATAGACGATGTATAGTGTTTTTAGTTTTTTGCATATGAAATGGACGATTTATAGTTCATTAAATTTTTTCATAAAAATTTGAAAAATTGACGATGTATAGTCCATTAAATTTTTTTCATAAAAAATTTTTTTGAATAAAAAATGTATAATGTATATTTTATTAAATTCCTTGCGCGAAATATAGACGACGTATATAGTCCATTTAAGTTTTTGTATGCGAAATGGACAATTTATAGCCCATTAATGTTTTTCATACAAATTTAAAAAATCAACCATGTATAGCCCATTATATTTTGTATCTATAGCCCATTTAATTTTTTTGCATGAAAAATAGACGATGTATAGTGTTTTTAGTTTTTTGCATATGAAATGGACGATTTATAGTTCATTAAATTTTTTCATAAAAATTTGAAAAATTGACGATGAATAAATAGTCCATTAAATTTTTTTCATAAAAAATTTTTTTGAATAAAAAATGGATGATGTATATTTTATTAAATTCCTTGCACGAAATATAGACGACGTATATAGTCCATTTAAGTTTTTGTATGCGAAATGGACAATTTATAGCCCATTAATGTTTTTCATACAAATTTAAAAAATCAACCATGTATAGCCCATTATATTTTGTATCTATAGCCCATTTAATTTTTTTGCACGAAAAATAGACGATGTATAGTGTTTTTAGTTTTTTGCATATGAAATGGACGATGTATAGTCCATTAAATTTTTTTCATAAACAATTTTTTTGAATAAAAAATGGATGATGTATATTTTATTAAATTCCTTGCACGAAATATAGACGACGTATATAGTCCATTTAAGTTTTTGTATGCGAAATGGACAATTTATAGCCCATTAATGTTTTTCATACAAATTTAAAAAATCAACCATGTATAGCCCATTATATTTTGTATCTATAGCCCATTTAATTTTTTTGCATGAAAAATAGACGATGTATAGTGTTTTTAGTTTTTTGCATATGAAATGGACGATTTATAGTTCATTAAATTTTTTATAAAAATTTTAAAAATTTTTTTCATAAAAAATTTTTTTGAATAAAAAATGGATGATGTATATTTTATTGAATTCCTTGCTTGAAATATAGACGACGTATATAGTCCATTTAAGTTTTTGTATGCGAAATGGACAATTTATAGCCCATTAATGTTTTTCATACAAATTTAAAAAATCAACCATGTATATATAGCCCATTATATTTTGTATCTATAGCCCATTTAATTTTTTTGCATGAAAAATAGACGAGTTATAGTGTTTTTAGTTTTTTGCATATGAAATGGACGATTTATAGTTCATTAAATTTTTTCATAAAAATTTGAAAAATTGACGATGTATAGTCCATTAAATTTTTTTCATAAAAAATTTTTTTGAATAAAAAATGGATGATGTATATTTTATTCAATTTCTTGCACGAGATATAGACGACGTATATAGTCCATTTAAAATTCAAAATATTACGAGCAAGCGGATTAGGATGTGACTCGAGTTTTGTTAAGTATTTGCCTGCGTATCTTGCATTTTGTATCTATAGCCCATTTAATTTTTTTGCATGAAAAATAGACGATGTATAGTGTTTTTAGTTTTTTGCATATGAAATGGACGATTTATAGTTCATTAAATTTTTTCATAAAAATTTGAAAAATTGACGATGTATAGTCCATTAAATTTTTTTCATAAAAAATTTTTTTGAATAAAAAATGGATGATGTATATTTTATTAAATTCCTTGCACGAAATATAGACGACGTATATAGTCCATTTAAGTTTTTGTATGCGAAATGGACAATTTATAGCCCATTAATGTTTTTCATACAAATTTAAAAAATCAACTATGTATAGCCCATTATATTTTGTATCTATAGCCCATTTAATTTTTTTGCATGAAAAATAGACGATGTATAGTGTTTTTAGTTTTTTGCATATGAAATGGACGATTTATAGTTCATTAAATGTTTTCATAAAAATTTGAAAAATTGACGATAGCCCATTTAATTTTTTTGCATGAAAAATAGACGATGTATAGTGTTTTTAGTTTTTTGCATATGAAATGGATGATTTATAGTTCATTAAATTTTTTCATAAAAATTTGAAAAATTGACGATGTATAGTCCATTAAATTTTTTTCATAAAAAATTTTTTTGAATAAAAAATGGATGATGTATATTTTATTAAATTCCTTGCACGAAATATAGACGACGTATATAGTCCATTTAAGTTTTTGTATGCGAAATGGACAATTTATAGCCCATTAAAGTTTTTCATACAAATTTAAAAAATCAACCATGTATAGCCCATTATATTTTGTATCTATAGCCCATTTAATTTTTTTGCATGAAAAATAGACGATGTATAGTGTTTTTAGTTTTTTGCATATGAAATGGACGATTTATAGTTCATTAGATTTTTTCATAAAAATTTGAAAAATTGACGATAGCCCATTTAATTTTTTTGCATGAAAAATAGACGATGTATAGTGTTTTTAGTTTTTTGCATATGAAATGGACGATTTATAGTTCATTAAATTTTTTCATAAAAATTTGAAAAATTGACGATGTATAGTCCATTAAATTTTTTTCATAAAAAATTTTTTTGAATAAAAAATGGATGATGTATATTTTATTAAATTCCTTGCGCGAAATATAGACGACGTATATAGTCCATTTAAGTTTTTGTATGCGAAATGGACAATTTATAGCCCATTAATGTTTTTCATACAAATTTAAAAAATCAACCATGTATAGCCCATTATATTTTGTATCTATAGCCCATTTAATTTTTTTGCATGAAAAATAGACGATGTATAGTGTTTTTAGTTTTTTGCATATGAAATGGACGATTTATAGTTCATTAAATTTTTTCATAAAAATTTGAAAAATTGACGATGAATAAATAGTCCATTAAATTTTTTTCATAAAAAATTTTTTTGAATAAAAAATGGATGATGTATATTTTATTAAATTCCTTGCACGAAATATAGACGACGTATATAGTCCATTTAAGTTTTTGTATGCGAAATGGACAATTTATAGCCCATTAATGTTTTTCATACAAATTTAAAAAATCAACCATGTATAGCCCATTATACTTTGTATCTATAGCCCATTTAATTTTTTTGCATGAAAAATAGACGATGTATAGTGTTTTTAGTTTTTTGCATATGAAATGGACGATGTATAGTCCATTAAATTTTTTTCATAAACAATTTTTTTGAATAAAAAATGGATGATGTATATTTTATTAAATTCCTTGCACGAAATATAGACGACGTATATAGTCCATTTAAGTTTTTGTATGCGAAATGGACAATTTATAGCCCATTAATGTTTTTCATACAAATTTAAAAAATCAACCATGTATAGCCCATTATATTTTGTATCTATAGCCCATTTAATTTTTTTGCATGAAAAATAGACGATGTATAGTGTTTTTAGTTTTTTGCATATGAAATGGACGATTTATAGTTCATTAAATTTTTTCATAAAAATTTGAAAAATTGACGATGTATTATAAACTATTAAATTTTTTTCATAAAAAATTTTTTTTAATAAAAAATGGATGATGTATATTTTATTGAATTCCTTGCACGAAATATAGACGACGTATATAGTCCATTTAAGTTTTTGTATGCGAAATGGACAATTTATAGCTCATTAATGTTTTTCATAAAAATTTAAAAAATCAACCATGTATAGCCCATTATATTTTGTATCTATAGCCTATTTAATTTTTTTGCATGAAAAATAGACGATGTATAGTGTTTTTAGTTTTTTGCATATGAAATGGACGATTTATAGTTCATTAAATTTTTTCATAAAAATTTGAAAAATTTACGATGCATAGTCCATTAAATTTTTTTCATAAAAAATTTTTTTGAATAAAAAATGGATGATGTATATTTTATTAAATTCCTTGCACGAGATATAGACGACGTATATAGTCCATTTAAGTTTTTGTATGCGAAATGGACAATTTATAGCCCATTAATGTTTTTCATACAAATTTAAAAAATCAACCATGTATAGCCCATTATATTTTGTATCTATAGCCCATTTAATTTTTTGCATGAAAAATAGACGATGTATAGTGTTTTTAGTTTTTTGCATATGAAATGGACGATTTATAGTTCATTAAATTTTTTCATAAAAATTTGAAAAATTGACGATGTATAAATTTTAAATTTTTTTCATAAAAAATTTTTTTGAATACAAAATGGATGATGTACATTTTATTAAATTCCTTGCACGAGATATAGACGACGTATATAGTCCATTTAAGTTTTTGTATGCGAAATGGACAATTTATAGCCCATTAATGTTTTTCATACAAATTTAAAAAATCAACCATGTATAGCCCATTATATTTTGTATCTATAGCCCATTTAATTTTTTTGCATGAAAAATAGACGATGTATAGTGTTTTTAGTTTTTTGCATATGAAATGGACGATTTATAGTTCATTAAATTTTTTCATAAAAATTTGAAAAATTGACGATGTATAAATTTTAAATTTTTTTCATAAAAAATTTTTTTGAATAAAAAATGGATGATGTATATTTTATTAAATTCCTTGCACGAAATATAGACGACGTATATAGTCCATTTAAGTTTTTGTATGCGAAATGGACAATTTATAGCCCATTAATGTTTTTCATACAAATTTAAAAAATCAACCATGTATAGCCCATTATATTTTGTATCTATAGCCCATTTAATTTTTTTGCATGAAAAATAGACGATGTATAGTGTTTTTAGTTTTTTGCATATGAAATGGACGATTTATAGTTTATTAAATTTTTTCATAAAAATTTGAAAAATTGACGATGTATAAATTTTAAATTTTTTTCATAAAAAATTTTTTTGAATAAAAAATGGATGATGTATATTTTATTAAATTCCTTGCACGAAATATAGACGACGTATATAGTCCATTTAAGTTTTTGTATGCGAAATGGACAATTTATAGCCCATTATTGTTTTTCATAAAAATTTAAAAAATCAACCATGTATAGCCCATTATATTTTGTATCTATAGCCCATTTCATTTTTTTTTGCATGAAAAATAGACGATGTATAGTGTTTTTAGTTTTTTGCATATGAAATGGACGATTTATAGTTCATTAAATTTTTTCATAAAAATTTGAAAAATTGACGATGTATAGTCCATTAAATTTTTTTCATTAAAATTTTTTTTGAATACAAAATGGATGATGTATATTTTATTAAATTCCTTGCACGAGATATAGACGACGTATATAGTCCATTTAAGTTTTTGTATGCGAAATGGACACTTTATAGCCCATTAATGTTTTTCATAAAAATTTAAAAAATCAACCATGTATAGCCCATTATATTTTGTATCTATAGCCCATTTAATTTTTTTGCATGAAAAATAGACGATGTATAGTGTTTTTAGTTTTTTGCATATGAAATGGACGATTTATAGTTCATTAAATTTTTTCATAAAAATTTGAAAAATTGACGATGTATAGTCCATTAAATTTTTTTCATAAAAAATTTTTTTGAATAAAAAATGGATGATGTATATTTTATTAAATTCCTTGCACGAAATATAGACGACGTATATAGTCCATTTAAGTTTTTGTATGCGAAATGGACAATTTATAGCCCATTAATGTTTTTCATACAAATTTAAAAAATCAACCATGTATAGCCCATTATATTTTGTATCTATAGCCCATTTAATTTTTTTGCATGAAAAATAGACGATGTATAGTGTTTTTAGTTTTTTGCATATGAAATGGACGATTTATAGTTCATTAAATTTTTTCATAAAAATTTGAAAAATTGACGATGTATAAATTTTAAATTTTTTTCATAAAAAATTTTTTTGAATAAAAAATGGATGATGTATATTTTATTAAATTCCTTGCACGAAATATAGACGACGTATATAGTCCATTTAAGTTTTTGTATGCGAAATGGACAATTTATAGCCCATTAATGTTTTTCATACAAATTTAAAAAATCAACCATGTATAGCCCATTATATTTTGTATCTATAGCCCATTTAATTTTTTTACATGAAAAATAGACGATGTATAGTGTTTTTAGTTTTTTGCATATGAAATGGACGATTTATAGTTTATTAAATTTTTTCATAAAAATTTGAAAAATTGACGATGTATAAATTTTAAATTTTTTTCATAAAAAATTTTTTTGAATAAAAAATGGATGATGTATATTTTATTAAATTCCTTGCACGAAATATAGACGACGTATATAGTCCATTTAAGTTTTTGTATGCGAAATGGACAATTTATAGCCCATTATTGTTTTTCATACAAATTTAAAAAATCAACCATGTATAGCCCATTATATTTTGTATCTATAGCCCATTTCATTTTTTTTTGCATGAAAAATAGACGATGTATAGTGTTTTTAGTTTTTTGCATATGAAATGGACGATTTATAGTTCATTAAATTTTTTCATAAAAATTTGAAAAATTGACGATGTATAGTCCATTAAATTTTTTTCATTAAAATTTTTTTTGAATACAAAATGGATGATGTATATTTTATTAAATTCCTTGCACGAGATATAGACGACGTATATAGTCCATTTAAGTTTTTGTATGCGAAATGGACACTTTATAGCCCATTAATGTTTTTCATAAAAATTTAAAAAATCAACCATGTATAGCCCATTATATTTTGTATCTATAGCCCATTTAATTTTTTTGCATGAAAAATAGACGATGTATAGTGTTTTTAGTTTTTTGCATATGAAATGGACGATTTATAGTTCATTAAATTTTTTCATAAAAATTTGAAAAATTGACGATGTATAGTCCATTAAATTTTTTTCATAAAAAATTTTTTTGAATAAAAAATGGATGATGTATATTTTATTAAATTCCTTGCACGAAATATAGACGACGTATATAGTCCATTTAAGTTTTTGTATGCGAAATGGACAATTTATAGCCCATTAATGTTTTTCATACAAATTTAAAAAATCAACCATGTATAGCCCATTATATTTTGTATCTATAGCCCATTTAATTTTTTTGTATGAAAAATAGACGATGTATAGTGTTTTTAGTTTTTTGCATATGAAATGGACGATTTATAGTTCATTAAATTTTTTCATAAAAATTTGAAAAATTGACGATGTATAATAGTCCATTAAATTTTTTTCATAAAAAATTTTTTTGAATAAAAAATGGATGATGTATATTTTATTAAATTTCTTGCACGAAATATAGACGACGTATATAGTCCATTTAAGTTTTTGTATGCGAAATGGACAATTTATAGCCCATTAATGTTTTTCATACAAATTTAAAAAATCAACCATGTATAGCCCATTATATTTTGTATCTATAGCCCATTTAATTTTTTTGTATGAAAAATAGACGATGTATAGTGTTTTTAGTTTTTTGCATATGAAATGGACGATTTATAGTTCATTAAATTTTTTCATAAAAATTTGAAAAATTGACGATGTATAATAGTCCATTAAATTTTTTTCATAAAAAATTTTTTTTAATAAAAAATGGATGATGTATATTTTATTAAATTCCTTTCACGAAATATAGACGACGTATATAGTCCATTTAAGTTTTTGTATGCGAAATGGACAATTTATAGCCCATTAATGTTATTCATAAAAATTTAAAAAATCAACCATGTATAGCCCATTATATTTTGTATCTATAGCCCATTTAATTTTTTTGCATAAAAATAGACGATGTATAGTGTTTTTAGTTTTTTTCATATGAAATGGACGATTTATAGTTCATTAAATTTTTTCATAAAAATTTTAAAAATTGACGATAGTCCATTAAATTTTTTTCATAAAAAATTTTTTTGAATTAAAAATGGATGATGTATATTTTATTAAATTCCTTGCACGAAATATAGACGACGTATACAGTCCATTTAAGTTTTTGTATGCGAAATGGACAATTTATAGCCCATTAATGTTTTTCATAAAAATTTAAAAAATCAACCATGTATAGCCCATTATATTTTGTATCTATAGCCCATTTAATTTTTTTGCATGAAAAATAGACGATGTATAGTGTTTTTAGTTTTTTGCATATGAAATGGACGATTTATAGTTCATTAAATTTTTTCATAAAAATTTGAAAAATTTAAAAAATTTTTTGAATAAAAAATGGATGATGTATATTTTATTAAATTCCTTGCACGAAATATAGACGACGTATATAGTCCATTTAAGTTTTTGTATGCGAAATGGACAATTTATAGCCCATTAAAGTTTTTCATACAAATTTAAAAAATCAACCATGTATAGCCCATTATATTTTGTATCTATAGCCCATTTAATTTTTTTGCATGAAAAATAGACGATGTATAGTGTTTTTAGTTTTTTGCATATGAAATGGACGATTTATAGTTCATTAAATTTTTTCATGAAAATTTGAAAAATTGACGATATATATATATAGTCCATTAAATTTTTTTCATAAAAAATTTTTTTGAATAAAAAATGGATGATGTATATTTTATTAAATTCCTTGCACGAAATATAGACGACGTATATAGTCCATTTAAGCTTTTGTATGCGAAATGGACAATTTATAGCCCATTAATGTTTTTCATACAAATTTAAAAAATCAACCATGTATAGCCCATTATATTTTGTATCTATAGCCCATTTAATTTTTTTGCATGAAAAATAGACGATGTATAGTGTTTTTAGTTTTTTGCATATGAAATGGACGATATATAGTTCATTAAATTTTTTCATGAAAATTTGAAAAATTGACGATATATATATATAGTCCATTAAATTTTTTTCATAAAAAATTTTTTTTAATAAAAAATGGATGATGTATATTTTATTAAATTCCTTGCACGAGATATAGACGACGTATATAGTCCATTTAAGTTTTTGTATGCGAAATGGACAATTTATAGCCCATTAATGTTTTTCATACAAATTTAAAAAATCAACCATGTATAGCCCATTATATTTTGTATCTATAGCCCATTTAATTTTTTTGCATAAAAATAGACGATGTATAGTGTTTTTAGTTTTTTGCATATGAAATGGACGATTTATAGTTCATTAAATTTTTTCATAAAAATTTTAAAAATTGACGATAGTCCATTAAATTTTTTTCATAAAAAATTTTTTTGAATTAAAAATGGATGATGTATATTTTATTAAATTCCTTGCACGAAATATAGACGACGTATACAGTCCATTTAAGTTTTTGTATGCGAAATGGACAATTTATAGCCCATTAATGTTTTTCATAAAAATTTAAAAAATCAACCATGTATAGCCCATTATATTTTGTATCTATAGCCCATTTAATTTTTTTGCATGAAAAATAGACGATGTATAGTGTTTTTAGTTTTTTGCATATGAAATGGACGATTTATAGTTCATTAAATTTTTTCATAAAAATTTGAAAAATTTAAAAAATTTTTTGAATAAAAAATGGATGATGTATATTTTATTAAATTCCTTGCACGAAATATAGACGACGTATCTAGTCCATTTAAGTTTTTGTATGCGAAATGGACAATTTATAGCCCATTAAAGTTTTTCATACAAATTTAAAAAATCAACCATGTATAGCCCATTATATTTTGTATCTATAGCCCATTTAATTTTTTTGCATGAAAAATAGACGATGTATAGTGTTTTTAGTTTTTTGCATATGAAATGGACGATTTATAGTTCATTAAATTTTTTCATGAAAATTTGAAAAATTGACGATATATATATATAGTCCATTAAATTTTTTTCATAAAAAATTTTTTTTAATAAAAAATGGATGATGTATATTTTATTAAATTCCTTGCACGAAATATAGACGACGTATATAGTCCATTTAAGCTTTTGTATGCGAAATGGACAATTTATAGCCCATTAATGTTTTTCATACAAATTTAAAAAATCAACCATGTATAGCCCATTATATTTTGTATCTATAGCCCATTTAATTTTTTTGCATGAAAAATAGACGATGTATAGTGTTTTTAGTTTTTTGCATATGAAATGGACGATTTATAGTTCATTAAATTTTTTCATGAAAATTTGAAAAATTGACGATATATATATATAGTCCATTAAATTTTTTTCATAAAAAATTTTTTTTAATAAAAAATGGATGATGTATATTTTATTAAATTCCTTGCACGAGATATAGACGACGTATATAGTCCATTTAAGTTTTTGTATGCGAAATGGACAATTTATAGCCCATTAATGTTTTTCATACAAATTTAAAAAATCAACCATGTATAGCCCATTATATTTTGTATCTATAGCCCATTTAATTTTTTTGCATGAAAAATAGACGATGTATAGTGTTTTTAGTTTTTTGCATATGAAATGGACGATTTATAGTTCATTAAATTTTTTCATGAAAATTTGAAAAATTGACGATATATATATATAGTCCATTAAATTTTTTTCATAAAAAATTTTTTTTAATAAAAAATGGATGATGTATATTTTATTAAATTCCTGGCACGAAATATAGACGACGTATATAGTCCATTTAAGTTTTTGTATGCGAAATGGACAATTTATAGCCCATTAATGTTTTTCATACAAATTTAAAAAATCAACCATGTATAGCCCATTATATTTTGTATCTATAGCCCATTTAATTTTTTTGCATGAAAAATAGACGATGTATAGTGTTTTTAGTTTTTTGCATATGAAATGGACGATTTATAGTTCATTAAATTTTTTCATAAAAATTTGAAAAATTTAAAAAATTTTTTGAATAAAAAATGGATGATGTATATTTTATTAAATTCCTTGCACGAAATATGGACGACGTATATAGTCCATTTAAGTTTTTGTATGCGAAATGGACAATTTATAGCCCATTAATGTTTTTCATACAAATTTAAAAAATCAACCATGTATAGCCCATTATATTTTGTATCTATAACCCATTTAATTTTTTGCATGAAAAATAGACGATGTATAGTGTTTTTAGTTTTATGTATATGAAATGGACGATTTATAGTTCATTAAATTTTTTCATAAAAATTTGAAAAATTGACGATGTATATATAGTCTATTAAATTTTTTTCATAAAAAATTTTTTTTAATAAAAAATGGATGATGTATATTTTATTAAATTCCTTGCACGAGATATAGACGACGTATATAGTCCATTTAAGTTTTTGTATGCGAAATGGACAATTTATAGCCCATTAATGTTTTTCATAAAAATTTAAAAAATCAACCATGTATAGCCCATTATATTTTGTATATATAGCCCATTTAATTTTTTTGCATGAAAAATAGACGATGTATAGTGTTTTTAGTTTTTTGTATATGAAATGGACGATTTATAGTTCATTAAATTTTTTCATGAAAATTTGAAAAATTGACGATATATATATAGTCCATTAAACTTTTTTCATAAAAAATTTTTTTTAATAAAAAATGGATGATGTATATTTTATTAAATTCCTTGCACGAGATATAGACGACGTATATAGTCCATTTAAGTTTTTGTATGCGAAATGGACAATTTATAGCCCATTAATGTTTTTCATAAAAATTTAAAAAATCAACCATGTATAGCCCATTATATTTTGTATGTATAGCCCATTTAATTTTTTTGCATGAAAAATAGACGATGTATAGTCCATTTAAGTTTTTGTATATGAAATGGGCAATTTATAGCCCATTAATGTTATTATGAAATGGACAATTTATAGTTCATTAAATTTTTTCATAAAAATTTGAAAAATTGACGATGTATAGTCCATTAAATTTTTTTCATAAAAAAATTTTTTGAATAAAAAATGGATGATGTATATTTTATTAAATTCCTTGCACGAAATATAGACGACGTATATAGTCCATTTAAGTTTTTGTATGCGAAATGGACAATTTATAGCCCATTAATGTTTATCATAAAAATTTAAAAAATCAACCATGTATAGCCCATTATATTTTGTATCTATAGCCCATTTAATTTTTTTGCATGAAAAATAGACGATGTATAGTGTTTTTAGTTTTTTGCATATGAAATGGACGATTTATAGTTCATTAAATTTTTTCATAAAAATTTGAAAAATTTTTTTTTCATAAAAAATTTTTTTGAATAAAAAATGGATGATGTATTTTTTATTTAATTCCTTGCACGAAATATAGACGACGTATATAGTCCATTTAAGTTTTTGTATGCGAAATGGACAATTTATAGCCCATTAATGTTTTTCATAAAAATTTAAAAAATCAACCATGTATAGCCCATTATATTTTGTATCTATAGCCCATTTAATTTTTTTGCATGAAAAATAGACGATGTATAGTGTTTTTAGTTTTTTGCATATGAAATGGACAATTTATAGTTCATTAAATTTTTTCATAAAAATTTGAAAAATTGACGATATATATATAGTCCATTAAATATGTTTAATAAAAAATTTTTTTTAATAAAAAATGGATGATGTATAATTTATTAAATTCCTTGCACGAGATATAGGCGACGTATATAGTCCATTTAAGTTTTTGTATGCGAAATGGACAATTTATAGCCCATTAATGTTTTTCATAAAAATTTAAAAAATCAACCATGTATAGCCCATTATATTTTGTATCTATAGCCTATTTAATTTTTTTGCATGAAAAATAGACAATGTAAAGTGTTTTTCGTTTTTTGCATATGAAATGGACGATTTATAGTTCATTAAATTTTTTTATAAAAATTTGAAAAATTGACGATGTGTAGTCCATTAAATTTTTTTCATAAAAAAATTTTTTGAATAAAAAATGGATGATGTATATTTTATTAAATTTGTTGCATGAGATATAGACGACGTATATAGTCCATTTAAGGTTTTGTATGCGAAATGGACAATTTATAGCCCATTAATGTTTTTCATACAAATTTAAAAAATCAACCATGTATAGCCCATTATATTTTGTATCTATAGCCCATTTAATTTTTTTGCATGAAAAATAGACGATGTATAGTGTTTTTAGTTTTTTGCATATGAAATGGACGATTTATAGTTCATGAAATTTTTTCATAAAATTAAATTTTTTTCATAAAAATTTTTTTTTAATAAAAAATGGATGATGTATATTTTATTAAATTCCTTGCACGAGATATAGACGACGTATATAGTCCATTTAAGTTTTTGTATGCGAAATGGACAATTTATAGCCCATTAATGTTTTTCATAAAAATTTAAAAAATCAACCATGTATAGCCCATTATATTTTGTATATATAGCCCATTTAATTTTTTTGCATGAAAAATAGACGATGTATAGTGTTTTTAGTTTTTTGTATATGAAATGGACGATTTATAGTTCATTAAATTTTTTCATGAAAATTTGAAAAATTGACGATATATATATAGTCCATTAAACTTTTTTCATAAAAAATTTTTTTTAATAAAAAATGGATGATGTATATTTTATTAAATTCCTTGCACGAGATATAGACGACGTATATAGTCCATTTAAGTTTTTGTATGCGAAATGGACAATTTATAGCCCATTAATGTTTTTCATAAAAATTTAAAAAATCAACCATGTATAGCCCATTATATTTTGTATATATAGCCCATTTAATTTTTTTGCATGAAAAATAGACGATGTATAGTACATTTAAGTTTTTGTATACGAAATGGACAATTTATAGCCCATTAATGTTTTTATGAAATGGACAATTTATAGTTCATTAAATTTTTTCATAAAAATTTGAAAAATTGACGATGTATAGTCCATTAAATTTTTTTCATAAAAAAATTTTTTGAATAAAAAATGGATGATGTATATTTTATTAAATTCCTTGCACGAAATATAGACGACGTATATAGTCCATTTAAGTTTTTGTATGCGAAATGGACAATTTATAGCCCATTAATGTTTATCATAAAAATTTAAAAAATCAACCATGTATAGCCCATTATATTTTGTATCTATAGCCCATTTAATTTTTTTGCATGAAAAATAGACGATGTATAGTGTTTTTAGTTTTTTGCATATGAAATGGACGATTTATAGTTCATTAAATTTTTTCATAAAAATTTGAAAAATTTTTTTTTCATAAAAAATTTTTTTGAATAAAAAATGGATGATGTATTTTTTATTTAATTCCTTGCACGAAATATAGACGACGTATATAGTCCATTTAAGTTTTTGTATGCGAAATGGACAATTTATAGCCCATTAATGTTTTTCATAAAAATTTAAAAAATCAACCATGTATAGCCCATTATATTTTGTATCTATAGCCCATTTAATTTTTTTGCATGAAAAATAGACGATGTATAGTGTTTTTAGTTTTTTGCATATGAAATGGACAATTTATAGTTCATTAAATTTTTTCATAAAAATTTGAAAAATTGACGATATATATATAGTCCATTAAATATGTTTAATAAAAAATTTTTTTTAATAAAAAATGGATGATGTATAATTTATTAAATTCCTTGCACGAGATATAGGCGACGTATATAGTCCATTTAAGTTTTTGTATGCGAAATGGACAATTTATAGCCCATTAATGTTTTTCATAAAAATTTAAAAAATCAACCATGTATAGCCCATTATATTTTGTATCTATAGCCTATTTAATTTTTTTGCATGAAAAATAGACAATGTAAAGTGTTTTTCGTTTTTTGCATATGAAATGGACGATTTATAGTTCATTAAATTTTTTTATAAAAATTTGAAAAATTGACGATGTGTAGTCCATTAAATTTTTTTCATAAAAAAATTTTTTGAATAAAAAATGGATGATGTATATTTTATTAAATTTGTTGCATGAGATATAGACGACGTATATAGTCCATTTAAGGTTTTGTATGCGAAATGGACAATTTATAGCCCATTAATGTTTTTCATACAAATTTAAAAAATCAACCATGTATAGCCCATTATATTTTGTATCTATAGCCCATTTAATTTTTTTGCATGAAAAATAGACGATGTATAGTGTTTTTAGTTTTATGTATATGAAATGGACGATTTATAGTTCATTAAATTTTTTCATAAAAATTTGAAAAATTGACGATGTATATATAGTCTATTAAATTTTTTTCATAAAAAATTTTTTTTAATAAAAAATGGATGATGTATATTTTATTAAATTCCTTGCACGAGATATAGACGACGTATATAGTCCATTTAAGTTTTTGTATGCGAAATGGACAATTTATAGCCCATTAATGTTTTTCATAAAAATTTAAAAAATCAACCATGTATAGCCCATTATATTTTGTATATATAGCCCATTTAATTTTTTTGCATGAAAAAATAGACGATGTATAGTGTTTTTAGTTTTTTGTATATGAAATGGACGATTTATAGTTCATTAAATTTTTTCATGAAAATTTGAAAAATTGACGATATATATATAGTCCATTAAACTTTTTTCATAAAAAATTTTTTTTAATAAAAAATGGATGATGTATATTTTATTAAATTCCTTGCACGAGATATAGACGACGTATATAGTCCATTTAAGTTTTTGTATGCGAAATGGACAATTTATAGCCCATTAATGTTTTTCATAAAAATTTAAAAAATCAACCATGTATAGCCCATTATATTTTGTATATATAGCCCATTTAATTTTATTGCATGAAAAATAGACGATGTATAGTCCATTTAAGTTTTTGTATACGAAATGGACAATTTATAGCCCATTAATGTTATTATGAAATGGACAATTTATAGTTCATTAAATTTTTTCATAAAAATTTGAAAAATTGACGATGTATAGTCCATTAAATTTTTTTCATAAAAAAATTTTTTGAATAAAAAATGGATGATGTATATTTTATTAAATTCCTTGCACGAAATATAGACGACGTATATAGTCCATTTAAGTTTTTGTATGCGAAATGGACAATTTATAGCCCATTAATGTTTATCATAAAAATTTAAAAAATCAACCATGTATAGCCCATTATATTTTGTATCTATAGCCCATTTAATTTTTTTGCATGAAAAATAGACGATGTATAGTGTTTTTAGTTTTTTGCATATGAAATGGACGATTTATAGTTCATTAAATTTTTTCATAAAAATTTGAAAAATTTTTTTTTCATAAAAAATTTTTTTGAATAAAAAATGGATGATGTATTTTTTATTTAATTCCTTGCACGAAATATAGACGACGTATATAGTCCATTTAAGTTTTTGTATGCGAAATGGACAATTTATAGCCCATTAATGTTTTTCATAAAAATTTAAAAAATCAACCATGTATAGCCCATTATATTTTGTATCTATAGCCCATTTAATTTTTTTGCATGAAAAATAGACGATGTATAGTGTTTTTAGTTTTTTGCATATGAAATGGACAATTTATAGTTCATTAAATTTTTTCATAAAAATTTGAAAAATTGACGATATATATATAGTCCATTAAATATGTTTAATAAAAAATTTTTTTTAATAAAAAATGGATGATGTATAATTTATTAAATTCCTTGCACGAGATATAGGCGACGTATATAGTCCATTTAAGTTTTTGTATGCGAAATGGACAATTTATAGCCCATTAATGTTTTTCATAAAAATTTAAAAAATCAACCATGTATAGCCCATTATATTTTGTATCTATAGCCTATTTAATTTTTTTGCATGAAAAATAGACAATGTAAAGTGTTTTTCGTTTTTTGCATATGAAATGGACGATTTATAGTTCATTAAATTTTTTTATAAAAATTTGAAAAATTGACGATGTGTAGTCCATTAAATTTTTTTCATAAAAAAATTTTTTGAATAAAAAATGGATGATGTATATTTTATTAAATTTGTTGCATGAGATATAGACGACGTATATAGTCCATTTAAGGTTTTGTATGCGAAATGGACAATTTATAGCCCATTAATGTTTTTCATACAAATTTAAAAAATCAACCATGTATAGCCCATTATATTTTGTATCTATAGCCCATTTAATTTTTTTGCATGAAAAATAGACGATGTATAGTGTTTTTAGTTTTTTGCATATGAAATGGACGATTTATAGTTCATGAAATTTTTTCATAAAATTAAATTTTTTTCATAAAAATTTTTTTTTAATAAAAAATGGATGATGTATATTTTATTAAATTCCTTGCAAGAGATATAGACGACGTATATAGTCCATTTAAGTTTTTGTATGCGAAATGGACAATTTATAGCCCATTAATGTTTTTCATAAAAATTTAAAAAATCAACCATGTATAGCCCATTATATTTTGTATATATAGCCCATTTAATTTTTTTGCATGAAAAATAGACGATGTATAGTGTTTTTAGTTTTTTGTATATGAAATGGACGATTTATAGTTCATTAAATTTTTTCATGAAAATTTGAAAAATTGACGATATATATATAGTCCATTAAATTTTTTTCATAAAAAATTTTTTTTAATAAAAAATGGATGATGTATATTTTATTAAATTCCTTGCACGAGATATAGACGACGTATATAGTCCATTTAAGTTTTTGTATGCGAAATGGACAATTTATAGCCCATTAATGTTTTTCATAAAAATTTAAAAAATCAACCATGTATAGCCCATTATATTTTGTATATATAGCCCATTTAATTTTTTTGCATGAAAAATAGACGATGTATAGTCCATTTAAGTTTTTGTATGCGAAATGGACAATTTATAGCCCATTAATGTTATTATGAAATGGACAATTTATAGTTCATTAAATTTTTTCATAAAAATTTGAAAAATTGACGATGTATAGTCCATTAAATTTTTTTCATAAAAAAATTTTTTGAATAAAAAATGGATGATGTATATTTTATTAAATTCCTTGCACGAAATATAGACGACGTATATAGTCCATTTAAGTTTTTGTATGCGAAATGGACAATTTATAGCCCATTAATGTTTATCATAAAAATTTAAAAAATCAACCATGTATAGCCCATTATATTTTGTATCTATAGCCCATTTAATTTTTTTGCATGAAAAATAGACGATGTATAGTGTTTGTAGTTTTTTGCATATGAAATGGACGATTTATAGTTCATTAAATTTTTTCATAAAAATTTGAAAAATTTTTTTTTCATAAAAAACTTTTTTGCACAAAAAATGGATGATGTATATTTTATTAAATTCCTTTCACAAAATATAGACGACGTATATAGTCCATTTAAGTTTTTGTATGCGAAATGGACAATTTATAGCCCATTAATGTTTTTCATAAAAATTTGAAATATCAACCATGTATAGCCCATTATATTTTGTATCTATAGCCCATTTAATTTTTTTGCATGAAAAATAGACGATGTATAGTGTTTTTAGTTTTTTGCATATGAAATGGACGATTTATAGTTCATTAAATTTTTTCATAAAAATTTGAAAAATATAGTCCATTAAATTTTTTTCATAAAAAATTTTTTTTAATAAAAAATGGATGATGTATATTTTATTAAATTCCTTGCACGAGATATAGACGACGTATATAGTCCATTTAAGTTTTTGTATGCGAAATGGACAATTTATAGCCCATTAATGTTTTTCATAAAAATTTAAAAAATCAACCATGTATAGCCCATTATATTTTGTATCTATAGCCCATTTAATTTTTTTGCATGAAAAATAGACGATGTATAGTGTTTTTAGTTTTTTGCATATGAAATGGACAATTTATAGTTCATTAAATTTTTTCATAAAAATTTGAAAAATTGACGATATATATATAGTCCATTAAATATGTTTAATAAAAAATTTTTTTTAATAAAAAATGGATGATGTATAATTTATTAAATTCCTTGCACGAGATATAGGCGACGTATATAGTCCATTTAAGTTTTTGTATGCGAAATGGACAATTTATAGCCCATTAATGTTTTTCATAAAAATTTAAAAAATCAACCATGTATAGCCCATTATATTTTGTATCTATAGCCTATTTAATTTTTTTGCATGAAAAATAGACAATGTAAAGTGTTTTTCGTTTTTTGCATATGAAATGGACGATTTATAGTTCATTAAATTTTTTTATAAAAATTTGAAAAATTGACGATGTGTAGTCCATTAAATTTTTTTCATAAAAAAATTTTTTGAATAAAAAATGGATGATGTATATTTTATTAAATTTGTTGCATGAGATATAGACGACGTATATAGTCCATTTAAGGTTTTGTATGCGAAATGGACAATTTATAGCCCATTAATGTTTTTCATACAAATTTAAAAAATCAACCATGTATAGCCCATTATATTTTGTATCTATAGCCCATTTAATTTTTTTGCATGAAAAATAGACGATGTATAGTGTTTTTAGTTTTTTGCATATGAAATGGACGATTTATAGTTCATGAAATTTTTTCATAAAATTAAATTTTTTTCATAAAAATTTTTTTTTAATAAAAAATGGATGATGTATATTTTATTAAATTCCTTGCAAGAGATATAGACGACGTATATAGTCCATTTAAGTTTTTGTATGCGAAATGGACAATTTATAGCCCATTAATGTTTTTCATACAAATTTAAAAAATCAACCATGTATAGCCCATTATATTTTGTATCTATAGCCCATTTAATTTTTTTGCATGAAAAATAGACGATGTATAGTGTTTTTAGTTTTTTGCATATGAAATGGACGATTTATAGTTCATGAAATTTTTTCATAAAAATTTTAAAAATTGACGATGTATTGTCCATTAAATTTTTTTCATACAAATTTTTTTTTAATAAAAAATGGATGATGTATATTTTATTAAATTCCTTGCAAGAGATATAGACGACGTATATAGTCCATTTAAGTTTTTGTATGCGAAATGGACAATTTATAGCCCATTAATGTTTTTCATACAAATTTAAAAAATCAACCATGTATAGCCCATTATATTTTGTATCTATAGCCCATTTAATTTTTTTGCATGAAAAATAGACGATGTATAGTGTTTTTAGTTTTTTGCATATGAAATGGACGATTTATAGTTCATTAAATTTTTTCATAAAAATTTGAAAAATTGACGATATATATATAGTCCATTAAATTTTTTTCATAAAAAATTTTTTTGAATAAAAAATGGATGATGTATATTTTATTAAATTTCTTGCACGAAATATAGACGACGTATATAGTCCATTTAAGTTTTTGTATGCGAAATGGACAATTTATAGCCCATTAATGTTTTTCATACAAATTTAAAAAATCAACCATGTATAGCCCATTATATTTTGTATCTATAGCCCATTTAATTTTTATGCATGAAAAATAGACGATGTATAGTGTTTTTAGTTTTTTGCATATGAAATGGACGATTTATAGTTCATTAAATTTTTTCATAAAAATTTTAAAAATTGACGATGTATTATAGTCCATTAAATTTTTTTCATAAAAATTTTTTTTAATTAAAAATGGATGAAGTATATTTTATTAAATTCCTTGCACGAGATATAGATGACGTATATAGTCCATTTAAGTTTTTGTATGCGAGATGGACAATTTATAGCCCATTAATGTTTTTCATAAAAATTTAAAAAATCAACCATGTATAGCCCATTATATTTTGTATCTATAGCCTATTTAATTTTTTTGCATGAAAAATAGACGATGTATAGTGTTTTTATTTTTTGCATATGAAATGGACGATTTATAGTTCATTAAATTTTTTCATAAAAATTTGAAAAATTGACGATGTATAGTCCATTAAATTTTTTTCATAAAAAATTTTTTTAATAAAAAATGGATGATGTATATTTTATTAAATTCCTTGCACGAAATATAGACGACGTATATAGTCCATTTAAGTTTTTGTTTGCGAAATGGACAATTTTTAGCCCATTAATGTTTTTCATACAAATTTAAAAAATCAACCATGTATAGCCCATTATATTTTGTATCTATAGCCCATTTAATTTTTTTGCATGAAAAATAGACGATGTATAGTGTTTTTAGTTTTTTGCATATGAAATGGACGATTTATAGTTCATTAAATTTTTTCATAAAAATTTGAAAAATATAGTCCATTAAATTTTTTTCATAAAAAATTTTTTTTAATAAAAAATGGATGATGTATATTTTATTAAATTCCTTGCACGAGATATAGACGACGTATATAGTCCATTTAAGTTTTTGTATGCGAAATGGACAATTTATAGCCCATTAATGTTTTTCATAATAATTTAAAAAATCAACCTTGTATAGCCCATTATATTTTGTATCTATAGCCCATTTAATTTTTTTGCATGAAAAATAGACGATGTATAGTGTTTTTAGTTTTTTTCATATGAAATGGACGATTTATAGTTCATTAAATTTTTTCATAAAAATTTGAAAAAGTAAAGCCCATTATATTTTGTATCTATAGCCCATTTATTTTTTTTGCATGAAAAATATACGATGTATAGTGTTTTTAGTTTTTTGCATATGAAATGGACGATTTATAGTTCATTAAATTTTTTCATAAAAGTTTGAAAAATTGACGATGTATAATAGTCCATTAAATTTTTTTCATAAAAAATTTTTTTTAATAAAAAATGGATGATGTATATTTTATTAAATTCCTTTCACGAAATATAGACGACGTATATAGTCCATTTAAGTTTTTGTATGCGAAATGGACAATTTATAGCCCATTAATGTTATTCATAAAAATTTAAAAAATCAACCATGTATAGCCCATTATATTTTGTATCTATAGCCCATTTAATTTTTTTGCATAAAAATAGACGATGTATAGTGTTTTTAGTTTTTTTCATATGAAATGGACGATTTATAGTTCATTAAATTTTTTCATAAAAATTTTAAAAATTGACGATAGTCCATTAAATTTTTTTCATAAAAAATTTTTTTGAATTAAAAATGGATGATGTATATTTTATTAAATTCCTTGCACGAAATATAGACGACGTATACAGTCCATTTAAGTTTTTGTATGCGAAATGGACAATTTATAGCCCATTAATGTTTTTCATAAAAATTTAAAAAATCAACCATGTATAGCCCATTATATTTTGTATCTATAGCCCATTTAATTTTTTTGCATGAAAAATAGACGATGTATAGTGTTTTTAGTTTTTTGCATATGAAATGGACGATTTATAGTTCATTAAATTTTTTCATGAAAATTTGAAAAATTGACGATATATATATATAGTCCATTAAATTTTTTTCATAAAAAATTTTTTTTAATAAAAAATGGATGATGTATATTTTATTAAATTCCTTGCACGAAATATAGACGACGTATATAGTCCATTTAAGCTTTTGTATGCGAAATGGACAATTTATAGCCCATTAATGTTTTTCATACAAATTTAAAAAATCAACCATGTATAGCCCATTATATTTTGTATCTATAGCCCATTTAATTTTTTTGCATGAAAAATAGACGATGTATAGTGTTTTTAGTTTTTTGCATATGAAATGGACGATTTATAGTTCATTAAATTTTTTCATGAAAATTTGAAAAATTGACGATATATATATATAGTCCATTAAATTTTTTTCATAAAAAATTTTTTTTAATAAAAAATGGATGATGTATATTTTATTAAATTCCTTGCACGAGATATAGACGACGTATATAGTCCATTTAAGTTTTTGTATGCGAAATGGACAATTTATAGCCCATTAATGTTTTTCATACAAATTTAAAAAATCAACCATGTATAGCCCATTATATTTTGTATCTATAGCCCATTTAATTTTTTTGCATAAAAATAGACGATGTATAGTGTTTTTAGTTTTTTTCATATGAAATGGACGATTTATAGTTCATTAAATTTTTTCATAAAAATTTTAAAAATTGACGATAGTCCATTAAATTTTTTTCATAAAATATTTTTTTGAATTAAAAATGGATGATGTATATTTTATTAAATTCCTTGCACGAAATATAGACGACGTATACAGTCCATTTAAGTTTTTGTATGCGAAATGGACAATTTATAGCCCATTAATGTTTTTCATAAAAATTTAAAAAATCAACCATGTATAGCCCATTATATTTTGTATCTATAGCCCATTTAATTTTTTTGCATGAAAAATAGACGATGTATAGTGTTTTTAGTTTTTTGCATATGAAATGGACGATTTATAGTTCATTAAATTTTTTCATAAAAATTTGAAAAATTGATCCATTAAATTTTTTTCATAAAAATTTTTTTTGCTTCAAAAATGGATGATGTATATTTCATTTAATTCCTTGTACGAAATATAGACGATGTATATAGTCCATTTAAGTTTTTGTATGCGAAATGGACAATTTATAGCCCATTAATGTTTTTCATAAAAATTTAAAAAATCAACCATGTATAGCCCATTATATTTTGTATCTATAGCCCATTTAATTTTTTTGCATGAAAAATAGACGATGTATAGTGTTTTTAGTTTTTTGCATATGAAATGGACGATTTATAGTTCATTAAATTTTTTCATAAAAATTTGGAAAATTGACGATGTATATATAGTCCATTAAATTTTTTTCATAAAAAATTTTTTTGAATAAAAAATGGATGATGTATATTTTATTAAATTCCTTGCATGAAATATAGACGACGTATATAGTCCATTTAAGTTTTTGTATGCGAAATGGACAATTTATAGCCCATTAATGTTTTTCATAAAAATTTAAAAAATCAACCATGTATATATATATTTTGTATCTATAGCCCATTTAAATTTTTTTGCATGAAAAATAGACGATGTATAGTGTTTTTAGTTTTTTGCATATGAAATGGACGATTTATAGTTCATTAAATTTTTTCATAAAAATTTGAAAAATTGACGATGTATAGTCCATTAAATTTTTTTCATAAAAAACTTTTTTAAATAAATAATGGATGATGTATATTTTATTAAATTCCTTGCACGAAATATAGACGACGTTTATAGTCCATTTAAGTTTTTGTATGCGAAATGGACAATTTATAGCCCATTAATGTTTTTCATACAAATTTAAAAAATCAACCATGTATAGCCCATTATATTTTGTATCTATAGCCCATTTAATTTTTTTGCAAGAAAAATAGACGATGTATAGTGTTTTTAGTTTTTTGCATATGAAATGGACGATTTATAGTTCATTAAATTTTTTCGTAAAAATTTGAAAAAGTATAGCCCATTATATTTTGTATCTATAGCCTATTTAATTTTTTTGCATGAAAAATAGACGATGTAAAGTGTTTTTCGTTTTTTGCATATGAAATGGACGATTTATAGTTCATTAAATTTTTTCATAAAAATTTGAAAAATTTACGACGTATAGTCCATTAAATTTTTTTCATAAAATTTTTTTTTGCTTCAAAAATGGATGATGTATATTTCATTTAATTCCTTGTACGAAATATAGACGATGTTAATAGTCCATTTAAGTTTTTGTATGCGAAATGGACAATTTATAGCCCATTAATGTTTTTCATAAAAATTTAAAAAATCAACCATGTATAGCCCATTATATTTTGTATCTATAGCCCATTTAATTTTTTTGCATGAAAAATAGACGATGTATAGTGTTTTTAGTTTTTTTCATATGAAATGGACGATTTATAGTTCATTAAATTTTTTCATAAAAATTTGAAAAAGTGTAGCCCATTATATTTTGTATCTATAGCCCATTTAATTTTTTTGCATGAAAAATAGACGATGTAAAGTGTTTTTCGTTTTTTGCATATGAAATGGACGATTTATAGTTCATTAAATTTTTTCATAAAAATTTGAAAAATTTACGACGTATAGTCCATTAAATTTTTTTCATAACATTTTTTTTTGCTTCAAAAATGGATGATGTATATTTCATTTAATTCCTTGTACGAAATAGAGACGATGTTAATAGTACATTTAAGTTTTTGTATGCGAAATGGACAATTTATAGCCCATTAATGTTTTTCATAAAAATTTAAAAAATCAACCATGTATAGCCCATTATATTTTGTATCTATAGCCCATTTAATTTTTTTGCATAAAAATAGACGATGTATAGTGTTTTTAGTTTTTTTCATATGAAATGGACGATTTATAGTTCATTAAATTTTTTCATAAAAATTTGAAAAAGTGTAGCCCATTATATTTTGTATCTATAGCCCATTTAATTTTTTTGCATGAAAAATTGACGATGTATAGTGTTTTTAGTTTTTTGCATATGAAATGGACGATTTATAGTTCATTAAATTTTTTCATAAGAATTTGAAAAAGTGTAGCCCATTATATTTTGTATCTATAGCCCATTTAATTTTTTTGCATGAAAAATAGACGATGTATAGTGTTTTTAGTTTTTTGCATATGAAATGGACGATTTATAGTTCATTAAATTTTTTCATAAGAATTTGAAAAATTGACGATGTATAGTCCATTAAATTTTTTTCATAAAAAATTTTTTTGAATAAAAAATGGATGATGTATATTTTATTAAATTCCTTGCACGAAATATAGACGACGTATATAGTCCATTTAAGTTTTTGTATGCGAAATGGACAATTTATAGCCCATTAATGTTTATCATAAAAATTTAAAAAATCAACCATGTATAGCCCATTATATTTTGTATCTATAGCCCATTTAATTTTTTTGCATGAAAAATAGACGATGTATAGTGTATTTAGTTTTTTGCATATGAAATGGACGATTTATAGTTCATTAAATTTTTTCATAAAAATTTGAAAAATTGACAATGTATAGTCCATTAAATTTTTTTCATAAAAAATTTTTTTGAAAAAAAAAATGGATGATGTATATTTTATTAAATTCCTTGCATGAAATATAGACGACGTATATAGTCCATTTAAGTTTTTGTATGCGAAATGGACAATTTATAGCCCATTAATGTTTTTCATAAAAATTTAAAAAATCAACCATGTATAGCCCATTATATTTTGTATCAATAGCCCATTTAATTTTTTTGCATTAAAAATTAACGATGTATAGTGTTTTTAGTTTCTTGCATATGAAATGGACGATTTATAGTTCATTAAATTTTTTCATAAAAGTTTGAAAAATTTACGATTTTTTTCATAAAAAACTTTTTTGCACAAAAAATGGATGATGTATATTTTATTAAATTCCTTTCACAAAATATAGACGACGTATATAGTCCATTTAAGTTTTTGTATGCGAAATGGACAATTTATAGCCCATTAATGTTTTTCATAAAAATTTGAAATATCAACCATGTATAGCCCATTATATTTTGTATCTATAGCCCATTTAATTTTTTTGCATGAAAATTAGACGATGTATAGTGTTTTTAGTTTTTTGCATATGAAATGGACGATTTATAGTTCATTAAATTTTTTCATAAAAATTTGAAAAATATAGTCCATTAAATTTTTTTCATAAAAAATTTTTTTTAATAAAAAATGGATGATGTATATTTTATTAAATTCCTTGCACGAGATATAGACGACGTATATAGTCCATTTAAGTTTTTGTATGCGAAATGGACAATTTATAGCCCATTAATGTTTTTCATAATAATTTAAAAAATCAACCTTGTATAGCCCATTATATTTTGTATCTATAGCCCATTTAATTTTTTTGCATGAAAAATAGACGATGTATAGTGTTTTTATTTTTTGCATATGAAATGGACGATTTATAGTTCATTAAATTTTTTCATAAAAATTTTAAAAATTGACGATGTATATATAGTCCATTAAATTTTTTTCATAAAAAATTTTTTTAATAAAAAATGGCTGATGTATATTTTATTAAATTCCTTGCACGAGATATAGATGACGTATATAGTCCATTTAAGTTTTTGTATGCGAGATGGACAATTTATAGCCCATTAATGTTTTTCATAAAAATTTAAAAAATCAACCATGTATAGCCCATTATATTTTGTATGTATAGCCCATTTAATTTTTTTGCATGACAAATAGACGATGTATAGTGTTTTTAGTTTCTTGCATATGAAATGGACGATTTATAGTTCATTAAATTTTTTCATAAAAGTTTGAAAAATTGACGATTAAATTTTTTCATAAAAAATTTTTTATAATAAAAAATGGATGATGTAAATTTTATTAAATCCCTTGCACGAAATATAGACGACGTATATAGTCCATTTAAGTTTTTGTATGCGAAGTGGACAATTTATAGCCCATTAATGTTTTTCATAAAAATTTTAAAAATCAACCATGTATAGCCCATTATATTTTGTATCTATAGCCTATTTAATTTTTTTGTATGAAAAATAGACGATGTATAGTGTTTTTATTTTTTGCATATGAAATGGACGATTTATAGTTCATTAAATTTTTTCATAAAAATTTGAAAAATTGACGATGTATATATAGTCCATTAAATTTTTTTCATAAAAAACTTTTTTGAATAGAAAATGGATGATGTATATTTTATTAAATTCGTTGCACGAGATATAGACGACGTATATAGTCCATTTAAGTTTTTGTATGCGAAATGGACAATTTATAGCCCATTAATGTTTTTCATAAAAATTTAAAAAATCAACCATGTATAGCCCATTATATATTGTATCTATAGCCCATTTAATTTTTTTTGCATGAAAAATAGACGATGTATAGTGTTTTTAGTTTTTTGCATATGAAATTGGTGATTTATAGTCCATTAAATTTTTTTCATAAAAAATTTTTTTGCACAAAAAATGGATGATGTATATTTCATTAAATTCTTTGCACGAAATATAGACGACGTATATAGTCCATTTAAGTTTTTGTATGCGAAATTTACAATTTATAGCCCATTAATATTTTTCATAAAAATTTAAAAAATCAAGCATGTATAGCACATTATATTTTGTATGTATAGCCCATTTAATTTTTTTGCATTAAAAATAGACGATGTATAGTGTTTTTAGTTGTTTGCATATGAAATGGACGATCTATAGTTCATTAGTTTTTTATAAAAATTTGAAAAATTGACGATGTAAACTTAATTAAATTTTTTTCATAAAATTTTTTTTTGCATAAAAAATAGATGATGTATATTTTTTTAAATTCTTTGCTCGAAATATAGACTACGTATATAGCCCATTTAAGATTTTGTATGCGAAATGGACAATTTATAGCCCATTAATGTTTTTCATAAAAATTTAAAAAATCAACCATGTATAGCCCATTATATTTTGTATCTATAGCCCATTTAATTTTTTTGCATGAAAAATAGACGATGTATAGTGTTTTTAGTTTTTTACATATGAAATAGGTGATTTATAGTCCATTAAATTTTTTTCATAAAAAATTTGTTTGCACAAAAAATGGATGATGTATATTTTTTTAAATTCCTTGCACGAAATATAGACGACGTATATTGTCCATTTAAGTTTTTGTATGCGAAGTGGACAATTTATAGCCCATTAATGTTTTTCATAAAAATTTTAAAAATCAACCATGTATAGCCCATTATATTTTGTATCTATAGCCTATTTAATTTTTTTGTATGAAAAATAGACGATGTATAGTGTTTTTATTTTTTGCATATGAAATGGACGATTTATAGTTCATTAAATTTTTTCATAAAAATTTGAAAAATTGACGATGTATATATAGTCCATTAAATTTTTTTCATAAAAAACTTTTTTGAATAGAAAATGGATGATGTATATTTTATTAAATTCGTTGCACGAGATATAGACGACGTATATAGTCCATTTAAGTTTTTGTATGCGAAATGGACAATTTATAGCCCATTAATGTTTTTCATAAAAATTTAAAAAATCAACCATGTATAGCCCATTATATATTGTATCTATAGCCCATTTAATTTTTTTTGCATGAAAAATAGACGATGTATAGTGTTTTTAGTTTTTTGCATATGAAATTGGTGATTTATAGTCCATTAAATTTTTTTCATAAAAAATTTTTTTGCACAAAAAATGGATGATGTATATTTCATTAAATTCTTTGCACGAAATATAGACGACGTATATAGTCCATTTAAGTTTTTGTATGCGAAATTTACAATTTATAGCCCATTAATATTTTTCATAAAAATTTAAAAAATCAAGCATGTATAGCACATTATATTTTGTATGTATAGCCCATTTAATTTTTTTGCATTAAAAATAGACGATGTATAGTGTTTTTAGTTGTTTGCATATGAAATGGACGATCTATAGTTCATTAGTTTTTTATAAAAATTTGAAAAATTGACGATATAAACTTAATTAAATTTTTTTCATAAAATTTTTTTTTGCATAAAAAATGGATGATGTATATTTTTTTAAATTCTTTGCTCGAAATATAGACTACGTATATAGCCCATTTAAGATTTTGTATGCGAAATGGACAATTTATAGCCCATTAATGTTTTTCATAAAAATTTAAAAAATCAACCATGTATAGCCCATTATATTTTGTATCTATAGCCCATTTAATTTTTTTGCATGAAAAATAGACGATGTATAGTGTTTTTAGTTTTTTACATATGAAATAGGTGATTTATAGTCCATTAAATTTTTTTCATAAAAAATTTGTTTGCACAAAAAATGGATGATGTATATTTTTTTAAATTCCTTGCACGAAATATAGACGACGTATATTGTCCATTTAAGTTTTTGTATACGAAATGGACAATTTATAGCCCATTAATGTTTTTCATAAAAATTTTAAAAATGAACAATGTATAGCCCTTTATATTTTGTATCTATAGCCCATTTAATTTTTTTGCATGAAAAATAGACGATGTATAGTGTTTTTAGTTTTTTGCATATGAAATGAACGATTTATAGTTCAATTAATTTTTTCATAAAAATTTGAAAAATTTACGATGTATATATAGTCCATAAAATTTTTTTCATAAAAAATTTTTTTTCATAAAAATTGGATAATGTGTATTTCATTAAATTCCTTGCACGAAATATAGACGACGTATATAGTCCATTTAACTTTTTGTATGCGAAATGGACAATTTATAGCCCATTAATATTTTTCATAAAAATTTAAAAAATCAACCATGTATAGCATACATTACAAGGCTTCTAAAAAAGTAAATGGTTTACTCTTCCCTCTTTCTTAGTAAATTAATTACTTTTTAAATTTTTATTTATATATTTTTCCTGAAAACTTCTTTTTTTTTCATTTTTCCAAGAAGCATTCATTCCTTCATTTATTTAGTCATTTATTCAGTCAGTTATACATACATCATAAAAAGAAAGAAAAAAGAAAAATCTCTTCATAACCGACTGAGCGTTTAAGTGCCATTTAATTATGTGAGCTTCATATAACACGTACACGTAATATGTAGAGAGGAAGACACCAACACAAATAAGAACAATAGCGTTGGCGGTGAGTGCAAGAATGCTGATGATGGTGGCTGGTTAATGAATTTTCTTTTAACTAAATATTAATTAATTATACGTTTAGCAAATAGGAATTCATAAATATTTACACGTTAATTTCAGCATTAATTTATTTAAATAAGAGAGAAGAAATTTATACAGGGATATTTTTTTAATTACTAGAGCGCAAGCATTTTAATCGCAATGAAAAGCTTTTGCAATATATTAGTCAAGGTTTTGTGAAGAAAAAAATTTTATATATGAGAAAAGAAACTAATTTTTAATTTATATGGAACCATATTTATTTATTTATTATTTGTCTATGGTACTTTTTCCGTACAGACAATTAATAATATTATTAACTGATATTAAATTATCATTTCACAATATTAAATAAATTACAAAAAAAAATAAAACAATAAAATAAAATAACAAAAATTAAACACTTTAAAACCCCAAAATATATCTAGAGAAGATGCGATATCTTATAAACGGCTGGACCGATTTTCTTAAAACATGGTTAAGAACCCTCTCGATCTAGTCACCTTTCAAACAGAAAAAAACTAAATAAATTCAGTGAAGTGCGACTTTGATCCGCACACGAAGGGTTCCGTACGGACACAAGATATGCAATTCAATACGAACATTAGCCAATATAAACTAAAGTTTTGGAATTTTTTTTCGTTTTTGGGTTTTTCGGTTTTAAGCGTTTTTTTTAGTTTTGGAGTTTTTTGAGTTTTTTTTTTTTTTGGCGCTTTCTGAGTTTTGGAACTTTTTTCTCGTTTTGGCGATTTTTTTTGTTTTGAAGTTTTTTTTAATTTTGGCGACTATTTTGTTTTTGCGATTTTTTTATTTTGGCGATTTTTTTAATAGTGGCGTTTTTTAGTTTTGACACTTTTTTCATATAGCTGAATTTTTTTGGTTTTGGCAGTTTTTTCGGTTTTTGGCGTTTTTCTCTCATTTTGGCATTTTTTTTAGTTTTGGCACTCTTTTTTCTCGTTTTGGGGATTTTTTTTCGGTTATTAGAGTTTTTAATTTTGGCGATTTTTTCGTTTTAACGTTTTTTTTTAAATTTTGGTTTGGCGATTTTATAATTTTCGGATTTTTTAGTTTTACCGTTTTTGAAAATTTCAAGAGTTTGTCTCTTAGGGTTTCCAAGATTTAGCAAGTTATCAAATCCTGAGAAAATAGCGTGTGTCGGACAGCGTAGCGAAAACAATAGGGTTCCTTTTTTATCCTTTGGTGTACGGAACCCTAATAAAAATCGGCTCAGCCGTTTGGTATGTACGTAGACACGAACAGACACACAGAGGCTAAAAATAAAAAAAAAATACAAAATTATGAGTTAAAGAAAAGTTTATTCTTTTGAAAATCGCATTTTTTTACAACATTAGCATATAATGAAAAGTCTTTAAATCTATACAATTGATTGAATTCTTAACACATTTTTCTAAGAGGATCGGCATCAGCATAATTGGCTCTTTAAACTTTTACCAATAGATTAATAAAATTGCGGGATGTACTTTGAGGAACATTAAACAAAATTTCGTTGATAAAAAATCCGGAACAGATATCAGCTTTAATAATATTGAAGACAAATGATGCGTTCAGCATACACTCAGGCAAAAACTGCAACTTGAAAATAAGAACTCGTCACATTAATTCAATAATTGTCAATGTGATAGAAAATGTATATTGAGATACTTAATACTTTAAAATGTGTTGTATTCTTTTTATTCTTAGCACGACATAATTGTTTATTATTGTACGGAGGTCCAGATAAATGGTTTCATTATATGATTCGGTATCCACAAATCCATAAAATAATACATTTTGTTATAAAATGTTTATTCCTCTATCACTAACAAAATTGTTGCTTCTGTTATGCACAAGAAGTTTCTTAGCATATTTTGTTAAATATTTTATATTAGTATAATGAGCCAAGTTGTTGGGTTGCAATTTAAAAGCACTCTCAGGACAAAAACAGTTTGTTTTATTATTTTATATGAAACTATTTATATAAAGCGCAAACACACGCTTATACACAAACACACACACACATAGACAATTTAATACTCAAGCACAACCCAGCGGGAAAAGGTCCCAGTTGGCCACCTCTTTAAGACATCTTTGACGACGGTTACCAAATGAAATGGTAAGTCGTAGAAGACATATTGCAGACAGCTTCGTACAAATTGTCGACAAAATGTTCATACAAATAGCGACGAGATCACACAAGACGAGATGAGCGACAATGTCGCTCTTATTGTCGTCAACACGGCTTTATTGAAGACAAAACTTATGCCATAAAGTCTTGTTCAAGACAAAACGTGTGACATAGAGACCTGCGTAAACAGTCTTAAAATGTAAATACATTTTGTTTTTTAAATGTATTATAGTGACATATATTATACTAATCCAATAATAAATGCTGTCGTATTATAAGCGAAGCACGATGGATTTACTGATGTACGTGTATATGAGCGTTAACAAGCGATGTCACCAAGGCTTCTTGTCCGTAACAAACACTAATAAGAAGTAGTGTTGATCCATTTATGGTTGTTATTTTGTAAGTGTGCGTTTGTATGTGAGCAGAAAAATTAAAGATCATACACACAACTTATGTATGCATGTACATTAGGGTGGCCGTTATTTTTATTTTTTTGATTTCTCCTACTCTCACCCCCCAAATCGGTTCAGTTTTATGTAAAAAAAATATAAAAAAATTTCATACCGATAAATTGGGTCTTAGGGGGTGCGTCCGACCCTCAAAGTTGGCCTTCAAGCCCATTTTTCAATGTAATTTTTGCATATGACTATCTTTTTAAAAAATAATTTTACAAGAATAAGTTTAAGTTTAAGTCAACAACATTATATTTATATGGAAATTTGTTATTTTAAACATATACAATAAGAGCTTATATATATTAAATTATTTCATACATATACATATAGTCAAAATAAAACTAAACAGAAAAAAAACATTGAGTATATGGGCGGGAGGGCCAACTTTGAGGGCCGGACGCACCTCCTATAACACAACTTATCGGTACCCAGCTAAAAAAATATGTATGGGGCATATATGATATCCCATATATGGATCGGATCCGAAAAATGAGGGTATATGGGCATATATGATTATATATATTCATACATTTTCATACATGTATGTGTAAATTCCCTCCACAGTATGCAAAGTTCATATTCATACACTCTTGATTCACAAAAACGCACTGCTGTGGAATGAATTAAATTACTAAAATTAAATTTTTTAGACTTGAGAGAGAGGTTGCATTTCATGAAACATTTGTTTGGGCAAATAATTCAAAACGAACAAAAAGTCATTTCATTCATCAAAAGGTGAATCAATTATTTAAAAAACACATAAATCATATTCGTACAAAACATTTAGCTTAAGAAATCAGATTAAAAACTAATGCAATTAATTGTAAAAGAAAAATAATCCGTCTAACAATAGTTTTCAATACAAGAAGTAAAATTAAGTTTGTTTCATGTCAAGAGAATTTTGTTATTTTCTATAAAATTAATGACTGGATTATCCTTTTGATTATTTGATATATTAAATGGGGCCGCAATGTATAAAATCATACAAGAATGGTTTTTTTGTAACAAAAAGTTTTTCTTTTTTAAACGTGAGGGTACGCATATAAACTTTGCGTACCGTATGTATTTTCTAATGGATATCCAATTCAGCAGTGACAAAATTCCAAGCTTTTTTGATTGCAAAAACGATCTTATGTGCGATATCATGTATGCATACACTCTTACATATATGGCTTCATATATAAAATCTTATATTTATATATGGATCCACATATGAAGAGCTTCATTATTAAATTTTCATATATGAGCTCATATGTTATAATACATTTCATATATTAGTCCATATATTAGTTCATATATAATAGTTTGGCGATGTATAATCCCATATATTTCCATACATGAACTCATACATATTCATATACAGTTATATACATTCATATATTAAAAATATATTGACCATATATAATTTTTTTAGCTGGGTACGAAATTTTTTTGTATTTGTTTTTACATAAAACTGAACCGATTTGAGGGATGAGAGTAGCAGAAATCAAAAAAAAAATCCCCATACAATTAACGGTCAATCTAATGTACATACATGACGTTTGTATATTCGCCCATGCGTAGAAAGAAGCACTTGCATGAAAAAATTTTCAGTCACGAACTATTTTCTTACTTACTCCTTCCAAAACCTGCAATAATTTTAACAAATATATTTCCAGCAGTGTTGCTTAGCATTTGTTTTAGAACATTTCGCTGTAGTAAAACATTTGAAAAATTCCTCATATCTTTAAAGTGCTTGTAAGAGGTCTTGTGCAGGTCTTTAGTGTGACATTGTCGCTCAGATAGTCATGAACGAAGATTTTCTTTGAATTGTCAATTAGAAAACCTAAACGGCAGGCGACATGTCGTACCTTAATCGACGAAGACAATATCGTCTGCGACAATTTGGTCAAGTGGGGTAAGGTATAGGAGAAAGCAGAAGGTTATGCTCACCATGTATAATTATCAAGGAAACCTCAAATATGCAATTGCTGTTTTTTCTTGTGTGACGTATTAATGTGGAGATAAGATATTTATCCGTTTCAGAACTTTTTATGAATTTTGGCATTGATTTTTTAGTGCATATTTTAGCTTATTTTACACTTTAAAGCATGTTTTTGCATACTACCGTCTAACACGCTTATTTTTAGCATTTTTTTAGATTTTTGGAGCATATTTGACGTTTTTAAGCCATATTTTGATATTTTGTAAAAAATAAAGCAATCTGAGTCCGATCACAGGGTAGATGTGTAAACATATAGTAATGAATTTTATTTTTTAATATTGGCTTATGGTAACTTAAATAAGATGTATACATTTTTGACTCTACTGTATTTAAAAATCTATAGAAAACTGCATCTATAGGAGTGGAATTATTAGTTGTGGGGGTTTGTGGAGCTCATTGCTCATATGCAAGTGGAAAACGTCAAATAAAAATTTTGATAAAGCTTGCAACTGTGGGTTTGCAAAATTTGTATTAAAATCTCCAGCCATAATAATTGGCATGTGATGGAGAATTGTTACCCAATTGTCGTGCACCAGCTTCAGTGTAAGGCAATAGAACTTAATTAAGATATGTTATAATATAATAATAGAAATTCTTTACAAAGACAGCTATATATCTTTTGAACAAATATTTGACATTTAAAACGCTCTTTTATTTAAAATCTGAGATTTATTTTATATTTTTCAACTTTTTAAAAAAATTTTCCCCACTGGCAACACTACTACACTTCACAAGCAATTGCTCCTGAAGGTATGCTTTAAAATTTGTTTGAGTTTCTCTGTACTTCTTGTTCGTATGATTACACTAATACACTCATATATAGCTCACACCGATTTGATAACACTTTACCATCTTACTCAAAATTTGTGATTGTATTGTGAAAAAGATGTTTACCCTCTGGCGTATAGATGTTTACACATCAGAAATTTTTAATTTTAATATGCTTTAACAATTTTTTATTATCCGTAGAAGCTGAAAGAAAATTTTCAATATGTATAAAAGTAAATTTAGTGAGTATTTATCCAATATGCAATTCCAAATTTTTAATTCGAATATACATATTTTAAAATTGTGAGGTTAAAGTTAAGTTTTAACAGCCTTATTTATAAAAATTAAAAAGGCTTTGTAAAGGCTTTTTAAGAAAAATTTTTTATGAAAATTTGTTTTAAAAAATCTTTATAAAGACTTTTTAAGTTTTATAAATAAGGCCGTAAATAAATAAATTTATATTATTTTTAAGAAAATATTTTGAAATTTTTAAAGTATATTTTCAAGTTTTTAGTGCATATTGAATGCCCATAAAAAAACACTTTCATTAGAACATATTTGTGGTTTCCCTAATATATATTGATTCCAGAATTCATTATTGTTAATGTATTATTCTATAATTAATTTTTTAATGAATTATATAATTGCATTATATTACTTATGCATTCTTAATTAACTAATTATTAATTAATTGATAGAATCAATATGTTGCTCTTTTGCATTTTGCTAAAAAAAAAACTCCTCCAAGTTAGACATCGTCTACCTTTGTATGGGAAAAGATTCAGCAACCCCAGACCACGATGCTGCCACTATTCCCCCTCGTCTTCCGAAACCGAAGACGAAACGATAAAAAAGTAAGCTTTTTTTATTAGTCCTTTTGTTGTAAAGTCTTTTTTTTATTATTTACATAAATTTTGATTTCTTTTTATAAAATTAAACCCATTATTTATTTACTCTCTCTATTCACTAACATTTTTTGTTTTTCCTTTTAATTTTTTTTATAAATATTATTGGCCTGTGGTTTCTGGTATATAAAAAAATTTTTGTTTTAATACAATTTGCCACAAAATCAACAGAAAATGTACATCCTAAAAATATGCTAAGTTGCATTATAATGTCCTGTTTTATTTATTAAATTTTTTTCTCCTTATATTTATACACTTCACATGAGCAAAGACAAATATTTGGTTGAAAGTTTTTTTGTGTGCTAAGCATACGACCGCAAATAACAATTACAACAACAACATGCTGTGGTCAATAGAGTGATACAATATAGAGAGATGTGGTATGTATGTATATATGTATGTCCTGCAAGCTTTCATTTATTTTTATAAGGATTTGTGTGTGAGAGCTGAAGAAAGACGTGTCAAAAATTAAATGGGTAAAATTTGCAAGGGATTTTTTTTATATATTTAAGAGACAGAAAAAACTCAAGACTTCTTTTTATCTGAAGCAAAAATGAATATAACAAAAAAATAACCAGGACTTCAGGTAACAAAGAGTACTACGTCTGATTAATTTTTCATTAAAGCTTAAATTTTATTTTGCTTTTAACTTTTTTTTTGTTTGAATTCAAGCAAAATTGTATTCAGAAAAAATCATTTTGGTTTACAAAAGGTTTACAGAACAAATTTTGTGTGGAAATTTGTTTATTAAACGTTTCGTAAAGCTAAATAATTTTTTTCTGATTAAGGCCTTTAATATTTAAAGCTTTCACTTTTTCTGATTGCATATATTTTTTGTTGTGATTCTTCCCTTCAATTCCTTTTTAATTTTATTATTTTTTCTTTCTCCTTATTACCCCAATTGATGAGATATATTTTGTATTGCAAATAAAGTTTTTTCTTTCAATCCCTTTCATAAATATGCCAAAACTGATGGGGTGTCCATAAAAATAAATTTATTTTGTCTGGTTCACTGTAGAGAAAAGAATAATATAAAAGTTTATCTCTGGATTACTACAATGTGATTTTCAAATAAATTTCAAATAAATATTATATAAAAAAAATTAAATTCTTAAGAAGAACTTGCATACTTTAAGGAAAATAAGAGAAATTTATTGCATTAAAAAAACTTATAGTATTTAGGAGATTAAAAAAATAACAAAATGTAGTTTTTTTGATAAAAGTCTTTTCTAAATTAATCTTCATTTTTAAAACTAAAAAGCCTTAAGCTTAAGGTTAGGCAAGTTGAAAATAAAACATATAAATACAGCAGTTAATTAAACACATTCAAAATCAATCGAAAAAAACTTGAAAACAAATATTTTTCCAATCCAGTAATTAATTTTCAGCTGGTCGCTTAAATAATAAATTATTTGTGAATATAAATAAACATAAGAATTGCCCATTATTCAATTCGAACATAATCTTCAAATAACAAATCTAGAATAATAACAACCGAATAAAAATTTAAAATTATTGAATCGATTTCGAAAATCAGCAAAGTAAAAAATGTATTTGCAGACTTAATTTTTCACCCTTTAAAAGACTCAAATATTTTCAATTAATTGTAAAAAAAATCAAATTAATCGATTGTATTTGAATTCAGCTATTAATCTATTAAATTTAAAGTAAAATATACTTAGCATAAAAAAACAATATTTAATATAATGAAAAAAATATAATAAAAATAAAAATCTAAAAAATTTTATTGAATTATTTGAGTATATACATAAATATTAATACCTATTCGATTACTCGTACAAATAAAAAATAATATTTTTTCCAAATTTAGACAAACATTTGTAACAATTGCATATGATTCAACTTTAAAATACTAAAATAATAAAATTAATTTATAAAAATTATAATTAATCAATTAATCGATTTAATTTGAATTATCATATTCTTACCTTAAAAAAATACTATATTCAATAAAATGTTAAAAAATAAAAAAAAAACTCAAAAAAATTTTATTCGAATAATTTTCTTGAATCATTCGAGTATATACACATATGTTAATACATACCCGATTATTCGTAAATATAAAGAATAATAGTTTTTCCAACTTTTGATAAACATTTGTAACAGTTGCATATGATTCAACTTTAAAATACTAAAATATTAAAATTAATTTAAAAAAATTTAAATTAATCGATTAATCGATTTAATATGAATTATCATATTCTTAACTAAAAGAAACACCATATGCAATAGATTATTAAAAAAATAAAATAAAATCTAAAAAAATTTAATTCGAATAATTTTATTTAATTATTCGAGTATATACATACATACATATATATTAAAACATATTCGATTATTCGTACATATAAAGAATAAAATTTCTTCCAAATTTATATCAACATAAAAAATATCATTCAACCACGTAACGTTCGATTAAAAATCCTAAATTAATTTTTATTCGAGTAACCGAATAAAAATTTAAAATTATTTTAATCGATTTGGCAAATTATTTCAGTACAAAATTTATGGACAGACCTTATTTTTCTTCTTGAAAAAATTAAAATATTTTATATTAAATAATTTAAGAAATTTATTATTCGACATATTGTCATAATTATATTTTAATTTGAAATTTATTTGCTGGTGGTTTAGCTTGGTCTATATACGTATTTCATTGGCGCTTGAACCAAATCATCAGTAGACTTCAACCACAAATTTTTAACAGTCACAAACCTCTTACTTTATGCACAATGAAATACGTATATAGACCAAGCTAAACCACCAGCAAATAAATTTCAAATTAAAATATAATTATGACAATATGTCGAATAATAAATTTCTCAAATGTTAAATTTTAGATTTTATTTTTCATTTTGCCTTGTTATTACTTTCATTGTTATCCAATGGATTTCTAATTGTATGAAGGTGTAGAAAAATAAAATAGATTCATATCGAATATAAATTATTTGCTGGGTTTTGTATGAGTTTCAAAGCCTACTAAGCTTATTTTGTCTTTGTGATTTTCAAAAATATTAATATTCTATGAATTCTCATATAGTTTTTGAAAGTCTGTGCATAAAGTAAGAGGTTTGTGACTGTTCAAAATTTGTGGTTGAAGTCTACTGATGATTTGGTTCAAGCGCCAATGAAATACGTATATAGACCAAGCTAAACCACCAGCAAATACATTTCAAATTAAAATATATTAAATAATTTAATAAAATTTAAATTAATCGATTAATCTATTATATTTTAATAATGTCGTTTTTTGTTAGTAATAAATCAAATATGTAACTAAATAAAACACAATATTCAATATTATACATAAGAAAATCTGAAAATTTTTTATTCGAATATTTTTATTGAATTATTTCAGTATATATATTATATATATTATATATTTACATATATTCGATTATTCGTACAAATAAAGAATAATAGTTTTTTCTAATTTCGATTAACTTAAGACTTGCCTGTCATCCAACTTACGTAATGTTCGATTAAAAATTCTACAATAATTTTTATTCGAGTACCCGAATAAAAATGTAAAGTTATTGAACAGACTTTATTTTTCTCCTTAAAAAGATTAAAATATTTTATATTACATAATTTAAAAAATTTAAATTAATCGATTAATGGATTAAATTTGAATTATGTTATTTTTTGCAAGCAATAAATCAAATATTTTATTTATATCAAAAAGATCTGAAAAATGTGTATTCGAATAATTTTATTTAATTATTAGAGTACATACATATGTATATATTAATGCATATTCGATTATTCGTACAAATAAAGAATTTCACATTATTCAACCTTCATTATACATGTTCAAATAAAAGCTCCAAAATAATTTTTATTCGAATAACCGAATAAAAATTCAGAACTGTTGAATTGATTTTTAAAATTAGTAAAGTTAAACAGTCCATTGTCCATTGAAAAATTGGTCATAATTAATTTGTTCTCCCTTGAAAAAATTAAAATATTTTATATTATATAATTTAAAAAAATTAAAATTAATCGATTAAATTTGAGTTAATCTATTTTTTTGTTAGAATTAAAACACAAGATTCAATATTGTATTTAAAAAATAAAAAAAATAAAAAAATTATTCGAATAATATTATTGGATTATTCGAGTACATATACATATAAATACATATTCGATTATTCTTACAAATAAAGAATAAATTTTTTTTTAAATTTAATAAACGTAACAATTAAAGAAAGAAAGATCTGATAGAACATTTGGGTAGTTGCAAATCGTTAAGATAAAAATTACAAAATATGTTTAAAAGCATATTCGATGCTTTTACTTTTTTTTAACAGAATTTTAAAAGAAAACCCAGTAAAAAAAGAGACTCCAAAAAAGTCATGAAAATGTAGAGTCTGCGATGCGGAAGTAGTGAAAATTTCGATCCGATCTAATGATTTTTACATAGGGTTGTCATTGCAAGAAGTTCTCTTTTTCGATTTTCATCTAGGAAAAATAGTAAATAGTTACCTGTTTTAACAATCCGTTTCTTTTTATACGCATTTAAGCCCGAAACAGTGTTTTCATGTAAATTGAAGCAAATAACTTTTAAATTTTAGACTTAAATTAGTTCATAAATTTAAAAAAATTATTTTTTTTTAATTCTGGTGAGTATTTTCTAACACTATGGAGGAGTTACAAGGTTTTGTATGACTAAAATAAGCTTCTACATGGTTTTTTGCTCACTATCGGCAAATTAAAAATATCAATTTTTTGGAAGCAATGAAAATGTAGTTCCACTAGAATGACTTCCATTTTTTTTACTGTGAAATATTTGTGTGTGCTTGGTTGTTGTTGTTGTGTGTATAAATCAAACTAAAGTGAATACAAAAATAACGAACTCATTATCCGTCATTAAAAGTTACAACAGCCAAGCGTATGATTATTATTTTTCCCTACATTTATATATATATATATATTTTATATTAAAAAAAACACTTGTACGCTTTTACTGTGTAAAGGAAAATAAAAATAAAAATACTTTATTCTAGCTACACTTAACACAAACGAATGTTAGCAAAGTGACAAAAACTAGGAAAAACTACAGCTGTAGTAAACTTACTCAAATAACAATGAAGAGCTCTGCTCGGAAAGAGAAAAAATGTTATGGAAATGAAGATAATAATTTGCAGCAAATATACGAGTATCTGCTGTTTTTTATTTCCATTTTTCTTTATTTCTTTTCCCATTTGTACCATAATTTGCTTTTTAAGAAAAAAAATCCCTATAATTTTATTCTTATTGCGGGAATTATTGACTAGATTTGTAATTGTAGTGAAAAAATTGTTTTTTTTTTTTAATTTTAAAAATAGATAAGTGTAGCAAATAAGATCCATCATAATCATGCAGTTCATAAAAATAGAAATGTAGAGAAATAGTTGTTGCTTATGCGATACAATTAACCGGTAGAAGAAAATTTCTTGTATTATATAATTTGTAAAACTAATGTATGACTGTAGTGGTCGCTTAAAATCGAATTATGTGAGTATAAAAATCTTTCCATTGCGATATCGTGCGCAGCCACATCTATCGAATGGGCTATTTTTAGGGTTCCGTACACCAAAGGTGAAAAGAAACCCTATTGTTTTCGCTATGCTGTCCGTCTGTACGTCACAGGCTATTTCCTCGGGAACCGTAAGAGCTACGGACCTGAATCTTGGAAACCGTAAGAGGCAAAACTTTGAAATTTCCAAAAACGGTAAAACTACAAAATCTCAAAATTATAAAATCGCCTATCCGAAAAAAATCGCAAAAAATTTAAAAAAAAATTGCCAAAACGAAAAAATCGCCAAAATGAAAAAAAACGCCAAAATGAATAAAATGGCCAAAAAAATAAAAAAAATTGCCAAAACTCGAAGAAGGCGCCACAACTAAAAAAATCGCTTACATGAAAAAATCGCCAAAATTAAAAAAAAAAATCGCCAAAATTAAAACACGCCAAAAACTAAACAAATCGCCAAAACGAGAAAAAAATGTGCCAAAACTAAAAAAATCGCCAAAACGAAAAAAATTGCTAAAATGAATAAAAACGCCAAAAACCGAAAAAAATGCCAAAACGCGAAAAAGGCGCCAAAACTAAAAAAAACATCGCCTATATGGAAAAAATCGCCAAAATTAAAAAACGCCAAAAACCAAAAAAAAAATGCAAAACCGAGAAAAAAGTGCCAAGACCTAAAAAAATGCCTAAGCCGAAAAAACTCGAAAACCGTCAAAATTAAAAAAATCGCAAAAATTAAAAAAAATCTTCAAAATTAAAAAACGCCCAAAAACCCAAAAAAAATTGCCAAAACGAAAAAAAGTGCCAAAACTAAAAAAGGGCCAAAACTTAAAAAAAATTGCCAAAACCGAAAGAACCCGAAAATCGTCGAATCGAAAAAAATCCAAAAAAAACGCCGAAACTATATTTTATACAGGCTAAAGTACGTATTGACTTACATATTTAGTGTCCTGCACTTCACTGAATTTATTTTATTAAGTCTCTTTTGCCAAATTACCAGGGATAGGGACAAAGCGTTACACAATGCGTTCACTTTACAACTTAATATTATGTTGGCTGTACTTGTAATTAACAGTCTTCCACAAAATTTGGCTTTTGTAAGTACAGTCGAATATTGTCAACAGTGGGCGAATATTGTCAACAGTGGGCGCGACCACGCCCCTAAAATTTTATACTGACACTAAAAAGCTAAAAATAACTCTAACAAAAACTGTAATTGTCTTAAAAGTCAGCACTGAAAAGCTCAAACGAAACATTCATTGCTTGTTAGCAAATTCTAACACTTATTCATGTGAAGGGCATTCCATGCCGAATCGGACGGTTTGAAATTTTTTTTATATATATTTCACCAAATTTGTGATATTTGTTCTTCTTGGTAAATTTGGGGATTTTTTTCATTACTTGTTCAAAAGATATTAAATTTTTAAACAATCACTTTTTTCTAGATTTTTTCGTTCATTTTTTCAAATTGGATTTTTTGGAAAAAAATATTCCATGTATATATTATAACAAATCAGTAGCTGAAAACATTTATAAAAAATATTATATATAAAAATTTAAATTATAAATAATAAAATAATTGTGCACAAAAAACGACTTCAATTCAAAAATCTGATAGAACATTTTCGAAAAAATTTTATGGGACTAAACAAAACCAAAAAAAATCTGAAAATCTGTTGCTTAGAAATACAAAATTAAATTTTAATGCGCGTATATCCGCCTATTTTTTTTGTAATATAAGACTGTGTTTTTTCAGGGCTCAGGTTGTGTTAAGTTTTACAAAAATCGGTAAAGTCGAAACATTTAAAATAAAATGTTTAATTTTAATGGGTGTATTTCGCCCGATTTTTTAAATGTGCAAAGGTGTGTGGTAAGTTTTGTAAAAATCGATTAAGTAGAATCACGTTAAATACAACAATAAATTTTAATAGGCGTAGCCCCCCCCCCCAAACTTTTTTTCCATGATATAAATATAGGAGGTAATTCCATTCTCTCATTTTATTTATTTGAATTTAAATTTTTTCAACGCTTTTAGCGATTCTCCTTGAAGTCAGTTAAATTTTCATTTATGTCTAAATTTATACTTTAAAATTTGTAAATAACCTTCCATATGATTTTTTTATTTATTTTGTGGAACGAAGTTTCTTATTTACATCACAGCTTAGAATAGTGATAGGATGGGAAAGGGGTGAGGCAGGGGAGGCGGGGAGATGGTAACAAAATCGTTACCCAAACATATAACAAAATTATGAAACAAACAAAAAATATTTACATGTAAACAGTATAGTTCGGCTATAACGAACGCTAATTAAAACAAATTGCCCTGCATTTTCAACAGTCTTGCATTAATATTTCATGCAAATTAGCATGATTTGTGTTAAATTATTTAATTTATTAAATTTATTGCTGATTTTGAAACTTTCCAAATCAACGTTTCACACATCGCTCATATTACTTCTAAATTTTTAGCAAAAAGACAAAGAAATAGTTTAATATTTTAAGTTATTTTATATTTGATTAAGTATCAGTGTATGTGCGTGTGCTTGTGCGTTGCTTTTTGCTGCAAATGATGGATTGATACATTTCAACTAAAAGCTTTTCACCATGAACAAAGAAAAATAGCTTGATAACATGCTTATGACTTTATCATTTGGGAAACATGCATGCACATTGCATCTCAGCAGCATTTTCGAAAATTAATGTTCTCGGGTGAAATTCAACAAAGAGAGATAGATGTGTTATAATTTTTTTTAAGACATCAGACTCGAGTAACAAAATTCATCACACAGCTTATCAGCACTTAACAAGATGTTAACTAATGCCAGCTAACAGAAAGGCACTGCGCAATGGGTGCTGGTAGGAATATAAACATTACACTGCAAATTTAAACCTTTTCTCTAAAATAAAATGCAAGCAAGCCAACAACTGAATTAATAGACAAGTAACTAAATTTCTTAATCTAATGTGTGAAGTTATGGTTTGTTTCATGATATGAAATAATGGCCTGGCTTATACTTGTCATCTGTCAAGGAGTTCCAGCTCGAGTCATGACATTTGTTAAAATGGCAGGCTATTTAAAGAAAAATATCCTTTATATTCCTCCCCTAAAAGTATACTCTAAATATTTTAAAGTTTTGCTTAACGAAAATATTTTCTAAATATTCCCACAATTCTTATGTTTAAAAATAGATTTGCTGGTGGCAAATGTGTACATTTAAGCTTTTCGTTTTGCAAAAATAAAAGTAAATAAATAGAAAACCAAATATGTATTCATTTTCATTTTCAAACGAATTTGATGTCTACGATACACTTGATTATTCAATACACAACGTTTTATTATAGAGTGGAATAATGATTTTATTTGTTGCATAAAATACTCACGTACAAAATGATAATCTTTTAAAGATAAACTGACACTTGCTGTCAGTCTTTCTTTGCCTTTACAAGCATTTACATATATAGAGGAAAACACTCATTCTCACGCAAATATTTACACGACTGAAGCTATAGTTTGACACTCACATGCAGGAAGTCACACAGAAACCAGCTCATGCGGTAGTTTACACATCAGAGATCTGCATGATTACGAATCAAACGGCATAATTTTACATTTTCTAAAATGAATATTGAGCTAAGCACTAAACATTAAAAAAAATTAAATATACTATATCATGATTCGTATCAATGAAACTTTTGTTCATAAATGCATGCCACTGCTTGCTAGACTAATTTTACTAGTATTTTATAAATTATTTTAATACGCGAAAAAAAATATTAATTAATTAGCAAGTTTTATTAACTTAATACTTTATCTAGTCAACATGTTTTTTGTGAGTTATTTGATTAATATACAAAACAATCCAGCAAATAGTAAGAATTTTTTATTTATTTTTACTAACAACACTTCAAATAAATTCAGTAAAGTGCGACTTTGACCCGCGCACGAAGGGTTCCGTACGGACACTAGATATGTAATTCAATACGAACTTTAGCCTACATAAAATATAGTTTTGGAATTTTTTTCCGTTTTTGGGTTTTTTCGGTTTTAAGCGTTTTTTTAGTTTTGGGGTTTTTTGCGATTATTAACGTTTTTTAGTTTTGGCACTTTTTTTCTCGTTTTGGCGATTTTTGTTTTTGGTTTTTGAGGTTTTTTTAGTTTTGGCGATTTTTTTGCGATTTTTTCGGTTTTTGGCGTTTTTTTTTCATTTTGAAAATTTTTTAGTTTTGAGACTTTTTGTTCGTTTTGGCGATTTTTTTCAGTTATTGGATTTTTTTTTATTTTGGCGATTTTTTCACTTAGGCGATTTTTTTAGTTTGTCGATTTGATTTTTTCTGTTTTTGGCGTTTTTTCATGTTGGCAACTTTTTTTTGCATATAATCGCTTTTTTAGTTTTATAACTTTTTTTCTCATTATGGAGATTTTTTCAGTTTTTTTTTGGCGTTTTTTCTATTTGGCGATTTTTTAATTTTGGGGATTTTTTTTCATGTAAACAATTACTTTGGTTTTGGCACATTTTTCGCGTTTTCGCAATTTTTTTTGGTTTTTGAAATTTTTTTTTTCATTTTGGCGATTTTTTTCAATTAGGCGATTTTTTCGATTTTGGCGATTTTTTTTAGTGTTAGAAATTTTTTTTTTTTAATTTTTGCGATTTTTTTCATTTTGGCGGTTCGTAGCTCTTACGGTTCCTGAGAAAATAGCGTCACACTGACAGCGTAGCGAAAACAAAAAAAAGAGTGAGTTAATGACAGCAAGCAATATCATTAATACATACTAGAGGTGAGCACAAAATGTTTGTTTGTTTGTCATGGTATATAGTATTGAATTGTTCTCTGATTTTAATGCTCTTGATTTTATGAGAACACTGAAACTAGTATTTTCTTTTAGCAAAAGTATGCAACAGCATTTCTTTATCTGCCAAGCAAGGGCATTAGTTATTGTAGTGTCGAAGCATATTTCACTAGTGCACACCAAATGACAATTGTTAAATGAACACACTAGTGTAAAAATATGTATATATATGTACAAATGCAAAAACAAACAACGTATATTATTTGAGCGTTTTAGTTCGTATGCAATACAGTTCTACCTTTTACAATGCATATAATTTTAAAAAGTTTTATTATCACTTTATATTTTATAAAATTTTGAGTTTGTGAAATGAAGTATATTGTGCACTATGAAGTGTAAAATAAAATATATTGTACACTTGGCACAACTGTCCATTTAACCCTTTTAGACAATGGGTGTTTGTGTGTTTTTTGTTTCATTGTTCTCTATCTTTGCTTTACATACAATTACGATCACCACTGTTGTGCACTTTTTTATGGCTTGTGCTCACTTCTATTACACACTGATGTAAAGGAACAAAACAAAAACATTGTAAAAGTGAGTGGAAAGCGAAAGTGTATCAACTCATATAGTTCTCTGTTACACAGGCACAATTCTAAAGAAATAATAACGTGACTGAAGTTGTTTTTTATTTTTTCTTCTTCTTCTTCTAACAGCTTTAGAATATTATAGTTATACTGCAAAATGCTTTAAAAAGGATTAAATAAAAGAATGTTAAGATTAAAATGTGTATTGCAAGGTTCTGTTGTTGTTTTATTTTAACAAATTAAATTGTTCATTGGTACCTAATTTGGCAGTTGTGATTGATGGAGGACTGACTCCAGAAATTTGGACAAACTTAAAATAAATTTTCTTTATATTAAAAAAGATCCCAGCAAAAAATTACACATTGCCATCAGAACTGCTTGCCATATAATGACTTACTTTTCTGATTACCAAATTTCATTACTCGCTTACAAATCACATCACCTAAAATTTAAAAAAATTACGTAAAGTGGCTAAATAACGAGAATGACTTTTTTAGATTAAATAGATTACGTGAACAAGTTGCCAAATTAAAAAAAATAAAACTTCCCAAGAATCGATTATTTTAGTCTCATGCCTTGTTAAAATCATTAAGTTGGTAATCCAGTAGGAAAGTGCTTCCACCTGATAATTGTGCTGAGTCCTGATAATTGCAAAAATTGTGATTAAAAAATGAACATTTTATAAATTATAATTCCGATGAATTTCTGGTGCTTGCCTTAAATAAGGTAAAGGGTGTTCGAATTTTAAAAACTGTGGCAATAATTAAAATAAAAATATACTTTACAGCAACAAACCAAAAAAAAGTTTGTATTGAGTAGAACAAAAATAAGCAAATTAACTACATAATATGTGCATAATTAGTAAATAATAAACCACAATGGCAAGACTGTTAAAATGGAGCTTTCACTACAAACAAAGCTTTCAGCAAATTGAAATACGATTAATCAAAGCAATTCACATCTTCGAATGAAGTAAAAATTATAACGCCATTCAAAATAAGGGGGAGTATTTCTAAGCGAATAATCTTTTAATTTTAATCGATTATTTGATAAAATTAACAATAAAATAAAACTTGACAAAAATTATGTTTAAGTTTAAGCCTGTGAAAATTTTTAATCGAATAATCGGATAAATATTTAAATGTTATAACAATTTTCGAATGAAAAATTTTAATTTTTAAATTTTATTCGACTATTCGAAAAAATTAAGAATACTATGGTTGTTCGAGGTCTTATTAAAACATTATAGTAATAATTTAATCGGGTTCAAAACATTAAAAAAAATTTAACTAACAAATAATTTATACATTTTAATCGATTATTAGTAAAAAATTTTGAATTAAAAAATATTTAAGGTTTCAGTTGAAGACTATGGTAGACAGGCAATTATTCAAGCTGAAAGGTATTCCAACAAAAAATTTAATCGATTAAATTTTATTTTTTTTTAATATTTCTAATAAAAAAATTGACTCTTTTTTTCACACGCTAGTGTAATATTTTATTCAAGTCTAAACTAAAAACAATAAAAAAAAATTATTTAAACCAAGGAAACATTTCTAAATTTTATTCGATTATTTTCGATGTTGGTCGACTCAACTTGGAAAAGTTTTTATTCGAATAATTTAAAAAATTTAATTTTTTTTAATTTTTCCAATGAAAAAATCGCTAATTTGGTTTAAACACTAGACGTTCTAAGTATTTCATTTAATATCTAAAATATTAAAAAAAAAACTTTTTTTCTATATTATTTAAATGATCGAATTATTTCAAAATTATATTCGATTATTTGAATAAATTTTTAATTAAAAAATATTTTATGGTTTAATTGAACACAATTGTTAATAATAAATCAGGCTTGAAGGGCTTTCAAACATAATTTAAAAATTTTGTATTCGAATAATCGAATAAATTTAATTAATTTAATATTAATTTAGTATTTTTCTCCCAAGTATTCGAATCAAATTAAATTCAACCACAAAAATAAAATAAAATTTATATTATAATATCTTTTATTTTAACAAACCAATAATTTTTGAATTTTCGTATGGATTATTAGAACAAATTATGATTTGAAAAATATTTTGTGGTTCACTTGAACACTATAGTTAACAATTAATCTGACTGAAAGTGCTTCGAGCCAAGGTTAGAATTTTTTTATTCGAATAATCGAATAAATTTAATTTGCAAAAATGTGCCTGTCTGAATTATACACCAAAGAAATATTTAATTCCGGTGTAAAATAAAATGTTTAAACAAACGAATAATTTTTTAAATTTTACTCCATTAATCGTACGTGTCATAATAATTTTTTCTTGCTTAAAATTGTTGTAATAAAAGCCTGAAACTTTTTATTTATTATATTATTTTACACCAGAGAAATATTTACTTCCAGTCTAAAATAAAATTTTTGAACAAACGAATAAGTTTTAAGTTCTATTCGATTATTCGTACTCGTACATGTCATTGTAATTTATCTTGAAATTCTTCTTGAAGGCTTGAAAATTTTTATTCGATTAATGAAATAAATATTAAAATGTTTTTATGAAAAAAATTGGCCTGCCTTGTTTAAATAATTAAGTAATATTTTATTCAGGTTTAAAAAAAGTCAACAACAAGGGATCCAAAAATAAAATGTTTAACTAAGCAAATAATTTTGAATTTTTATTCGATTATTCATAAATGTCATGAATAAAAAATGTTCTAAATCTTCCAGCTTGTGCTGGAAATTATTTGAATGGAAACCTAAAAATTTTTTTGTTCGAATCACCGAATAATTTTTTTTCAATTATTCGTACAAGACCTAAATAAAAAATTTCTTGAGACCATAAAATTTACACCATCAAGCTGCAGTATTGTGAACCATTCAAGTGGAAAATTATATGAATCAATGTTGGAATAAAATTTTACGAGAGTAATCGAATAAATTTTAAAACTTTTGCCGCCTCCTTAAATTATCAAAGTGTGCTAGGACTGCGGGTGATTCTAAAATAAAAAATTTACCAAAAAAAATTTTTTTCGAGTAATCGAATAAACTTCTAAGTTTTACTTGCTTATATGCCAAAAATAATCAAAAAAATACAAATAAAATGGTTTACAGTAGTTTAAAAAAATATGTAAAAATATTATTTAACCCAACGAATAATTTCAAAAGTTTCTAATATTTTTATTTTATGTTTTAATTGAACACGTGTTGAAACTCTTTTATTCGAATAATCGAATCAAATTAAAGTTTTGCTAAATTTTTCACATTAAAAAAATTTAATTAAAAAAATGTTCGACCAACCGATTAAAGTTCTAAGTTTTACTCGATTAATCGCAACAAGAATAAATAAAACAAATACGATTAAAAAGCGAATAGTAATAACAAGTGTATGAGGGTGCTATTCTATTTATGACGTTTTCTTTTCTCGGAAAAAATGTTACATTTATTGCACTTAAAATTCGTAGTAATTTGCACTTTTTCTTAGAAAAGAAAACAGGACTTCAGAAAGCCATTTTGAAATTTTTGCACCCAACATCAAATGACACAATTTTGCTTGTGTTTTTTTTTCTTCTAAATATATTTCCTAAAATATTTTTGATTTGTGCAATATTAATGGTAAATTTCTTGTAAATAATTAATTCGTAATAAATTATTTCGATCCCTCTTATTTACTTTCATGCACTTAAGTCGGATTATTTACTGCTTGATTAAATAAAATTGCAATTAAAACTTGAAGAAAAACCACCATATATACGAGTAAATAAATATAAAAAAATATGGATTTGCCACAAATTGTGCATGATGTGTATTTGTGTGAAAGAAAAGTAAGAAATTAATCATGTAAGAAATAAGAAGAAACAGTTTCTGTCAGAACGAATGAATGATTCATTAGCAAAACTGCAAATGATTTTTTTTTAATTTAAAATAACATTTAAAAATCCGAAGAGTATAAAGAACAAAAACTTTCACATGTGGCAGAAAAGACCAAAAGGATATACGAGTACATATCGTGCCATAACCGACAAAAAAGCTTACACGACATATTTTTAGAACTTAGTTTTTGATGTGTAAACATCTATACGCCAGAGGGTAAAAATCTTTTTCACAATACAATCACAAATTTTATGTAAGATGGTAAAGCGTTATCAAATCGGTGTGAGCTATATATGAGTGTATTGGTGTAATCATACGAACAAGAAGTTCAAAGAAACTCAACCGAATTATAAAGCATAACTTCAGGAGCATTTTAATAAAAATTGCTTGTGAAGTCTAATAGTGTTGCCAGTGGGGATAATTTTGCTAAAAAGTTGAAAAATATAAAATAAATCTAAACTTTTAAATAAAAGAGCGTTTTAAATGTCAAATATTTGTTTAAAAGATATATAGCAGTTTTTATAAAGAATTTATAATATCATATTATAACATATCTTCATTACGTACTGTTGCCTTACACTGAAGCTGTTGCACGACAATTGGGTAACAATTCGCCATCTCGTGCCAATTATTATGGGTGGAGATTTTAATACAAATTTTGCAAACTAACAGTCGCAAGCTTTATCAAAATTTTTATTTGACGTTTTCCACTTGCATACATATAAGCAAGTCTCCACAAACTCCCACAATTAATAATTTTACTCCTATAGATGCAGTTTTCCATAGAGTTTTAAATACAGTAGAGTCAAAAATTTATATATCTTATTTTAGTTACCATAAGCCAATATTAAAAATAAAATATTCATTACTAGATGTTTTCACATCTCCCCTGTGATCGGAGTCACATTGTTTTTTTTTTACCGAAATCAGTTATTTGAATTCAAATTAATAAATAATTTGAAATATTCTAAAAAATTAGAAGCCATAAAATTCTATTATCGGTTTCTGAATTTAACGCAGCCCAAAATTTATTTTAACAATAATAAGTATAACGAAAATTTATCGGCTTTGCTATACAGTAACATATTTTAACAATATTCGCTCAAATATTCACCAACACCACCATCTTGCTTAAACCACATCTCACCCTTGTTCATAATTTTCAACCGAAGGCCATAATGAATCTTAAGATGAGCCCACTGCTGATAAAACTGTGGAATCGACAAATTCGCACTATCCGCCACTCTTGCATCAGCAGAAGCGATATTTTCGGCAGTGCGCATCACACATCTGTAGCACATCTGTAGCGCTTCCTGTCTCTTTAAATTTCTTTACAATCTTGCACAGTAGAACCATTATGACGACCATTATCACCCCATAATCTTCGAAAAGTGGCCACGTTTTTTTTAATGACTTCTTGTTTGTATATACAGTTTAAGGCTTGCTTGCAATCTTAATAACCAATATCTTTGAATCAAATACAGAATTTTGTTCACTTCATTTTCCATATTCACAACTATTTCAAAAACCTGAAGTATTTTTTGGAATATTTGTTTTTTTGTACGTTATCCATAGTAAAGGGTGAAATGTAAGAAGTTTCTGTATTCTCGAAAATATGCTTGTTTGGTTTTGAAGGCTCAAAGGACCATAAAGCATAAAGCAGCTCGAAGGACCAATAATTATTAATTAGTATGTCCCGCTTCGAAGCATTTATTTTTAAATATTTATTTCAGCGTTTTGAGTTTGTTATAAAATTATATATGATTTGTCAGTATATATTTTCTAAGTTGCGTGGTAATATCGATCTTAAGCGACAAAAAAAAATTTTCCAGGAGAAGTTTTTTTTTTAATATTCAAATATGTTTTTGTACGTAAATTGTCGCTTACGATAAAATTTTACAGGCCGTAAATTTAATCAAAAATTTTGTCGTTTTGATAATTCTAAACTATGGGTAGGCGCATAAAATTTTAATGTCAATAAAAAACTATCTTTTCGATAACATGTCGCCAACGATAAAATCGAAAATAAGGCAAAAGTAAATGTTAATGGGCCACGCCCACTTTTACAGTTGCAACAACGTGCCAGCTTTAGAGCTTAAATTTGATTAGCAGAAATACTTGAAGTATAATAAATACTAAATTTTAATGGGCGTGGAACATCCCACTATTTTTGAGTACAAGACCCAAAGCACTTATTGTTAAAGACTTATTAGAGTGTTTTGAGTTTAAAATTAAATATATTGTTACGTTTTTATCTGTTTAAAAACGTTTTTCCGTGGACCCGAAGATTTGCAAATGAATACAAGACTCAGTGTAATAATTAGGGTTAAGAATGATACAAGTTTTATTAACAAATACACTTAAAACTAACTTAAGCAAGAGCTTAAATAACTAATACAGCTTAAAATACTGAATTATACACAAATATTCACAACTGGTTACCACTACGCCTTCCTCGCTGTAGTTTACGCACGTATCTTAGCTGGCTGCGCAAGTATTCACGTGACACCTACGTGTCTGCTGCTCGTCACTTACGAGACTCACTCTGTCGACACTCACAGTTGATACACTAATCTATTTGTCTGCTGCTCGTCACACACGACACCCACTCTGCCGACACTCACGGTTGAAACACCAATAACAACTCTCTGACCGACACTCGCAGTTGATACACCAATAACACTTGCTGGCTTTACTTACACCTTTAAACACGTCTATTCGCTGCGCTGTTCCCTTTACCAGTCGACACGATAGACTCCACAATAAATCAATTCCACGACAGACTTTGCTGTCACTATAGCCTGTTCTATAGTTTCTTCAATTATCATCCCACGTATTGTAAAGCTCAGACTGCTCTTAACTATCAACTCACTACTGTATCGCAGACTATTAATCACTCACAACTTAATTATCAACTGACTTGTTTACTCGCAACTGACTTGTTCGTTCTTCACAACTGACTCATTCACGACTGACTTGCCATTGGTTGCATCGCGCTTTTTATACTGTGCACCAATAGCACCAGAAGCTTCAAGCATAGTCCAGACGATCATTATCATCTTAAATGTTGTTTACTATGTACATACATGTGTATATGCATACGTGTGTACATCATTAACTAAGCAATGCGTGGTGGTTGTTTACCTTTTGCCTTTCGTTTGAATTAGCATGTGTGTAAATATGCGAATCTTCTTAATAAGCAGACGCTTTTTGTTGTTGCTTTTGCTTGTTTACGTGTTACGCATGCTTATTTAGTTCTTTGCTACAATGTTTGCACGCGAATATGTGTGTACGTTTGTTGCTTTAGTTAAATACTTCTAGATAGTTCTTTGCATTAACCCTGTAGGAATCTTTTTACGTAACAATATCATAAAAAAAACTCTGGTGGTTCAGTAGGATAGGGAGTAGTGTGCTAGCCTATCAGTATGGATGTTGTGGGTTTGATTCCCACCATAGACTCTGGTCTGTTTCACTACAACAAGTGAAAGGTCTTTGCTACTATTTTCGTTATGATATTATTTGTAATTGTATTTGTAACATTTTATAAAAAAAAAAAAAATTTATGTATATCATTTATCATTATCTTTACTAAGTTTCATGGCAATCGAATGAGTAGAGACTTACACATAATATAAGACTAAATCATAATGGGCGTGTCCTGGCCTCTAGTTTTATAAATACAAGATCGTACTTACAAAGCATAAGATGTGTGAGAAATTTTCATAGTAATTGGATAAGTAAAATAAGTAAATAAAATCAAAGGAAAAAAATTTGTGATTGTGGTCCAGGCAACTTTTTACAACCGAATTTACGACAACCCACTTCTTTTTTGAAGTCTGTTAATTAAAGCGAGACTTGGTCAAGAAGAGAGAACGTTGTATGCTCGAAATAAGAGCAATTGTTGCTAAAAGCAAAATCCGGGAGCTCATTACGGCATTCGATACGAACACAGGAGTCTAATCGTCACTTTCGATAAGGAGCTGATTCGATAATTTTTTTTGCATTAGATATCGAACCATATTATTACGTTGATCGATAGCGAATTCCATAATCTCAAATGAGAAAAACGTGACTGAATCCGCTCGTAATCGAAATGCGAATTTTATTTTCCAGTTTTATGAAAATTTATGCGATATCGCGTGCCATCAATTAACTCCGGGTGCTCGAAATACTTTAACACTATTCTTTGTCAATACGAGAACAATCATACTAAGAACACTTTTGACTATAAATGATGTCAATTTCGATATTTTTCGACAAATATTTCCGATTTGCTTAGACATTAAACTTAAGGCCTGTTTAATAAAAATATCAGAAAAAGTTCGTTTTGGAATTCATATTGGACCGAACAACAATAAAACAAGAATTTTATTCCTTTTTTTTCTATGTAAATTATAGCATAAACATTTTATTTACAATATCGTTAAACGGGCCACCATAAATATTCTTTATCCATTCATTGTCTTAAATAGTCGTTTGTTATATTTTAATAACTCTGCAGCTTAATTTAATGTATTTAGAATTAACTATATATATATATACAGCATGTTCTTAAAGTATCAATTTTATATGAATAGAGCCATAAATGTAATAAACTTTGTAATATACAAGCATTTACATATATTTGCCTTTAGTTTTATTCCCTTTTTCTTTTTTCGTCATGGCATATCAAATATAAAGTAAATGTGTATTATATGCTGTTCATTTTTATATCATGATCATAAATAAACATGTGCATGTGCAGTTAAGGCATTTTGTTTGTACATGACATAGAATAACAATCCCATATGAGCTTTAACCCCTTAAGGGACCCCAACTGATGACGGGCAGCAAAACAATTACATATACTTAAAGTTGAAAATATAGGAAGGTTGTTTCTAAAGGTAGCAGAAATGCAATAAATATAAGTACTACACACAAAAAAGTAATATGAATGATTTTGTAATATCTATTCCACTTAAGAAATATTAAATTTTTACGTTGTTCGTTTAACATATTAAATTTTTTTATTTTAAAAAATTTATTTTAGTTTACAATAATTTCAAACCTACTTTTTTTTAATTTTTAAAATTTTATATTATTATACAGTGCTCCCACATATTAATTAAAATATTTGTAGTATCAATTAAAAAATTAATTAAATTTTCACCTATAAACAATTTGATAATATCAATTAAGTTTTTCCAGTCAAATTAATTAATACAATTAAAAATTTAATCAATACAATTAAATTATTAAAATATTAATTGGTAAATACTTTTTTCTGTGTATACTTAGAAAAATTTAAATTGTTTTGATATATAAACTTTTATTAAAACCGAAAATGAAACAAATGATTTGGAAATACTTATATTTAAATAATAACAGTTTTCCAAAATGTAAGTACTGACTTTTAAGTTTAAAATAAATAAGTAGCTAATTTAGAAATAAATGTATAATTTATTTAAAATAACAACATATTTTGAATATATTTTCACGTCATCTTTTAAAACTGAAAGAATATTTCAACTTCTGCTTTTTATTTTTAATATTTTACTTAATATGATTTTTAAGCGAGTACTTCAATTTGCTAATCTAAAAAGTAAGCCATTATATAGCAAGTAGTTCAGATTAGAGTTGAGCGATATTTTGAAACCTGTTCTTTTTTCACAGCGATTGAAAAATCACTGATCACAACTATGACTGAATTTATCAAGTAACATGTTTTGGAAATATAGTTCTTTTATACAAACTGTGATTGTTCTTATATGCTTACTTAACATTAGATAACGGTACCACATGAATTTGTTTTATGCCTTCAGCTTTTGTTGATAAAAAAAATCGTCAATTCGTGTTAAATCGTCTTTTCTGGCAACTATGTACATCGCACATGTGCATATTTGCAAATTTTTGTCTCTCTTCCTCTTATACGAAAATCTCAATATTTGGACGGGGTTGATGTGCTAATTGTTTGTTCTTGTCGCTCTTTTTATTAGTATTTATCAAAATACCAATAGCAATAAAGACTTTTAAAGCAGAAGAGCTGAAATGAGTTAAACCGTGATCACAGTCATAGTTTAATTTCACTGCTGCTCTTCTTATTAGATTTTCTTAAATAAAATAACATTCACAAGGAGCAACATTATTAAAAAAGCACGTTATCGCTCATCACTAGTTCAGATGGTAATGTCTAATAATTTTGCTGGGTATTAATCAACAAATAACAACAAATTTAATTGTAAATATTCTATATATATATACCTTCATCATCAGAGTTCTTTTGTGTTTTGTCCACTCTGTGTGGTGTCAGTTGATAATCGAATATCTTGCCCAAATTAGAATATTTTTTTTTGGTGATTTTTTAGTTTTCGCTCCTTTTCTTAGTTTTGGCGCTTTTTTCATTTTTGGAGTTTTTTTTATGTTTTTAGTTTTGGCTTTTTTTTTGGATTTTTGGTGATTTTTTCAGTTTTTGACGATGTGTTTAATTTAAGCGATTTTTTAGTTTTATTGCTTTTATTTTAAGTCTCGGAACTTTTTTTTATAATTTTTTGCGTTTTTTAGGTTCGGCGATTCTTTTTCGTTTTTGCGTTTTTTTCCTTTTTGGAGTTTTTTTTTTAATTTTTGACGTTTTTTAGTTTTGGCGTTTTTTTTTTGTTTGGGCGATTATTTTCTTTAATTTAAGTGACTTTTTTAGTTCTGTCGCTTCTATTTTTCGGTTTTTGGCATTTTTTTTGTTGTGGCAAATTTGTTTCGGGTTTTGTCGATTTATTTTAGTTTGAAAGATTTTTTTAGTTTTCGTGTTTGTTCGCATTGGCGATTTTTTTCGTTTTTTTTGCGATTTATTTTTGTTTAAACGATTTTTAAATTTTTGGTATACATATTTAGTTTTAGCGCTTTTAAAAATTTTAAGAGCTCGCCTCTTACGGTTGTCAAGTTGCCAGGTTGTCAAAATTAAATTAACAGTTAAAATACCCTTTAATTTAGATTTTTTTAGATTTCAGCATTTGCTCGTTTTGGAACAACCTGTACTTTTTAACCGTCATTGATTTTAGGTCCGTAGCTCTAACGGTTCTCGAGAAAATAGCCTGTGACAGATGGACAGACGGACAACGTAGCGAAACAATAGGGTTGGTTTCTCTTCACCTTTGCTGTACGGAACCCTAAAAATAATAAAAGTCAGTTGATCAAACCAATATCTATTGAGCTAAATAGAGCTCAAATTTTATTATTAAAATTTGTAATCTTTCTGAAGACACGGCTAATATGTATAAAAACAAAAGTGTGCTGTTCTAGAACCCACACAAATTTATTACTCGAGAAATACTTTCTGCTGTTCTAGAACCCTCATAAAATTTTTACTTAAGAAATACTTTCTGTTGTTCTAGAACCGTCACCAAATTTTTACTTAAGAAATACTTTCCTGCCCTGATAGAAATACTTTCCTCTACTTAGAGCTGCAGTTTATTAAAAAATACCAAAGAGTTTCCTGTTATATGTATAGTCGAAATAAAAAAATATTTAAAAATACGGTTGCTATCTATCCTATTAAATTTATATAAAAATTTTAATTTGAAATTTATTTGCTTGTGGTTTAGCTTGGTCTATATACGTATTTCATTGGCGCTTAAACCAAATCATCAGTAGACTTCAACCACAAATTTTGAACAGTCACAAACCTCTTACTTTATGCACAGACTTTCAAAAACTATATGAGAATTCATAGAACAATAATATTTTTGAAAATCACAAAGACAAAATAAGTTTGGTAGGCTTTGAAACTCATACAAAACCCAGCAAATAATTTATATTCGATATGAATCTATTTTATTTTTCTACACCTTCATACAATTTCAAATCCATTGGATAACAATAATTGTTGTTATTGTTAATTATTGTTATCCAATGGATTTCTAATTGTATGAAGGCGTAGAAAAATTGCAGCACCTGTCCAAAATATTGTCAGTATATTCAAAGCTTCAGTACGAAGTTAAATTAGTGAGCGTAGTATTTTATCAATGCCCATAAAGGTTTAATTTACATGATATTGTGCAAGTATAGTTTTTGGCTTATTTCCTCATTCATTTTGTATGTTCAGTACAATTGTTAAGTTTTATGTTTAAGGCCATAAGCATTATGTTTACACTGTAAAACACATGCAAGCCAACAACACACTGAAATAAAGACACACTTTCATTTAGCTATTAATGCTTTGTAGTTTGTGCAACATTTTGTTTTGGTCCTGTCACAATAATAAAAGCAAACAATACATGCATTTTCTGTACACACACACACACACACACATATACATACATACATACGATATTAAGTAAATAAATGTTTATTGCAGTAGCTGGTTGGCTTTTTGTCTTATATTCACTCTTAATACTTACATTTCGGCAATAAATATTTTATATGAACATTTTAAAATGTCAGCACTCATTACACAAATAATGGAAGTGTTAAAAGACAACAGAAGTTACTGGATATTTGAAAAGAATACACAAATAATGCAATTGCGTAACAAATGTAATGAATTAAATTTTCAAATATTTAAATTTTCAAAATCAATGTTTCTTAGCTTTGAAAAGAAAAGAAAAAAAATTTTCTTTTTTAATTCTAAATTTTTCTGCTTAACCGACTACCTAAGCTCCAAAACTGACACGATCTTTCGCTAATAAAATTGGGCGTGGCCATATTTATTAAAATTTACTTTTTTTACTACATGAAGGTTTACTTTCCAACCATATGCTTGTCTACTCCTTTTAAAATTTAATATTATCTTCTTTTTTATTATAAAGAAAAGTAATCGTAACACTCAGGCAATGAATGTCTACTACCATTATTAGGTGTTACCTTCTTTAGGAAAGGGAATAGTGATAAACAAGACAGGTGATGAAAGAAGAGATAGAAGAAAGATTCATTCTTTTAGTACTCTGATTTTTTGCACGTTTCTTTGCAGCGCCTCTGGTGTCAATGAAGTGTATTAAATTTTTGAAGCTGTGCTTAGGAGACAGTTACTTGGTTATTTTACTTCGCCGATGATTCTGCTATACAATATCGACGAAGGATGGAGGAAGCTCTGATGATACATTAGGATTAAAACCCGCTAAAGCCGGTATAATTGAGTGACCAGTATCTATGCCTTCATCACTTGAACTTTTCTATTACAACAGATACAAATGGACATTAATTGCTATTAAAAAGATATAAGTACATCGAAAAAAAATTTTATCGAGTTCAAAAATGATTGAAATCAAGTTTTTTGCCTTATCTTTCTTATCAATCATAAGACTAAAAAGTTAAAAATGATTTGGAATCGTTTAAATACAATAATAAAAAATCTTAGCAACCCGAACCCCCTGCTTGACTCCTACAGCACTTTGTCTTTCATTTCTACCTTTCAATTCGGTATCTACCAATTGTATTCTCCCTCACAAATCTTGAAAATGCCATAAAAATTTTGTTGCAGTCTCTTTTATACGTATGACCCATAGTGCTATTTTAAGGACCTCACTTTCGATAACGAGCTGACTCGATCACGTTTTTTTTTTTTCAATTTTATATCATGACATTCGATATCGAACCATATTATTACATTGAATGTAGCGAATACCACAATCTCAAACTGAAAAACGTGATCGAATCAGCTCGTGAACGAAAGAAACGATTAGACCCCAGAGGGGTCTATTCTGTGTTTCGAAACAAAAGGAATTTCTTTCGAATAAATATATTATTAGCATTACAATTTGGAAGCATTTACTTTCGTTTTGAATTACAGAATACACGCCCAGAAATCTTTTTATTAATAAGAAATGATATATTCCTAATTCAATAATTAATTACACGATTAAGCGATACAATTCATTATCTTTAGAAATAGAAATAATTTGCAAAATAATCAGCACTTGAGATGCAGTGATGCCGCTTTACCCTTCCCCATTTCGATATACATACATACATATGTATGTCTGTATCATTATTGTAAGGACACAGTATTAAGCTTTATGTGTACGAAGAGAGACATAATGATAACACAAACAAATGTTGTATAATTGTATCAAAAACACTGCAAGAATTATAAAAAGGATGGCTCGCCTAACTAAATGCATACATACACATATGTACATACATACATACACACACATATACATACATACATACTTATAAATGTACTCTAAAAATAGACAAAAGCCTTATTTACTAAGACATAAATCCAATTACGAGTACATGCATGACCACATATACCAATATAACCCATTTAGTAATTTGACTAGAATTTGCTTTTAAATCATTATTTTTCCATTTGTACAGTGGGAGTGAACTAAAAAAATTAATGTAAGTATGTAGATATGAAATGTACGTACACAAAAAAAATTAAAAGTTCTTATGATCTCACAGAAAAAAATTTTCCCGCAATGTAAACACGTTTAATTAAAAAAAAAATTAATTAAAAATGTTATTGAGTCAATGAAACTTTTAATTAAATTGAATTTTTTAAGCAAAAGTTTAATCGACTCAATTACATTTTTAATTGATTTTTTTTTAATTAAACGTGTTTATTACAGGAAAATTCTTTCTCTGTGTAGTACGGCCAAAGTTCAGATATTTCACTAACTAAATAAGCAATATTTTCGTCAACGCTTATATTGCGATAATGCACAGGTCTGGCAACATTTGCAACGCTGCCAGTCTCCTTACATTTCTTTATAATCTTGCAAAATTGCTTGCACAGTAGATCTATTATGATCAGCGTTTAAAAACTTCCCATTTGTTTATTTTCTTTTGCTTCTGCTTCTGAAAATTCAAGAGTCGTAGTAGAAGCTAACACAATAAACGAATAAATGTACATAACAAAGAACTCCAGCTGTCAACATATTCGTAAAGTTTTTGGTTTGACTGACTGCTGCTTTAAATAAATTCGGAAGTTATCGTACTCGTAGTAGAGATGTGTATTTTTACTTTTCTTTTGATTTTGCAGTCTTCATTGTTTGCTGGCAGAAATGTTGTTGTTGTTTTTTGTTTTACTATTGTGTTTGTACACACAGGAAAAAACACTCATACACACACAAAACACATATTCATATTCACATAAACAGAAACATTTCTGCTTCATTAACTTCGTATTTATTTAAAGCAGCCGTCAGTCAAACCGAAAACTTTACGAATATGATGACAGCTGGAGCTCTTCGTTGTTTATATCTATTCGTTTATTGTGTTAACTTCAACTACGACTCTTTGAATCTCAGTTGCAGAAGTATGAGCAACTGGCTGTGATTGGGCAGTCAAAAAATAGAAAGTTCAAAGATATAGCACAATTTTACGACTTCTGCTATATCGACTGCAGCTTTTTTTTAATACTGATTATGATGACCATAATCACCCTGCAATGCTCGAAAAGCGGCCAAAAATTGTGTGGTAAGTTTAAACTATTTTTACGCATTCTTCAGTTGTTACACGATTCGTAAATTTCAAAACTTTCAGTAATACATGACACATTTTGTATGACAGTCTGACAGCTGACAGCCTTGTCAGACCGGCTTTTTTGAAACCACTAAATAGATAAAACTTTATAATTTTTTTAAAAAGTTTCTTTAGAACACAAATTAGGTTTATTTTTATTAAATGAACTTTTTGAAGTTTGTTTCCAATTTGCATAAATTGTTTGCGCAAAATTTTCAAAGGAGCTTCATGAAACAAGTATCGCAAGTTTACACAACTGCACAAATGGCAATTTTAAGAGTTCTTATGAAAACCCTTAAAGCTTTTTTTTTTATTTAAATAGAAACCTACGTCTTCGTCAATAAAATCTCCTTATCTAAGGAAAATGTTAGCCAATGTTTACATTTTGAATGTTCGCTTCTTAATAAACTAATTTTTAACTCAAACTTTTTCAAAAACCAATATTTGTCCCTCCGTACTAAAAACTTCATGCGGGTCAAAGCTTGGCACTTTCTGAAAGAATTTAAGTTTTTAATAAGTTGTAAACATGACACAAAATATAAGACTTGATGCAAAACAAACTTTTTAAACCAATTTTAAATCTCCATTTTATATAAAAAATCAGCTAAAACTTAAAATGAACTTTTAACCTATCATAATTGCTTTTGTTACCGGTCGATTTTAAAGATTTGTGTCTTAAACTTAAAGCTCATGGTCTCACCTAGTGAGCAAAAAAAGCCGCAAGCTAAAATTCCAATCCAGTCAAAAGTTATAGATTTTTGACCGCCTTCTCGCGAAATGGTCCACTGTGCGCCGGGTGCTACGCTTGCTTCAAAAAAAATATGGTTTCCGATTCCGGCACACTCACACACATTTTTACTCGCTTTTTTACTAATTATCTACATATTTTCAACATAAATGCTTTGGAAGCAATAAAAATTTCGTTCCTTAAAAATTACTGCAAATTTTTTTACTAACAGCCATTTCACACTATGCCTTTTTAGCCCGCCTTGTATTGACGATTTTCTTTTAAACACCCTACAAAAAGTATCACACATTTACATTAAGCCTTTTTGGCATTTACATGTATACACGTTTAATGCAGAGAATACAAAAAAGGCAAAGGGAAATGTCGTAAATCCCCTCGAATTTTCATTTCGTGCCTTTTGTTCTACCCCGCAAGCTTGTCATCCCCTCTCATCAATAATCTAAAAAAGCCTGCCTGCACAGCCAAGCAGAAAAGACACAGTGTAAATTGCGTCTAAGTTATTATACGAATTCGGTGCTAAGCATGTTTATTAGCACATGAATTATTTTTATTAAAAAAAGTTTAAATAATATTTTTTTCCATTAATCCCACTGTGATTAACAAGTGTAATCTTTCAGAAATATGTATATGTACAAGAGGAGAGCAGCAACTGTCCGACAGACGTATTCGGTTTAATTTTTTTGTTTCTTTTATTTTATATGATGTGATAAAACTTTATTTTTGTTTTGATTTCTCATACATAAAAGTATATAAACTTTTGGAATGAGATAAATGTACAAAGAAAAAAAAACAATTGAACTGTGCTTTTTTATTTGCTCAACAATTTTATTCTTCCAATATTTTGCTTCCATGTATGCTTTTTCCTCTTCGTAGACAGTTAATACATAATAATAATAATAGAAAATGAAGTCCATCTCAAAGCAGTACAAAACTGTGACAACTTTCAAACAAAATCATTCAATTATTTTAGCACTCAAAGCAAAGAGGGGAAGTGCGAAATAAATAACGAGACTAATACAATGATGGCGGACACTAATACCAATACAATCAGATCAGGCAATTATGCTAAAGCATGAAAAACAATTACAACAACAACAACAACAACAGCAGAAGTCCTTAATATTATTATTGTATTTAAATGTAAAACAGAAAACTAAAATTTACATAGAAAAAACATTTAAAGCAGAATAAATGTAAAAACAAATACTAGTACATAATATTTTTTCTTCTAACTTAGTTTTTTAAAGCAATATCGAAAAGATATGAAAAGGAAATGTTATAATGTGCATACAAATATTTTTAACTGGCAGCAAGTTTTTGTAAAACAGAAACTTCTTTATAGCACAAACGTATTAAACATTTTTTGATATTCACCACAAGCCGGCATGTTTATATATTTTGTTAATTTTTTCCAAAAATGCATACCCACACATAAGTTTAGCCAAATTTCGCGTAGTGTAAATAATAATGTTTACATGAGGGAAATTTTTTTAATCTCATAGCACTCTTAAAATCTTCATACATTTTTTTGTTATATACATATGTATGTTAACATCTTTATACATACATACATGTGTTTTACTTCATGTAAATAATTTTAATGCATTTTTTACATGAGCTAAAATTTGTAAGGCTCCTGAAATTTTTGAAGGTCGTGGTTGAATATTTTGTAATAGTGATATGAACATGTTTATAAATAAATTTTACCTGATGTAAACAATTTCACTACCCACATATTTTACATCAAGTAAACTGATCAAATCTTGCAAAAAAAATTTTACAATCTTGATTGATTTTTTTTGTTATAAATAATCTTTATCGCATGTAAATAAGTTCACTACATATTTTACATCAAGTAAAATATTGAAATCTTGAAAAAAAATATTTAAGGCTTAATTTATTTTGTTTTCACAGGGATTAAACTGCTTATAAACAAATTTTACCTCGTGTAAGCAATTTCTCTACATACTTTACATCAGGTAAAATATTCCAATATTTTAAAAATTCTAAAGATCTGATTGATTTTTTTATTTACTGAGAAAAAAATAAGTTTTTAAAAGAATTTTACCTCATGTAAACAATTTCACTGCATATTTTACATCATGTAAAAAGTTAAAATCTTTCTAAAAAATGTTAGTCTTGATTGATTTCGTTGTTACAAAGATTAAAATGCTTAAAAATAAATTTTCCCTCATGTAAACAATTTGACTGCGTATTTTACATCAGGTAAAATGCTCAAATCTTATAAAACACATAAATTCATGATTGATTTTTTGTGCTTTTAAGTTTTTAAATAAATTTTACCTCATGTTAAAAATTTCACTACATCTTTTACATGAGGTAAAATTTTCAAATCTTCTAAAAAATGTTTAAGCTTTAATTTTTTTTATTGTTACAGAGTTTAAAATGCTTATAAATAAATTTTACTTTGTGTAAACAATTTCTCTACATATTTTACATCAAGTAAAATGTTAAAATCTTGCTAAAAATGGTAAATTCTTGATTAATTTTGTTGTTACCGAGATAAAAATGCTCATAAAGATATTTTACTTCGTGTAAACAATTTCTCAACATTTTTTACATCAGGTAATATTTTGAAATTAAAAAAAAAATAAGCTTTAATTTATTTTGTTTTTACAGATATTAAAATGCTTAAGAATAAATTTTACCTCATGTAAATAATTTTGCTACATATGTTACATCAGGTAAATGTGCAAATCTTGTGAAAAATTTAAACTTTAATTAATTGGTTTTGTTGTCACAGGGATTAAAATGCTTAAAAAATATTATTTTAAAATGCTTAAATTTTGTAAAAAAAAAAAATGTTAAGCTGTAATTTATTTTGTTGGTAAAAAGATTAAAATGTTTATAAATAAATCTTACCTCATGTAAAAAATTTTGCTACATATTTTACATCAGTTAAATCTTAAAATCTTGCTGAATATGGTAAAGTCTTGATTGATTTTGTTGTTACCGAGATTAAAATGCTTATAAATAAATTCTATCTCATGTAAACAATTTCAATACATTTTTGCTTGAGGTAAAATGTTTAAATCTTGTAAAAAAATTTAAGCTTTAATTTATTTTGTTGCTACAGAGATAAAAATGCTTACAAATAAATTTTACCTCATGTAAACAATTTGAATACATTTTTTACATGAAGTAAAATGTTAAAATCTTGCAAAAAAAATGTTAGGCCTTAATTTATTTTGTTGTTACAGAGTTTAAAATGCTTATAAATAAATTTTGCTTCATGTAAACAGTTTCACTACAGTTTTTACATGAGGTAAAATTTTCAAATCTTGTAAAAAATGTTTAAGCTTTAATTTATTTTGTTGCTACAGAGATTAAAATGCTTACAAATAATATTTACCTCATGTAAAAAATTTTACTACATATTTTACGTGATTTAAAATTTTCAAATCTTGTAAAAAAAATTTTAAGCTTTCATTTATTTTGTTGCTACAGAGATTAAAATGCTTACAAATAATATTTACCTCATGAAACAATTTTACTACATATTTTACGTGAGGTAAAATTTTCAAATCTTGTAAAAAATTTTTAAGCTTTCATTTATTTTGTTGCTACAGAGAATAAAATGCTTACAAATAATATTTACCTCATGTAAACAATTTTACTACATATTTTACGTGAGGTAAAATTTTCAAATCTTGTAAAAATTAATAATGCTTACCTCGGGTAAACAATTTTTCAAAATTCACTGATGTTAATATGTTTGTAAACCAAATTTACTGCGTGTAAACAATAATATTTCATTGATATTTTTTTTTAATAAAATTAAAATTTAAAATTTTTAACAAATTTTACCTCATGTAAACAACGCTACAAATAACTATTCATATTGTTTACTCCTGCTTTAAAATTCCAACCTTTAAGAATATTATTTTTATGTATCAAAGTCAGTTTGCTATTTGTACAACATCATATGATATTTACATTTGTTTTATGAAAAACTCATAAGCAGCATTTTTCCATTATCCTTCTCTCAATTGTTTTTATTTCTTATTATTAACTCTGTATAGACTATGTAAATCACAAAAATAAATAAACTGCTTATATGTATTATTGTTGTTTTGTAGAAACTCCCTTTACGTAATTTCAGTTTAATATTATGTATTAAGCAAAACAATTTTAACACCGAATATAAATCTCATACTTACCTGCAGCATGTAGGGCACAGGAAATGATATAAATGGATTTTTGTGATTTTATCATACTTCGTTTATTTTTTCTTTTCTGCCTGAACATTAGAGAAAAAATTTTAAAAAAATTATTCAAACTTTTACAAGGAATAAGATTTATTTTTTTCTACCGAAAACTGACAAGACTCTTGTGTAAGTGATTTTATTTGTTTTATTGAGCAAGAAAAATAATAATAAAAATGTGAATACCCCATTCAATATCAATCAAACGCCAAGGGGAGGAAGAAATTAAATAAATAATAAAGAAAATTGTCTACAAACATTCATATGTACATATATACAAATGTAGGAATGTGCAATCCAAAAATCCTAGAACAATATATGGCTCATAAAACCAACATTAAAAAACTGATTCAAAAATTCCATTTTCCCAGTAATGTTTTCTTTTTTTGCAAAATGTGGGGAGGGGGCTCTCAGCAGCACTTAATGCAATAACTAAGATATATAATAAGACTTTAACGAAATGCAAGTAACACTCCTTGCGATCTACGCGCTTTGAATACTTCATTAAAATAATAACCGATTTCTATTTAGCTTCACTCCATTAATTTAAAAAATTTTATTATTATTACAATAATTGAAATTTATTTGCTGGTGGTTTAGCATGTCTATATACGTATTTCATTGGTGCTTAAACAAAATCATCAGTAGATTTCAACCACAAATTTTGAACAGTCACAAACCTCTTACTTTATGCACAGAATTTCAAAAACTATATGAGAATTCATAAAATAATAATATTTTTGAAAATCACAAGCAACAATGAAATACGTATATAGACATGCTAAACCAGCAGCAAATAAATTTCAATTATTGTAGTATTTACACTTCGGACAATATGTCAAATAAATAAATTTCATTTTATTATTATGATCGAAATTCTACAGAAATCCCTTAACTACTTGTAAAATAACGCACTTAATCTCTATACAGAATTTTATTTCAATCTGTGGTAGAGTGTACTTGCCTCCCATATATCCTTTATTTTACAAATTTAATTTTAAACACAATTATGATAAAAATTCTACAGAAATGCCTTAACTACTTGTAAAATTACGCAGTTAATCTCTATACAGAATTTTATTTCTAGCTGTGATAGAATTTACTTGCCTGCCATATATCTTTTATTTTACAAATTAAATTTTAAACACAATTGCTATCCAAATTCAGCAGAAACTACCTAGCTACTTGTAGAATAATGTAGTTAAAAATATATATAGAATTTTATTTCAATCGGTGGTAGAATGTACTTGCCTCCCATATATCCTTTATTTCACAAATTAATTTTAAAAATGATAAAAATTCTACAGAAATGGCTTAACTACTTGTAAAATAACGCAGTTAATCTCTGTGCAGAGTTTTATTTCAATCTGTTTTAGAATTTACTTGCCTCTCATATATCCTTTATATCACAAATTTAATTTTAAACACAATTATGATAAAAATTCTACAGAAATAGTTTAACTACTTGTAAAATAACGTAGTTAATCTCTATGCAGAACTTTATTTCAATCTGTCGTAGAATGTACTTGCGTCCCAAATATCCTTTATTTCACAAATTAAATTTTAGTCACAATTGATATTCAAATTCAGCAGAAACTACTAAGCTTCTTGTAGAATAATGCAGTTAAAAATATATACAGAATTTTATTTCAATGTGTGGTAGAATGTACTTGCCTCCCATATCCTTTATTTCACAAATTGAATTTCAGCCACAATTCTGATCAAAATACTACAGAAATGCCTTTACTAAAATAAAAAATAAATAAAATTTTTAACTATTTGTATAATAATGAATTTTATCTTTATAATGAATTTTGCTATAATCGGTGTAATGATGTGCCCACCTCTCACGTATCCATTATTTAAAAATTTTACTTTCAAACACAATTATAACCAAAAATTTTGCAGAAAATTATTAAATGCGTACATATACACAGATACATATGTGGAATCTGCCAACAATTAATTTTTATAATGAATTTTATTTTAATTGGCGTTATTTATAAAAAAATATATTTTATCCACAACTACAATTAAAAATCTGCATAAACTCGTTAACTATTTGCAGGATCACACATTTAATCTGCACAGGGAATCTTATTTTAATTGGTATAAGAATGTAGCTATCTCTCACATATCCTTGATTTCTAAAATGTAATTTCACTCACAATTACAATAAAAATTCTGCAGAAACTTATTAAATATTTGGAAAATTCATACACATTTAATCTCTGTAGTAAATTTAATTTCAAACAAGGTAAGGATGTGCCAACATGACACATATCCTTGTGAAAAAATTAATTTTCTGATCAAAACTATGCAGAAACTTATTAACAATTTGCAGAACGACGTATAGAATCGCAGTAGTAAATTTCATTTCGATTGTTGCAAGTACTTGCCTACCTCCCCATATATCCTTCTGTTGAAAAATTTTAATATTGCCTTATATCATTAATTTTAAAAATTTTATTTGCACATTTATGATACTTTTATGATGTAACTAATCGTAGAATTCATAGAGATTTCTAATGCAATCGCTGCAAGGACATACCCATCCCCCATATGTCCTTAATATTTAAAATTATAAGTTACTTACAATTATATTATATTATGCATAGCAATTGTAGCAATTGCTTGCGAATTCAAATACAAAAATTCAATATTTAAGTCAATGTCAGTTTAATCAATGCAAGAACATGTTTACCTCCCATATATCCTTAATTAAAAAAACAATTATTTCAGCTATAATTGTAATATAACGGCAATAAATATTTATAAGTTTTTGTGCATTCATGTAATTAAGAAAGCTGATAAATTTAATTTTAATTGTTTCAAGGACATGCTATCTCCCATATATCCTTGATTTAAAAAATTAAATTTCATGTACAATTTTAATTGGTACATTTCAGCATGATCTTGTAAGTATATGTAGAAGCTCTGTGTAAATTCAATTGCAGCAATGACATGCCTGCCTACCAAATGTCCTTAATTTTGTAAATCAAAATTTTAGCCACAAATTTGTCGAGAATATAGCAAAATTTCTATATGATTGTAAAAAATACTCAAATCAGTGCCAGGATATGCTGACCTCCCATAGATCCTTAATATTAAGCAAATATATTTTTAGCTACAATAACAATAAAAATATTATCACTATTTATGCAATCATACATTTATGTTTTTTGGTGAATTTAAATTTAATTGGTGCCAGGATATGCCTGCCTCCCATATATCCTTAATATTGAAAATTGGTTTTTGGCTACGATTATGATAATGATGTAGAGAAAGTTGGTAACTGGCTTTAAAATGCAAATAATATACTCCTGGTAATTAGCCTTGTCATTGCTACAATGACATGCCTCCTCCCTTAATAGTCGTTTTCATAAAAAATTTGCAATTATGATTTAATTGTAGTATAGATGTGTAACTATTTGTAGAACTATACAATTAAGCTTTAGAATAAATTTCACTACAATGAGTTAAAGGATATGGCCACCTCCCACATGTCCTTTATTTATAAAAAATTTATAAGAGTTCGAATAGTTAACAGAAAAATTAGTTATTGCTTTTGAAATCAAACACTTAAGTATATTTTATTTTGAACGTTGCAAGGACACGTCTGCCTCGTTTATAGCCTGAACTTTGGAAATCGGTTTTTCAGCTACAAAATTTTGATCAAAAGGTAAAACAAACCAGTATTTATATTTTCAATTACTTAATTAATATAAGTTTCAACAACTATCCGATACAATTTAAAACGTTTGTCGTGGCAAAATGGAAAATTGAAACCAGTTGAAATCGAAACTGAATAAATTTAATCACAATAGGCGAATAAATCGTAAATTTAAATCACTCGAAATTGAGCTTGAATAAAATTATTTTTTATTGAAGCTAAGGAAAACTTTTAAACTGAAGTTATTTGAACATTAAAAACTGAGTTCTTTTTTTTGTATTAAATGATACAAATTAAAAATACATACAATGTTTCATATTAATGAAATAAAATCTGAGTTTATATGTATGTGAAATATATTTTCATGTCATATTTCATAATCTGAAAATATGAAATAAAATCTGAGTTTATTTGTATGTAAAATATATTTTCTCCGGGCTAAATGCCACTTTATGCTTAATGAAGCCAAAACCATTTATAAACACTCAATCACTTAATTTCAATTGAAATACTTCAATAAATTTACAAAAACACGAATAAATATACATACGAGTACATACGTGTGTGTGGCAAAAGCGGCTGCAGGTTATGGCACTTACAAAAGTAAAAATTGTACGATTTAAATAAAATCGAGATAAAAAATAATAATAATAATAATAAATGAAAAAAAAATAACAACAAACAGTTACATGTTCAAGCATACAAAAGGTATGAGGGGGAAAAAAGCAGACAAAACTTGGCTTTGCAGCACAAGGTCAGTAGGAAATGAATATATACAAAAGCACCAAACACAACAACATGTTTCCATTTACTTCTGAAACTTTAAAAAAATTCCTACCAACTGCTTAAGCCGCTACCAAACCATTTCCACGCATTAAACACAATGCATATGTCTGCATTATTAATTAATTAAAATGTAAAAGTTTTTATATCCGATAAAGGAAACGGATATAAAATGCAAACGTCAATACAAACACCTCGAACTACTTCATTAAAGTTCAAGCAAAATAATTGATTGAAAAATACAAATTTGTATTAAAATTAATAAATGTTTCGTTTATTGTTTGCCAATAACAACAGACAATGATGATTTCTTTACACGCAGTGTAAAAATTATAAAGAGCAGACATTAATAATTATCATTTTATTGTTTTATAATAAATTCAGCACAGTGAGACTTTGACGCGCAAACGAAAATTTCTGATCAGAACTTTAGCCTATATAATCGAATATCTAACCTGGTGTAGACACTTGTTAAAAAATTTCAAGCACCCGGTAAAATTTTTTCTGTTCTAGGCGATTTTTTAGTTTTGACACTTTTTCTTAGTTTTGACGTTTTTTAGAAATTTTTGGATTTTGGTTTTTTTTCGTTTTGGGGTTTTTTTTTGGAAGGGGGGGGGGGGGGGGGGTTTGGCCATTTATTTTAGTTTTGCGAGTTTTTTAGTTTTATCAACTTTTTTAATTTTTGGCGCTTTTTTAGCTTTTGCAATTTTTTCATTTCAGCGATTTTTTGATTTTTGGTCATTTATTTTAGTTTCAGTTTTTTTTTAGTTTGGGCGATTTTTTCGTTGCAGCGATTTTTTTATTTATTTTAGTTTTAGTTTTTTTTTGTAGCTATGGCGCTTTTTTCGTTTTGGCGATTCTTTTCAATTATGTTCAAACAGTGGTTTCTAATTACAAAAATTTGTCAACATTTAAACATTTTGTTTCCGTTTTATACAGTTTGTTCTTTCTAACATTTATTGTTTCTTTCTATGAATTCAGTTTCAAATCAATGAAGAAAAAAATGAAGTGTCATAAGCAGGGTGACCGATGACATTTTTTAAAAAGTGTCACCAAAAGGGGATTTATAAAAAAGGGGCAAAATTAAAAAAAAGACGACAAAACTACTCTAAACTTTTTATTTTTAACGTATTTTTTTTATATAATTCACTTTAGAAAAAGTGAGACTAAAAGTGACAATTTGCCACTTTAGTCGGTCAAACGGCCACGCTGGTCATAAGGGCTTTAGCAGTTCTAGTAAGTTTTTTTTCGTTTTCGGCGTATTTAAGTTTTGTCGGTTTTTTGTGATTTTTTGTTTGTTTTTGATGTTATTTTAGTTTTGGCGCTTTTTCTTAGTTTTGACGGTTTTTTCGTTTTGGCTTTTTTTGTTTTTGGAATTTGTTTTAGTTTTAGCGATTTTTGCTCATTTTTCTTTTTAGCAATTCTTTTCGGTCTTGGCAATTTTGTTAAGTTTTTTCGTTTTCTATTTTCGTTTTTTGCTTTTTTTCAGTTTTTGACCATTTATTTAAGTTTGAGCTATTTTTTTGGTTTTGGCGCTTATTTTTTCGTTTTAGCGATTTTTTCAGTTTTTGGCGATTTATTTTAGTTTTAGTGATTTTTTTTAGCTTTGGCGATTTTGCGGTTCTTGGCATTTTATTTTAGTTTTTACGATTGATTTTTTTGGTTTTCAGATTTTTTCGGTTGTGGCAATTTTCTTAAGTTTCTGACGTTTTTGAATTTTTTTAATTTTGGTGATATTTTTGTTTTGGTAGTTTTTCGGTTTGCTGTGATTTTTTTTAGTTTTGCCGCTTTTTCTTTGTTTTTAGAATATTTTGGATTTTTGGGATTTTTTCGTTTGGGCGATTTTAGTTTTAGCTATTTTTTAGTTGTGGCGACTGTTTTTCGGTCTTGCGAATTTTTTAAATTTTTTTTTTTTTGCTTTTGGCGCATTTTAGGTTTGGTGATTTTTTCCTTTTGGCGATTTTTCGGTTTCTTGCTCTTTATTTTAGTTTTAGCGACTTGTTTTAGTTTCAGTTATTTTTTTCTTTTTGGCGATTTTTTTCGTTTTGGGGCTTTCTTCGTTTTGGCAGTTTTTCCATTTTCTTTGTCGATTTATTTTCTTATTGCAATTTTTTAGTTTTAGGCTTTATTAAAATTTCAAGAGTTTGCCTCTTACGGTTTCAAGTTGTCAAAATTGCATAGTCAAAATAACATTAAATGATAGAATATCCTTTAATTTTGATTTTTTTTAATTTCAGTGTTAATATGTGTATTCTGCGTAAAAATACCCTAACTGAAAATTTCAAGTGTCTATATTCATACAATTGTCTGTATATTACATTAGGATTGTATCGTTTTAGTTGTTGTCTTTAGAACAGCCTTTAATTTTTAATTGTCATATATTTACTGTTAAAGCAGCCAAAATATATTACCTATTCTGTTGAAATTTCAGGTCTGAAGCTGTTACGGTTCTCGAGAAAACAGCTTGTGATGAACAGACGAACACCGTAGCGAAAACAATTGGCATCCTTTTCACATTTGGTGTACGGAAAAATAAATTATATTATTTTAAGGAAAATGTTATTTTGAAAACATGACTTTAATACTAAATAGGCATTAATGGAATCGTTTCACAGCCTGTGTCTAATTTTATTATTCAAAAAAAACTAAGCTTTTGGTAATAGCCCTTACAGAAAAGCCATCATTTGCTTGTCTAGAAACTGAGCCACTTAAGGCCGGGGCACAATGAATCCGTCATACGTTAAACTTCGCCTTTTTCAACTGACATTAACGCAGCGACGGAGAAGGTTGGCACAATGAGTACTTTATTGACGGAAGCATTTGTAGGTTGATTCTCCACTTTATTTATTAAATTCAACTTTTTTATTTATTTCGTTTTTTTCTTTTGTTTAATTTTTTTTTGCTGTCACAAAACACAAACACATACCAAAAAACATACCAAAAAAACCAACCAATATCTGTCAAACTACTCAAAGTACGCAAAAAGTTACAAGTTGAACAATTTAGTGCTTTGCCTTGACGGACACGTACTGAATGTAACAGACCGCATAAGAAACCATGTTTTTCAATTTAGCTGTCAGTTGAAAACGTCAAAGTTTAACGTATGACGGATTCATTGTGCCCGGCCTTTAAATCGTCTTTCTTTCAATGTTGGCTGTTTCTTATAAATTTTTTTATATATTATGATTTTGGGGCTTTTATTCCAATTTGCTGAATCTTGTGAACATAAATTACATTAAAAAAATATATATTCATACATGCATATTAGTATACTGCAATATCGTCAATCCTTTTCATACCTCAATAATCTATCACAAAATCATGCAGTTTGGCAGCACGATCGATTTCTTCTTCATTTATCAGTTTCTTACATTATTTCAAACAGTGCGTGGTCGTTCGTATGTCAGTGAATTAAAATTAAATATTTAATAATTACAAGTAGTTTTTTGCATGAAAATATAATGCAACAATAGTTTAATTTGTGCGTGAAAAAATATTTTGAGAAGTTTTCATATTAATCATTAATTTTATGTGTAAAAAAGTGTTTTATTAATTTCATCATCTTGCTTCAATAAATTGAATACTTCGTCGCGTTCGGTTATTCGGTTATGTTACCTATGTATGTATGTATGTATGTGCATATGTAAGCATTTTTGTTTATGTTTATGTTTGACAACCTTAACAATTGAGAGCAATCAAAATCATTACAAAAGAACAAGGAGAACAGTGATAGAATATTAATAATGTAAGTATGAGAGAAATATTTATTTAGTTACATACATATATACCATACATATTTATGTATGTATGTACGAGTATGTACTATGTATGTAAATTTAAGAAATAGAAGAGACTTGACTGTTTTTGTTTCAAGACAATAACAATTGATTTATTTATTGCTCGTAGTAAGATTCGTGTCATAAAAGTACAATTTATGTGAATAATAAAATTCAAATAAAACCTAATTGGGAACCAAATTTTTTTGTAAAAATACTTAGTAGGTATTTTTACTAACATACTGCGAAAATTGGCTATTGTACATTAAACTAAAATAATACAGTGTAGCAAAAAAATTTACATAAAGTTACATATCTCTCGTTTACTCAAAGATCGTCATAACACAAAAAATAACTAGTTTGCCATAAAACAAGTTAAGGGGAAAAAATTTTATATTAAAAATTGAGTAAACAACATACATTTTTGTATGAAATTTTTAAAAAATTTGAAGCATTATACGAGGATTAACTCAAAAATTCCATTTCCTAAATTATGACGTTCTTTGAGTAATTGAGCGATATTTAATAATTACATAATTTACTCAAACAATGTGATATCTCAAAAAATTAAATTTTTGAACTAATTATACAGAATTAAACTTTGTGAAAAATTTCATACAAATATTATTTTGTTTACTCAACTCTGGAAAGCAAAATAAAAATGTTTTCTGACAAACTAGGTTTTTTGAGTTATGACGTTATTTGAATAAATGAGCGATATAAACTCTTAGGGCATAATTCATAAAAAATATTTTGATTTTATAAAGGTTTAATAATCAAATTTCCATAGAAAATTTGTTTCATAAACCTGTTATTAAACATAAATATTGTTTATGAATAAGGCAGTTAAAATTTCCGTAAACCAATTTAATAGTTTTTTTTATTAATTAAAATCATATCGTGCCATAAAAAGCTTAAACGACAAAATTTTCGAACTTAATTTTTTTACTAAAATCGATTATTTGCGATCGTAAATAATCGATATTCTTTAAAATAAAACGAGGTTCACAATATGTATATTTCGGTTAAGTTTTTATTTGCGGTTACGCCTCGATGTACATTTGTATTAATAGAAAATTTTAATGAAAATTTATAAATTTTTCCCAAGGTTCGAATAACCTTTGCATAATCGTATAATACCCATAGAAGGGATAAAAATTAGATACATTTTCCTTTCTCTTCGAAAATTAACTCACAGAAGTACTTACGAGATCCACTACTGTCGTCATTTCATTTTGCAGCAGCGCATTCATAAAATAAAATGTGAGTACACTTAGAGAAAACGCATTCATTCAGCTAATGAATTAACATCATTTACACACAAAAAGTAATATGAATGATTTTGTAATATTAATTAAAATATTTGTAGTATCAATTAAAAAATTAATTAAATTTTCACCTATAAACAATTTGATAATATCAGTTAAGTTTTTCCACTCAAATTAATTAATACAATTAAAAATTTAATTGAATAAATTAAATTCCTAATTGAAAATATTAATTGGTGAATACTTTTTTCTGTGTATATATCTTCACTGTATGAATGAATGAATGAAATTGTTCATTAGCTTATTGAAAGTGTTCATTATATAAATGAAATTATTCATTAATACAATGAATTTTTGCGCTAGCTCGTTAATAATGACAAAATTCATTGATCAAATAAAGGTTTCCCATTTAGTGTACAAACTAAATTTGCCATAGTAAAATGTAAAAAACAATCCCAAGAATCCCAGCACAAATTTCCCGAGATTTCTTTCCTTGCATCACGGGTATTTTCTTCCGGGAAATCCCGTATAAAAAAACACTGTTAAATAGCCAAAGTTGTGCCTCAGCAAACGCTATTTTATCCTAACTAAGGTTAGGGGAATTGTCACACTCGTAATCTGCCAAGAGATCACCCTGCGGGAAAAGAAAATGAAACCATTCCAAGTTCCACGTGTTCGCCCTCATCTGACCTATTAGTTCCACAAGTTCCCAAGAAAAAAAATTTTGTAGCTTCGCATTTATTTGCAGAGTTTTACTAGACATAATGTTTCCAAAACCGCCCATTCATTACAGGATTTAAATTATATTCTTGATTTCATGTGATCTGTTGCTAATTTCAATTATTGGAGGTTTCGTTAATTGTTAATTTTCGGATGAGCAAATAATTAGTCTGCTGGTGGATGCCATTATGATGATGTTACTGCCATCTTAGCCTTCAAATAGATTTTTTGCAAGCATATTTGCAACGGAATGCTTAATATAAATCCAGAGGATCTACTGTGTAATTCGCAAACATTTTCTCTTATGTTTTGAATCAAAGAGTGGACCCAATCCACAAAAATTGCTGTCCCCCGCCTAGAATTATTACAAATTATTTGTTTTAATATTACTCATGAAAATCACCAGTCACATTGCCCCTATAAAAATTTTATAGCTAAGCTAAGGCAACCAGATGTAAGGAAACACCAACTAAAGCGAAAAAACGCTGCTATAAACGGCGTAAAGTTTGGTGGGCACAATTTGAAAGGTAGTACTCGCTCAATCCGCTTATTTTTAGAGACTGTTTATTTATGGAAATCCACTTATTCTCAGCGAACTTTAATATTAAAGAGGCCTTTCGCCATCCGCAACCTATGACCCGGCCGGTTGCCTTTAGCTTCGGCAAGTTGGAACAACCCATCCAAAAAAAAACAAAAATCTTGCTGGTAGCATTTAACCCAAAAGTGCAGAACACTTTCTACAGCTAAATTGCCGGGGTTTCATGTAAAGGAGAGAAACTTTGACCCCCTTTTTATAAGAACTCGGTGCAAGTATATTTTTTTGGCATCATCGGCAGAAGGAGCCGTTAGAAGATTGCTATTTTGGAAAAGTTGGCTTTTAGTTGTACAGTTGTTTGTACAAAAATAATTCTGCCAAAAAACCCGACTTCAATGCAAAGATCTGATAGAACATTTTCGAAAATAATTTATGAGAGCCTAAAATTTTAAAATCTGTTGGTTAAGAAGATGTACGTGACATATAAAATTAAATTTTAGTGGGCATGCCTCTGGCTATTTTTGAAATGCAAGATTGTTTGTATTTTAGGGGCCAAGGTGTGTGGTAAGTTTCGAAAAAATCAGTAAAGTAGAACCATTTGAAATGAAATATTATATTTTATTGGGCGTGACTCTGCCCATTTTTTTATATGGAAGATTGTGTCATCTTTAAAATTTTGTGATTACACAAAAAACCAAAAAGTGTTTCCTAGTTTTCAAGCAATCAAATAAATACAATATCATAAAAACAATAAAAAAATGTTGGGCGTGTCCTTGTTAGAAGTTAGATACTGGCGGTTCTATGGCAATTAAAATGATCAAATTTGGGTAATTAAAATCGAAATTTTCTAATTTATGGCAAATTTAGGTAATTAAAGTTGTCCACTTTTTTTGCACATATATACGAAACTATAACCTCCTCCTTTTTTGAAGTCGGTTAAAAATATGTGTTTTCTATCAAATCCAAATTTAAGTGATTTCACTGAACCCTTTCATTACATAAACTTTTAAATAAAAATTTACGACTCAGTTAAATTTTGAATTCAACTTCATTTAATGTACACACAAAATATATGTCTCTTCAACCAAATGCTTTTAATAAAAAATAAAATTAATATCGATTAAAAGTTTTTTTTTACCTTTTCAAACTTGAAAATTTTTAAACAAAAGTTTAATTAACTCGAATAAAATTTATAATTGATGGTTTTTTTTTATTATATTTGTTATCAACTGGAGAAAATTAATTTTTCCATGTATTATTTTTATTTAATAAAATGTATTTGAAATATCGATTTGCTGCTGGTTAAGCACTTCTAGATAATATTATTTGTTGTTTTTGAAAGTTTCTTAGCCTACTGTTATTGTAGTAGATTGTTATTCTCAATAGTTTATTGAGAATTTTTCTATAAACATTGGGGCTTTTTGTAAGCTTTTTGAATTGTTTTTGTTGCTTAAACAGCAATAAATAAATTGTTTTTAATTGGAGAATTTTTTTGTGTAAGACTCAATAATTTTCTTTAGCCTTCTTTTCATTCACTAATTACTCTTATAATATATACTGAAACAACTCTTATTTTTGCTGCTTTTTCAACTTGGAGCAAGTTAAAAAGAAGTTTGCTGACTATAATTTATGATTATACCTTTAGTTATTGTAATATCAACTGACATTTCTCTATGCAAAATGCATCTTTTTTTTTCTTTTTTCCCCTAAAGAAATTGTCTTATTAAGCATTTGTTATTTGTTACATTCATGCCTTTTTCTTTATATATCCTGCAATTTTTTTTGCAAGTTTAAGGTAAATACATATTTTTTTTTTCAAACCAATAAGAAAGTGATTAATTATAGACAAGATATGATGGTAGTACGAGTAGATATTATAAAAATAGTAAAAGTTGCAAAATCTCTTAATTATTATAACAAAACTTGACTAATTATAGTTTCTCACAAGAAGTACCATTAAGGAAAAAGACACAAGCAAATAAAAATAAGTACATAAATATTTTTTTATTTTTTTTTGTATTTTTAACCTGCCACTTAGCAAACTTTATATTTAGTAGTTACGTTTATTTTCTTAATCAATGGCAACTGGAAACTTTTGCCTTGTCATTCAATATTCAAGTCGTTCTTAGTGCTAAATAATGGCTATTAGCTTTTATTGGGATATCTTAAGGCTATAATTTAAACTATATCCTGTCACCACACAAAAGTGTCTAATAAACCGAAACTTAATTTCCACTTCAATTTAGATGTCAAATTCAATTTGGTCATAATAATGGTTTAAACACTTGAACACGTACATAGAGTAAAAAAACACACACACACACAGACACCTTCATACATACTTACTTACATGTTCACACTTAGATAAATTTCAACTTCATAAACACAAACACCTAACACTTGCACATTTTGCCTTTCGCTTATTTCACACTCACACCCACTCACGCTAAGGATTCTCATATATAAACAAATTAATACTGATTCTCACAGTTCAATTATATTCAATTCAATTCTATTTAAAGTTTGATTTGATACGTTTGAGTGCGTGTTGTTTCTATCCGTATAATTGTGTAGGTTTATTCAGTGAATTATAAAATATCGTTGCTTTGTATTGGATAGTGCATACATAGTTAATTTAGCCACATTGAATTGCCAACCAATTTTCCCACAATTGTATCTTCCGCAACAATAAGACGTTAATAAATAGTTGGACTCAGCTTGTTGAGAGCATACATATATATACATTACAGCTCAACTTATTTCGAATTCATGAAGCATAATGGCAAAGGATAAGTGAATAATAATTATTATTATAAGAGAAAGTTCAATTGCAGAACTTCAGTAACAAAACTATTCCTAACTATACATAGAGAGAATATACAATGAATGATAACAAAAAATAAATAAAAAACATTGCTATTGCAGTGCAAAAGCTTACACCAAGCAAACGATATTATAAAATTTATACATATAATAAATAGCCATATATAAACGTAGCTTGCAATCACTATTAGAATTTTGCTTAAGGATATAATTATCCTTCATATATCCTTAAGCCGGAAAATTTAATTTTAATCACAATTATCACTAAAATCTAGAAAAAATATTGTTAGAAGTTGTAGAACTTTACAATTAATCTCTGTAATAAATTACATACTAAACAGTGCAGTAAAATGCCTACTTGCTCAATGTCCTTTATTTTAAAGATTTTAAATCAGCTACAATAATTGTTTGAATTGTAAAATAATATTTGTAACTATTGGTAGTTCTAATGCCGTTAACCGTTATAGCAAATTTCACGCCAATCAGTGCAAATACAAAGTGTCCTTCCATATATCCTGTATTTCAAAAATACTAATTTTACGAAAAAAAATTTTATTCTTTAAAAACAAACGTTAAGTGAAGCCAGGACATGTCATTTTCATATATCCTTAAATAAAACAAATTACAGTCTAGCTACAATTATAATTAGAATGCCGTCGTTATCAGCTTGTAAGTAGTTATAGAATAACACCAAAATTGGCTTTAAGGAAATTTTAGGTTCAATCGGTGCCAGGATATGGCTGTCTATCATATATCCTTTATTTTAAAAAAGTCACCTTACTTACGATTACAACTTAAATTTGAAAGTCTGATATTATTTCAAACATTATACCAAATCTTGCATCGCGTAATCCAGATTTTGGATCACGTAATCCCTATTTTGGATCACGTAATCTTAATATTGGATCGCGTGACTCATACTCTGATCGTGTGATCCATATTTTGGATCGCTAGCTCATATTTTGATCGTTTAATCCAAATCTTGGATTCCATTATCCATATTTTTGATCGCGTGATCCATATTTTGGATTGTGTGAACCTGATTTTGGATCGCGTGATTAAATTCCAGGATAGCGTGATTCAATTCCTGGATCGCGTGTTTCATATTTGGATCGCGTGTTCCAAGTCCAGGAACGCGTGATTTATATTTTTAATCCTGTCGGAATCGATCACTTTACTTAACAGCGGCACTGTTATTATAGCTAAACAGCAAAATAAATAATTTTTTCACTAAGTAATATTTTGTTCAAAGTTTCTAAAAAATTTCAAAAATACAATTCAGATATATTGTAAATGCAGTTTAATAGTATGATTCGTTGTCTTCATTTTCCACTATGTGTGATTAACTGAAAAAGAAAGGACTTGCAACAGGGGCCATTTCCCTCATAGAAATTGAAAGAAAATTGTTTCACGAAAGAGGAAGGAGGGTTTGGCCACAGATTCGTACAAAATAAAAGAAAAAGAAAATATCGCATGCGATGAATTTATTTTCATACACATTCAACAACAAACAAACGCAGTCACCCTGACTGTCTGCTTACTTTAAATAAAAATAATTTCATTAATTTAATACATACTTATGTACGCACCATACAAAAGGAAAATAAAACTGAATCTCATATAAAATAAATGAATGAAATTTGGATAAAAAATAAGAATTATAATATATATTTATTATAAATATATAAAATAAAAATAAAATCTCTACCGTATGTTCACAGCATGTAGTTTTTCTGTATGAATTTATAATTTACTTTTTATACTTTTCATTTGTAAACAACAAACAAAAAAGAAGTTCACAAACACATGCATATTTATAAACTCTTATACAAAAGGCAGCACCAATGTTTGTATGAAAATTATTATAATTTTACTCATTACACACACTAATGCATTTGAGTGTATGCATTTGTGTAACAGATGTTGCATTTCTCACTCTCGTTCTGTCGCATTGAACACTGACTGTTATTATTTACTTAATGTTAAACACACATGCAGATGAATACACAGTTTTATTATACCCTTTTTAGACATGCAAAGTTTAATTTGCAAAGTCTTAATTCAGCTGGGAGACAGATAGAAAGAGAAAGTAATTCTCCCTCTATCTTTCACACAGCTTAATTAAGATCTTGCAAAGTAAACTTTGCGTGTCAGAACAAAAACAATTTCACTTGTTGTATGTCAAATAGCAACAAAACGGAAAGTTCTATAAAAAATACTTTTAGGTATACATACACATGCATATACATACATATGTATATGTACATTAAACTGTATCAGAAAAAAAGTTCTCCGCCTCAATATAAAGTATTGTTCCATGGACATTAAAAAAAATAAATTGGCCCGCGCACGAAGGGTTCCGTACGGACACGAGATATGTAATTCAATACGAACTTTAGCCTAACTATATAAAATATAGTTTTGTATTTTTTTTTCGTTTTTGACGTTTTTTTAGTTTTGGCGTTTTTTTTTATTTTGACGATTTTTATCATATTGGCGATTTTTTCATATAGGCGATTTTTTTTATTTTGATGATTTTTTCGGTTTTTAGAGTTTTTTACTAATTTTGGCAATTTTTTTTTAGTTTTGACACTTTTTTCTCGTTTTGGCGATTTTTTCGGTTTTTGGCTTTTTTTATTTTTTGGTGATTTTTTCAGTTTTGGCGATTTGTTTTTATTTTGGCGATTTTCGGTTTTTTGTGTTTCTTCATTTTGGCGACTTTTTTCATTTAGGCGCTTTTTTTAGTTTGACACTTTTTTTCTCATTTAGGCGATTTTTTCGGTTTTTGGCGTTTTTCACTTTGGCAATTTTTTTTTAATTTTGGCGATTTTTTTCGAATATTGCGACTTATTTTAGTGTTAGAATTTTTTTTAATTTTGGCGATTTTTTTCGGGTTTTGGCGCTATTTTTGGACGATTTTTTCGAATTTTGCGACTTATTTTAGTGTTAGAACCTTTTTTTAATTTTGGCGTTTTTATTCGTTTTGGCTATTTTTTTTGGGTTTTATAATTTTCGGTATTTTTAATTTCAATGTTTTTGAAAATTTCAAGAGTTTACCTCTTACGGTTTCCAAGATATAGCAAGTTGTCAAAATTACATAGTCAAAATTGCATTAACTGATGGACCACCCTTTCATTTAAATTTTTTATATATATTAATGTTAATTGTTGTAGTCTATATGAAAGTACACTAATTTTACAAAATTCAAGTGTCATTATACATATGTACATACAATTGTATGTATACTACATGGGATTTTAACATTTTTCGTCGCTCGTTTTGGAGCACCCTTTAATTTTTAATTATCATGTAATTGTTGTTGCAGCGGCCAAGGTTCTACAGAGTAATTAACTCCGTCCGAATTTCAGGTCCGTAGCTCTTACGGTTCCTGAGAAAATACCGAGTGACAGACAGACGGACAGCATAGCGAAAACAATAAGGTTCCTTTTTTCACCTTTGGTGTACGGAACCCTAAAAAATTAAAAATTTTAAAAAGTGGCCCCTACGGTTCGCATCAATGAATTTATAAAAGCATTTTCTTTAAATAGTTGTGCTGTAATTATCGAAATACTTTCTTAAAACAAGTCTTATGATTTTTTGCGAGCTATAAATTTCTAACATTAAGGTGTCACACTAGGGTGGTAGGAAATGAGATTTGGGTGGTAAGTACTAGAACGGTACACTTGAGGTCAATGGACCTAAGAGCAAAAATATTGGCCAATCAGAGATAAAAAAATTCGCTATATCAAACTTTAAGATCGGACTGTAAATATGGAAGATATAACGAATAAACTAAAAAGGCAACCCCTACGTTCGGCCAAAAAAAAAACATTTTTTTTAAATGTCCTTGGAACAATACTTTATATTCGCTGGTGTATGGGGCACTGTTTTTTTGTTGCCTGTTGGGCGAGATACTGTAATGTATATATGCAGTATGTATGTATATTAGATTGAGAATTCACTTACACATGTTAATTAAGCTATGGTCACACTTGTCAAACATTTGCGTAACCACTAAATGCTAATGAAAAATTTTTCAATTCAGACAAAAGTTTGTCAAGTTAAATAGTTGATAATAATGTTGAATTCTATGACATCCTCTATTAGTTGTGTTCGAAACTGTTTAATTTGATAAATAAGTGTCTGGATCAAAACTTTTGTCATTAGTGTTTGTTGGTTAAGCTTTTTTGGGGAAATGTTTAACAAGTGTGACCGTAGCTTAAGTTTCGTTTTAGAGTCTAAACCAGTGTTAATCAAACACATCGCTACATAATATGAAAGAGAGTTGTACGAACGTACGTGAAAATAAGAGCATAACGAAGTGCCCACGGGCGGGCTTTTGATGATCTCTGGTCTAAACACAATGTTTGCGGTGCGGTGGGATTTCTCGTTGCGGGAAATAAAAATAAACATAATGCAACGGAAGACGGCGACGGCAATACTTGTCATTGTTTGTTTAAATTTTTATTAATTTTTTTGTGCATACATTTTTATAACTAAAAACAAAAAATTTTTAATTATTTTATACATTCGAAGATATATTTGATATATTTTTAAAACTTTTATACTCTATGACAAAAATGTTTGAACTTCAAAATCATGTTTTTTTACAATAATGTTGTGAACACCGCCAATTATTCAAAAACTACGGCAACGTCAGCCAGAGAAAGAGTATCAAGAATTTAGAGAATAAGAAAGTCCACAATGCAAATAAAATAGATTTTAATTTTATTCCGTTCCGCACTGCGGTTTTTTACTTCAAAATTGTATGGAAAACTTTTCAGATTCTTTCTCTAACTTTATGCTACCATATACATATATTTTTGGTGATTTTCTTAATTTTAATGATTTTCTTTAAACTTTCTATTTAAAATACCAAACATGTTCATATGTATGTATGTGCAAAAGTAGAATCATATCTAAGCATTTGTAAAGCGAGTGATGTTCCTAGCCAATCCCCACACACTCCTAGATAAACATAATTTAATTTATAGCAATCTAAAGATTCATCAAAATTAGCCAAGAGCCATCATCATCATCATCATCATCATAAACAAATTGCATCAGAGATTCTTGGCTCATAAGTGCCATCTGCAGCAACAGCATCATTTTCATTTGCTGCACTACCATACACATCAAATTCATTACCATCAGCAACAATGTCGTCATCATCATCAATTTAATACATACATAACAATATTTAGGTATATGCAATTATCCATTTTGTTCATTTTCATTCACGATTGTATTATCGTGTCACAAATTAAAATATAAAATATAAAAAATTGTATTAACTGAAAGTGGTTTTAAATGCCACATATTCAGCTAGCAAATGAGCTCGTAAGCTGCTCATAATTATTTTTAATGGTATTTTTTTTATACAGCCATTTGCAACAGTTAATAAAATTGCAACAACAAAAAGTGGATAATATAATTAACTCATTTGACTGGGCGTTAATAATTAAGAACATTAAATGTAGTCAAACGATTTAATAAAAATGGATACATCATGACTAGATATTATACTTTTTTCTATGCTAAATTTGCATTAATACTCGCCATTAATTGGGGAAAATAAGCCAAACTAAAGTTGTGCACAGTTTCCACTTGATTGAACCTGTTAAGGTATTCTTAAGTGGCCTGCAGATGATCAAATAAACTCATCAGTCACTTAGTTGTGTCGTAGGCACACCTGCAAACTTGTTGCTGGCATTTTGTTTTTAATTTTTTTTTTTTACTCTACGATTGATTATTTGATCGTCTATAAGTCTGATTGACAAAAAAAATATCAAGTCCTTTGTAATTCTTGTTAGTGATGAAGAACTGCGTGATCGAAAAAAGTTGTTATAAACTTTTGCAATACGATTGGCGTGACTGAAGGGTTTATTTGTATGTCTGATTTTGAACGACAGGCATCTAAGACTCACACATGTGAGTTTATTTTATCGTTTACAAGGCACTTATCATTATAAGTAGAGCACAAAAATAAATAATAGATACGTTTTAGTGTGCCTTACCTTTGTTACATTCTTTTCATGTCAAATTAACAGCCGATAGCATTTGTTACACTTATTCAAATAGTATTCGGTATTTCACTGTTTTAGCAATACTTTATTGCCCACGCTTGCACGTGTTTATTAATCTGTAATATACTGAAAGACTTTTTTCATTCGTATATTTACATTTTCCTGGCAACAAGAGGGAGAACACTAAAGTGAAAAAATTTCAACAAAAAAATACTTGAGGGAAAATGACATTATTATGTTTCAGTGAAATAATTGCCAATTTTTTGTAGCTGGGTTGTTGTAGTATTTTTTTATTATTTTACTTTCCCCCTAAAATACATTAGTAATTTTTTCGGGTAAACTATTATGTCTAATAATTGCTTATTTCTTTTAAAATTACTGAAAGATTTTGTGTTTAAAAATTTTTAATTTGTCTTATTTTAAAGAAGTTAGAAAGAAATTTTACAAAATGCATCAATTAAGCATGCCAATGATTTTAGTTTTACAAATGTCTATATTACAAAAAAAAAATAAGAAAATTCTAAGTTCAAACTCTGGAGGAGTCGAAGCAAAAATCTGGGGGCAAATTACGGCATTCGATACCGTTCGAAATTTTAAAATATTTCCATATAAACTCAATTGAGATATTTCGTAATTTCGTTTAATAACGGCTCCCGTAATTTGCCCTGAGACGTGTTTAGGCATTTTGTAAGTATTCGTCTGAAAATAATATTAAAGAGGGGCTAAAGAAGACAATATAATTTTCCAAAAATTAGCTAATTTACGCCGAATATTTTTCAAGGATACGTGGCTGACAGTCATATCACTTCAACAGTCGCTATGAAATCTATCAAAGATCTTGACTATATGCATATTTATGTAGTACTACTTGCCATATCTTGATTAGAATTATGGCTACAAATCCATTTTTAATAAGGTTATTATCAAAGAATATATGTATATAGTAGAGATAGGCATTTTCCAGCCTTGTTTGAATTAATATATAACATAAAGCTTGATTATACATTTTATATATGTATATTTTTATGGTAATTGTGGCTGAAATTAAATTAAGGATATATGATAAGTAGGCATATCCTTGCATCTATTGAGTTAACATTTTACCGGAAATCATATAGATATTTTGTGCATTGTTACTATGTTGAAATTCAATTTTCAAAATAAAGGATATATGGGAGGTAGACATATCCTTGCGCTATTTGAGCTGACATTTTTTAGGAAGCTTACTCTTATAAATCTACAAATAGTTACAATTCCTTTCACGAATATTTTCTAAATATTTTTAAGGTAATTGTGGCTAAAAATTAGATTTTGAAATTAAGGATGTAAAGGAGGTAGGAATATCCTTGCAACTATTGAGGTATAATTTTACCGGAAACCATATACATATTTTGTGTGCATTATTATGTTAAAATTCAATTTTTAAAATAAAGGATATGTGGAAGCTAAGCATATCCTTGCACGGTTTGAGCTGAAATTTATTTGCAAGCTTGCTCTTATTACTCTACAAATAGTTTTAAAAAAATGTTCACTATCTGATAACAACTGCAGTTAAATTTAAATTTTTAATGTCGAAATATATGTTACAGATAGGCATAACCTACCTTTGACTGCAATTAAATTTAACATAGAGCTTAGTTCTATATTTTCTATTTATTTTTATAAATAATTTTGACCGAAAATAAATTTTTAAAATTAAGGAGAGGTGTGAGAGGTGAGAGTATCCTTGCACCAATATTGGTACAATTTTACATGATACCATGTACATAAGTTGTGTGTATAGTTGTTATGTTAAAATTCAATTTTAATAATAAAGGATATGTGGAAGCTAGGCATATCCTTACATGGCTTGAGCTGAAATTTTTTAGCAAGCTTATTCTGATTAATCTACAAATAGTTAGAAATTTTTTCCGCGATCTGATAGCAATTGCATGTGAATTTTAATTTTAAATGTCCAAGGATGTGTGAGAGACAGGCATATCCTAGCCCTGAATGAAATTAAAGTTAACATAAGGCTTAATCGCGAATTTTTTATTTATTTTTATGATAATTGTGACCGAAAATTAACTTTTAAAATTAAGGATATAGGGAGTTAGGAATATCCTTGCACAATTGAGGTAAAATTTGTACAGAAAACCATGTACATATTTTGTACTCAATGCAATTGTGCTTAAACTAAATTTTAAAAATAAAGGATATATGGAAGGTAGGCGTATCCTTGCACCGTTTGAGTTGACATTTTTTAAGAAGCTTACTCTTATTGATCTACAAATAGTTACATATTTTTATCACAGCTCTGATTAGAATTACAGCCAAAACTTAACTTTTGAAGTCTTTGTCATATGTGAGAAGTATCTGTCCTTTCTTTGAGTGCTCCCTAATATCATTTCTTTGAAAATAAACATGACTCATATTTCTCATGTTAATATTACCCATCTCTGTTATGATTACTTTTAATCAAAAGCTTTACTTTATAGTTCATAATCTTTTTGCCACATGATTTATTCAATTGTAAAGGGCGTTAACAATGTGCATTAATTATGATACTACAACACCCCAACAAATCACTTACAATACGTGTAGGTTACACATAAAACATAAAAAATATTTGGGGAAAAAATCACAGTAATAAAATACATACTTACATATACCAACATGAAACAAAAAGGGACAGTAATACTTAAAAAAATGTACCCTGGCCATAAAATATTCAGCTACTTTCGTTATTAATACAGCCTGTGCAACTACAAGTACTTCTGCCACCTGCACTTTGACTGCCGCCTTTGCCAAATAAATATAAGCAACAGCAAAACAAAAACTTATTCCTCTGCAAACCCACTAAAACAAACAGTGGCAAAGCGTATCAACTTTGTTGTGCAACCAAATTTAACAACATTTTTTAAGCACGCTACTGCTGTTAGGAGCGGTAGTGTTTCTTCAAAGGATCAAAGGCACTTTGTTTTATCATATTTTCTTAGAGAAGCAATTTACCCACAACCTCTTTGAAGAAACGAGTATATATTTGAGTTCAGGACTCAGCTTTTTCCATTTGGATTTTTTTTATACTTTTGCTCTATAAAATTTTTCTGAGGATACAAAGAAGAGATGGACGTGTGTGGAATTTTTCCAATACAACACGACACGAACACGAATACCGAGACGCTCAATACGAAACACGCACGCGAAAAATTCATTCATTCACTGGAAATTCATTCATACATATCTTTTACATCTAAAATAGTTTCGTGTTTTTCGTGTAAATTTTGCTTAACACGAAACGTCCAGAACACTCATGATATTAGATATTTTGTCACGAACACTTCGTGTTGGGTCGTGCCAGTTTGTGTCTCGAAAAAAGTACAAAAACAAAAAAGAGAGTTGCATACGTTGGATAAAAAATTTTAAGGCAGCGAAATGAGGAGTTGGCGAGTAAAACCAGACTAGTCCCCTTAACAGGACATGCGAATTAGTGAACTACCTAGATAGAGACTAGCTAGAAAAATTCCGCTTTCGTTATTTTTGTTAAGGATAGAACTAGGTTAGGTTAGGTTAGGTTAGGTAGGGGTGGCAGTCAGAAACCCGGACTCACTTAGACCGTTTTGGTCCATTGTGATACCACGGAGACTCTGCTTATGCGGAGTCCCCACCGTCGAACCATCCAGAGCTCAGTATAAAGCTGCTAATACGTTGAAGTTTAACACCAGCAACGTCAGAAAGTTCCCTGAATTCAAGAGCGCCCATTGTGGCCATTCTCTTTCCTGCAAGTCCAGGACAGTGACAAAGAAAATGTTCTATGCTTTCCTCTTCATCAATATCTTGGCAGCTACGGCAAAAGTCGTTGTGTTCAACCCTTAGCCTTTGTGCATGCCTGCCTATGAGACAGTGTCCGGTTAACACGGACACTAGAATCGAGATTTGTTTCCTATTCTTTGAAATTAGGTAATCCGTACCTTCCCTATTTAGGTGAGTCCATAACTGCCTTGTGATCACGCAATCATTTCTTGTGACCCACCTTCTATTTGTTTCATCCTCCGTCTTGCGCCTAAGTCTGAGTTTGCAAGAGATTAGGGGTAGACCTACACATTCCAAATCCGGTGGAACCTGTAAGGTTGTCCCAATTCTAGCAAGCTCGTCAGCCCTAGAATTCCCCTGTAAGCCTCTATGCCCCGGGATCCAGATGATCCTAATATCAAACTGCTCTGCCATCTCATTTAGAGATGATCGGCAGTCGAGGGCTGTTGTTGTTCTTAGAAGCGAGGATTCAAGGGCCATAATAGCTGCTCGACTATCGGTGTAAATGTTAATTAAAGTCGTTGAAGTGACATTCACTTTTAACCAGTTCGCAACTTCTCTTATAGCAAGGATCTCTGCCTGAAAGACACTGCAGTGATCTGGAAGTCGCCTTGCAATGCGAAGACCTAAAGCCCTCGAAAAGACCCCATAGCCCACACCCTCATGTGTTTTGGAGCCGTCCGTATAAAAATTAACGCTTTTTCTTCTACCCGGAGTTCCATTCATCCACATTTCTGTAGATGGTATCCAGGTTTTATAAAGACGTTCGTGTAGTAGAGCAGGGGAGGTTTGGTCAATCCTCCATCCCCTAACTTCACCATCTAGTATTCTGCAGTGGCCGGTTCCATTTCCGTTCCACAGAGAAACACATCTAAGACGGATTGCCGAGGACGGATAGAACTAGTTGTAAATGCAAATATTTCACAACTTCATAGATGTGTACTTGGAGTGCCCGAAAAAAAATTAATAAAAATCATTTATTCAGGACATGTCTAGTTTCGTACGCCCAATCATTTATTGAGGACATGTCTAGTTTCGTTCGCCATCTCCTCAAATATTGTTATTACAGAACCGTAAATTAACATTCAGGTGATTGTGAACTATATGAACTAAGCGATTGCAAATAATTGTAAATTTTTGTTTTGCAAAATCACTTGTTCTAATGTCACGTGCGACATTGATTAACAGCATTTGTTATCAGTGCGTCGAAAGTGCATTCATAACGCTCATGAAATATTCAGCAGTAATGGAGATATTTAAGAGAATTAAAATATGTGCTCGTGATAACTACATAAAGTTGGTCACATGCGACATCATAAATTTAAAATTTTAAAGAAAAATGTTAAAAAGTTGCTGAAAATATAAATATTTGTGATTGTGTTATTTATATAAAATTTTTCGTAAGTGTTAGAATTTAAAAAAAATATTTAAATTTAAATTTAAATTATTTAAATGTAGATGAGCAAAAACGGTGAAAAAAATAATAATAAAAGTGTCAAAGGATGGAGCGAAATACTATTACAAAGATTTAAATAAGGAAAGAATGCGAAATGCTTGGAAAAAGCGAGAAGTGTTGACTGTAGGAAACAATTTAATTATTGAAGAGAAAAAAAGGGGGGAATGGCCGCATACGTAAGGACAAAGTTGGCAGTAGGTCACACAATTACGAAATGCCAAAGAAGCACAAAACAAGTAAACATTTCCGAAAGCTGCAAAAAAATTCTTATAATTTGGACAAAAAATGGGAACAACCAAGAAGCATTTCAGGTATAGCGCAATTGGTTTTTTGTTTGCTAGAACTCCCTATTCTGCAAAAAAAAAGTTAGCTGCGCTTGAGTATTCCTAATACTGTTTTCATATAAATTTGTTTTAATTTATTACACAAGCTACTTTATTTATAATACATACATATTTTTTTTGTTAATTTTGTTGTTAATATGTTAAAATAAATACCTTGAATACTTTTGGTAGTTAGAAAATATTTTTTTAAGTTTGTTTGTTTAAAATTTCGTAAAAGGAGCAATATGGCAAAATGTCACGTGCGACTATGATTAAAATTTAATTTAAAAAAATTATTTTTGGGTGAAATCAAAACCATTTTACAGAGACATTGTCACATTGAAATATTACTTCAAGTTTTACAGAAATCTGCACTTTAATCGAACAACTTCTATATTTTTGTCACATGCGATTGCCTTGATTTTTTTCAGTTATCTTAAAAATGAAAAATTTCATAAAATGAAACATATCTTTAATTATAGGTATAATTTAAAATAGAAATAGTTTTATATTTATTTATTTTTTACTTTAATCGTGTACGATGGTCACATGCGACATCATAGAAATGTCTTCTTTTTTATTTTTTCTGTTCGAAATAAATTTCAGAAGTCCAAAGCTTGGCATAATATTGTAAAAGTTTTTTCCCAACTAAATATATATATAAATATATGAGCCTTTCACTTTGAAAATGGGACAAGTCCAATAAAAAAATATTTAGTGGTTCCTTTAAAAGAAAAGCAAGTCCTTTATCGAAATTTTATTTATTTATTTATTTTATTACTGATTTAATTGTCCATATTGGGAACTTATTTCTTAAAAAATTATATCGTTTAAATGTAAACATTCGCTTCGGCGCTTAAGAAGACAGTTTATGGGCGTAAATTTTAGACTTGCTTTTATGGCGGTTAAACCGGGACTGGGTCGTGCCTAATATAGGTAAAATTTTATGGAAATCATGCCTCTGGCTGATGCAGCTTTAGTTCTTTGTATAAAATACGTTAAAGATGAGCAATAATGCTTTCTACCTTGTGTTCTTCATGATCTTAATCGTCACGAATTTACCTTTTTAAATATTGTGCTGGTCGGTGTCTTCAAAGAGTGCTGCTTACTCGTTTTGGCCATTCTAGAAAGCTGTTTTAACATTTTGCTCCCACAGCTCTTTGCCTAAAATTTGTTGCATAAAAGTTACATATAAAAAAACATCAAAAGCCAAAGAGAAAAAAACAGCAAAAGTGCTTCAGCGACGTGTTTATACATATATACATATGTATATTAAATTCATGTTTGAACATGCACAATATTAAAGCTTTTAAGTGTTAAGTTATGACCAGACTAGACAAATATTTGATAACAAACTTGAAAGTGTAAAAAATATTTTATCCTTTCTCCTTTAAAAAGCAAGATATTATCTCGCTTAATGAACACTTGCTGAAACTGACGCTTATTACATCAAATATTTATCCTGTTTGACTGGCTCGGGCTAGAGTGGTAATTTTCTAAAGGATTTCGTAAATCATTTATTATCACACATTCATTCCGAAAGTTAGAAAAAACTAACTTTTGACCTCAACTCCATTTTTCGCTTAAAAATAACAAGCAAAAAATAAACAAAAAAGGAAGGATATATTCAGGCAGTTATTTAAGGACTTGCATGCATGCATAAGGTAATATAAATAATTAAGTTTGACTTATTATATACAAATAAATTATATGCTGAAAAAAATAGTGGAAGCAAATTACAAAAAAAAAAAAAGAATATGGAAAGTGGTTGACTTTACTGATCATTCAAGAAGTAAATGAACCGTAGAAAATCAATTTGACAAGTGCATTCGAAATTGAAGAAAAATAAAAAAATTAGATGCCGTATTCACAAAAAATAATTTTGGCTAACAAAAAGTTTTCAAAACGAATTTTATATGGAAATTTTCTTACAAAACCTTTTGTAAACCTAAAATATTTTCAATGAATACGACAGTTAATTTTTTTTAGATCCATTTCTAATGCCCTAATTAACCTCTCTTATGCATGTAAAAAAATTTTAAAGTCGATGAAAACGTTTTAATAAATCTGCAGTAAAACGTATTTATTTTAACGATTAATTTATTTTATCGTATATCCAGTGAATTCCCATTTTTAATTAGAAATTTAATTCGTTATAAAATAAACAAAATAGTTTATTCGAATACAACACAAAATATATTCGAATAAATTGATTATTTTTAATTAGTAACTTACTTAGTTATTATTTTCTAACATCAATTACCTATCTGAATAAAATGTATTCCAATAAATTAATTTATCGAATAAAATCTTATAAACACGGTTAATTTACTTTTAATATTCTGGCAAGTACTTTTTATTTATATTTTACTTTTATATTAAAGTAAATATTTGTATTCGTCTTTTAATAGAATAAATTTTATTTGGGTTACTCGAATAAAATATAAATAATAAAATATCAAGCGAATTCGCATTTTTAATTGGTAATTTACTTTATTTTTTAAATGTAAATATTTTATCTGAATAAAACCCACAATTTATTTAAATTATTTATATATAATGAAATTTTATTATATGACATATTATCAGAAGTTTACATACAATAATTGAAATTTATTTGGTGGTTGTTATTTCAAAGCATACTAAACTTATTTTTTCTTTGTGATTTTCAAAAAAATTATTATTTTATGAACTCTCATATAGTTTTTGAAAGTGAGTGCATAAAGTAAGGGGTTTGTGTTCAAAATTTGTGGTTGAAGTCTACTGATGAATTGGTTCAAGCGCCAATGCAATGCATAAGTAGACATGCTAGACCACCAGCAAATAAATTTCAATTAATTATTTATAATTTTAATTGAAAATTTACTTCATTATTTTTTTAACGTAAATACTCGTATTTTATACGAACAAAGCTCAAAATATATTCGAATCAATTAATTAATCGAATAAAAACTCGTATAAATGCTTAATTAATTTTTTTATTTTCTGGTAGTTCATTTTTATTTCCATTTCACTTTTATATTCAAGCAAATAATTGTATTCGATTTTAATCGAATAAAGTTTATTCGGTTACTCGAATATGTATTATTAAAATATCAAGTGAGATCCTATTAATTGGTAAATTACTTCGTTATAAAATGAATAAAATAATTTATTCGAACAAACTAATTATTTCTTAATTGCTAACTTACTTTGTTATTATTTTTTAACATCAGTTGCCTATCCGAATAAAACCCAAAATTTACTCGAATAAATTAATTAATCGAATAAAAACTTATTTAAACGGTTAATTTATTTTCTGGTAGCTCATATTTATTTCCATTTCACTTTTATATTCAAGGAAATAATTTTATTCTTTTATAATCGTATAAATTTTATTCGGTTACTCGAATAAAATATGTATTAATAAAATATCGAGCGAATTCCTATTTTTAATTTATTATTTTTATTAAATTTATTCGAATAAATTAATTATATATTAATTGGTTATTTACTTTGTTATATCTTTTAAACTAAATATTTTATCCGTTTAAACTCCAAAATTTGTTCGAAACAATTAATTAATCGAATAAAAACTCGTATAAACGCGTAATTTATTTTTTATATTCTGGCAGTTAAATTTTATTTCCATTTGAGTTTTATATTCAAGTAAATTTTTATATTCGTTTTTAATCGAATAAAGTTTATTCGATTACTCGAATTAAATATGTATTAATACAATATCAAGCGAATTTGTATTTTAAATTGGTAATTTACTTACTTCGTTAAAAAAATTAAATTTTTTATTCGAATAAAAAATAAAATGTATTTGCATAATTTAATTATATGTATACTAATTGGTGATTTACTTTATTATTTCTTTTAAAGAAAATATTTTTTCCGAATAAGCTCCAAAATTTATTCGAACTAATTAGTTAATCGAAAGAAAACTCATATAAATGCGTAATTTATTCTTTAGAATCAAATTATTAATCGAATAAAAACTCGTATAAATGCGTAATTTATTTTTTATATTCTGGTAGCTTATTTGTATTTCCATTTTACTTTTATATTCAAGTAAATATATTTATTCGTATATTAATCGAATAAAGTTTATTTGGGTTACTCGAATAAAATATTTAATTATAATATAACAAGCGAACTTCTACTTTTAATTGGAAATTTACTTCGTTATAAAATAAATAAAATAATTTATTCGAGTAAACCCCAAAATTTATTCGAATAAATTATTTATTTATTATTTATTTTAAAATAAATATTTTATCCGACTCAACCACAAAATTTATTCGAATCAATTAGTTATTCGAATAAAAACTAATATAAATGCGAAGTTCATTTTTATTTCCATTTTACTTTTATATTCAAAAAATTTTTATATTTTTTTTTAATCGAATAAAGTTTATTAGATTACTCGAATCAAATATTCAGTCATAAAATAACATGCAAATTTCTATTTTTAACTGGGAATTTAGTTGGTTTTTTCACGTACATTTTTTAGCCGATTAAATCCCAAAAGTTGTTCGAAAATATTAATTATTTTTTTATTTTGGTAATTGACTTCGTTATTTTTTAACAAAAGTATTTGATCTGAATAAACCTATAAAATAATTCGAATAAAATAATAAATTAAATAAAATCTCATATAAAAAAATTAATACAGTAAATTTTTATCCGAATAAAATCCAAAAATAAATAAAAACTCTTAAGAAGTTAAATAAGAATTTAATTTTTATTTCTTTGCGGATTAAATACCAGTTTTTATTCGTTTTTTTTAAGGATAAACCTGCATAAAACTAAAATTTAAATTGGTGACTCGAATAATAAATTTTAATAACCAAACAATTTGTACTGATTTTGCAATAAAAAGAATTCTTTTCCATAATTTAAAAAAAACGAATAAAAAATACTTTAAAAATTTAAAATTTCATTTATATTTACATATTCATGTGCTATTCCTATGAAACTTAATCGAATACATTTTTTTCTAACGATAACTAAGTAATTGACTTTCTTATTTTTTTATACGAATTAAACTCAAAAATGTATTCGAATAAATATATTAATCGAATAAAATCTCATGTATAGAAGAATTCATAAAAAATTAAATTAGTTCTTAATTTTTATTTATATGCTGTTTAAATACCTGGTTTTTATGTGTTGCTCAATGGAAAAATCGAACAAAACTAAAATTTGATTCGGTTAAGCGAATAAAAATTTTTAATAACCAAACAAACACATTTTCGGTTTTATTTAAAATTTTTTCTGAAGCAATTCTTATTTGTAATTATTTGGAATAAAACTTAGATAAATTGATTGTAATTATTAATCTATCATTCGAATGAAAATTAATCGATTAATTTTGTTTTTCTAACGATAACTGAATTTGGCCCTTCAAAGCGCATTCATAATAATAATAAACATTACTGTACATCTGAAGGAAGGGTACTGAGAACGAGTGGTTGGCGGGAAAAATAAAAGTTAAATAGAAAAGTAAAATAGTAAAAAAAAACATATTTTATGAAACAGCAAAAGCATCAGAATGCATTTTTCTATTTAAATATTTTATGCTAAGAAAGGATTTTTAAAAAATCCTGCTCAACAATCAAGACATCTTGTAAAGAAGTCCTTTACCTTATTACCAGAAATACTTCAACTTAAAGCTGACGTTCTATTTTCCAATTATTCAGCAACATCCTTTTTAAACATAATTAATTTTTTTTTTCATAAAAGTCCTCACGATAATTCATGAATTTTCAGGAATATATTCGTATGTATATGTTTAAAAATTCTTACATTTGCTTTGCTTACCATTATAGCATTCATGATGACGTTGATGTCACTTGTAAGCGTTGTAATCATGTTTTCTTTTTATTCAGTTTAAACTTAAATTATATCTTTAAATGTTACAAGGATAATAACGATGACTCCTTTATGCTTAAAAGTACCTGTCAATGAAATTCCTTTTGCCAGTCCCTCACTTATTACTTAATTATAATGTTTCTTTCATATAATAATGACAATTTTTCTTATCGAGATGGCAAGTAATCGCATGTTATAATAAATGTAAATAAAGAAAGTAATTATAGATTTATACATAAGTGCAATTGCTTACCTTTTTTTGTAAAAACCTCAGATGCTGGTTAAAGAACCAAAGAATTTATAAATTAATGAGATTTAAAATAAACTGATTACGATTTAAACGTAACACAAGCAGAAAGTCATAGTAACCAGGCTAAAGTATTACAAGGATATTCATTGTTAAAAGTGATTCATGGCAAATTAGATTTTCTGGATATAAAGAGCTTACATTAAGACTTTATTTATTCGAATAATAAACAAAGCAATATCAAAAAAATTTCCCTAGAACATTAATCATCCATTAATAAAGTAAACATTTTCTAAAATGCTAAAAATATTTAAGACAAAAAAACAGCACCACAAAAAAAATGAAATGCATTTTGGGCCCTTACTCGAATCAACGTCTCTCGCTGCCATTTATTTAAATAATCTTATAAACTTAAAATTTATTCTATACACTTGTTGAATAAAATAATGTCTTCATAAAACTTTTACAAATATTCACTTTACAGTCGACTCCGCTTTACTGGAAATAACCAAAACCCAATTTTTTCAGTTTTCTGATTTTTTCTCTATAACGTAGTTCGAATAAGTGAAATTTGTTACAGTTAAGCGTACAATATAATAGAAAAATACAATAAAGTACGTAAGAGCGAAAAGGACAAATACATTTTGTCATTTAATTTTTTAACGGACAAAACATCCACAATTTTTTCAGCCTTAAGTTATGCAATCGATTTCTAACAAATAAATTTGTAATTACCCAGCTAAAAAAATTATATATGGTCCATATATTTTTAATATATGAATGTATATAACTATATATGAATATGTATGAATTCATGTATGGAAATATATAGGATTATACATGGCAAAATTATTATATATGAACTAATATATGGACTAATATATGAAATGTATTATAACATATGAGCTCACATATGAAAATTTAATTATGAAGCTCTTCATATGTGGATCCATATATAAATATAAGATTTTATATATGGAGCCATATAAGAATGTATTCATACATGATATCTCACATAAGATCGTTTTTGCAATCAAAAAAGCTTGGAATTTTATCACTGCTGAATTGGAAATCCATTAGAAAATACATGCGGTATGCAAAGTTTATATGCCTACCCTCAACGTTTAAAAAAGAAAAACTTTTTGTTACAAAAAAACCATTCTGGTATGATTTTATACATTGTGGCCCCATTTAATATATCAAATAATCAAAAGGATAATCCAGTCATTAATTTTATAGAAAATAACAAAATTCTCTAGTTAAAAAAGAAACAAAGTTCATATTAAAGTATTGAAAACTATTGTTAGACGGATTATTTTTTCTTTTATAATTAATTGCATTAGTTTTTAAACTGATTTCTTAAGCTAAATCTTATGTACGAATATGATTTATGTGTTTTTAAAATAATTGATTCACCTTTTGATGAATGAAATTACTTTTATTCGTTTTGAATTATTTGTCCAAACAAATGTTTCATTAAATACAACCTCTCTCTCGTCTATAAAAATTTAATTTTAATAATTTAATTTATTGCACAGCAGTGCCTTTTGTGAATCAAGAGTGTATGAATATGAATTTTGCACATACATGTATGAAAATGTATGAATATATATAATCATATATGCCCATATACCCTCATTTTTCGGATCCGAACCATATATGAGATATCATATATGCTCCATACATATTTTTTTAGCTGGGTATAAATATTTTCACTAAAGCGAAGTAATTTTCATACAAAACGTAGTTGTGGTCTTGCTTTTAGTTTTGCAGTAATACGATATTTTCAGTAAAGCGAAGCGAATAAGACTAGCTGCGTTTAAAATCAGTGCGGGCATATGTATCGCTTTCAGTAATTTGATTTTTTCCAGTAAAACGTGTTGCGCTAAGGCGGATTCGACTGTATACTGGTACTAGCCTTCCATTTTATTATCGTTATCTTATTCGAAAGCAAAATTATGTTCTTGGTTATTCAAACGAATAATTGCTTACACATAAAACTTTATTCGTAAACACTTATTTTATTTTATAATCATTTTTGATTACGTTATTCTAAAAATTATGTTATTCGCAGCTCAATCGAAAAAACTTAAGATAACAAAAATCATAATTCAGTATTCGCTTTTCAAAATAATCGAATAAAATTAATTTGGCTGCACCTTAATACGTTAGCTAATAAACATATATTTTTGTAGCATTTAAGAAAACTAGCAAACAATGGAAAATTGTTTTAAAAAACTCTTATAAATCAAAAGTATTTATTATAAATATGGCTTGATTATTTTTTATTTATGTTGTTTTTAATTTTTGATCCGAATAAAATGTTTAATTCAAATAATCGAATAAACATGTTTACACAAAGAGTCAAATGAAATTGTTTCCCATTAAGGCTAAGAAACTATTACAAAAATTTTTATTCAAAAAAATTTGTTCGAATGAAAAAAAAGAAAGTGAAAAATTAATAAAAAAATTTTTTGTTCCAACAAAAAATTTTACTCGAATGTTTTTTTGCAATAAAAAGTTATTAAATTTTAATGAAAATTTTTTCTCCAATAAAAATATTTTTTCCCGATTAGCCTAAAAAAAATTAATAAAAAAAATTTTACTCGAATAAAAAAATTTATTCGATTGAATTTTTTTCATTAAAAAGTTATTATATTTCAATGAAAATTTTTTCTCTAGTAAAAATATTTTTCCCGATAAGCAAAAAAAACTATTAAAAAAATTTTTGTTCGAATAAAAAATTTTATTCGAATGAATTTTTTCAATAAAAATTATTAACTTTCAATGAATATTTTTTCTCTAATAAAAATATTTTTTACAGATAAACCTAAAATAAACTATAATAAAAATTTTTATGCGAATAAAAAATTTATTAGAAGAAAATTAAACTTCAATGAAAATTTTTTCTGCAATAAAAATATTTTTCCCTTAAGTCCAAAATAAACTATTGAAAAACAAAATTTTTTTATTTGAATAACAAAATTATTCGAAAGAAATTTTTTTAACAAAAAGTAATTCAAAAGAAGAAAACACTATTTAAAAAAATTTTATTAGAATAAGAAATTTTATTCAAATGAATTTAGTTTTTTTTAAAAGTAATTAAATTTCAATTTAAAATTGTCCCTAGTAAAAGCTGTAATTACATAATTTGAATAAAAACAAATTCATTCGAATAAATATTTTTATTCGAATATAAAAATTAATAGATTTTAGATTTATTGAGAAAAAATTTAATTCGACTGTTCTTATAAAAAAAATTCGTTCGATTATTGGAACTAAAATTTTATTCGAATAACAAAATTAAATTAAATAAAAATCATTCAACCGACCAAAAACTAAAGTCTTTATTCTTAAAAACAAATATACCTTTGATTTATAAGCGTTTTATAAAACAATTTTTATGCCAAATTTCCTTTATAAAACAAAATAATTTTTTTCCACAACGCTGATGGGGTCTACTTGTGTATAAAAAAAAATTATATGAAAGCACAATTTTTTTTAGTGAAGAATGTATATAACCAAATTAACTAGAAATATACTTATTTATATTTTTATGAAGTGTTTACAAAAATATTCTAAAGCATATACATAATTATGTATGTTTATATAAATGAAAGTGATTATTGTAAATATAAAAAATATATATTTTTTAAACAATAATAAAACAAAGTATTGATATAATTAAAATTATATTATTTTACGTATTTAAAAGCACTATAAATTAAAAGACAAAAATAGGTTAGTGTGAACGAGTGTTAAAAGAAATAATTATAATTAAATATGTACTGCCCATTTATAAAGCAATTCAAAAAGTATAAGGGATTAAATTATTTTATTAAATCAATACAAAACACTTAGAGCGAAGAGAGCCAACTTAAAACCCTGAGAAAAAATATATAATAAAAAAATAAATCCGCAGTATACCCGTAACAAACATGGTATTCTTTATTTATTCGAATATAATATTTTGTTGTTTTGAAATAATTATTCGCTATTTAGTTGAGTCAAATTTTTTATACGTTATTTGTTCGAATGAAATATTCGAATAAGTGTTTTCATTAGATATTAATTCGAATAAGGAACTGTAATCGTTGTTTATTCGAATACATTATTTAATTCGTTTTTTTTCTAATCTAAAAAAAGACTATTAATTCAATTTTTATATTTCGCTTGAAATATTTTTATTTTAATTAAGGCTGATTTCATTGTCACGGTTGGGACATTTAGAAGTAGTTCAAGTGCTTAGATTAAAAAAATTAAAAAAATGTTCAACTATTTTTTACATGACTTTATTATAAAATAAAAGTTCAGACTTGTCTTTCAAAGGTACTACACGGAAGCAGACCATTTTAGATTTGCTAATGCAAAATTTATTACACATTAGGCTCGTCACGGGTGTCACATGTAAAAGACATGCGTTTCGAGTGCTTAGGACACATATACAAAACTCTGCGAATTTATACAGTTTATCAAAATGTAGCAAATCTATGACTGCAGCAGAGCAATCAAGTTGCCCTTCACTAAAAGTTAAGAAGAAGAAGTTTATATTTTGCACAAAAATTTAATTTTTGTAGCGTCACGGGTGTGTCATTTTTTCTTCACGGGTGGGACACGTGCGATTTGGTAATAGAAATTTTACTAGAAACGGATTTAGTAACTTCAAATATAGTTTGAAAAGTTTAGTTTAAAAACAGGAGTAAAGTTCAAACGTTTGAAAATGTATATAAATTTAAAAACAAACATCTTTACTGTTTTTTTAACAAATATTTATTTTTTAAGTATTTGGTTTTGTGTTGCAGCATTTTGGCATTTGTGTTCAAATAAGCAACAATTAATATTTTTTAAGCGACAAGGGATCATTATCCGAATCACTCCAAAATGAACTGTCGGTGAAGATATCATCCGTGGTCATTTTATTAATTTTAAATGTTTTTTTTTTCTTTGAATTATGGGTGAGACCCATTATATTATTTATATTTTTATATTTTCTTCGCTACATGCCTTGAAAAAGTGCAGCGATTGAATATTTGGGACCTCATTTTTCAACAAACAAATGATTTCTTTGATGAAGACATAAACTGCAAACTTGTCATGCTTAAGTACGTCCGAAGCAATTGCAAACGAACACTGTTTGCTTTCTGGCAACCAAGCACATGCTGTAAAAATTTTTAATTGCTTTTGGTTCCAGTGGGCAGACTGAATTTCATCCTTGTTAATTGCTTGGTAGTTCTCTGCAAAATCAATTTGTAAAACAACTTCACCAGTCTTCAAGTTTTGCTTTGCCTGCTTAAAAATCTCAAATTGAGATCTCTTAATAAATACATGATTCTTAAAACGTTTCAAGTCCTTATACAGATTTTTCGTCACAGGTGGGACAATTTTAAAAAGCAAATATATTATAAAAAAATTTAAATAAAAAAAAATGTATATGCAAAATATTTCGTTTTCGGCTTCTGCCGTTAGTTTTGAAATTGAAAACAAATTGCTTGCAACATTGTTAAGTAAAATAAACATTTACTTGTTTTTCGTCACGGGTGGGACATTCGAAAATACACAACATAAAAATATAAAAATCTTTAAAATTACATATATTTTATTGCTATTTCTTTTGATGGGCTGAAGGAAAATAAACCCAATAACCTCCTCGAAACGTTCAAATGTCAAAAACATATGCACAGCTGACATGGGGCAATCTGGTATTTTACTTTCACGGTGTAGCAATATCGAGATATATAATTTGACGGAGACTTGATATAAAAAAATACATTAAAATTATTTTTTTTTAATTTATTTTAGAATATTAAAATTTAATGTATTATCTACAAGATCATGAACAAATCTTTTATTCTTAAATAAATTTAGTTTTTTGTGCTAAGGCTGGCTCACTTCTCATGACATCAGCCTTAAACTAAATAAAATAAATTTAAATAGTTATCGAATTAAAATTTTCTTTTCAAAATTCTTTTATTTTATTTCGTGGATTATTAATTAGAATAAAATTTTATTTACACGAATAAAATTTTCATACGAATGAAAAAGTTTATCCGAGTAAAACTTTTTATTCGTTTCTCTGGGGAAGTAGATGCGAGTTTTAATTGTTGGCATAGAAGTCACAGCATTTTCCAAGTCAGATTTAATGGAAAAGTAAATAAAATTCGTCTCTACTTGTTTCTTGCTTTTTATTTAAAAAATCTTTCGTTATGCAATTGAATATACAAATCAAATTTAATCTAATGCTAATGTAATCGAATATTTAATTTCTGGAAAATATTTATTTGATTATTCGTATAAATTTAAGTTTACACAATATTTGACAAAAGTTTTCTCTGCGAATAAAATATTTGCAATTTTATTCGATAGAAACAAATCATTTTAATCATAAATAAAATAATCAAAAATTTTCCAATACATTTTAATTTCTAAACCTTCAAGTAAATTAGTTTTGAAATTTGTCAAAGCACGTACAGATTAAATTTAAAAATCTAAAAGATTCTCATGATCAAGAAATATTTTATTTTTTTTTAAGCTGTATAAATATTTATTATATGAAATATTCCAAAAAAATAAAAGAATTTAATCTTCATTATTGTCCTCATCATCATGACCACTATCAATATTATCGTCAGTATCATCATCATCAGTATAATCAATAGTATCATCATCATCAGTACAATCAATGGTATCATCATTTTCAACAGCATTATCGTCATCATCAATATTGCCTTCAATATCAACATTATCATCAGCGTCATCACTAGCATCATCGACATCAACATTATCATATGAATCGCTATTCTCATTAACATGTTCATCTGGATGGACATTATCAGCATCCACTTCCAAATCAGCCATCATTAAAAATAATCTGAAATTTGACATAGTTCTTTCATTATGTGTCCTGTTCAGATCAATTTGTGCAGTCCTCATTAAAGATAATTGCCTATTTCTTAGAGTATGTGCCCTGTTTAGATCAACTTGTGCTATGTCATTGTTGTTTTCAATGTCTGACATTGTAAAATATAAACATCTTGCTGCCGAACTGGATGTTCTATGTCTTTCGTTGGGTCCATCTTCCACCTCTTCCTCTTTGGTTGCGTTCAAAAAGCTGGCACTGCTGTTGAGAGGAGTGAAACTGTGTTCCGAAGTCCTGGGAGGCTCAAAGAATATAGAATTCTGCATTACTGGGTGATTGAATGCGTCATCGTATGTTGTATCATTTTCGTGCTTTATTGGCGACCACTCCATGATTTAGTTTTTTTTTTTAATTTTTCTTTTTTTCAACTTTGAAAAAATTTTAATCTATACCAATTAACTTGAAGTTACTTTCGCTTAAACGTATTAATCGTTTGTAGAAAATACTGAAACTATAGAGTCAAAGCAAATTGTTGCGTTATTTATAGACTTCGAATTTATTCCTTGAGGGGGAGGAGACAAGTAACTCTATGCAGGACTTTGAGAGAGAGAGAGTCTTACGAATTTTGCACTCTTCTTTAATATAGTTAAGGCCTTAAATATATTAATTAGCGCAACTATAATATATTTGCATTTATGAGAGAAAAATTTAATAGTTTTAAGGCCGGGGCACAATGAATCCGTCATACGTTAACCTTCACCATTTTCAAGTGACAGCTAAGTTGAAATACATGGTTTCTTATGAGGTCTGTTACATTCAGTACGTGTCCGTCAACGCAAAGTACAAAAATGATTCAACTTTTAACTTTTTGCGTACGTTGAGTAGTTTGACATATATTGGTTGGTTTTTTCGGTATATGTTTGTATTTTGTGGCAGCAAAAATAAAATTAAAAAAAAGAAATAAACGAAGTAAATTTAATAAATAAAATGGAGAATCAACGTACAAATGCTTCCGTCAATAAGGTACTCAAGGCCGAGGCACAAAGAATCCGTCATACGTTAAACTTCGCCCTTTTCAACTGACATTAAAGCAACGACAGAGAAGGTTGGCACAATGAATACTTTATAGACGGACGAATTTGTAGGTTGATTCTCCATTTTATTTATCAAATTCAACTTTTTCACGTACTGAATGTAACCGACCTCATAAGAAACCATGTATTTCAACTTATCTGTCAGTTGAAAAAGGCGAAGTTAACGTATGACGGATTCATTGTGCCCCGGCCTTCATTGTGCCACCGTGGCTGGGTTAATGTCAGTTGAAAACGGCGAAGTTTAACGTATAAAGAATTCATTGTGCCCCGACCTTTAATCTCATAAAAAATGTGTATGCTCTCTTTTGAAAGCAAACAAATGAAATTTATAACTCTCTCTCAATATTTTAATTACCTGTACTTTACACAGGCCTACACACACACACACACTCAACCAATTGAAACTAATAAATACGAGTACTTATTTTTTCTTCACTGTGTGCGAATGACTTTGGAAATTTTGTGGCCCTTGCAGCTTTTGTTGTTTCGTGAAGGCAGTTCTGAGATTGTTAAGAAGTCAGTTGCTGGTTGTAAAATATCTGAGAATGTGTTAAATTCTTAGAAAAACGGTTTTTGATTAACCTTTTTCGCGAATTATATATGTACATACAGCTGCTGGTTAATTGTTTTCTAATGACATTATAACTACCTTAATAAAATACTTAAAAATCTCTTAATCAAATAATAAGTAAAATTAAAAGGTTTTTTTTTCTTCTAAATATACAATATGTATTCATGTCCTTGCCTCAATTGAAATAAAATTTGGTAAAATAAAATCTTAGATAAGTTAAAACTACATATTGACTTTAGTTGTAGTTGAAACTAAAATTTCCAAATCAAGGATATATGGGAAGGTCTTATACCTACATATATCCCATATATCCTTGTCCCAGCACCGATTAAAATAAAATTTTTGTGCAAAACTAACTAACTAACTGCACACTACACCAGATAATAATTGTTGTAATACTAAAATTTTTAAAATTAAGTATGTATGCGGGGATGGAGAGTCCTCGTATCGTTTTTACTGAAATTAAAAAAAAAAGCTGAAACGTATTGTTTGGAAAATACCAAAAAATTGTTTTACCATTCTGTACATATTTTTGTATTTTAAGATTAAGGATATATTTCATGTCCTTGCTCATATGTATATAAAAGAAATCTATCAGCCTCTTCTACCTCTTAATTCTGGAAGTTTTGACAAGTATTCCGTTGCAATCTGATCAAAATTATAGCTGAAATTAAATTTTACAAATTAAGGACATATGGCAGATGGGAATGTCCTTGCTAATATATAAGAGAAATTTTTCAAACTCGTGTTACGCTTAATTCTAGAAATTTTTACACATATTTCGTTTCAGTCTTATTAAAATTGTAGCTGAAATTGAATTTTCAATTTAAGGATATATGGGAGGTATTGATAAAAATTTAACTTGTTTATATACCTTGCTTATGTAACTTTACAAAAGCTTACCAATATTGGCCTGTTCATTATTTCAGCGAAAACTTAACTTTTTAAAATTAAGGCAATGTGGGGGAGAGGTATGTCCTTGCTGCAATTAAAATGAAAATCCCAAGAGGCATATCCTGGGTGCTATTCTCTGCATATTAATGGATTTTGTAGCTAAAATTAGTTTTTAAAAATTTAAAAAACAAAATAAATTAAATAAAGGACATATGGGAAGCAGGCGCATCCCTGCACGCATTGCAGTGAAATTTAACACAACACTTAAATACATAATGCTAGAAATAGTAACAAGAATTTTGTAAAATTTTAGTCATAGTTATTTGATATAAAACTAAGGACATATGCGATGTAGGAAAGTCCTTTTATAGATTGCACTGAACTTTATAAAAACAAAGAGCTGAAGCACATTGTTTGGAAAACAGTAAAAAAATTATATCAGCACTCTATAAAAAATTTTGTGTTTCAATTAAGGATGCATGGTAGTTAGGCGTGTCCTTCCACCTATTTAAAAGAAATTTTTTTAAGCTCCTTTTACGCTTAATTCTAGAAATTTTTGCACAGTTTTATCAAAATTGTAGCTGAAATTAAATTTTTCAAAATAAGGATATATGGCAAATAGGCATGTTCTTGCACGTATTTAAGAGGGATTTATCAGACTCTTTTACTGCTTAATGCTAGAAATTTTTACAAGTATTGCGCTTCAGTCTGATCAAAATTTTAGCTGAAATTGAATTTTTCAATTTAAGGATATATAGGAGGTAGGCATGTCCTTACATTGATAAAAATTTAACTTGCTTTATATACCTTGCCTATGTAATCTTACAAAAGCTTACCAATGTTGGCCGCATTCTGTTCATTATTTTAGTGAAAGCTTAACTTTTTAAAAATAAGGACATGTAGAAACAGTGATCTCCTTGCAGCAATGGAAATGAAATCCCCTATAGACCCTAGCTGCTTCATTTTTAAAAGAATTTGCTGTATTTTAAGGGATTTTGTAGCTAAAATAAATTTAAAAAATTAAAAAATAATAATAAATAAAATAAAGGACATATGGGAGGCAGGCACATTTCTGCACAGCTTGCTGTGAAATTTAACACATAGCTTAAATGCATAATTCTAGAAGTAGTTACAATAATTTCGTAAAATTTTACTGGTAGTTATGTGATATAAAACTAAGGACACACGCAGGAGAGCTCTTCTATAGATTCTAATGAAATTTATATAAAAAAGAACTAAAGCATATTGTTCTGAAAACATTAAAAAATTATGTAAACATTTTTTTTAAATTTTTCTGTTCTTAAATCAAGGATATATGACAGATAGGCATGTCCTTACACCTATTTAAGAAGAATACAAGTATTTTGCTTTAGTATATCAAAACTGTATCTGAAATTAACTTTTTCAAATTAAGGATATATGGGAGTTGTCCTTACATCTTTGAAAATGAAACTTGCGATATACATATATGTATCTGGCCTGTTTAGCTTAAAAAGTGTTATAAATTTTGGCTGTATTGTGCTCATTATTTTAGCAGAAACGTAATTTTGTAAATTAAGGGCATTTTGGAGAAAGGTATGTCCTTGCAGCAATTGAAATTAGCTGCTTACATTTAAAAAAAATCTTGCGAATTATTTTCCGCATTTTTATGGATTTTGAAGATGAAATTAAATTTTAAAAATTAAAAAAAAATTAATAAAATAAAGGACATATGCGAAGCCGGCATATTCCTGCCCGAATCAAAGTAAAAATAGCAGGGATTTTGTAATATTTAGTCATCGTTCTGTAATATAAAATTAAGGATATATTAAAGTTACGCATGTCCTTATGAGGATAACAGCAAAATTTCCCAGATAGTGCATAGTCTTATAAATAAGTGAAAGTATTCACTCCATTTTGGTAATAATTACAGCTGAATTAAAATTTTCTAAAAATAATGATATATGGTAGGTGGGCATTTTTGTGCACTTATTATAAATAAAACTACCATGGAGCTTTAATGCTTAGCTCTAAAAATTATTTTAGCCGCATTCTGAGTATTAATGTGTTAAGTACCAATTTTTTTAAATGAAGGATATATGGGAGAAAGTTGTATCCTTGCACCGATTGAACTGAAATTTTTCAAGGAGTAATACTGATTAATTCTACAAATAGTTGCTTAATTGTTTATTTGAGTTCTGACCATAATTCTAGCAAAAAGTGATTGTTCGAACAAATGTGTGTGATGCAGACAGGTCCTTGCATACGAGAGCTTAAATTTTTATTATTTACAATTACGTGTATCCTTAGATATATTTCATTCATTCAAAATATAACATCATACGCCATACTCTGAATTTCTAACTATGTAACATAACTCATTTAATATTGTAGATATTCGTATTATGGAGTTTAATTGTCGTTAAAAAAATAATTGAATATACATTTATGGATTTTATTGGATGATAAAATTCATTAATAGTGATTGAAAAAAATTTAATATATTTTATATTAATAGTGCTTAAAATATTTTAATGAAGAGTTTCTTGCCGTTTGCGAAATTCATACTGATCTTTACGATATCTGTTATTGACTTATTTCATTGCTGTCATAATATAACATTTGGGTCTCTGTATTACATTTTATAGGATGTTCACTTCATTAATTTGTTGGAATTAATCGTTTTTTTTTTTTTGTTTTTATTGTTTCGTAGTCTTTTTCGTTTTCCCCCGCCAGCTATAAAAATTTATTCCTTTTAGTATTATTCTTGAGTTGGTGTTGGCATGAATTTTGTTCCTTTTTGTTCCATTATTTACAAGGTCTTAAAAAAGTCATTTGGCTTGAAATTAAAATGCATTAACGTTTTTTTTTATTCTTTTCATTTCTTTTCCCTGTCATTCATGATTGAGTTTTCATTAAGTTTATTCTTACTTTCTTTTTTTTTTTGTTTTGGTTTGGTTTGGTTTTTTCGCAATTTACTTTTTATTTATTTAATAATTCATTAAATTTAGTTTCTAGCAGGGAAAAAATAAAAAGTTATTGCATTAAATCAACTCGATTGGAAGATTTTCGCACTTAATGAGAGTAATTCTAGTTGATTTGTTTAATTAAAAAGTTAAGCCTTTTGAGACGATAAGTGGAATTATGCATTGAAAAAAAATATTAATTATTTATTCATTGATGTAAATTAAAATTCAATTAAACAAGTTTAGCTATAGCCATAAAGTAATTAAAAGAGTAAGTTAGTAAAAACCGATGGGTGAATTTAACAATACACTAACTTTTATTTAACCGGGATTGTAATTAAAGAAAATTTAAATTTTACTTGATTTTTTTGTGCACGCTACAAATCAAAGCGAATATAAGTTTAATTTTATATCTAGGCGCACGGTAGTACGCCAGGCCAAGTTCCGGCCAATGCGCGCAGTGTGTATATTTACAGGAAGCCATTCGAGCTGTTTTTACCCCCCTCATAACTTTGTTCCCCGCAATAGTAAAATTAAAAAATTTAAACCATAACTGGAATAAATTCATGTAACCTCATATGGGAAGTTTGAAGGCTTTACAGTCAAAGGTTACGGATATATGGAGGTGCAAAAAGTGGATATTTTAAGACATACTCACTGACTCACTGACCACTGACACACTCATCAAATTGATGAAGCACTTTCGCTATAGCTAGAAAGCTGAAATTTGTTACACGAGTAGATCTAAGTGAGCAATGAACTAGAAAAATCTGAAAACCTGAAAATTTTAACCAGGAGGGCGGGGTTACGCCCATAAAAATTAAAATTTGCACTAGTGAGCGGAAATTTCGTACACAAGTAGAACCGGAAAATTTTAACCAAGGGTGCGGGACTACGCCGATAAAGCTCAGAATTTAAACAACATTTCTAAGGCGTTTAACTTGAGGGATTTTATTGAAATTTGGCACACATGTTGCAATAATACAAAGCTCTAAATTTTTATTGAAAAAAGTGGGCGTTAACACGCCCATACAATTTAAGCCTCCTATTTCATGTGTTTCGGGTCGGCATATTTAAATGTACTATTTATGTATTTGCTATTATCCGTTTCCAATGAAACTAAAAAGGAAAGATAACTACTACCCAAAAAAAATTTGGGGTTAAAAAAAGTAGGCGGGAATACGCCCATAAGAATAAAAATTATAATTTGTGCTAGTGAGCTGAAATTTTATTAACGAGTAGTTATAGATTAGCAAATTACTAGAAAAATCTTAAAACCGAAAAATTTTACCTAGGAGGGCGAGGCTGCGCCCATAAGGCTCAGAATTTAAAAAACAAATCTAAGGGGTTAAACTCAAGCGATTTTATTGAAATTTGACATATATGTTGCAATAATACAGTGCTATCAATTTTCGTTGAAAATGTGGGCGTTAACACGCCCATACAATTTAAGCCTCCTATTTCATATACTTCGGGTCAGCACATTTGAGTATACTACATATTTATATATTTATTACTATCCGTTTTCAACGAAACTCGACAGGAAAGATAACTAATGGCTACAGTATTGTGATTAAAAAAGTGGGCGGTATCACGCCCATAAGAAAAAAAAATATATAAAATGTACGCTAGTTAGCTGAAATTTGATAAACAAGTAGGTCTAGATTAGCAACTAACTAGAAAAATCTATAAACCCTGAGATTTTGAGCAGGGGGCGGGCTATTCCAATAAAGCACATAATTAAAAGAGTAAATTTAAAATATTTATCTCAAGCCGTTTTATTGAAATTTAGCACAAATGTTGGAATAGTGCAAAGTTATAAACTTTCGTTCAAAAAAGTGAATGTTAACACGCCCATACAATTTAAACCTCCAATTACATGTATTTCGGATCAGCAGATTTAAATATACTATTTATTTAAATATTAATATCCGCTTCCAACGAAACTTGGCACGTATGATTGGCGCTGGCAAAATAAATTATTTAAAAAAAGTGGGCGGGAATACGTCCATAAAAATTAAATAATTAAATTTGCGCTAGAGAGCTGAAATTTGATACGGAAGTAGGTCAAGATGAGAAACCAAATAGAAAAATCTAAAAACCCAAATATTTTAGCCAGGAGTGGCAAGGGCGACGATTATTTTGTACTGAAGCTTTTAACTGAAGCTTTAACTAAAAGCTATCATCTTAAAAAGGGTACGATGATAATTGAGCGCTGCTCATAACAAAGTCTTGAATTTAAAAAATTGATGAAGAGTGGGGGTAACGGCCATAACATTTCCAGCTAGAATTTGCACTAGAGAGCTTAAATTCAATACACAAATAAATCTAAATTAGAGATCATCAAGAAAGATTTAAAATCGTGGAAGTTTCAATTGGGGGCATGGACACGCACTTTAAGCTCAAAATTAAGAATTTAAGTTAAAGGATTTACGAACAGGAAAAATCTGAGAGCACAGATTGTTAAATAAGGGAAGTTGGGTCTCGTTTATAAAATTTTTATCGAAATATTATAGGGTAGAGAAATGAAATAGACTTAGTTAAGAAAATAGACTTAGTTAAGTTACCAACTAGATAAATTTAAAACACAAGCAACTGTATTGAAACCTTGCATGCACATTTCACTCATGCTAGCATTTAATTTTTCGTTTTCAAAAGTACTTTTTCTGAGCAACCTTTAAAAAAATAGGCGGAGTCACTCCCGCTAAAATTTACACTATATTTGACATATTTCTACTCAGATGACTCTTAAAAAATTAAGCAAATTACTCGGTCCTTATCATGACACAATGGTGCACATATCACCCTATAACCCATTATTTTATGTAACTCTGCATTTTGAACTGGGGCAGACAATATGAATAGAACTATTATAACAGCCTAGAAATTTTTCTTTTCATTAGTAGCTTGCAAAATTTAAAAATTTCGAATAATGGAATTTAATGTGAAAAGAAAACATAAAGTAGTTATATGTTTGGTTAATAAAATTGTTCATTCGGTTATATGAAAAAAATTTATATACGGTTATTCGATTAAATAGTGATTAAAAAAAGTGTTATTGAACTATTGTAAAAATTATCAAATATAAATTTACTAACCATTTTAATGGAAATACTTTATTCGAGTAATCGACTAAATATTTTTTTATATTATTCGATTATTTTTTACAAAAGGAATAAATTTCTCGCTTTGAATAATAAAATAGAGTTTAAATAGAAAACGAATAATCAATTAAATGTTATAATAAACACTAGTAAAAAAATTCTACGAGTAATCGAATAAATTTTATTCGACTTTTCAAATAAAAAAGTTTTCAATAACAGAATTTATTGTGAATAGAAAACAAAAATTTTTTAAATTTTAAACATTCATTATATTTTTTATTCGATTACTCGAATCAATTTTGCATTTTATACCGATATTCGGTTAAATAGTGATTAAAAAAAGTGTTATGAGAAGTTTTGTAAAAATTATTAAACATAAAATCAGCTAGTTAATATTTTATTTTTATTTAACGTGAGTTAACTTCTATAAGAGCTATAAAAATACTCTATCCGAGTAACTGACTATATGTTGTTTAGTTTTATGCGATTATTCGTTTGCAAAAGGAGTGAATTTTTCGCTTCCAATAATATACTACGTTTCATTTTAAAAACCAATATATATATATATATATATATATATATATATATATATATATATATATATATAAATATATTTATATATATATATATATATATATATATAAATATATTTATATATATAAAGACTTTTGATAGAATAATACAAAAACACTATTACAACATATTAGTTTATAGACAAATGGGTGGAAAAAATTATTAGAGTAACCGAACAAATGCTAAATTTTATTCGATTCCTTTGTTACAATTTTGAATAATATAATTTAATGTATACCATAAAAAAACAAATATTACTTAACTGTTTTCTTCATAAAATTTTTTATTAGTTTATTCGATAAATTGTTTTGTGTTATTCGGTTATTAAATGGAATGGAAGTAATAAAAATATATTTAGATGAATGTCAAAAAGAATTATATATTGATTCTCGTGTTTTGTTATAAAAATTATTTAATCGATTAATTGAATAAAATATTCAGATTTATTCGTTTATATGCCAGCCCAAATAAGAATTATGTTTCCAATATTATTCGTTTATCGAATCGAATAAATTTTTAATATTATCCGGTTATGGAATTGAATAAAAAAAGTTTGATTGACTCTTCGATTCAATAGGTAAAAAGAAACATTAAGCGAATAACAGGAAACATAAGTATTAATTTTTTTCAAAAAAATTAATCAGTTGGCGAAAAAAATTAAACGAATAACGGGAAAAAAAGTACATACTAATTTTTTTATTAAATTGCATTAAAAAAATGTGAGTAATCGAATACCTTTGCAGTTTTTTTCAGTTACATTATTCCAAAGCAAATTTAATGTTTTCGAATAAAGTAACAAATTACAAAGGAAAATCACAGCTGCTTTAGTATTTGAATAAAAAATATTATTCTAATGATCAAATAAATTTGCAATTTTAAACGATTTTAAATCATTAAAAGAAATCCCTTTTTCACTTTTACACTAAATTCTCGAACCGACTTACATATACATACATATAAAATAAGAAACAAAATAATATCAAATTACCATAAATATGGCGCAGAAAATCCATACAAAATAACACACATAAATGCTGTAAATCTGGCGTGGGAAATCCCTGACGAAATTTCCCAACTAAATGCCCAAAGTCACTTGCACACCCTCAAGAAAATGTAAAGGAGTGCTGTACTTGGGTTTTTATGTGTGTGTGTGTGTGTGTGTGTATGTGTGCGTATGTGCGTATGATAAGTAATTATAAAACGATTAACAGTGCAAAGTACAACTTATTAAATTATAAAGAGAGATTTGCAAGAGAGAGCAAAAAATCACGTCTCACTCGCGCAACAACAAAAAACACCCGCGCCATATCTCTCAAGTACCTGCTAAAGGTAATTTGTGCCCACTGAGTAAAAGAAATCCCTATAAACGTCTCGACAATTTCCTGGTATTTACAGTTTCGTTATTTACTTTAAACGGTCAACACGTTCAATATTGACTTAAATCTAAACATTCATCCCAAAGTCCAAGGAATCTTAAAAACTAAACAATGGACTCTCCCCCAATCAAGTACGAAAATGATGGTGGATTCGTGGAGATGTTAAATCATATGCAAATCCGGCGACTAAATGCTTTTCTCTTTGAGCCTTCCACGACTTCAAAGTTTTGTTTAACTGCCCTCACCAGCAGTCCATTTTTGAAAAAATCAACAGAGCAGGAAAGTAACCCTAGAGATACTTTTAAACCCACTTCGGCCTCAAAGAGTTTACAATTTTCAAATCAAGACGTTAGCATGGAAAATAATAGTGCGGCAGAGGAGCTTGAGTCTATGAGTCAAACAGTATCAATGGTGACTGCCTTGGACGGCGATCATTATGCCGATGAGGAGATGTAACTTTCTGTTTTTAGTGCAGTAATGTATTCCCTACAATACTTATTCATATATTATGTAGCTTTAATTAAAATAAAATAATATTTACTTGACCCCAGAAATCCTTTAAAATTTTAAACTTAATGTATACGACTTTGCCATATTTTATAAACAGTTCCTTTCTAATGTTTCTTATGTAGCTTTAAGAAAAATAAATAATAATAAATAAAAATAAATATTTTACCATGAAAAACTTTTAGACTTTTCAATTTTAATACTTTAATATGGGCTGGCAAGTTTGTTGTTGAAATGTTGTTGAAATTAAAAAATTCAGTGAAGTGCGACTTTGACCCGCGCACGAAGGGTTCCGTACGGGCACGAGATATGTAATTCAATACGAACAATATAAACTATAGTTTTGGCAATTTTTCGTTTTTGGGTTTTTTCGGCTTTAAGCGTTTTTTTAGTTTGGGGTTTTTTTTAATACATTGGCGCATTCTGAGTTTTGGCACTTTTTTTCACGTTTTGACGATTTTTTTTTTTGGTTTTTGAAGTTTTTTTAATTTTGGCGATTTTTATTATTTTCGCGTTTTTTTATTTTGGCGATTTTTTGATTTAAACGATTTTTTTAATTTTGGTGTTTTTTTTTTGGTTTTGGCGATTTTTTTTAGTTTTGGCACTTTTTTTCGTTTTGAGGATTTTTTCGGTGTTTGGCGTTTATTTTAAATTTTGGCGATTTTTTTTCGTTTTGGCGACTTATTTTTAAATTTTGCGATTTTTTTTAATCTTGGCGATTTTTTTTTTCATTTTTGCGATTTTTTTTCACATAAAGAATTATTTTGGTTTTGGCGCATTTGTCGCGTTTTGGCGATTTTTTGGGTTTTTGGCGTTTTTTTCATATTGGCGATTTTTTTTCATTCAAACGATTTTTTCGAATTTGGCGATTTATTTTAGTGCTAGAATTTTTTTTTTTAATTTTGTAGATTTTTTTCGATTTGGCGATTTTTTTTAAGTTTTTGGCGATTTTTTCAGGTTTGGCGATTTTTTTCGGTTTGGCGATTTTATAATTTTCGGGTTTTTGAAAATTTCAAGAGTTTACCTCTTACGGTCTCCAAGATATAGCGAGTTGTCAAAATTACATAGTCAAAATTGCATTAACTGATGGACCACCCTTTAATTTAAATTGTTTAATATTTTAATGTTAATTGTTGTAGTCTATATAAAAATACACCAATTTTACAAATTTCAAGTGTCAATATACATATGTACATACAATTGTATGTATGTATATTACATGGGATTTTAGCATTTTTCGTCGCTCGTTTTGGAAAACCCTTTAATTTCTAATTCTCATGTATTTATTAATGTAGTGGCGAAGGTTCTACATACTCTGTCCAAATTTCAGGTCCGTAGCTCATACGGTTCCTGAGAAAATACCGTGTGACGGACAGACGGACGGACGGAACTCTTGAAATTTTCAAAAACGGTAAAACTAAAAAATCCGAAAATTATAAAATCGCCAAACCGAAACAAATCGCCAAAACCTGAAAAAAATCGCCAAAAATTTAAAAAAAATCGCCAAATCGAAAAAAAATCGAGAAAATTAAAAAAAAATTCTAGCACTAAAATAAATCGCCAAATTCGAAAAATCGTTTAAATGAAAAAAAATCGCCAATATGAAAAAAACGCCAAAAACCGAAAAAAAAATCGCCAAAACGAAAAAAAAGTGTCAAAACTAAAAAAAAATCGCCAAAACCAAAAAAAATCACCTATATGAAAAAAAACGCCAAAATTAAAAAAAAAATCGCCGAAATAAAAAAATCGCCAAAAAAACGCCAAAATAATAAAAATTACCAAAATTAAAAAAACTTCAAAAACCAAAAAAAAATCGCCAAAACGTGAAAAAAGTGCCAAAACTTAGAAAGCGCCAATAAATTGAAAAAACCCCCAAACTAAAAAAAACTTAAAACTGAAAAAACCAAAAAACGAAAAAAATCCCAAAACTATAGTTTATATTGTTCGTATTGAATGACATATCTCGTGCCCGTACGGAACCCTTCGTGCGCGGGTCAAAGTCGCACTTCACTGAATTTATTTCACCTTTGGTGTACGGAACCCTAAAAAGCGCCTAAATGGAAAAAGTCGCCAAAATGAAGAAACGCCAAAAACCGAAAATCGCCAAACAAAAAAAAACCCCCCAAGGCGAAAAAAATTGCCAAAAAATAAAAAAAACGCTAAAAACCGAAAAAAAATCGTCAAAACGAAAAAAGTGTCAAAACTAAAAAAATTGCCAAAATGAAAAAAAATTCCAAAAACCGAAAAAATCGTCAAAACCAAAAAAAAATCGCCTTTATGAAAAAATCGTCAAAATTAAAAAAATCGCCAAAATAAAAAAATCGCCAAAACTAAAAAAAACGTCAAAAACGAAAAAAATGCAAAAAATATATTTTTTATAGACTAAAGTTCGTGTTTAATTACATATCTCGTGTCCGTACGGAACCCTTCGTGCGCGGGTCAAAGTCGCACTTCACTGAATTTATTAATATGGCAATATGGTAATGTTAAACTGAAGATGTTAAAACTGTTAGCGCAGTTGTAGTTGATGAAAAATATTCTCTCTCCCTCTCATATTTGATATACACAGAATGCGCATTTATATTTTTGCCTGCTCACAATGAAATAATTAAGATGGCGCATTATTGCCACATTAAAATTTTAATATACTAATTGTGAATTCCCTAAATGTGTTTGCTTACAAACAGTTGAGGGCGGCTTTGCCGAATTTTCGCTTGTATGTAAATAATTGTATTAAGAAGTGTTTTCTTATTAATATTTTGTTATAACAGCAATACGAATAATCGAGTCAAGTTTATTTGATTAATCAAAAAAAATGTATTCGAATAAAAAATTTCGGTATTTGTTTTTAAACAGGTCGACTAAATGACATGCTTTAACTTAATCTTATAATCAATTATGAAATAATACGCCTTTCAAAAAAAAAAATAATTATTAAAAAAATAATTATTATTTTAACAAACTGAATCCAATGGACTGAAACAAGTTTTTTCCATTTTGTAACTAAACAATTTTGAAAAATTTATTCAATTAAACCAATAAAAATTTTTTATCGTTTATTCTAATATTGTTAATGGGCAAGCATGCATAAGAGCTACGGCTTGCTTAAGTACAATAAAAAATCCTAAGGCCTACAATTATCAAATAACTACCAGTTATCTCTCAGTTGTTGGAGAAAAACAATTCATCTCGAATATCCGAACTTTTATAATTCGAATAATTTTTTCTTTCAATAATTTATATTCGTGTAATCGATTGTTCGAATAAAAAATTAGAGATTAAAGATTATATACGATTATTTGATTAACTAGTTATGCGAACTAGATTGCGATTAATCGAATAAATTTTTTTTTGTATAAGTGATTATTCGAATAAAAAGATTTTTGTCAAAAATTACAAAATTTAATTTTTTGAACCATTTAATATGTTTTTAACCATCTAATAAAGAATTTTCCAATGATCAAATAAATTTTATTTGCTTAATCGAATATTTTTTTTTAATTAATGCAAACGAATAAAAAAAATTTTAATTTATATCCTATTAGTTTTTGGCTCGAATAAATAACAAATCCAAACTTCGATTAAAAAAAATTATTGGCTTTCATTTAAATAAAAATGTAAATCAAAATAATTGGCAAGCTTAAGTTTACACGATTATTCGAATAACTACTACCTTTTGCGATCGGGGAATTTTAACCCGAACAAATTAAAAACCAAAATTTATTACATTAATTTATTTAATTAATTTTGAACTGAAATAATTGTTAATTTATCCTACTCGTATTATTCGAATAAATTTTTTTTTGGAAAAACATCTATCTAATTATGATTATTCGATTAACCAGCTGTGCGAGTAATATTTATGTGCTTAAGCGAATAAATTTTAGTCGTTTAAGTAACTAATCGTATAAAAAGTTTCTGTCGACAAATGACAAAATGGAATTTTCTCAAACCTTTAGTATGTTAAACTCGAACGAACAAATACATTTTTTTTTCGTGCAATCGAATAATTTTTATTCGCTTATTCGAATAAATTTTTTGCAATTAATTCATTCACATAAAAAAAATCTTTTCTCTTTCAATAATTTTTAACTGGATAAACCTAAATTTCTTTAATTAATCGAATGAGTTCTATTCGATTAAAAAAAAATTTCCTGATTTCATTTAAATAAAAATGTAAATGAAAATATTTGACAAACTTAAATTTATGCGATTATTTGAATAAAATTTTTTGTTTGTGTTCCAGCAATTTTAAATCGAATATATGATACATTTTAACTTATTCGATTAATATAATGAATTCTATTCAACTAAAAAAAATTTACCACCTTGTACTTAAATAATTTTGAATTGAGATAATTGATAATTGATGCTTTTCTTCGAATAAAAAATGGTTGCCAACGTTTATCTAAACGATTGTGATTATTCGACTAACTAGTTATGTGAATAAGACTATTAATCGAATAAATTTTAGGCGTATAAGTTTTACATGAACGAACAAATACATTTTTATGAAGCAATGGAATAATTATTATTCGCTTCGAGTAAGGAAAATTTCGAGTAAGGAAAATTTAAATTTCTATCCTAATAATTTTTTACTGGAATAAATAATAAGCCTAATCTTATACGATCAATCGAATAAGTTCTATTCGATTAAAAAAATTTTACCAGCTTTCATTAAAATAAAAATGTAAATCAAAATATTTGAGAAACTTAAATATGTATATATATCCGATATATGAACAAAAATTTTGTTTTATTTTTATGCGTTTTTTGAGATAAGACTATGTTGCAATAAAGGAGCGTTATGTAAGTTAATTTCAAATTGACAGGAATCTTTATACATTCATTACGTTTATAATTTCCACAATATTCATAGTTATGTGACCCCATAAAGTTTATATGTATTTATATTCTAGGTCCTTGAGGATAGGATAGTCGAATAAGCGATTTACTTCTGCCTGTACAGGACATCGACTTTCTGAAGTCCCCTCAAAACACTAAGGACTCCGCTGTTAGTAGACTGATCTGTCAGGATTTTTCTTAGCTCGATTGTTATTGAAAATCAGCAAAATCAAAAACGAGGTTCCCGACCTTGGCTTTATTTTCTTATAAACCAGGGCTGGAAAATCTGTTTTATTTTTATAAATTTTTTTGCAAATGTTTAATTTTTTCTACTAATTTTACTTGTTAATGCTCAAAACAAAATATTCAGATGTATATTATGGACATAAAATGCATTTAAGGAATAGTTTTTTTAATATGTTAAAAAAAATTTATGTAATTTATTTTGAACTAAACATAAATAGTACATACATATGTATTTTTTACCCAACATTTCTTAGTTAGAACCTATAAAAATTCATACAAAACCTTAAAATCATACACATTTACATAAATATTAAAGTATGCAGGTGTGTATGTATTTTCTTAAATTTAAACTCAAGTGCACAGACAAATTTTTGCTAAATAAAAGTAAATTAAAAAGATTACACACAATACACAACAGAGCTTCAATTGTACAAAATTCAAAAAAAATCAGACAAATAAATATGTATTTACAAAAAAAAAGTTACTAATGCACTTTATCATATTGTCAATAGAACACTTAAGGTAAAACTCTAACCAAATAATAAAAACTATTTATTTTGTAGAAAAGTGAAAAGAGAAAAAAAAGCAGATAAAATAATCTATTTGAGAAACTTTATTACTCGTTACTCAAACACAACAAAAAAAAATAGTAATAAAAAATAATAATGCAAAAAAATAAGAAATACTAAATAAAGTAGCATGTGAACAGCAGCAGGACATGCCAGTCACTCAGGCAGCCAACAGTGGTTTAGGAAACTAAAATAAAACTGTCGATTTGAACTTAATTCACACTTAATTCCCATAATACCACAGACTACAGAAGAAGAAAAAGAACTAGAGAAAAAACATGGCTGAACTATTAACATACACACGCACTTATACGAGAGTTTAAAAGTGTTTACTTACACACACACAATCAGGCAAGCACATTAATGCGTATAGTAGTTTTTATTGAACAAGGAGCACACACACAAGCAAACACATGCGCACAGTGGCAGTAAAAAATTAAGAACTTAGTTCCAGTTGCATGAAAACCATTAATTAATTTATTGCTCTCACACATTTTAACTATTTCTAATTATGAGTAAATCAGCAATAATATATTAAATTTGATAGAGATTTCACTTTGATTGAAGTGTTCAGAATATTTTCAACTCTTTAGGGTTCCGTACACCAAAGGTGAAAAAAGGAACCCTATTGTTTTCGCTACGCTGTCCGTCTGTCCGTCGCACGCTATTTTCTCAGGAACCGTAAGAGCTACGGACCTAAAATTTGGACAGAGAATGTAGAACATTGGCCGCTACAACAAAAAATACATGAGAATTAAAAATTAAAGGGTGTTCCAAAACGAGCAACGAAAAATATTAACATCCCATGTAATATACATACATTTGTATGTATATTGACACTTGAAATTTGTAAAATTAGTGTATTTTTATATAGACTACAACAATTAACAATGAAATTTAAAAAAATTTAAATTAAAGAGTGGTCAATCAGTTAATAAAATTTTTGCTATGGAATTTTGACAGCTTGCTATATCATGGAAACCGAAAGAGGTAAACTCTTGAAATTTTCAAAAACGGTCAAACAAAATTATAAAATCACCAAACCAAAAAAAATCGCCAAAACGAAAAAAACTAAAAAATTCGAAAATTATAAAATCGCCAAACCAAAAAATTTGTTACACTAAAATAATTCGCCAAATTCTAAAATACCGCCCAAATGAAAAAAATCGCCAAAACTAACAAATCGCCAAAATTAAAAAAAAATGCCAAAATAAAAAAAATCGCCAAAATTAAAAAACCGTCGAACACCAAAAAAAAATCGCCAAAACGAGAAAAAAAGTGCCAAAAATAAAAAAGCGCTAATATATGCAAAAAACCCCAAAACTAAGAAAAACGCTTAAACCCGAAAAACGAAAAACATGCCAAAACTATATTTTATATAGGCTAAGGTTCGTATTGAATCACATATCTCGTGTTCGTACGGAACCCTTCGTACGGGTCAAAGTCGCACTTCACTGAATTTATTGAAAACATAGCAAAGTTGGCAAAAAAATTTACAAATGAAGCTTTTTTTGAACTAGAGTTAAAGTTCCTCTGCTTTTGCTCATTATTTTTGAGAATTGGTATAGGAAAACATGGAAATCTCCAAGGCGCAAGTATATGATGTGTTCAGCTTTGTTATGTAAAATTCTACGAGATAAAACTTTTTTTAAAACATTTTAACACTCTTAACTCTTTTCTGCTGGGGTCTTTTTCTGTCTATTTCGAAATAGGGTTAAGAAAAATGGGTTAAAATGTTCTACAACAATGAGCACAGAATCTCACGAAGAACATTTGTGTAAAACATTTCAAACCTCTAAACTTTTTTTGCTGGGGTCCTTTTTTGTACCTTTTATAAAAAGGTACCAAATGTATATCTTTAAACAGGGAGAAAATTGGTTTAAGTGATCTACAAAAATATTTGCCATGACTAGTAGAAATTAGTAAAAATATAAAATGCGTTTAAGGGTTAATTTCACACTCACTTACACTTGCATTTTCGGACCAAGATGAATTCATCAATGCTGTAAAAAACCCCGTGACGAAAGTTTTTGTAAAACATTTTAAACCTCTTCCGCATGTGTCTTTTTTATCGCTTTCCTATAACGTGTAAAATAAATACCCTTAAGCGGGGATAAAATGGTTTTAAAAGTTCTACAAAAATTTTTACCATAAAATTTTACTTAAAGTTTTGAATGCAGCAATGCTCGAAATTAAGCTCAAACAGCAGAAATTAGTAAAAACCTTAAATGCTTTCAAGGGTTAATTTTGCACTTATGTATTTGGCTGATTTCATGAGAAGTGAGCCTTAGCACAAAAACTTAAATTTATTTTAAAATAAAAAATTTTTTCATGAGCTTGTAGCTAATAAATTTAATTTTAATATTCTAAAACTAATTTAAAAAAATAATTTGAATGTATTTTTTTTATTAACTCTTCGTCAAACTATATATCTCGATATTGTTACACCGTGAAAGTAAAATACCACCATGTCCCATGTCAGCTGTGCATAACTTTTTCACATTTGAACGTTTCGAAGACGTGCTTCGGTTTATTTTCCTTAAACGACATAGCAATAAAATATATGTCATTTGAAAGATTTTTTTATTTTTATGTTGTGTATTTTCGAATGTCCCATCCGTGACGAAAAACAAGTAAAAGTTTATTTTACTAAACAATGTTGCAAGCAATTTGTTTGAAATTTCAAAACTAAAGGCAGATTCCGAAATCGAAATATTTTATTTAAATTTATTTATAATATATTTGCTTTTTAAAATTATCCCAGCCGTGACGAAAAATCTGAATAAGGCCTTGAAACGTTTTAAAAATCATGTATTTATTAAGAGATCTCAATCTGAGGTTTTTAAGGAGGCAAAGCAAAACTTGAAGGCTGGTGAAGTTGTTTTACAGATTGATTTTGCAGAGAACTACCAAGCAATTAATCAGGATGAAATACAGTCTGCCCACTGGAACCAAAAGCAAGTAACAATTTTTACAGCATGTGCTTGGTTGCCAGGAAGCAAACAGTTTTCGTTTGCAATTGCTTCGACGTACTTAAGCATGTCAAGTTTGCGGTTTATGTCTTCATCAATGAAGTCATTTGTTTGTTGAAAAATGAGGTCCCAAATATTAAATCGCTGCACTTTTTCAAGGCATGTAGCAAAGAAAATATAAATAATATAATGGGTCTCACCCATAATTCAAAGAAAAAAAACATTTAAAATTAATAAAATGACCACGGATGATATCTTCACCGGCAGCTCATCTTGGAGTGATTCGGATAATGAGCCTTTGTCGTTTAAAAAATATTAATTGTTGCTTATTTGAACACAAATGCCAAAATGCTGCAATACAAAACCAATTACTTAATTAAATTTTTGTGCAAAATATAAACTTTTTCTTCTTCTTAACTTTTAGTGAAGGACAACTTGATTGCCCTGCTGCAGTCATAGATTTGCTACATTTTGATAAACTGTATAAATTCGCAGAGTTTTGTGTATGTGTCCTAGGCACTAGAAACGCATGTCTTTTTCATGTCCCACCCATGACAAGCCTAATGTGTAATAAATTTTGCATTAGCGAATCTAAAATAGCCTGTTTCCGTGTAGTATCTTTGAAAGACAAGTAAGTTGTAACTTTTATTTTATAATAAAGTCATGTAAAAAATAGTTGAACATTTTTTTTATTTTTTAAAACTAAGCACTTAAACTACTTCGAAATGTCCCAGAGAATTTTTTTGTAAAACTTTTTAACTCTTAAAGTCGTCTTCGTATGGCTCATTTGTAACCCTTTCGAAAAAGTGTCATACTAACGTGTTAAAATTTTCCACACAAATGTGAACTTTAACTTTAACTGTAACCCCTAATTTTTGAGTTAACATTTAAGCGCGTAATTAGATGATTTTTATTCAAATTTAAATTGTATTTAAATACGATTTAATTTTTTCAGTGGTTAGTTAAAGTTCTTATTAAATTACGTTGAAAGTCAGGCAGCACTAAAAAAATTTCCAAATACATATTACACCGCGTTACACACATTATGTCCTTTGAACCAAATATACTTTTTCGGAAGGGGGGGAAAATAAAAATACACGTGTATCGGCGATTTTCATGTACACGTAATGTAAAAATGTAAAAATTTGGAGTCCCTTCAAGTTATGCTGAAAAAAGAGAAAAAAAATTCAAAAAAAATCTGAGAATTGATAAAAATCTATTTTTTTTAATTTGACATGATACAGACATTTCCACAAGTCTGCCTGCAAAAACTCAGCTCGATTGAAACAACGAAAAAGGGTTAAAAACTTATCCAAAGTTTTTCAGGCAGACGGACACTACGAGCTTTATATTTTATAAAAAAAAATTCTGACGTGTACATGAAAATCGCCGATACACGTGTATTTTTATTTTTTCTCCCCTTTCCGAATAAGTATATTTAGTTCATAGGACAGAAAAAAAGTTCGTTTTTGTAACGCGGTGTTATGGAAAGCCTTGCAAACACAGCTGTTTTACATAAATAAGAAAGTTAAGCTATCAAAATGTAGAAAATAAAAATTGCCTAAAAACACGTTTTATGAAACTAACCGAGCATCAGAATGCATTTTTCTATTTATTTATTCCATGCTATAAAATTCTTTTTAATACGACCAGATGATGTTCATGTGCAAGTTTCCAATAAACACACACACGCACAAAATTATGTAGTACTAGATATACCAACGGACGACACAATAGCCCGTTTTCTAGAATATAAATGTAAATAATTTTATTAAGATTCAAAGAAAATTTATCTAAACGTCATAAAAAATGCATTAAAACACAGCCACCCACATTTTTACATACATACCACACAAACGAAAACCCTTTAACTAGGCTAATTCAATTTATTGAACTCTCTTCCCTGAAGTATTATGGCTTTCATACAATAACAAATAAGAGAAAAAAATGTTAGATGAAGAGAAATACTACGAACACACACACACACAATCTCATGTTTTGTTTCTTGTTTACTTGTTAGCTAATAAATGCGTGTGTAATATGTGTGCTTGGAGTAGTAGTAACTTTAAACGCTTATAGCTCCCAAAATACTGAACCGATTTTAATAAAATATAGATTCTTTTTGCAATAGTACCAGCGTAAAAGGGATTACAAAAAAACATGTTTGAATATTAATTATGTAGATAGATAGATGCTCATAAAACTTAAATAGAATTTAAATACACAAAGTTAGTATGAAGTAATACTAAGTATTATAGCAACTTAAAAATAATTACAGTTTGATTACCAAGTCAAAGTTCTAAGGTGAAATCGATTCATAGACACATATTCTGATTGCCACTGTAAGTTTTAAACGAAAATATATATTCACACACATTTACTCACTCCCAAACGCAGGTGCACACAAGCATATGTGTGCCCTTTCCCCTCCCATTTTAATTTTACAAAACACATAACAGCACCAACAATTGTAATACTCTAGAGTTGTAACAAACAACAATGCTGTATTGTTGTAATTTCTATCATGTCTATTGCAAAAGCTTGCTTGCTGTATGTGTTACCTTAGTCGCAGCTTAAGTTGTTGTTAAATAATAAAAAAATGCGTATTGGTAGCTCTTGTATTGTTGGGTAATCAAGTACCTGTGTGGCAAATAGATTTCCAAGTTATTTTCAATTTAATACGCTGAGTGCGTGTGAGTATCCAGAGAATTTATTTCTTAAGTTCTTTCTTTAATTTTTGTTTTTTTTTTTTGCTGTAAATTTCTTTTTATGATTTCATTATATTTTTCTTTAAGTTAACAAGTAGAAAGGCAAACAAACAAAGTATTGTAATAATTATTAGATTAAATCATTAAAATTATGACTTGTCATAAATTCTGTTGTAATAATAAATAAAGAAATAATATAAAATGACATTGCAATTTTTAAGCTCCATAATGTGAAGGTGTCACATAAGCAATTAATAACAAATATTTTGTAAAAGTTTTACTATGGCAGCTGGCATTAAGAAGTTATTAAAACATAAAACAAAACAAAAAAGAAGAAAAAATATACATATATATTAATAGAAAGCATGAAATGAAAGAACAACAATTTAAACAAAATCATGAAATACATATCGCTCATTTAATGAAATAATGTCACAACTCAAAAAACAAATAGTTTGCCAGAAAACGAAATTAAAGTTAATGGCAAGGAAAGTATTATTTTTTCTCACATGTTGAGTAAACAAAATATTTGTAGGAATTTTTTACACAATATGATAAACGATAAAAGGATTAATTCTCCATCATTAACTTAAAAATTACATTAGTGAGTTATTACGTTGTTTCAGTAAATGAGTGATATGTATGTATGTATTTTTGAAGATTTAGTAATTCAAAAAACTGAACTATTTTTTTGTAAGCCCATGTAAGCTGCGAAGATAAGGAGACATCTAGCCCTAGATTAGAAAAAAAAGGATTTTGCAATTGAAATTTAATTTAAGAAAAATTTATAATGAAATAGAACTTCAAACTAATAAAATGAAGGCATTATAAAGTCAATAATGCGTGCAAGAAATTTCAATTATGTATTCTGGATATTGACAGAGCTCTAAGAATATCCTTTATTTTATACTATTGAAAATGTTTGTAGAACTTTAAGATTTTCTAAAAAAAAACAATATCAGGAAAATGCGAAGAACGAAACAAAACCTTAAAATTGTATTTAAATGTTAATTTAAATTAAATTTATACATATGTATATGATTATTGCTTCAAACTTGTAAAATTAATGTCTTTTAGTATTATCAAAGTATCTGCAAATTTTCAACACTTTTTTGTAGGATATTAACAAAGCTCTGAGAATATCCTTTATTTTTAACTATCGCCAAACTTCACATATTTGTGTTAATTTGCTCTTGGAACAATCCTTATAAACTTTAATATAAAAACTATTTGTAAAACTTGCAAAAAAACGAATACATAATTAAACAAAATTATGAAAATAAGCCTATGTATATTTATGCATTAAAATTTTTTTAATAAAGTAATAATTTGAACTTAAATTAAAGTTAATTACAACTTGTAAAATTAGCCCCCTAATGTACCCGCAAATTTTAAACCATATCAGCCGTCTATTAACAGAGGTCAAGGAATATCCTTTATTTTGCACCATCATTTGGCTGATTTCGCCTTTTATACCCTATAAACATAAATATAATTTATAAGAGCTACAAAATCTACAAAATCTATCCGGAATATATGAAATTAAGCCCTTATTACCTATTCTTATATAAATAAACTTTATATCACCCAAGTTTATAAATGATTAGAACTTGAAACTTGCAAAACGAACGTCTTATGACATCACTAATGTAACTGTAAAATTTCATACATATATATTGAATATTAGCAAAGTTCTACGAATATCCTTTATTTTGAACTAGCGAAAAATTGCATTATTCTAATACATTTTGTTATTTTTGATGATTTATTATGCCGTAATATAAAAAAACAGTTTACAAAACTAAAAAATTTACATTTAAATACCAAGGAAATATGAAAATGAAGCCTTATTTACCCAAACAATATTTAATATTGAGCTTGAAATAAAAATATAAGAAAATAACTAAATATTGAGTAATACAAATTGAATTTAATTGAACTAGAGTCTAAAATGTAACTAAATATATTAATAAAATATTACATTTCAATTAATAATATCTTGCCATATGTAGGAGTGTGTACATGTGTATGTATATGTTTATGTTTATTAGCAAGACTAATTTAAAAATTGCTTTAATTTAACTCTCCTTTTGCCATGAAATTACAATAGTTTTTGTAAGGATTAATTAATATTCATATCATACATTGTTTAAATTAAAATTTCATGAACTTGATCTTGTATTTTCAAAAATATTACACGCATTTGCCATTAAACAAATACCAATGCGGGTAAAAACATGTGAACTGTACAACATATGCAACAATTCCCAAATATGTCAGCAATGTATTTTAACTATTTTTCATTTTTATTATTACTTTCGTGTCTGTTTTTTTTCGTCTTCTCGATGATGTTGTTAACGATAAATGGCAGTAAAACTAACATAAATGTATGTTACAACAGTGCAAAAATTCATATTTGTTTTAATTAACTAATCATTGTAACCTTAAGGATATAAAAATGCACATGAGCATATGCATTATGCGCGTAATTAATGAAATGTTTTTCAAATAATGCATGCAGAAATGATAAATATTAAAAATTTAAATAGTAAATTTAATTTAAGCATGTTTCTGTTTTTCGATTAAAAAAATTAAAATTTACTTAAATTAAACATAAGCAAATCAGTTTTATTTGCAAACTTTTAAATGATGTCAATGCAATTCTATTAGGGAAAGGATATAAGGATTAAGATATTCATCTACCTAGTCCTTGTATAAATTTGTTAAAAAAATGTATTATGAAGTTATAAAAACTTATAAAAACTAATTTTAAAATGCTTTTTTCACACAAGGGATTGATAATTTTTTTTACAAAATTATTTTCTTAAATATGTATATAAATTTTACATTAGTCGTTAAAATCTTTTAAAATTTGGCAGCGGAATGTGCCATGTTGCTTACTAATTTCCATTTAAAACTTATTTCTTTTCGCTTATTAGCAAAAAAGTTCGCCATATATCCTTTTTTTATCTAAAAAAAAACATAATTTTATATGCAAAAAATAAAAATTTTCTTTTAAAAAAGAACAATAGAAAAATATATTATTATTAAAATTTACCAAGAAGATCTGATACATACATATAAATTTAATTGAACTAGAATGACTTTAGTCAGGAATAACTTCTTAATCGGGCGGACTCAAGTTCCGCATTTAAATTGATAAATAATCATTTGAAATTCATTAAGAGAACGTGCATAGTTTTAAAACACTAGAGCTGACAAAATTATAACTACCTTATTCATAAAAAATATTTGTGTTTAATAAGAGATTTTTGAAACAAATTTTCTATGGAAATTTGATTAATAAACCTTTTATAAAATCAAAATATTTTTTATGAATTAAGCCTCAAATATATAGTTCTGTTACTTAAGTTATGTAGATATATATATATATTTATATTAAACAATAATATATAATAAATAAAATAGATATGGGCGCTATTTCTTAACCTTAACTTACATACCTATATGTCAAAATTCCAAAGAACGTTTTTTTATGCATGTATGGATAAATGTTCATTTCAAGTCTTGTACATAAAAAACAATCAAGAACGTTAAAAGAAATTTTGTACTTTCTTTTAAATATTTTTGTTTACATTAATTTTGCATGTGTCTTGACATATTTTTATTATTAAAAAAAAGGATATACGATGAGCTTGCTAAATTGTGAACCGAATTCAAAGATATTTTAGACTATCATACAGCACATTGTTTAAGGTTCGTTTTCACTAGATTTTTATTTTCTTGTTTTTGTGCTGAAAAAAGGAGTTATGACGAGGCTGGTAAGCAGTGAATCAAATTAGAAAAAAAAAATTACACTATCATTCACCACATTATTCTAGATTCATTTTGACAAAAAAAATTAAGAATATATGACGACCTTTGACAATTAAGTGTGAAATTCAAGGAAATTTTTTAATTGTAAGTCAACTGATTGTTTTACATTCATTTTAATCGATTTGTTTGAACTCCATAAGTTTAAAATTGTATTATCTATATAACAGTGATTTTTTTATTTTTTTAATATGTTCTTGGAAAAAAGGATATATGACGAGCTTTATAATTTTTGTATCAAATCTAACGAAATTTCGTAGTGAAACTGGGATTATTATTCTACATTCATTTCTGCAATATCAATTGATATCTTCTGTAAATAAAAATTTTATAAAAAAATTCTAAAAAAAGGAAGGTGTGCACTTACATATAAATTCAAAATTTTCTTATTATAGCCTCAAAATCTAAATAAAAATATCTGCAGTAGCTAAAAATTTTGGTTTACATTAACTTGAATTTTTATTCCAAAACATTTTTGAAAAAAGGATATATGACGAATCTTAAAATTTGATAGTCAAATTAAAAGAAATTTTGTGCTGATTCTTGGCTTATTATTCTACATTCATTCTTTTCATTTCTTAAGATTTCGGCAGTAATAAAAAGTTTTCATTTACTTTTAGTATTACATATATACATATGTACATACATACATATGTATGTACATATGTATGATATTTGAAAAAAAAATTTTTGTTGTTTCGAAAATTGGGTGCCAGTCTAATGAAAATATCGGCTTAGTTCTGCAAGAATTTTTATTTTTCTTCATTAAAAGAAAAAAAGGATATATGACGAACTTTAAGATTAGTGTGGCTAATTAATAGAAACTTTGTACTGACACTTGGCATATTATTCTATATTCATTTTCAAAATTTCATAACAAATCTACAGAAATTAAAAATTTTATTAAACATATTTATAAATACACTCGTACATAGTTTTTAGTCTTAAGCATATGTATGTACATAAAATGTGTATGGCGTGGTTTGAAAAAATGTAAGTCAAATTTAAAATAGTTTCTGCAGCAGCTATAAGATTGGATTTATATATATTAAACTACATTTAATTTTACTTAATTTAAAATGAAGGATATATGATGAACTTTGAAATATGTAGATACAATTAAATGATATTTTATTCTGGCACTATGCTCACTATTCTATATTCATTTGTGGAGTATCATTAGTTGTTTGCAGAAATTAAAAATATTTGCTTAATATGCTTTCTGAATTTATTTTTTTATAAAGGATTTAAGGCGAACTTTGTAAATTGTGTACCAAACAAAACGAAAATTTCGTGGTAGTCCTATATTCGATTAAATATTTTATATTAGGTTTTAATTTGTTTAATTTGATGAATGATGAATTTTGAAAATTAAATTAAATTAAAATTCATTTTAAAGAAAATTCGTATTGATATTAAACACATTTCTTAAATTAATTTTCATTGGATTTTTGCAGTAGTTAATTTATTTATTTTTTTATATATCTAATTAAATATTACTCCTTTCATAAAAAGAACATAAGGCGAACTTCTAAAAAAAACAGGTGATAAAAACATTTATTTCTGATACTCAACATATTATTTTACATTAGTTTTCATTAGTTATTTTTGTTAATTAACATTTTTGTTTATTAAATAGTTCATATTACATAAAAATAAATTCATTTTTATATTAACAGCTTATTTAAATGTAAAAATATAGAGTAAAAAATAAAAAATCCCTTTCAAGGACTGCGAACCATTAAATTAATATTAAATTGCAGTTTGGAAAGATGACTAAACACTAGTGATAATCAAAAATTTCACAAGGAATTGCTTAATTTTTAATGTATTTTATTATCCTTTTTGCCATAAAATTTTATTTGTTCTAAAAATATATATTAAAATGAAATTCTTCACACACTATGAACACATCAATTCATACAAAATATCATCCTTAAGGTCAGAATATTTTTATAAATGTTTATAAATTAACTTTAAAGTTAAAGACAGACGAGTAATGATATTCCACTTTAATTAATTGACTGTAGAAAATTTTCGTTTGACATGTTTAAATGGTTTGTAGTGATACAAAAATATTTATAATTAATTTTTTCAGAGCTCAAAAAAATTAATTTACAAATTATTTTTAAGCATTACGTTAATGTTTTAAGTCGCCCTTGAAAAAAAAATAAAAAATTAATTGAATTAATTGGAAAAGATTTTGTCAAATATTTTAAAGTACTCAAATTCTGAAGAACTTGAAAAAAGCTTTAAAGTTTGCGAACAATTATCGCAAGGATTTGCTTTCATATTTCCTTAAGTTTAAACTTTGACTTTTTTTATTATAACTATGATTAGAATACAGCAAAAAACTATAACTATTTGTAGAAGGAAACAATTATTCTCTTTGCTAAGTTTCGCTTTAATCAGAAAATGTATGCTTCAACCTTCCAAATATCCTTTTTTATTTTCATATTGGATGCTGTGACCGGAGATGCTGCGAAAAATAGTAATTAGATTTTAAATAAATATACATATAAACATATACATACATATATATACAGATACAATCATGTATGTATGCAATCTTTCTGGTGCAATTTATTTTCAATCAGTGCAAGGATCTGCTTAATTCCTTTATATCCTTGACTTTCAATATTAAATTCCCATCAAAATTATTATCATTTAATTACTTCTAACACTATACAATTGACTCCCCCGTTGTATTTCACTGCCCATATATCCTTAATCTTAAAAATTAAAAAAATTCTAGTTGAAGTTTTGGTCAGATTGCTTAAAGAATTTCCTTTTACTATTTATAGAATTATGCATTTAAGTCTTTTGAAAAGTCTTACTTCAGTTGATGCAAGGACAAGATTGGCGCCCATATATCCTTTATTTAAAATGAATCATAAATTAACAAAATTAGTTTTAGCTTTAAATAGCTCCAAAATGCAGTGTAGCTACGTGAAGTATAAAGCATTTAGGCTACCGGAAAATTATATATCGATACGTGCAAGAACATACTTGCTTCCCATGTATCCTTTATTTAAAAATTTTAACTTAAACAGCAAGAAATAGCAGGATTTTCACAAACTGCATAATTTGGCTGTCTGCAAAAACGAATTCATTGCAATCCTCTCAAGGACATGCTTATTTCCCATATAGTATATATAGCAAAAAATTAAAAAAAAAATAGTTTTAGTTATAAAATACAAAGTAACTACCTGAAGTATCAAGCACTAAGGCCACTGAAAAAATTTTATAGTGATCACTGCAAGGATATACATACCTTCCATATATCCTTTATTTTAAAAACTTAATTTAAGCAGAGATAAATAGTAAGGTGCTTCTTAAACTGCTTAATTAAGCTCTCTATGAAAAAAATCATTGCAATCTTCTCAAGGATATTCCTATTCTCTATATATTTTTTAAGGCAAACAAATAAAAAAATAGTTTAAGCTACAAATAACTTTAAAATGCAATGTAACTACTTGAATTATTAAGCACTTACGCTACTGCGAAAATTTTATATCGATTCGTGCAAGGATATACTTGCAGTCCATATATCCTTTATTTTAAAAATTAATTTTAAGCAGCAATAAATAGAATGTGCTTTTAAGCCTGTGTAAGTGAAATCTTACAAGGATATGCCTATTTCCTATATATTGTTTATAGCAAAAAAAAATTTTAAAACAAATACCTATAAAATACCTACAATACAATACAGCGAAATTTTTACATCAATCCCTGCAAGGATTTACTTGCTTTCCATATATCCTTTTTTAGAGAATTAAAAATTCAAGCACCGAGACCTACCAAGTGCTTATTTAACTGCATAAGTAAGATCTCTGCAAAAAAATTTTATAAGCCGTTCAAGGGCACGCTTATTTCCTATACATAATATTTATAGCAAACAAATTAAAAAGTAATAATTTTAGCTACAAATAGCTATAAAATACAATATAACTACTTGAAGTATGAAGCAGGTATGATACCCGAAAAGTTTTAGATCGATCCGTGCAAGGACATACTTGCCCGCCATATATCCTTTATTTTGAAAATTCTTAAACTTCATAATTGAGCTGTTATTTATGGCAAAAATTTAATTTATGCTACAATTGTGATTCATATGCAATACGAATTGCTAATTATTTCTTAAATTATGCATTAAAACCCTCAACTGATATTTTTATAGGGAAATGCATACTTTGTACCTATTATAAATTTAAAAAGTTTATGTCATCTAAAATATTAATGAGAATGAAACGAAAACTTTTTAACAATTTGAAGTATCAAACACCTAAACTCTCAGCTTAATTTTATATCAATCGGTGTAAAAACATAAGTGCTACCCATATATCCTTTATTTTAAAAACTTTATTTTAAGCAGAGAAAATTTTAGCACTAGAAAACTAGTGATTCCAAAACTTCACATGTAAGCTAAATTTCTTTGCAATCCATGCAAGGACATTACCGCCTTCTGTACATCCTTTATAGGAAAAATATGATTTTAGCTAAAATTATTATTGAAAAATTAATAATTATTTATAAATTATATATTAAAGCTCTCTGGTGAGTGTTTCTAATTTGTATGCATGCTAGCTTTAAAACATTTAATATCAGCTGCATTATGAAATATAATGCAACGAAAATTTTTTAGCTATTTGAGGTATGAAATATTTAAGCTCTTGGGTAAATTATACTGCAATAGGTGCAAGTACATAAGTGACTCCCATATATCCTTTATTTCACAAATAAGATTTTAGATAGAATTATTATTAAAAAAAACTCATAAGTTGCTCAAAGAACTTAATTTCGTGGGCTGAGGACATGCTATGTAGCCTTAATTTGAAAAAATATAACATCAGCTGGAATTATGATTGTTAAATTCTGTGACAAATTTCATGAAAAAAAGTTTTTTGAATATTTTCTTTTAATTGAACTGTTTTTTTAATCAGCAATAATTAAATGAAAAACTATTGGAGCATTAAAATGTATATACTGTTGCATTGATTAAAGTACATATGTATGTACCTATATATATTTCGTGTTTATTATAATTTTTAAATAATTTTCAGTCAAAGTTACAGCGTTCAATTACGTTTTATAAAATTAGCTGCTAAAGAAAAAAATACTTACCAAAAGAGTGTTAAGACAAAAGATTTTCAATGTGATTAAAAGTCAAAAATATTTATATATTATTTATTAAATCTCTCAAATTTTTTTAAATTAATTTTCTTAAAGCTGTATACATAAATTTATATTGCATGAAAAATAGAAAGTTAATCTGTATCATCAGCCAAGGCATCCAACATTAAGGTTAACTGGCTTTCACTCATGGTTTTATCGGTGTACGTGGCGTTTAAATCGATTTCTTCAGCCACATTGCTTTTTTCCTTATCACCCTTGCTTGGTTGCCGGAAACTTAAATTCCTTATGGAACAACTGGCTAGATGTTTTTCCATGCTTTCGCCTTCTTCCTTTGTTGATTTAATGAAACTTGGTGAACTGGTGAGGGCAGTGAAACAGTAATCTGATGTCTTCGGAGGATCAAAAAAAGTAGACTTTTGTCGTCCGGTTTGCGCGAGATTAAAATTATCCACGAATACATTATCCTTTTCGTATTTAACTGGTGAAGAACCCATTTTTATTTTCAAGTTTTGTTTTTTGGAAATTGAAATTTATTTAAATTATTTTGAAATGCTTTTTCAATTCAAAGTGTGGAGTGTTTAAAGTGAATAGTGAAACTGTTGAATTAAAGGAAACTTGTTGAGTTATTTATATATCACGAATATTTATTTCTGAGTCTGCGCAAATTACTTTAAGCAGGTATTTGAGAGATTTTTGGGCGGTACTCTCTGCGTGCGACTATAAATACATATTTATAAAACTTTCAGTTATTATTTCCTTTCCCTTTAGTACTAGTAATCGTTTTTTAATTACTTTCATACACAAACTACTACTACTAACGCTACTTGTGTGTATGTGTGTATGTATTTTTCTATTGAGCGTAAACAGGTTAATTTATGCAGACAATGGATTAATCCTTTGGAAAGATTTTATTTACTCTCTCAGTCAAGTCTGTGGTAGAGCCAAGTATTGAGATCGAAAGGAAGTTAATTATCATAGCTGAAGTGTGATTGGTGATTAATTTCTCTTTTTAATATATTTTTCTAAGTTTCCTCAAATATTATATTATACTAAGCACATATTGCGAAAATTTCATTAAATTTCTGAGAGAAGCACTTGAAAATTTAAGTTTCATTTTAGTTGAGTGATTGCGTGCTTTCTCTATTAAATTGAGCCAAACCAATTTATAGTTTTTTGGCAATATTTTAGTAACATGTACTTAACACTAAAGCAATGGTTTCATAACTATTTTCATATAAATACATACACATATGCATACATACATACATACATGCTCTAAATATTTATTTGTATGAATGTCTCACATACATACATAAACGTTTATGGAGGTCTATAAAATATTTTTGTGTGTTATTTGTAGAAAATCGCATTTGTATTTTATGATTTATATACTTTAAAGAATGTTATTTCTATGTTATGGCTGTCAGGAATATTTTCATAGAAATTTGCTTGGGTGTTTGTTAGACATTCATAGTAATATGTGTATGTTAGGATTAAGATATTCATATAGTTCTTGTTAAAATATTAACAAAAAAATATGAAATTATAAAAATTCATTTTAAAATATTTTTCCATACAAAGTAGAAAACAAAAACAAAAAATGAAGGAAGGCACAGTGAACATAGGGAATTGAAAATATCTTTTAAATTTTTCTTATTCCACTAATCTGTTATTTAAAGGACTTGTATTCGTATATCTAAGTTTCGATTTAAATTTTATTAATTTTATTAATTAATTAATGCCCTTTCTTTAGTTGATATACATATATATATATATAACTTGCGATTTAAATTTTATTGATTTTAGCTACTTAGAAAAAAAGTTTGCCACATATCCTTTTTTACTAGAGCAAAAAAAATATAGTTAAAGGACGTGTACTGGTATAACAGAATTTAGGTTTAAGTTTTATTGATTTTTGGCTCTTAGCAAAAAAGTTTGCAATATATCCTTTTTTTTACTAGATCAAAAAATATATGTTATAAGAACGTGTATTGGTATATCTAAATTGTGACTCAAATTTTATTGATTTTTGTGCTGTATAAAAAAGTGTTGCATATATCCTTTTTTTACTAGAGCAAAAAAAAATATATTTAAAGGACGTGTATTGGTATATTCAAATTTCGGTTTAAGTTTTGTTGATTTTTGCGACTTAGAAAAAAAGTTTGCCAAATATCCTTTTTTTACTGGAGCAAAAGAATTTTTATTTTTATACAGAAAAATTAAGTAATTTATAAGCAAAATCAAAATTAATCAACTTTAACAGCCTGTTTTTGTAACATAAGTTATTTTATATTGTACGTCAAATAACGAACGAATTGAACTTTTGGTTTTTGTTCATTTTATTTTGAGTAAAACAAATAAGCTTTTAGCTTTCGTTTGAAAAATTGGTCCACGTATGTATGACACAAACAAAATCAACTGTCAAATTAAACAATCAGGAAAAATTGAACGTGTTAGTGAATTTTTGGAATTTTTACAATTAAAATTTAAAATAATGGATGTTTTTACCAAGAAAACTTAAATATTTTTCAGCATAAAAAAACTAATCCTTGGCAATTTAAAGTGTTGGTCCAATCAAGTCAATTACCACCTCCGAAAGTTTTGATTTCGACATGTATGAAATACATTCCTTTCCGGCACAAAACTGGTAACCACCAGTTGCGAGAAATTTTAGGAATGTTGTCACTTTAATTATAGCGGGAACGCTAGTGATTCTTCTGTTTTGCTTCATTGCAGATTCCATTTTCTCTAGCAGTATTCGAAAAACTTCCTTGTTGAAAGTGGTATATAATCATTTTATTTATTGGACTTACTGCTCGTGTTGTGGAAACTGTAGCAAATTTGCTGTGTCTCGCAATCTTCTGCGTTATCTCGGTCACTATAAAAAAATCCAAGTGCAACGTATCAAATCATTGTTTTTTCAATAAACGCGTATTTTTGGTACACTTTAAACAAACAATTTTTGAAAACTTTACTTTTTATTTATTTTTACAATTGATTGATAGGGTTGCTTACTTTTCATTTTTAAAGAAACTTTTAATTTTCTATGAAAAAAGCTCTAAGAATTACAACTAAATGAGTAGTGGAAACATTGTTCTTAGATGTTTAATTACAAACAAAAAGAGCTTTTATTTTCAAACGAAAAAAGAAAATGAACTCAATTTCCAACTCGATCGTTTGCCTAATAATCGCTCGCCTTCTAACGTAAGGCAGTTCGATGAACAGGCTGTAAATGATTTAAAAAATACGATCGTATCCAATATGTTAAATTAAAGTACATATTGAAAAAAATGCAAAATTTTTGGTTGCCGAAAATATGTAACTTGTATACCACTGAGTTAAGTTTGTACTTTTTACAATTTTCCACTTTCGCCTAGCACCGAAATAGTCAAAAGAAACCCTTTTTTTGAAATTTGTTAGTTAGCAAAAAATTTTTATTTAATCCTTGTGAATTCATAATTGACAATTTTTATTATTATCAATTGTAGTTTAATCAATTTCATTGATATTATTTTATGATGAATTACATGTGTGAGTAGATTCTTTTTCTTAATTAAAATAGTAGTAGTAATCACAACATACAATGGGTTCGGTAGAAAAATATAAAGCAGCTTTATTCGAAAAATATGTAGACTCCATAAAAATTTTACAAAAGGATGCCTTTCCATATTTTGCATGCGCTTGTTAACTACTCGTAGTTTCGTTGCTTGGTAACAGATGAATGAGTGCGAGTGTGTGAAACAAAAAATGATTTTATTAAGGATTTTCATTATGTTAATAGGTGTGTTTAATAATCCTGCATGACTTTAATTTAAAGATTTATTTAAACCATAACTTCAAGGGCACATAATTAAAAGAAATATATACATATGTATACACATACATATGTATATAACTTTCGCAATGAGTATTGTATTTGCCACAAAAGTATTTTATGACTTTGTATCGATTTTAGAAAATTGCTTTAATCCATATTCTATTGTTCAACACTTACATGCCCAAACAATGTACGAGTACATATGAGTATAGGAATGTGTACATATTGCTGCCAGTATATCTGTCAGTCTGTCTGTCTATCTGACTGTGTGTCTATTATTTTTTTTTTTTTTCAAAATTTTCATTAGATTTAGACACGTAGTAAATATATAAACCTATTATTGTTCTTTTTATATCTATTTCGATGTGCTTTTATTGTTGATTGTTGCCATTATTATTACTTTTTGCCAATTTCTATTTATGCTCCTTTTTCCTATTTGCAATTGGCTATTATTGCTTAACAAAAAAAAAAAACACTCGCCGTTCTAACAAAAGTTTTCCTTGTGCTCCCACAACTATGAAGACAGGATATTGAGAAGGTATTCAGACCATTGAGCAGAGAACTGAAATGTATTTGTATACTAAAAAGTATCCAATTATTTAATATACTTCTTCTACATTTATTTTACAAATTGAGCATCCTTAACACATAGCATACATTGACACTAAATTAAATTGAAGCGAATACATTGTCGTTAATATTTGAGCCTATTTATGTATGTACGTATGCATGTGATTGTTCCAATTAACAAACCCATAAAAAAATTAAAACCCCTTTAGCATTTGCAATTTTTCTATTGAGTTATAAAATTTCAGTTTTCATGCATTTGTTCATTCACTTTTTTTTAAAACCTTACGTAAGCGTAAGGTTTTAGTAGTTTTTATTAAAATAAATGTGTTAAATGCCAACTTTTTGTTGGTTGTTACCGGCAGGACATTTAATTAATGAAAGCTTAAAAATATATATTGCAATTTTTTGTCTTTGAAAAGCTTAGCTTATATTGAGTCTGTCCATGAGCATATCCTAATCACAGCTCTAGTCATAAGTCAATTCATGGCTCTATGACAGCTCCACTAGTAGCGCTAGAACGGAACTTCCTAGGCGTTTCAGAAAGGTAGTTATATTTTATATATTTTAGTCTCCAGTCTAGTTTGGTCAAATCTATATTTATGATTTGAACGGACTTAAGTTCGTATCGCTTTTTAAGCTTTTAAGCTAAATTACAAATTACACAAAGCTTTCATTACAAAAAAGATTTCAACAAATTGAAATACGATGAATCAAAACAATTCTCATATTCCATTTGCATAAAAGTTACGTATGTATATAAAGCAGAAATCTATACCAACTAGTACCACACACAGTGGACCAAACACAAAAGAACGCTGATGATAAGGGTTTAGTGGCCTTCGAAAGCGGCTAAATGTTCCGTTCAACTATGTGTTTGTCAAAATATTTACAACTAACTTTAGTGTTATTTGTTAATTAATAATTTTCACATGTAATTTGGCTTAAAAAGATATATGAACTTTAACCCGTTCAAGCCATAAATATAGAAATGAAGTTCGAACAATAATAATTAAAATTAACTAGATTAATCTCACCTAGTCTAGTCTCGTCTAGCCAAGTGTAGTCTACTCTAGTCTAGTTTAGTGTACTCTATTCTAGTCTAGTCTAGTCTAGTCTAATGTATCCTACTCTAGTCTACTATTGTCTAGTCTAGTCTAGTATACTCTAGTCTAGTATAGTCTTCTCTAGTTTAGTCTAGTATATTCTAGCATAGTCTAGTGTAGTCTAGGTTAGTCAAGTCTAGGTTAGTATATTCTAATCTAGTATAGTTTCGTCTATTCTAGTCTATTCTAGTCTAGTATAGTCTAGTATAGTCTAGTCTATTCTAGTCTAGTATATTCTAGTCTAGTCTAGTCTAGTATAGTCTAGTATAGTCTAGTATAGTCTAGTATAGTCTAGTATAGTCTAGTATAGTCTAGTATAGTCTAGTATAGTCTAGTATAGTCGATTCTATTCTAGTCTAGTATAGTCTAGTGTACTCTAGTCTAGTATAGTCTAGTCTAGTCTCCTCTAGTTTAGTCTAGGTTATTATCTAGTCTAGTATAGTCTAGGTTAGTCTAGTCTAGTATATTCTAATCTAGTATAGTTTCACCTATTCTAGTCTATTCTAGTCTAGTATAGTCTAGTCTAGTAAAGTCTTTTCTAGTCTAGTATATTCTAGTCTATTCTAGTCTAGTCTATTCCACTCTAGTCTTGTCATGTCTCGTCTATTCTAGCGTAGTCTACTCTAGTTTCGTCTAGTCTCTTCTAGTCTAGACAATTCTAATTTTATCTGGTCTGGTCTTATTTTATCTTCAGAAGTTTCCTTTACAAATAAATATTGATTAACATTTAATTTATAAATAAAATAATAACTTATTTTTATATTGAATTTATATTAATTAATTGAATTTTAAAGTTCTTAATACTTTTCGCTTCAAAGCATAAATTGTATAGAACATTGCAAATGTTATTGCATTTAAGTTCTTGAAACTTTCAAATAATTGTGAGTTGTTTCTATTTTTTTTTTTAAATATTTGTTTATACTTAATATCTCAATAAATTCATTTAGTTATTTGTTTAACTTTTGATAATAGAAACTTAACAACAAACACAAATTAAACTCAAATTTGAAAACAAAACCACAACAAATATTGTATATTTATTTACTGATGAAGTAGATGAAAATTTCTCAGATACAAACAATTTAATAGTGTTTAGTTTCCACACTTAAAATGATAAGGAAGCACACAAATATGTATTTGTGTGTGTGCTGGAATATGGAAACTTTTAGTATTATTTTTTGTGACTTACGCTACATTAATGTAATTAAATGTTTATTGTAAAGGGAAACTAAATATATAAATATATATATGTATATATGTATATATGTATATATATATATATTTTGTATACTCTAATACTAAGAAATTTTAGCAAGATGTTTATGTATGTATGTATATGTATAGATGTGTGCAATATTATTTGAAGAATAATCTGGTTATGAATATAAGGAAGAAACCACACTCTTAGTTCATGTAAAAGTAGTATTTAATTTTTACTTGGTACTTCAATTTCGAAATACAATATCTAATAATGTAAAAGTTTCATAGTTCTTGGTAGTACAATATCTGAATAATAAATAATTCTATTCATTAATTAAACTGAAAAAACTAATATCTTTTTCAGAGCTGCTTATAAACACTTATAAACTCTGGATCTTTTCGGGAAAAAAAAAAGTTATTTATTCGTCAAAATCGACCCACCCACCGCCCATGCAATTCAAATGGTTTTTTTTTTTTGCATACAAATCTTCCCATTGAAGCAGAAGACTTGAAAAATTTGGTAAGTGCACTTTCTATAATAAAATAAAGAAGCAAGCAAAAAATTAGCCACGCCCACCGCCTATGAAACTTATATATATAAATTATAAATGAGATATTTTCGGGGGAAATTGGGACTACATAATTTTACAAAAATAATTTACAATTTTAGATTTGATTAGACTTAAAACATCCACATTATTTTTTTATTTATGAAAAAAAAGCTACAAATTTTAAATATCGAGCCATAACCGCCAAAACTGCTTAAACGACACGTTTTTTGGACTTCGTGTTTTTTCAGAAAATCCTTTATTAACGATCGCAAATAGTCGATTTTGGTAAAAAAAAAAAAAATCAGTTCGAAAATTATGTCGCTTAAGCTTTTTTGGCGGTTATGGCACAATATACGAGCATTAATTACACAGCGGAATGAGGGTTTTGTTATTTAAATAAAAATATTCGATCCTTATGTATTTTTATCTGCTGACTTCAATGGCATCATTGCTTTTTCTCTAGCTCTAGTTTTAATAGGATATAGTGTGACATTTAGCATTTGCGTAATTTACATCGGTTTTTTGTATTATTCGCTTAATATTTCACGAATGGTCCTCCAAACATTATACATTATACTTTCTGGATTATTATCCTTCACAAAACTCTCTTTCATTTGGATAGAGTCACTAGATGAGTGTATCTGGATATCTTACTGTTATTGCAAGGATGTTAAAAATCGCTTGTTTATAGTTTAGTCCTTAAACTTTTATTTTGTTATATTTTTTTCAACCTGAAATAACTTATCCTTATGTATTTTCGCCCGCTCAAAAAAAACTTTATTACTTTTCTAGCACATTTAGTTTCAGAGCTATTGTGCGTTATAAAAAAAATACTTGAAATTTTTCTTTTCCCATGTCATCAAAAAAAATATGAGGTATCTGATTTTAAAATCAGCGGACAGAAATACATGAAACATTTGTAATAAAAAAAAGTTTTAAGGATTAAAGATCAAACTTTATTCGATTACTCGAGTGAAAAATGTTAATAATAAAAGTGAACACTAATATTATATTTTATTTTTTCGTTGCATTATTCGAATAATTTTTGCATTGTTCTTTTATTCGATTAATCCATAAATGAAATTTATTCGAATATTAGAACAATAATTTTCTTTGTAGAAATTTAAAATCTTTTTTGTCTCTTTATTCATTTTATTATTTATTCCATCGGGTAGTCGAATGAGGCCCAAACTTTATTTCATTAAACTAAAATACTTTTTTTTATGTCTTAATTACATCATTCGAATAATTTTTGCATTCCGTTTTTATTCGAACAGTCGATTACCAATTTAAATTCATTCGATTATTTGAATAATAATTTTTTATTTATTTTTATTTTATATTTTTTAAAGTTAAATTTTCAACTTTTTTCGTTTTAATATTATTATTGAAATTTTCAAAAACGGTAAAACTAAAAAATCCGAAAATTATAAAATCGACAAACCAAAAAAAAATCGCCAAAAACTAAAAAAAAAATCACCAAAAATTAAAAAATCCCGCCAAAATTAAAAAAAATTTCTAACACTAAAATAAATCGCCAAATTCGAAAAAAAACACACAAAAGAAAAAAATCGCCAAAATGAAAAAAGCGCCAAAAACCGAAAAAAATCGCCAAAACACGAAAAAGGCGCCAAACCAAATTAATTGTTTATAAAAAATCTCCAAAACTAAAAAAAATCGACAAATTGAAAAATCGCCAAAATGAGAAAAAAAAGTTTCAAAACTAAAAAAAGCGCCAAATTAAAAAAAAGTCGCAAAAATTAAAAAACGCCAAAAAACGAAAAAATCGACATACTAAAAAAATCGCCTAAATGAAAAAAAATCGCCAAAATTAAAAAAATCGCCTAAATTAAGAAAAAACGCCAAAAACCGAAAAAATCGCCAAAACTAGATAAAAAGTGTCAAAACTAAAAAAATTGCCAAAATGAAAAAACGCCAAAAGCCAAAAAAATTGCCAAAAACAAGAAAAATCGCCTACATGAAAAAAAAATCGCCAAAATTAAAAAAAACGCCAAAATTAAAAAATCGCCAAAACGAGAAAAAAAAGTGCAAATAAACGCAAAAAACTTCAGACTAAAAAACGCTTAAAACCGAAAAAAAAACCCAAAAACGAAAAAAAATATCTAAACTATATTTTATATAGGCTAAAGCTCGTATTAAATTACATATTTCGTGTCCGTACGGAACCCTTCGTGCGCGGGTCAATTTATTATCCCTTTATTGCATTATTCGAATAATTATTGCATTACTTTTTTATTCCAATAATCGACTAATACAGTCGAATACGCTTTAGCGCAACACTCTTTACTAAAAAAATAATCGGATTAGTGAAAGCGATACAAATCCCCGTACTGATTTTAAACGCAGCTAGTCTTATTCACTTCGCTTCAGTGAAACATCGCTTTACTGAAAATATCGTATTACTGAAAACCAAAAGCAAGCCCACAACTACGTTTTGTATGAAACTTATTTCATTTTAGTGAAAAAATAAACAATGACAAATTTATTTATTAGAAATCGATTGCATAACTTAAGGCTGAAAAATTTTGCATGTTTTGTCCGTGAAAGATTAAATGGCAAAATGTATTTTAGTCCTTTCCGCTCTTAGGTAGTTTATTGTATTTTTTTTTTAATATATTGTACTGATATTAAGCAGTACGCTTAATTGTAACAAATTTCAGTAAGCCCAACTACGTTTTAGAGAAAAAATCGGATAACTGAAAAAAAATTTAGTTTTGGGTATTTCAAGTAAAGCGGAGTCGATTGTAATTTAAATTCATTCGATTAAGAATGTAATGCGAGTAATTATTTTAATTAAACTTTTATTCCTCTTTGTTTTACACATTTTATTATTTATTCCATCGATTCATTCGATTACTCGAATAAAACTGTAAACTAATATTTTTCTTATCTTTAAAATTTAAAATTTTATTCGCTTTTATTTTACTAATTTTATTATTCTTTCAATCGAATAGTTGAATAAATGGAATAACTTTATTTTAATAAAACCGTAAAGTAATGTGTATATTTTAGTTGCATTTCATTGTTGGAATAATTTTTGCAATAATTTCTTATTCAAATAATCGATTGAAAATTGAAATTATTTCGATTATTTGAATAATTTTTTCTATTAAAAATTTAAACATTTTTAATTTTTTTCCATTAATTTTATTATTTGTTGTTGAGCTTCGCATTTGTTTAAATGAAAGTTTATAACATAATAACTCTAGTTGTTCTAAGAAGCTTTGAGTAAAGGTTCCCTGATGATCAGCATTAGCAACAGTGAAATGCGCATAGGATCCAGCTAAACCCCTCAATAATCAATTTCAATGTATTTTAATAAAAAAAAATATTTTACTGAATAAGTAAAACAAAAATTTTGGGATTATTAGTGCGTTAACAAATTTTAAACTTACATTGTAAAAATTCCCAATAAAAACAGTAATTGATTTTATTATTTACTTAGTCGAAAAATTAAATAAAGCGCAAATTTTATTCGTTTGCATGAATAAAAAAATCCTTATAAATTCTATACATTATTCGAATAATTTTTCCATTGCATTCTTATTCAAATAATCGATTACAAATTAAATAGTATTTTGTTAATAAAAAATTACACGTTTACTCTTTTTATATATTATTGCACTTTATTCTATTATTCAAAAATATATTATGTACATACATATGTATTTCTTATTGATTCGAATAATCGATTAACGAAATGTGTTTTTTACTAACTTTTGTTCGATTATTTTGATTGTGATTATTTGACAATCTTCAGAATTGGAATCTCGACAAACTTTGGATAATAACCCTGCCTCTGTTGCTAAAAAACTGTGTTGCCAGATGCAACTGGCAAATAACAGCTGGCATTTTCAATATATATGGGCATTTCTCTCAGAAGGTCTACCAAGACGAAAAAATTAAAAGTTCTTTAATTTTTTTTTGCAAAATTTTTAAAGAAAACAATCAAATTTAATAAATGTGCAAAAGTTTTGCATTTATTCATTACTCATTTCGAGATATTCAAGTCCAAAGTCAAGCAAGCGAAACTTTTTTTCCATTTTTTTTTAATTTGAAGGGCAAGCTTTGTTTTGAAAAATATTCTTATCGCTAGTCGTTATAGATTGAGTTTTTCTGTCTTATATATCCGAAAGGATATCAAGAGTTAGAAAATAATGCTAAAGGTTCAATACGATTAAAAATAACTTTACAATTTTGCTTTGCATTATTCATTAATTCAATGTCCCGTACGACATTGAAAAACACCATTTTGTATCAATACATTGAAACTGCTTGAAGAAAGTTCATCAAGTAATGATTACAAACAGACATTTTTATTGCAATTAAAATAAAAAAAATATTTTGAAAATAAAAAGAATTGCGAACTCGGCGCCTGTGCAAAATTTGTATCCTGCAACATCGCTTGTGTGAAATTTGAAAGTATTAAAAAAATATTTTCTTTAATAACTAATTATTTTTAGAAGAACCTTCTATAATTCAATTACTTAAATCAAGATGAATAAAAACAGCGAGAATTGCAAACGGTACAGAGAAAAATTAAAAGAAAATTAAATTAAATTTCAAAACTATAAATTAAAAAGTCAAAAGTTTTAGCTGAAGCAAATAAAGAAGTTTTTGAAGAGAAAAAGCGGTATAAACGTATACTTAAAAGGCAAAGTCAAAAAACCTTATTATACCCGATGCATTTTCTTTTTATCAAGGGATTAAAATGTATTTTATACCATCCGATGATATTGAGAAGTACTTACTCTTCGTTGTATAACTTGGACGAAGTGAAAGCAGCTAAAACTGCATATTCTAAAAAAAAAACTATAATTAATGTACCCAATGCTATTCGCATTTAATTTTGCCTATTTTTTCATCTCATTCTGCATTTCCGTTTAAGTTCGTCATTATTTTAAAATAAACACATTGAATATCACTATTTTATTTAATTTAATTTTTTTTTAATTTTTTATTCATAATTTCCCAAAAAATCACTAGAAAATATTTGAACATCATGATGGAACAAAATGTCCCGTACGCAATGTCCCGTACGGATATAATTAAATTTAAATAAGAAAAAAACTATTAATAATTTTTTAGTAAAATCTAGTCCATTTTAAGAAACATTGAGTCACTTCATTCTAAAATTAGTCACATTAGTTTATTGCTTATTGTTTCGCTGAAGTGTAAGCATTTCAATTGTTTGCTACATAATCTACTTAATTTTTTTGTCTCGTACGATATTCTTAGTGTTTTGCAATTATCTTTAAAACAAATAATTGGTTATAATTAGATTTAGCACCATCAATAGAGCTAATTAGGGGCCGTAACCTAGGCTAATAATCAAAGCAAAAATCCATTTTATTTTGATCTCTTTTCCACTGTAAATGCGTACGACTGTCCCGTACGACAGTATGGAATTGCCCATATATATGTATATGTGTATATATTTACCCCGTTCTGGCCACTTATGGCGCTCTATGCTCTAACGGGAGTTAAAGGAACTTATATGTATATATATATATATATATATTCAAGATTTGAGAAATTCCGTTCACGTTACGTTTTTTGTTTGAAATGCAAAGCCATACAGCGAAAAATATCGGAAATGACAAACGTTGCCACTAGTACACACTAGTGCGATGTCACAAAATGCCATAATGTGTAATCAAAATAAGGCATTTTGATCGCTAGCCGTCATGTCAACTATTACATTCTGTCAACTGATAATTTTTGCTTGCATTACATATCCTGTCATTTCAGTGTAGAAAATATTCCACTTTCATTTTTTTCAGTGCACTGTGAATTTTCATGTCCACACACATGTGTAATGAGACATACATACATATTTGTATTTGTGATTATTAAGGCAGGTGTAAAAATCATATTATACTGTTTTATTGTGCAAAATGTGTTATATGATTTTTCTCTTCTTGTTACTTTTTATTATACTTCTGTTTGTTGTTGGTGTAGTTTTGTTGTATTTTATACAATTCTATATTGCAATCAGGTAACTTGAATTCTTTTTTTTTTGTTTTGTTTCTTTCCTCTATTTTTATTAAGACACATAAAAGTATGAACACACGTTGCAGAATATAAAAGAAGCAACTTGTTAAAGTGTGTATGTGTGTGTGGGTGTGTGTGGGTGTGTGTGCAGGTTAGACTGTATGTATTATAATCCATACATATATACAAAAGAAAAGTAAATAAAGCATGCTGTAAAGTATTTGAGAGGGAGTACGAGAGTTATAGGGTTTACAAAATAATAAGATATCATCAGCACGCTGGCGATATTTGTTCATGAGTTGCTGTGACGACGGAGCAGGAGATTGCATGTGTCAGATTGTAACAAATTACAATTTCTCATATTAGAAAATAACACATAAAAACTTTCAAAGATCTATTAGTTTTGAAATTTGATTTAAGCGATTGATTGACGCAAAAATTTTTATTTTTACCACTGAAAATTTTGTGCTAAAATTCTTTTTTAACAAAAAATAAGTTTATGTCTAGGATTAAAAAGAAAAAACTTTTTTTTATTAAATGTGTATTAACTATACTATTATCCTCAAACATATACTATACATATACACTTTTTAATCATCTGTATAAGCTTTTCGTTATTATTAGAAAGTATGGCATGTGCTGTGCGATAAAAATTTCTGTTAACACACAATCAAGTTGTTTCTGTTTCTAGCATAATTTTTTTTAACTCTTTTTTGTAGTATATGACCTGTAGTGATTTCTATAAATTTGAGCCATTGAACCAAAGAAAGTATAAATTTTAGTGTAAAGAAAATAAATGTGTGCAGTTGTAGCAGAAATTGCAGCATACATATTTTGTTAAGGTAAATTACTTCAAATGGATAAATTTGAACAAATATTTTTGCAATCAACTTCAATGCCAAAGGGTGTCTGCAAATGCTGGGGTGTTTTACAAACACATACACACCAATAACCATTTTCAAAACGATTTCTGTTAGGTATTTTTAGATTAAGGTTTTGAATTAAATGAATGATTTATTTAATCCAAAGAATTTTGATTGAAGCTAAAAATACATATTTGCGCTTAAACGAAAAGTGACCGATTTGAACTAGTTTTTTTTTTATAAAATACATACAAAACAAGCCTCCACACATTTGGATGTCATAAACCAATATTCTCGATAACTTTTACCAAAAGCTAAAAAAAGGACATTAGTGGAGTTTAGGTATTTACAAGGCATATTTAAAGAAATTTAAATCAAGAAATAATAACTTTATTTTGCTTCCGTTTTGTAAATCTGCAAGCTTCAAAATGTTTTTTGCCCGAGTTAAGAGCTTTTCAGTTTCAGCGGCTATAGGGTTATTAAGCAAAAAATTATAAAACTCAAGAAGTAACCGCTTTTACCAAAGTCATAAAAAAGGACACTCGTAAGGTTTCCTTGGTTGCAGAGCATGTTCCAAGAAATTCAAACCATGTAATTTAAAGCTTTTCCTGCGTTAATTTTTACACAATTCAAGGTTAAATTTTTATTAAATTTGGAAGCTATCATATTTTTCAATTACTAAGCTATAAGCTTTATATTTATAACTCATCCCTTACTTAAAACTAAAAATAATATTCCTGCAGCTTTTAAGCTTGCAAAACAGTTTTAAGAAAATTGTAATCATCGTAATCGTAAATATTTTTGTTATTATGATAGGAATTTTAAATATACCGATGCTATTGCATTAGCATATACGAAGTGTGCTAAGACAAATTAACAGCATTTATAAAATTTTTCACTAAAATTTAAATAAAGGACACTCGTAGAACTCTCTCAATTGCACAGCATTTTTTGAAAATTTTAGCCACCAAATTATAACAATCAACTACGTTCATTTCTTGAATTTGCAAGCTTCAACATCATTTTTGCATAAGTTATAAAACTAGATCGAGTCCTCAGGATATAAAATAGTTTTAATAAATATTATAGGCCTTTAAGTACTTTTGTACAATAAGATTCATTTATTATTATTAAGGGGAAATTATTAAGTTTTCCATTAAATTCTTTAAAAAAGGACATTCGTGGAGGTTCCTTGTTTACGAAGTATTTTTAAGGAAATTTAAGCCATGAAATTGTAACTTTCTCCTTTGTTCATTTCTATAATCTTCAAGCTTTAAAATATTTTTTTTAGTGTTGGCAGTATGTTTTACTTAAGTTTTAAAAAAAGGACATTCTTGGGGCTTCTTGGTTTGTGGAGCATATTTAAAGAAATTGAAACCATAAATTTGTAACATTATTCAGCATTCATTTACAAAATCTGCTGGCTTAGAAATTAGTTGTGTACAAGCTGTAAGATATTTACTTAATTCTTAATTAAATTCTTAAGCGAATAATAGTATTTTTAATATAAATTTTCCTTAATATTAAAAAATGATATTTAGTTTATTAAAAATTTCGAAAGAAATTAGAGTCATGAAAAAACATATTTGTCTTACGTTCATTTCTAAAATCTCCAAGACGCAAAATAATAATCTTAGCAGTATCGAACTTTTAAATTTTTCGTTGTTTTGAGCATTTTTTGCTAAAGTTTAAAAAAGGATATTCGTAGAGCTTCTCTGTCTTCCAAACATTTCTAAAGAAATTTAAACCAGAAAATTTGTAACGTTCTTATGCGTTCAATTTGAAAATTTGTGCGTCTTAAAACTATTTTCGTAAAAGTTATAAGGTTTTCAATTATTTGTTGTTGTACATATGACATAAGTTCCAAATACATATTACTTAAATAAAAATTTTAAATATTAGAACAATGAAATAACAAGTTTGTCTTATGTTCATTTCTTGCATATCCCAGCTTCAAAATAATCCTTGCAACAGTTATGAAATTTTCAGTTTTGGGTGCTATGAGATTTATATGCATACATGTATATAATAAAAATCACTAATCTAAAAACGATTCATAGCGTTTCTCACTAAAGTTTAAAGAAAGGACATTCGTACAACTTCCTTGTTTGCAGAGCATTTTTGAAGAAAGTTAAACTTTGGAATTCCAACTTTGTAATGCGTTCATTTCTTAAATCTGCCAGCTTTAAATTCATTTTTGTAAAAGTTATGAGGGTTTTGATTTTTTGTGCAGTTTTTAATAAAAGTTTAAAAAGGACATTCGTGGAACTTCTTTGCTTATGGAGCATTTGAACGCAAATTTTATAAGTGAGTTAAAAACTTTCTTGGGCGTTCATTTCTTATATTTTTAAGCCTCAAAATAATTTATGGAAACCTTAAAATTTAAGAAATTTATTATTCGACATATTTTCAAAAGTTGTTTTTAATAAATAAATTTTAAAATTAAAACTCAAAATTTTTTTACATGGAAGAAGACAAATATTTATTCATACATAATACCTTTCTTAACATATCAAGTAAATTTGTTAGTTTTGCTTAGTTAAAAAGGACCTAGAAATAATTTATATAATTTTCCATTTTTTTTGCCTTATTAGGATGCCCAAGTCACTTGAAAAATTTAAGGTTTCCAATACATTTAATTTTATACAAATTTTCTATCTGCAAAACAATGAAACCTATTTAAATTCCTATTTGTATAAAAACTTTTTATCTGTTTTTTTTTATGTAAAAAGAACAACTAAAAGTTAACAATCCAATTACAGCAATTGTGCTTTCATTTGAATATTAACGGCAACAAAAACAAAAATATTAGCCCAATCAGCAAATTCAAATTAAATGATCCTTTTTTTGATTTCAATTACATCTTGGTTGAATATAAAACCAAAGAAAAATTCCCATTTTGTTGAAATCGACTGCACGCACTTTCAAACTTAACCAAACAGACATAGCAACAATGTATTTGGGTGCGTGCGCAAAACATCAAATCGCCAACAATGAGAAAATACAATCGAAATAAAATATATACATATTTAAATCGCGATACAAATAATAAAACGAAGGAAAGCAAAATTTCATAACAACAAAAAAAACTGCACTTAACAAAAAAAAATTAGTTATTTTATACAGTCAACAAAAAACAACATGAAGCATTTCATTATTGCATGTAAAGAGCACTCAGGCACAAACTTAATTTTCTCCTCAGTTTGAGACACTTGCTTGCGGTGTCCCCCTTTCTCTCTCTCTCTCTCTCCGAATCTCTAGCACATAACCTATCAAACTTGCATTTTGGCAGAATGTTAAATGAATTGTGTGTGGGGTGGAGGGGGAAACAAGCAAAACGCAAATTCTATGTAAAATCGGCTTCAGCAACAGCGACACTGATTTAAATTTTATGAAAAAGACGGCAATTGGCAACAGAAACAGCAACACCAACACCAACAGAGCAACATTGACAATAAAACTCAAAAATACAAAAAGCATAAGGGAAAAGAAGCTTATTAAAAAAGCAATATTATAAGCAAATTTTATCACACAAAATAGGCAATTTTCAGGCAGGAAAATGCTGTCACAGTTTTCAAAAACTATTGTGTAAATGTTGTAACTGGAAACCAAACAGGAATGTGTGGTTTAACGTACTCATGTATGAATATTTGTCCTTCAGGTGAAAGGATAGTGCTACAATAGTTGTATTCATCATAAGCTTTTGTCATGCATTTGCGAACAAAAGTTGTGAGTGCAGAGTTAAAATTGTCACTTTTATTACCCCGCAAGCTTTTCTTCACTTCCACCCAACAAACAAACGAGTCGCACCTATATAACCCTTCATCTAAATGGGCTCTTACATGCAACTCAACTTTGAGTAATTTATCTAACAAATTTTTTGCAAAGGAATTGAAAATTTCTTTACATATTATTATGACTGTAAAAGACGTCAATTGGCATCAAAGCTGTGCACGGCGAATTGAAACAAATGTTTTAAGGCTACGTAAATCGAAAAAAAAACTCAAATAAGATAGACGCCAAAAGAGGCTCTAGTGTATTGATATTTAATGGTCCGGAGTCGTTAAAAAAGCCTAAAATTTGTGCAAAGTCTTGCTTGGAATGGATTGTTTAGAATGGTTGGTTGGTTGGTTTGCGTGGCTGCCTACTACACGCAGGCATTCAAGTAGAATCGAGATTATTGCTTTTTGACCACTGACCACTACAGTCATGGGTGTTAACCCATGTAGAACCGTAGGTTAGGTTAGCAGGCTGCTGGTAAGGAAAGAAAGTTAGAATCCAGCTCACTTGGGTCCAATATGATGATCCCTTTGTGCTGCCTGTAAGTTGAAAGAAGAGAGAGAGAGAGAAGGCAAGAGGAGGGTGAGAAGGGTAGAATTAGAAAAGAGATAGAAGATTTTTCAGGAAGGGTGTGAGGTGGTAGTCCGTCAAGAAATTTGTCTAGAGGAGGTCAGCGATTATACCAACCACTATTCCTAATGTAGAGGCTTAGATTTTTGAGCCCAATTTCCCATAACTCGGATAAGCTTCCGAAGGATATTCTGCCAAAGAGATGCAGACGGAGATCCTCCATAGCGGGACAAATGCACAGGAGATGCACGATACTTTCTTCTTCTTCCTCGTCATTGCAACTGTAGCAATAGTCATTATACGGGAGAACCATACGTTTAGCATGGGTTCCGATGGTAATGTAGAACCGTATCTAAGTATTATGATGCGGTGATCGTTACTAAATAATATAAGGTCTTAAAGATGCCTGCCTAAAAATTTTTGTCTCGAGAGATGCAAAGCTGGATATTCGCAAAGAAAGTGAAAGATTGTCTCCTCTTTGCTTTCTTCTCGACAACTTCGGCCGAACTCATTATAGAACAGACCTATCCTACTAGCATGTCTGCCAACCGTCCAGTGTACCGCCATGACTGCAACGATCTTCGAGATATTCCTACGGTTCCTATTTGTTAATTGTATTGAGCACCTATCATTGCAGCAAGGCCTCATTTTCTTAGCAACCTTGGACGTCACTATATTGCGCCATCTACATTCAGCCTTATAGAGATAGTGCTTGAATATACATACCGCTTTTAATAGCACCAAACCTCATGGCTACAGATTCGACATTGGAGGCATTCATAGCAGAGCCAGCTCTAACCAGTTCTAAGCAGCTCTAACCAGCTTGTACGCACAGGTGGACAAAAAATTGCTATGGGCTGGAACCCAGATGAGGCTGAGGTCAGCCTGGCCACCCAGTCTAGAAAGCAAATTCTTATACTGCCGAATAAAATAGAAGAAGTGATATATGATCTTGGCTGCTTGGCTGTCGACAAAGATACCGACTTTATTTACTCTGTACCTTCCCATCAATCAGCACTCTCTCTCTCCTAAAATACTATGGTTTCGTTAAGGAGACAAAAGGGCCATTATATACCAAGATCGTCTGAAAAGATCCCAGAGTTGACATCGCAGGCCATTTTTGATGCATTAGTGTATGATCTGACGTCGTATTCTGTTACTATTGTGCCTCCCTTCCATTTCCTCCTTTCTTCCTCCCTTCCATTATCTCCAAATGTAGCACCATGTAATCAGTAGATCTCTTCTACGGAGGTCGGAGCGTCGGAGCGTAGCTAAAAGAGAGACAAAGTTTAGAGAATTTTGAAAGCCAAGGGATGATGGAGCTTTTCGCGCTCTCTAGCATCTTTGGCATGATGGCATCCGTAGCTGGTGATATTTATCTACAAATAGTATTTCGTACAGACAGGAAAATGAGTGTTGAGTAATATGTCTAAGGGTTCTGCATATAAATCTGACCAGGAGCCTTCCTCCCTTTTTACAAAAGTTGGATAGGAATGATTCGTAGCCAGGATCCTTGCAAGGTTCGCTGAATCTCTGGTACTATCTACGGACTCACAAAAATTTCTCCATGAGTTGCGTTTGGCGATTTTTAAAGCTTGTTTGTAAGCTTTTAGCTTTTCGCGATAGGGTTGCTACATTTTATTCTCGTAGCTGCTGTTGAAGGTCATACTTGCCTCTTTTTGTACAAATGGGAGCTCCGCATTCCACCAAGGCAGAAAGCTTTTTCTAACTTTTGTTATGGGACAGGATATTTCAAAGACTCTAGTACTAGTCTTGTTGACGATTTCCACATTCTGTTCGAGTCCTGCGGTCGTGTTCGCGATCTCTGGTACTCGTTTTAGTTTTTTTTCAGAATTCCGTTGAACTTATTCCAATCTGTTCTCTTCGGGTTTCAAAAGCAATATTTTTGTTTGTTTTGTAGTCTGACTTCGAAAAGGATCTCTTATTGGAAACCCTCCATTTGTCGATGAGAAATCTAAATTTGTCGTTCATGAGAGTAATGTTCAGAACCTCTTGCCACCCGCTAAATCTGTCTAAGCTCAAAAAAATATAAGTTGGTGATTTACCGGAGTTACAAATAGTTAAATTGTTAGAGTTAATGAAATCTAGGAAGTACTCACCTCTGTCATTAGTTTCACATAAAATTATGTCTTTATTGGCACCTTAGGATGACACAAGCGCTGTTAGTTCGTCTGGTGGTGCTGGGTTCTCATGTGCCATGTAGCATCCTTTCTCGCGATCTCAATGGAATGTCCCCTGCAGGGATAAGTTTAAGACTTAACCCAACCCAAGCTTCACTAATCTTAGCGATGCTACTGCTGAGGAATTCCTTTGAGAACGCGTTCAAGCATTTAATTATCCTACTATACCCCCGGTAGGTCTCACCGGAGTCGAAACGAGGTGCGGGAGCCATTACGAGCTCCGCCAATTTGGATTCGATGGCACCCCATTCCGTTGTCACAGGAGCAATTTTATCTTCCTTTTTGCTCACCAGAGCCACTAGCAGTTGGTCCTCAGTTAAGGGCCTTCTGGTAAATGGTCATCTTCGATGAGACCTTTCTTCTCTGTGGCTTAGTATTGGTGCCTTTGAATGTGCTGGTAACTGAATCCTTAACCCAGCAAAAAAAGAGACCTAAAAAGGTCATGAAAATGTAGAGTTTCCGATCTGGAAGTTGTGAAAATTTCGATCCGCTCTAAAGATTTTTACATAGGGTTGTCATTGCAAGAAGTTCTCTTTTTCGATTCCTGGTCACTGAATTGGAAGCGATATTAAGAAAAATTCTCTTTTTTTGTGTTCTATGGTAATATTTTCATCTAGGAAAATGGCAAATAGTTACTTATTTTAACAATTAGTTTCTTTTTATACGAATTTAAGTTCGAAATGTGTTTTCATGTAAATTTAAGGAAATAACTTTTAAATTTTAGACTAAGATTAGTTCATAAATTTCTTTACAAAAATAATTTTTATTTAATTCTGGTGAGTATTTTCTAACACTATGGAGGAGTTACAAGGTTTTGTATGACTAAAATAAGCTTCTACATGGTTTTTTGCTCACTATCGGCAAATTAAAAATATCAATTTTTTGGAAGCAATGAAAATGTAGTTCCACTAGAATGACTTCCATTTTTTTCACTGGGTAACCTTTAAGTATTCGTCTACCACAGTTTATCCGCGGTATCTTGCTCATGAGTAACTCTTATCGCAGCATTCTTGACAATCTTATTATCCAGAATGAAGGCGGCTTTGGAGTGTTATGATTTCAAGAGGACTTTCTGACTCCTTTTTTCTTAGGTTTTCCCTTCAACTGGCTCTCGGACTCGAGTGCCGGTATAAGGGTTTTTGTGTGTGTGCTATGACTTTTACCCTCACTATCCGAGAGGCCGACTATTGTACCCTGACTGGAGCCAAAACAAGGTCATCCTCTGAAGAGATCTCTTCCCTTCTGTGTTTTTGTTGGTTTGTTTTTTTTTAACGTTCTATAAATTGTTCCCACGAGTTAAGGGTTTGGACCATCCACGCAGTGACTTCGTGCGCAGACTAGACTAAAAATTACAACCACCCATGTCCTGGCACCGAAGGGGGCTGCTAGCGGCTAGTCATCTTTAGCCATTCAGATCCTCGGCGCAGCCCCCGCGCCTTGATCTTGCAAGTGGGTCAGAGGCAGGATAAGATGAGATATGTGGGATCGGAATTGGGAGGAAAATGGGTGTATGTGAGGGCCTTAATGAACGCCATAAAACTATGGCTTAATTTTTCTTGGGTTGCCCAACCCATTTGTTTAAAATATTTAAAATCGGCTGGCTTATGCAGCAACAAACACTAAAAAAACTAAAAAAAAAATACAAAACCAATTGAGAATTCTTTTCTATTTTGATCCAGCTGCTCGATTTGAAAAGGCAGGATTTCCTTTAAAAAAAATTTAAGAAATTAAATTAAATTTTTATAGTTTTTTGCGTTTTTCATGCCTAACATAATTTGATTTAGAAGTCTTAATAGACTAATGAGCAGTACTTTTACAATATTAGAAACAACTTTATTCATTATCAAAACAGCTGATTGTAGAGCAAAGGGCTACATGCATTAACACTCTTCCAGTGTACTCCATTTGATTTTAGACTGCTAATTTAACAAACGAATAACTGGAAAAAAGTCTATAATACAATTAGGTCTAACATTGAGTTGATTTTGGGGTACTCGTAATATGGAATTTTTACATACACACACACATACAAAAACAAATATACATACACACATATACTCTCACCCAACTATCCTTAACCATGCATAGTAACTTATGTTAACGTTTAGGTATTCAATTTTGTTTTAACACGTACTCAATCATACTACACTAATTTTAATTTTCAAATATGTAACAGTTGTAGCAAAAGAAATGGGAGGAGGAAGAGGTCTACAAAACAAAACTTTTGCAACATACGCGTAACCATGTTTGCCTTCCTCTTCCTGCAATTCCTGCTGAATAACATATGCCCAACTGTCGTTTGAACTCAAAACACATTTTTCTGATTTAGGCATACACATACTTTAAACAACATGTATGAAACTTGTGTCCTACGGCCTTCAACTGCCAGCCGCACATATTTTGAAATCTAAATCATATATTATTTTTTTTAATATATTTTTTGCACAATGAGAGTCAACTATGTAAGTTTTTTTTTGATGTGTCTACCTTTAGTTGAGAGTACCCTGCGGCAAACATATTGAAGTAAACCCTTGCAACTATGATAAATAATAAATATAAGAAGAATTTATTGTGCTTGACATAATGAATGAATGTTTGTAACAAACGTTAAAGTGATGAAACACAACTCCAACCCCCAAATATCAGCTTTGCTGCTTGTATGTTCCATTTTACTTCAAGGCAAACCAAAAATTGTTCGAAAGTTATTATTTCCCTTATTTCATACAAACACAAAATATCTTAATCGATGGTATGAAAGCTGCTCCTCACCTTTGAAAAATTTTTTTTTGTTAATTTACAATGTTAAACTCAAATGTTACAGTTGTTAATTGTTGTTCAAACTTACATTCCTTTTATGTTAACAACCTCGAAAATGTTCGGGGTTAAATTAGAAAAAAAATCCCCATAAAAACTGTCATAAAATTCATTTATTTGCTATCCTATAATTGGGTCTTTTGGATAATTAAAAAGGGATTCATATTACTCATAACAAATTGAAATAAGGCATGAAAATGATGGTAATAAACTTTATATTTTTACCTGCTTGAAAAGTTAATTAAAACATTTTTACATTTTGCTTATAGCAAATATACTCGTATATATTTAGGCTCAAAATTAATAAGTAGACCTTGAAACATTTATCTCCTGAATGCTCTAACGCATAAAATATAATTACTGTACGCATCAAAGGAGGCCTTAACACACACAAAAATAGGAAAACAAAATTTTAAGCAGAAATTCTACATAGATACATACATACGTACGTATGTATTAAGAATTTTTTTGTCAGCATAACTATCAAAAGAAAAAAATTCTTTCGAAAAATTTTTGATTGAAAAGATATTTCTTTAAAAAAACCTTGTCAAAAAATATTTCTAATATAATAAAGAAAAGTTTTTCTTTTTCTGGGGAAAAAATACACATAAAAAATTTTTGGTTAAAAAAAGAATTATAAAATATTTGTTTTTGGAAAAAAATATAGAATATTTTTTTTAAATCGCAAATAAATTTTTTTTGGTTAAAGAAAAGAATATTTTTTTTTTAAATTTACAGAAAATTTTTTGTTTGAGAAAAAAAATTAAAAACAAATTTTTTTTCGAAAAAAAATCCAAAATATTTTTTTTTCTAAAAAAAAAGTTTGAAAAAAAATAAAAACAATTTTTTGTTAAAGAAAAACTTATATAAAATTATTTGTTATAAAGAAATTTCCAAAAAAATTTTTTCTAAAAAAAATCATATAAACATCTAAAAACAAATTCTATGGAAACTGTTGTGCCTAAAAAAATTTCAATAGAAAAGTTTTTGGTTTAAGCTAAAAGTTCAAAAGTTTCGAAAAATTCTACAAAATTTTTTTCTTTGAAAAATATTTCTTTAAAAATTCTGCGTAAAAAATTTCTCTAGAAAAAACTTTTTGCCTGAAGAAAATATTCCTTTAGAAATTTTTTTGGCTCAAGCAAAATATTTATTGAAAATTTTTGTCTGAAGCAAAAATATCTTTAGAAAATTTTTTGTTTCAAGCAAAAATATATTTGTCTAAAGCAAAAATTTCTATAAAAAATTTTTTGTCTGAAGCAAAATATCTATAATTTTTTTTTTGTCTGAAGCAAAACTTTCTTTAAATTTTTTTGTCTCAACTAAAAAATTCTGTAGAAATTTTTTTGTCCCAACTAAAAATTTCTATGGAAAGCTTTTTGTCTCAACTAAAAATTTCTATAGAAAGTTTTTTGTCTCAACTAAAAATTTCTATAGAAATCTTTTTGTCTCAACTAAAAATTTATATGGAAAGCTTTTTGTCTCAACTAAAAATTTCTATAGAAAATTTTTTGTCTCAACTAAAAATTTCTATAGAAAGTTTTTTGTCTCAACTAAAAATTTATATAGAAAATTTTTATCTCAAGTAAAAATTTCTATAGAAAATTATTTGTCTCAACTAAAAATTTATATGGAAAGCTTTTTGTCTCAACTAAAAATTTTTATGGAAAGCTTTTTGTCTCAACTAAAAATTTCTATAGATAGTTTTTGGTGTGGACTAAAAATTTCTATAGAAAATTTTTTGTCTTTTAAAAATTCTATAGAAAATGTTTTAATCGAAATTTCCTTTGACTTGAGTATTTAGTAAATGTAGAATTTAAGGCATTTTTTATTGATGAGTCTTGGGATAGAATGGAAGCTACCTTGCGAACATGTTGTGGTTATCATCTGCTTTTAGAGTGAACATTGCTAACTTGAGAATTATTATTTGTACTTTATTTAAATTTGCTGGCTTTGGGTATCATCAGCACCAGAGTATTTTTGCTTGCAAAAATTCTATACGCTATCCTTGGCATTGAAGTAAACTCCTACTGCCCGCCCTTATTAGTTACTTGTTATCCTTTTAAAGATGACAAATATGTGATTTAATGTTTAATTTCATTATTTCGTCTCATTTTAAACAATTATAACTTTTCAAAAACATATTTCATCCTCAATCAATTTAATGCATCTCATTTGCATATAAATGTGTTTTAAAAACAAAATTCAAAGGACTTGTTGAATTCTCATACACAAGCAATGTTTGCAGTAATAGTAATATGTTATATTAATTGAATAAATGTATAAAATTATTAAATTAATATTGATGTATACATTTTGTAATGAAATTTATAATTAAACACTTAAAGAGATGCTGCCAAAAGAGTTGATACTGTAAAACAGTTGAAGTTGAGAATTTAACTATTGTATTATTTGTTTTGATAAAAATAATTAAAAATTCAAAAATTTAGATATCGAGCAGAAATGTTGTGCTTTGCACAGTGTTTAAATGACCCTGAAAATAGTAACTCAAGTGGTTACACTTCATCCCAATGCTTGGAAAAAATATTATTAATTTTTCAATCGAATAACCGAGTAAAATTGAAACTTACCTGGTTACTCAAATAAATTTTTTTAATTTTTTTCATCAGTCCATGGAATGAATATACATAAAATAAGAACTTTATAGATTACTCGAATGAATTATTCGAATAAATTTGTTTATAATTATATTCGATTAATCGAATAAAACTGTAGATTTATTAGTTTATTCGAATGTTTTTTTAGGAAGAGTTCAACTAATATCTCTCTTTTGCTCGTTTTCGATTAAATTATTCAAATAAATTTATTTATTCAATTATTTGAACAAAAGTTTTTTGTTCGTAAATGTATTCGATCAAAGGAATGCAATTGAAGGTTTATTCGAATGGTCAATTAATACATTTTTTATAAAACCTTTGTCTAATGTTCATTTTCTTTGTATGAAGAATGGTATAGAGCATTCTATTCGAAAGAAATTAATTGAATACTATTTAATCGAATATTATTGCAGTAAACTTTTTTCTGCAACTTTTTTAATTTCTTAATTAAAAATTCAAAGGAAGTTCTTAATTCCTACTTTTTTATCTTTTAACTTAAAAATTTCTTTTATGTTTAATTTAAATTTATCATGAATTTCGAGACACCCTTTACTACTGCATACATACCTCAGGGAAGCTATATACTATGTGTCTTTTGACTTTTGTGTTTTAATTATTTCATCTTCAGTTATTTATTTTTAAATCAATTTAAAGTTTGTTAACTTGTGAGATTTTCTTAATATTTATTATGTATAATTTTATTTTTGCTACTAACGATGACTGGGTAATTGACTTAGTGTCTGGAGTATTATATGCTACAGAGCTTAGGAGTAGAGAAGAAATGTTTTAAGAATTTCTTTACAAGAGCAAAGGATTGCAGAAAGCAAACATGCAAAATAAAATTATTATGCAACATAGAAATTTCCATTAGATTTAGGGGGCACAACATTTGCTCATGTCTATGAACTTGAAAAGGTTAATTTGTAAGAAAACCGACTGAACGGTGATTATTATTATGCCCCTATTCATGATCAACTACATTCTACATTTTATGATTGAATCAAGCGTATTATAAATGTTAAAAGTGCCTTAAATAATAAGTATACGTTACTTAGACAAAAAATTGTCTATAGTAATTTTTTCTTAAGAAAAAAATTTTCTATAGACACATTTGCCTCTGACAAAAAATTTTCCATAAAAATTTTTCCTTCAAACAAAAAATTTTTTATAGAAATTTTTACTTCAGAAAAAATATTTTCTGTAAAAATTTTTGTTTTTGTTTTAGCTTCAGACAAAAAATTTTCTATAGAAATTGTTTCTTCAGACAAACAATTTTCTGTAGAATTTTTTGCTTAGAAAAAATATTTTCTTGCTCTACATAAAAAATTTTCTATAGAAATTTTTACTTCAGACAAAATATTTTCTATAGAAATTTTTACTTCAGACAAAAAGTTTTCTATATCTATTTCTGCTTTAGACAAAAGTTTTTTCTACACATTTTTTCTTCAAACAAAAAATTTTCTATAGAAATTTTTACTTCAGACAAAAAATTTTCTGTAAAAATTTTTGTTCCAAACAACAATTTTCTATAGAAAATTTTGCTTCAGAATAAAATTTTCTGTAGAATTTTTTGCCTCAGATAAAATATTTTCTTTAGAAGTTTTTGCTCGACAGAAAAAATTTTCTATATAAATTTTTACTTCAGACAAAAAGTTTTCTATAGAAATTGTGGCTTCATACAAAATATTTTCTTTTGAAATTTTTGCTCCACATAAAAAATTTTCTATAGAAATTTTTACTTCAGACAAAAAGTTTTCTATAGAAATTTTTACTTCAGACAAAAAGTTTTCTATAGAAATTTTAACTTCAGACAAAATATTTTCTATAGAAATTTTTTCATCAGACAAAAAATTTTTTAAGAAATTTTTGCTTCAAACAAAAAATTTTCTTTAAAAATTTTTGATTTAGACAAAAAAAATCCATAGAAATTGTTGCTTCAGACAAAAAATTTTTTTTGACATGATCAGCCTATGTAAAAAACATTAGAGTTTATCCAAATTTACACTAATCACCGAATTGTAAACCACGTTGAGAAAAAAGTTCCTTTTCGGCCTCCCATAATAATATTTTGCAGAAAAATTAAAAAAAATCCGTTTTCGGATTTCTTTAAAAGAATCGATTTTTTGAAAAGTAACGTTAGTGTTTTTTTAAACTGTAAATGAAAATTCAAAATTTTGTATGACTATTATAAATTTTTACCCACTTTTCTAATAACTATCTGTATATATTTAATATATGTAGATATATTTTTCGGTAGCAATGAAAATGTATTTAGTTTCTTAAAAATGTCTACATTTTTTTACTTAGATGCCTCAGGCTGTAATCTTTTTGTTTAAATATTTAATAAAGAATAAAGCATTTTATTATAATTATATGTATTGTAGCTTTAGCTATTATCTTAAATTTACGATATTTATGACATTTTATTTTCACTTTTTCTATTATCTGCTTGCTATGTCTATTTCCATGTGACATATTTTATATCATCAATACGTTCAAATCAAATATTCAAATTCAAATCATATCAAATTTATCAGACTAATGCAAAAAATACAAGAGTCATATAATATTTATAAAAACAACAATAGATGAAAAAACCAGACGGATTATAAACATCATTATCCTGGAAGTTGTTTAAAGAGTTTCCCCTTACATAGAAAATTAAAAACAAAAGCTAATGACTCGATTATGAAAGGCAAACGAACTTCAGTTGCCGTGTTAAGTGACAGAGCAACTGATACATAGATTTTTCTAATATGTGTTATTGTCTATGCTAATGTATATCGCAGCGCCCTCCTTCCGTCATATTTGTAGCAATTAAGCGTCAGAAAAGTAAAATAACTAATAAAATGGCTACATAGCTTAAAGTAATACGCCTACTTAACACCAGAGGCGCTGCAGCGATGAAAAAATCCTTCTAACAAATTACAAAAACAGACCTGTAAAATTCCTCAAATTTGTAAACTTTTAAAAGATGTAACAATCTTAACCCTGGATTAAATACGGAGTTTACCTAACATCCCCTTTGACAGCTAAAAACCGTTACTCTCAAATTTATAAGCCAATGGGGGGATACCCTAAAGGAAATAGTTTTATGACAGTGTTTATATATGTAAAAAAAATATAAGCATAAATGTGTATGTATTTCCATTTTGATATTCCATTTTCTTGCTTTTATTCCATTTTCATGTTTATCTTGCTCTCCCATCGGTTTTGCCTGCAAAGCCCATTGCTGAAACAAAAACAAAGCCTTAAATTTAAATATAAAATATTTATTTTTATTTTCTGTGCCAAGTATCTGTAAATGCTGATACAGCCATTTTTCTTATGTAAATATGTAAATACATTTGTAGCCAACAGATCCTTGTTATACACTTGCATCCTTATGGTCTAATGGAGCATGTGTAAGAAATCTTATTAACACTATTACGAATTCTATTTACGCTTATTGAAGACATTGAATGATAATCAGCAAAACAATCGTAAAATTTATGTTAATTCGAGTCTAAGGCCGGAAAAGTGAAGAAAGAAAAATGCTTTCTTTCAATCAAGCCATTATATCACATTGATTGCTAAAATGGAGATGGGAAATTAAGCAGAATACTACAAATATGTAGTTGAAAATTTTTAATAGAAAGAACAACTTATTGAAAACTGTCAAGGAAAGGCCAGCAGCCTCGTGGGAAACCTACAGATTCAGACAACTAATGGCCGCATGAATAAATTAAAAAATAGGGAGATAAATGGCAGGTCCTTACACTGTAGTAACTATCTAGGGAATTTCAGTGTATTCAAATTGAGTGGTCATCATTTATAGAGACAAAATTAGACAGCATGATGGTTGATATTAAGGCTAAGAAAAATGTGTAGTTTGGGGAAAATCGTGACCGGATCAAGACCACTTCCCATTTCTGGCCATGATCAACGACATTATTTCAACGTTCCATATCTCCTTAAATGCAGCCATAATCTCATCACTGCAGGAACACGCCTACCGCTCATATATCCTGCAGTAGAAAAATTTACCTTAAGCTGTATTTATAATACAAATGCAGTGAAAATTTCTAACTACTTCTAGAATTGCACAAGCAAACTTTCTATTAAATTTTATTTTAATAGGTGCAAGAAAACGTCTACCTCCCATATATCCTTTATTTTGAAAATTTTAATCTCAGTTAGAAATGAAGCAGAAGAGCAGCGAAATTTTTTAACTACTTTCAAAATAAGCCATTCTAGGTCTCTCTGCTAAATTTCACGCCTGATTGTTGTACATATATCCTTGTTAATTTTCAGCTTTAAATATGAGCGAAAATTTACAATTACCTCTAGCATTCTATAACTAAACTTTCTAATAATTTAAATTAAAATTTCTGCAAAGGACATTCCAATCTTTCATATCAATTTGTGAAATTATTCAGTTAAGCTTTTAGATAAATTTCATTCCAATCTGTGCAAGGACATGCCTGCGTCTTATATATCCTTTATTTTAAAACCTAAAACTTGAGCTTAAATTTTTAGTAGAATGTTAAAAAAATTGCTCATCATTACCAAATATTAATAAATTTATTTCCAATCGCTACAAGGACACGCATGCTTCTCATATGTATGTATATCCGTTGGCTTAGAAATGTTTATTTAGCCTAAATTATGAGCAAAATTTCGCGAAAGTTTCCAATTACGTACTCTTTTAAATTTAACTGCAATCGGCACAAAAATACTCGTATCTCTTATACATAGTATGTCCTTAAAATAAAATAATAAATTTCATTTAACTATTTTCAAGGTGCAGCAAAAATTGGTAGTTATTTCTAAAATTATACAGTTAATCTCTCCAGCAGTTGTATTTCAATTGCTGCAAGGACATATATCCTTTATATAGATACATGTATACATCCTTTATTTTAAACATTGGGAATCAACGACAATTATAATTCGAATTCAGAATAAAATTTGTAACTATTTGTAGGACTCAGCAATGAAACTCTCTGGCGAATTTCATCTCATTTGGTTTAAGCATACATAAATCTTCCATATATCCTTTATTTTAAAAGTCAATCTTTCACTAAAATTGTGAGCAAATTTCAGTGAATCTAAATATGTAATTATTTTTAAAATTATATGCTTGGTCTATGTTTAGTTTTATTTCAATCGGTGTAGGTAAAATTTTCACTACAATTGTGAGCGAATTTCAGCGAAACTAAATATGTAATTATTTTTAAAATTATATGCGTGGTCTATGTTAATTTTTATTTTAATCGGTGCAGGTACCTGTCGACCTCGCCCCATATATGTATCCTTTATTTAAAAATTTTTAATATCTTTTAAAATTATAATCATAATGCAACGTAAGCCATTGTAAACATTTTTAAAATTATACAGATGAACTATTTGGTAAATTTCATAGGATTCGCTGCAAGGATATGCCTATCTTGCCAATATCCTTCATTTGACTTATTACATTTTATCTAAAATAATGATCAGAAGGCAAGGAAAACTATGGAATGATTGTAAAATTATGCACATAAGCTCTGTTGTAAATTTCATTTGCATTGCCTTAGGAATACATTTACCTCCCATATATCCTTTATCTTCAAATCTATATTCTAGCCACAATTATAATCGGAGTATACTTATTATTTGAATGAGATAACCTTAATTTCATTAGTTACAAGGATATGCTCATCTCTCATATATCATTTATTTGAAATATTGAGTTTCAACCAAAACTTAAATCGGAATCCCAAAAAAAAATTGTAACAACTTCGAGAATTGTATAATTAAGCTCTCTGGTAAATTGCATCGCAATCGATGAAAGGAGATAGTCACCTTCCATATATCCTTTATTTGAAAAATTAAATTGTTAAGTACACTTATGAACATTGGCATTGGTTTCTAAACCTAGATTCATATATACTTAAGCTCTCTTGAAAATTTTATTTCAATTGCTTTAAAAATATATTTACGTTCTATACATCCTTTAACTTAAAAATTATACTTTAGTTACAGTTATGATTGGAGTGTAAAAAAACTAAGTACATACTTATTTGTTGCCTTATTCACTTGACGTCTGCGATAAATTTGATTTCAATCGCCGCAAGGACATACTCACATCTCATATATCCTTTATTTTAAATATTGAGTTTCGACCAAAATTAAAACCAGAATTCAAAAAACAACTTTTAACAATTTCAAGAATTGTATAATTAAGCTCTCTGGTAAATTGCATCGCAATCGCTGCAAGGATATAATCACCTTCCATATATCCTTTATTTGAAAAATTAAATTTTTAAGTACAGTTACGAAAATTGCTATTGGTGTTTGAACTTATATAGTTAAGCTCTCTTGAAAATTTTATTTCAATTGCTTTAAGAATATATTTACGTTCCATACATCCTTTAACCTAAAAATAATACTTTAGCTACAATTCTGATCGGAGTGTAAATAAACTAAGTACTTATTTGCTGGCTTATTCACCTGTCGTTTGTAATAAATTTGATTTCAATTGCTAGAAGGACATGCTCATCTCTCATATATCCTTTATTTGAAATATTGAGTTTCACCCAAAACTAAAATCAAAATCCAAAACAAAACTTGTAACGATTTCGAGAATTGTATAAATAAACTCTCTGGTAAATTGCACCGCAATCGCTGCAAGGATGTAATCATCTTCCATATATCCTTTATTTGAAAAATTTAATTTTTAGGTACAATTATATCGGATGCTTGATTTAAAACCAATTCACTTTGAATAACACTAAATTTTAAAACTTGGCATTACTTTTCTGTTTAAAAAATATATGTCTGTCATAAAATTAAACTTCTCTATTTACATTCTAAGCCATGTTTTCCAAATTAAACTGTTACAAATTTCAAACAATTACCGATGATCGTAAGGAAAGCAAATTTCAAAAATATTTAAGAGAAAGAAATGAAAAACTTCTAGAGAAATGTTTTAATATTAAAATTGAGAAAACGGTTGATAAGAACATTGAAGCCAAGCAGCAACTGCAGGACACAAGTAACGAAAAATTGCCATCACAATGCAATGAGAAAAAGTCCTGCCAACAGACATGTGAAAATATTTCAATTACATCAGCAAATCCTCAAGCGTTTATTTCACAACATGATCCCATTAAACCATTAACTGCAACAGATATTGCACAAAACAAGAGAGGAAAAACAATTAAATCTCATTCTTCGCAGGCTACTCAATCTATAGAAAGTGCAAAGAAAAGGCGTTCGACTGCTGCTCGATGCTTAAGCAGTTGTAATCGTTCTGCGAACTCAAAACATTTAGGCGATATCCCATCGCAACGACGTTCAGGTACCTCGTCTAACTGGAAATCACCTTTCAACTCCTTTACCACCAGAGGGGTACGTAATCATTTGCAGCGCAGTCAGCAATCTTCCGAATTCTCTTATGATCTCTCACGTGATGAACTTAAATTTGCTGGCCACTTTCATGGTCCCATGAGACCGGCACCAGAAGCTGAACGCCAGCTGCTCAACTGCGGTCAAAGGAGAGAGTATTTAATGCAAAGATATGAACATTCTCCAATGGTTAAATACAATTATCCTGAAGCCACATCCTGGCGTATTGGTTGGCTGCAGCAGAAGCAATAATTGTATTTGCATAAATTCAAAAAAAAATAAAAAGATGTGAAATTTTGAATCATTGAGGGATTGTTTTGATCCTCTAGGCATGAACGAGATTTTGTTTATTATTATTTTCAGTTCCCAATCCGTCATAACCATGTTTTCGATCATTTTTGTGCAACTGAAGAAAGTTGCCATACATAATATTAGTTTTAACTTCAGTAGCGTTGCCAGTTGCCACACTGCAACTAAAATTCCGTTGCCATACATAATCGAGCCATAAAAGAGATTTTGTATGAATGAATAACCGTTTTATAAGCCTTTTATAAATCGAAAAAATTTATAGTTTTTTTTAAGCGTGAACTTAAATATTACAGAGTTTAGCGAAAAACAAGAGATTTTAATATATTTTTAAAATATATGAGAAACAATATTTTTAAATTTAATTGGCATGATAAATCTGTGTTTTTATTCAAAAATGCATCATGTTCGAAAACTCAAAATTTAAAAAAAAATTTTAACTTTCTTTTGGAAAAAAAAAATTAGTGTACGCGAAACAAACAAAAAATAATAAGTTCGAGAATATGCACAAATACGCAAAATTTTTAAAATATAGTACAACTTCGAAAAACTCGAATATATGACATTAGAATTTTTCCAATTCTGAATTTTTTGTTTTCCCTATCATTTGCTATTAGTTAGAATTGTTCCCTGGGAAAAAGTTCTCGCGGAATTTAAAAAAAAAACCATAAAATAATTATTTTCGAAATTTTGAACCAAACTTCGAAATTTCGAAAATAATTTTTTGCTTAAAAAGGGCAATCATGCATAAAATTCCGCGAGCAAGGAACACTTTCAAACAACAGCAAGTAATAGGAAAAACAAAAAAGTTCTAATTGGAATAGGGAGAAATTTCTTGCGTAATTTTATTCATGATTGCCTTGAAAGCCTAACTGGCGGATAATCGAAGACAACTTAAAAAATTTCGTCTACAATTTATATTGACAACAGAAACAAGTTTAAGTGTTTTGTTAGTATCAATTTCAGAATTGTAGAATTAACTGCACAACAACAAAAAAAACAATATTAAGATAATTAAGACACAAAAATTTTTTTCGAAATTGATCATATAATTTTGAATCCAAGCACAAGATAAATTCTAATGTTAAATAGCAATAGATTTTTTTTTAATTCTGTAATTTTTTGTTTTAATTTGAGTAAATTTAAATATGAAAAAAAATTAAAACATTTTATGTGTTATAATTTTCAATGCAAAAATTAGAATTTATCAAACTTTGCGAACATGATGTTGAAAATCGTTCTTGAACTTTTATTTAGAGGTAAATAGAGATTTAGTTTTAATACTTTCTTTTGCAATAAGCAAGTAGTTATTAATTTACAAAACAAAAATTTTTTTACAAATTAAAGCAGTTTTTTTTATTATTTATTAATTTTTTTAAAGCTATAAAAGAAATTACAAAAAAAAAATTGTATATCAGAAAGAGAAAATTTGATGAAACTGTGTTTCTATTTCTGTTTCTAATATTAATAGTTGAGCAAACGTTTATTTTCGATATTCTAAGCTTATTGAACTAAATAAATCCACAGCAAATTTTTTCTTCGTAATCGATTTATATCATATCAAATTTTTTTATTCTTTTCATTTTATTTAATTTAATTCATATCAAGGTACAATTAAGTAGTTGTGATTCCTACATACACAAAATATTAAGAGAAACTTACTAAAAAAAAATACATAAACTTAACTGACAAATATTTAAAGATTTACAAAGACCGACAAAGGATTAAAGGATTGATTTTTTATAGCGTTTATTAAAAAAAATTTGAATAAAATATGCCTTCAATCACACCCATACAGAACGAAGTAAAAACCAACAATCTTAAGGATATATTTTACAAGCTTTATAACTACATATTAGTTTCGTTGGTGGTTTTCACTCTTATTAAATTTCGCTTTCTTAAATGGGGAATTACAGTTATTGTCATATCTTTTAACAATAATAATAAGGTTTATTTCTTTTAATTATTCTTTTTTTTAATTAGAGCAGGTGTTTTTATTAACTCATATCATTTTATCTTTAGTATTGACTTGATTTGTTTTGGCAGCGGGTGGTATTGGTGTGGCTGGTGTTTTTGGTATAATATCAGCTGATTTAGGCAAAATTTTATCCTTTTGCTTCTCCACTGCCTCTAAAAGCACACTATCCGGTTTTGTCTATAAAATGTATATTTATTAATGTATTTATTCTTCAAGAAATAAAGAAAAAAGATAAAAGGTTAAACTTACATCAGTTTTAAGCACATTTTTCTTATCGATTTCATCTAGATCTAGGGCATTTTCTTTAATAACTTTAGCACAATCTTTAAGATCATCCGCATAGTTAATTGATGATATTTGTTGTTGCTGCTGTTTACTACTGTTCAACTCATTGCTTTGTATTTTTTCGGCTACCTTTTTAGCTTCATCTGCTTCTTTAATGCTTTTAGCTATAGCTTTTTCAATTTTTTCCTCAGCTTCAATAATTTGTTCTTTGTCGAGCAGAGTAATCAGTTCTTCCAATTGTTTTTCACTCAATTTAACATTTTCACGACCAATGGCTTCGACGACCTTGAAAGAGAGTGATAGAGAGAGAAATATTTTTTTAAATAGTCACTTGTTCTAACACAATTTAAAGTTATGGAAAATTAACAAGGACACATATCAAAATTCTTCACATTTTAATTTGAAATTTATTTGCTGGTGGTTTAGCTTGGTCTATATACGTATTTCATTGGCGCTTGAACCAAATCATCAGTAGACTTCAACCACAACAGTCACAAACCTCTTACTTTATGCACAGACTTTCAAAAACTATATGAGAATTCATAAAATAATAATATTTTTGAAAATCACAACTACAAAATAAGCTTAGTAGGCTTTGTAACTCATAAAAAAAACCCAGCAAATAGTTTATATTCGATATACGACGTATTTCCACGTTTTGTATCAAAACAAGTTGTTTTAAGTGCTTTGCACAAAACAAGTGTTTTGGGACCAAACACATACATACATACATACATATAATGGAAATGTACTATTAGTTGTCAAACATTATTGTGAAAAAAATCAGACATCTATAGTTTTTATATATGACTCTTCTGCTACCCAACACATTTTTGGACCTGATTTTTTTGGAAGAAAATCGATTATTTACGATAGCAAATAATCGATTTTGATATTTAAGCCTTCAGAATTATATTTTTATTTAAGTTCGAAAATTCGAAATTATATTCGAATTTTCGAACATACCTTTATAATCGATAGTGCTATATTTTCACTACAAAGAAGTTGCCTTTATGTATTTGTTTAAATAAAAACAATTTTTTTCAATATTATGCTTCATATAATGAAAATTCGATATTTACTATACATACATACATATGTACACACATACATACATATGTATGTAACGTAAAATAATTTCGTTATTTCCCCTATTTCCAGCCATATTGTAGTTTAATTTTTCTTCTCTTCTTTAGAAAATCATATTAATTAATAAAAATATGTATTTCATTCTATAAGAATTGAAAATATTGAACTTAAGCCGGATTAAGAAATTATTCCTAAATAAAACTATTATTTTATATTTTTACGATTGATAAAGCTGATACGAGTATTTTATATGTGCAATAAAATATTTAGTTTAGGCTAGGCATTTACCTAAAATTCGAAATATCGGGCTTACATCGAAATTTTGAACACACAAAATATTAATTTTAGGAACTTCAAACCTGAAATTCGAAACTTCGAAATTACATTGAAATTTCGAACATACATATGTATGTACATCAAAATCAATATTGTTAAATTTTTTCTATGCATAAAATATAAAACGAAATTATAAGATCTATTTAAAATAAAAATGAAATTTACGTTCAAATTTAGGCTTTAAATGATAATTCTTTTGTAGTTCGAAATACAGTATGAATTTTCGAACATGAATATGAAATTGTAAACACACTTTTCCATTAAATAAACTTGAAAAAATAATCCAAAAAATTACTAAATTTAAAGCAATATCGGTTATGTTTTGCAGTCCGCGTAAAATTAAAACGTTTACAATTGCATTATAATTGTTGTTGGAGGCAAAATCAAACAACTTCCCTTATTAGAACTCACTTCTCCTTAGTATAAAATTTGCAAATTACAAAAAAATTAAAAATAATACAAATTACTTTAAATCATCGCTAAAAAAGGCTCAGCAAAGAAAAAGTCCCATATTTCGGTCAAAAAATTTTTAAAATTAAAAATGCCATTACAAAAACAAAATTTTTTAAGCAAACAACATGTGCTACCAAAGAGTTAAAAAAGAATGAATAAGAAACTTTACGATTGCAAATTATGCAATTCCAAGTTTTTTTTTACTTTTCAAAATACAATATTTTGATGTCACGTGCGACACTAAAAAATCTTGTTATCAGTACGTTAAAAATACATTCAGATAGAATATTAAATAATAACAATAAATATCACGACAATTTCAAACCTTTTAATTTTACATGGAATGCAGAACATCCCCGTATATTTTTAAGTAAAAAGCCACTTTTCACTCAACAAAATTACTACGAAATTTAAACCAAATCATTTCCGTTTTGTTATAAAAATTACTTCGGGTGTTAAATGCAAGCAATTAATCCATATTATTCAGCAACTATTTCTCAAGTTTTTCAACTTCAAATAATTTTTCAACTTTTCCATTCGGAGTAAAATTTAATTACAAAAAAAAATTTAGTTTGCACATTTAATAAAATTTTGTGTCCTTTCGAATTTTTCGCTGCAAAATGTTAATTTTTTTAAACTAATTTCGAAATTTTCGAAGTATATTTTGCACCAAGTGCCACGTTATTTCAAAACTTTACTCTAAAGTTTGTACAAATTTTTTATAAAACTTTTTTCGAACTTGCGAAATATATTAAATTTCGTTAAATATGTTCTCTCCAATACAAATCGATAAAGCAAAATTTTTATTTTTGTTTGACAGAGATGTACGTAATCAAGTTTTATTTAACAAAAAAAAAATACAGAACTTCAATCTGATTAAGAAATTGCTCCATAAATAAAATTTATTTATTTGTTTATTAACTTTTTTGATATATTAAAAATAACAACTTACCTTAAGTACTTCATCCACTGATATCGCACCATCTTTGTCAGCATCCAATTTACTTAAAACATTTTCAATTTGTTTAAGTCTGGACTCGTCTGAGGTTTGTTTCAGCTAAAAGTAAGAAAACAAAAAAAAATGTTTAGCTTGTCCAATTTCAATAGAAAATATATGTACTTAAATACCTTCTTAATAATCTGCACTAAATCATCGATTTGTACAATATCCTCTTGACGCTGTTTCGCTTCCTCTTGTTCTTTGGTCAATGGCACGCCTGTTAAGTCTTGAGACTTAACTTTATGCTGCTTTTGCTCCAAATCCGTTAACACTTTATCCAATTGGCCAATCATACTATTAACTTTTTTGAATAGCAATTTGGCAGCACGACTTTCATGGACGGGCTCCTGCACAATTTGGCGTACTTCGCGCAACTCTTCCAAATCTTCTTTGTATTCCTCCAATTCGGTTTTCAAATCTTTAATAGTTTCCTTCTCGACCACCATCTTCTTATCCGACGATAGATTTTTCAGGGCTTCCGATAGCAGTTCAACATCTTTAGAGGAAATTGATTTTTCTTCTGCGTCCTTGGCCTTGGCGGTTTCAACCTCCTTGGCTGTTTCAGCCTCACTGAGAACGGTTGATACTATGGGCCTTACTCTTTCCAAGGGTGGTACTTTATCTGTAACATCCTTCGCGCGATCTATTAATTCAATACTAACATCTTCAACAAGTTTGGCCCTGTCCAATAGATCTTCCTTTTGAGCCTTTGCTTTGGCTTCTGCTCTCTCTTCTTCCCGCTCTTCTTGGATTTTACGCACTTCTTCCTTGATAATTTCCAATTTAACTTTATTATCAATTTTGCCTTCACGTTCTCCAATAGCCGCTTTGGTTTGATTAGCCAAAGAGTCAGGTAATTTTCTAAGGGTTTCCTTAAGCTTATCGGTGGTAATGGAATCATCCGAAATCGATATGGCTCTCGAAAGTAAAAGTAAAGTGGGAGGAACCTTTTCGTTTAGGGATAAATCTATCCATTCTTGTAATTGTTTTTGCATACGTTCCTTGGTCAAACCGTATGCGCGCATGCCACGAGCTTTGCAGGCCTGTTGCAGTTCCCACAAATCTAAAGAGTTTACACCTTCACGCTCTATAACGCGGTCATCCGCAGCCAAGGAACGTAACTTTAAACGCAGCTGAAACCTTAAAAAATTCGATGTACCCATCGTATTAAGTTCTAATACTCTACACAAGGCTGACAATTGCTCTCCGCTCAAGGAGTCCAAAGTAATTTCATCCTCAAAACGTTTAGCGAATTTTATAATTTCATCATTGGACACCCGCTCACTGGGATCCTTAATTTTTTGGAAAAACATTTCAAATTGTTTCGCCTCTTCACTTTTGTGCTCCTCGTGTTGCACAGTCATTTCATCCAGGGTCTTTTGCAAGAACTTGGCCATTTCCAAGCGCATTTGCAAGGCCTGCTTCAGTTTATCCTCCCTATCTTTGCTAGTTTGGAATGTGGATGGCAGCATGCCGGGGAAAAATTTTATAAACAAAGGCAACGCCAGTTCCATAAAGGGAACTATTATAAACACCGAAAAGGGTATTAAACGAAAAAGATCCGAAGTTGTGCGTACCAACAGTTTGCTTTCTCTTCTGTTCAACGTCTTGCCATTTAGGACACGCCACAGCAACTTACGACTAATGTTTATATCAATGAATAGTAACCGAAAACCATGATAATAGTGCAGGACTTCTTCCCAAATGCGTGTTTTTAAAGGCTTCTTAATGGCAACCTGTTTTTGTGCTGCTTCAACCACTTTATTGTCACCAGTTGCTCTGGCAGCGGCTTCCTTTATAATTTCTTCCACTTTTTCTTTTTGTTTGTTTTTCATATTTTGTACGGTCACCTCCACCTTGGACGAGGGTTGCTCGCAGAGACCTTGTCCTAAACGAAAATATCGTCGGGCATTATAACTATAGGATGAGCTCAACATTACATGATTTTGTGTTTCTTGAAGCGTATGGTAATCACATTGAGCTGCTACTGTAACAGGCGGTAGATATTGATAGTTTGATAAGAAATTGTGGCGGCCAACATAATATTTGGTTCCATGATGATCTAGGCGATACTTTAAAGCGAAATGCGAACCATAATGTGCTGATGAATCTGGAAATAGTTATCAATAGAAAAAAGAAGAGTAAAATTAATTTTCTTATTTGGCAAAATTTTTTAGATAACAATATCTTTCAAGTTTTTGCATGTAAATGTGCTTGTAGGGCTATTATTGTAGTTCTCAACTCAACACGCTTTGGTTGAATTGCTCTTGGCATTGTCATGTACAACTTAAGTATTCATAGGCTGAATTTGGAATGAAGTAAAAAAAATAATTGAATAAAATGTGCATGAAAATTCTTGGATTTTTTAATAATGTATGTAATAGACATGGAGGAGGGGATAATATGTATGCACATACATATGTACATCATACTCTGCGGGATAATAGGCGTCAATTGTCTAAAAGCTACTAGTATAATTACTAGAACAGCAAGAACTAGTGCGAAAAGGGTTAAAGTTGTTGTATAAAATTACTAGTTCTGATGAGTGCTAGTATATGAAGTAGTTCCAAGGCACCAAATTGCAAATTAAATTTTGACTGTCTAACAGAGCCCTTGCACTGTACGAAAATAAGTATTATACAATTATTAAAGTTTTAGGTTCACCCAAAAAAAATAATTATAATCAAATAATTATAATTAACCTGTTGTATTTTTAAATTTTGATAAATAATTGCGAATTTTAACTCGCAGTTGTCACTGGTTAACAAAGGAATAAAACCACCAATTTTATAGAATTTTTCTTTGCAAAAGAACTGGTAATAAACTAGTCCTAAACTAGTACCAATGGCACTAGTAATTTTCTAAAAACACTCAATGTTATTTTGAGCATTAAGATGTTATAGAAAAGTTTACAGTTGGGAACTAGTGGTCGTGGTTTCTGTACTAGTAAAATACCAGTTGGACACTAGTTCGATCTCCTGCGGGGTACTTATATTTAAGCGATTCAGAAATTTTTAAATGTTATGCTGTAGATTTGTTAGATGAAATTTTAAAGTTTACTTATTAGAAATTATACATTCATATGTATATACTAGTGATGCACGAATATTCGTATTCGTATTCGAATTGTCGAATATTCGGCCATTTCAGTCGAATACGAATGTATTCGTACTCGCTAAATTCAGGCGGCTGCGAATACGAATATATTCGTATTCGCGAATATCGTTTGAAATATTCGTATTCCTATTCGTATTCGCGAATATCAAAAATTGACATTCGTTACTTCACTAGTATATACATACATACATATATGTATGTATGTATCAGTCGTTAAGCAGCTCTGGGTCGGGGGAACATCTCTCGCGTCGTCGTAATTATTTGGCCTTCGAGAGTTTTTCGTCTCGCTCGCACTGGTTGACTGATCTGCCACGGATAACCGTATAATCTTGCGGTTTTTGTGGAATTTCTTTAACAACCACGTTGTCTACTTCCTTTGTGAAGGCATAGGTCGTGTACAGTCAGTCACAAAACCTTTTAAAATACTGTTAATACCATCTTGGGCATATGGTCTACGTTACTCCGCTCATATTTGTGCAACACCTTATTATGCAAATTTACTTTGCATTAATATGTTCAATAAATAAATAAATAAATAATGTATGTTTGTATGTATGTATGTACATATTTTATGAAAGCCTGCACTTTAAATTTGCTGCCTGTCCGACAATGTCACCAACAAACGTTCTATCGACAACTTATATTGAAAACAACAACAAATTTTCTAATATTATTGTTGTTTGCAAAACAAGTTGTCGATCGAACGTTTGCGGGTGACATCGTGGGACAGGCAGTTAATTCTTATTAAATCATAATGTGGTGCATTAAATAAAATTAGATACAATATATAACATTTACTAACGTGTAACAATCAACCTTGATTAAAAAACAAAACACATATGAGATCAAGTTTATGTTAATTGATGAATGAAAAAAAGATTTACACACAAGAGAAAAACTGTGCATTTGCCAAATAAAAATCAAAAATAAAAGTACGAATTATTTTACAATGCTATCTATTTCTTAAAGATCGCTTCGAAGAATTTACATTACAAAAATTTTATGTCGTTTAGCGATTTTTTTTTTTCAAATAAAACCACAAATTTTCAATTGGGTTTAAGTACGGACTTTCTTCAGGTGTATCTATGACTTTACCGTGGTTATAAAGTAACCATATTCTTACCATATGCAACCCATTTTTGGGGTCGTCACAAGGTCAGAAATATTATTTTCAAGCAGCATGATGAGGATAAAAAAATGGTGGTAAACAATTTTACCACCCAAAAATTATATCTGAATTAATAGTCTCTAAGATCTGCTAGACCATATCTGTCCACTATATTATAGAAATTATTTATTGAATTTCATTCCATAAAACAAAACAAAAATTATTAGTAGTACAGTCCAAAGAGAGAAACACACTAAAGCACTATTTTTTTTAAGCTACATAGTTAATACAATTTAAAAATTCCCAATACCCGTGCCTGTTTCTCAAGACTTGGTAAGTTTTGGAACAGGTCCATTCGTTAGCATGATACGCGCTACCACTTTTATACTTGTACAATTTGCAGTAACGTGTATACTCTAACGGCCCTATGTACAAGCAAAAATTGGCATGAAGTTAGCATAAGTGGCAAAATTGAAGTTGATCTTAGAGTTTTGCGATGAAACTTCACATTGGTGGTATTCGATGTTTGTCTTGCGTAAGTGCAAATGCATCATAGCGTAGATTGTCTTTAAAATCTAACAACAAAATACACACACAATCTAAGGAAAAGCTACGATATTTTGCATTTGCATTTACGCAAGACAATTTGCATTAAACATCGAATACCGCCATTGAAAATTTTGCTAGAACTTAGGGGTGGGTTAAAATTAGGTAAATGTACCGTTTTTAATGTCAAATTGTGTGGAGGAACTCGTTAACACCTAATTCAATTTCGTTACTTATGCTAACTTCGTGCCAATTTTTGCTTATACATAGGGCCATAAATAAAAATCAGCGAGTACAAACATCCCATATTGGAGTCATTACTTGCTGGTTAGAGATTAAAGATAACGAGAAATGTAAAAATAATGTAACCTATTTTTTTTAATTTTACAACATCCACAATCTGGTAACATTCGACCTTGATGTTGCTAAAAGAAACAATAACAACAAGAAAACAAACAATAACAAAACAAGAAACACAACACGTCATCAGTGACCTGCGCCGAGCAATTTTATCGGCGGCGGCGGCTCATGAAAAATTTTTCGGCGGCGGCTGAAAATCGGCTGAAATTCGGCTGGGTTGGCTGGGTCGGCTGAGCCGGTTTCACAATTTTTTATTCTGTGATTTTTACAATTGTGTCAAAGTAAATCCTTAAATTCACAACATTTTTTAAAAGTGATTTCCATACATATGTACATATATGCTACCGCTGATAAAAGCCAATCTAAATGTTACGAATTTGTTCATTTAAAAACAGAAGTGGTAGCAAATAAATCAATTGTCTTCTGATGAAAATTAATAGTAAAGTTGGTAAGTTGAAAATAGTATATACATATGTATGTACATATATAGTAAGTTGGTAAATTCGTTACCCATAAAGAATGCGAGAAGGAAATTGGCATTAGCTCATCGGAAAGGTGCAGAGTTCATCTGGCCTCAAGATGCATACGTCGCATGAGCTGTATGCGCATGCAAAATCTTGGTCAGATCCCACAATATTTCTGGTGGCTTTTTAAGTTTTGACTGTGTGATTTAGTGTGCGGTTTGTACTTACATATTTTAAAAAAATTTAATTTGTTATTAACTAATTATTTTTGTTTGATAATAGATGTCTGCTGCAATTGCGTAGAAGTAGATCACAAAATAAAAAAAATTACGTAATATTTTCATTACGAATAGGCATTCCTAAATATAGAACGAAAAAATCATTGGATGAAAGAAGAAACTATGGGCCTGTTCGTAAATGCATCACCGCTCTGCATCAAGAAAGCAAACTTTTATGGAAAATGCAATACAAGTTCGGTGATATTTTTTCTAGTACCCATGTTTGTATCCATATTTAACATTTGTTTGTGCATTATCTACATTAGTGAAGTAATTTAGGACATTTGAATTTCCATTTGCAGTGCAGTGATGTATTTACGAACAGGCCAAATCTTATTTAACAAACGTTTACAAGAGGGAGATAAATATTGTGCGGAAATAAAATGTTGCAAGATTAAACTTCACTTTAATAAACTTCAATATTGTAATATGTTGAATGTTGAATGAATGTTTCAACTAGTAATAAATGTAATTTGTAATGTAAACTTCTGCAGTAAAAATTTGCAAAATACTCAGCCACGAACTGTCACTTTACTCTCAGTTTGTGATAATTTACTGTATTTTGGGTAAACGAACGCAATTTAGTAAAATGCAAAGTTCAATAAAAATTTGTAACCGCTTTTGAATACGCGAACACAATTAATATCATGAGCGAATCTGTTAGTACAACACACATATTCGAGAATATGTTCGATTAGCAATAGCCAGTTGAAATCAAATCTGTACGTGAAAATAAGGCAACTAATTAATTAATTCAGCTGTGTGAAAGACAGAGGTAGTAGTACAGTCACTTTTTGTTTTTCTGCCAGCTGAATTAATTAAACTTTTCATATGGAAAAGGGAAATGTGGATTGTTAATATAAACACACAACTTGTAGCAATTTACCTGCATGTGTAAATGCAGCGTAAACATGTCGCAAAGTGTGTGCCTACCATTATTTGCAAATAGTTTTCGTGAATTTTTTTAAGATGCCGTAAAAAGTTACGCGGCATTTTTATTTACAATAAGAAGTGCGTATAAACGGATTATATTCCAATTGAAAATAAAATTTTAACGCAAATTTTCATCAACTTTTATAAGTGTAAATTTAGTAGTGAAAAAGCCTAAAACAAGGAAAATGTAAAATAAATCTTCAATCGGCGGCTGATCTCAGCCGATTTTGAGCCGAGAAATAATCGGCGGCGGCGGCTGGCATAAAGCCTTCGGCGGCTCGGCTCAGCCGGCTGTCAGCCGGTCGGCGCAGGTCTCTGCACGTCATTCCTCACATTCTACTTTTTGTCAATTCTTATATTGTGGAAAGTTTTTAAGCTATACCTGCCTAGATACATACTTACATGCATAAAAGAATATCACAAAAACTAAATCGAAAGTAACATACATATGTATGTTCATACTAAAATAAATACTTGGTACTTACATTTCTTTGATGGTAGAATCACATGTGAATTAATTCCGCTTTTTCGGTAGCTCTTGAGGAAGGTATTCATAGCTTATTTTTGTAATTTCCAAATTCTATCCGAAATAATTAATTTGTTTCTTACCAATAGTTGTCTATTTGCTGAAACACATAATAGAAAATAAATACATAAATTTAGGTCCATATGTACTAGTACTTATAGATTTGTGCCCGAGAATTACGAAAAATATCCACATAAGCGTTGCTTGTGTATTAGAAATAAACACTTTTATGGTTTTATTTATATATAGTAAGTTGTAATTTATTTAACACCTCACTTGTTTTTATTATTTATTATTACACAATCGTGCTTTAAAATTGCAAAAAATATGACTCGTCGCATATCTTTTGTGACATACAGGTATACATAGTTCGTTTGATTTCTTTTTATGCACCCTGTATACGGTTTTCGTTTCGCATTTATTTCTTCCTTCACTTACAATTGCTGAAATTTTAAGTTTTCATTTGTTAACTTATTATTAATAGAAATTTTAAAATTTATTATTTGCATTACTTTTTATGTAATTTCGTTTACACTTTTATTTTTAAATTTTTAAGTCGTTTTCGTGATTTTTTTTATTACTTTTCTTTTGCAAGAGGTTGCCTTTTCAAAAACGTTTCTCCGAATAAAAATTATGATAATCAGTTTTTTTATTATACGACGTTCTCTGACTTTCTTAATTTCTTCTATTCTTATTAGATACATAACCAGTGTTGCCAGACTCAGGGTACCAGGCACCCTAAAGCCATAGCTGTTCAATATGATTTTTTTATTTGAATTTTTCTATAAAATTAAATTAAACTTAAATTTTATTTCTGTTAAAGGAATATGATTTTATTAAAATCATTCACATTCCTCATGATATGACTTAAAATTTGTTATTATTGATTTGAAATAAAATTTTTCAAGTATAAATTTATTTTTTTGTCAGAAAATTTTAAAAAATGTTTGTCTTCAGATTTTCAAATAATAATATAACAAATTAATGCTTTGTTTGAATAAAGCGACTCAAATGTTTTTAAATTATATTTCTATAGTTTGAATAAAATTTTACTTTATTTCATTTGAGTTTTTGAAATTCAAATAATTTTTTGTTAATAAGTCAAATTTATATTATTCAATAACAACTTTTTTGATTATTTCAAATTCATGAAAATAGTTTCAAATAGTTTTATATTGTTTTACATTTCTTTTATTAGTTGCTCAATTCACAACCTATTCTAAGTGTAGTAGATCATAGTACTAGGTTTAAAACCTTCAAAATTGTTAGGACACTAAAAACCATGCAAAAATCCGCTTATAATGCGAACTTTGCAAAAAATCGCAAAAATTGGCAAAGTTTTAAACAAGCCATAATATAGATTAAAAATCGTTAAAACTGTAAGGAATGCAAAAAATTCGGCAAGAATCGCGAAAACTACGCAAATTTGCCAAAACTTATTAACAGCGGGATGATATTTTTTTAATCAGCAAAACTGCCTAAAATCTGAGGACATGGAAAGAGTGGCTTTTATCGCGATATTTGCAAAAAATCGCGAGAAGTTGCAAAATTTTAAACAAGCCATAATATTGATTAAAAATCGCCAAAAATGTAAGGAATGCAAAAAATTACTAAAAAGCTACTAAAGCGGGATGGTAACAAAGTCTAATATTTTTTGAAAATCGGCAGAACTGTTAGGAAAATTAAAGCATGCTAAAAGTCGCTTTTATCGCGAAGTGTGCAAAAAATCGCGAAAAGTTGCAAAATCGGAAGCAAGCTGGAATAAGAGTGATTGTCTTCTTCAGAATCGCTTGAAATTGTAATTTTCCTTATTTTTTAATCACGCGTATCCACCATTAACATTTTGCAATATATTTCTCGCATAATGCCGAAAAACTAAGTACCGTAATTCGTAAAAGTTTAATAGAATGAGATACGATTTTTTTAAATAAATGATTGTTATATATTTTTAAATTGAATATATATATTTCTTTTTGTTTTTTAGAAATAATTTATATTCAAGAAATAATAGCCTGATTGAATTAATTTCTTGTGTTTTTTTTTAAATTAAATTCTGAGAAAAACTATTTGATTTTTTTGTAGTCAAATAATATTGAAATGAATTTTATTCAAATTTTGGATATTCAAATTCAAAAAATTTTCTTTTGTTTTAAAGATACGAACAAAATTGTATTTCGAATATTGTAAATTGATTTATTACTCTAAAAAATTAATTTGAGCAATGTGTAAATTTATAAAAATTTTAATCGTTATTACAGAAATAAATTGTGTTGGATTTTCACATAAATAATAATTGTTTGAATTTTCATTATTTCTAATTTAAAATAATAACTATAACTGAAATAAAAATATTTTTATTTTTCAATCCATTCACTTATTATAGATGTGCCTAACTTGGGCACCACACGTTCAATTTTTGACTTTCAATTCCATTCAATTTGTAATACACTCACACTTTTTTTTCACTAAGAAAATCAAACTTATTGAATTCAAAACTAGATTGCTTTCAAATTCACCTATCCATTTAAATGGCAATTTAGATTTCAATTTGAGTAGCTGGTCGCAGCACAAATTGATTGAAACGACAACTTTGAGTTGTTTCTTCGTCGGTGGCATTTAAAAAATTAAATTGATTATCAATTTGTGTCATAGCTATCAATTTCAAGGAATTTTGACACACAATATGTGTAATGGAATTGAAAGCCATTTATTGAACGTGTGGCTGCAGCATAAGGCGAATATACAACATGGATTTTTATTGTAGGTACGTTAAAATGTCAAAAATGATTGCATATTATTTCTGGCCAATGCAATCCTCCTGATGATTTGTTGTGTATTTGTTTAAAAGTTGTTTACATTTTTGGGCACCATACAGCTTAGTTCATGTTTGTGTGTGTTTCTGACAACTTGAACATGTTGTTTTTTTTGCATTGGTGTTTTTTTATACAGCTGCGTAGACTCAATTCGCTTTGAAAAATGTATACTTATGATCAAGGCAATTTCATATAAGGTATACCAAGGCGAATTCACATAAGGTGATCTTAATTCGCCAGCTGACTTAATTTCCCTGCTGTCAAATGAATCAAAACGTTAAGAAATATTCTGACAGCAGGAAATTTTACACTAACAAATATACAAGGCGAATACGCAGAGTTGCAAATTAAGACCACCTTATGTGAATTCGCCTTGAGGTATACTCAGCTCAATTCGCTCTGAGAAATTTTGTCACAAAAACGTACTAAAAACGTGTGTTGGCAACCAACGTACAAATATTCAAATTACAAGCGTCGAAAATAGTCAACTGGTCCCTTGCGACCACCTAGTGTGGATTCGCCTTGCTTATGATAATCCCCTAAATATATATACCATTCAATTCACAAAAAGGGAGAAATTTATATCGTTTTTAGCATCTCATCGGTTGGTTATTGATTGGCTGTAGACATAATGTATTTGGAATATAGTGTGCCGCAAACCAATAACCAACCGACGATGTGTGGCTTTTAAGGTGCTTGACTGCAATTATAATGTTATCATCCCAAGTTGAGTGTTTCACATTAATATTTGACATTACAGCCAGGGCTACCGCTAGGAATTTTAGAAAAGTCGCACAAAACTTCGTTTTGGGAAAATAAAGTCGCACAAAAAAGGCATTTGAGAAAATAAAAGTCACACCTCTTTTTTTAACGTTTTTTATTAGTTAAAAGCATAACAAAATACAAATATACAATTGAAACAGAAGTAAAATCTTATTGCAGAATTCATTTTTATCAAATCTCATAACATATACAGTTGCATTATACATGCTTATGCGTATATGTATGTACATTTTTTCATGTACACTGAAAAAATTTACATAAGTCGTATGCTGCCAAGGTCAAAAGAATAGTTAAGTTAAACTTAAGATATTTTTGCTTTTTTTTCTACTTCCATTCATTTGATCTTTCCACCATATTTCATATATTTTAAGTGAAATTATTTATACTTTAAAAACTTTTTCTTAACATACATATTAAAGGCCTGCACAAGACGTCTTATAAGAACTTTTAAGACATGAGGGCAATTTCAAATGCTTTACTACAGGGAAATCTTCTGAAACAATAGCTAAACAACGTGTTCGGCAATACGTTTGCTTAACTTATTGCAGGTATAAGAGTAAAGAAGAAATAGTTCGTGACTAAAGAATTTGTGGCGTTTGTGCTTTTTTCTCTCATTGGCGCGCATACAAACGTCATGCATGTACATACATACATACCTACATAATTTGTGTATGCTCCCTTATTTTTCTGCGCACATACAAACGCACACATGCATTTACATGAGTAGTGTGCGCTTGCTTTAAAAAACATCCCTTAAACACAAACATAATAGCTTACCATGTAAATCTTACACACACACCCAAACCTACAATATGCAAAATAACAAGCATACATGTATCAACAGTTCTTCTTTGCATTGTTTGTAATAAACAAGACGTCTTGGCGACATCGCTTGTTAACAGTCATATACACGTACACCAATACATATATCGTGCTTCGTTTATAGTACGACAGCATTTATTATTGGCTTAGTATAATACATGCCACGAGAATACATTTCAAAAACATGACGTATTTACATTTCAAGACTGCTTACGTAGGCCACTAATACATATATAGTACTTTTTAGAAACTTCATTTCTACATTTAAAAGTATGTTCATCACAGGGAATCTGCTATATCTGACAGCATTGAGTTTCATGATTTTACTTTTAATATATTAGTTAATTAGTTTTTAAGCAAAACTAATTTCGTATGAATTCTTTCTGCACAAGCACAAATTATGTATGTACAAATGTACAAATTATGAAATACTAGTTTGTCCAATATTTCATCGCAAAGCCTTTGATAATTTAAAATATGTCGTTTAATATAAATGCAGATATATTTTGATCACTAATTCTAGTTTCGGCTTCATGGTCTATATAAACATTTTTTACATCTTTCATATTGATTTCAGCTTTATAACCAGCCACAATAATTTTTTGCAACTTCTACTGAAAATTTATGAAAAAATTACATTTATACATACATTTACAAATGAACACAATAACCTGTGAATTGCTTTTAAATTTTGCCGGCATTATTTTGACGAATTTTTTGATAAAAACAATCAGAAAATTTTTAATTTACTGCAAGCTAACTGTTTTTTGAGAAGCTTCACAAAAAAGGGTAAAAATTAGCAAAAAAATTAAAAAAAGTCGGTGATAAAAAAGTCTCACAAAAAGTCACAGACCGCTAAAAAAAGGGCAAATTTGCGACTTTAGTCGGGTGAACGGTAACCCTGATTGCAGCTATTATTGTACATAAGCAAAATGTTTAGAAATAGTTAAAAATAGGTAAACATAAGGATTTAAAGTTAAAAAATTCAACATTGTATCTTATATAAAAATCATGGATGATTTAAATCCTTTATCTGGCACAGCACATCTTTTAGAAGAAGTTGATAGTAAGTACATACCTCATTGTGGGGGAAAAAATAATTTTATTACCAATATAAATTTTTGGTAGAAAAATTGATGGTATTGTTAAGAGACGGTCGGACTCTGATTGGATATTTGCGGTCAGTCGATCAATTTGCTAATCTGGTGTTACATCGTACCATCGAGCGTATACACGTTGGCAATGAGTATGGAGACATACCCCGTGGTGTTTTCATAATACGTGGGGAGAATGTCGTACTATTGGGAGAAATAGTAAGTTCCACATTTTCTACCCTCAATGATAATATATTTATTTTAAATAATGGCAGGATCAGGAAAAGGAGTTAAAAATATCTTTAAAGGAAATATCTGTGGATGAAATTCTAGATGCACAGAGAAGAGAACATGAACAACGTCAGGAGAAACATCGTTTAATATCTAAAGCTTTAAAAGAACGTGGTTTAGCAGTAAATACTGATATAATAAATGAAGATTTTTGTTGATTATAAGTATATGTACATACATATATTTGAACTACTGAATTTTTTACGCCGAACTAAAGTAAAATTTTATACTTACATACATTCTTATTATCTAGGTAGGAAGGCATAAAAAAGTTTTTAATATACAAGCTTAATATATAGTTTATATCTAAAGTGCTCATTGCCATCCGTTTAAGATTTTGTTTCTTCAAAATCTATATACTTTTCAATTATCTGCATTATTTCTACTTTTGCTTTAATTTTATGACGTGGGGAGAGTTGCCTCAAGTATAATGCTATGGTTTTGGAGAAATACTCTTCTATGTCCAACGACGGACTGGGTGATGCGCTTTCTGTGCACACGCTTGATATAATGGGCCTCTGTTGCAATTGCGGTAATGGCGATCGTATATTCTCTTCTACCGTTGCAATAGAAAAATTATCGGCTACTTTCGAACTCTCAGGTTTTATTATTAAATTTCTATTATTATCTGAAGACGGCAACATGAAGTTTTCAGAATGAGTATTTGTAAGAATGTCTTGGTCTTCGCCAACAGCTTCATATGCGACGGAAGAATCTGAAACATGTAAATTTTTTTTCAAGTAAGCAAACATGCATATATGAATAAAACGAAAAGTTTACCTTCTACATAGTCGTTATAGTCCTGTTCGTCGCAATGGTGGTTTATACTATCAACGCTTTCATGCCGTCCACTTTGTTCAATATGTTCCTGTGGTATTTGTTCAACATAACTAAACTTGCCGACGGATGAAGACTGGCTGTCATCAATTATATAGGCTTTTTCCTGCTGTGACACTGGATTGTCGTCCGACTGGGTACTAATGGTGTCACAATCAAATGTATACCTTTTCAAAGGCCTTGCTCTTTTGTTACCTTTGCTTTCATCGCCCTGGCAATTTACACGCTTTCGTTTTACTTCACGTTTCTTTACAAAATTTCTTATAAAATCCATCCGAAGAAAAAAGTCATTTCTACCATACTCTGTGCTCTCTGGATGTAGTATTAACTGCTTCAATTCACGAGCATATCGATCTCTTAACACCGTCCAACGTTTGCGCGCTTCCCAATCTGGCATGGAGAGACTTTCGGCGATAGATTGCCATTCTTGTTCCTTTTTATAGACCAAACGAAAATTGGGATCCTTCGTATCATACAGACATGGTGTAGAGCGAACACGATCAATTAGTTCGATGTCACCTTCCTCCAAGGGTCTATGGTTAGCTGTCATGTTTGCTTTGAAAAATTTCAAATATTTTTAATAAAACAGTGCTTTTCTACGTGTCGTATGATCTATTTACGTATTATTTTATAGAACCCAAAATTTACGTCATTCCATCAGAAAAATGGCGTTAAATTTTTTCCCGGCGTTGCCACAGGTCAAAAGAAATTAACTGGTTAAGTTTTGTCAGCCCTACAAGAATAGTCTCAGTCAATTGACCGGTCATTTGATCGGAAGTCATGCAAGATATATTTTTCATTGCTTTGACCAAAGTTTCTATCACATTCTTAAGGGCAAAATGAAAAATGTGATGGAAATGTATGTGAACATGTGATGATGCATCTCTCTCTAAATAATGAATTTCCTCGACTACATAATACATATATTCGTACTGCCCACTCTACTGCTATTTACTAATCAATGATAGCACAAATATTAGTCAAGTTTGTCTGATCATAATTGATCAATATGTCCTCAGCAATTGAGTAATCATACGTGATTGATATACTGACAATAAACATACTTTTTATATTATATTAATTGGTTTTTTATTATACTTTTATAAACTTTAATTTTCACAGATAGAATCAATTGTATATTTTTAAATAAAACTCGATGCTTTAAAAGTTTTGGCGTACTTACATTAGATGTTGCACCCTTCATATATTTGGGCATAATTTAATATAGATTATGTTTGTTGTGTGTTTCTCATATGTTGGAAATAGTATTTTTTGTATTGTTGCATTTTTGTAGAATAGACTTGCTTTAGAGTTGATTTGAATTTTCGCTTACGCTGCAGCCACACGTTCAATAAATGGCTTTCAATTTCATTACCCATACTGTGTGTCAAAATTCCTTGAAATTGATAGCTGTGACACAAATTGATAGTCAATTTCATTTTATAAATGCCAACGACGAAGAAACAACTCAAATTGGTAGCTTCAATCAATGTGTGCTGTGAATAGCTGCTCAAATTGAAAATTAAATTGTCATATAAATGGATAGGTGAATTTAAATGCAATCTGGAAAAGTATGAGTGTGTTGAAAATTTAATGGAATTGAAAGGCATGGAATTCAATGGTAATAATAGTATTACATTTAACCTATAATCTGTCGCTTTATCTTCAATTCCCAAATAGTACTATTTAGGTACTGACTTTTGTACTGTTTAGTGCAACCATGTAAAATTATTAACAACATTTTTACAACGCAGTTAGAAATCGCCATTTTGCCTATTCTTCCACTCTTCCTTTTAGTGTGTGCTTTAAAAGAAAAAAATCACACGGTTGAAGAGAAAAAAATCTTTCGCAGGAAGTTTTTATTAAAAAAAAGTATTTCATAGTGAACAGAAATTTTCTCAACTTTGTTAAAACATAAACCTCAAGTTCATATTTAATGAAAATATATACAATAATAATGTGTATATCGAAATATGTAAGATAAATGCAAGACAAGATTGTTCTAGTGTGAAAAAAAAAATTGCTGAATACTTGCAAGATTTTCTTGACGAAAGATAAATTTAAGGAAAAAAATTTAAAGCAACTTGAAAAATGGAAAACGTTGTGGCGTTTAATAATGAGGTAAGTTGTGTTTGCTTAAATTTGTGCAAAAATCATTTCCAGTTTGATTTCAATGTTATTTATTACATAAATATCTATTGCAAAAAAAGTAGGCGCTTGGGAAAATTTTGTAAAACAGGCCACGTTCGTCGGTGTGTTTTTCGTTTTTCTTACATTCTCTGTGAAACCATAGTGTAATGAAAAACATCATTTTCCATAATGCGATATCTAATTTAAAATGTACTACTTTTTTATTTGATCTTTAATTAATTATTAATGCTTTATTGAAAACGCCGTTTATTTTTGTTCATGAACCGCATTATTCTGTTCTAGTTTACATTTTGTCTAGTGGGATTTTGTAGCAAAATTAATTGTATAAAATTAGGCGCTTTATATTTCAGCAGTCCCAACAAGCAGTTTTTTTTAACATACATGTACCTGCATATAGTCCATATTATTGATGTAATGAATGACAATTTTTGATATTCGCGAATAATAATACGAATATTTGAAACGATGTTTACGAATTCGAATTTTATATGCAATATGAAATATTAAAAAATTGTTATGAAAAATGACTTCACACCCATATACTTTAAAGTTAATAAAATGTACCCAAAATTTTAATGATCGTCATTAAATAATATTTGAAAATGATACAAACCACAAATTTCTATAAAAAAATTAATGTATTTGTACAAACTAAAATTTATGCATTTATTTATTTAATTTCTTTTTAAAAATATTCGTATTCGCCTGAAAATTGCCGAATATTCGACAATTCGAATACGAATACGAATATTCGTGCATCACTAGTACATATGTATGTACATATATATATGTATACATATGTAGTTATATAAAAATATATTTGAACATTCACAAATTTTGCAACTTGAAACTTTTTATATCAGAGTTGTTAAATTTCGATTACGATTAGTAATCAATTGGATTACATTTTAAAAAGAATTTTACTGATTATATAATTCCCTTTAAAATAATTTTTGATAAATAATTGACTACGATTACTAATAATCGAAAAGTAATCTGAATTACTTGAAATTACAACAAAAGAATCGAAAGTACTCAAAAAATAATCCGACTACTTTCAAAGATTACTTTTGATTATTAATAAATAATCAAAAATAATTAAAAGTAATCGGATTATTTTCTAATTACTTTTGATTATTTTGGATTATTTTTTGTAATTTCAAGTAATTCAGATTACTTTTTCATTATTAGTAATCGTAATCAATTAGTAATCGTGCGAAACTGAGTATATTAGTAATTTAGTCATTACTTCACCTTTCAAAAAAAGTAATCAAATTAGTAATCAGTACGATTAATAATCATTACTTAACAGCTTTGATTTGTATGTATGTATATGCTTATGTATATTTATGCAAATCACGATCATTGATCAAATATTGACGTTTATACACCTATTTTAATTTTCAGTTGTCCATTTTAAAAATTGTCAAGAGTGTTCTGTCATCATCTGCTAGTCATCAGTTTGCTTTGATTTTTATTGTTTTCTGTACAGTTTTAATAACATTTGCTAATTTTTCTTATATTTTTTTTACACTTTCAGCTTTCCGGGCTTTATGAAACTAAACCGCCCATTTCGAAGGCAAAAATGGCTGCCATAACAAGGGCGGCTATGAGAGCGATTAAATTTTATAAGCATGTTGTACAGAGTGTTGAGAAATTTATATTAAAATGTAAACCGGAATACAAAGTGCCCGGTCTTTATGTTATCGACTCTATCGTGCGGCAATCTCGTCATCAATACGGTCCGGAGAAGGACGTATTTGCGCCCCGTTTCGCTCGCAATATGAAAGAAACATTTGCAAATTTATTTCGTTGTGCTCCAGAAGATAAAAGTCGTATCATACGTGTACTGAATTTGTGGCAGAAAAACAACGTTTTCGCTCCTGATGTTATACAGCCAATATTTGATTTAGCTGATCCTAATCACCCGATTTACTCAATGCCGCCTCCTGGTGCCACAGTCAGCACAGCTCCTCCCCCCAGTGCTTCTAGTAATCTTAATATATCTGATATGTCAGTCTCACAACCAAACGGTGGATTAAATACTTCAAGTAGTTCCATGGACATAAGTTTAGGTCCAGTCGGCGGAGTCTCACAGCCAGATGATAAGTTACCGGCAAGTGGTTTGGCCGATTTATCGGTAAGCTAAAACTATTAACGTATGCAAAAATATATAACAAAGTCACACATTTTTAATCATAACTAACCAGAATCATATTCACTTGTCTTGTGTTTTCTTCCGTTTCCGTTTAATAATGCTAACGAAACAATTACATATATGGGCTTTGTTTTAAACAAACTGTTTGCATATTTTTTGTTTATTTTTAAAACCTGTGTGTTTACAACTGTATGTTCTTAATTGAAGTCCTTGAGCCCACACGAAAGATCGCGTAACACTAATAACTCTATGAGACAATTAGAACATAAGCAACATAGCAAACGTTCAAATAATAATGCCTCCAACATGGCGTCGACTTCGAAAGTACGCGAACATTCTTCGAAATCAACTTTGGAATCTATTAAAATTCATCATCCCGAAACGTATAGCAAGTATCAACGTAGCTCTCATGATTATGAATATGCTGATGGTGGTGGCCATCATATTGCCGACCACGATGCCAGCAGTGATGAATGCGCTGGCTCTCCTAAGAACTCCAATAATCTTTTGGATGTAAATAATAAGCACTATTCTATTAATATTCCCTACATTATTATTTTTGATTTTCTTATACATACATATCGCACACTAAATCATAAACAGTCACAACTCAAAAAATCCCATATGTTAAATAGTGCCAAAATACTGTTGATACTGTACGCAATGACGCAAGTATGTATACTTATGTATATTGCTTAAAAAGTCTGAGGTCGTTGAAGATCTACCCAGTGAACTGGTTAATGAAAAAAAACAAAACCATTTTTATTAATTTTGATTTGTAACTGTTTATGTTTTAGTGTGCGATATGTTTGTACTATGTTTACTTAAATTACGTTGCTTTAATTTTTCCATTTTCTTTGCAATTTATTTGGTTTTCCATGCGTGAATTTTATTTGTTAGTGAAAAGTATTATGTTTGTAGTAGAGATGAGTTTTATTTTTAAAACTCTTACTTAATCACAGTAATTTAGAAATCAATACTCACCACAATTATATGTATAGAGGTACTCATAAATTAACACGTTTTTAAGTAATAAAACGAAAAAGTATGACTGCTGTGAGCAACCCCTTATAATTTACAATTATAAATATTGTACTTATTTCTATTTTGTTTGTACATTTCTTACGATCCCTCTCTCTCTCTCTCTCAATTCCTTTGGTAAACTCTCACGCATTTCTACAAGTAGTCAGGGTGATCCATGACATTTTTCAAAAAGAGGCAACAAAAGGGGATTTGTCAAAAAAAAAGGGTTTAAAATTAAAAAAAAAACGAGAAAACTGCACTAAACTTTTTATTTTTATTTTTATTTTTCAAACGGTCACGCTGCATGTATTTATGACACAATAAACATAGATGAGAAAGTCTTATTACTTTATGACCTTTTTGTTTGAGCCACAACAAAATTTTTTTTAAACCATGTTAATATGTTAAGACATTATGATACTTAGGACGCTTAAGACAACCTTGTGAGTATACCAATTATATATATATATATGTACATATAGGCATTTTGATTTGTACCGCCCAATGAAATTTTTCTGTTTAATTTTGAAGTTTTAGGGAAAAATCGTAAACAGTTTTGTAAATTGTTAAACTATATTCATTCTTTCTATGACGTCAAATTCAATTAGTACAACAAATCTTCAACAAAACAAGTTTTTTTTTTAAAGTGAATATGTAATTCAAAATTTAAAACCGTGACTATCATAGTCACTGTTTGGAAGAGCAGAAAGATTTTGAATCTTTGGCTGATTGGAAAATATTTAAATATTGAAACTGGCATTGAACGAATTTCCATTTGGTATTGTGACGCACAGTGGAACATAAATAGAAAAATTAATATAAATATACAGTTTCTAAACGGGGCTTCCGATTTTGATAAAATTTCACGTGGGACCAAAGTTTAAGTTGTTTTTTTTAACTTTTTTAAAGGGATAAAGTGCAACAGATTTCCACATTTTAGCGATCTTTTTCCCTACACAACATATCTCGTGATTTTAGCTAGTTTTTATATCTGTATGTATCTTTTTACTAGATAATCTTTTTTTCTTTATTTTGCTCGATCTTAAAAAAAATTACAATAAAGGCAACTTGGTGGGTGGCCTGTAAATGTCGCGTTTTGAAATCGGGTATTTTCCCGGAAAGAGATCAATTAAAAAGATGACTATTGCAGCTATTTAACAGAACACAATTTTTCGTTTTATAAAATCGCATGATTTAAAAACGTGCGATTTGCAGAGCAATCGCAATTGTAAATTATACAGCCTTTCATGATAAGACACATGTGAAAATTTCCGAATCAAATTTTTCGTTCCCATGAATTCTAATTTCGTGTCATCAATTCGAATAAAATTGAAAGCTAACATATGTAATGGGCTTAATTACGAGTATAGATACCCACTACTGCGACTATGATGATTTTGTACTAGATTAAAGAAAAATTTGTGCAGTCTTCTTTACTCTAGTAGAAAATCGTCGTAGTCGAATTCGCAATACGACACTATCAATAAGGCCAATTTTCTCTATTTAAGACAAAAAAATCTTTGTGAATTATTTTTCTTCAGAAAATGGTCTAAAATATTTCGCAATCGTATGAACTTTTTTGATACCAATTGTTCTTCACACGTTCGGAAATTTCCATCTGAAATTTTATTTATGATAAGCCTCCAAACAAAATGTTTGAACTTACAATAATATTGTGAACACAGCCAATTATTCAAAAACTACGGAAACGTCAGCAAGAGAAAGAGTATCAAAGATTGAGAGAATAAGAAAGTCTGCAATGAAAATAAAATAAATTTTAATTTTATTCCGTCCCGCACTGCTGATTTTTACTTCAAAATCGTATGAAAAACCGCACCGTGAAAATGGAATATGTGAATTATTTTGATTCATCGTAATAGAATTTTCAGAAAGCTTTTTTGTACTATATCTAATTTAAAACAGTCTTGCCTTTATATTGTTCAGCTTTTACACGATTTTTATGTTTTACCGTTTCTAGCCTGTTTCAACGGGTTTTTCTGCATCGATCACTTTTTTGCCCCTAATATTTTTTGTCCATATTTTTTGTATTTCCCGGTATTTTCATTTGATTGGTTCAATGCAAATGAAATTTGTTCCATGTTTGGCAATATTTTTCCACGTGTGTTTGGATATTTTTTTCGAATTCGGCGACGTTTTTTCAACTCATTTCAAAATTTGACGATCCTTTTCTATTTTCTGTTCCAATAGTTTGTTTCGTTTTTTTATCGTTGGATGATTATTTCGTGTTGGAAACTTTGAATTTTTTTTCAAATTTTTTTGACAAATTTTTCTGCTTTGGCCAGTGACGATTTTCTAGAATTTTTTCTATTTTATTGTTTTAGTACTTAGTGTTGGTGACTCCTTCCACTTGGGCTTTTTCGCAAGATGATTTATTAAATGTTAATATTTTTTCAGGTTATTGACAATTTTATTCGTGATGTATTTTTCCTGGAGCATTTTTCTCGATGGTGGCGTTGGCTGAAGTAGTTAGCACGTTTACTAGAAAACCGGAGGTCGTGGATGCGAGCCCAGTCACCGACAGTCATTAAGAAGACCACACATTTTTCTGATGTACATTAGTGTCCCTTTGTGTCAGTTGTTTTAGGAAAATTCAAGTAATTAAGGCATAGACACTGCTTACTGACCTACACCGGATTCACAGCGAATACTAATCCTAATGAAGCATCAGAGCGCCCTTTTTCGTTGGTATTTTGTAGGAAAATCATCGGCGAAGTAAAATAATCAATAAAATGTCGACTGAACACAGCGTCAAAGATTTAATACGCCTCATTGACACCAGTGGCGCTAAAACTCTTGCCTTATTAAAAAGACCGTGCAAAAAAGCAGACTTGTAAAATTATGAACATTTCCTCTATCTCTTCCTTCACCACTTGTCAACTCTATCACTTCCCCCTTCCTAAGGAAAGTAACAACTAGTAATAGTAGTAGGCCTGAGTGTTACTTCTTTTTAAAAAAAAGTTGAATCCTCCCATTCTTTATAAAAATATGGGAGAAGAATAATAATGTAGGGAAAATATCGAACTTTCAAAGGCGGCTGTTGTTTTACTTACTTGAATATTTACAAATAATTTTTAGGTTAGGTTAGCAGGATGAAAATGAACCACTTGAGAAAGAAAATAATGATGAAAGACGTAAAGCGAGGAAAAGTGGAAAAATAGATATAGATTGGATTGTATTATCAGAGATAATAGATGCTAGATGAGAGGAGAGAATAGGTAATTTGTTTAGACACGCCACAATAAAATATAAAAATATAAAAACTCGAGTTTTCCAATAACTCGAATAATCTACTGCCAATGTAGTGCAGACTGCGAACTTCTAGAGCGGGTCAAGGGCAGGTAAGATGCACAGTGCTTTCATCCTCCTCTTTATCATTGTAATTGAAGCTGCATTAATCAAACGGGAGACTCATACGTTTAGCATGAGTTCTAAAAGCGCTTTGTTCAGGAGAATTTCTCCAGTAGCTAGCGAAGTTATTGAGGTTTTTAGTTTAATGTGGGCTATCGCTACTGCGTACGTGGGCTTATTGCGCCATATGTACTGAGTTGATTCAAGAACACAGAAACGTCTCCAATAGGATGAGAGTGGGAGCCTACAGAGATTATCGATATCGACCTCTCTGAGAGTAGGGCTCTCCTCTTTGCCTGGTCATCCGCAACTACATTGTTTAAAATAGTTGTATGTCCACGGACGCAATTTAATGTGATACGTGAAAGCTGCGCAAGCTTATATAGGGATTTGTGACATTTTTTTAAACAAAAATAACCCGCGAAGGGATTAGCTTGTCTGCGGAAAACACTCAGGATCTATGACGGAAATCGAATCCACGACCTTTGGGCTGAGAGGCAAGCATCGCTACCACTCAGCCACTGGGGAACTCAAGAAAATATGTTTACACACCTTTGAGGGACTTAATTGCACACTGACTGTCAGTTTTTACATGGATAACTCTAGCACAGAAAAGGCAGATATCTCCGCTAGTGAAGGAAGTTTGAAGGACATTTCTATTCCGATTTCCAGAATATATACGCCTCCACCAACTCTCCCCCCGTCTTGAGCCGTCCGTGAACACCTGTACAGCTCCATGTAGTGGAGAAACCCCCTTCTGTCAATGAAATTCGAAAATTCCTATTGAAATAGGGTTTCGGAGTGCATTAGTCTATAAGATCAGGTATGCTGTTTACAGTATCTAGATTGTCATTATATCCCCATGGTCTATGGTTCAATATGCCTTTTGCATTTAGTCTAGTGGCAGTATATAGTGCTAACTTCCTAAATAAATAAATAAAGTCTACTGGAACTGGGAGTACTGGTTATAAAAAGTGCCTTTTTGCCAAAAAAAAAAATCCTCTATCCAACCGACTCCCTTAGAGCTAATACCTAATGTGGAGCCAATTGTGTTCCTACAGATTAAAGAAGCATAGAACATTTTTTTTTAAACAGTAAGTGGAGTTTGAACTCGAATACGAATTGAAAAATTCGATAATCATAATGAAGCAGGATTTTCATCAATTATAAATGACATAATTCATTAATTTCAAAATAATAGTTTCAGTTCAGGCAGGCGCTTTTTAGATGTTAACCTTCGATATGTATGATACATAAATATTGCTCATTCACTTAAACAACGTCGTAATTCAAAATCAGAGCTCACAATAATTGGTCTTTCTAGTGCTTGTTGTCAGAAAAAAAATACTCGCCCACTGCCACGATGCGGCACTGTCGCGATAAAACCCTCAAACTTGGTTTGATCTTTGGTTTGCTCTTCGCTCAACCAACGACCGTTTTTGTTCGATCGTTCGGCTCATGTGATCACTCGAGACCCCTTATTTCGTAAAATCTCTGCAAACGGTATTTTGAGCATGTATGTATGTGTGCTGCGATTTAGTGTTTTTATTATGTTATTTTATAAACATTATTGAACAAAATACATGAAGATTCATTTTGTTTTTGTTGTGAACATATCATTCGTTTAGTTTACATTTTCACTTCGTTTGCTGTTTTGCTCACTTACTGAACCTCGGTAGCTGAGTAACGAACGATTCTGTTCGCATTATGCGGTCAGTAAGAAACCGATTCGTGTGTTACGCTCAACCCATAACCCGGGAGCGAGAACACGATTGAAACGAAAAAGAGCGTTGCTGTTCAGACACTGAGTGATTCCGTCTCATTTTTTAGGTATTTTGAGCGAGAAGACCGCACAAAGAAATTTGGTTGAGCATATTTTGAGAGCTCTGCTCAAAATGTGGAATTTTTTAGTTAATGATGCAAAATTAATCCTCATATCGTTCTTGGTTAAAAATTTCATACAAATATTGTATTTACTTAACTCTTGTTATGTGTAAATTTAAAACTTTTGAACTCATTTTTTGGCAAACTAGATTTTTTTTGTTATGACTTTACTTGAGTAAATGAGCGATGTGTATATTCTAATTTTATTTTGTGTTCCTTATTATTTTTTTATATATTTCATTATCCCTTAAGTTTTCCATTCCTTTTTATTTATAAAAATTTTTTATATTCTCTATTTTCTAGAATAATAATCTAAAGCAATTATTAAATGATCCCAATGTTTTACGTCAATTACAAACATTGCAAAATTTTACAAAATTCAACAAACAGGAAGAAAAACAACACAACTTACGCATGCAGGAGGAGGCTTTCGAAAAACATTTGCAAAATGTTTTAAAGGTAATTAATGCTAGTTGCTTTTCACTTGTTTGAAGACAACAAGTTGATATTCATTAATTATTCGTAAAATATTTTTATTAAATAAGTGTACTAAATTTGTATGTGTGTTTTTTGCATATTTTCTTTGTTTTTTTTTTAATATCTTTTGTAGAACACAGCCTCCGGCTCCAGTAATCAAGAAGTCACTGAATTTCATAAAGAAGTTGAATTTGTGTCGGAGGAACAAAAAATCGAGGTATCAATTTTAATAATATTTCATATTTTACTTTTTATTATTTCTTGCAAAAAAGAAGAAAAAAGAAACGATATTTTTTTTTTAAATGATACCAAAAGAAAAAAGCAGAAAAAGTATAGAATTTTATTGTGTACTGCAACTGCCTGTGACAAATGATTTTTGAAATTCTTTTAATTGTAGAGCAATGAAACGAAAAAAAAAAATTAAAACTGCAATATAAATTTTACAAAGCATAGCACATTTTTTTTGGAGGAGGAATTATTATTATTTTCTGATTTTTTATTTTTCCGAACCGAAATAAAAATCAGGATCTGATTTTTATTTTTCCAGCAGAAATAATTGTTATTTTTCTAATTTTAATTTTTTCGAGCAGAAATAAAAATCAATTTCTGATTTCTATACATACATACATACATACATACATATGTACATATTTAAATACATTAAGGTACAATATACATAGAAAACCCAAACTCATTATATTTGAAAAATCAAAATTTTTGCATTTTTCGATACAATAAATGTTCTATCGAAATACACAAAAAAACTCGATTAAAAAATAATAATTCATGTACATATAGCTAACTTAATGTAGAAAGGCCCTAACTAATTATTTTTGGGAAACCGAGTTTTTTGTATATTTCCATAGAAGAACATCTAATGTATCGAAAAATGGAAAAATTTCGATATCAAAAAAATAATTTAGGGTCTTTCAATATTAATGTAACGATATGTATGTATGTATGTACTAGAGATGAGAGCAAGGCATTAAAAATTGCACAGTATTGTATTTTATAGAGAACAATGAAAGTGTAAAATTAATAAATTATAAAGCTAAGAAAATCACCACAAACGAACTAACACACTCAAAGAATCTGCGTTATATGTTTTTTTTTCACACATACAAATACGTATATGTGTATTTGTGTATATTGTCACAGTATAAACAATATTTCATTTCATTTGACACTATTGTCAGCCGGTATGTAATAGTGAAATTTGCTTCGACACTGCGATAAATAATGTCCTTGCTTGCAGGTGATGGAAAAAAGCAAGGAAAAACAGTTTTAGTGTTCTCATAACATCAAAAGAAATAAACAAAGACAACAGCTCAATAATGTATATCATGAAAATTAATCAAGCAAATGTTTTGTGCTCACCTCTATCTACATAACTGCTACGTGTGGGAATCACACTCGAAAAATAAAAATCTGTTCGGAAAATAACAATTGCTTCTGCTCGATAAAATAAAAAATCGGAAAATAAAAATTATTTCTGTTTAATAAAAATGAAAATTTTAAAATCATTCGAGTTTAGAAAAATTTAGTTGAAAACTATTAAAATGGTGTGTTTGATTGTCCGTTGTTTTGTTTCTTTGTACTAGGCTTTTATTAAACTCAAAAATAATTATTTTCGGTCTCTGGTTAAAATAGCAAAATTTTCAATTTAGTTTTCACTACGGCGAAAAGTACTGCAAAAGTATATCGAGAGCCTATATTCAAAATATGTCAACTCAACTTTAGTAGAGCAACAAAAAAAAATAGTTAATTCGCTCATTATTGTAAAAATAAATGATGTGCCTTCCATAATATGGCTTAAATATGCTTGCTAATTTATAGATCTGCAAAAAAAATTATTTGACACTGGTTTGCGTATTTCTTTGAGTTAGCATATTTTAGTCTATCAAAAAACTAAAAGCGGAATTCACTGTTCGTATTAAATTTAAAACCCTTTTAAATATACTGCGATTTTAAACGTCCAAGCGTGAGCGATTTTTTCTTCTGTATTGTAAAAAACGTTTATTGTTCAATTCAAAGAGACTCTCTGAGAGAATTTGTATGTAGCTTGTTCTTCTTTTGTACAAACTCTTGTAAATAAATTCAGCTACAACATCTACTACAGTTTTTAGTAAACTAGATGGTGTAGGCATAGTTAATTAAAAATGTATGCATTTTGTTGTTGCCGTGTTTTAAATTTACCACGATTTATCAAATCTACCATATGTATAAAAGATCTACAATAGCCAACCATAAATACCGCCAATATTTTTTTAGACTTGGCATATTTTGTGGGAAAGAAATATGATTTTTTTTTAATATACATACATATTTATTTTTGTAAATTTTGTGAAATCTTTTACTCAATACTAGACATAAGAATTGAATTGAAGAAAAAACCTAAAATACCATAAAAAATAACTTAAGCCTGACTGAAAGCCTCTTCCATCTTGAGGTGGCACTCTCTTAACTCAATCTCTGTTGCAGTAGGGTCACTCCAAATTTTCAATTTCGAAAGCTTATATCATTGACTATAATCGGTCCATATATTATGTTTCTATTCGATTAACAGTTTAAAAGTTATACATATGTATATTACCAATTTTTTTGTATCGGAACACCTATGTACTAATATGTTAAAAGTGACCAAATCTCAAAAACTAGCCATAGGATATCAAAATCCTTACCTGATTCGTGTTAAGCATGCCAAATGCAATAAAATAACAAAATTAATACAACTTTAAAAGCACTCGATATATCCAGAAAAGATGTGAAACTTTCTAAACGGCTGGATCTTTATAACTGGCTGGCTGGGTTAAAAACGAGAAAAAATATTTTTTTTTTGATTCGAAATTTATATTACAGATGAGAATTGCATAGGGGAGCTATTTGCCATCGGAAACTCATTTTGACCAAATTTGAGTTGACGTATTTTGAATATAGGCTCTTGGATATACTAAACCTTATCAATACTGACAAACCAATTGAATTTTGGTTACTACATAGTTTCCTAAGTCTCTTAAAACCTTCTCCTACAATGTGGTTTATTCAATAACTTTTTTTTAATGAAATTTTTCACATATCTAGATGATTCGGATTCGGATTTTTGTCCGCAGAAAATATTTTTATATGTAGTTTGACGTTTCCCTTTTTGAGAAGGAGATAGATAAGGCGAGAACTAATTTATTTTGGAACATTTTCAAAATTGAACTGTGCTGCCAGCCCGCTAGTTTAATTGTTCAGCCAAAGTATGTATAATAAAAGCACAGAGCATACTTGCAGTAAAATTTGTCCATTTATTGTATTGGCACAGTTTTCAATATTAATTTTTTTTAAATTTATAATTTGTTTATTAAAAAGTTAAAAAAAAGGTGTATGACACCTTGAAAACAGCCAATTGTAATCATCAGCCGCTGAGCTGTCACCATAAAAACTGAGTACGCCTCGTTTTCACACTCAAGCGTACTCGAAAATATGTTAGCATTGATTTTACAGGGACAAATTGTTCAAAATGGGTTAGTCGTGTTGCATAAAACTCAGTAAAAAAATTTTCTTCAGACAAAAGTTTTTTTCTAAACAATTAGTGAATTCAGCTTAAGTGTATGATGTGTTCAATTGTTTTATGTAAAATCCTACAACGAATATTTTTGTGGAACTTTTAAACCCTTTTCGTAAATTTTTCTTATTAAGCCTTTATAAACCTTTAATAATTTTTATAAATAAGGCTGGAAGTTTTAATTAAACTTTAACACCTGTTTAAAAATTTATTATTAAATATATATTATTATTATTATTATTTATAAATTATAAATGTGCAGGCGCAAATCAAAAGTTAAAGACAATTTTAGAGAACAAAATCATAGTGTGAACCGTGACTATCATTTTAAAATATTCTACAAAAATATTTGCGAGAAATAATCCAAAGTAAAAACTTACGATTTTACATAAAACTGTGCAACGCAACATTTAAAATGCCGAGCTGTGACTACTCTGTATTTCTAAAGGAAAGCATTTTCTTTCGTTTTGAATTACAGAGTGGACCCCCCAGATATCCGTCACAAACAACTGTGTTTATAACCTCGGTATTTAATTTGAAAAAGTTTATTTGTGGTTGGTTGGGTAAGCCCGTCTAAATATATGAGTATTTCGTTTCGGTGATGAATTGCTTGATCAGCAACGAAATGCATCTAGATAGATGTGCTTAACCAACAACAAATAACTGTATTTAATTTTTTTATACAATGAAATCGATGAACCGTCAACTAGAAATTAAATCCACTTATGAAAACTTTTTATCCTTTTTTGCCATAAACCTATACATATGTACATATTACTTTTTATATAAATAGTATAAAAGACATCATTAACACAATATAAAGAGAAATTGTAGGAAATATGTTGTCAAAACATTTTTTTTTTTTTGATATTTTAACTTCAAAGCAAATTAAAATCTTATAATTTCTCTTTATTTGTGCTGGCGTACAGCAGTTGTTGAAAAAAATATTAACTAGTTAATAGGTCTGTTCATTTACTTTCCCAGCAGAAACTAGTAACGAGAGAGTAAGGCAGAAACTCACAAAATTACTCTCCCAAATATGAAAAAGTAAATGAACGCTTTACTTGTAAAAACTTGCAAGAAAATTTTATTCATATCATAACGATGGATGGAAATCATGATACAATTGTACTTATTCTGATGTATTTTGTTTCATATTATTTTAAATTGCAATTTTTTTTTATAGATTGGCAATTAATATGAAATTCTTTACACAGTTTTCATGTATTTTTAAAATTTTTATAAATTTTTCATAATTTTTTAATTTTATTTATTAACAAATACAAAAAATCCACTTTCCATCTCTGAATATATATGAGAAACAAACAAAATTATTTGCCACTAAAATTGAATTTATGTGACTTAGTGAAAGATTAAGATAACATGCTTTCTTTTTTCATACGTGTACATGTTTTTTAACAAAGAAATTCAAATTTTTTTCAGTTTTCCTTTTTCAAATATTTTTTAAATAATTTATTTGACAACAAAACACACAACAGTTGGTTGGATAATTCTTGCAAGTAAAAATTTTACTAGTAATTTTTTTGTCTCTTTTGACGCTCTCTCCTTGCAAACTTTTTGAGTTAATGAACACTTTCCAGTAAAAATTGTTACAAATTCGTAACAAATTTTAGTAAATGAACAAACCTAATATTTAAAATCCAGTATGAAAAGAATATCAGCATTAATACCTTATGTTGTTATACGTTTAAATTCAAACAAATAATTTTTACTTCATTCATTAAGTGAAAAAAATAAAAAAAAAATTAAATCACTATTATGAAATATTAAATGAAAACAAGAAAGAAACTCTTATAATAGAAAGTTTAACTTACAATCAGCATAACGAATACAATTTTAACATAGTGTACACACCTAATGAATTTATATATCAAATTGATATCATGATGAAAATTCATCACGTATAGACTCAATTTATTAATATTATGGTAGCGTTATGATATAATCATCAGAGCTCACGGCCTAATGAATTCATCTTGATATCAAATGTCATTTTATGTGTTACTGTGCATTTAACGTTTATTTATTAAACAATTTTCGTTTAAAAAAGGATGCTCAACAATTATTTGTGACCATTAAATTATACAACTCACAAATTAAATATTGTTGGGAAGTATTTTTCAAATATTGATTTGATTCGTCATAATATAAAATCATCAACGTCTACCCCTTTGTGTTGATATTAATGAAAAAATGGCAGTTGCTTTGCCGGCGTCATATTACGAGGTATGGTATAAAATCATCAGGTGTGGACACTATGAAAGAGATCAATGGAAACAAAAAAATAGAAAATTGAATTAATTTTGACAGAAACTAAGAGCGCCACTAAACAACAAAAAAAGGAAGGCATATAACAAAGAAGGAATTTTTAATCTTTTATCATCATGTGTTTCGATTTCATTTGCAATTTTTATATATATTTTCGTAAGGAAGTATGTACTCACTCCTTTTATTTTTTGCTGGAAAATTTCAAACATAACATCAAATCTTCAGAATTAGATCAAGCATCAAATCTTAGGCCTTAATTTTTAATATTATTATTTTTATAACATGTTCTTGTCTTCTTTTTAAATATGTGGGAAAATGTTTAAATTATTTTGAAAATTTAAAAAAAAGCTATTGAAAAATTAAAATTGCTTGTGTTCGAAATTTCGAATATAAAGCCGTATTTGAGGAATTTCGAACTTAATGCCGAATCATGAAAATTGAGCAAAATATTCGCCATTGTCTTGCTGTATTACGGCTTATACTAAGACGTTCCTGCAACAGGTCAAAGAATAACGCAAACTTGTTTATCTAATCTGAAACCAAAATTTTGTGGTCGAACTCGAAATATTGTTAACCATTATGAAGACATATTTTTGCAAGATATTTTAATTATTAATGTTCGAAAATTCGAAGAATTTAATTGTGAAAAAGTAAATAGTTGACATCTCTTAACGTTTATAGGAAGATGTATTGATAATTTATAAATGGTTGTTCGAAAATACATATTCCCTTAACTCAAGTTAGCTTAGAAGTTGATATTCACCCTTATTCCAGTTGTCGACATCGAAGTCACTTTGACACGATACCAAAAAATTGGGTTTTGTGTACCCGTTGTCGAAAACAACTGACTCCTGTTAGCAGGTTTATGCTATTTTCTAGACTTTAGTCAATAGAAATAGATTGTTCTCGAGAGCAAGTAAACAAACCCCAACTTTTGGTATTGTGTTAAAGTGACGTCGATGTCGACAACTGTAATAAGGGTGATTGTCATAAAATATATATATTTGGCCTATGTGGCTTTATATTGCATATTTTGTAAGGGCCGGTTTGTACATTTTGTCGGTTAAAAAAAGGATTGTGTGATTCTGAAACCTTATTTTAACGATAGGAAGCAGCTGATATTTTCTGTTGATTTTTGTCGATAAAATTAACAGCACATAAATTATTGTCGCTTAAATTTCGTTATAATTATTTTAACGATGCGATTATAGTTAAAATAAGTTAGTGAATTGCACTACAGGTGGTCTCGATTAGCAACTCTGCATATTCGCTTGGTATATTTGTTAGTGAAAAATTTCCTGCTGTCAGAAAATTTCGAACCGTTTTTCCTTTATTTTACACCAGAGAAATTAACAGCTGATCATCACCTGCTGAGTTGAGGTCACCTGATAGGTGAAAGGTGCAGGTATAAAATATCCTGTCATCCCTGTGAAAATTCTATTTAATATATGACGAGAACAGAACACTAAGGGCGACTTTTTGAGTTCAAGATTAGAGATTAAATTAACTTTAATCTTCATTTGTGATTTTTGGGTAGTCGATTATATGGTTTTACCTGTCAGTTTAAGCGGTCAATCGTGGTGGTTTAATCTTACTTTAGTATTGACAACAAACACTTGTGAAACATATAAATTTTTGTAAAAATTATATGATAAAATAATTTAAAACACATAAATATACATATGTATTTTGTATTATTTATATATTTCCTTTAACACGCGAAATATTTACTTGTAAATAATAAAATATGACAGTTTCTTCTTCTTCCAACAAAAAAATCAAAGTGTGTTGATAACATGTATGACTTTTGCATAGAAATTGTTGCCACTATTTTGTTTCTCAGTATGGTAATACTGCACATAACAAGAAGTTTAAACTACCACTCAAAAACATAAAACTCAATTATGTGAGATTAAGCTAATTTTCGGATTAGCTAATTAGAGAAATAAACTTATCTTAATCTCGAACCCAAAAAGTCGCCCTAAATATGAGAAAGTGGAAGGCAATGTTTTTAGCAGTTGACAGCTTAGTTTGTTCTAAAACAAATAACAATGACGAGGAAGCATCCAGTAATTTAATTTTTGCCACTTCTGCACATATAATAAATGCGGAAATATCCATTATTTTTTATTCCCCCTTATTGCGAATGGCGTCGTCGACGTCACATTAAGACGACAGTAATAATTGGCACTTGTTAATTCTTTATCGGCAACAATTGAATCTTGTTGACAATCTCTTACTAATCTGGAAGGCTTTGTAAACTAATGGAGCATAATAATAGTAGTCAATTGTTGTCGACAAAGACTAGACAAGTGAAAATTTTTACTGTCATCTTTATGTGACGACGCCATTCGCAATAAGGGGGATTATTTCATTATTATTACATGATTATTTCATGATTATTACTTTCAAAAAGTTTAATGGAGTTTTCTTTTTTAGGAAAAAGTTACATTGAATTCACTTTCCAATGAAAATTCCCATTAAAATGATTTTCATAAATAAAGATTTTATTAGAAATTGTTGTATCACCTCTTACGAGCGTACATTTTTAATTTAAACAAACGCTTAATTTTTCTGAATAAAAATTTTAAAAATTTTGCATTTTTTCTAGAAAAGAGAACGCCATATATATATTGAGTTAATAATTCAAAATGAATACTCATCGATATTCACAATACGAGTTTTCAGGAGAACTCTTAAACTTTACATTTTTCTAAGTGGGCAAAATTGTGAGACTTGTTTCATGAAGCCTCTTTTCAACTTCTGCACAAAGGGCCGTTCACATATTATATAACGTTATTTTCGGAGTTATTATACGACTCCCTTTTTACAAAATTTTCATTATACAATTTTCTAAACCATAGCAAATTGCCGATTCATCTGTTTTTTTTTATTATAAAGTTTTTTAAAGATTTTTTTTACGCGGAATCCAATTGAATTTTATATCACTGATGATCAGCATTAGCAATGTTTTTTTTTGCGTTTGTTTTTTAAAATAGTAAAAAAATTCTTTAAAACAATATAAATAAGAATTAAAATTTTCCTTACTTTGTCCCAACAATGTCTGGTAACCCTATGTACCTATAAACAAAAATCAACTGTTCTGCGGTGCAATAACACCACTGTAAGCCGACGCTAATGTAATGTAACTACAACGTAGGAAACAGCTGATTGGTATAGTTATGTGAAAAATGAGAATGGTTATAGAGATGTAATGCAACATTAACCTACTTTTCATAAAAATAAAATAAAAATATCTATCAGCTGTTTTCTACGTTACAGTTACATACCATTACAGTCGGCTAACTGAGCCTTAAGAATCTGTACCTTACTTTTCACATTCATAACAATATAGATCAGCTATTTGCTACCTTTGCAGTTACATTTCATTACAGTCGGCTAACTGACCCTCAAGTGAGGTTGATTCTTTAAGAATAAATCATACTACTCTTTTAGAGAGCAAAACATTTTTTTAGAAACGAACATCAATTAGCACTTAGCTTAGTTTTTTTTTTGTAAAAATAAAAAACCATTGGCTTCAAAAGAATTATTTCTAACACTTTTAAACAATACGAAAATATATTTTGTTACATAAATTTTGAAAATTCATATTTGCATTACAAACCCTCAATTCAAATGAAATCAAACACGAATTTTTAACATTAAAAGGCTTAAGTTTAGGCAGAATCCCAATGAAAATTGCCTCACATTAAAAAGCATAGTACAAAATAGTACAAAATTTCGCCTCAACTAAATGGCGTCAAATAGTCTGTCTTTATGAATTAAAAATTGAACAAACCAAAAAATTAAATCAATTTTAAAATAAAAAATATATATATGTATATATAAACCAGAAAAGGTAAGGTTAATGAAAAAAGAAATTCCATGCGGATCTGAAGGTATAACAACGTTTGAGTAGCCAGCTGGTAAGTTTTAAATTAGTTATTGTTTTAAATTGTTAAAATATATTTGCTCAACTAATTCAACGTAAACAAGAATTCTAATAAATAATCAAACGATGAAAATTTGCTCAAATTATTACGAAAACCACATATATTGCAAAGTGTGATAAAAATCGAGGTCACCAAAACGAAAATGCCAAAAAAGATTAAGAATGAATTAGAAGTTTTTTTTTTTTTTGTTCTAAAGTAAATAAATTTAAAAGAAATCAAGCACACACACGTCAACACGTCTTCTCTGCGTCTTTCCAAGAGCATAGCTACTCTGATTCTTAACTCTTTTAGATTGCGATTTAATCATAAATATTTAAGAAACTTTTTCCATAAAATCATAAAAAAGGCTCATACTACTTAAACATAAAAAATCTTCATTTCACCTTATTTTCCTTAAACTCTTGCTCTCCACACCTATATTTCCTCTCCTTCGCTTGATGTCCTTTCTCTTTTTACTTTCCCCATTATAATTATACCTAAAAAAATGGTTTTAAATTTTTTATGTTTTTCTTTTATTTTTTGCAATCTATTTTAAATTTCTCTTTAAAAATATATAGGTTATCAATTTGGATGGCAATGATTCTCGTAGCCCCACACCCGATCGTGAACGCTATAAAAGACGTCGCAGCCGTACTCGTTCCCGTTCACGTGATCGTGGCGGTCGCAGTCGTCGGGGACGCAGCCGTTCTCGCTCTCGCACTCGTTCACCACGCTCCAATCGTCGTCGCACATCAAGGGAACGTGAGCGTAATAATCGTGACAAGGAAAGAGATCGTGAACATGAACGTGAGCGACGTAAAAAGGGTCTTCCCGAAATTAAAAAGGATCATTTAAGTGGTAAAGTTGTCTATTTTGAAATTTCAACACGCACAAAACCGAAGGATTGATTGCATGCAGGCTTATTTACTTTAAATCAATCCCTCTTTTTGTTGTAAAACTATTAATATTACATTTCAGATTTTATTTTAACTCTTTTTTTAATGTCCTTGCTTCTGCATTTCAAGCGTTAAAATCTTATAGAAAATCGCATAGAAATTTTTCTCATACGGATTTGAACATTTGGAATTCGACGATAACTAAAAATTTTCTAAGCAAAGTTTTATAAAATTGAATTGAAACTAATGGCCTGTTTCACAATAACGCAAGAAAAGTTTCGACTTAAAATTTATACTGAAAACACAAACAAATTTTCATATTCATTGTTTTTTTTTTCAATATAAATTTTCAGTCGAAAGTTTTCTTTCGTTGTTGTGAAACAGGCCATAATTTTTCTTGATTTCGAAATATTATCAATTTACTTGCATTTACACCACTCACGTTTTTATAATTCAATTTTTAACATTTTTAATATAAAAAATTTCAATGTTTCACTCCTTTTCAATGTTTTTCGAAATTTAATAACGTTTCTTCGCTCCTTTTCATGATATAAAATTTTTTAAATTTAATGTTTCTTGTTACTCTCTTTTACTTCATTTTACGTTTCACTCTTTTTCGCCATTATTCTAAATTTTCGAAATTCAATAATATTTCGCAGCTTTTTTTAATTTCTTTTTATGTATTCAAAATTGGATATTTTTTCCTCTCTTTTTATTTGCTTTCAACGACACAATTCGCGTTTTAGGTTTTCATTTAGAACGTTTTAAATTTTTGAAATTGAATACAATTTTATTTCTTTTTATTTACAACACTTTTAATTGGAAAATTTTAAATTTTTGCAATTGTTTCTAATTTTTTAAATTGAGTATTTTATTCCTCTCTTTTCTTTGCATTAAATGCTCTTTGTTTGCATTTGGCTTTTATTTAGAAAATTTTTAACTTTCGAAATTGAATATTGTTTGCTCTCTCCCTCTCCCCCTATCTTTCTCTTTCTTCGTTATTTTCAATTATTTCAATGACTTGAGTGAGTTAAATACAATTCGTTTATTTAGCTTTTATTTAGAAAATTTTAAATTTTCAAAGTGCAACGATATTTTAGTCAAAGTAGAAAATTTTTTTATGTTTAGGATATTTAAAACTGAATTCAATATTTGTCAAATTTATCAAATTTTTTTAACTTATTTTATTGATTTCGAATCTTTTCAAAATTGAATTGTGTAGTATTTCGATCTTTTACTTGCATGAAATAGTGTTATATATATTTGATTTTTTTATAATTTATGTCGAACATTTTTAAATTTTCGAAGCTGAATAATATTTAATACACATGTTTTAAATTTTCGAAATTGATTTATATTTCTTTTCTCTCTTTTAATTGAATAACACTTTCGAATTTTCGAAATTTCCATGTTATTATTTTGCCGTTCCCTATCATATTTTAAAAACTGAATAATAATTTTTTAATGTAAAATTCACTTATGGATACTTAATTATCGAAACAAAAAGAAACGAACTTGCTGTAGAAATGTTTCTCCAGAAAATATAATATTTAAAAGTTTCTAAAGCAGTTCCCATCCACTATTACTTGTTTTTTTTTAACTAATTATGCGCATCTTTGTTTCAGAAATGGACGTTCCAATAATGTACGCTTGTTTGTAAAACTGGAACGTTCTGCTTGGGTCTGCTTCATAGGTTTTTTTTAATTGTATAATTTATACGAAAAGTTTGTAAATTTTCAATGATGTCATTGACCATTATCGTTTTGCAATAAAACCGAATATGTACGAACACTTGATAACCTAGAGATTTATCTTCTGGAGGCTTCTCAATCACATCTTTCATTTTCTTTTTTCTATTTTTTAAGTAAAGTGAAACAATTTATTTTTAAATATGTATATGAAATATTTAATTTAACATTTTAATAATATTAATTTTCTCTTTTTTCTATTACAGAGAAGTGGCTCTTTGGAATGACGTTGTGTGTTGATGTGATCGTGTTTTTTTTTTGACGTGAATCTTGAAATGTCTAGAGTAGTGCTTCAAACTCGAATAATTGTTAGCCATTTTCTTTTACTAATGGCCTGTTTCCCACCTGCGAAAGAAAACGTTCGAGTTACAATTTATATTGAAAACAAAAACAAATTTTCATATTTTGTTATTGTTTTCAATATAAATTGTAAGTCGAACGTTTTCTTTCGCAGGTGGGAAACAGGACATAAATTTCTGGTCGGTACAGAGTTTCTTTATGCGTTACAGTAATGGTGAAAATAGCCACATAAAAATGAGTTCGAAATGTTATTTATATAAAGTTTTTGAGCAAATTTTCATACTTTAAAAAAGTAACAGGGAAAACGCTTCTATGAATGTTTTTCTTTAACTTCGTAACCTCAGAAGACAACGATTTTTTAATGTTGCTTGCAAGAGTTATTCTATTCCGAGCAAATAGTGTGTATAAGTTAATAATTTTTACAGGTGAACGGTAACAAATTCGATATTAAAAGCTTCTGCATGTTTTTGCAAGTCAGGGATTTATAATGTGGCAGGTTACCATGTAATTCGATTCGTACGAAGAGAATATGTTCCATTTGCAATGTGAAAACCCGTTTTATTTATGATCTTTAATAATAGATTCCAAATGTAAAAAAATAGATCTAAGAGCTTTATTGCCTTGTCTATAGAAACAGTCAGAATGTATATGTACGTCTGGCGATAATCGAAACCGCAACTGCCGGAATATATGTATCGGTTGTTTATAAAAGACTTTTTGTCACTTTTTAACCAATCGACTTTTATCGCGAACATCGATAGGTTTTATGTTAATTAATCGTGCAGAAAGCAATATTCACACTGTAGCGAAAAAAAAATAATTAACATGAGATCACGTGCCAATTAGAGATGATTTGTTTAATAATGTTGTTCCTAGTAAATGTGATTTAATTTAATTTAATTTTGTTCATAATTAATTTTATGACCATAATCTGTTTTCACTAATACTACTACAATATGTAGATATTATTGTTTTCAGACAGTAGGTAGGTTTAAAATATTTGAATATCCCTGCAGTAAAAGTATTCTGTTTGTAGCAGAGTTCTGTTATTCTAATAAGAAAAGTAACAGTGAGTTTAAACAGTGACCTTGAGCAGGGTTTAAAAGATTTGAGTATCTCTACTCTAAAAGTATTTTGTTTGTAGCAGAGTTCTGTTATTTTTAAAAATTCTAACAGGAACAGTAAAGATATTTAATGTCGTAGCTACAGACATACATATATTTTCTGTAAAGTAAACATCCCAGCAAAAAATAAAAGGAGTACTTCCTTACGAACCACTTTTAAATTACTTCGAAAGTATGTAATGCATATTTTTAGATGTTAAAGAAGTTATTTTTAACAACATATCAAATGGATTTTTAAATCACTACTTTGTTTCCAAAAAGTTCATTAATATTTTGGCTCAAGCCGAATACATTTCAATTCAAAAAATTTTTATTCTTAAAAATAATGAAATAACATAAAAAATTAAATTAATTAAACATCTTTTCTTTTCAAACTTATACAAGTTATATTACTTACTTACTTACTGAATAAATATCAATTATTATCTACTTTTGTGAAGTGAATTATTTTCACTCCCAAATTTCGTATTTTTATAGCATCAAAAACATGATTTTTATTGAGTTGCAAAATTGTCAAAAGTAAACCACTTCCTTCTAATGACACGTTAATGTAAAATTCATTGTTTTTTTTACCTAAATTTGAAGTGGTTCGATTCAGTATTAGTTGTACTTTTTCTACTTCTTTTTCGTCCCTTTTTTGCTGGGATACAATACCATTCATTGAATGAAAAAACTATATGCCAAGAAGCTGTTGCCAAGATTTTTCTGGCGATAAATAAATTTTGTTTGCGATTTTGTTTTAAATAAAATTGAACTTAAAAATTTTTTTAATTCAGAAAATAAATCCCACCAAAACTCGTAAAACAATTTGATTATGATGATTTTTCTTATATTAATTAATTAATTAATTAATGCATTTTGAGCTTGGATGAGAAAAATTTAGAAGAAATAATTGTTGACGATTTTATTTCCGCTATTAACGGGTCGGGTTTCTGCTAAATTTTTTAAAACTATTTTATAAAAATTTATATTAAAAAAAATGGTACATAAAAACAAATAATTTATATTAAAAAAAATTACATAAAATTGATTTTCGCGACTTTTGCCGATTTTTAAAACCAATTTGGCGAATTAGGTCGGAAAAAATCTGACAACCCTGGCTGTGTTACCTTATAAATTTCAGTAACAGTATCAAACACTGTGATCAAGTAACAGGTATGGGAATATAGATCTCTATCTCTAATATCAATGCTCAAAATCAAAATGAGACAAATTAGTTGAATCTTGAAATGCGTTTAAGGTTTAATTTCGTACTTGCTCTGTTATTTGCATTTTATTACAGGATGTGTTGCACATTTTCATGTAAAATCTTACAAAGAACATAGAAAGCTAAATAACTTTCTACGAAATGTAGTTAAACGGCGATTTGACTAACATGCTCTGTAAAAAAATCGCCATAAAATCCAAATATATGTACATATGTAAGTCTTTGAAGGTCGAAATTCATACTGGGACTAACTATACAAGTGACAATATTTATTGACGTTTTGATGTGACGTACGTCAACGACGTCATTCGCAATAAGAGGGAATATATTTATTTCTGTAAAAATATATAAAATATTTGCCTCAAAGTGGTCAGTCACACTGTGTTCATATTACACGCATTTTTGTTTGATGGCAGTAGCTGTGGCGAACAAAATAAATTCAGTAAAGTGCGACTTTGACCCGAGCACGAAGGGTTCCGTACGGACACGAGATATGTAATTAAATACGAACCTTAGTAGGCTATATAAAATATAGTTTTGGCATTTTTTTCGTTTATGCCGTTTTTTTAATTTTGGCGATTTTTTAATTTTTGGCGATGTTTTTTTGTTTTCGCGATTTTTTCGGTTTTTGGATTTTTTTTTCATTTTGGCCATCTTTTTAGTTTTGAAATTTTTTTTCTCGTTTCGTTTTTTTTATTTTTTTTTGTTGCGATTTTTTCGTTTTGGCGACTTTTTTTTAATTTTGGCGATTTTCGGTTTTTGGCGTTTCTTCATTTTGGCGACTTTATTAATTTAGGTGCTTTTTTAGTTTTGACACTTTTTTTTTCTTATTTTGCCGATTTTTTTCGGTTTTTGGTGATTTTTTTTTAATTTTGGCAATTTTTTCATTTTGGCCTTTTTCGCGTTTGGCGATTTTTTTCGTTTTTTGGCGCTTTTTCATTTTAGCGATTTTTTTCATTTCGACGATTTTTTCGAATTTTGCGACTTATTTTAGTGTTACAATTTTTTTTCGTTTTGGCGATTTATTTCAATTTTTGGCGATTTGTTTTTTGGTTTGGCGATTTTATAATTTTCAGATTTTTTAATTTTACCGGTTTTGAAAATTTCAAAAGTTTACGTCTTACGGTTTCCAAGATATAGCAAGTTGTCAAAATTACATAGTCAAAATTGCATTAACTGATGGACCACCCTTTAATTTAAATTTTAGTGTTAACTGTTGTAGTCTATACAAAAATACACTAATTTTACAAATTTCAAGTGTCAATGTACATATGTACATACATATGTATTTATATTACATGGGATTTTAAAATTTTTCGTCGCTCGTTTTGGAACAACCTTTAATTTTAAATTCTCATGTATTTGTTGTTGTAGCGCCAAGGTTCTACATACTCTGTACAAATTTCAGGTCCATAGCTCTTAAGGTTCCTGAGAAAATGCCGTGTGACGGACAGACGGACAGCGTAGCGAAAACAATTGGGTTCCTTTTTTCACCTTTGGTGTACGGAACCCTAAAAAAAAGGGTATCGGAAACGTGTTAACTTAAAACTAGAATGGAAAGAACCAAAAAATTCACGATAATGAGGTAAAGTTGTCGACATTAGATTAATAGGAGAAACATCTTTTAGATGGTAGTAAAAGACCTGGTTCGCGCATATCAAGTTTTCTTGATCAAGTTTCGATTTTGTATGAGAGAAGTAAAAAAAACATACATATGTACTTATGTATATAACGTTTGTATAAAATCAAAAACTTAAGGCCCGGGTTTAAATCTGAGTGACATGTGCCAAAGAAAGAGTAACCATTAATTACTAATGAAAAACTGTTTGACTGAGACATGTATTTATTGATTTAAACACGTTCGTTTTCATCAAATCGGGACTTAGGCCCAGAAATGGACTTCTGAATTATGTGCCATTTATCTTTAACTGCCACTTAATTACCGAATTAATTTTTTCAGTACAAAGTTGAGAGACCTTTAAATGTCCAACCTTGTGGACTTGAATCACACTTAAATTTTACGAGCACACCACATGTTATTGTGCTTGTGAGTGTTTATTGAAAACATGTACATACATGCACATCACGTGGTCGTATTAAAAAGAATTTCGTTTCATTTTCATAAATATATACCATATACAATACACAGTGTTATATCATGGAAAAATATATAGAAAAAAGAATTCTGATGCTCTTTTCGTTTCATAGAATGTGTTTTTATTAAATTTTAGTTTTCTTCATTTTGATAACCTAACTTTTTTATTGATAATAAGCAGCTGGGGGCAATTTACTTCACTCGTTACTGAACGAAATTACGAAATATTTCAATAGAGCTTATATGAAAATATTTTAAAATACATATTGAACACTGAAAAAATGAAACTACATTTAAGTGCCAATTAAGTTTAAGTGGCTATTAGCTAAATGGCATATAATTGGGAAGTCGATTATTGGGCCTTAATATTAAAACATTAGTTATGTATTAAATATCATGTATTCGACAATTTAGCTGCGTTTTCTAATCCATCCAGAAATGGATTTAATTCCTTTCATTTATCATATAATGTGGCTGTACGTATATTTTATAATTATTGAGCGTTTAAAGAAATTTTTGGCATTTTTTTTTTAGTAAATGAGCAAATTCACATTTTTATCTCACCGATTACATATGTACATGTTTTTAAAAGTGTGCTGTGAAATTAATCAGTATATTTTGTAATAATAACACTGCACAACAGTGTTTTGAATTTTTAAGTAAAAATGACCGATCCTTATTTATTTTTTATCTCCTGATTACGATGGTATCATTAGTTTTATCATTCCCTATCAGCTCTAGTTTTAAAGATATAGTGAGTGACATTTAGCATTTGCATAATTTACACCACCTCTTGTATTATTTCGTTATTATATTTCACGAATGGTCATCCAAACTTAAAAATACTTTCTATATTATAAATCTAAAAAAAATAGATTTTTTGTAGATACAGTCACATTAATAAATATATCAGGATATCTTACTGTTATTGTAAGGATGTTAAAAATCGCGTGTTTTTAGTTTAGTCCTTAAATTTTTTGGGTTATATATTTTTTTACCTAAAATAACTAATCCTTATGTATTTGTGTTCGCTGATTACAAAAATAGGCTTATTTATTACTTTTCTAGCCTCTCTAGCTTCACATTAAAAAAAAAATAGTAAAGGTATTCATTTCAGGGTTTTCTCGTAGTAAAAATGGAAAAATGTAATTTTTTGACAACACAGAAAAAATTTAAATTTTTTTCAAAATTTTTTTTCTGTGTTGTAAAAAAATTACATTTTTCCAACAAAAAAAAAACAAAATTAAATGAATACCTTTAACACTTTTTTCGAACGCTATCCAAAAAAAATTTTTTATATTACATTTGTCAATTTACAAGTCATTAATGCAATTTTGCAAAAAAAAAGTTGTATGCACCAGTCCAGGAAAATTTTGTGTTATTTTTAGTTAATATATCGTATATTTTTTCTTTATTTCGTAAAGTCTGCAAATTTAAATAACAGAAACATTTTTCTGGACTCGTCCACGCAACTTTTTCTTTTTTGCATAATAATTGCATTAATGGATTGTAAATTTACAAATTTAATATAAAAAACAATTTTTTTGGGTGACGTTCCAAAAGAAAAAATTATAAGTATTTTTTTATGTAAAGCACAAATATCTCTGAAGGGCTAAAAAAGTAATAAGCCTATTTTTGTAATCAGCGAACAAAAATACATAAGGATTATTTATATTAGGTAAAAAAATTATAATTCAAAAAATTTTAAGGACTAAACTAAAAACACACGATTCTTAACATCCTTACAATAACAGTAAGATATTCTGATATATTCATCAATGTGACTGTATCTAAAAAAAAGAAATTTTTGTGTAGATTAATAATCCAGAAAGTTTTTTTTTAAGTTTGGAGGACCATTCGTGAAATATTAACGGAATAATAGAAAAGTTCGTGTAAATTATGCAAATGCTAAATGCCACGATATTTTTTAAAACTAGATCTGTTAGAGAAAAACTAATGACGCCATCGTAATCAGGAGATAAAAATAGATAAGGATCGGCAATTTTTATTTAAACATCACAAAAAAAAACTCCATTTTGTTGTGCAGTGTAATAATAAATAACCCATTTCCGCGTTTTTGTAATATAAAATCGAATTGAAAATTAGGCAAAAATTTTGAGCTTATTAATATCATCAAACTTTGGATATTTTTGAAAATTCTAATTTTAATTCTTAACTTAAAAAAGTTAAAGCTTTGAATTTACACACAACTCAATTGTAAAGCAATATATCGAGCCCTTTTTTCGATTTTATCGTAAGCGACATGTTATCGAAAATATTTTTTTTTATTGAATTTCAAATTTTATGGGCTTCTTACCCATAGTTTAAAATTGTCAAAATGTCAAAATTGTTGATAACTTTTAAGATACGGGCTGTACCACAATTTTATCGTAAGCGATAATTTACGTACGAAAACTAATTTGAATATTAAAAAAAAAAAGCCTGAAAAATTTAATTTTTGTCGCTTACGATAAAATCGAAAATAAGGCTCGATATAATAATGGTGTCTACTCTGAAATACGCGTCGACTTGGTGAAAGTCACATGGAAAACAAAAACAAAACTGTGTAAATGTATAAAATTTGTTTTTGTTTCTCATACAAAATTAACAGTTTTTCAAACAGAGAGAAACACGTTGAAATTCTCGCGTTTATTTTATTTTAGAAATGAAAGGCAAACAAAAACAATTTTTGAAAATTTGTTTTTGTTTTAGTATAAAATTTCACTTCTTTGGCGCGTTTTCCAGAATAGCCACCAATATAAAGCACGATAACATGACGATTAATTCTGTAAAATTAATTTAAAACAAAAATTACGATATGACTATACTGCAGCAAAGGCTTAAAAAAAAGCTAAAAAAGCTTAAGCGACATAACTTTCTAACTTAATTTTTTTTGATGAAAATCGATTATCTGCGATTATAAATAACCGATTTTCGTCCAAAAAATGTGTCGCTTAAGCTTTTGGCGGTTAGGGCTCGATACGTACATACATATGTAATCAAATAAAACCTAAAAACTAATAGAATTTATTTTAATAGTAGTTTTTATCCCAGTAAAAAAAATGGAAGTCATTCTAGTGGAACCACATTTTCATTGCTTCCAAAAAAATCGATATTTTTAATATGCCGAGAGTGGGCAAAAAATCATGTAGAAGCTTATTTTAGTCATACAAAACCTTGTAACTCCTCCATAGTGTTAGAAAATACTCACCAGAATTAAAAAAAAAGTATTTTAAAGAAATTTATGAACTAATTTAAAAGTTATTTGCTAAAATTTACATGAAAACACTGTTTCGGGTTTAAATTCGTATAAAAAGAAACGAATTGTTAAAATAGGTAACTACATATCTACCATTTTTCCTAGATGAAAATATTACCATAGAACACAAAAACGGGAATTTTTCTTAATATCGCTTCCAATTAAAAAACGAGAACTTCTTGCAATGACACAAGCCTATGTAAAAATCATTAGAACGGATCGAAATTTTCACTACTTCTAGAGCGCAAACTCTACATTTTCATGACTTTTTTGGAGTGTCTCTTTTTTGCTGGGATGTAATGCATTATAATAATGAAGTTTAATACACTATTGGAAGCAGGGTTGCCAGATTTACTCCGACCTATTTCGTAAAATTGATTTTAAAAATCGCCAAAAGTCGCCAAAAATCAGTTTTATGTAGTTTTTCTTAAGGCTGTGATACACTATCATACACAGTCGTTTGATGTGTCCAAAAAATTGTGTGTGCTAAAAAAAGTATGATAGTGTGGGTTAAAATTTGACATGTGTGAGCGATTTTTTGACAAGTCTGTCCGATTTCCAAAAGTTTATGAACATTTTCATAAAATGATAATTTCTATTAGATCAGAGATGCATTTTGTACGGCAGTTGATAAGAAAACAGCAAATTCTGCTTCATTTATTTAAAGATAGAGAGATACATTTTGAAAATTACATTTTGCGTTATTATTTCTTTAGAAATGCAAAATAATTAAACATGAAGATTATTTTAAATGTTTTTGCATCTTTTTTGTGGAATAGTGTGGCACCTATAAGAGATTTTGTTACGATTTTTTTGGAGTGTGACAGAATTCAATCCGATTTTCCAGTGAAAGAATCGTACGACTGTGTATGATAGTGTATCACGGCCTTTAGTAAATATTTGATAATAAATTTGCTTTTATATAACACATTTTTAATATAAGTTTTTATCAGAAAAACGCCAAAACTAGAAATAAAATTGCCAAAAATTATTAGTTCTTGTAAATTTTTCTCACCCAAATTCAAAACGCATTAATTAATATAAGAAAAATCATCAAAATCAAACAAACAGTTTTAAATTCTTGCAGACGAATTTTGGTAGGATATATTTTTGAAGCTACTCCTTCAACAAACTAATTTTCCTTAATTAGAAAAATTTTTGTAGTTACATTTTGTTAAAAAAACAGATAAATTTATTTATCGCCAGAAAAATCGCCAACAAATTTATTTATCGCCGTGTCGCCACGTTTGGCGAGAAATGGCCATATCAGACATCCTTGATTGGAAGCGGCTTGAAAAAATTGTTAGATGATGTAGATTTTTAATATGTTGTTTTGGGACAAAATACGAAAATATGCAACAAAAAAAATTAAAAAATTTACCTTTTTTAGACACGCTCCAGCTCATCGCTAGACCCCTCAAATGTTTTGGGAGTCCCTATTAAAAAGACCAATCTTTGATTTAAGAGGGATAACAAAGTCGCGGTTTTCACCTCTGGGAGACTTGCAATTTTGCAGAGAAGCTGCCCTCAAATTGCATACGTCCACTAAGAGCAGTTTTTTGGAAATCCGAATGCGAAAAAGGTTGTAATAGGGTCAAATATTGAGGAGACTGCTTCCTAATCTGACTAATTTTATTAGGTTTTCATGGTTTTTATTAGGTATCTCCCCATTATTTTTTATCAAGAGCGAGCGCACAACACGCTATAAAAGTATATGTGTAATCCAAAACAGATTGGGCCCCTCTTTTCAACCAAACCTAACCTCACCACAAATATACCGAAATGAGTCGGGGGGTCTACTCTCTAATTCGAAACGAAAGAAAATGCTTTCGAATTTACATGTTATAAGAGCATACAAATTCGAAAGGATTTTCTTTCGTTTCGAATTACAGAGTAGACCTCCAGGATTGCTGTTGCACTTTCTCAATTACTTATAAATAAATCATTATTCTGCCTTAATTTTTGACGAAATAGCATTGAAATTTTCTGGATGTAACGGAGTCTATAGGGTTTATTGTGGATTTCTTTTTTTCACTTCATATTTCCTCGTCCTCGTTGCTGCAATTTCTTAAATTTCTGCTTTGAAATTGCATAAGTGTCCACATTATGAAATTCTAATTTGCAATTATGCATTAAAAAATTTCTATTACACCACAAATTTCCTTGAAAAATTAACAATTCTATTTATTGTTTGTTATATTTTTTATTTTTCTCACAACTGAATAAATAAAATAAATAAAAAACGTCAAATACAACTAAAAACTTGATATAAACAAGCACGAATTTCAAATCAAAAGAGAATAAACTCTAGAATTGCTGCAACAAAAATTGTAAGTCTGGACAGGGGACTATGCGGCAAAATTGGTTTGTTAACAAATCCATTAACCCAAAAATAAGCTTCATACAATTTTTCCATATAACATCGGTTCAGTATCCAACTGCTGTAGAACCCAACGTTCTCGTGGCCTAAATTTCCGCCTCAGTTGAATCTTAAAAATGTGTAGACAAAGCAAGATCTTTGCGCAAACGGCTAGAGAAGTGTCAGGTTTTTCGTATTGCATTGACATGACGTCGACAAATAGTTACAGAATAAGGGGGGACGGGAATATCTTAAAAATCTTAGGCCAAAGAACCGATGAAATCAAATCGCTCGTGAAAAAATTAAAATGGATAGAAATGCTAAAAACAAAGACGATCAAAGATTTTTTAAGCGTATGTTTGTTTTTTTAACCCCCGACGAAAAAAGGGGTGTTATAAGTTTGTAGTGTGTGTCTGTCTGTCCGTGTACACGTACAGGCCAAACGGCTGAACCGATTTTGATTTAGTTTGAAGAAAATCGGTCCAGCCGTTTAGAAGATATCACATCTTTTCTAGATATATTCGGGGTTTTTTAATTTTTGTTATTTTTAAATTTTATTTCATCGTTATTCATATATTTTTGGAAAGCTTTAAATTAAATTACGATGATGAATGTGCGTGTGTGAGTGTGTGTGTGTGTGCATGTGATAGAGTATGTGTGTGTATGTAAACTTTTCATAGCTTAAAATTTTCTTAAACGATCGGCAATCTAAAGACATTCACCAATTAGATTTCTTGATATTCGATTTGATAAATTTTTAGGTTGTAAAAAAATAATTACAAATAAATTGTAAACCACTAAAACCCGATCGAATCAATCAAATACAATCAGGGGTCTAATCTTCGCTTTCGACAACAAGCTGATTCGATCACGTTTTTTCAGTTTAAGATTATGGCATTAGCTATCGAATAATGTAATAATATGTAATGATATCGAATGCCATAATCTCAAACTGGAAAAACGTGATCGAATCAACACGTTATCGAAACCAACGACTAGACCCCAGCTTGAAAACAACAACATCGACTGCTGCATATTTTTATTTAAAACGATTGATTCGTTCGTTCGTTTTATTTTATAACAACTTAAAAATGGTTGTTGTGTCTAATCGATTTTCATCGCAAATTATTTAATGGCTTGAATGTGCGGGAAGTTCCAGTGATGACCTAAAAGGTCATGGTATGATTGAATTAAAATTAAAAATTATTGGAATATTCTAATACTTTTGTGATAGAACCGGCAGCTGCACGTCAATTCCAAAGAGACGATTATCTGTTTAGTAACTTTCTCTTAAAAATATGTATGTATTACTGAAAAAATAAAATACCACGTTTTTTTTCAGTTTGCAGTACCACACTGTGGGTTGGCCATTTATCAAAACTTGTATATCAGGAAGAACTATCAGATACGTTCGGTGGATATGGCGACATCGTTAGTATTGATCAAATTGTGCCACGTGGTTGCGCTTTTATAGTTATGAATCGTCGCCAAGACGCTCACAAGGCCATGCAAGGCTTAAAGAATCATAAACTACAAGGTAGAGCTATCACCATATCATGGGCGGCCGGTAAGGGTGTAAAGAGCAAGGAATGGAAAGATTTTTGGGACTTGGAGCTGGGTGTCACCTATATACCATGGAATAAACTTGATGATACTACTGATCTCGATGTGCTCGAGGAAGGAGGTATGTTCGATGAAGATTCCATGCCGGATTGGATGAAGGAAAAAATAAACAAAATTAAAAGCTTGAAAGAAAGTGCAGCGATCGAGCGCTCAGCTTTGGCTGGTGCGGCCAGCATTTCTGGACCTCCACCAATTCTGCCGCCTCCTGGAAATCCGAATATGATATTTGGGATAGATACAACGCAGCCCCCACCTGGTCCACCACCCACTGGGGCACCTCCACCAATATTACCAATGGTGCCGGGTCAGTTCTCAATGGCTCCGCCCATTGGCGCACCTCCGAGGATGATGGGGCCGCCTCACATGGGTATGCCTTTGCCCGGCATGCATATGCCGCCTAATATGGTGCCTCCTCATGCAATGATGATGATGCCTGGATTCGGGATGCCTGGTCCAAGCGGGGGCCCATCCCATATGCCTCCTATTGGCGGACCACATCCAGCTCAATTTCCGCCGCCATCTGGAGGGCATTCAACTGCGGCAATTTCTTCCAGTGTGCCCAGTGACGATCAAATGGACATTGAAATGGAGGACGAAGAGGGAGTTACATTGGCTTCAGCAAATAATCAAGTTTGTGGTGGTGTAAGCGGTCTGAATTTCTCGCATCCTCCACCATCTTTTCCAGGTGGTAGTGTTGGTAACGTCGAAAAACCTATACCTGCTTCCGTCGAACCATTTTCACGGGAACGTAATCGCAGTGGTGGTGGCCAGGGTTCTAGATGGGGAGGTCGTGATGACAGCACTGGTCCAGATGAAGACGCCAATGAAAATAGATGGCGTGAGAATGGCGGTCCCCTAATGCAAGGTGGGCCACCCAATTTTTCTGATGGTGGGCAACGCAATGCCGGAGGTCCACCTCACAGACCTGATTTTATGAATGGTAAAAATATTTGAATAATTAACAAAGTAGATCGAATTTTTTGATGCTTATTTTCATTTTTCAGATTTTGACAAAATAAGAGGAGGACCAGAACCTCGTGGTGGAAACGGTGGTCCAAATTTCAACGGGGGCGGAAATGATTTTCATCCCAACATGCAAAATCGCTTCAATCAACCTACAAACTTAATGCAGATGCGTATACCTCCACCAAACGCGTTTAATCAAAGAGGAGGTCCAGGTGGAGGTGGAGGTGGTGGTGGACCGCCAATGTTTATGCGTGGTGGTCAGGGTGGTCCTGGCGGGGGTGGCGGCCGCCAACAAGGGCCTGGTAAGTTTTAAAAGAACAAAAGATGATGTATTTGTGCTGATTTTAGATACTATTTTATACCTATTAAATAACGACAATGACTACTCCATCCTTTTTTTTTGCAGCATTTTTCAATAGAAATAATCCTTTTGATCGCGATATTAGTGAAGTATTTGGTGGTCGCGGTCGAGGACGAGGCGGTGGTCGTGGTCGAGGAGGTGGTCGTGGCGGTAGAGGAGGAGGATTTGGTGGAATTGGTCTACATGGTGGCAATTGGAGTGATGAAGAGGGAGATGAAGGAGGCTTTAAAAGACGTGGTGGCAATCGTTTTCGGGATGGAGGTGGTGATCGCTTTAATATGCGCGATAACAATAAAAGAGGCGGCCGTCGGGGACCTAATGGTCCACCTCGTGATCGCAATGACAATGATCGTGACGTGCGAGGCGGACGAGGCATATCAGCTGAAGTCGGTGGCGGTGGCGGTGGCGGTAGCGGTGGCGCCAATCGTCGCATTTCTCGAGATGACAACAATAAAAAGAAGCCAAGTATTCGCGATACGGAAGAAGATTGGGACCGTGAACTAGAGGATTATGACACCAAAAACGATAACAAAGCACAAACGCATATTAGTGGTGGCGCTAAAGATATTGCAATTGATAATACAGAAAAGCCGTTATTGCAGCTAAGCGATAAAAAACCCCAAACTGCAGGGCCTATAAAATTGGCAATACCAAACATTACAGATACAACAGCAAGAGATGAAAGTAATAAGGGTGCAAAATCTGCCACACCGCTTTATGACGAACTACCGCCGCTAAAGGCTAATGAGACGATGACACTACCCGCTGTCGTTAAAATACCGCCAACTGCAATAAGTGCGATCCCTAAACCAGCAGCAGCAGAGACTCTAACTAAAATGGCTGACCAACCGTTAGCCAATTCTAGCAACAAAACAATGGAAAATGCCGCTGAAAGTAGTAGTGGATCTGCTGGTGGAAGTGCTGCAGTTAACAGCAAACAAGAAAATGCTGATCCCGTAAATGTTGCCGCTGGTGCTGCTGCTGAGGCTTAAAAAATTGCTAAACGTCTGCCTCTTTATTGCCATGGCAACAAGTTGAAAACAACATATAGAACAATTTAGTGACATAAATTCTCCAACAAGCAGAAAAAAGAGATTTGAAATGTATATTAATTTGAACATAAAAACTGAACAAAAAAGAATACACACATACACACACACATAACATGAAAAAAGGAAATCTTATCGTTTTTATTCCCTCTACTTTAGTAATTTACTCATACAAAAAGTAAATAAATAAAAAATAATACAACAAGTAAAACAGCTAAGATGAATTTTGCAAATGTTATTTTTCTAACAAACGAAAAAGTCGGTTTTTGATCAATTTTGAAATATATTTACATTAAATGTAGTATACACATTATACATACACACATGCATAATTTCTTAGGTATTTACATATATGTATGTATGTAATTGCATTATTTAAGTGTTATGAAATAATTTAATTTTAAAGAAACCACCCGAAATATGAAATTATGTGCTACACGAGGAAAGCAAATTGTTTTTTTAAATACATAATTTGAACAATTATAAAATTAATTTATAACCATGTTTAATTAGTTTTACCATAATTTTTCTTTTTAATTTGTCGGCTTTAGTTTTTTTTCGGTTTTTGCTATCAAACTTTTTAAAAACATACATATACATGTTTGCTAAATATTTCGTTCATTTTCAAAAAAAAAAAAATTGCAATAGTAAATTTTTTTCAAACTGCTATAATAAACAAATTAAAGAGAAAAACATAATTATAAAAAATACTTAAGCATTAAATATTATTCACCTACATATATATAAAAAAAAACAACTAATAAAAAACTACTTCAAAATAAAGTGTTAAACAAAGCGAATTCATACCAGGTGACCTCGATAGCCCAGGGTGTTTACAGTGTAATTCGAAACGAAAGATAATTCTTTCGAATTTGTATGTTAATAACATCTAAATTCGGAACCATTTTCTTTCATTTCGAATTACAGAGTAGACTCCCAGATGATTGTTTTCGTCGCTTGCAATTTGAACTCTATAATATGTCTCACACATTTTTCAGTAAATTGTTTGGCATCCTAAATGCCCAGGAATATAGAATCTGTCATACGTCAAACTTCGCCTTTTTCAAACTGATATTAACGCACGGAGAAGCTGGCACAATGATTATATATTAAACTCAACTTTTTTTATTTATTTCGTTTATTAATTTTGATTTCTTTTATTTTTGCTACCACAAAAAACCCAAAAATCTAAATCAAAACAACAAAAAAAACTAACCAATATCTGTCAAACCACTCAACGTACGCAAAAAATTTAAAGTTGACCAAAATTTCAACTTGGCTGTTAGTTGAAAAAGGCTAAGTTTAACGTACAACGGATTTTATGAGCCTGGTTCTTAAAAACTAATTTTTAAAGGCGAATCGGGACGAGTATATCTGATATAAATATGCCTTGGTATTGACATTATACCAGTTTTAATTTGATAGAAATTTTAAATTGTCACTCAAGTTAGACACCTTGAAACGGATGAGGGTGAGTCTGCGTGTTCTGACTAAAAATATTTAAATTGTGCTATTTGGTGAAACCAGTTTTATAACAATTGACTATTCGCCTTTCCATCCAACTCTTAAAAATTGTGTGGAGAAAACGTATGTGAAAAATTTTAAATAGAAACCATTTTGGTTTTGTTTTTTCATGTGTTTATTCTTCAACAAAGAATATTAATATGCAACAAAGTGAAACAATTGTGGTATTCAGATGGTACTAATAAATTAACACGTTTTAAAGTAATAAAACGAAAAATATGACTGCTGTGAGAAACCCTTTATAATTTACAATTATAAATATTGTACTGATTTGTATTTTGGTTTTAGCACCTTTGTACATTGCTTACTCTCTCTCTCTCTCTCTCTCTCTGTCAATTCATTTGGTAAACTCACGAATTTCTACATGTAGTTGTGACAAATAATAAACAGCTGAGAAAGTCATTACTTTACCCTACGTCTACACCTGGTATATTTTTATCATAACAAAAGTCAAACTATATTGAAAACTAATTTTTTCACGTTATCTCGTTATGTTATATTTAATTTGACTTTTGTCAGGATAAAAATATATCAGACCTTTTTGTTTGAGCCACAACAACAATTTTTTTAAACTATGTTAAATGTTAAGATATTATGACACTTAAGACATTATGACCTTGTATTCACAGGTATTTCTTATTATGAAGCAATCATGAATAAAATTCCGCTAGATGCATTGTTTTGTAAATGCAAAGAAAGTGTCTTAAATTTTATAAATTCTTTCATAGAAAATTGCTAATTTTACTATAAAAATCAATAAAAAAAGATAGGGCGTAATTACGAGTTCGTATTTCGAATACGACTAAGACGATTCTTCGCTAGACTACATTGCAAAATTTTTTCATTAATCTAGTACAAAATCGTATTCGTAGTCGAATACGACACTCGTATTTAAGCCCATTAGGTTATTCATTTAATTAATTTATTGCGAATTTCATTCTTGAATTGTGATTGGAAAAAATAACCAAGCGATTTCAAATCACAAAAATTTAAAAAGTGTGCGAAACTCCTTTACTGTGGTTTCAAAAAGTGATTTTCAGAACATATCTGCAAATTTATAGAATGCAATCTGAAAATATCCAAATATTTTCATATTTTTGACAACTCGAATGCACACGAAATGAAATCATAAACAGGACTGCACACTGCGATCAACGAAATTTTCCTGGTTGCATTAACATGTCGCAAAGTGTGTACCGACCACTGAAAATTATACACTGCAGAATCCGTCCTCTGTAAGTGATGTCGCCGCCGAACAATATCTACTATACCGCCGGCGCCGCGTAAAACATATTGACTCTGTTCACTGCTACAATCTGTAAAAGGCATTTCAAGGATCACGACCAGAGACCTGCGCCGAGACGGCTTAGCCGGCTCAAGCCGCGCCGCCGAATGCTTTTGACCAGCCGCCGCCGCCGATTTTATTCCGGCTTATAAGCAGCTGAAAATTAGCCGCCGATTGACATCATTTTTTAATATTTTTCGGCTGAAAGTTGTTTTTTATGTATATATTCAATTTTGTAAACTTTTCGCTTAGTACGTTATATCATTGAAATATTTCCAACATTTCTTTTATTGTTAAAATACATACATACATAGGTGTAAATAGTTTTATTTTAAATCAGAGTTACCTTCAGTCGTGCTACATGCATACAGTGTTGCCATGTGTATATGAAAATGTATCATATTTTTGAAAGTAGGACAGGAAATTACGAAATATTTCAATAGAGTTTATATGGAAATATTTTGTGATTTCGTTCGATAACGAGTGCTGCGATTTCCCCCCAGCAGCGTGACCGTTTGACCGACTAAAGTGGCAAATTGCCACTTTTTCGACTGCTTCGCCATTTTTTCGACTGCCTTGCCACTATTTCTCACCATTTTTTAGTATAGTATAGTATAGTATACATTAAAAATAAAAAGTTTAGTGTAGTTTTACCGTTTTTTTTAATGTTGCCCCTTTTTTTTTGATGATTCCCCTAATTTTTGCCACTTTTTGAAAAATGTCATCGGTCACCCTGCCCCCCAGGTCATAGTCGATGGAACATTGGTAGAAACGGGCATGTTAAACTTAATGTTTCATCTTGTATAGCAAAGTTGTTGCAACTTCTGTTACTTTTTGGATTCTCAAATATCAAAATATTTTGATATTTTATGTTTCCCAACGCAGTGTTTCTACGTGTGAATTGACGTCTACTGCATTTTCTGCGATATTTCGTTGAGAACTGTGAGTGTGAGGAATGAATAAAAAAGACGAACATGGTGACAATTGTAAATCATGAAAGCTGGAGAAATTTAATGAATTTATCTAATAATTTTGAGTAACATAATATGATTTGTAATAAAAGCACACAAAACAATATTGGCATCAGAATATTGGGAAAACTGTTTTTGCCTTTACTTGCGTTGGTATTCTATATTCTATATTATATTCGTATTACATAGTGGTTGAAGTTGTCAGCCGGCTGACAGCCGATTTTCAGCCGCCGCCGATGATTTTTTATGAGCCAGCCGCCGCCGATGAAAACCCTTCGGCGCAGGTCCCTGATCACGACACATTTATATATTGATATACATTCGTACACAATTCCATATGTATATTGGAAAGGATTGTTGAACATTTCTTAAATTAAAATTGAGGTGTATTTTATACGTTTGCATCATGTCTTATAGTTTTGAGAGGACTGGTAAGAATAAATTTTAATTAAAATTCATTGCATGTACACACATACATACATTGTATGGATATGTATCATAATGTAAATAAGTATGTATACTTATGTATGTATAATGAACTTTCAGCTGTACATTTTAAAGTTGTTGATGGACTTGCCTACACCGAAGATGACATTTTGATCCAGGATTTGTGTGTCTATAATTTGCCTACATATGTACGTGTGTATGTTAATACCTGCTTCTAGATATCCTAATAATATGTATGTGTGTACATACTTTTCATTTCTTAGGTCAACAATCAGAGGATTAAGGAGTATTTTAAACAATTTGGAAAAGTGTCGAAGTGTAATTTTCACCAAAAACGAAATGAATATTATGTACATTTTCCGGATCCAAAAGAAGCTGCCATGTGAGTAGTGTTACGTTTGCATACCCATGGTATGACTACCGAAAGTGTATAAGGTACAATATGAAATGTTGGCGGGATTCGGTGTTTGATACAAATGTCCATGCGTAACTAAATGCAAAATATTGTAGCTTTTCTTAGGATTATGTGTTTAAGTCCTATTTTGTTTTAGAATTTAAATAAAAGCTACGAATTCTGCATTTACATTTACGCAAGATCATTTGCATCAAACACAGAATACCGCCATTGTGAATACACTGCAAATGTACTATGTACCTGCATACATACATACATGTAAATTTCTATGGTTAGGTTTTAGAGGCCGTCAGGTTTTCGTGCGTCCTTATTCCTTATTAGACATATTGTGCTGCCTGGGCGCGCGAAAACAGAATATTTCCCTATATCATCCCACTTGCTCGGTATTACACTAATCTCAGTTATGTACTGTTGTCTTTATTCCTCGTGCCAAAATGGGAAGAAAACGATACGCCCATGTTCTGAAAAACGTATATCTCTTAAAATTGGAGGGTTAAATGCAGTTTAGTGAAGCACATTAAAAAAAACAATAGGTTGGAAATTGATAAATAAGAAAAAGATTATTAAATAAACAAGTTGGCGCACACATATTTACATAGCTTATCTAATAGAAAATTTAAAAAATAAGAGAAAAAATTTATGGGTCTTTTAAGTTTTGACAAAAAATTGTGGTTACCCATTGCATTGCTGAACGTAACGTGTCAAGATTTGTATCAATTAAGATCTGTGCAGAGAATTGGGGTAAATAAGCCCCAATTTTTTGGTATAGTGTTAAAAGTGTCGTCGATGTCGACAAGTGGAATAAGGTTAATATTTTTATTTGGAGATGCTTCAAAACTTTCTATGAAAAGTTTAATAAAGGCCAATAACTCGGGAAATATGGGTCACAGCCAATTTCTTATTTAATTTTTTTTCTTATTCAATGTGCTATCGATGAGCTATTTAAACATACATATTTTTTTATTTTGAGATATTTCGAAGTTTCCTATGAAAATTTCAGAGCCTCATAACACGGAAAATATGAGAGGACCGCAAACTATTGGATTAAATTTTTTTCTTATACATATTTAAGTTTTCTTTTACATATTCGGGAAATATTTATGGGTTGCAACCAACTTTTTTATTTAATTTTTTTTTCTCTTATATTTCAATTTTCTATCAGATAATATTTGAAGAATTTTCTCAGTTTCCTATTAAAAGTTCATACAACATAAGTAGGAAAATATGGGTCGTCGACAATTTTTTATATAATTTGTTTCCTTATTTTTAAATTTTCTATCACATCCCAGCAAAAAAAGTGAGGAAAAAGAAGTAAAAAAAAGTACCTCATTTAATGAAACAAACCACTTCAAATTTTGATAAAAAAACCAATGAATTTTACATTGACATGTCATTGGAAGGAAGTGGTTTGCTTTTGATATACAATTTTTATCTCAATAAAAATCATGTTTCTGGTGCTATAAAAATCAGAAATTCGAGTGTAAAAATAATTCACTTCACAAAAGTAGTTAAAAAGTGATTTTTATTCAGTGATAAAAATCCCTTGTATATGGTTTGAAAATAAGAAAGATTAAATAATCTAATTTTTTGTTATTTTATTCCATTTTTATTTTTAATAATAAAAATTTTTGATATGTAATAAAAAAACACTTGTATTTGGCTTGCGCCAAACAAAAAAATAATGAATTTGTTGAAAACAAAGTAGTGATTTAAAATTCCATTTGATATGTTGTTAAAAATAACTTCTTTAACATATAAAAATATCAAAAAATATTTTTTGATGGGATACTTTAAAAGTGGTTCGTAAGGAAGTACATACATACTCCTTTTATTTTTTGCTGGGAAAGGATGATTTTTTTAAGGCTGCTTCACTAAAATGCATTTGTTTGACAAAATTACATACATAAATACATATTTTAATTTGCCAATTTTTATTTAAAAAAAAGGATCTACGTTAAATATAGTTTTTCTCGAAACTATCGGTGTATGTTCTGTAGTTCGAAACGAAAGAAAATATTTTCGATTTTGTATTTTAATAACATGTAAATTTGAAAGCCTTTTCTTTTGTTTCGAATTACAGGAGCAGACAGGGTGTATTCGACGTGGAATTAAAGCGTGCTGAATAGAATTGTTATTGGTAATATGTATTTAATATAACAACAATGCTATGGCAATTCCGAACGATTTAATTTCACGTCGAATATATAACATATTCTACGCGTATTTTATCGACTCACACTATTATCGCTTGCGACCATAGATTTGTTTATATTTTTTATAAAAAAAGTTTTATTAAAGAATATAATTTCATCTTGTAAACTTTGGAAAAGTTACATGTATCCCTCACCGTTATGTAAGTAAAATGTATATTTTGTTTGAATACATATCGCTCCTTTATTGCAATATAGACATACATATGAACCTTAAAAAATAAATTTTTGGAGTCAATAATATAAAAAAAATCGTTATACTCATATCCCAACAAACACGCAAGCTTAATTTCAAATTGAGAATGATTTGAAATCAAACCTTTTCTCAAACGACGAACGTTTGAAAATGATTTGAAAATAACTTGAAAAACATAGAATTCTCAACAAAAAGGGGAAATTATTTTCAAATTGAAAAATTCATTTATTCTCAACTTTCTAACATTATTCTCAATTATTTTTCAAATGTGGATTGTAATATAATGTGGAACATAAATGAGGGACTAATTTTGCTTTGTTAGCTCATGTTTAGTATTTATACAAGTTATTCTTTTTCTTATTCGCGTTCTTAATCATAATTAATTGCTTACTCACAAACAATAAGTATACTTTTTTCCCGAGCAAGCAGTAATGTGATTTTTCTTTACTTGTAATACACTTTGATCACCATATTTTGAAAACGTTTATTCTGCGTTTTAAATAGTGTTGCAACCAAGGCGAATTCATAAATATGCCTTGGTTGCCACGTCTATTATATAATTTGAGAAATGGACTTTCATTTCAAAGGTTTGACTTCGTGTTTGCTGGGATCATATCTAATCTTGCGTAACAATTTCATGTAAAATTGTACACGAACATCTTGAGAAAAGAAAATATTTTAATGGAAATTGAAAACTTATTAAACTCATTTTCTACAAAACTAGCATTTTTGAGTTATGTCTCTCTTGCAATAAAGGAGCGTTATGTACGTACATAAATGCAAACGGCAATCTGAAAACTAAAATTTCATTGTTGTTTATTGCAAAAGAAATTAATTTTTAAAATTTGATTTTCTCCATAGTGTCTTACAAAACAATCATCGTCATTTATTTATGGGTTGCTTCATTCGTGTAGAACCCCGTGACAGCATTTATCAAGAAGGGGGTGTAAAATTTATTAGTCAACTTGATAAAGCATTAAAAGCTATTCCAACTAACACAACTCAAGAAGCATTAATTTTGAATTTAAACGACGATTGTCTCGATCACATATGCAAGAAATTATATATTGATGATCAATTAAATTTTGCTCTTACCTGCCAACGTTTTCACAATGTTTTCGTAATGCGCTCTAAAGTTGATCATGCACATTTACATACCGACTTTTTTCGAATGTTATCACTATACAAAGCCAGAATATTCATTCAAATTTTGGGATCACACATTACGGACTTGGAAATAAATACAACATGTGGAATTGAAGTGTGTTATTTTCTAGGCAAATCTTGTGACAATATTAAAAGGCTTAAATTGAATGGATGTGTTCAAACAAATGTCTTACACGGATTATTAAAAAAAAATCATCTACTACAGGAACTAGAAATGCGGAACGTTTTGTTTAAAGATAAAGTTGTCAAGCTCTTGAAAAATTTCAAGAATTTAAAGATCTTGTATATTGAATCGAATTATTTACTAAAAGGTCAGTATAAATACATACTTACATATCGTTAGCTAAAATGCAAAAAGGCGTAACTAACCAAAAAACCGAAATCGAGTTTTTGATCGATTATTATGAATGATATTAAACTACATGTTTTGACAAAATTTTACTTTTCTGCAATAAAAAATTACGCTTTTATTAACAAACAAAAAGGGGACTTAACTAGAGGTTTGTTTATTTTTGTTTTCGTTTATTTGCTTCTGTTTAATTATAATTTCTTAGTTACGCCTTTTTACATTTTAGCTAACGATATGTACGTACGCATACACATACATACATACATGCATATGATTTGTAACGGGAAAAAAAGATCTTAAGCGATATGAGTATTGTTTTATTTCTTGAGAACCGATTATGGCACATTTCAAGTCCGAAAACATTTTGCTTAATTTTGACGAAATAGACGTAAAAGGGCATGAAGATATTTACAGCCATAAGAAGATAGAAAAAAGTTAGTGTTAGTTCAGCTCAACGCTGCATCAGTTTAGGTCTAGGGGTAGTACTGGATTTACGTATCAGAGATCTGTGTGATTACGAATCAAACGGCATAATTTTGCATTTTCTAAAATGAATATTGTGCTAGTACTTAGCATTAAAAAAATGAAATATGCATGAGTCGTATCAATGCGACTGTTGTTAATAAATGCATGCCACTGCTTGCAATTTCTATTCATTCATATGATTCACTAAAGCAATGAATCAGTATGATTGTTTTGAAAACTTCTTAAAACCCCTTCTGACAATTATACCCCGGCAGAAAAAGACAATCAGCATGACGTTGCTACGATTTTCTGCGGGTACAACTAACATCAGTACAACATTCGTTTACCACAATTTTAATATACTCATAACCAGGGAAACCACAAATATGCAATTGCATGTTTTTTCTTGTCTGGTATATCAATGCGGAATTAAGATATTTATCCATTTCAGAACTTGTTATGAATTCAGTCATCGATTTGTTAGTGCATATTTTTGCATATTTTACCCTTTAAAGCATGTGTTTGCATACTTCAGTCTAACATGCAAATTTGGACCATTTTTCGCATTTTTAGAGCATATTTGGCGTTTTGAGGGCATATTTTGATACTTTTTAAAAGTTTTTTGTGTTAATATTTAAAAAAAAAATTTGGTAAAAATTTCTACTTTTTTTCCGTCAAAATTTTATTTTGTAGTGAAAGAAGCAGTAGTATGGGGAAGCAATATTTTGCTACCATTATGAAGTTAAACTTTAATAAAAATTCAGCGATTTTGACCCGCGCACGAAGGGTTCCGTACGGACACGAGATATGTAATTCAATACGAACTTTAGCCAATATAAACTAAAGTTTTGGCATTTTTTTCGTTTTTGGGTTTTTTTTCGGTTTTAAGCGTTTTTTTCTAGTTTGGGGGTTTTTGAATTTATTGGCGCTTTCTGAGTTTTGGCACTTTTTTCACGTTTTGGCGATTTTTGTTTGTTTTTGAAGCTTTTTTTAATTTTAGCGATTTTTATTATTTTGGCTTTTTTTATTTTGGCGTTTTTTTATTTTGACGATTTGTTTAATATTTTTTTTCATATATGTAGGTGATTGTTTTTTAGTTTTGGCACTTTTTTTCTCGTTTTGAGGATTTTTTTTCGGTTTTTGGCGTTTATGTTCAGTTTTGGCGACTTATTTCGTTTTGGAGATTTTTTTTAAATCTGGCGATTTTTTTTTTAGTTTTGGCGATTTTTTTTCATTTTGGCGATTATTTTCACCTAAACAATTATTTTTGTTTTTCGCATTTTCTGCGTTTTGGCGATTTTTTCGATTTTTAGCGTTTTTTTTTTTAATTTTGGCGATTTTTTTTCATTTAGACGATTTTTTCAAATTTGGGGATTTATTTTAGTGCTAGAATTTTTTTTTAATTTTGTCGATTTTTTCGATTATGCGGCTGTTTTTTTTAATTTTTGGCGATTTTTTCAGGTTTTGGCGTTTTTTTCGGTTTGGCGATTTTATAATTTTTGGATTTTTTAGTTTTACCGTTTTTGAAAATTTCAAGAGTTTACCTCTTACGGTTTCCAAGATATAGCAAGTTGTCAAAATTACATAGTCAAAGTTGCATTAACTGATGGACCACCCTTTAATTTAAATTTTTTAATATTTTAATGTTAATTGTTGTAGTCTATATAAAAATACACTAATTTTACAAATTTCAAGTGTCAATATACATACATATGTACATACAATTGTATTTATATTACATGGGATTTTAAAATTTTTCCTTTCTCGTTTTGGAACAAGCTTTAATTTTTAATTCTCATGTGTTTGTTGATGTAGCGGCCAAGCTTCTACATACTCTGTCCCAATTTTAGGTCCGTAGCTCTTACAGTTCCTGAGAAAATAGCGTGTGACGGACAGCGTAGCGAAATCAATAGGGTTCCTTCTTTCACCTTTGGTGTACGGAACCCTAAAAAAAGGCCATTGTGTATGTTCTGGCTTCCGAATTGATTTCACACGATTTCTTGTGAGTTCTGATGTTAAAACACATGCTACACGTGTTTAAGTTGTAATTTAGACTATACTAATTATTAGTATGTGTTCTAACATCTAAATTTAGAAGAACAAAATTTAATATGAACTATTTAAAATTTTTTAATTTTCACTCATTTGTAAACCGTCTTGTGAAAGAAAAACAAAACAAGAAAATTAAAAAATTTTAAATCGTCCATATCCAATTTTTTTTCTGCTAAATTTTAATGCTGGAACAAGTACTTCTGATTTCTATATTCCAAATTTCAAATTAAACAGGTGAAAAGAAAAACAAAGCACTCAAAATTTGTTTTTGTTTTCAATATAAATAGACAGCCAAGAATTTTTATATTACATCTATGAACTGGCAGTTATTCTTTAAAATACAGTTCCAAAGTTTTAAATCTGATATAGTGATCGCTTTTGAAGTAGAAGTTAAATTTTTGTTGTTAATTAATTTTTTTATTGTTTCCTTCTTCTGTTTATTTTATTTTTGTCGTGTTATATATCCAAATTTTATTTCAAACAGAAAAAACTAAATCAAAATTTATCCAGCCGTTTAGTCTATACGTGGACACGGACAGACACACAGATGCACGGATACCCAGGCACACAGTAAAAATATCTAGGCTCATTTTATTTTATAAATTATTTTAATACGAGAAAAACTATTAATTAATAGGCAATGTTTTATTAACTTAAGACTTCATCCACAACAGGAATAATTTACGGTTTGTTACTAGTTTTCTTTCTGATCACTTTGGACTGAACTATCCTCTGTGGAAAAGTAACCAACTTCATTCACCCTTGTGTCGTTTATGCTTGGAAGATGACGAGACGCACATTCTTTGCGAGTGCATCGTCTTATGTGATAGTAGAAGGCGTGTTTTTCATTCTGAGTTTCTGTGTTCAGATGATATTAAGCGGGATTCTCCAATATCTGTACTGACTTTCATAAGGAGATTCATACAGAGATTGATTTAATTTAATTTACAGATCTATGGTACAAAATCTCTTTAGGTGTCGCAGTGCCGGTCTTTGGACCAGATCGTCCCCCTATTCTATTCTATAGAGCAAAAAGGGCGACATACATATGTATCTCACGGGGCCTAGGGCGACATCAAACATAAATCCGCCACTGTCTTGGAGATATGATTTTTCAAGTGCAAAAATGGAAATAAATGTGGAAGCTCTTGTAGACACTGGTCCTTATTATCGATTTTTTAAAAAAAATTTTACTTAAGTTGTGAAATTTCCATTGTAACGACCTTATAAATTTGTATTTAAAGTATTGTAACAACATTGAAAACATGAGTCGGATGACGGTCATTCGGGGCTATCATTTTAATGTTATCAGTACATTAAAATGTTGGTAACCGAATTTTGTACTGATGTTAGTTGTACCTGCAGACAATCGTAGTAACGTCATGCTGATTGTCTTTTTCCGTCTGGGTATGTACCTAAAATAAAATAAAAACTCCCCGACTATATCTAAGAAAGATGTGATATCCAGGGCTGTCAGATTTATTTTTACCTTTTTCGCCAAATCCAATGTCAAAAATCGCCAAAGCCTCTTTTTAGTTTTTGACAATGAAATATATATGTATTTAATAAATTATTAAAAATATATTTTATAAATTATAAAAAATTTATTTGTTCCGAATAGCTAAAATTCGCCTCAATTGGAAAAAAAATCGCCATTATATATGTATATATATATATATATATATATATATATATATATATATATATATATATATATATATATATATATATATATATATATATATGTAAATATATATATTGCTTAACTTTTATTTAGAACAATGTAAAAATTATTATGAACATAAAAAAAGTTCAATGTTTGATATAAAATAGTCTATGTAAAGAAGCTTTTGCGGTTAGTATAAATCAAATATTGGATATATGTACATATGTATGTTCGTTTGTATGTAGCTGCAGTGCTATTACATATCTAAAACACTATATACTTCATCGTCAAGACATTCCACATCGTCTTTTGAATACATCGTATGGGAATTGAACTTTTTCAACATACATATCTATTCTTGCCCTTTTCGTTGAGGATGCCGTTATAAACTATTTATAAAATGTCTTCTGTTCACCGTTAGTTTTTTTAAACGGTCAAACAATTTTGACATGTACATTGCATTTGCACTTTAATGTGATAGCAAAAAAGGCTGCCAGATTAGAATATTTATATAAGAGAAGACGCTAATTAAAATGTTCTTAGCGCACCATCTACACGAGACAAGTACCAGAATAAAAATAATATTTAACGATTTTCAAGCCAATTCATGGCTCATCAAAAATAGCCAACTTTTTTATAAACGCCATGTCGCCAAATCGAAAATTAGGACGCCAAACTAGCTTTAAAGTCGCCACGTTTGGCGAGAAATCGCCACATCTGACAGCCCTGGTGATATTTTATAAACGGCTAGAGCTATTTTTTTCAAACAAGGCTAAGAACACTATCCAACTACAAATACGCTAAAATCAAGAAATCATAATTTTAAAAATTTTAAAGAAAAAGAAGAGTTATGATCAAAGATTTTTCATCTAAAAATTTATCTAGCAATTATGTTAAAAATAATCTTAATTTGTCTCATCAGCAAGAAAGTAGATTTTTTTTTACAAAAAGTAGTGTTCAATCTTTGGCGCAGGCTACGAAGAGCAAAAGTACAAGGATCGTTCTTTGATGTACAGCACTAAAGCAATTACATAATAATGATCTAACATATACCTAACTACAAATTGCTTGAGGGTGCTGTTGCTGAAGTAGTTAGTGTGTTCACTAAAAAGAGAATGACTGTATTCGAGAGCACTAGTTCTTCTCAATCCCTAGTCAGACCCAGTCATTCCAAAATAATACATTTTTCCGATACGCATTAGTTCTATGCTATGTCGCATGTCGCGCCTTCCTCCGTAAAAATAACTAGCTTAAAAATAAAGCGCCTAGCTAACACCAGAGGCTCTGCAACGATGCTATAAAAAATTAACAAAACGCATAATAACAGACTTTTACGAGTAAACAAATAAAAAAGAAATTAAGCTCTTCTCTCTATCTCTTTGTCATTTCGCCTTTTCTGCTCTCAGTTAACACAAAGGAACTTGTTATCTGGAGTTTCTTCTCTTCTTCTCTTGTGAAACCTAACCTTGCGTTCCGCGTATATAAGAAAACTATTTTTCATGGCACTAAATCTTTTAGAATGTTCCATAAAATTGGCCGTAATAAAAACTGGCCCCACACTGAGAAAAATTAAAAATTATGCCAAAAAATTTTATTCTTGTTTTAAATATGAAATTTTGGGAATATATTTCGATTTAAAAATAAAATAAAAGTTGCCATAAAATTCGTGTTGTTATTTTCGCTTAAGCTTTTTTTTTTGTCGTAACGGGCATACTTACATGTGCAGTGAAGTTCGGTTATAACGAATTAAAGCCTATAACGGACAGTTTATTCGGTGTCAACAGTTTTGCATTAATATTATGTACATGCAAAATTTGTATGCTTACGATTTATTTTTTAAAGTTTTGTAAACAGAACTTCATGATAAAATGCATTATTCAATTTGAGTTGAAGAGTTCGTTTTAACCGAATTCCATCGCATACGTACATACATATGTGTACATACATACATAAATATGTACACATACTTTAATAATATACATAGTTGGAAGCGTATAACAATGTGTCTTCTTTATTCAGGACAAAATATCCATTTTTTGAAGGGCTTGGAAAATTTATCACTGTATGGTTCAGGCATAGAACCAAAATATTTTAAAAAAATTTGCAAAAACCTTACAAATTTACAATACCTCGATATACGAGATTGTCACTCACTGAAGAATAAAGACTACTATGATCACATAACAAAGTATTTAACACAACTAAAAACCATCAAAATAAGCCTCTTTGATGAAAACTGGAACTGGCTTCCTCAGCTGCCGCAACTGAAGAGATTGGAAATAATGTCATTTGATGGGAAAGAGCAAATTTTTATTGAAAACTTAGCAAACCTTCAAGACATCAAATTGGAAGAATTACATGTGGAATCATCTCATTTGAGTTTGGATATTGCATCAGCAGCGTCTGAATTGAGATCCTTAAAAGTTTTAGACTTTGGTAATGGTCTTGTAAATGATGAACAATTGGCCAAAATTTCGCAGTTGACTGAATTAGAAAATCTTTATTTACCAGAGAGCACCAATGTCAGCAATGATGCAATACTGGAACTTTTGAAAAATTGCTTAAAACTGAAACATCTTAGGTTGGAATCTGGAAACCTTACACCTGAATTTATACACAGTGTAGAAAATTTGTTGGAAGACCAAAGATCACGTCGGCTGCGTGCAGATATTGTGCATATAGAATGCAAATGCAAAAGGACTATACGGAATGTAAGTATATTGTAATAATATAAATATTCAAAATCAAAATATTTAATAAAAATTTTGGAGTCCTAATTGCCAAGAAAGCAAAGCTTAAGCGACATATTTTTTTGAATTTCGTTTTTTTTTTGGCGAAATTGTTTATTTATGATCAGGGAATCCAGAAATATGCTCCAAAAAAGTGTTTTATGCGCATTCAATATGCACTACAAACTTTGAAATATGCACTAAAACTAAAAAAAAAATATGCTCTTAATAATAAACATAAATTGGATTATTTGGAAATGAAAATCTAATTTTAATTCAGCAATTCAATAAAATTTGCATATAAAACACGACAAAAATAAAATAAACAGATTAAGGAAACAATAAAAAAATTAATTAAGAGCTAAACTTTTACTTCAAAAGCGATCACGATATCAGAATTAAAACTTTGGAACTTTATTATGAAGAATAAGACAAGCTTTTTATTTATAATTGTTATTGCAATAAAGAAAAACTATTCACTTAGCTTTTTAAATAAAACTTGTGAAGCCTGTCACATCTAAACAAACTTTTATACATTGAAAATGATATTTTCCAACCTCAACTGATGTAATCGGGGCAGCGTTCGTCAAAATTACCAAACCAAGCTTTTATTGATATTAACGTCCAGTGAGGATGGATGTTAAAACACATGTGATACCTGTTTAATTTGAAATTTGGAATATACAAATCAGAAGTACTTGTTCCAGCATTAAAATTTAGCAGAAAAAATATATATGGACGATTTAAAATTTTTTAATTTTCTTGTTTTGTTTTTCTTTTACAAGACGGTTTACAAATGAGTGAAAATTAAAAAATTTTAAATCGTTCATTTGAAATTTTTTTCTTCTAAATTTGGATGGACACATACTAATAATTAGTATAGTCTAAATTTCAACTTAAACACGTGTAGCATGTGTTTTAACATCAGAACTCACAAGAAAATATGTGAAATCGATTCGGAAACCAGAACATACACGATGCCCTTTTTAAAGTCTTACTTCTTAATGGTAGCAAAACATTGCTTGCCCATAGAATCTATGGCATATATACTACTGTTTCTTTCACTAAAAAATGAAATTTTCACGCAGAAAAATGGAAATTTTTTTGTTTTCTTTGCATACCTATTTATAAATTAATAATCAAGTATTATAACAGCATGTTTGTAGAACACGTCACAATCAAGACAAGCGCGAAGGCACACGCACGAATACGTAAGAATTTGCGTTTGTTGAATACGTTTTTATTTTTGTCCTTAAAAAAGATAACCCTTTTTGACGGCAAAATGGAAGTATTTATGTAAATAAACATTTTTTATTTAAAAAGAAATCTTAAGCATTAAATGAGATATTATCTTGCATGAAAAGAAAATGAATTTCCAAAAATAATAACTGCACGGCTGTTGTCAACTTTGTGCTGTAATTGCCACTTACAATAACAAACAAAAAACAAATAAAAATGTAGTTTTTGTAGCAACATTAAGTCTGTTCATTTACTTTCCCAGCAGAAAGTACCAACGAGAGAGTAAGTCAGAAATTTAAAAAATTACTCTCCAAAATATGAAAAAGTAAATGAACGCTTTAGAGCCTAAACACAATGTTTGCGGTGCGGTGCGGTGCGGTGCGATTTCTTGTTGCGGGAGAGAAAAATAAACATAATACAACGGAAGACGGCACCGGCAATACTTGTCATTGTTTGTTTAAATTTTTATTAATTTTTTTGTGCATACATTTTTATAACTAAAAACAAAAAATTATTAACATTTTATACATTCGCAGATATATTTGATATGTTTTTTAAACTTTTATAATCTATGACAAAAATGTTTGAACTTCAAAATCATGTTTTTTTTACAATAATATTGTGAACACAGCCAATTATTCAAAAACTACGGCAACGTCAGCAAGAGAAATTTGAGAGAATAAGAAAGTCCGCAATGAAAATAAAATAGATTTTAATTTTACTCCGTCCCGCACTGCGGATTTTTACTTCAAAATCGTATGGAAAACCGCACCGCAATAAATAATCGTTACATTGGGCTTAGACTCTGACTTGTAAGAACTTGCAAGAAAATTTTATTCATATCAGAACCATGGATGGAAATCATGATACAATTGTACTTGTTCTGATGTATTTTGTATGATAATATTTTAAATTGAAATTTTTTTAAGAAATTGATATTTAATATGAAGTTATTTACACAGTTTCATGTACATATATTTACCATTTTTATGAATTTTTCATGGTTTTTTAATTTTATTCCATTAACAAATACAAGAATTCGACTTTCCATCTCTGATCATATATGAGAAACACACAAAATTAGTTGCCATTAAAATTGAATTTATGTGGCTTAATGGAAGAAAAACAATAAATTAAGAAAACATGCTTTCTTTTTTCATACGTATACATGATTTTTAACAAAGAAAAGTAAATTTTTTCAGTTTTCCTTTTTAAAATATTTTTTAAATAATTTATTTGACAACATAACTCAAAACAGGTGGTTGGATAATTCTTGCAAGTAAAAATTTTACTAGTGATAATTTGTAGGAACTTGTTTGTCTCTCAATTTTTTTCTCCGTTCCGACTCTCTCTCCTTGCAAACTTTTTGAGTTAATGAGCACTTTCCAGTAACAATTGTTACAAATTCGTAATAATTTTCAGTAAATGAACAAACCCTTGATATAAATATATAAGGTACTTCCATTCTCTCTTTGTTTTTAAAAATAGGTATTTTTGAAGTTTGTTTTTTTGAGAGAAATAAAGAAAAATGTTCCCATATAGTAAAAAAATGTAATTCTTCCCCCAGAATTTTTTTTACAAAAATTTGTAATCCTCTCAACAAAAATTTGCGAGTAATTAAAGTGAAATAGATAACTACACATCTGAGAAGTTTGAAAAGTGGTTATGTAATAACTTATCTCATATTTTTATGTTTTCTGCTTTATACAAAACGATAGAATTTGGGCATTAATTGTTTAATTTAAATATTCTGTATCTTATAAAAACAATTTTGAAATAATTTTTGAATAAAATTTTCAAAGAAACAGGAAACAGAGGGAGAAATATTAAATTAATACGGTAGCACGGTTTTAACGGAAACTTCAGAATACATATAGTTGTCAGAAGGTGAATGTCAAGAAAAAATGAGAGAATGGAAGTACCTCCTATATTTATGTCATGAACAACCCTATTCACTTTTTTGCGGAAATGTCAATTTTATTTAATTTATTTTTTGTAAAATTTTTAATTTTTTCCACCGACAAATGTAATTTTGCATTCGTGCACTTATTTTTGTTTTGACAGCCGAAAACGTGTTAAACAAACCCAAAGAAAATGTCACTTATTACTTTTTTTACAAAAATTAAATGACATGGGCGTTATACAACCGCAAACTTAATAAACGTCAGGTTTTATACGCGTATGTTAGACAAATTGGGTTCTATAAACATGCTGTGTAAATATTTCATTTTTGAAATTACTAAATTTATGCCTGATTAAGAAATTTATTCCTGAATAATTAAATCCAAGGTATTACCGGTACATACCGTTACCGTGTTTATAATACCGATATACAGATATTACTGCTAAATTTTTTAGTTCAGAGAGTGAACATAGCAAAAAATCGCTTTTGTTATTAAATTACTTGGAAAAGGGAGTATTTTTACATTAATATAAAAAGAAGTTAAACTTATATGTTTTTATATAAGTTTGTATGCTTTTATTAAAAACTAAAAACTAACTAGAAAAATTGGCATAAAGTTAGCATAAGTGGTAAAATTGAACATAATCTTAAAGAGTTTTGCAATGAAAGTTCACATTAAAAATCATGCTAGGACTTAGGGAGGGTTCAAATTTGGTAATCCCACCATTTTGAATGTTAAATTGTATGAATGAACTCGTTAACACCTAATTCAATTTCGTCAGTTATGCTAAGTTCATGTTAATTTTTGCTTATACATAGAGACGTAATTTATTAAAAAAGTAAAATAAGAAAACTGCAGTTGACTCTTCACATATATGTATGTATAAAGTATACATTTTGGATAATTAAACAAAATAATAAAAATTAATACATACAGTGTAGTACATGTGGAATTGTATGCACTTATTAATGTGCGAATATTCGTATTCCTATTCCCGAATATTGTCCGATTTTACATATTTCGTACTCGCGAAATTCAGACGAAACGAATGTTTCAATATTTCAATTCAAATAATAAACAATATTCTTGTAGCCGAGTTAAAAACAAACAAAACAAGTATCTTGTACAATTAACATTAAAAAAGTTAAAGTAAGTAATTTTCTTCATCTCAAGAGAGCAATCTTTAACTTCAGATATAAAAAATTTAGAAAACTTTTCCATCATCCCATTAACCCTATATTTGAATTAGACCTATTTTTGTTATAAATATCAAATTCCAAACATGTGATCAAAACATTTATTACGCCACCTTAACACAAGATATGTTTTTAAATATTTCCAAAAATCGTATCTGCGCACTGCGAAGAATAAGAATACTGCAAAAATACTGAAAAGTCCCTTTTTAGGACTTTGTAATATTTTTTTTATTTGTTATTACTTTTTGTGTACTGATTGCATCATTTTCTACCTAAGAAAGACTTTTCAGCCGAAAATATTTATTGGCAAAATTTTTTTATAATAGCGAAATAATTAACCCACTTTTTTAATGTTACAAATTTTGTCCCTTATTTATGAGTTTCATTTTCTAAATCTAACAACATTTGTATTCTTCATTAGCAGAAAAGTGGACAAAGGTTGGTAAAAAAGCCAAAATTTTAATATTTTTTCTCGAATACTTCCTAAACTGTGAGCGACCATAAATGTAGCAGATTTTTCTTTAGCTCTTGGAAAGAAAAAAATCCACTTGCAAAAATCTTTTTTATCCCATCAAAAACATGAGCTTGGCATCAATTTTAATTTTTCACTAACCCAAGTTTGCCCATTTTGGTGCTTTATGGCTCCGCTCCCTTTACAGATATATAGTCTAAATTACAGTATTGAGCTCTGTGACACCTCTTTAAATGCTGTATAAAATTTCATAACAATCGGACAGATAGTTTAAAAACTGCAGAATTATTTCCAATTTTTTACAAATACCCCGCTGTGTATCGGGTAAAAAATTAAGATCGCTATTATGGCAGCAAACCTCATATTTTAGACAGCGCACATATGTAGTATGTACATACATATGTATATCAATTGAAGAAAAAAATCTTTACGACCAGTCTAATGTGCATACATTAAAAAAGCCCTCTTCAAAACTTTAAATCTCCGTATCACTAACTTTCGCGATTTCATAACCATAGCCATAGAACAGCCGTCGAACCAAACTAATGGGCAACACTGTATTTGATTATAGGTGACTTGCCATAACGCCATAGCTCTCACCATAGAAAACAATTGAGTTTTGGTTTGGTTTGGTTATGGCATTATTGCTATGTTACGTCTAATTTAAGCTTAACTGTGGATTACAATGGCTTTGCTCTTTTCACCAATTTAAAATAGTTTATGTCTAGAGATAGCTTTTTCGTTAGTAAAGGCATTAAGCAGCTCACGAAGTTTGTTAGTATTTCGCGCTAGTGATGGTTATGATATGATTGCACTTTTCGGTTGATTAAAAAAACAGCGCTGCATAAGAATGTGTAAAGGCGAACAAAAACGTGTTTATATAAGAAAGTTAATTGAAATATGTATGTATATTTTTGAAATTTTATTTTTGGTTGGAATCGGTATACCGATACATACCGGTATAGACGTAAACGGTATTCTGGATACCGGTATTTTCTAACCGAAATGAATTTCGGTATCGGTATCAATACCGGTATCTAATTATAGCGGTATTTGAATCGGTATCGGTATTTTTACGATACCGTTTGCCAACCTTGTTTTAAAGAATTTGTATTAAAAAAAAATTCAGTGAAGTGCGACTTTGACCCGCGCACGAAGGGTTCCGTACGGGCACGAGATATGTAATTCAATACCAACAACATAAACTATAGTTTTGGCATTTTTTCGTTTTTGAGTTTTTTCGGTTTTAAGCGTTATTTTTAGTTTGGGGGTTTTTTGAATTTTTTGACACTTTTTTTCACGTTTTGGCGATTTTTTTTTGGTTTTTGAAGTTTTTTTAATTTTGGAAAAAGTTTTTTGGCGTTTTTTTTATTTTGGCGATTTTTTTTCATTTTTGCGAATTTTTTTAGTTTTGGCACTTTTTTTTCGTTTTGAGGATTTTTTCGGTTTTTGGCGTTTATTTTAAATTTTGGCGATTTTTTTCGTTTTGGCGATTTTTTTTTAATTTTGGCGATTTTTTTTTCAATTTGACGATTTTTTTTTCACAAAAACAATTGTTTTGGTTTTGGCGCATTTTTCGCGTTTTGGCGATTTTTTTCGGTTTTTGGCGTTTATTTCATATTAGCGATTTTTTTTTCATTTAAACGATTTTTTCAAATTTGGCGATTTATTTTAGTGCTAGATTTTTTTTTTAATTTTGTCGATTTTTTTCGATTTGTCGATTTTTTTTTAATTTTTGGCGATTTTTTTCAGGTTTTGGCGATTTTTTTCGGTTTGTCGATTTTATAATTTTCAGATTTTTTAGTTTTACCGTTTTTGAAAATTTTAAGAGTTTACCTCTTACGGTTTCCAAGATATAACAAGTTGTCAAAATTACATAGTCAAAATTGCATTAACTGATGGACCACCCTTAAATTTAAATTTTTTAATATTTTAATGTTTATTGTTGTAGTCTATATAAAAATACACTAATTTTAAAAATTTCAAGTGTCAATATACATATGTATGTACATACAATTGTATGTATATTACATGAGATTTTAACATTTTTCGCCGCTCGTTTTGGAGCACCCTTTAATTTCTAATTCTCATGTATTTGTTGTTGTAGTGGCCAAGGTTCTACATACTCTGTCCAAATTTCAGGTCCGTAGCTCTTACGGTTCCTGAGAAAATACCGTGTGACGGACAGACGGACAGCGTAGCGAAAACAATGGGGTTCCTTTTTTCACCTTTGGTGTACGGAACCCTAAAAAGCACAAATAATGTCCAATACTTCATTTGTAAACTTCTTTTAAATATATGTATATTTTCAAGTTCTTGAATTTGAATAATTTTGTTTATGTTTGCACGCAAAAAAAAAATGGGGAAAACAAAATTTCAACGAGCAAAACAAATGGCTTTGAAATGCAGAGATGTCACTAACAATTTTTTTCGAGAAAATTATTATCCGTGGAAAATAAATTCTTAATCTGTATAGATCTTATTCATAAACTTATTTAAAATTATTTTAATTTTAAGAATTAAATTTTCTGTTCTTATTTTGTTAATAACAATAGACCTTATTGTATCTTCTCTTATTTTAGCTAAACTTGAAGGAAAATTTGCCGCATTTATTGAAAATTTCTATTACAGGTAAGTTAATAATCTACTAGTACTAGTATTGTACATTTCAGTCAATTATGCAGGGTTAGTTTCGAAATAGCATAGAATGATTTCATAACGGAACGCTTGGTAAATTCAAATTTTAAAACTACCCTGGCAGAAATTGTGACTTTTTGCACAAAAAATATGTATCACCACAACACTGTAAATACAAAATTACGACTCTTCCAAAAATTTTTGTACCACCACAGTACTGTAAATACAAAAATATGACTTAACGTTTACAAATACCGCGTCCTTAGTAATGATATACCACTACAACACTTCATATACAAAAATTCGACGTTAGTTTCCCTATAACCCGTTTACAATAATTCTATACCGCTACAACACCGTAAATACAAAAATTTTACTTAAGTTGGGAAATTTCCATTGTGACGACCTTATAAATTTGTATTTAGAGTATTGTGACAATATTGAAAACAAGAGTCGGAGGACGGTTATTTGGCGTTATCATTGTAATGTTGTGAGTACATTAAAATGTTGGTAAACGAATGTTGTACTGATGTTAGTTGTACCTGCAGACAATCGTAGTAACGTCGTGCTGATTGTCTTTTTCTGCCTGGGTATGTACTCTCAAGTTAAATATTTTTTTACAATATGTATATCGTCACTAAATCTCTATATATGGAACTCATACAGGCTTCTGAGTAATGCGGTCCTGTTCTGTAAATCGTACGATTTCCAAAATTAATAGTGGTGTTTTTAAATCATATACGAAAATTTTCTTTCAGATAATACCATATCTGTTGAAGTTCTATCTAATAGAAAAATTTAAAAAAGTCTGAAAAAATGCTTCTATTGCCGAAGTTAGTTTTCAAAAATCGTGCGTAGAAAATTTCATTACATTTTTAGTATATCGAGCCTTATTTTCGATTTCAGAATTCGGACTTGGTTATGAGTCGGATTCATCTTCATATGCGGACGATGTACCTTATGACGATGAAGGTAAGTTTAAAGGTGTATGTGTTCATATTGAAACTGTGGTAAAATTTATGTAGAATATGAAATTAAAAAACGATTCTCGGCTTTCAAATTAAAAAAAACGGATAAGCGGTTATTTTGATGTTACCAAAAAATGCAGCTGGTTAGTAATTTTGATAAAAAATAATTTATTAAATGCTTTATGACTATGTTATCATACTTAAAATCTTGTTTTGCCTTCGTTGAATTATCTCTATCTATCTGCCCCATAACTGTATTCCGTAGCACCATATTGGCTTCAAAAGCGACTTGTATATTAAAAGTTTACAATCTATACTAAAAAATTAAAAAATTAACATAATATTATTTATAGATTTAACTTATGATAGTTTATTATTTGTAAACAATTTGCAAAAAAAATCTTGCGCCGTATTCAAAATAAATCCTCCCATCAGAACCAATTAATCGTTCGGAGACAAGTTGTAAGCAGTAATTTTTATAACACAATCTTATACAATTAATCATTTCAGATTACGAATATGGGTATGAATCACCTTTCGACCATGAAAATTATGACTTTGAAGGTAAATTAAATTTATATTATATTATTTATTTCTAACATTTAACAAATAAATCACTAATAATCCAAAATTATTATTTTACTAGTAATTATTCAGTAGAATATTTTTTATTAAAAATACATTGAAATTGATTATTGAGGGGTTTAGCTGGATTCTATACGCAATTCACTGTTGCTCATACAGATCATCAGGGAACCTTTACTCAAAAATTTATTAGAACAGCTAGAGATGTTTACCCTATCGTGAATACCAAGTGTAATTCTTATTCACGTGAAATTTTCATTTCTTTCGAAGAGCAAAATGCTATCATGAATCTCCCGTGAAATTTTTTTTCCCGTTATCAGTACCAGTGAATGTAAAAAAGAGAAGAAGATTTATAAAGCTTACAAATTAATTGAAAATCAGACAAATTTAAGACATACACAATTTTCAGCTTCCAAATGATTTTTTTTTATTTTAAATTTGTGTTTTTAAATATTCTAGGTGCAGTGAAAAAAATTCTTTAGTATACCACCGTTGTGCACCAACATGAAATGAAACTTAACGTGTGTGAACCAAAAAGATTCATACTCTATGTTGTTGCAGGAAATTATTGTCAAGGGAAGAATTATTCACGATTGCAATTTGGTGAAAAATTGAAATATTTAGAGGGACAAAAGTGTTCACGATAGGGGTGATTATTTTAAAATTCCATTTAAACAAATGAGAAAGAAGTTCAACTAATATCAAAGTTGAAACTAGAACTGAATAATCAACATTGTTTATTTTATTTTCTTACTTTACCACTGATAGACCAACTGACTTTTTTCAGCTCGAATTGTAGTTGTAAGAAGTATCCCAGCAAAAAAAGACACTCCAAAAATTTCATGAAAATGTAGAGTTTGCGATCTGGAAGTAGTGAAAATTTCGATCCGTTGTAATGATTTTTAGATAGGGTTGTCATTGCAAGAAGTTCTCTTTTTCGATTCCTGGTCACTGAATTGGAAGCGATATTAAGAAAAATTCCCTTTTTTGTGTTCTATGATAATATTTTCATCTAGGAAAAATGAAACTTAACGTGTGTGAACCAAAAAGATTCATACTCTATGTTGTTGCAGGAAATTATTGTCAAGGGAAAAATTATTCACGATTGCAATTTGGTGAAAAATTGAAATATTTAGAGGGACAAAAGTGTTCACGATAGGGGTGATTATTTTAAAATTCCATTTAAACAAATGAGAAAGAAGTTCAACTAATATCAAAGTTGAAACTAGAACTGAATAATCAACATTGTTTATTTTATTTTCTTACTTTACCACTGATAGACCAACTGACTTTTTTCAGCTCGAATTGTAGTTGTAAGAAGTATCCCAGCAAAAAAAGACACTCCAAAAATTTCATGAAAATGTAGAGTTTGCGATCTGGAAGTAGTGAAAATTTCGATCCGTTGTAATGATTTTTAGATAGGGTTGTCATTGCAAGAAGTTCTCTTTTTCGATTCCTGGTCACTGAATTGGAAGCGATATTAAGAAAAATTCCCTTTTTTGTGTTCTATGATAATATTTTCATCTAGGAAAAATGAAACTTAACGTGTGTGAACCAAAAAGATTCATACTCTATGTTGTTGCAGGAAATTATTGTCAAGGGAAAAATTATTCACGATTGCAATTTGGTGAAAAATGGAAATATTTAGAGGGACAAAAGTGTTCACGATAGGGGTGATTATTTTAAAATTCCATTTAAACAAATGAGAAAGAAGTTCAACTAATATCAAAGTTGAAACTAGAACTGAATAATCAACATTGTTTATTTTATTTTCTTACTTTACCACTGATAGACCAACTGACTTTTTTCAGCTCGAATTGTAGTTGTAAGAAGTATCCCAGCAAAAAAAGACACTCCAAAAAATTCATGAAAATGTAGAGTTTGCGATCTGGAAGTAGTGAAAATTTCGATCCGTTGTAATGATTTTTACATAGGGTTGTCATTGCAAGAAGTTCTCTTTTTCGATTCCTGGTCACTGAATTGGAAGCGATATTAAGAAAAATTCCCTTTTTTGTGTTCTACGATAATATTTTCATCTAGGAAAAATGGTAAATAGTTACCTATTTTAACAATTCGTTTCTTTTTATACGAACTTAAGTCCGAAAGAGTGTTTTCATGTAAATTTAATCAAATAACTTTTAAATATTAGACTAAAATTAGTTGATAAATTTCTTTAAGAAAATATTTTTTTTTTAATTCTGAGGAGTATTTTCTAACGCTATGGAGGAGTTACAAGGTTTTGTATGACTAAACTAAACTTCTACATGTTTTTTGCTCACTCCCGGCAAATTAAAAATATCGATTTTTTTGAAGCAATGAAAATGTAATTCCACTAGAATGACTTCCATTTTTTTTACTGGGTATGTAATGAAAATTAATGTAAAAAACAACATTCATTGTCTTAGCAAGAATAGTGTTTCAAAAATTTCAAAAAAAAAAAAACATTCAGGGGTGTCACAGAAACCATGTCGGTTTTGCTTATTGTCATTTTTGCAAACCAATGTTGGTTTCATTTAGTGTCATGAAACCAAGTTGGTTTTGTTAATTTCGAATGTAACTAAAACCAATGATCGAATCAGCTGTTGCTCACATTTGCTTATTTGTTTACAAATTTTAATTTTAATTGTTTTCCAAAAAATAGAAAAAAAATATTGTTTTCATTAAAATATCAATAAAATTAATTATATTTCATTATATTAAGTAGTCATAAATAAATTAAAGTGACATCATCAATTGTAGCATTTTTTTGTTATTAGAATAGTGCTTAGAAAAAGTGATGAGAAAGTCTGAGGGATTGCATCACTGCTGGCCACGCAGAGAAATGTATTCACGTATGCATATTCATTTATTTATATAAGAAACCGATTGCAGTTCGGCACTCTAGTGCCACTGGCCAGCTACATATGAATTGCATCAATCCACCTGAGCTGCCCAAGAAAGTGTACGTATATTTATGTATGTTAAAAGCTGCTTTTCAGATTTGAAGCGAAGCATTTGCATTTGCTATGGTACCGATAGTCTAAAATATTCCGGTTTTGAAACAAATGGCTTCGTTGCGGCTTTTATCGGAAGGATCTTATCAAATATCAGCCGGTAACTATATAAGTCGTCTATATAGAAACATAGTGACAATTTTAGGTAATGTGCTCAACGTTATGGATCGGTTCACTTATCAACAGTGTGTCCGATCAATTATAAATGCAGTTCAGGGGACTATTTTTACAATACATAAGTACATACATACATATGTACTTATATGATTTCTTCTACAGTTAGTTGCAAGGAGTATTATAGTGTACCATAAAATATGTGAACATATTTCATTTATTAAGCAAACATTTAAAAAATAAGTAAATTTACTTAAATTTTTACAAAAAAAATAAAAATAAGCGAAAATGAAAACTGACAGCTGTTAGGTGCTTAGTTTATTTCCAATAACAAAACCGATAACATTGGTTTCTATGACACCTAAAACCAACATCAATTCCATTCGAACATAAAAACGACAACATTGGTTTTCATGACACCAAAGCATTTTTTCGTATCGTTTTCAAAACCAATTCTGATAAGATTGGTTTCTGTGACACCCCTGATTAACTTGACTATACCCGGGTCAAAAATAATTGTGTGGCAACACTCTATTCTTGCTAAAGCAATGAATAGCTGTTGTTTTTTTTATACTTATTTTCTTTATACAAGTATTACAACTACGATTCGAGCTGAAAAAATTCAGTCAATGTAGCAAACGTAAAGTAAGAAAATAAAAGAACATGTTGATTATTGAGTTCTTGTTTCAACTTTGATATTAGTTGAACTTCTCATTTGTTTAAATGAAAGTTTATAACATAATAACTCTAGTTGTTCTAAGAAATTTTTGGATAAAAGTTCCCTGATGATCTGCATTCGCAACAGTGAAATGCGCATAATATGCAGCTAACCCCTCAATAATCAATTAGAACAAATAAAATAATTTGGGTGTATTTTAAATATAAAGACATAAATCAGTACATCGAACGAAATTAATCGTTCGGACACAAGTTGTAAGCAGTAATTTTTATTATTTTATAAGGTTATATAAAATTAATCATTTCAGATCATGAACTTGGATTTGATTGGGCTTTTGCAGATCTTTATGGCTTTTAAGGTAAATTTAAATACGCACGTATTCATGTCGAGGTCTTAGCGATAAATTATCGTAAGCATTTGATTATTCGACATTTTAAAAAAGCCGGGTTTAAAAAGTTACAGTTAGGGTTAAATTTTTTTATAAAAAATATTTTACTATAAAAAAAAATACTAACTAATGAAGTTCTTATTCGATTCTTACGAAATTTGTAGAGAGGCACTTGGGGGTTCTCAAAATGGCATGATCTTCCATTTAGAAAATTAGTCGTGGATTCATATCTAAGGAGGCTTATTCTGAAATGCGATGCGAAAATACATAAATGCGAAGAATTGCTATTCTGCATTGCGATATTTGCAAAGTTTGTTTTTTAATCGCATTTCAAATGCGAAAAGGTTGCAGGTCGGTATTCTACATTGCGAAAACAAATGTCAAATTCGCAAAATTTATTCGACAACAAAATAGCATTCGCAAAGTAGAAAAATGTAAGTGAAAGATAATATTTTATATATTTATTTATCATATATTTATTATTTAATTCAGAGAATAATGATAGAATTTATGAATAAGCACAGTAAATTGGGAAGAGGCCATTTTAAAACACAAAATGCCCGTCAGTCGGCAAATATTTTGTGGCAAACGTTAACTGAAGAACTAAATATCAATGAACCAGGTATTAGAGAAGCTGCAGGATGGAAAAAAGTATGAAATATATAAACCAAATAAAATATTTGACTTCAACTTTAATAGGTTTGGGCTGATTTTAATGTACACACCAAACAGAAGCTTAAACGAAATAAAACCGACATTGGCGGCAATGGCGGTACACCTTAAAATATAATCCACTGTCTCCCTTAGAGGAACAAGTGGTGAGATTGTTAAACATGACGGATTCCTTAAATGGATTACCAGGCGCACTTTCCTTCGGGGCAACAACTGCTTTTTCATACAAGCTTAGAATATCGGATTTGCTTCTAAGCAATCTTCTCTGTGTCCTTTAATTTTGCTCATGCCCTTCTTCGTCGTCGAACTACAGTGCCACATAATCCATTTTTATTATTTTCTTTTCTAACAGAGTTTCCTAAATAAATTTTATAAACATTTTTCACAGGCAAGCACAATTTATTTATTTTTAATTTGACGTTTCTTGACACTGACGTTTATTTGAGCAGCGTTGCAACGGTTTGAAATAAATTGCGAATGCGATTGCGAAAGTCTAACAGAATTCCAATTTTCTTTCGCATCGCATTTCATTTGCGCATCGCATTGATTTTCGCATCGTAATTCAGAATAAGCCCCCAGGCTTTTTTATTTCAATGTATTTTTAACCGAAATGGAGGAAGTTATTCGTCTGTATTTTTTTTATGTGTGTCATTTAATAACTCGGCAATTTTTAGATCGATTTCATAAATTATTTTTTATTTAAATTTTATATAGTTTTACTTATCGCGCTGTTACAGACACCTTGGGCTCTTGCAATGACATAATCTTACACTTAAAAAAACTTAATATTATATTTTAATACTTCTATTTAACCAATTCTTACGCTCATTAAATTTTAGTCTTAAATTATATTATATATTTCTACTTATCTGATCCCCATGGAACTTGGCAAACAGTTTGAGCTCTTGAAATGGCATAATATTATACTTAAAAAATTTGGCGGGACCATGCCCATTAAATCTTTTACTTTAAAGATTCTTACGAAACTTGATACACACCTTGAATATTGCATTTAGGGCGACTTTTTGGGTTCCAGATTAAGATTAGTTAATATGTATCTCTAAGGCGACTTTTTGGGTTCGAGATTAAAGCGGCCCATACACTACAACAGCATGCACGCACAATCAAGCGATTGAGCATTCATGCTCGAAGCACACATTATACCAACAAGCTGGTACAATATTCATTTTTTACAAAATTGCGGTAAGGGTGGTTATGAATAGTGACACAGTTTTTGCTACAATTTATTTATTTTTTTCAGTCTATGGACAAAAAATTCTTACAATTACTATTGGTATGTTGTTAAAATTAGCAGCTATGTATAACTAAGGAGCTAAAATTCTCTTTTCCATTGAAAAAAATTATATTTCAATAAATTATATTTTTTAAATGCATGTTTACTCCATGAAAACTTTGCTCAACTGAGCTAATTTCACTATATACTACACCAGCAAGCTTGTACCATCAGCAAAATATCAAACTCTATTTGACATCACTACAGCAACACGTACAATCACACAAAATGCCCATACACGACCCAACCGCTGGCACAAACACTTGATTGCGCATGCATGCTGTTGTAGTGTATGGGCCGCTTAAGATAAGTTTATTTCTCTAATTAGCTAATCCGAAAATTAAATTAATCTCACGTTAATTGATTTTGATGTTTTTGAGTGGTAGTTTAAACTTGTGAAAAGAAAACAACTTACTATAATTTAGAGCTACGACAATCGACCATTTAAAGGAATACACATGCATAACTATATATTAGAAGAAAAATAAAAAAATTGTATCTCTTTTTGTCACAGGTCTCAAACTAATTAGTCGTTTAGTAAAACAATAACTGAAAGTGTTCTACTCCGATTTTAAACTTGAAACACCGATTAAAAGTTCACTAGGTAAAAGAAAATATATACTTAAATAAGTAACAATAAAAAAAATAAAGCATGCTTAAATCAGTTAAAGAAATAAATATAATTTTTTTACATAATATAAAACTTGAATTTTTTAATTATATGTGTGTATATGTAAATATATTTTATTATTTAATTAGATTTTAGGTCATAATTGCATAAATCACGTCAGCAAAGTGATATTTATGTGTTCACCCTTATTCCATTTGTCAACATCGGTGTCGTGTCAATGCAATACCAAAACTTTGGGGCTTGTCTACTCGCTGTCGAGAACAATTTTTTTCTATTGACAGTTTATGTCTGTTGTCTAAGGTCTACAAAATAGCATAAGCCTGTCAACAGCAGTCAGTTTTTTCGAAAACGGGTAGACAAGCCCCAATTCTTTGGTATTGTATTTGACGTCACAACGATGTTGACAACTGGAATGAGGGATTTTTTTTTTAATTACATACCGAATGAAAGGAAACAAATCCATGTTTGTTGTTGTTTGTTCATAATTTTGAGAATTTGTACGAACAACTGACCTGCTTTACTGCGGTAGCTTTTTAATATCTAAAAGAGTTCTGGGGAGCAACGTTGCCAAGTAAGCAGGTTATGCACAGAACAGATAACACTCTGATAATAATAACTAGGATCGCCCTGTGGTCTAAATTAGACAATTTGACATGTATGTATGTATGTGTTTATTTATTATAAACATCTGTGTACTAAGTCCTGCACAAGACCATTTATAACACCTTTCAAGATATGAGAGAATTTTCAAATGCTTTACTACAGCGAAATATTTTAAAACAAACGCTAAACAACACTGTTGGCAAGACAAAAAACTGGAACAAATGTCTTATAAATGTGGTCTTGTGCAGGACTTTAATATATATGTACATTGAGCCATAACCACTAAAAACGCTTTAGCGACACATTTTTTCGACTACGTTTTTCTTTTTGGTCAAATAATTAAGTTTGAAAATTGGGTCGCTTAAAATATTTTGGCGGTAAAATATAATAATTTCGATCTCAGTCAGTACTTTTGTGAGGCGAAGTTACTGTACGTTATTTTGCCTTATTTTGACATTTATATTTTTATACAGATATTTTTTTGTGGGCCGAAGTTATTGTAAGTTATTTTGACATTTATATTTTTATACTGATATTACTTAATTTGAGTCTTACCTGTTGAGTCAATTTGCATTAGAATAAAACATTAGAGATTTTAGTATTTTCAACAATACTTATATTTTGTATACATATAATTCAAATTAACACAGAATAAAAATTAACAAATAAAGTAATATAGAATAGAATATATGTATATTTCAAAACCTAATTCGTTGTGTTTGTTTTTTTTTTTGTATTTCTTGTAATTATGAAGGTTATATTTTGTAAGGATTATATAAATAGGAATTTGGAATTGAAATAATTTTTTTTTAAGTTTTTAATTATAGCTGAATGCAATCATTTCTTTCAGGCAAAATGTTTGTCCCTACAATCTAAAAATCGATCGATTTCAAATCGCATGATGCAGCAAAATCTAATTTTAAATTTGAGTACAATAAAAAAGCATCAATAAATAAATCATAGTTGAGTGGAATTTGTTTTTTGAAATCGATCGATTTCCATCACATACCAGAATATATAGATAGAAAAAGTACGTACGAGTTAGGACCTTTCTATATTAAGGTAACGATATATACATTAGGGTGGCCGTTATTTTATTTTTTTTTTGAGTTCTACTATCACCCCCAAAATTGGTTCAGTTTTGTGTAAAAAAAAAATCCAAAAAAATTTCATACCGATAAGTTGCGTTTTGGGGGGTCAGTCCGGTCCTCAAAGTTGGCCCTCAAGCCCATATATATACTCAATATAATTTTTTTATGTTTTTTTTGTTTAGTTTTATTTTGACTATATGTAGATGCTTAAAATAAAAAAATTCCATATAAATATAATTTCGTTACAAAACATTTTTGGTATTTTGGTGGTTAGTTTCCTCATTATTTTGTAAAATATTAATTTTAGCAAAAAACTTTCTTTGAGACTTATGTTGTTGACTTGAAGAGCTAAAATATTGCCACATTTCATATTATTGTAAAATGATTTTTAAAGAAGGTAGTCATATGCAAAAAATTAAATTGAAAAATTGGCTTGAAAGCCAACTTTGAGGGCCGGACGCACCCCCTAAAACGCAACTTATCGGTATAAAATTGTTTTATATTAAACAACCGATTTGGGTGGTGAGAGTAGAAGAAATCAAACAAAATAAAGTCTCCATACAATTAACGGCCACTCTACTGTACATACATATTTATAGACATTTTTGTACATACAAAACTTTTGCCTAAAACAAATGGTTCAGTGAATTCCGCTCAAAAGTTTAAATCTTAATAAATTTAGTTTTGCATAAGCGAGTAATTTTATAATATATTTTATCGAAATTTAAAATTAAATTGACTGTTTTAATTGCACTAGAAAAAAGCTTAAACATTTTATGATTCATAAAAACTGCATTAATCGTGATTGGCATTTTTCGACGTCGGCTACGAAAATTTTTTGTAATAGATTAAAGAACATGACAAATTATTTTTCTTCAATCTAGCACCAAAATATATTCCAAGTCGAAACAGTCGTTAAGCAGCTCTGGGTCGGGGAACATCTCTCGCGTCATCGTAATTATTTCTTAAGTGCGGTCAGGCTTGTGTGTGTTGTTTGGCCTTCGAGAGTTTTTCGTCTCGCTCGCACTGGTTGACTGATCTGCCACGGATAACCGTATAATCTTGCGGTTTTTGTGGAATTTCTTTAACAACCACGTTGCCTACTTCCTATGTGAAGGCATAGGTCGTGTACAGTCAGTCACAAAACCTTATAGAATACTGTTAATACCATCTTGGGCATATGGTCTACGTTACTCCGCCCATATTTGTGCAACACCATATTATGCAAATTTACTTTGCATTAATATGTTCAATAAATAAATAAAATAATAAAATATTCCAAGTCGAAATACGCCAATTACGATTAGGCCCAATATATTTCATTACATATTTATTTTAAAGTAAGTTTTTTTTAAATACATACATATTAATATTTTGAGTTTGCTTTAATTTAATATTTGCACTAAACTAAATTTTTATTTTGTGTTTTTTATATATGTACATATATTTGGGTTTTTTTTGACTACATGATAAATTATTGTACTCGTAATAAGGGTATATAAACCTTATTACCTTATTATTAGTATATTATTTTGTGATTCATTATTAACTAACGGCCTTATTTATAAAAATTATTAAGACTATAAAGACATTTTAATACAAATTTGTATGGAAATTTGTTCTAAAAAACCTTTTTAAAGCCTTAATAAGTTTTATAAATAAGGCTGTAAATGTTAGGCTCTTTTTCTCTTAAGTAATGTTATGCCAAAATACATACCATACATAATTTTTTATCATAACATCTTAAACAGATTAAGTAATAATGAGACATTTAACCTGATGACGGTAGCGTATTTCGACTAGGCGTAGTACTAACTATTAAAGAACACAACAACGTTCTTCTTTAATATAGTACTAGGTGTAAGCGAAATACGCTAAACGCGATGAGTTTGATTAATCTTCCGGAAATTTGCCAATCAAAGAATATTTCTATAGAAGTAATTGTACTGTAAAAAAATGTTTGTATGTATATGACCAGTTTTGAGTTATAGATTACAATTACATATGTAGTTTCATTCTTTAATTCGTTAATCTGAAAATTAATTCATGTCAGGATAAGTGGAGTTAGGCGATTTTATCGGTAGCTTATACTTGTTAGCATTGCCCCACTGAACGCGCGAATATGGCAACATTTCTTTTGTTTAATGCTATCAATCAAAACAGCATTATTTTCTTCAAAGAAGATGAAGAAGAAGTTTAATGTTTATAATTAATTTTGAGGTTGTTGGATAAAAAAGTATATTTTGTGAAGAAAGTGCGCGTAATTTGTTTCAGTTTGGTTTTTCTAAAAATTTTTATTTATATTTTCAACACCTGTGAATGTTATATGTGTATATGTGTTTGTTAAATACAATAAAAAGTGATATCAAAAGATGGTCAGTACCTAGTCAAGCTCACCAGAAGTCTGTCGGATTGGAACTCGCAACAAACCAGTTTAATGAACGAGTTCTACAATTACCACTCGCTGTAAGTGAATGCAATTTTTATCTTGTTGTAAAATGAACTAAACTACTGTGCTAGGCTTTCTAAAAGTGCCTTTAAGAAGCGTTCATTATTTGTTGAGCACGTGGGTGTGCAGTGAGCTTAAAAAATGTCGAACTCGGCGAAATATCCTTTAATGTCACTTTAACTAAGGTTCTTGTATAGTTTTTTTTTTGTTATCGGAAATGCTAAAACGAAATTTTTAGTAATGGTATTGTGTTAAACAAACCAATAACTAATTGGAAGTTTTCAAAGTTTTAAGAACTAAGAACTAAATTTAAAGTACAAGTAATGCAAGTAAAATATGAGCTGAAAATCACGGCAATTTAAAAAAGTTAATAAAATCGTAATCATTGCTTTTGTAAATTGCACGACTTATAACGTTAAAAGTGGAATAAAATATTCTATTATAAATGACAAAAATTTTATTAAATCCAACATTAATTTAGTTTTAATAAATATGAAATTTTAACAAAGCTGTTAACAAGAAGTTAATGAATAACACAATTGTTAATACAAATAATAAGCACCCTTATCAGGAAAGCACCCTTCACGTGAAATATTTCCCTTGAACAAACTTTTCGCCTCTTATTCCCGAAAAGTCGCAATTTACACTGCAAGTCTTATTGGTAAGCTGATAAGTTTGTTGATGAGAGAGAGAGAGAGAGACGAGGGGAACATAAACGTTTCTTTTCCCCTCGTCTCTCTCCCACCTAACAAACTCATCAGATTAAAAATAAGCATCATGATACAATTACACTAGGTACATGCAGAACTACAACAAAATTACAACACCAAAAAACACATGTATTTTGTTGGTATAAACAAACCCCAAATTGTCGGAAACAACTGTCTTTTGTTTATAAAAATAACAATTACAGGGTAACTAAAGTACAATTGCAGACGCGGCATTCCTGCATGATTATAGTTATTCAGTGTTGCCAATATGGGTGTAGTTAGACAGTGTGTACTTTCTACTCACATGTGTAGGCGATGTAATTGAATTCTTGTATAATATGTGTGTAATTCTACTTTGGGTTCTATTTTTATTAATTATTGTTTTAATTTTAATCTACACAAAAGATGTGTAGTGTAATTTTCTTCAATGTGTAATTGGAGACACAGCCATGTGTAAATTCATTGGCAACACTGTAATCATTTTATTTACACACATACATTAACATTTTTGCAGCTTGTAAACAAAGTTTGACAATTAGGGGCAATGTTTACAGTGACAGGCTGGGCTTGTGCAAGGCCTATTTATCAGGTCAACGCAATCGTCCTGATGATATTCTATGTTTTCGTGTTTAAATTGTCAAAAGCTGTTTGCAACACACACTTTAGTTCATGTTTGTGTGTGTTTCTGACAACTTAAACATAAAGTTGTTTTTTGTGTTGCTGTGTTTTTGTCGAGTTGCATAGACCTAATAAATAGGCCTTGGGCTTGTGCATGTACCTAGTGTAATTGTATCATGATAAGCATGATACAATAATATAAAGGTAAAACCATTCTCTCTTTTCGTCGCCATATTGACCTTCTGACGTTTATCCTGATCATGATACAATTACACTAGGTACATGCCAGAGTAGCAAGCCGAGCATAAAATTTCGGCGGCGGCTGAACGGCTTAACGCCGATTTGTTTGTTGCATTTGAAAAAAATTTTTAACCCAGTCTGTTTTTAGAAAAATACGTGAATTATTGAATCACCACATTGTAACATTATTTATTTTGCAATAGTTTGAATATTGCAGTAATTGATATCCTAAAAAATAGCTTCGTAAATTATTTGTTAAATCATAGAAACATATTCTAGATTATCAGGGCAATTATGAATAAAATTTCGCGAAAATTTCTCATTTTTTATATTAAAATTTTTTTTCCTATTACTTGGAATTTTTCCCAGGGAAAAATTTCTCGAGAAATTTTATTCTTGATTGCCTTCTACATAAATTTGATTTAAGCTTTCCGATTGAATTAAAAATTAATTACTTTATTAGAACACTGCTACGGATCAACAAACAAAAAGCTTTGAACAATTAATTATCAAAAAGTCGCCTGAATGCTTAAACAAAGAAGTCTATGTAAACGTGCATGTATTAAGGAAGGGACTCCAAAAGAGAACGTATGTACATATATAAGTGTTTTCGCAGCTACGTTACCGTTCACATAAACATTTTCTTTTTATGTGGAAGCAAAAACAACTATCTTTCCGGGACGCTCGCTATCATATTAAATACGAAATTTGAAAAAATGTAAAAAATAAAAGACAAAATATCGGCTGAGTACAAGCCGCCGATAAGCCGTGTGGTTCGGCGGCGGCTCGGCTTGTTGAAAAAAATCGGCTGACTGGCTAGCCGGCAGCCGCGCCTTTACGGCTTGCTACTCTGGTACATGCACAAGCCCAGCCTGACACTGTATACATTGCACCTAGTTGTCAAACTTTGTTTACAAGCTGCAAAAATGTTAATGTATGTGTGTAAACAAAATGATTACAGTGTTGCCAATGAATTTACACATGGCTGTGTCTCCAATTACACATTGAAGAAAATTACACTACACATCTTTTGTGTAGGTTAAAATTAAAACAATAATAAATAAAAATAGAACCCAAAGTAGAATTACACACAGATTATACAAGAATTCAATTACATCGCCTATACATGTGAGTAGAAATTACACACTGTCTAACTACACCCATACTGGCAACACTGAATAACAATAATCATGCAGGAATGCCGCGTCTGCAATTGTACTTTAGTTACCCTGTAATTGTAATTTTTATAAACAAAAGACAGTTGTTTCCGACAATTTGGGGTTTGTTTATACCAACAAAATACATGTGTTTTTTGGTGTTGTAATTTTGTTGTAGTTCTGCATGTACCTAGTATAATTGTATCATGATCCTGATTATTTTTTACTCTCAAAAATAATGCTACCATATTCATTTGTAAAATCCGAGTTTTTTGATTACTTTTTGACTTGAAAAAGCATAATTTAATTAAAAAAATGTTTTATAATAAAAACATTGAACAATTCATCACTTTTGCATTAAAAGTTATTAAATAGATATTAATATAAATATATAATAAATAATTGTAATTTGTGTAAAAAAATAAATGTTGAGCAATGAGCAGCATATACCACAACTGCAGTAATACCAAGCATTGCAGCAAAGGCAGGAATGTCAAGTTTTTCCAATATCCTTCAATTCCATACATGATGCAGAAATGGATAGAAGCATGAAATATAGATGATGGTTTGCTACCAAAAAATCCTTTGGTTTGTTCTGTTCACTTCCGTGAAGAGCATATGAATGTAAAAAATAATTGCATCCGTTTGAGCCTAAGTGCAATTCCTCTTTAAAGGTAACTGCCATATTAAATACATGCATTACATTATTGCTTTAAAGCAGTCTTGTCTACACGTACACTTAAACATTCTGGGAGTCTACCCCGTATTTCGAAACGAAAGAAAATGCTTTCGAATTTGAGTGTTGTTAACATTATTCTACTAAACTAGCTATCATTTAAGAAGTACTTTTCCACGTGGTCTACTCTGTAACTAAAAATAAAAGAAAATGCAATTGCTTTGGAATGTGTATGTATGTTAATATTATGCAAGGTTAGGAAGGGTGGTGCTAAAAGACACCTCCAATCGTATACCAATTTGATTCGATTCTGAACCAATAGTATGCAAACTCGAAGGTACGTTCGTTCCCTTTGAATTACAGAATAGAACCCCTGGTATTTACATTCGGTGTAAGTTCCTGTAATGTAAAGAACAATTTGTATGCATGTATTCTTTTTGCATTATTTTTATATAAAGACATGATAATAAATCATGTTTTCAAACATCGATGTTTTTAAGAATGATGTTGCTTCCCTAGCCGTGAGCCATTTTTATTATCAGGTGGATTAAATAAAAATCAAACATTTGCTTACTTTTGTAGGTCATATTACACGCAAATTTCGTTATCCTGATGTCCAATTGATACAACGTTTAAAAAAATATGTATTAAATTACAATTTTTAAAATCAAATTACACATTTCAAAAAGCATTCCTAAATAAAAGTTGTCATTATATGTGTGTGGCAACGTTTTACTCTCTGTTTACAAAAAAACAATATTCAAATAATTTGGGTAAAAGTCATAATTAATTTTAAACGTCACATGTGGTTTTACCTTTATGTTATTGTATCATGAGAATAAGACTTGCATAGTGTAAATTAGGACTAAGGGTGAATATTTATATACAAAATTAACTTTTATCTATTCGTTAAAATATAGTGAATTGCATTACAGATTCGGATAGACCATTTTGTCTTAGATTGAAAAAAAATGTTGCCGTTTTATTTACTCTAGTACGGAAACGTAGTAGTGTAACTCGAAATAAGTTGTAGTTGTAATCTGGCTCAATATTTATATGTGAAAATATTTTGTGGTCTCTGATAGAAAAGTATCTTTTATTTGGTCTTCCTGAAACATCTTTTTGTTGCACATTTCAGTTTTAATATAAAATTATACTATCATCCTCAAAGGCCGCTTAAAATAGCAAATAAAGTCAAGCAGTCGATAAGTCAAAAAATGCAAACAAATATTAGAGTTAATTTCATTACTGGAGTTGCTCTGTAAGAGCAAGAGTAAGAGTAATTCCCCTGAACTTAAACTCGAAAACTGGCCTAACATATTTTGCTGAAATGGAAAGTGAAAAACTGAAACTGAATAATACCAAAGTATGTATTTATTTAACACATTTAATCATACGTAGTACAGTGTAATATTTCGATAATTTAGGTGGGAAAAACAATTTGTTATGTTTTTGGTCATTCAATAGATTCCTTGAATACAATTCCCATTATTAAACTCACAGCACCCAAAGTCTGCCTTGACGACTATTTGTTGCGTTTATATTGATATCTGAAGCAAAAATAGACATTTTTGGATTGATTTAAGGTTGGACTAGGGGTTTCATAATGTAGAATCGTTTACTTCTAAAAACAAGCGCAAGATTTTTTTCGATTGAAAGTTATGAACTTATTTGTCTCAATATCTTGTCACTAATCACATGGTTGCCTCAAAGAGTCGCGTGCCAAATTAAATTGAACTAACAACGTCCCTTATTGTGGTCGTCGTATTTCGACTTTGAGTGGGAGGTTTTTGTATTAAAAAATTTCTTTTATTTATTTAGTAATATGATTACCGTCTTTTATAAAAATGGTAGGTTTTGGGATTTTTCTTGTTAGGAATTTTGTTCACCTAGACTATTGAAATATTGTACTGTGCGTCACCTATTGAAGTCTTAAGACGTTTATTTAACTAAACCTATAGACTTACTGCCGTATTAAGAAAAAATTATTTTGGTATACAAAAGGTTTACAGAACAAATTTTGTGTGGAAATTTGTGTATTAAACCTTTCGTAAACCTAAACTATTTTTTTCTGAATAAGGCTTTTATACTTTAGTTGCTGAAATTTCCAAACTCTGTTAAAAAATTATTCTGAATTCGAATAACTTTTTATTCTGAATTGAAAAATTTGCTTGAATTACGGTCCTAATACCTATGTACATATGTACATATGTAAATAATGTTTTGAAAGTTTCTTCATAACCAATTGACTGCTTAGGTAATTTTCTATAATATACTTACATACATATCTACTTTGTTAAAATACTGTCGTAATACTTTAGTTTAAAAAATTTAGTAATCGCTATCACCGCTTATAGCTTGATCATCATCATCGCCACCACCACCAGCTCTCTGCTCAGCATCATCATCATCATCATCAAGTATTTCGAGGAATGCTCGTGGTACCAAACCCTTTAATAAACCCTGTTTGCCATACATGTAATCGGTATTTATAGGAGAACATTCAGCCACCAAAATAACCTTTGAACAAATAAATAGATACAGGTTTAGTAAATAAATGGTAAGGCCCACTGTACTATATTTTAATAAGCTTAATTAACGTCGTACTGTTGGCAAAAATAAACTCGCACAATTTGCACGCAATTTCAAAAATAACTGCCTTATGTATAACGAAAATAAATCTGCCAAGAATTTAGTATAAATAAAGAAATTGAACTAGATGTCAACGAGTTTCTCCACACTATGTGACTTTAAAAATCAACGGATAATGGGACTATTAAGTTCCAGCATGATTTTTATTATATAATTGTGTGGCAAACCTTGTTAAGACCAAGTTAAATTTTGCTTCTTATGTTAACTTCAAGCCAGGTTTTTGTTATATTTATTACATTAAAGTTTTGAACACTATTGCTTAATTGACAACAATTTGAATCGTTTATTTGTGTATCAAATACACTTTGTTTTTTAATTGTGAACACCCTATGTGCAGTGTACAGCGATGCCAATTTAGCGCGTTTTAACTATGCCAAACGCGCTTTTTTTCGTCTTAGCGCTTTTTACAAAAAACGCGCTAAGTTAGCGCACTTTGAATAAAGTCGATAACATCATTTCAGTTTAATATTTTTTTACTTTTTTTGTATAAGTTAAACAATTTTTTGGTATCCAAAACTCTGATAAAAAATTTTCAAGTTTGTTATTGATTCAGCTGTCAGCATTTTAATACTGTAAATGGCAAATGATTCTTAAATTTCACAGCTAAAAGTATGTATGTATTAATGATCCAAAAAGTTTACATAACTTATTAAGCATCTATTCTAGCTAAAGTACAAAAAACATTTGATACGCAGAACTATTCGACAACTTATGTATATTTTGTTACAAAGTTTGACAAATAAAATTAAAATAAAAACTAGGGATTTCGATTATTTGGAAGGCGATTCTCATTCTTTATCAAATTATTTAAGTTATTTAGGATATAATTTCGAAGAAGCAATATTGCAAAATCTGAAAAAAGGGTTACTAAAAAAATTTTATTAACTGATACTCGTACATACATACATCGACTTTTATTAAAATTTAGTTTAGCGCGCTAGAAAATAGCGCGTTTTTGCTATAAATAGTTGACAATGTTAGTGCGTTCTAGCGCGTTTTTAGAAGGGCAATAGCGCGTTGGGTTGTAAATAGTTGGCACCGCTGGTAGTGTATTAATGTATTTTGTATTGTTAATGAAAAAAGAAGAAGCAGCTACATACAAATTCTCTCAGAGAGCCTGTCTCTGAATATATAATTTTAACAGGGTGACCGATGACATTTTTTAAAAAGTGGCACCAAAAGAGTATTTATCAAAAAAAGGGCAAAATTAAAAAAAAACGTGAAAACTACACTAAACTTTTAATTTTTAATGTAAATAATTCACTCTAAAAAAAGGGAGACAAAAAGTGGCAACGCAGTCAAAATAGTGGCAGGGCAGTCGAAAAAGTGGCAATTTACCACTTTAGTCGGTCACACGGTCACGCTGCATTTTAAAAACATATGAAATAAAAGTGTAATAGTGTATTTAATTTTTATATGAAAATTTCATACAACAAGTGTTACACTCTTGTATTTAATATGATAATACAATCGATACAGAGATACCAGAGATTTTGTGAATTAAGCAAATATTTTTCTGAAAATAAAAAAATATGTAGGTACAGGCAAATCCCGGTATAACGACCGATATAATGTCAGGCCCATTCGTTATATTGAAAAATTCGTTATATCGCAAAGTTTTTTTCAAGCGTTATTTTAACTTTTATTACTGTAGACATGATACAATACAATAAAAAGAATAAGGGCAATTTTTTCTAAATAAAATACCAACTACAAACTAACGGTACCACAATAATACTTTTTTTTTTTGTCATTCGTTATACAGAGCACATATTTATCAAAACATTCGCACTATAAAGTAGAACTAAATGTTAGAAATATTAGAAATATGATGCTAGCGAGTTTTGGTTTTTTATTTTGCGATACCTAGTACAAAATTACGATATTATTCGTTATATAAGGCTATTAATGTAAAATATTTGGACGTTCGTTATATCGGATTTTCGTCAAAACTAGATTCGTTATATCGAGATTTGCCTGTATTTGTAAATCCGATTAAGAGTTAATATATTTATTTACCTCATTTGCGACTAAAGTCAGTTCCGTGTGATCTTTGGCATCGTAGTCACATAAAATTCTTGCTCTTTTCATTTGATCTGCATTCACACTTATGGGTGCATTATTCATTGTTGTTTTATTATTAGATCTTGCAAAAGGATTCCCTCCTTGTTCTATACCACCGGCTGACTGACGTTGATCCATTTCAATGGGATGATAAGGTGTAGGGCCTCCCAAACTTTATTGTTTCAGTTCGGTTAGTTCGTTTGTCGGATTGTAAGGATTTTCGTTTGAGTTTTTCATTGTGTCAAGTTTTGGTTATTTTGGGAAAGTTTTGAGAATTTTTGTGTGTATGAAAAGGTAACGATTTTTTATGGGTTAATGTTTATTCTTTCTTATACAAAATGCTAGAAATATTTTGTTATTTCAAGTTTAACAAAACATTTATTTTTTTTATTTTTATAAACTTTAGGTAGATACGAGTATTAATATAGTTTGTATTTTTTTTTGTTAGATAGTTCAACTGTGAAGCTTAAAAAATAGAGATAACAATTTGTATACGTTATATATGTATATTTTCTAAACTACTTTGCACACTGTTTTTTAAATTTATTTAATTTGGATCAGCAAAATATACATACATATAATTTATAATAGACTTCTCATTAAGTTTAATGAGCATGTGACACTTAAACTTTCTCTGAGAATCTGGCATTAGTACCAGTGAAATTCCTTAATCAACGTCAATATATGTATGTATGTATATTTAAAAAAGACTTAAAATTAAAAATAAAAAAGTTAAGTTCAGCTATATTTGTACAAATTCCTTATGGAAAATTTCATCCTATCGGCCTTGTAGTGCGATCGTTTGAAGGGTCAAAAAGACATTTTTTAAGGGCTTGTGTTTTTTTGTTTGCCCTTTGAAAGTTTTGCACTCCCACTTGCTAATGGTTGCAGTATCGCTTACATCCAGTAAAAAATACACTCCAAAGAAGTCATGAAAATGTAGAGTTTGCGATTCGGAAGTAATGCAAGTTTGGATCAATTCTAATGATTTTTACATAAGGATGTCATTGCAAGAAGTTCTCTTTTTTGATGCCTAATCACCGAATTGGAAGCGATATTAAGAAAAATTTAATTTTTGGCGATCTACAATAATATTTTCCTTTAGGTAAAAATGGTAAAAAGTTACCCATTTTTTGGGTTCAGCTACACCAAAAGTGAAGAGGACCCCTATTGTTTTTTTTGCTACGCTGTTCGTCACAGGCTGTTTTCGCGAGAACCGTAAGGACTACGGACCTGAAATTTTGACAGAGTATTTAGACCACTACAACAACAAATATATGGCGATTAAAAATTTAAAGGGTGTTCCAAAACGAGCAACGAAAAATGTTGAATGTGACAGCGCATAGAGAAAGCGACCTAAGGGTAAAAAAATAGTTTTTTTTTCATGTGGACAACATCTGACCATCGAATGAGACCGATCCCATGTCCCAAAAGTGTTCCCTCCCAGAGATATGCGCGTTTTATGAAACGATGGTACACCAAAGATACACGTATTTAAATTTTTTAAATGGCTCTCCTGAACAAAACGGGTTTTTACCCTTAGGTCCCTTTCTATTTTGCGCGTCACATATATGTATATAGACACTTGAAATTTGCAAAGTAAGTGTATTTTTTATACACACTACAATAATTATCACTAAAATTTAAAATAAAATTAAAATTAAAGTGTGTTTTATCAGTTTATGTAATTTTGACAACTTGCTGTATCTTGGAAACTGTAAGAGGAATACTCTTGAAATTTTCAAAAACGCTAAAAAAATCGCCAAAATGAAAAAAGCGCCCAAATAAAAACCAATTTCTAAAACTAAAATATATCGCCAAAAACAGGAAAAATTGCCAAAATGAAAAAAATCGCCAAAATGCAAAAGTCGCCAAAATGGAAAAAAATTGCGAGAACGAGAAAAAACCTCCAAAACTAAAAAATCGTCAAAACCCGAAAAAACGTCAAAACTAAAAAACGCCATATTAAAAAAAACGCTCAAAACAGGAAAAATCCCAAAAACAAAAAATTTAAAAACTATAAATACTATAGGCTAAAGTTCGTATAAAATTACATAAGTATCTAGTGTCCGTAAGGAACCCTGCGAGCGCGAGTCAATGTCGCACTTTACTGAATTTATTTAATTTTTCTATTCTATAGAGCATCAAATATTATTTCTGAAATAAATTTATCGTATATGATTTTAAAAACGTGTACGTAATGCTAGGAACACAACGAGGACGAACGACGAATTTTTCGGTGCGAACTTTCGTCATAAAAAATAAATCACATTTGTGCATATGAAAATGGACACAACACCGCCGTACGACGAAATTCGTCGTGCGTGACGAACTCTGAGACACTGTTGCCAGAATTGACGACTTCTCTGCATTTTGACGATTTTCACCTCTAAAAATACAATAGTGACGATTTTAGGTCCAGATGTGACGGTTTTTCTAAATTTATAAATTTGTAAATTATGTTTTAAAAATGAATATATATGTACATATGTGAATTCTCATTTCATTTTAAATTTTTGTAAATTTATTTTTTATTTTAATGGTTTTCATGTTTATAGGGAATTTACACCTGCACAAAATCTATCAGATTTTAATTAAAATCTTTATGAAAATCTATACCGTGTACACCATGTTTTTTTGACATTTATCAATATATTTTTATCAAAAACACAGCCCTAGTAATAACAATTATTTGTAATAAAACATTTAAAATACAAAAAAATTTAATATTTTTGATTTGACTTTTTTTTGACGATTTTCTAATATGACTTGACGATTTTGGCGATTTTTTGCACAGAAATCTACAGTTTTTGACGATTTCACCCCTAGAAGTTCTGGCAACAGTGCTCTGAGATAGATTTATTTCTATTTTGTACGCCGACGAACGACGAAAAACAAAATTGAGAGAAAATTCTCTCCTCTCTCTCTATGATTTTGTACACAGTACCAGTGCTGCCAGAATGATGATTTTATCATATTTTTGATGATTTTTGGACCAAAATATGAAATTTAATTAATTTTTTAATTGATATACAAATATTTTAATAAATATTACAAAATCATTCATATTACTTTTTTGTGTGTACCTATAAAAAAATAGTTTTTTGTCCCAGCGTTAATATTCGTCTACCTGGCAGCAGGTTGGTAAGGGAGAGAGAAAACAACTCTCCCTCCTCCACTGGGATCATTTGAAAAGAAAAAAAAAACAATAAGAAAACGTGACTTTACAAGCAAAAATAAAAAGAAAAAAGTCATTATATACCAAATCTTTTAAATCAAGTCATTCGTCGCCAAGGAAATGCAATTTGCCTCTAAAACAACTGTACATACTTTATATGATAAGAAAATTAGCAATGTCGAATACTTTTTCATTTTGCATTTCTTAACTAATTTTTTATTTATTGAAATTTTTACGAGTATATTAGTTACATTAGTGATCTCATTTTTTATTGAATACAATTTGGAGTTTCTCAATAAAATGCTTTCTAAGTAAATGGGTTTTTTTATTGATGAAAACAAAATAACGTTTGTGTATGTCGAATAGTTTCTTTGTCCACTGTAAATATGTCAATTGTTGTTACTTTTTATTAAAAAAATAAATTAGGCTAGTTGATGATTTTTTTCTTCAAAATGTGAGTTTTTTTTCCGACATATGATTTTCTTCGCAAAGCTTCTGGCAGCCCTGCACAGAACAACCTAATTTTTCAAATATGAGAGATGAATTCGGTGAGTGAATTCATCGTTATTGTGCTTCACACGACGAATGTACGTAGCGAATGCTTATCAACAGCGTTGTCAACTTTTAAATTTCAAAAAGCACTGAAACCTTCCTGGTTTCAAAAGCGCGTAATTTAAGTAAAAAAGCACTAAATAAAATAAAATAATTATATTAATAAAATTGTTATTCAGAAATATGTATGTATAAAAAATAAACGAAACTGTTGACCTTGCATTCCATTCCTAAAATTTAAAATTTGAGGCATGCGATACACATTTTAATTATGTTTACATATACATAAGAATCAGTTTTGGTTTCAAATAACCAAAAACGGCAGCTATGTATGTTCACAACACAATTTTCTGGAAAATTTTTTATGTAAAGGAAAACGCGATCAACTTCTGCGTTTAAATGTTAAAATTTTAGAGTTATATGTATGTCACTTATTTTTTCAACCAAGCCTTGTACAATCTTAGTAGAATTTTTTGAAATGCTCCATTTAACTTCAGCGCTTATGCTTTTTAAATGATAGGTTAGGAAATTTCTCTTTGAATTTTTGGTTTAGTGCCACCGCCTCGAAACAAAAAGCACCGAAAATGAATTTAAAAAAGCACTGAGACTAACTACAAAATTTTCCGCGTCTAAAATTTCAAAAAGCACTAAAAACGGTGCGAAAAGCACCGAGTTGACAACGCTGCTTATCAACGAATTCGTCGACGTGGACGAAATTCGTCGTTTGTCCCAATTGTGTTCCTAGCATTACTCGTGCTTTTAAAATCACCAGTGATTTGAAAAATGTGATTTTCAGAACATGTCTGTACAGAAGAAAGGTAATTAATTATCGGCGAATTAAAAATATCGAATTTTGGTAAGCAATGAAAATGTAGTTCCTACAGAATGACTTCCATTTTTTTTACTGTTCAGTTAGTAATTTTGTGGTATGTATTTCCATTATTAAGTGCAAATATTTTTAATAAGTTTTATGGGTGGATATATTTATGTCTATTGTTTGAAGCTCACAAAGGAAGACGTTATATACATACATATACTTTGGTTCCTTGGCTACGTGCCTTTGCCAATTTTTTATTCCATTTGAAAAACTAATTTAAAAAAATAACAAATAAAACAGTGTGCAATGATGTTCTATAATTATGTAGGTACTTAAAGGAAGATTCGATTCAAACAATTAAATAATATATATTAATTAAATTATTAGCAGAAGCATATATTTCCTATTAGGACAACATACGAGTAAATTTAAATTTATTTATAAATATGTACTACAATTAATTATACTTATTAAATAGATGTTATGGCTGTGGTATCATATTTCAAATCACATTCATCTAAAATTCTTGCGGGACTATTTTCACTGCTGGCAGTAGTTGGTGGCATACTAAAGGGATTTGTTGTTATATCTATGGTCTCTAAATTATCTAAATCTACACTATCGTATTGACAATAGGAGGCCAACGATTTAGCATTGTTGGCAGCCACAGCAACTGTTACAATTTTCGTATTACCAATCGTAGATTGTGTAGTTTTAGAATTGTTGTTAGTAATAATAGTTGAATTTTGAATGTTAACGTTTTGGTTTGCATTGGGAGGCCCTGTATCTATATCTTCACTATTAATGCGTAGACGTGGCTTTTCTGGCTTAAGTCTGCAAACCAAGTTTGGAATTTGTTTTTTGTTTGTATGTTCAACGTTCAAAATTTATTTTTTCGATATAGTTAATTAAAATTTGGAATATGTACATAGTAATTTTAAATACATATGTATATGTATATTCATTATTATTATTATTATTATTATAAAGTGCATTTTTATGAATACAAACTCTACAGTGCTGTGGTTATATGTATATATTTTGTTTAACTAATAGTATAACTTAACATAATATATATACATAACATACATATGTACATATGTATGCATGTATATATGTATGTAAAAATATGAATTATATTATATTAATGCGAAATGTTTCTCTCAACTACAGCAGCTAATAAAAATATTAACTTACTTGGCCAAATCCATCTGTAGTTGATCCATAACATCCGTACATTGTTTATAATAGCGCACTTGATTTTCAATGAACGCATGCAAATGTCTTAAATGGGAAGCCTGAGAAGTATTTATACCCTCTAGCAAAGATTTTGTTATTTCCGACTGACGATCAAATTCTGATTGCGCTACACGTAGATCGCGCTCAGCCTAGAAGGCAAAAATTTAAATTTAATATTAATTAAACTTATAGTTCTTAATATAGCATACGTATGTATGTATGTATATATTACCTGTTCCAAAACGGCCTCTGGTGTAACACCATCCTTCTGTTAAAGTAAAGAAATTTAAAAATTGTTTTCATTAGAGTAGCACTTGAAAGGATTTTGAAAGCATACTTACTGCTTGCTGGCCCAGCATACTGCGAGCCTTGGCTACACGCTTCTTACAGGAATCCAAATCAAGCCTTAAAAGAAAATAAATGTTTGAAAAATATCATGAAACGGGAGCAATAATTTGCACAGGTTCTTAGTCTTATATCCTGAGCAGGAAATATTTTTTCTTTTCCAGATTTTAGCGATTATAATTGGATCGTAGGTGGTAAAATCGCCAAAAATACATACATACATATTGTTACGTTTAAATTTTATTAAACGTATGAGTTCTTTTGATTGCTCAAAAATAAAAATAAATAACAACACGATTTTCTTATTTGCAACTGAACTTCCTTTTATTCTTGACTAAACCAATTACAACTTGTCTTTTCTTATTTGCTTCTTAACGTTATTATCCACCGCACGAGGTCTTTTACTTTCAACGATGTTCGCTCTACTAATTTCCAATTAGCACTGACTGACTTGTTCGTTCACAACTCAACTGAACTTCACAACTGACTTATTCACGACTGACTTGCCATTGGTTGCGTCGCGCTTTTTATACTGTGCACCAATACCACTAGAAGTTTCAAGCATAGTCCAGACGATCATTATCATCTTAAATGTTTTTTACTAAGTGCCCAATTAAGTTCATGTGGTAACTATGTACATACATGTGTATATGCATACGTGTGTACATCATTAACTAAGCAATGCGTGGTGGTTGTTTACCTTTTGCCTTTCGTTTGAATTGACATGTATGTATGTGTGTAAATATGCGAAGCTTCTTAATAAGCAGACGCTTTTTGTTGTTGCTTCTGCTTGTGTACGTGTTACGCATGCTTATTTAGTTCTTTACTACAGTGTTTGCACGCGAATATGTGTGTACGTTTGTTGCTTTACCCTACAAGAAGACTACCAGTCAATTGACTGCTCATTTGATCGAAAGTCAGGCAGGACATATTCATCATTGCGTAGAACAAAGTTTCCATCACTTTATTAAGGGCAAAATGAAAAATGTGATGGAAACTTTTGTGTACGTGTGATCTTGCATCTCTCTCTAACTAACGAATATAACATATAGTTGAACTGCTCACTCCAGTACTTTTTAATAATCAATGATAGCATACATATTACTCAATTTTGACTAATCATAATTGAATAATATATCCCCCACAATTGAGCAATCATACATGATTGATATACTGACAGAAAATATACTTTTTGTTTTATTTTATTTGCTTTTAAAATAAACAATTAAATATAATATTTAAAACAAATATACAACAAATTAACAAAAACACCATCTAACTTAAGCGGTAGCCAGCCCTCTTCACACCTTTTCATCTCCAACGCACCTTGCTCTTTACAAATATCTAAAATTTTGAAAATAAATATACCAATTAAATTAAACTTTGTGAATATCTTTTATTCATTATTTACTTATCTTTTTTAAATCTTATAAACTTTAATTTGCACAGAATGAGTTGTATTAAAGCCTTCTTCAACCACCAACACACCATGCCCTTTCCAAATATCTAAATATTGAAAAAAACGAATACATATATATGTATATTTTTAATTAAACTTTATACAATTTCTTATGTTCGTTATTATTTTTATCTTTTTCACAAGCACCATTATTTTTTTTACCACTTTTATACATTTTAATCTTACAAACCGAACGAACTTTAAATTATTTTCAGTAAAATTCAATATTTTAATTGTTTTGACATACATATGTATATTAGATGTTCCACTCTAGCATATATGTTAGAGTAGAGCAACTATAATAACTGTTGAATTGAATGTAAAATTGTTGTAAATGTGTTAGTAAAAAAACGTTGTTTGTGTTAGTTTCAGTCATTCATTTCTTGCAGGGTAGTTAAATACTTCTAGATAGTTCTTTGCATTAACCCTGTAGGAATCTTTTTACGTAACAATATGTACTAGAACTGAGCACAAGCTATGAAAAACTGCACAGTATTGTATTTTTTTTTTTCAAAAGCGAATATTGTTTGTACTGGTGATCGTAATTGAGTTTGAAGCAATAATAGAGATCAAGTAAACAAAAAACACACAAAACCATTGTACAACAGTTGAATAGACAGTTGTGTCAAGTGTGCAATATTTTTATTATACACTTCATGGTGCACCACACTATGAAATGTTCAAAATTTCATAAAATATTAAGTGATAATAAAAGTTTTTACAATTATATCGATTGTCAAAGATATTTTTATTTTATTTTTTAGTCTTAAATTAATAAATTATAAAACTTAGAACAGTACCGCATGCGAACTAACACACACAAATAATCTGCAAAGGTTGCTTGTTTTTTCTTTTACACATACACATATTTTTACACTTGTGTGCTCATTTTTCAATTGTCATTCGGTGTGCAATAGTGACATTTTGCTTCGACACTACAATAACTAATGTCCTTGCTTGGCATGCATGCTTTTGATAAAATTGAATATTAGTTTTAGTGTTCTTATTAAATTAAGAGCACTGAAAAGAGAACAATTCAATAGTGTACATCATGAACAATGTTGCCAACTTTTTTCCAAAAAATATCGCTAAAGTGGACAAGAAAAAAGCTAAATTTATTTCTAAATTTTTTCAAAAATTTTACGATAACTTGTTAACTCTTTCTCTCTAAAAATTTTATCAAATACCAAATAAAAGCAATGTAATAGGGTAATAAAAGGTTAATTTTGTTGAAAAACATATACATACATACATATGTATGTATTCATTATACACACACACACACATATATATATATATATATATATATATATATATATATATATATATATATATATATATATATATATATATATGTATATATATATATATATATATATGTATATATATATATATATGTATATATGTTTATAAAAAATATTATCAGTCCACTCATGAATATTTCCTCGGAAGTTATTTCTCACTGAAAATTATTTTCTCGAGAAAACAATTCCTCCAATCATAAATTCCTTGGGAACAGAAAAGAGTAATACGTGGCATCACCGTATTACGAAGCTCGTTGTTTTGCTTTTTTGTCAATGTGACCGATGACATTTTTCAAAAAGTGGCACCAAAAGGGGATTAATCAAAACAAGCGCCAAAATTTAAAAAAAAACGAGAAAACTACACTAAACTTTTTATATTTAAAACGTTTTTATAAAATTCACTTCTAAAAAGAGGAAGACAAAACGTGGCAATGCAGTCGAAAAAGTGGCAATTTGCCACTTTAGTCGGTCAAACGGTCACGCTGTTTTTTGTTGACATTTTGTTTCTCCGTTTTTTTTTGAGTGAGAGAGTAAACAAAATTACTAAAAATCAACAACTTGATAAAATATGTAAAAAAAGTTTATTTGTGCATTATTTGGGTGTTTTTACATACAAGAAATATAAAATACAAGTTTATGTATATAAATTGTGTTTTAATTGTGTATTAACTATGTTTTTATGTAAACTCCCTTCTGTTTTGCCAGGGAAACATTTTTAGTGAAAAAAGCAACTTCAACGGATTTCATAATACCTACTTTTTTCCCGGGGAGTTTTTTATTCCAGCATTTGGTAAAAAAAGGGAAAAACAAATTCATAATTTGAGAAAAGGGAAAATTGAAAAAACTCGCACGGATTTGTTGTTCATAATTGGGCTGTATAACTACTTATTTCAGGACTTTCCTAGTAAAAAATTTGTTTTCAAATATGGCAGTCTTCTGCTAGTATAGAGTAGCGCTGACATCTGCTGCTGATTTTTATGTGGCGATTTCCCGGTTTGGAGTACTACATTTCTGCTCACAAAAGCCCTTCTTTGAATGTAATAAAACATGTAAACATAACAGTTATCTGAAGTGCTATTTAAAGGATTAATAACATAAACATGGGGCCTGTGGCAAAAATTAAATAAATATACTTAATAGTAACAAACCAAAAAAGTTTGTCTTAAATAGAACAAAAATAAGCAAATTAACTAACATGTGCATAATTAGTAAAGAATAAACGACAATGGAAGTCTGTTTTGTAAATTAGAGATGGTAAATTTGGGCTTTCGTAATAAAACGCGTTTCAGCAAAATTGAAATACGATGAATTAAAACAATTCACGTATTCCATTTGGAAGAAAGTTTCGTATATAAGGCAGAAATCTACATCAACTGACACCACACACAGTGGACCAACACAGAAGAACGCTGATGATGAAGTTTTAGTGGCCTTCGAAAACGGCTGGCTGTTCCGTTCAATTATGTGTTGTCAGAATATTTACAACTAACTTTGATGTTATTTGTTCATTAATAAATATCATGTAATTTGGCTTAAAAAGCGTTACGAACTTTAGCCCTTTCAAATCATAAATATAAACGTTTTTGCTTATGTATGAAAGCGCTTCTCAAGATGGATAGGAGTACATTTCTTTCTGGATTTAAACCCTGCATTGTTCTGCCGCCATTCAATAAATTGTTTCTATAGTTTGCCTCTTATACGTTCAGTGCATATAAACAATGTCACATTTTAAAGCGAATTATGATGTAAAAAAATCGATAGAATGCCCGCTAATAGGTAAATCATAATTTCTCATGCAAAATGTACTTAAAAATCGCTAGATTTGACAAGAAAATATCTGAATTGGCAACAGTGATCATGAAGATTAAGCAAGCAAACATCTTGTGCTCATCTCTAATATGTACATATATAGTTTTCCTTTTCCGTTTTTCCTTTTCTGGAAAGTATTGAAAAAGGAGATAAACATTTTTGGTAAAAATGTAGCTTAGCCTTTATCCTTTCAAAAAAAAATTGCCTATGTAATATAAAATTGATAAATAAGAATAAAAATTTAAATGAAAATATGAGGGGCTGCAACCCATATTTTATGAGTTATGGGGGTCTGAAATTTTCAAATAAAAAAACCGGATTATCGAACAAATTATCAAAAAATTTTAATTGTGTATGAACGGAAATTTCGATCAATATGGAATGCCGTAATTTGACATTTATATAGGCCAAAGTATAAAACAAGATTGCGCACTGAACAGTTCTGTTATTTTGCCTACTTGTGTGACGTAGAAATATAATATGTACGTTTTGTCAAGAATGATAAAATAAAGATTACGCCTTGCGCATGATTGATGACGTAGTAGTCCCCTTGCAAATTATAATTTCTTGCAAAAAATTTATGTATTTTGTTGTAGTTGGCAGCCCTGTAGTTAATTTACTCAGAGAAATTTCCAAAAAAATTAAATGTTGTTACTCAGAGATTTCCAAAAAAATTAAATGTTGTTGTTTAAAAGCTGCAAAACTAAGAAAAATAAAAACAAAATAAGGCGAAGAGAGAAGCAAATATGAGATGTGTTTAATGCAAGCCACAGACCTTGCGACCGTTGGTACAACACGTTGGTTTATCAAGTTGTGTGTTTTGGACACAAACTATACAACAATGTGTGCAACATTAGCGCACAACTTCATTTCACAAAAAAATTTTAGTAAACATGACATCGGGTACTACTGCCCATATTGTAGTCGATGATTTTTTTCGTGCAAAACAAAGAAGAAGAATGTGAAAAAGTGCAGAAAAATATTTGGTAAAAAAAATTGATTTATATAAAAAGAAACATATTCTAACAACAAACTTTTAAAAACACTAAAAGAAAGTGAGCCAAAAGACTACAAAAATTACATTTGCATAATATTTTAAGCGCACATTTGAATTCGTGCGTGACGTTTTTTATATGACATTACGAAAATAAAAACAAAATGAAATGAAATTGTACAACATAGCCCTAAATTATACAACCTGTCTATACAAATTGGCAAAAAATCAAATCTTTTTGATCTTTCATACAACCGAGACACAACTTCATACAACGACCCCACACTTTAAAATCTCATACACAACCTTCTCATGTTGTACCAACGGTCGCAAGGTCTGTGGCTTGCTTAACAGTTCTACATCTGAATTCTACTGGACAATGAGAACACAGGGTGAGTGACGTCAGAATTCCATCATGCGCAGAAATGTTTTTTTACTCTTGCGCGCTGGCGTAATCTTTATTTTATCATTCTTGCGTGTTGTAAACAAAGTACATTTGTGTATGGAAAGGACTCCCTCTCTCTTTCTCTTGAAAGTTTTAACAATGAACCTGATTTACATTAAGCATTTTTCTCATTAAATTTCATGATTTTTCTTGCAACTTTTTATATTTGCTAATTGTAGCGATATAAGAGATAATATTATATAAAAAAGCAAGTGGAATGAATCTCTGATGCATTCTTAGCAACTTTTTTTTATATAAATTGCTTCTCCAGGCCTCCTATCGAGAAATAAAAAATTTTCATGCAACTAATTTCATGAAAAAAATGCTTAATGTAAATCAGATATAATTTGTATTCTATGATGACGTAGATGCGCTAAGTGCGAAATCTTTTTTTGTTTTTATTTATAAGGAAAAAGCACTCATTCCAATGCTTGCAAATTAATTCAGAGTAAATTTATAAAGTATGTACATATGTATCTGCAATTCTACAACAACTAAGAAAATACAAATACAACAGGCGTTTTGCTTTTGCAATAAATCTGGCATGCTGTCAAAAAAAAGCTGACTACAACAAGAAGAAAATGTGTGGAGAGGTAAAACCAAAGTAAATTTATTTATTGATGGACCATTGTTCCGTGAAACTCACACAAATGAAATAAGCACATCTTTTATCAGTTTATTTCTTAATTTGTATGTATGTATTAGCTTGGGATAAAAAATTTGAGACAATCTCAAACTTAAAAAATGGGCGAAGGCACGCCCATTAAAATTTAATATAGTATATCACGTGCTTCTACTTGATCGATTAGTACAAAACTTGACACATACTGATTTTTGAAAATGACACCGTAAAAAAGTAGGCGGGGCCACACAAATTAATATTAAATATTAAATTATAATTGCTTCTAGTTTTGCAATCCTCTTGTAATGACATAATCTTGCACTTTAAAAGTGGCCAGGGCCATGTCCATTAAAACTTAATATTATATTACATGTGCGTCTACTTGATTGATTCGAAACTTGATGATAAACAGCCTTATTTATAAAGATTATAAAGAGTGTTTAAGACAAATTTTCTTATTTAAGCCTTATAAAGCCTTATTTTATAAATAGGGCTGAAAAATTTTTAAACAAAAATTGAACCAACTTCAAAAATAAGCACTAAAAAGCTAAAAATAATTTAGATTCAGTTAAAAGTACAACATATATTATTTATATTATTTATATAATTTTGTTATTCGAAGTCAGTGACAAGAATAATGTTAAATAAACGCATCAATATGTATGTAAATGCAGAGTTGATTTGAATCGAACTATAGTTAACGCATATAAAAATGTTTTATTTAACTGAATCTTTTTAGTGCGTATTTTTTAAGTGGTTAATTTTTTTTTAAGTTTTATGGTGTATTATTATTTTTTACGTTAATTTTGCTTAACACTTACCGCTTGGTTTCCAAAACTCCCCTCTCCTTAGTTATAGTCTTCATTTCACCATCCAAAAATTTACGCAAAGGTGTTGTAAAACATATACTAGATGAGGCAATAAAATCCCTTTCGCATTTGCCTAATCTTTGCTCGGCCTGGCCAACTTTTATCAGTGCTTGACCATAGGGTAAATCTTGGCCAAAATCTGCTCCAGCCTCTAGCATATCCAAAGCCAGATATTCGAGATTGCTCAGACGTTGAGGTTTGGTTTTATCAATTTTTTCAAATATAAAATCCTCTACACGATTTTGAGGATTTGGCACCAGTACAGCTTCAACGTCCTTAACAATTTTCTCTGTCCAAGTTTTGGTGACATCTGCACGTTCAGCCAAATTTTGAAATTCTGAATCATATTCTGTGCGTTCGGTTGTGCCAAAACGTTCTTCGGTAAACTATAATAAAAAACCCCCTCATTTAAAACATAATTTGGGAAAATCGATCAAGGATAGAAATGCAAATAAAACTTATTTAATATACACATGTATAATTAAAAGAAAATTTCACCCTCTAAAATAAATGAAAACATTGCATACACAATTCCATACATACCTGCACAACTCTTGAAAATGTACTGCCAGCTTCTTTCACCAAGTTTTTCATATTAAAGTTTGGTACATGAAAATTCATTTTTATCGCTCAATTATTAAAATTTAAAGGATTTGTTAATAACTTTTTTTAATTTTTTGTATAGTTAAAGAAAATGTTCAGTTGTATTTTTAACAATTAGATAATAAGTAATTATGTATTTAATATCTTAAAGAAAAGTTGAACTGTTTCCAGCGGATGTTAGTAAATATTGAATTTCCAATAAGAAATTGTGAAAGGAAATAATATGTATTCGTAAGTGTATGAGTGTAAGTTAGTGTTCATACTAGTATTGCCAACAACATATTTGTGCTGTCGCAAATAAATGTTATCGAAAATGGTAATGCCCTTTATAACAGATGGTGCTTGCTTATATCTGTAATGCACAACAGAGTGATAGCTTCAATTAATTAATTAGCTCGATTTTGTTTGGTGTTGTGAATTTTAGTTGTGTTTATTAAAAATGGGTAAGTTTTTTTTTTAAATTAAATATACTTTAATTATAATGTGCAATATAATAATTAGTGATTTTAAGACATGTGTACCTCATGTATGACGAAATACGAACAAAAGTAAGCACAAAAAATGAATTTAATAGGCTTAGGTCTACGCACGTATTTGAGTGCCTCCGGCATTAACCAAACTGTTGATGCCACGAAAGATCGTTATTTTAAGCAAAAATATAATTTTAGTTGTGGCTTATGGGGCTGCATATGTATCTTTAATTATATAATTGTTAAAATAGTTTTGTCTTGCAAATTTCTTCAGGATTCCATTAAATTGGTATGCCCATGCATATATATATATACATGTGTATGTACATGTCTGACTTAAAAAATTTTACATACTATTAAATTTATGCGGCTTTGTAATTATGCATGTATGTACTTATGTCAGAGCTGTGTATGTATGTATGTACACTACAAACATTTTTTGAAACTTTATTTATACAGAATATAATAAAGCATCACAGAATACATCGAAGTGTAGAATATCAAAATTAAATTGTATTTTATATGTGTGTGTACATACATACTTATGCATGTACATATGTATGTAAGTCTATCGCCTCTATGAGCCCAAGAATATGAGTAAACTTCATGTGCCTAAATGCCAGGCTTGCAATACATATTTACACTTTTTGTGCTAGATCTAGCACTTTTTCTTCTTAGTGGGCCCCAAAGACCATTTGCATTTCAGGTAGGTAATGTCTTTCTTAAAAATTGCTACATGTAGTAGCACGAGTTCCTCAAAATATGAACCTTAGCGTAATTAATTTTAAATTCGCAATAAAAAAATTCTACTTGAATTTGAATATGTTTTATTTTTCTTAGGATAAACTTTTTTTTAAAATTAACTGTCCATTGTGTAAGAATAAATAGCATGTACATACATATTTATATTGTTTTTTTTAATGAATAACAACTCATTGTTATTCATCGGCCATTCCTTACGAATTATAGGGCTTTTCGATTTAACGGCATTAAAATAAAATAAATACGAATTAAGGGGGGTTTTCAATTTATTTACTAAAATGATAAAAAAAAACATTTTTCTTTATTATTCATTAACAAACTGATCTTAAGAAAATAAACACAATCACACGAGCAAAAGCCAAAAACCACGCAAAAAAAAATAGTGTTGAACAAAAATTATTATGTATTTCCATGTTTCTGTTGTTTTTATTACGAATTATAAGTGGTAGTTAGCAAACAATTACGATTTATAAGAGGTAAAGAAGATTTCATTAAAAAAAAAATTATGAATTAGCGAGGGGACCAAAATGTATGGAAATTTTACGAATTAACGTGATTTTTTCATGGAATCGACAGTTTATTACGAATTATCGGGAATTACGATTTATCGAGGTACGAATTATCGGGATTTGACTGATATAGTTATAATTTCGAGTGTATGATATCAAGTCTAAGAAAATTTTGAAAAATATGAATGTACACAATTTTTTCTAAAACAACAACACGATTTCTAACTTTTTTAAATAAGACTCAGAAAGTTTTTTTGGCTCTGCTGAAAAATAATATCGATATTTGTACATTCGCAGTTATTGATGTTCTCCGAGACTTCCTTGTGCTTCTCTCTCTCTCTCTCGCTGGAGCAACCAGGCGAGTTCCTCTTCATAATTTAATTGTTAATACCTTTTTTACCCAACTGCCTTCTTGGCTTTACTGACAAAAATTCGATTTTTGGACACTCGCTGTTATTGATGTGCTCCGAGACAAGGCCTATTTATCAGGTCAATGCAACCGTCCTGATGATATTCTGTGTTTTCGTGCTTTAACTGTCAAAAGTTGTTTGCACCATATACTATAGTTCATGTTTGTGTGTGTTTCTGACAACTTAAACACAAAGTTGTTTTTTGTATTGCTGTGTTTTTGTAGAGTTGCATAGACCTAATAAATAGGCCTTGCTCCGAGACTTCCTTGTGCTTCGCTCTCTCTCTCTCTCTCTGAAGCAACCAGGCGAGTTCCTCTTCATAATTTAATTTTATTAATTTAATTTTAAAAAAAGAGTTATATTTTTGGCGCTTTTATTTTAATTTAATTCATTCACTTATTTTTTTTAGTAGTACCTATTTGTAATACTTTAAAAAACATTAACATTTCTTGTATATTCGAGTATGTTTGTAAATTTCTTTATTACCACTTATCTCCCAAACGGCTGCATGGATGTCGACAATTAAGGTATCTTTATATTCCTCTTAAGGTCGCAAGTGTTCTTAAGCAGATGTTGAAAAACAAACAAAAAAAGATGGAGGATTTTTCGCGCGAAATAGTAACACGTCAAAAAAATTTTTTTTTACCAAACCTATCAAGTGTGGTATCAAAATATAGAAATTAAAAGGGGATTCCAAAAATTTATATGTATAAGTTATGTTTAAATTTAGAAATAAAACATTTAACATTTCTTGATAACTGGCTGGGACCTCGCATAAAATTATGTTAATAAAAAAATTCAAGAAATCTATCAAGTAGTGTATCAATATAAGAGTTGGCGCGACACTAAAAGGTTTAAAATAACAAATAAATTAAAAAAAAAATCAATAATGCCTAAAAACAACTGAAAAGGAAAAAACCAAGTCCAGTAGTGCGGAACATAGTAACTTTCACAGTCGAGATTGGAAGTTTTGATTTTTAATGCTTCCCGACTGTAAAAGTTACTATGTTCGAGTTTCAGTTGTTTAGTTGTTTTTAGGTATTTGGGTTTTTTGATTTTATAAATTTATTTGTTATTTTAATGGATGTATTACAGTTGGAGGGTTTGTACAACTGATTTACATATATCTAAAATATTTAGATCATGCATCACTGCGCAATATATCTTGTTAGAAATTACACTTTCCACTTTCATTTAACGCAAATTGTGAAAACAAATAAACAGGTTTTTGATAAAAACAAACATTATAAAAATTTCAGAAGCAAATTCATCTTTTTATTAAACCACAAAAAGTTCAAAAGCAAATTCATATTTTTATTAAACCACAAAGTTTAATGAACCGTTTTCTTAATTTTTTTTCTTAATTTCTTATTTTATTTTATGTGTTTTCTTATTTTATAAATAAATAAAAAAGTATTACTTACAAATATTAATTAATCTTAAACTAATTTTATGAAATGTAAACCTTTAATCAAACTACCACTATTTGCATCTAAGTCTCTAAATTGTATCCCTTCTGCCAGGGTTGAAAATAAACTACAAGGATATTCTGCGCCCTGACTTTGCTCAGGTCTCCAAATCAATTTGATTTGATACTCTATATCGGGCGATAAGACTATGCCCTTGGGCCATTTAATACTTAAATCACAATTGTATTTAGTTAATTGTTTGTTCAGCTGGTGGGACCATCTTAGGCTGGTGTCATAGTTTGGTGCGGTTATTTCTATGCATAAATTCTCTAAATATTCGGTGGGTACATGCATGCGTGCAAGATGAGGCGTTAGACGGCTTTGTAAAGTAAGTCCTTGTAATGAAATAAATTGATTCGATTTTATATAAGTCAACCATTCGAAATTATCATAGTTAATGTTAAATGGACGACAAGCCTTGTAATAGCATCTTTCTATTGTTTGAATGTATTGAGGCTTTGAGCTATTCTCAATTTCTAGCGGGGCTACTGGAACTGTCAGATTTAGGTCTTCTATAATTGATGACAATTCACTGGTTTTTAAGCCCATCTCAATACATTCCTGCTGACACCATTCGTAAATAAACCATAAAAGATTTTGTATTGGTATTTGTTCTTTGCACAAATTTATTATGGTCTTGATGCAATCCTTGGATAAATGGTAGTAATGCGTTTTTAAATATGCCACAAATTGTGCCTCACTCAGGCAGCAGCGCGTAAAGAAACTCATACAAATATTTAAAAGACTGTTAAGATCTAGGCAAATGCTTAATTCCAATGAGGCTAAAATATTGGAAAATCTTAGTTTCATTTGTATGTTCTCCAAACATTCGGCTTTCAAATCATTCAACAGATATTTCTCAGCTCCATAATACAATTCAATGGTCTCCTCCAGTGTTAGACTATGAAAATCAATAGATCCCTTGTAGATGTACAAAATCATGAGTTGAAATATCTCCAGGCTCATGTCTAAAATCTCCACAAAATTTTCCATTTCGCTAATGGGTCCATAGAACATGGCTTCAAATACTGGACTGGCCGAGGCCAATATCAATTTATGGCACTTAACTTTTCCCCCTTCGCCCAGCACAAACACGCAGTCATAGTATTTTTCTGTAGCCAGCAGTTGTTCGTAACGGCGACTTAACGCTTGTTGTTGCTGGGATGATTTCTTCAATAAGTCTTCCATGAAAAAATCACCTCTATAATTCATTGCTGTTAAAGTTGCCGTCATCTGCAATAGAAATTGTGTCAAAAAAGAATAAAAAAAAGAGAAAGTTTTATTTCATATAAATTACATATGTATGAAACATACGAGTATGTATTTAATGAATATGTATTAATAAACTTTAAGAAAACGCTTAAAAAAAAATTAATAAGCTAATTTATACGTTGAGATTAAAACTGTTGCGCAAAACAAATATCTTTCTTTAGCTTTTTACATACGAAATGTTAATTAACTCCTCAGATCAAAAAACAAACTAAAAATAATGAATTTTTATTTTTGGAAAATGTGCAGGTGTTATTTAAAATATTTTAAGATATGTACATATGTATGTATGTCCAAGCAGTCATTGTTGTTTCCTTATAACTTCCCGATATAAAATAGAGAAAGTTATTGATTTCACCCCGATTTTTGAAAATCGAGTTTTCATCGGGTTGCGAGATTTTTAGCCTATTTCTGATTTTTTTTGTATGTATGTATGTACATACATATATGTAAACTTCACATAACTTATTTAATTGATCGGGTTAAAAGTGGCGGCGTTGTAAAGACATTGGCCTAGCGCAGTTATATCTGAAGACAATTCGAAAATCAAATTTTCTAAAAATATAATTTTTTTTGAACCGACTTAAAATAAATTCAGTGAAGTGCGACTTTGACCAGCGCACGAAGGGTTCCGTACGCATACGAGATATGTAATTAAATAAGAACTTTAGCCTACATAAAATAGAATTTTGTCATTTTTTTTCGTTTTTGGCTTTCTTCGGTTTTAAGCGTTTTTTCAGTTTTGGGGTTTTTTGCGTTGATTGGCGCTTTTTTGTTTTGGCACTTTTTTTCTCGTGTTGGCGATTTTTTCTTTGGTTTTTGATTTTTATTTAATTTTTTCGGTTTTTTTTTATTTTGGCGGTTTTTTTTGGTTTGGCGATTTTTTCGGTTTTTGGTGTTTTTATTTTGGCAATTTTTTTAGTTTTGACACTTTTTTCTCGTTTTGGCGATTTTTTTAAATTTTTGGCGTTTTTTTAGTTTTGGCGATTTTTTTATTTATGTAGATTTATTCGGTTTTTGTCGTTTTTTTCATTTTGGCGACTTTTTTGCATTTAGGCGCTTTTTTAGTTTTGATAATTTTTTTTCTCATTCTGGCGATTTTTTTGGTTTTTGGCGTTTTTTCAATTTGACGATTTTTTTTCATTTTGGCGGTTTTTTTCATATAAACAATTATTTTGGTTTTGGCGCTTTTTCCCGTTTTGGCGATTTTTTTCGGTTCTTGTCGTTTTTTTCATATTGGCGATTTTTTTTGGTTTGGCGATTTTATAATTTTCCGATTTTTTAGTTTTACTGTTTTTTGAAAATTTCAAAAGCCTACCTCTTACGGTTTCCAAAATATAACAAGTTGTCAAAATTACATAGTCAAAATTGCATTAACTGATGGACCACCTTTTAATTAAAATTTTTTTAAATTTTAGTGTTAATTGTTGTAGTCTATATATAAAAATACACTAATTTTAAAAATTTCAAGTGTCAATATACATATGTACATTCAATTGTATGTATAAAACATGGGATTTTAATATTTTTCGTTGCTCGATTTCACGTTTGGTGTACGGAACCCTGAAAAGGAGGAGATCAATTCGTCTGTATTTTTTTTTAAATTGTTACTTCTGTATATTTTAGACCGATTGAAAATTTTATTTTTTTGTCTGAAAGGGTATAGCTTTCAATTGGTCCCATTGTAAAATAAGTGGGCCAAAATACGCCCACAAATTTTTTATTATTTGATTTTATCAGATTATATCTATCTAATTGCTGCGAATCCTAGCAAACACCTTTGGATCTTGCAATTACACAGTTTTAATGATGAAACAGAGTAAAGTCTGCAACTTCAGGCAAATCGCTGACAAATTAATTAAGCCCATAATAAAATCGACGGCAGTAACTTCAAATACTCTCTGATTTTTATTTTATTTTCTTTTGTGCTTATTTTTCTTAGTAGTTTTGTTTACAAAATGTATGAAATTGATCAAAAGTATGGTAACATTTTTGTGAGAATGAGTATTGATATGCGAGAGCATAAGAAAAAACGCTCTCAAAATAAAATAGATTCTATCTCACGACTGGTTTCTGTGGCTGCTTTTTTGTGTCAATTTGTATGGAAAATGTGTTTAAGCCGGTATTCTGTTTAATCATTTAAGGTTGAAAAAATGGGTGGGGTTGCGCCCATTAACATTTATTATTATGTTTCACGTGGTTCTACTTAACCGATTTTTGCAAACCTTACCACACACCTTGAGCTCTAAAATAAACACAATATTCCATTAAACCAAATGGGCGGAGTTACGCACAAAGGTCGAACACAATGATTTTTGCCGCAGCTGCCAGGATATCAATGAAGAGGAAAGTGTAGAACCTTTTTTGTGTCACTGCCAAGAAATGAATGACCATAATGGGCGCTGTTGAACTCAGGGAACTTTATATTGAGCTCTGGTTGGTTCGACGGTGGGTACTCCGCATAAGCAGAGTACCCGTGGCAAGGCCTATTTATTTAGTCTATGCAACTCTACAAAAACACAGCAATACAAAAAACAACTTTATGTTTAAGTTGTCAGAAACACACATAAACATGCACTAAAGTGTATGGTGCGAACAGCTTTTGACAGTTTAAACACGAAAACACAGAATATCATCAGGACGATTGCATTGACCTGATAAATAGGCCTTGATCCGTGGTATCACAATGGACCAAAACGGTCTAAGCGAGTCCGAGTTTCTGACTGCCACCCCTGAAAAAACAAAATTTTAAGTTTAAACTACAGTTAACTGACAAGTACAGTTTATCTTTATGATAAAAACTAGCTCTTAGGGCTAATTTTTTACTAGTTAGTTAAACTTAGTTTAACATAAGTTTGAGTTAAACAAGAAACAAAGTTAAACGGGTTTTAACCGCTCATGATGTTTTTCAGTGATGGACTAGCAGTTGTCAATTTAGCTAGAAATGCCATACTTTGTCTTCAATATAGATATGGCATTCTTGAAAATATTTCATATAAATAGGGCAAAACTTAAAACGCGATATGACAATTCTTTAAGTTTATATTAAAAAATTTCAGTAAGTGTTTTCTGAAATTTTTAAGAATTAGAAGAAAGAATAATATGGACTTAAAAATATTGACGCTCCAAGAATAAACTACAAAAGAACATGAAATTTTAAATCCAACGAAATATTTGAAAGAATTCCAATTCATTACACATATAAAAATGATTTGGGCGTGTTCTGATCTCCATTATTTTTCCAACACTTAGCCTATCATATCTCAGTCGTCATAAGAAACATCCATTTTATTTATGTATGAATGTATTTATTTATTAAAATTTTCAGTAAAATTGTTTCTTTTCAATTGCGTAATATTTATTTTATACATATGTACATATGTATGTACATATATTTATCATTTGATACTTCTAACTAGAGTTTAACTGGGCAAAAACACTATTTTAAGTTTAAACTGCAGTGAAGTGACAAGTAGAGTTTATCTTTATGTTAAAAACTACCTGTTAAACAGTTTTGTTTTTGTTTTCCATGTAACTTTCACCAAATCGACGCATATTTCAGAATAGAAACCATTATGTTAAACTTTCATTTAAACAAATGAGAAATTCAACTAAGTTCCAACTTCGGTTTCGGCATCGGCCTAAAAAAGAGACCTCGGTCGTATACTACAATATGTATGTATGTAGTATATATATAGGAAACTAAAGAAAATTGTTAAGATTAATAAAAAGAAAATGCAGAAATAAAAAGTGTTAAAGAGGAAAAATTTAAAATACCAAACGTTTTACAAAAAAAGAATATGGGAGTATATATGTAATTTGCAAATACCTTAAGCACAGCAAAACTTATTAAAAATTGCAGAAATTTTTGCGGTCCTTTGGGCATTTTTTGCATTTTGCACTTGACAAATCTCATGGAATATAAAATAATTTTTCGTTTCGTTTTGTTGTTTTCGTATGATGGTCGGCCCTTTGGAACTTAAATTGTTTCTTATGATGTTGCGTTATTATGAAGTATTTCATTTCATTTCTTTTTAATATATTTATATTGAAATGGATTTGTCACTGCATGAAATTATTTATGAATATTTTTTGAACTAACATTTACAATTCAAGTTCAATATTAAGCTTACTTGTTGCAAATGTTAAGGTCACGTTTATATTTATTTTTATTTAATTTTTTTTGTTTGTAATAAAGCTTTGATTCCGGTAACAAGTAAATTAACTTATTTGTATGTATACGAAACAAATAGAAAATAAAAAAAGAACGATTCTAAGGAGTGTGATTAGTCAAATAGGTTGAAATGCTACAAAATAATAAGAAAAAAATACGGCATTCAATCTTGAGTAAAATTTAAAAATTTTGTATTAAAAGCACCCCATAAACGTTTCAATTAAATTGGCAACTGAGCTGGTTGTTGTCCAAATCAAGGCGTGTATGGATCTGGCAATTGAGTTGGTTGAAGAAATTTAGATTTTTTTCAAATTGACTAGTAAGACTTTCAATTCGATTGTGCTGTGCGTGTTCGAGTCTCTTGATCAGCTGTCAAAATTTATGTTTGTCAACGTTTATGTTTATTACATTGAAAAATGGGCTTGAAGAACAACTTTGACAACTGAACTGATTTGGGGAGTGAGTAGAAGAAATAAAAAACTAAAAAGTCTCCATACAATTAACAGCCACTCTAATATACATATGCATATTTATGTACATATACATACATATATCGCTCCTTTATTGTAAAAGAGTTGGTACTTCAATAAAGTGCTTAAGTGTTAAAAAGTTTGTTGGGGAATTGAAACTGGATTTAAATGTCAGTTCCTGTTGGCTTTATACATACGTTAGGTTACGTTAGCAGGCTGCTGGCAAGGAAGGGTGAAATTGAGAGTCCACCTCACTTGGTTGGACCCAAAATCCCTTTGTGCTACCTGTGAGTTGAAGAGAAGATAATGGATAATGAGAGAGGGTGATAGGGAACGCATAGTGATAGAGGAGACAGGTGGTGAAGGAAGAGATAGAGGAAACCTTCATTGCAGTGTTTCAGCGCCTCTGGGGCCAAATGAGGCGTATTAAATTTTGAAGTTGTGTTTAGTAGCAATTTTATGGGTTATTTTACTTCGCCGATGATTTTCCTACACAATACCGATTAAGGAAAAATATATTATTATCAGGGAAACCACAAATATGCAAATGCATGTTTTTTCTTGTCTGATATATCAATGGGGAATTAAGATATTTTTCCGTTTCAGAACTTTTTATGAGTTTTGGCATCGATTTGTTAGTGCATATTTTCGCATATTTTACCCTTTAAAGCATGTTTTTGCATATTTCAGTTTCACACGCATATTTTGAGCATTTTTTGAATTTTCAGAGCATATTTGGCCTTTTTATGGCATATTTTATTACCTTAAAAATTTTTTGGTTTCATATTTAAAAAAATTTTTGGAAACAATTTTTTACTTTTCTCCGTCAAAATTTCATTTTGTAGTGAAAGAAATAGTACTACAGGCAAGCAATATTTTGCTCGATTTTAAAATTTAAATTTTTTAATTTTCACTCAGTTTTGAAGAGTCTTGTAAAAGAAAAACGAAACAAGATAATTAAAAAAAATTAAATCCTCCATTTCCAATTTTTTTCTACTAAATTTTAATGCTAGAACAAATACTAGTTATTTGTATTTTCCAAATTTCAACTTGAGCAGGTGTAACATGTTTTTTAACATCCTCAATGAACGTTAATTTCAATAAAAATTTGGTTTGGTAATTGTGACGAACGCTGCCCCGATTACATCAATTGAGATTCAAAAAGAACATTTTCAATGTAAAATTTCTTTAGATGCGGCAATCTTTATTGAAAAAGCTAAGTGAATAGTTTTTGTTTATTGTAATAACAATTAAATATAAAATACTTGTCTTTTTCTTCAAAATACAGTTGAGAGTTAATTCTGATATCGTGATCGTTTTTGAAGTAACAGTGCATTTTTTGATCTTAATTATTTTTATTATAGTTTCCTTTTTCTGTTTATTTTATTTTTGTCTTGTTTTATATGCAAATTTTATTGAATTGCTGAATTAAAATTAGATTTTCATATCCTAATAACACAATTAATGTTATTTATAAGAGCATATTTTTTGAGTTTTTAGTGCATATTTCAAAGTTTTTAGTGCATATTGAATGCGCATACAACATTAAATTAACATTGAAAAAAAACTGGTTGAGTGCAAATGGGTTGTAAATTAAAATTCCGCGCGAATTTTTAATTTACAACCCATTTGCACTCAACCAGTTTTTTTTCACAAACACTATAATGATTGAAGTTTTATCAACATAGATAACATTATTGTAATTATATAAATTATCTTTTTATATAGTATGTGAAAAAATGCGTTTTAAAACTTTTCGGTTTTAGTGTTAAGAACTTTTTAATGTAAGTGGATTAAAAATTAATTACTAAAAAGTTTTGACCAAAAATAATTATAATTTCACTACATATCTTCATAAATTTTAAATTGTCAAAAAATTACTTTTCAGCATCCTACAAGTCTTGCTCGTGTAAAAACTGCACTTAACGAATTTCTTAGCGCTTGTTCGTAGTCGGTTATAAATATATTTGGATCCAAATTAAATATATTTTCCGTAATATATTCAAAGAGTGCTTTGTAAATTTCATTTGTTTTTTTGTCCATCAGAACAAAGAATATGGGAAAATCTAGAAAAGAAATTGTTATTTCTGTCGCTAGAATAAATTTTACTTACTTACTCTTCACAATATTGTATGTAAATAAAAAGAAACTGCTTAAAGCAGCCATGTGGTACTATTTTAAACGTAGCATCAATGAGATATGTTCTCTTAGTTGGAGATATATTTGCTTTTATTAATTCTATTGTTTTCAATGATGAAAACAAGCAGAATGAAAAATTTTCCTCCTTAATTGCCGCTGTGAAGAAATGCTTGGGTTTTGCCCTGTCCTTCGGCAAGCCAAAGCCGTTCCACACGCTTTCAATATTAAATGCTTCGATGATATCTATAACTCTTTCCGTTGGTTGGGAATTAGTTCGTTTTTTTGGGACTTAACTCATAGAGGACTTACTTCCTATGGCCTTCAGACGGTAGGAACTAAGTCCCTAATGAACTTTGGCCGAAATCAAATTTGAACTAAGTCCCCAAAAATAAAAATGAATTAGGCCTCCAAAAATTTAATAAAAAGAGAACTAATTCCCCAAAAATTGTTTTTGTTGCCATCCATATAAAACTTTAGGGACTTAGTTCATTTATGTTTTGGGGACTTAGTTCATTGGGGACTTAGTTCCTACCGCCACATATATGTATGTACAAAAAAAGTACTTGCAATTTTTTTACCGGGCATGCCACCAACTTCAAACAACACTATAGGTAACATATGAAAAAATATTTCATTTAACTAGATCAATATTATTTTTAGCTTTTTAGTGCTTTTTTTTGAAGTCGGTTTAATTTTATAAAAAAGTTTAATTTTTAGCGTTTTAGTAAAATATAGTATTAAATTTCATAGGGCGTGGCTATGACAACTTTTTTAACCAAGATTGTGTATTTTTAAGAGTTCAAGGTGTGTGCCAAGTTTCGTAAATATTGATTAACTACAAGCACATGAAATATACTAAAATTTAATAGGCGTGCCCCCCACACTTTTTTTAACTCAAGATTGATTTATTTGAGCTTAAGATGTGTGCCAAGTTTCATAAAAATCGGTGAAATAGAACCACGTGAAATGTTATAATACATTTTAATGGTCGTAGCCCTGCCCACTTTTTCAACTTTAAAATTGTGTAATTTCAAGAACAATCGGTCTAAAATGCACCAAGTTCTGAACCTAGGCTGAGTTTACATCTGGCATTTCTTGTGTGTCATTTGCCCAAAGAAACGTAACCAACTAATTACTACTGAAAAACTGTTTGATTCTGACATATATTTATTGATTTAAACAGTTTGCAATCATTTTGGATTCTATAAAATTGTCTATTAATTATATATGAAACGGTTTAACTTAATAAATACATGTCTGAATCAAATAGTTTTTCATTAGTAATTATTTGGTTACGCTTTTTTTACGCTTGTGTGGCATTTGGCACACAGATGTAAGCCCGGCCTAGGGCCGGAGAATGAAGACGAACTGTTAACCTCCTTCTTTTTTTGAAGTCGGTTAAAAATAATTGCTATCAGTGGATCATACCAAAATAAAGTTTGAAAACGTTTTTTACAATTGACTATTTGCTTGGAAAATATTTTATTTTCAATTAATATTTTAACTGTAAGGCTTTGTGTTTGGTGGGTACCCTGCAGTCATAGTAGATTTTCAATGACAAGAACACTCTAAATGTCTATACCCAGTTGACCAAGGCTTTCGTTATTGGTATCGCTTTTGAATATATCTCGAACATTTATCGTGTAAAACTATCGAGAGTGACACTCAAAAATTAATCGCAAAATGTTCACCTGTCGCTCAGTTTTGTCCCAAAAAACATTCGCTATAGAAGTTTCGCTAGCAATATTAAAAGTGAGAAAATATCGAACTAATTTCGATATCCCAAAAAAGCAGCAGAAAAAGTAAAAATAAATTTTATTTTTTTATTTATTTATTTTAACTTGCTTATTTTATTTAGTTATTTTTTTTATACCTTAAACTTACGCTGCAGAATTTGAACATGGCACCTCCGTTCTAACAGACTGACTGACACACATCCTCTAGGCTATCGTGACAAATTTATTTCTATTCAATTATTGCACATACATATCGAGCCCTTTTTTCGATTTTATCGTAAGCGACATGTTATCGAAAATTGACTTTTTGATTGAAATTAAAATTTTATGGGACTATCCATATCCAAGATACAGGCTGTACAATTTTATCGTAAGCGAAAATTTACATACAAAAACAAATTGAATATTTTAAAAAAACCTTCTCCTGAAAAATTAAATTTTTATCGCTTACGATAAAATCGAAAATAAGGCTGAGTTCTTATTGTATTTTTTAACCTACAATGCTTTCATGCATCGAACTTGTTATGTACATATATACAGACTAACCCCCTTATGCAAAAACGATTAGTAAATTTAAAGTTGGTTTAAAAAACGAATTTTGTATGGCAAAACTGGTTTTAATGCATGCTTTAACTTTAACAATCGTTTTTGCATAAGAGCATAACAGTCTAGCATACATACATCCAATCGGCTACCTTCACACATTCGAAAAACTATCGAGAGAAGCTTGAAGCTCGAAGTTTTAGCAAACATTCTAATTTTCTTAGATTAGCGAACAAATATCGAAGAATTTTGTTTCGAAATTTCTTCGCTTTAGTGAACATTAGTTTTTATCGAATCTCAGGTCAAGTCGGAGTGATCTAGACACACACTGTTTAAGCTTTTATTATAGACGCGAATGAGGAAACACTTTACAATAGCCATTACAATCAATAAATCTGAAAAAATACAAAAAAAAAATCGACGAAAGTGCAACAGATACACTCAAACGATTAGAAACGTTAAATTTGAATAATTTTGTGAAGAGTAATGAATTAAAAGTACATACAAATGTAATTTGTGAAACATAAATTTAAAATTTATTTTCAGACTGCACTCGTACAACTAAAGCTTTTATATTTCCTACACTTGTTTGAATAATTAAACTACGAGTGAGTACATTGGTTTTCAATGTTCATATCTAGAATTTTTAATCGTTTTAACCGTATATACGTATATACATTCTCGTGTACACACATATTTAAGTTGTAAACAATGTTTTGGTTATACATACAGACACATCATGACTAGTTTTTTTCTTATTTTTATATTAACCGGCAAAATTAAAATAATGATGACAAAACAGTTTTGTTTGAAAATATGAAAAAAACCAAAGTAAAGTTTTATAAAACAAAAACCATTCATAATTTATTTAATGTGACTGCAAATATTTTCTGAGCACATACTTATTTATGCATACATACAAACATATGTATGTAAACCCGTCGTCTGAAAATAATCACTTAAAAGTTAAATATCGATCGTTATTATTCTCTTTCTATTTCTCTCAAATATTTAATCGAGTTTTGAGTGTTACAATTGGTCCGAGTTATGAAGTAACAATGTAAAAAAAATAGACGAATTGATAACTTCGTCCTTTTTTGATGTCGGTTAAAAACGTATTAGGCGGCTTTTACACACGTAAAGTTTACTTTGTTTGTAGGAGAGAATGGAAATAAATTCAGTAAAGTGCGACTTTGAACCGCGCACGAAGGGTTCCGTACGGACACGAGATATGTAATTCAATACGAACTTTAGTAGCCTGTATAAAATATGGTTTTGGCATTTTTTTCGTTTCTTACGTTTTTTTAATTTTTGGCGATTTTTTTTATTTTGGCGATTTTTTTCATTTTGGCAATTTTTTGTTTGTTTTGGCGATTTTTTTTTCCATTTTGGCAATTTTTTTAGTTTTGACGTTTTTTCTCGTTTTGGCGATTTTTTCGGTTTTTTAATTTTTTTTATTTTTTAGGCGATTTTTTTAATTTTTGGTGATTTTCGGTTTTTGGCATTTCTTCATTTTGGATACTTTTTTCATTTAGGCGCTGTTTTGTAGTTTTGACCCTTTTTTTCTCATTTTGGCGATTTTTCAATTTGCCGATTTTTTTTAATTTTGGGGTTTTTTTAATTTTGGCGATTATTTTTTCATATTAACAATTATTTTGTTACTGGAGCCTTTGTCGCGTTTGGCGATTTTTTCCGTTTTTGGCGCTTTTTTCATTTTGGCGCTTTTTAGACGATTTTTTTGAATTTTGCGACATATTTTAGTGTTAGAAATTTTTTTTATTGTGGCGATTTTTTTCGTTTTGGGGATTTTTTTGAATTTTTGGCGATTTTTATTTTTGGTTGGGCGATTTTATAATTTTCAGATTTTTTAGTTTTACCGTTTTTGAAAATTTCAAGAGTTTACCTCTTACAGTTTCCAAGATATAGCCAGATGTCATAATTACATAGTCAAAATTGCATTAACTGATGGACCACCCTTTAATTTAATTTTTTTTAGTGTTAATTGTGTTAGTCTATACAAAAATACACTAATTTTACATATTTCAAGTGTCAATATACATATGTACATACAATTATATGTATATTATATGGGATTTTAACATTTTGCGTTGCTCGTTTTGGAACACCCTTTAATTTTTAATTCTCATGTATTTGTTGTTGTAGTGGCCAAGGTTCTACACACTCTGTCCAAATTTCAGGTCCGTAGCTCTTACGGTTCCTGAGGAAATACCGTGTGACAGACAGCGTAGCCAAAACAATAGGGTCCTTTTTTCACCTTTGGTGTACGGAACCCTAAAAAGCTCTTATTCGCCCTTTAGGTTTATATGCGAGATAATCTGACTCATTTACATTTTCTAAACCTTTAAGAATTGCTAAAAAATTTAACCAAAGCATGCAATAGCAAAATAAACAAACAAAAAATATTTAGCTTATCAATCACTTCACTAGGGTTTGCAAATAGTCGGAGATTTTCATAATCGCGATTACGATTAAAAAATATTAATCGCATAATCGCGATTATCGATTAAACGCGATTAATCAAGGAAATATACTATTATAATTTTTTCTAAGACCAAAATAAATTGCGTCATGAGTCTTAGTCGAACTGTATGGGTTTAGCCAAAGAAATTTATTTATTTTGTCTTGAGTTCGCATTTTAATTTAATTTTTCAATTAAATTGTATTTTTATTTTTAGAAAAAGCACTTAAGATGAAGTTCGTAAATCAGAACTTATTAGTATCAAAAATAATACACTAAGGGAAAAAACGTCGAAATCAAATCATTTCAATCTTAATAGTCTGGTAAATGCGAAAATTCTTGATTCAAGAATAAAATCTTAATTCTTTTTAAGATCGCAGTCAAAATTATAATCTTGAATAAAATCATAAAATCTCATTTTAAGATCGAATTCAAGATTTTTTTCTTAACAAAAATCTTAAATTAAGATGATATTCTTAAGAATTTAAGAATATAATCTTAAATTATTACCACGTTCTTAATTTTAAGAATTCATTCTATAATTTAAGAATTTGTGCTTAAATTTGAGAATGTCAATCTTACCGAACAAGTTTCAAGATTGAAATGTGAAAATCTAAATTCAAAATTTTTTTTCTTAAAATTAGATTGTTACGGCCTATGTACATATAAGCAAAAATTAGCATGAAGTTAGCAAAAGTGACGAAATTGAATTAGGTGTTAACGAGTATCTCCATACAATTTGACATTAAACATACTTTTGAAACGTTTCAAACATACATACTTTCAAAAATCATTTGAGAATTTACATAAGCTTTTTGGAAAATCCAATAGAATAAAAATAAATTAAGAAATAGAAATACATACATATATTGGGTGTTTTTTATTGAGGTATAGAACTTTAAGTTGGCATCACTTTTTTAACTGGCGGCCATTTTGTCAGCTGTCAAGTGATTAATATTTAGTTTGGTTTGCCATTTCATCATGAACAGGTTGACAAAAGAACAACGCTTGCAAATCGTGCAAATTTATTTCGAAAATAATGGTTCAGTTCGCGAAGTTTACCGCAAGCTCCGTCCATTTTATGGTCGACATAATCGTCCATCAGAGCAATTAATTCGGTTAACCATGGATCGTTTTCGCAGTACGTTTACTCTATGTGATAATACGCATCCGCAGAGACGTCGAACAGTGCGCACCGAAGAAACAATTGCCGCTGTAGAGCAAAGTGTTGAAGAGGACCCGAATGAATCGATTCGCCACCGGAGACCGATATAGAGCCATGATAACCGACTATTTTGTACCCGAATTGGATGGCATGAATGTGGATGAGTTGTGGTTCCAACAAGACGGCGCTACATGCCACACAGCGCACGTCACAATCGATTTATTGAAGGAAACATTCGATGAGCGCATAACTTCGCGGAATGGACCTGTCAATTGGCCACCAAGATCGTGTGATTTGACACCATTGGATTATTTTCTTTGGGGATATGTGAAGTCGCTCGTCTACGCCAACAAACCAGAAACGTTAGGGGACTTGGAAGCCAACATTCGTGGCGTTATTGCCAACATACGGCCCCATATGCTCGAAAAAGTGGTTTAAAATTGAACCTGTAGAATTGGCTTTATTCGAGCCAGCCGCGGCGTCCACATGCCCGAAATCATATTTAAACATTAATGGCATAAAATTATCCTTCCAATAAAGCCAAATTGATGGACATTAAAACGATTTTCTAGTGTTTTATTTCAATTCGAAGTTCTATACCTCTAAAAAAACACCCTGTACATATGAACTTCGTCCTACACTAATAGAAAACTAACGATCTAATTTTAAGAACAAAAATCTTAAATTAAGATTGTAGAAATTTTCAAATTTCTTTTCGTCGTGTAATAATAGTTTTGCAGTAAAAAATTTAACTTGAATAAAGCTAACTGAATAAGTTTACAAAATGGAGCGACCATAACATACTTTTAAGGTTCTGTTTTACATGAGATTGTATTTTTGATGACTGCAATCAAATTATGTGCTTAATATTCCCTAAAATTTTATATTTGTTTGGATTTTTATGTTATTCATTAATTTAAATAATAAATTTCTTACTTTATAATTACGAGTTCTTTGCAACTTCGAATGAGGCAGCTATAATTAGAATCAATGTGTTAATTAATTTGTTAGAACGCCAGGTTTTGTAATACTTTATTTTGGTATGTGTTATCTAAGAATTATCTCAAATATTTTTCTGTTTATACACACAAAAGTTTAGTTTTGTCTTTTGATTATTTATGTACATATGTATGTATTTATATATGTATATAGTATTTATTTATATGATCAAGTTTGCATGTATAAAATAAATTATTGCGCAGATAAATATAATTTCGTTATATTTTTGTCAATCTTACAGAACGAAGAAATGTTACAATTGTGTAATCTTTTTAATATTAATACATACATACATAAGTATGTACATACAAAGTAATTGAAATGATTTGTTAAATTAATCCACTATTTTTGTAAATTATTTTTTTATTAAATTAAATTAGTTTCTTGAACTTGACCGATATCTGCTTTTAAAGGCAGCTGACTGATCATTGTAATAAACCGAGATCAACTGTTGTTCTGACTTGAATTGTTTGTTTACTTTTATTATTTTGTTCGCCTTTCGTACATTCACGTTCTTTTATCGTCAACTCTTTTCGCTCAACTGAATAAAATTTTTAAATTTTTTTACCCGACTGTTTAGTATTTTATGATCAAGTATTTCATAATCTAAAAATTTTCTCTTATGTTCTCTTATAATTTAATTTTAATTTCAATTCTTAGTTACTCTTAAAATTTTTAAATTATATTATGTTACCAGATAACAGAATTTATTCGATGCTGGCAAAGAAATTGCTATAAAATATCTTGGTATTGTTGAGATAAAAATTTTTCCAACTTATTACATACAATATACAAAAGTCGTATTCGTAAAATATATGTATAAATAAAATATTCCTATTTTTTCTTGTACATCCACGGAAAAAACAGCTTAAAATCAATAAAAACCATATGGAATTAATAAGAAACATTAACGAAAGTCTAGTCATGTTGATGATGATGATGATTTATTTTTTCCAAAACATTATAAACTAAATAGCTTAAGCTTCAAACATTTATAAAAATTCTGTACGCTTTAAAACTTTTCAAGTATTGCTCCATTAAAACTAAAAATAAATATAGTTTTAGTACACAGCATTTCGACATGTACATATATGTATATATAAAAAAAAATTATGGATAAAGTCCCAACAAATAGGAAACAAAAAAGGCAGACAATTAGAATGAAACTTACAAGATAATAACTTAAAAACTAACTACAAACTAAAGATTAATTCTCTTATGCAAAAACTATTGTTAAAGTTAAAGCATGCTTTAAAACCGGTTTGGCCATACAAAATTCGTTTGTTAAACCAACTTTAAATTTACCATTCGTTTTTGCATAAGGGGGTAAAACTAAAAAAGACAAAGAAATAAAATTAAATTCGTTCTTAACAACAAAAAAAAGAATTATATGCAGGGAAACCAGAAATATGCTCCAAAAAAAGTGTTTTATGCGCATTCAATATGCACTAAAAACTTTGAAATATGCACTAAAAACTCAAAAAATATGCTCTTATAAATAACATTAATTGTGTTATTAGGATATGAAAATCTAATTTTAATTCAGCAATTCAATAAAATTTGCATATAAAACAAGACAAAAATAAAATAAACAGAAAAAGGAAACTATAATAAAAATAATTAAGATCAAAAAATGCACTTTTACTTCAAAAACGATCACGATATCAGAATTAAAACTTCTCAACTGTATTTTGAAGAAAAAGACAAGTATTTTATATATAATTGTTATTACAATAAACAAAAACTATTCACTTAGCTTTTTCAATAAAGATTGCCGCATCTAAAGAAACTTTACATTGAAAATGTTCTTTTTGAATCTCAATTAATGTAATCGGGGCAGCGTTCGTCACAATTACCAAACCAAATTTTTATTGAAATTAACGTTCATTGAGGATGTTAAAAAACATGTTACACCTGCTCAAGTTGAAATTTGGAAAATACAAATAACTAGTATTTGTTCTAGCATTAAAATTTAGTAGAATAAAATTGGAAATGGAGGATTTAATTTTTTTTTAATTATCTTGTTTCGTTTTTCTTTTACAAGACTGTTCAAAACTGAGTGAAAATTAAAAAATTTAATTTTAAAATCGAGCAAAATATTGCTTGCCTGTAGTACTATTTCTTTCACTACAAAATGAAATTTTGACGGAGAAAAATAAAAAATTGTTTCCAAATTTTTTTTTAAATATGAAACCAAAAAATTTTTAAGGTACTAAAATATGCCATAAAAAGGCCAAATATGCTCTGAAAATTCAAAAAATGCTCAAAATATGCGTGTGAAACTGAAATATGCAAAAACATGCTTTAAAGGGTAAAATATGCGAAAATATGCACTAACAAATCGATGCCAAAACTCATAAAAAGTTCTGAAACGGATAAATATCTTAATTCCCCATTGATATATCAGACAAGAAAAAACATGCATTTGCATATTTGTGGTTTCCCTGATTATATGCAATTAAACTACTGTGAAGTATTATATACAGTGTTATTAATATCTAGAGTTCGGATTCTTCTATGGTAAAATAAAAGATCTACACCCTGAAAAAGTATACCACCATCCCTATACCACCAATAGGTCTACGGGAGAAAAGTAATTTTTGGACCGAACGGGCTCCAGATCGGCAGCCAATGAGAATCATTGGCGATCTAATGGATTATCAGAAGACTGCATACCTTCCAGGAAACTAATTGAATTCCCTACCATAAAAACGTCGAAAGTCAATTCCGTCATAAATTTATCTGCAAGATTTTCTACGAAGTTCCCCATTTGGTCCATATTATGGTCTTAGGCCAATACAAAATACCAAAATCATTATCTCCCATCTCCTAAGCCTCTCCATCTGGCTTGATGAAATCCCAAAAGCAGACTGGAAAAGCATAAGAGATGACAGGTGGAATGATCTGGCGGTATACCAAAAGGCGTACTTTTCTGTCAAGCCCGACCCTACGCTTCAAAATTCCCTGATAGGAAGAGTAAATCTTTTTTGTCCTTTCAAGTATGTCGTCAATGTGTCTATAGTACTAAAAATTTTCATGAAATGTGACGCCCAAATATTTAATCCTGTCCGAAATCCTAATCATTTGCTGTCCAATAAGTAAACATGGTATATAAGTCCGACAATTTTTGTAAATGTGTTTACGTCGTCCCTTTATCATGACAGCCACTGTCTTTTGTATGTTCAGATTGAGTCTCCATTTTCTAAAGTAATCTGTCAGTACTGCTAAATAGGAGTTAATTCTAGCGTTAACTGTCCTTGCTCTACCACCCGATGAAGCAATTAAAATGTCATCGGCATACATTAAGAGAAGATTATCATCAGAAGGTCCAGGTATATCTGACACAAAAAGATTTATAAAGCACGGGTCCTAGCAAAGACCCCTGGGGAACACACGCACAGATTGAACTCTCATGAGACAGAGCGTCACCAATACGAACCCTAAATAAACGATCCTTTAAAAAGCTATTCACCATTCGGCAGATGCCCGAACCAAATCCCAGGTCAATCATCTTAGAAAAATCCAAAACTGACCGCTATTGTTGGGTATCGCCTGTTCAATCCTCTAGAAACGTAGTCGGTAAATACTGTAAGTCCTAAATACAAACTGAAAGTCCCTCAAAATGTTCCTGTCATTTATAACGTAGTCTATTTTTTCCCAGAAGAAAGAACTCTAATAGCTTTCCAAAGGCCCATAGCAAGGAAATCGGTCGATAGCTCCCAATCTCACGAGGATCCAATCTGCATCTTTGTATACTGTATATGTCAATATCTCTGAAAGTAGGAATAAAATTATGAAGGTTTTTACCGTCATTCTTTAATAAAGCGATAGTTTTTCGTATTTGTTCTGAAATTTCTTTACATTTTCCGATTTTACTCCACTACTGATAATATGTATTTAAATATTATTTAGAAAATATGATCACTTTCTGCTAAAAAACAATCTGTGCACATAACTTCGAGCAAAGCATCAAGAAATTTGGAGCGGCACTTTAACGGTACATCGTACATTTGTAACTTGAAGTAAATGCAAAATTGTATAGATGTCGTTGTTAGTTATTAACAACAAAATTATTCTTAAATTGCGATGCGCGCTTTGTTTGCCTGGATTACGAAGTTGTTCGGGTATTTTCATTTCATTTACTCATCGTGTTTATTTTAACTGGAGCTGCTATAAAGTAAAAAATTTCCTCACCAAAATATGGATCATGTAATCTTAAGATAAGGCTTATGGACCGCGTGATCCATATCCATGTTTTGGATTTCGTGATCCATGGTTTGGAAAGTGATACATATTTTGGATCGCGTGATCAATATTTTGGATTGAGTCATCTTTATCTTGTATCGCGCGATCCATATTTTGTTAAGTGATACATACTGTGATTCGCGTGATCGATATTTTGGATTGCGACGTCCATAGTTTGGATTGCGTGATCACGTAATTTTTACCTTGGATCGCGTGATCCATATTTTAGATAGCGTGATCCATATTTTAGATAGCGTGATCCATATCTTGGATCGGGGCATTTATATTTTGGATTGCGTGATCTTTATCTTGGATTGCGTGATCCTTATCTTGGATCGCGTGATCCATATTTTGGAAAGTTATACATATTTTGGATCGCGTGATCAATATTTTGGATTGCGGCGCCCATATTTTGTATTGCATGATCACGTAATCATTATCTTGGATCGCGTGATCCATATTTTAGATAGCGTGGTCCATATCTTGGATCGCATGATTCATATTTTGCTTTGCGTGATCAATATTTTGGATCATGTGGTCCAAATCTTGGTTCGTGTAATCTAAATCTTGGATCGCGTGATCCATAGTTTGGATTTCGTTTTGGATCCATTTATCACAAAAATCATATTTTTAACTAAGAAATATTTTAGTCCTTTTAAAATCTCGAGACACATGAAAAATAAGATAAATTTTCACATAGTATGATAACGCTGTATGTATACTAAAATTTGTGCACGTACTCGGTAATGAGTAAATTGTAAAATTGCTTTGATGCTGTTTCTTCGAAATTTACGAGAATAATTACCAATGCTTTTCTGAGAATCCCATAATAATACATTCATACAGACATCAATCCCAAAATAGTCAGAATCGACTCCCATGGCCTCAAAACGTTGAAATATGATGAAAACTCAATTTTTGAAAATTTAGGTAAAATCAGTAACTTGCCTATAGCGGGAAGTTAAAAATTAGAATATTCTCTGAAGGTTTCTTAACACATCCACGGTTTATTTATGAAAACTACAGGGGGTCTACTGTGTAATTCCAAACGAAAGGAAAAGCTTTCGAATTTTTATGCTTATACCACGTAAATTCGAAAGCATTTTCTTTCATTTCGAATTACAGAGTAGACTTCCTGAACTCTCAAACTTGAATAAGTAACTCCAGCCTTTGCAGCTTTTTTAAGGGAAAGTTTGATAATTATTGCCTAATGCTGTGGCCAAAATTGGACTGAATATCCGACTTCAAATAATTGCAAAGAAAATGAGCTTAAACCAGTATTCCGCAAAATAAAATATGTTTGTATTGGTGAGCAAAATGAGAGTAAAATAAAGTTACACTGGAAGAAAAGTTAGTAGTTTAAAGCCCATGCTATGATTATTAATTGTTTGAAGTTTTTTTTTGTACATAAGCAATTTAATAAAAACTTAAGTAAAGATTAAAAATCTAATGATCCATTCAACAATGTGGTGTATAAATTCCAAATTAAATTTATTCACAGTGCTGCGGACACTACATATTCAAATGCCTTTTTAAACTATCTTCCCTATTATTTTCAAATGTTTCATAACATAAAATGCATTGCATATTGCGGAAAGCATTTTTATCACGAAATATATCTTACGCTTCATTTACACATGAAAGTACTTTCTTGAAATTTTTGTATACGTATTATGAATAAAAATTCTAATGAAATAAAAAATTTTCATTAAAATTTCTTGTTCGTTTTCATAGGAAAGTGAAAGTTCATTTTACAAATGCCGTCGAAAAGTAATGTTGGAAAAAATTGGTTTGTTTGCTACTTAATTAAAGTTACCCATAATATTCACATACACAAATTTATAGGGCAATAAGTTGGGAATAATTATTATTGTTAATACTTTAATAATATTATTGTTTTAAAAAAGCATGAATTGTGTTCTTAATGTATATTTGAGGATACGATATTTATAATTCTTCAAAAATTTATACAAAATAAGCATAATTTATAATAACTCTTTACCACAATTTTGTTTATTTGTACAAATCTTTAAAAGGGGTAACACTGTTAAGATTTTTCATTTTACTTTCTGAAAACATCAAAAATTTACTTTCTTGAAAAAATCGTTGAAAGCTGACTGGAAATTAAAAACATTGTGAGTGTGGTAGTAAACAAAATTGATTGTATTGCTACTTTCTTGCAATTAGTTTCATGTGTAAATGGTAGGTTAGCTCCCATAATTATTTAATTTTTTTTTCTGTACACATTTATTAAATTTAAACTTTAATTTCGTACGGTGTGTTAAAAAAAATAAACAAACAACCAGGAAAAAATTCTTACATACGTGCTCAACTTCATTCGTCGATTTCTTAGTGACGACTAAATCAAAGAACATAAGAATCTGTGTGATTGTGTTGTCCACAATTGTGGTATGGCTTGCGGGTTACTGGCTTAAAAAACCCTTATTTTGGGTTTCTCATCGTTTACATGAATGTGTGATTTTTTTACAGCTCGTCCAAAAGAATATTGAATATTCCTAAATAATATTCAGGAAAAAAACAAATTCCCAATAAATTATTTTTTCCTAATCTCGAAAGTTAAATCCCCTAAAAGAATATTATATTTGATTTTTTTAATATTATTAGCAAATAATGCTAACACAACTGGGTTATAATAATAAACCTCTTTTGTTTTTCATTAAAAACAGCTGCCTTAGTAGCTTTAATTATTGAGAGGTGTAAACATTTCGTTGCCCATAATACATATATGTATGTATGTACATACAAACATACATATGTTTAAATAGTATGCGCACAAATATGTACATACATATGTGCGTTAGCATGTACATAATATATATCGAGGGTTTATATTCAAAAAGTGCTATCTGCAAGGCTTGAAATTTTTAGAATAGCGCAACGCACTGTTATTTTCTCAAAGTGCAAGGCTAATAACTAAATTTTGATGAATATTACCATTTACAGAAGACATATTAATTCTACTAATATTAATCAAATACAGTTATTGCTCTTAGACTTAGAGAAAATAACAGTTTTATTTTGTCTACTAAAATATTCAAGAATTGCAGATAGCACGTTTTGAATATAAACCCTCAATATGTATGTAGATGTGCACATATTTACCAATATTCAATAGACGTTAAACTTGTGGATATGTGCCAAAGTCATTGCTTGATATTTCCAGAACCATAGACAATTTCGTGAAACAGATTTTGGATTCAGGAAGAGAACATCTAAAATATATGTACATACAGCTGTGTTCAATATAATAGGAGTGCTGCAACCCAATATTTTTTCACGTAAAAGTCGTTAGTCTGGAAACTTCCAAAATGCTAAAAATTATAACGGATTTTTTAATGGAATCCCAGAAGCAAAATGAATAAGAGAATTGTACGAAAAGTCTTGTGTATAATTTAATTAATTAATTGTGAGTTTAAAAAAAAAATAGGAGTGTTTGGGATTTCTTTCAAATAAAAATTCATATTAAATTTTAATATAAGAAAAAGTGAAAAGTAAGTTGGGAAATGCTACGGAATATCGTATTTTGTAATTTAAAACTATAATTATACATCTATTAGGGACGAGAAAAACATTATTCTCAAGCAAAGAGCTTTGATTAATGATCTTCCAAAAAAAAGGAAAAACACAGAGAAATTAAAGAAATCCTTGAGTGCTCCGATGAAATGATAGAAAATGCCTTATCTTATGAAAATAAAGCAGAAACTCGAGACCGCAAAAGCAAAACGTCTAGTGTGGACGACCGACTTATAGTAAGGTATAGGAAAACCAATCCTACGGGATCTTAACATTGATGTTAGTATCATAACTATCCGCAGACACACAGAACCAACTAATTGCAAGAAGTCCAAGGAAGGTTCCTCTTTTAACAAAAAAGCAAGTAGTCGCACGCTTAAAGTTCCCTAAAGACCATCTCAAATGGCAATAAGAACAATGAAGAAATGTATTATGGACAGATGTAAGCAAAGTTGTTCTATTTAGTGGGACTAGCTGTATACAGTGTGTCCGACGTCCTCCTAACACGGAATGCAAAGTACAGCATACAAAAAAAATATTTAAGCATAGTGGCGCATACGGGTACGTTTTTCGAACAGTGGTGTTGGTCCAATACCACAGATAAAAGAAATAATTGATAAAAATGTTTATGTGAAAATAATTAACGATGTGATGATTCCATATTTAGAATGGAATATACCACTAAAATGAGTATGAGTAAACTAGCAATGGAGTGGTTTTCATACAATAGAGTGGAGGTTATATAGTGGTCTGTTCAGTCTCTAGACCTCAACCCTATTGAACATCTCTAAAAAAATGTCACAAAATATGTTGAAGAAAAAACGACAACGATTTATGGAGCATAGTCGAAGACGCGTGGAAGAAACTCCCGTGAAAGCGATGCATCGCGATATCAGGACCTAATTGACTTCATGTCTCGAAGATGTGCAAAAATGATTTAAAATGGAGGTTATTCAACAGAATATTGAAAATAATGAGCTTGTTCTTATATAACTTCAAACTTTGCTTAAATTTTTATACAAAATTAGTCGCCGTTCACTAACACTCCTATTATATTGAACAGTGAATTTTTGAGCAATTTTGTTAATTAGTTTTTTTCTTCCATTTCTTGAACATAAATTACCTTCTGAATTTTCTTAACATAAACTTATAAATAAGTAAGTAAATCTGATGTAAAAAAATCTGAACAAATTTACGATTTATTTTACGAATTGAAACATATTTTTTTGAGATTAGCACTCCTATTTTTTTGAACACCACTGTATATGTATGTACATTGTATATCCAATAACTCAACTAAATTTTTCTGTACATGGTCTTTGCGCCAAACCAAGAATAAGCTGACGATATGTATGTATGTATGTGCTTTTGGATATGAAACTGTATAATGCTTTCAAGCAATCATCAGTCTTCATTGCAGTTACCATTTTAAAATCTTATAAATTTTAAAGTCCTATTAATATTTTCTTACCTTCTTGCAAATTCATTTAAAGCCTTGAACCTGTTTTTTAGTCTGCAAAAAAAAAATACCAATCAACCGACCACAAAATTCATTCCTTCGTCTTCTTTGGTTTATTTTTTTTTTGCATCTTCAACTTGTTGTGCCAACGTTAAATGAAGCAACGGCCACTATAGCAGGCTCCAATTCAAGGAAACTTCATTTAGTATTTAAATACGTATGTATGCATGTAAATACATTTGTATTAAATCTGACCAGAAGTTTGTTAAAGACTTTGTTAGTTATTTATAGAATTAAAAAGATAATAACAACGATAGTTCTATAATAAACAAAATATCAGGTGCCTTTTCTAAAAGGTGAGTAACTTTAAATGGGAATAAAAAAAGAACAGTGTACTAAATATTTAGGAAAATTATGTTTTAATACAATTTTGGTAAACCTAACACCCGTGGCGTGTTTCGCGTATTAACTTGTTGACTTCGCGTCACTAGTCCACATGTCTGCAATATTAATTAACACCCATTGACCATCTCTAAAGGGAAGGATGTAGTCTTAACTTACATCTGCCTTTGTGTATTCACAGAATTATGGTTGAATTTTGTTGCAAATATTTTTTTTGAAATGTACTTGTGTGTCCCATTTTTAGGGAAGGGGAAAAAGAGATCCATACAGAGAAGAGTTAAAAAGTTAATATTCTTACATTATAAATATTATATCTGATGTTCATTTTTAATTTCAAAACTTATAGTATATATAATTTTTTAGCGAATATTTTTGTAGAATATTTGAATCCATAATATTATCGCTTAAAGCCTGGTACCATGTTCACAATTTCGTACGAAATGTTGTCAAACTTCATGTAAAAGTAAGTGGTATGAAATATTTGCGAAAAAAATTCGCAAAATTAGTACTCTGTTCTTATTGCGAAAAACACGTAAAATCTATCTGGCAGCATGTTTTCTCATGCAAAATTAATCTGGCATCTTTTAAGTTTCAGCTGCGAAACAACATAACTTCAGTCCATTATTGGTTTGGTGCATATCCCAAAAAGTCGGAATGGAGATAGAATTTTCTGTATTTTCACCATTTCTTTTGACACATGTTTGGAAGAATTGTTAAATTTTAGTGAACTTTTATGAATAAAGTTAGGAGTTAATATTACTTTATAGTAAAAACAAAAATACCTTTTGCGCCGCATACACCACTTTTCACAATTTATTTTCAAAATGTGCTCCATACGTATACTTTACTGCTGTGGATTAAAAATTTTGCTGTTTTGTTTATTTTTCTTGCTGTCTGGAGAAATAAGTCGATCGTTTAAGGCCGACCAAGAAGCCGTCGCAGTAATATTTTTAACTATCGACCCGCTTATACAATTACACAAGAAAAACTAGTAATTGAAGTGTATTTAATATAAAGAATGAAATTAATTCCTATCCGTTATACTAAAAAAAGGCATAATAAGGTTTCTTTTATTTTATTTTAGTGTTTAATAAGTTTATGTTAAAACATTTAATCGGCGGCTGCGTCTGAGTGATGATGTTTTTGTTTAACAGTCGCCGTTGAATTTTTCTTACGGCACCTTCTTTTTTTGTTATTCATTTCTTATAGAAATGAAGCAAAACAAGAGTTAACTTTACTTCGCATGTTTCTTTATGAAGAATTTGACGCAAACGCCAAACTGTGGCATATACAGCAAAGCAATACTTATTAAACCTTAATATAGTTGAAATTGAGCAAAATGGTAGCTAAATATCTCAGAAAAGGAGAAAGGAGAAATTCGAAATATATATGCTCCATATCAAACTCATATTTTTAAAAATAGTCGGTGGGCTGACGATAAGCAGTACTTTTTTCGCAGGGAATTTTAACAATGTTGGATACTTTCAAGCAATAAATGCGAGAAATTTGAAAAAAAACGCGATTTGGGCTACATTCATTAAATTTAAAATTTTCAATTTTCACAACTTCGAACAGAGTACTAGGCTTTAGGGTACTATTTGTCCCCTTTTTAACAAAAGACACGAAAAAACCCATGCGGAGGGAAAAAGCGCACCTGTTCGAAAATGAATAACAGCGCTGCAAAGGGAAACTTAGGTGTTCTAAAGCGCTTCACATTGAAATAGATAACGCATAAATAAATATAAAATATGAGTACAAACATGGGTAGCATAGATTGCCAATGAGTATTCCAAAAAATATACATAAATAAATATGTAGTCTTAATTTTAGCAATAACTGTAGCGCAAACGCTGCGACTAAAAATAAAAAGGCACATGCGTACCAAGCGCATTGAATGTCTCCCATACTTATAGTCTGAGTATGATTATACCCAGGCTATGGATATTTAATTGGACAAAAAAAATATACAAATGAGACTCGGGATATTTATTCATAATTCGCCACCATATACATACCCAGCAAAAAATTTCAAAAATGTAATCGTGTTTGGAATTGAGCATTTTTGGTGGAAGCTCTTCCCTACTGGATTACCAACTTAATGATTTTAACAAGGCGTGAGACAAAAATAATCTATTCTTGCGAAGTACTTACTTTTTTTTATTTGGCAACTTGCTCATGTAATCTATCTAATTTAAAAAGATCATTCCCCTTCTTTAGCAACTTGTACATAATTTTTTTAAATTTTAGATAATGTGATTTGTAAGCGATTAGTGAAATTTGGTAACCAGAAAAGTAAGCCATTTTATGGTAAGTAGTACTGGTGGTAGTGTGTAATTTTTTGCTGGGTATGTACATACATACATTTGTGTATATAAAATGGAATGGAAAATGTTTGCGTGTGTGCGAGATTGTTTGAAAATATGCTTTATGTGTGTGTGTAAATAAAATAGCCCTGTATATACACATGTGTAGTCCTAGTATTTTTGACCGGCCTAAAAAAAAGGAGGAGGTTAACAATTCGTCTCAATTTTTTTTTGGTGTTACTTCATAACTCGTTACATTTTCAACAGACTGTAAGTCTTTTTTTGCCTGAGTGGGTAAAGCTTCCCATTGTAATAAAAAGTGGGCGGGTACACACGCACAATTTTTTAATTTAATTTTATGATATTCGACTTATTTGATCGCTGCGAAACCTATAGTTCACCTTTTGTTCTTCTAATTATACAATTTGAAAGTTGAAAAAATGGACGGGTTTACGCTCATTAAAATTTATTATAATATTTCACGTAACCGAATTTTACGAAACTTACCACATACCTTGAGCTCTAAAATAGACTTAATTCTCCATTTAAAAAAATGGGCGGATTCATGCCCATTGAAATTTAAGGTCTGTCCCACGATGTCACCAACATTCGACTTTTCGCACACTTACATTCAAAACAAAAACAAATTTTAAAAGTTTGTTGTTTTCAATTTAACTGTGCGACAAGTCGACCGTTAGTGACATCGTGGGACAGGCCCTTAATATTTTATTTTAAATGGTTCTACTTTACCTATTTGTACAAGACTTAACACGCACCCTAAGCTCTGAAAAACACACAAACTTGCGTGGCGGCACGCCCATTAAAATTTAATTTTATATATCACGTATCTTCTTATCTTCTTCTATAAGATCTTTGCATTGAAGTCGGTTTTTTTTTTGGCAGAAAGAATTATTACACTTATGTATGCTTGTGATTGTAGCTCATACAGATTATAAATTTTAGTGCTGTCGTTTGGAAATGGGAAAGTTTTAGTTCCCTGTAAAGCTTTGTTATTTTGCAAAAAGTTTGACTTTGTTGTATAGTGCTATTAATTTAGCTTAATTTTCCATTTTTAAATTTGTGATAAGTTAAAATTTTGTCCGCTGGGCATAGGCGTAGCAAGAACATTCTGGGGGGGGGGGGAAGGAAGAATTGCTGTTGCACTCCCCTAGAATTATTAAAAATTTCATGCAACTATTTATTTTAAAATTACTCATGAAAAAAATCACTAATAATGTTCCCACCCCCACCACCTAGAAAATATTTCTAGCTACGCCAGTGCATCTTGGGGACAGGCCACATTTTCCGTCTGATAAAAACTTCCACCAGCAGATTTTGCATTAATTTCAAATTCTTATAAAAAAAACATTTAATTGCTATACATTTATGTAATTTAATTAACAGTTTTTTTATACCTTTTTCAGTTAAATTTTGCTGTAAATATCTGCAACGTCAGCTTTCCCACATGCGTTTTACATTTCTGCTAATAATTGTTCTTAATACTCTGGATACGAAAGATCGATTCAATCATGATTTAATTAAGCATAAAAAGCATTTCCAATCAGATCTCGAATATTGTTACAAATGTTTTGAAACTCAAATAGAACACTGTTCAAATTTTTTTCAACGAATTCAGCCACATGAGGAACTTTCAATTAGGCAGCTGTTTTCTTTTATGCCGGGAATATCATCAAAGCGAAATAATCAATTGATGAAACTGATAAATTCCAATGAAAAAGTAGTAATTAAGTATTTATTCAAACACAACAAATTATCGGCAAGTACTCGTAGTTTCTCCAACATAGAACAATTGAAAAAAGAATTTTTAGAGCAACAAGAAAATTTACAAGGAGTACAATACGCTCCTGCAAAAACCATAAATAATTTTATAAGAAATTTGCAAAAATTTCATGCAAACTTCACGGAAATCACAATTTGGAATTATTTGTTAAACAACATACAACCATTAATATTGCCGATATTATATAAAGGAAATTTTCCGGTACCCAAGGCTTATGCTTTGTGTGGCTTTACCTTGTACCAACAATATGGGGGCGAGGATTTGTACAAATTTTTCCAAGTGGACTTTTTTATTAAGCTGGAAATTTCCAAATATTTGTTGGAGGCAGCCATAAAGTTTTCCCATGGCTTTGATAATTATCGTCTATATATAACAGATTTGACCGCCGATAATATAGTTTATGACAGAACTAATCATCAAATATATTTTATCGACTTGGATACAATTTTCATAGTGGATTCTACGGCAGCTAAATATAAATCTTTAATACATAAATATATTTATATGGAATGTCCCGGTTGCTTTGCTTATTCAGACAATGAGATCGCTTCTTATAACATCAGCGATGTAAATATATATTTAGTTTGTCAATTTCTAAGAGAAGATCTGTATAGAGAACAAACGAAAGGATTTCTGTATCCCATACCAGCCGCAGTTATTAAGAAATATCCAATATTATGGTGGCTGTTAAATAAATGTGTGGACTGTCCGGAGAATTTGTGTTCGGAACGTTTTACGGTAGCTAAGGAGTTAATTGGACTATTTGAAAAGATTTTACAGAATTAAAACGAGATACAACAGAGCCATTAATCCAAAAGAAGACCGATAACAACTATTTTTATAAGTTTTAAAAAAAGGTAAGTTACTCTCTATATACATGTATTATGTCATATATTTTTATCTTTTGAACCAAAATATGCTAAAAAATTTCATAATAATCGATTGAATAGAAGTACATATGTACATGAAATATTCAAACGCAATGGTGCTGGCAAAGTATTGAGTAGTAGGTACTGAGTATTTGGAACATTTTTCGGATACTCAAGACTCAAGTACAGTGTTGCCATTTTTTTCCAACAAATATCGCTAAAGTAGACAAGAAAATAGCTAGAAAATAGCTAAATTTCAAACACATTTGAAAGTTTAGCAATAAATAGCTAAAAACAAATTAATTTTTAAATTTTTTTAAAAATTTTACTGTAACTTCTTAACTTTTCATACTTCACAAATTTCTCTAAAAATGGTATTAAATACCAAATTAAAGCAATGTAATATGTAATATTAACCTTTTATTGAAAAACATATAAAACATACATATGTACATACATACATACATATGTATAAAAAATATAACTACTGAATTCAGGACCTTACCAGTAAAACAATTTTTTCAAATATAGCAAGCTTCTGCTATTATTTTTATATGGCGATTTCCCGCTTTGGAGTACTAAATTTCTGCTCACAAAAGCCCTTCTTTAAATCTAATAAAACATGTAAACATAGAAGTTATCTAAAGTGCTATTTATGCTATTATGTATGAAAGCGCTTCTCAAGATGGATATGAGTATATTACCTATCTTTCTGGCTTTAAAACCTGCATTGTTCTGCCGCTTTTCAATAATTTTTTTTTATAATTTGCCTCTTATACGTTCACTGCATCTCAACAAGCGCACATTTTTAAGGCAAATAATGATGCAAAAAAATCGCTAGAATTCCCGCTAATAGCTAAATCATAATTTCTCCCGCAAAATGTACTTTAAAATCGCTAGATTTGACGAGAAAATAGCTGAATTGGAAACAGTACTCAAGTAGTTACTCGATATTTTCAGAGTTGCATTTTTTTTACCGAATTTGAATGGAACTCAAGTTGAATGGAATGCAACTCTTTAAAAATACAATGATATCGAAAAATAAGTGCAAGCACACGATAAAAACTCAGTTCAATTAGCACATTTCTAAAAATACTGGAGGCAGATGTGAATAATTTTTACTTAAAAATGAATTATCCGACAGCAATTAAAGAATAATATGAAACAAATTAACATAAATTCTTTTATTCCATTATGTTCTTGTTAAATGGCTTTACTTCAAGTACTTTTGGCTTTTGAAAAAATACAACCCTGTAGCTCGTTTCTGTATTTCTCGCATCGTAAAATTTCCCGCATAAAACGAGGGAATCGTAACAAAATCAGAGTAAATTGAAACACAAAATGGCTTTTCTCGCATAAGTGTTTCTGTATATTTACGTTGCGAGAACTATCTGTCATTTGAATAAATTTCCAGCAATTATTGGAAATATGTGAGAAAAAGTGTTTCTGTAACAATATTTTATGAAAAGTTTCTCGCAAGAACTGTCAAAACAACTCGCATTTTAAATTGGTGCGAGAATAACCAAATTTGTTCTAAAACTTATGCATTTTTTTTATTTGTGTGTGAAAATATGAAAAATAAACTAATGCTAGAGTTAATGTCGACGTCATTGATGGCGTCAAATGTCAAAAAAAAAATTGAATCGTATGAAATTGTATGAGAGCAGTTAATCTCAACGCCGTAAGAAATTCGACGGTGAAAAAGTCCAATCTGTTTCAACTTTTTCGGCGTCGTTGCGGTGTTGCTCAATGTTTTTGTATATTCAATGTTGTTGTATTTTCAATGTTGTTGTATATTCAATGCAGTAGTACACAGTTGTGTTAACGTCGTCGACGGCGTTTACATTAACAGCAAAATTAAATTTTACGACAAACATCACAATTTCGGCGTTAAGACGCCGTCAACGACGTCGACAAATTGTTGAACTAAAATTTTTATTAAAGAACCAATATGATTGTTTTTATTAAGATTTTTGTGTGTGTAATTTTCTTATGTGGAGACAGTTGATAGAAAAAACTTCTTTCAACCATTTTACATTCACTTGTTTTTCATGTTCATTATTTTATTTTCTATTATTGTATTGTATATTATTTCCCTACAAGAAGACTGCCAGTCAATTGACTACTCATTTGATCGATAGTCAGGCAGGACATATTCACCATTGCGTAGAACAAAGTTTCCATCACTTTATTAAGGGCAAAATGAAAAATGTGATGGAAACTTTTGTGTACGTGTGATCTTGTATCTCTCTCTAACTAACGAATATAACATATAGTTGAACTGCTCACTCCAGTGCTTTTTAATAATCAATGATAGCATAAAAATTACTCAAGTTTGACTTATCATAATAGACTAATATATCCCCCACAATTGAGTAATCATACATGATGGATATAATGACAGAAAATATACTTTTTGTTTTATTTTATTTGCTTTTAAAATACACAAGTAAATATAATATTTAAAACAAATATACAACAAATTAACAAAAACACCAACTAACTTAAGCGGTAACCAACTCTCTTCACACCTTTTCATCTCCAACGCACCTTGCTCTTTACAAATATCTAAAATTTTGAAAATAAATATACAAATTAAATTAAATTTTGTGAATATCTTTTATTCATTATTTTACTTATCTTTTTTAAATCTTATAAACTTTAATTTGCACAGAATGAATTGTATTAAAGCCTTCTTCAACCACCAACACACCATGCCCTTTCCAAATATCTAAATATTGAAAAAAACGAATACATATATGTACATATATGTATATTTTTAATTAAACTTTATACAATTTCTTATGTTCGTTATTATTTTTATCTTAATTTTTCACAAGCACCATTATTTTTTTTACCACTTTTATACATTTTAATCTTACAAACCGAACGAACTTTAAATTATTTTCAGTAAAATTCAATATTTTAATTGTTTTGACATATGTATATTAGATGTTCCACTCTAGCATATATGTTAGAGTAGATCAACTATAATAACTGTTGAATTGAATGTAAAATTGTTGTAAATGTGTTAGTAAAAAAATGTTGTTTGTGCTAGTTTCAGTCATTCATTTCTTGTAGGGTTCTTATTTTGTTATTGAAATAATATTTTTGTGACATTTTGTTTTCATTTGACACTTCATTACTGGAAATATTCCAGTAAAAAGGCAGAATCAGTGTTGCTTGTTTTCGCATTCAAATATAGAAACACTTTTTTCTCACATATCGAGAAACGATGAAATTTTTTGTTTCACACTTCATGTGAGAACTTTTATGATGCGATAAATACAGAAACGGGCTACAGTAATTATTGAAAGGATGTGAGAAAAAGTGTTTCTGTAACAATATTTTGTGAAAAGTTTCTCGCAAGAACTGTCAAAACAACTCGCATTTTAAATTGGTGCGAGAACAACTAAATTTGTACAAAAGCATATGAATTTTTGAATGTGTGTGTGAAAAATAAACTAGTTGAAAAGATATGCAACGAATTTTTGAACTAAAATTATTATTAACGAGTCGATGTGATTTATTTTTTATTTAGAATGTTTTTTCTTATGTAGAGACATTTGATAGAAAAAACTTAACTTTTGCATTCACTTTATATTCATGCTCATTATTTTATTTTCTTTTTCTTGTAAATAATTTCCTCTTTTTGTTGTTGAAATAATATTTTTGTGACATTTTGTTTTCATTTGACACTCGGTTACTGAAAATATTCCAGTAAAAACAGAATCAGTGTTGTCCGTTCTCGCATTCAAATACAGAAACACTTTCTTCTCGCATATCGAGAAACGATGGAATTTTGTGTTTCACATTTCATGTGAGAAATTTTACGATGCGAGAAATACAGAAACGTGCTACTGGTATAATGGAGTTGTATGCAAATTTTCAAAAGACAACAAGAATTCGTTAGATCAGGGTTGTATTTTTTCTCAAAAGACGTTCGATTGTGTAGGATAGTGAAGTTTTAGTGGTGACACAAAAAATGTTTTATTAACCAGTCAGTGTAAATGAAAAATTGATTGTCTTCTTCAAGAAAATCACATCAATTAATATTAAAAAAAAGCTTGAATATGAAAATTTACTCCTTGAATTAAAAAAAATACTTTTATGTGTAACGTGTTGCAAATTTAAAAAAGCCGTTAAAAATATCCAGTAGACTTGAGTACACAATTGAAAATTATTGAGTATTATTGAGTAATGAAAAGTAGTTACTACCGTCAGTATCAAAAAATTCGAAAAACTTTAAATTTTACACTTTACAATTGTCTGCTGTAAACAGCCTCTTTATTTTCCTTAAGGCCTGGGAAATGGCAAGAGGATGTCAATGGTCGCATTCATAAGACGTAGCTGTTGAGCTCAACAGTTTCGCTTTCAAAATATTCTATTCTCTTTTTAGGAAAAATTCGCATCCTGAAAGAAATCATATTGAAATAATTTTCTCACACAAATGAAATTATCAATGAGTAATTGAAAATTTTGTCACCTTCATTTCACAGCAAATTGTACGAAACGAAACTGTTACATTTTTTAGCGAAAATATTTGAACTTCTTAGTAAACATTTTATTTATGTAAATCTTAAGCTTAAACTTTTTCCTCCACTGATTTGGCCAACATTTGCATATCGTTCTTTAAATCTCTCAATTGACTCATCATATTTTTCATTAGTTCACCCTCCGGTGTTTGGGGCGGTTCATACAACAACATTCGTATGGATTCCTTAAACATCGCCTCACATTGTCGCAAATAGCTTTGTAGTTCCTCTTCGCTCAGTTCTTTTTCACCATAACGCAAACGATACAATTCAGCCGAAGCGTTCGCCAACTCATACATAGCTATCGCCTTAAGTCTAGAAATACCCGGTTGTATGGCATGTAAGACCATAACCAATTCCTGACACAGACGCACTTTTCTCTCATAGATACGGCGACTGGGTCTTTGCAAGCTTGTTATTATCATCGAACGTAATATGTTGGCAATATTTTGCTTTATATCCACCATAATATAATGATTCCTATGCAAAATAGTGCTCAGCTTGGCCAAAAGTAATTCGTAGCGCCGCAGATCTTCTTGAGCATGAAATACTTCCTCTTTGGCCTTATCTATAATAGTTTCAACTTGGTCTAAGCGCAGGCCGTGATTGCAATTCAAACACTGCCACTTTTTATTAGAATGCTTAACAATGTAGCCCTCTCTGTTGTTGGCAGCACAAGGGGCACAAATGAAACTGCTCATATGTGAGCCCATTTCGGTGGGATCCTCACAACGCGTACAAGTGCATAGAAAATATTTGCCTTCTAGTAGAATATGGCGTCTTTCGTCAGTGCCCTGAAAGTAAAATAATATTATGTATTAAAAACGATTCTACATATCGTACATACATACATACATATATGTGCATATTGGCATTTCCACGGGAATGTCAACTTTTTGTAGCGTGCGACACCAAACAAATATGCTTGTCTTTTCAAAGAAAACGAAACTTTTTTCTCTACTTCTTTATATATTTGCGTGTGCCGTCAGCAGCTCTACATTTGATAAAATTTTCAGAAAAATCGAGTCACATTGTTCTGAAATACAAGCTTAATTGCTTGCTGTCGCACGCGACAAAAACAAGGAATTTCTCGTGGAAATGCCCATATATCATTTACTTACCAATAGAACATTCGTGTAACAGTTTGTAACTATTTCCTCCTTTTCGATATCGCGATTGGCATAAATCTTCATGCGATACAAATCGTCTATGGCAAGATTTGCATTGGGGCAGCAGTTATGAGCCAGCAAAGAAGTCTTTAAGTACAATGCGCTCATTGAGGCCGTGTCTGGTGCTCTTATCTCATGTGCATTTACGTCCAGTATGCCACATAGTTGTTGCAGAAACTCCTCATTGATTTTATCAGACCATTGAAAATATTTTTTTATATTTGATTTCAAAATTGGTTGAATGACTTTCTGATTGCGTTCTTGCCATACTGGCGTGTTACGTCTCTTTTCCAAATGTGACACCATTAGAAGGATGTTATCGAAATTTTCTTTTTCCTGGGGATTTTCCGACAACAAAAGACATTTAACTATGCCATACGCTTCGGGGTACTTTTTTAATTCGTCATATTTCAGTTCGGTCATGGCAGCCAAGGTTTTACAATCAAATTCGCAGTGTTGTGTGCAATCCAAGCAAAGAGGTGATATGCGACATTTACTGTAATCGGAAAAACATACAATTGTATATATTAGACCCCTGCACAAGACCACTTACTTACAAGAACTTTTAAGACATGAGTGATTTTTCAAATGCTTTACTACAGCGAAATCTTCTAAAATAAACGCTAAACAACACTGTTGGCAAGACATTTGTTACAGAAGAAAATACTGCGTGACTGAAAAATTTGTGATGCTTGCATGGGCGCGTATACAAACTTCATGAATGTATGAACATGCATGTAATATTTATTATACATGCTACGACAATACAATTAAAAAAAAATAGACGTATTTACATATCAAGACTCTTTACGCAGCCCTCTAGTATGTATACATGCATATATTTTAATTATACTTGCTACTACATAAACCTGTTTCGCTGTGAGTGTTAAACTTCTACAAAAATAAAATAAATAAGGCTCTCCCTATGAAATAATGTAAACTTTACTTATAGGGGCCTGTTTCGCAAAATTTACAAGTGTTGTAATACAAGTACATAAAGTAATTGAGAAAATATTTTTTTTTTTCATAAAAATTTTTCAAATTACAAGGAAAATCGTATTCTAGGGATCAAAATAAGAAACTTTGCCTAAGAAACCATACCTCTAAAATGTATTTTGATGTCCCGACTTTGATCCAAAGGGTAAAATTTTTTTGAATGGTCAAATTTTGATAAATCAAACTTTTACCCACTTAGAGTTCCTCACTCGAGTCAAAATGTATGACCGACCCCCACTAACTTTTGGAGGGCGGACCTACCTATGCCAGTGGCACACTCCATACAAACATTTGTGATTTTTTTAAAGTTTGTATGGGAACCCCCCAGGGGTGATTACGGGGTCTGTGCCACTGGCAACGGCGAGAAAACAAAATTAAAGTGCATAAATAGTAAAAACTAAATGACAATGGCAAGAGTGTTGTAAATTTAGAGATGGTAAAATTGAGCTTTCATTACAAAAAAAGTTTTCAGCAAATTGTAATACGATGAATCAAAAACAAGTCACATATTCCATTTGCAATAACGTCTGCGTATATAAAGCAGAAATCTACATCAACAGGCACCACACACAGTGGACCAAACACGAAAGAGCGCTGATGATGACGGAGTAGTGGCCTTTGAAAACAGCTAGTTGTTCCGTTATACTATTTCTTTGTCAGAATATTTACAATTTACGTTGGACTGAGCACATTTTTCAGGTATCAAAAGAAGCATTCAAGTGTCTAGGTTTTTTAAAATTGTGCAAGCAATACTTCACTCCATCTGATCTTCTTACTATTTATACCACTTATATCTGCCCGAAAGTGGAATACAATTCTCATGTATGGGCCGGCGCTTCAAAGTCTATTTTGGAGTTACTCGACCGTGTACAAGAGAGGTCGAAGAAGCTCATTTGTGGCAGTAGGGTATCCAACTCTATTGACTCATTGGAGCATCGACGCAATGTGGGGTGCATTTCCTTGTTCTATCGTTACTACAATGGAATGTATTCTAATGAAATTAGGGAACTTGTTCCTGAAACCCGAACATTTTTACTCACAACACGAGCTTCATTCAGGACACATCATTTTGTGGTCGATTGGCCAATAAATCGCACTACGCATTACAGAGAGAATTCCTGTTTTAGCCGTACTATTCGTATGTGGAATAAACTACCTGCGGATGTGTTTCCTGTCACTTTCAACGTCGGAAGGTTTAAATCGAATGTCCACAGACACTACTCCCTCTATCCTCCTCAACATAACCTATTTTCCTAGTTCTAGCACAATGCATTGCATGAGTAGGGGTTATCCCCTGAGTGCTGGTCCTACTTAAAAAAAATTAGCTTTAGTGTTATTTGTTCATTAATAATTATCACATGAAATTTGGCTTACAAAACGATACGAACTTTAGCCCAATGAAATCATAAATATCGAAACAAATAAAATTCGAACAATAATAATAAAACTAACAAAATTAAATTGGTTTCTATGATTATGATAATGGCTATGGCTATGTCTCGCTATAAAGCTTAAATTAGACGTGCCATAGCTATAACCAAACCAAAATTCAATTGGTTTCTATGGTAATGGATATGACGTTATGGCGAGTCATCTATAATCAAATACAGTGCTGCCCATAAGTTTGATTCGAACAGCTGTTTTGTATGGTTATGGCTATGGCACGTTTAATTAAACCGTAAAATGGAATAATAAGCCCGAAATTAACCCTTAAGCGTATTTGCATTTTTGGCTAATTTTTGGTGTTTATCTAAGCTTGACTTCTAGACTTAATGTAAGTTTATATTTTTAAAACCAAAATTTGTTTCTATTCAGACTATTCTGGGATAAATTTAATTATTTTTTTGGGTGTGTTATATGTACTCAGACTTGGCATTAAAATTAATCCAAAATTGTTCACTGTGTATGAATGGGTATTAGAGTGGCATTGAAAATTAAATTTTTAACCCACGCGGAGTATTGTGACACTTAGTTTAAGACGGATACGGTGAAAATTTTAGATAAATCGGATAACTCTTAAGAAGTGCCACATTGAGATCAAAGTTCAAATATTACAAAATTCACCGATTTACCAGATAATTTGTCAATTGTAAACCAAATACTCTAAATTAAATCCTTAACTTTTTTTATTGGAAAATGAACCCTTGTGGGTCTTAATGACACTTATTTTTTCACTGATATTTCAGTTATTTTTTCCAAAAATTTGGAAAATCCTTATCAAGTATAACTTTAAAAATACCTTGTGACCTTTAACCCTTTTACACTTTTCAACCAAAATAACACAACCAAAAATATTTTGCAAAATCTGAAGATTTAAAGTTTTTGTTTGGGTCATTGTTATTTCAAAGTGTGGAATTCGTTCGTTTTACCAAATATTTTTAAAAATTAAAAAAATAAATTTTAATGTACATACATATATATCAGTGGCAATATGGCATAAAAGCTTAAGTCGACTTAAGCAATGAGAGTTTAGAAGGCTCTAATGCATATGTAACATTTTAACCCCCGCAAATTCCAACTGGAACAAAATACAGCACAAATAAGCTCAACTTTCTTAAGTCTACTTAAGCTACTATTCCATATTGCCACAGATATATTTTCAAATATGTTTCTATATTTGACCCACATGGAAAAGGGAAACGAGTTAATTTTTCCAATAAAAAAAATTAATACAATTTGCATATTTAATACAGCAACTCCGTCAAGTTTCTGAAACAAGTTCGAGTCGCCCGAATTAGCTTAAATGTTCATCATTTAAGTTTTAGACTCATGCCCATTTTTTGAGTTGGTAATCAAACTGTAATAATTTTTAAGTTGTATTGAAATACGAAGTTGTGTTTTTTAGTGCATATTTAAATAATACTTAAATCCCCAAGCTTGTGTAATTAAATACTATTTAAGATTTATGAGCGCACCATATGTTTTTAGGCATGTATGTGTTTATTGAAAACATACACATGAACATCATGTCGTCGTATTGAAAACAAGAACAAAAAAGAATTTCGTTTAATTTTCATAAATATATGTATAACATATACAATTTATAGTTTCATATCATGTAATAAATATATAGAAAAATGCATTCTGATGCTGTTTTGGTGTCATAAAACGTGTTTTTATGCAATTCTAATTTTCTGTATTTTGATAAGAAAGTTATATTTATGTTAAACAGCTGTTTTCTGAGAAACCTTCCATAATACTGGAAAATTTTGCAGTGTTACCGTACTTTCAATGTAATTTAATAAGAACGTTAATTAACCAGTGAAAAAATTAAATCGTATTTAAATACAACTTAAAAAATTAAATAAATATACTTAATAGTAACAAACCAAAAAAGTTTGTCTTAAGAAGAACAAAAATAAGCAAATTAACTAACTTGTGCATAATTAGTAAAGAATAAACGACAATGGAAGTCTGTTTTGTAAATTAGAGATGATAAATTTGGGCTTTCATTACAAAACACGTTTCAGCAAAATTGAAATACGAAGAATCAAAACAATTCACGTATTCCATTTGCAAGAAAGTTTCGTATATAAAGCAGAAATCTACATCAACTGACACCACACACAGTGGACCAACACAGAAGAACGCTGATGATGAAGGTTTAGTGGCCTTCGAAAACGGCTGGCTGTTCCGTTCAACTATGTGTTGTCAGAATATTTTCAACTAACTTTGATGTTATTTGTTCATTAATAATTATCACATGTAATTTGGCTTAAAGTGCGATACGAACTTTAGCCCGTTCAAATCATAAATATAAAAGTTAATTTTAAATAAATATTTGGTTAAAAGCTGCTGGTAAGTCTTAGAATAATTCGCCTGGGCTTTTACGAAAATCCAAAGTTTTATGTTTTTCATACATTCTAATGCCTATCTTATGCATATCCACACACATAGTTTACTTTTTGCCGCATGCACTGTACTTATGTTATCCAATCGACACAAATTTATGTACATATGTATGTAGATACATATGTATGTATGTACAAGGGTCAAATCGTACTTACCCGCAATAACTTTGAGCATATTTGAAACAATTGCAACAACGTTTATCGCCAATGGAAGCAAAAATGAAAACTGGTTTTTCTAGCAACAAAATTTCACCGGCCTTAATGCTTTCGGAGGCCTTGACATATCTGTGAAAAATCATTTTTCTCATGTATTATTTGTAATATATATTTGTGTATAATTTATATTTTCACCTTCCCAGTTCAGAATTTTCCTGAATTTTACATTTATTACTAAATTCCTCCGTCATACTTAAAATTGTATCAGTTTCCTTTAAGTTTTCTACCACTAAGTATTTATTTAAGTTTTTGTATTATTCCACTCGTTCTAAATATTTGCTTTAGCAACTGTGAACCAACTAAACCTTTAGTATTGCAAACGTATAATGAGTTTGTCTTTTTCAAATTAATTAAAATAAGATAACTACACCAAAAATTAAAGAGGCTTCTGTGACAAATTTGATATATCGTCGCATGAGAAAAAAAATCTTGCTAAAATTAATTTAATTTTCTGTTCCTCAACATTTGATTGCCAGAAATCGTATTGTTTGAACTCAAACTATCCCATAAAACCATGCACAGAAAAAAATATTTCTGCAACAAACATATTTAATTGAAAAAAAACAATTAAATTGTTAAACAAAAGTTTAATTGAATCTATTACATTTTTAATATAATTTTTTTCCATTTAACGTGTTTATCGGTGGAAATTTTTTTCTGTGTGCCCTCAGTATTCTGAGCTCATTATTATCGAACGAAAATAAAATTTTGTCACCTGTTCTGGAACAACATAGTAATGAATTGTTTTGGTTATCTAAGACGGGGTAAGTCTCAGATAAGCGACGAGCAACCTTCCTGGTCCTAGTTTTAATTTTAAAAATAAATATACATATTCGTATATAGTCTATGCGTTCATTTAGACGTATATAGTTTCGGAGACGAAGAAATTCCCCCTTGACCCCTCTTGGTCCTAGTTTTGGTCCTAAAAATAAATATATAGTCTTCTTTTAGGCGCAGTTCTATGTTTGTTTTGAATTGCATAAAAGTAGATTAGATAGTTTCGGAGAGGAAGAAATTGCTCATTGACCTTTCTCCCCCTTGATTTCTCTATTTAAAATAAATATATAGTCATAGTATGGGCTCCTTTAGACGCAGATCTATGTATGTTTTGGATTAAAAATGTGTGTCCTTTAGAAACCTGTTTGTCGTTTTAAATGCAGATGTATCTATGTTTTTAATTTCATAAAAATAGGTTGGATAGTTTCGCAAAGGCAGGAATCGCCCCCTGGCTCCGTTTTGACCCTATTTCTTAAAATATATATATATCCTATATGTTCTTTCAGAAGTAGATGTATGTATGTGTGTTTTGAATTTCAGGAATTATCCACCCAGGCTCACTACTAGGTCAACTATTTTTCTTTAATATTTTATATAATATATGTTTTTTATACGGTAATCTATATCAATTCCAACTTTATTAGGACCCTTACGTTTTTGAATATAGCCTAAAACTTTTCGTTTCAAACGAATTAAAAAAGCTACTCTTACTAAAACAAAGATAATTAATAATAATCTTAATACAATAATTGAAATTTATTTGCTGGTGGTTTAGCATGTCTATATACGCATGTCATTGGCGCTTAAACCAAATCAGCAGTAGACTTCAACCACAAATTTTGAACAGTCACAAACCTCTTACATTATGCACAGACCTTCAAAAACTATATAAGAATTCATAAAATAATAATATTTTTGAAAATCACAAAAAACCACCAGCAAATAAATTTCAATTATTGTATGTACACTTCTGAAAATATGTCAAATAATAGATTTCTTTAAATAATCTTAATAATTAATAATAAAATGTAAAAATACAAGTACTATTTACTTTACTATTTATTTTATTTATTTAAAAATTACATAAATAAATTCTAAATTTGACACTGCATCGTAATTGCTTTCGCATCGCAATAGAGAGTATCCCCCCAGTAACCACCCGACGATATGACACTCACACATTTAATCATCATACGCACTCGTATGTATTTGTTGTGTCTATGAAATGGAATGGAAAATCGTGGAGTGGGGGGGGCAAATTACGGCACTCGTTATCGATCGAAATTACGAAATATTTCAATAGAGTTTATATGTGGAAATATTTTTAAATTTCGAATCGTATCGAATGCCGAAATTTGCTCCCTGCTTTGGCTGATAACATCATATATGTATATATCTAATTAGGAGGTAAAATTTAGATTAACTACAATCTTTCACCAACTATTAGGTCTGTCTGCGTACACATATTTTGCATCATTTTGTGCAAAATGTTGCAAAATCTTACAAAATGTTGTCTGCGTACTCCAAATCTCTTGCAGCGAGAGAGCCAAAAAGAGAACTTTTTGACAGTTGGAAGTTAGAGAACTTGCAAAATGTTACTGGAGAAATTTCTTCTTGCAAGATTTTGCAACTAGTTTGAACAGCTGTTTTTATTACTTTTTGAATGAAATAATTTTTGTGAAATGAAAATAGAAATTGAAATTTAACAATGGCAGAGGTAATTAGTTACAATTGTGTTGATTTTTAACGTTTATAATAAATTATAATAAACAAAACACTTTATTTCATGCTAGAAACGTCCAAATATACAGTGCGACTGTGGCTTAAAAGCAGAACCAATGATTCCAATAATGCTATTTTTCTGGCTAAAATTCTTTTGCTTTGTTATTTCAATTGCTTACACACCGATCAGCTGTTGTCTTGCAAGATTTCACTGGATACTGTCTGCGTACTTTTTAAGATATTTTCAGTCGACAGAGTAAAATTGGTCTTACTCTCCCAAAAAAGTTGACTGAGTATTAGCTACTGGAAAAGTACGCAGACAGACCTAATATTATTCATAGACTTGTTTTTCGTAAAATTGGCAAACAAAAATTGAAAATGGACTGTTATTTTGTAATTTGTTAAGTTTATCACTGTGGCTGGCTTCATAAATTAAATTTTAAATCCAACACTGCAAAGAAATTCATTTACAAGGCAAATCAATAATTTATTGCAACACTGCTTTGACAATTAGTGATTTTAGTCCGTTTATGAACGCGCAAAATTTTTTTCCTTGTGTCTCCTCCTCCTCCTACTCCTCTATATATGTATGTACATACATATACATATATATTTGTGTCCGAATAAATACTCAGAGTATTTCTATACTTACATATGTGTTTGATTGTAGCTGGTATGCTGTATAAATTTATTTGGTTGCTTAAAGTTATACATATGTATGTATACATATTCCATTTAAATTTGATTACTCCATAACATGTGCGAGTATATACAATACATATGGATGTTTGCATAGGAGTATGTTTCTTATTTTTAGCTGCACGACGCATTTACAGTTGTTTGCCGGCCAATATTTAAAGTGCTTAAAACGATACTTTTGTCATTCTCTGGTAGGGATACTCTGTAGTCGGCTTTTTTATTATGTATTTATCTATTGAATTGACAAATTTTTTTTGTCAGCAAAAGTTTCTTTCAATCAATTTGTTCTATTTTTTGTAATCTGATTTTCTTAATGTATAAATTTTGCATGCAAGTATTATTTTTGGCATTGCATTTGTGTGTTTTATTCTTATAAAAGCGACAGACATTTCACAGACAATTAAGTTTCTTTTGTTTTTAGTTTACTTACACCAGCGGTATTGTTAATTAGTACAGATAACGGCAAACTTTTAAAAATTATGTTGCACTTTTAAGCAAAAACATAAATTATAAAACTCTCTTTCACTTATAGCCTTTCTTAAGAGGCTAAATTTTTGGCATTGTCTTTCTGTACACGTATCAAATGTGAAGGTGTTTGCGGTACCTGATAATTCCGACTAAGATTTTATTTACATCATAATGAAGTTTGGCAACTATCAGATATAGATACGGTTTTGTCAACTAAAGTCCTGCACAATACCACTTACAAGAACTTTTAAGCATGAGGGATATTTCAAATGCCTTACTACAACGAAATCTTCTAAAAAAAACTCTAAACAACACTGTTGGCAAGACATTTGTTTCAGTTATTGACTGAAAAATTTGTCATGCTTTCTTCTTCATACGCATGGGCGCGTATAAAAACGTCATTCATGTACATTAGCTTTGGCATACTTAGTAAAAATATTTCAACTTTCAAGGACCCCTCATTTTGTGAGGTTCGGAAAAATATATTTGAACCAAAAATGGTGATGGCCTGATAAGGGGAGGGGGAATGTCACCTCTTCGTGCTCAAAGTTGATGGTAAAAGCCAAAAAATTTACAAAAAATCATATAACTTTCCCGCGGTCATCGCTACAAGGGTCAAATGTATGGTCAGCATCTATTATTTTTTCCGCCCAACATCTTTCTTAAACACAACGACCGCCTAACTTCTCTCATTCTCCCTTACAAAGGGTAAATTTTTATAAAATTTATTCACAGGCCTCTAACTGTCCCTAAGGCGTACTTATCGAAGTCAAATGTTTGACCAACCTCCAATATTTTTTTCTCTAAACATACTTATCGTCTATATTTAACCATTAAGGTGGTCTCCATACAAAAAATTTATTTTTTATTAATTTTTTTTTTAAGAAAGCCGCTTGTTCCGCTTTTGTGGTTCCTCCCAACGGGATAAAATGTAAGACCGACCCAAAGTAATTTTTCATCGGCAACATTTCCTCCGAATATACGAATACCTATGTCCTATGCCCTATAAAATTTACTCGCAGTGCTCTAACTGCCCCTAGAGCGCACCTATCGAAGTCAAATTTATGACCGAACTTCAATATTTTTTCAATACAAATATTTTCTATAAGCATACTTGTCTTCTATCTTCATCCATTAAGGATTGTAGTCAACACGGCTTTATTGAAGACAAAACGCATGACACTGTCGCTCTCGACAAAATCTTATTGTAGAAAAAACGTTTGACATTGCCGCTCAAATTGTCTTCAACAAAATTTCATTGAACACAAAACGTGTGACATTGTCGTTCAGATAGTCATAAAGGACGATTTCCTGTACATTGTCGATTAGAAAACGTAATCGACAGGCAACATGTCGTACATTAATATATGTATATATATATTAATATTAATATATATAGTCAAAAGAAAACTAAAAAAATTGCATTGAAAAATGGGCATGAGGGCCAACTTTGAGTTGCGGACGCACCCCATAAAACACAATTTATCGCTATGAAATTTTTTTTGTAAATTTTGTATATAAAACTGAACCGATTTGGAGGGAGAGAATATACTAAATCAAACAAAAAAATCTCCATACAATTAACGGCCACTCTAATGTACATGTGTATGTGTGCTGTGTGGAAGTTTTAATGATTTTTTATGACGTTTAAATAGTACTTCTATAAATCTCAATAAAATTATTTACATTTAGAATACGGACTATTGTGTCGTCTGTTTAGTGTAGAGTATTCCTCAATGTCACTTTGTTTTCGGTTTTTTGTTTTTGTTATTTCAGACTATGCAAAAATATTAATAAAGCAAATAAAGCTTGTTTGAAGTCAATAAATAGTGGAAACAAACCACCGCATCATGCATGATATCGTTACCTTAGTCGGAAAAAGTACTAAGTCCATTTTTCAAATTATTCAGAACAGACAAAAAACTGTCTTAAGTTTTTTTTAGTAGACTTTTTGAGAATTTGTAAATGCAGTTTTTTTCTCTCCTCCATCCTCTTAAATTAGCAGTAATCGTAAGATTTTAAATTAAATCATTTGCGGACTTATAGGCTTTTTTGGAGTTAGCACATTTGGCCTTTGAAATTTCATTATTTTAGTAGGGACTTCCTTAAATTTTATTTTCTTTTATTTCTGGAATCTAATTTGAGGAATTGTTCCTTATGAAGCATAATCTGTTACAACGGTTTTCGCTGTAACCAAAAAAGCTCAATAAAACTATTAAAAAAGTAAATGTATTTGGTGTTTACAAGAATGTAGTTATTTTATTGGCGTTGATAAACAAAATATTAATTGGTTAACAATAAATAAGAATAAGAACTATTAGCTTAAAAAAAAGAAATAAATAGTAATAAAAATGTATATTTTTGCGATATAGGGAAGATCCAATTGCTTAATATTATACGATTATGTTGAATTAAATTGTGTATTTATATTTTATGGCAAAAAATAGGTAGAGAATATATAGAAAAACAAATCATAGATGAGGTAGATCATCATAAAAACGGTGATGGTCTTTGGGTAAAGTTAGTTTTAAAAATTGCTGGTCTTCATATTTTCTTGCCGTTATATTCCTTCTTTCATTGTAGAGTGGTTCCAAACTCAAAAAATTAATATAATTTTATTTATTTTCTGTGATAAATTTGTCCACTCTTCGGTGAAACGAAGTTTATACATTATTTCAAAATTTTTTGTATATTTAATTGCACGAATATCCGTTACCTTGTGATCTCATTGCTCATTATGGTGTTTCGATTTTGGCAAGTACAGCCGTCACTATAAAAAATTAGTTTTTTCGACTTCGTTTCACAAAGCAATAAGCTTTATTTTTTTAAGGTTGAAAAAAAACCAAGTTGTGGACTTAGAGTTTCGTGCGGTAGTACATGCTGCAAACCGGGGTTTTTGGATCAATTAAATTCTTAATTGAAAATATTAATTGGTGAACAGTTTTTTCTGTGTAGCTTCCTTTCCTTTGCTTTTCTTTTGGTGAAGATTGTATTCTTCTTGTGATATATGTATGTACATATGCCCGACTCTATTTAAGGAGAAAACAAAGCCAGATTTTTGGAAAATAGTGTTTGATAAAAGGCCGCAGTAAAAAGAGGACGAATATTTCTTCTAGCGCACCAGTCACTAACATAAAAATCGTTCCCTTTGACTGGACTTGGCATATTTTCTTACTTTAATTTTTTTTTTTGACTTATCATATTTTTCTACCACAGCATTCCAGCAAGAAAAAACAAAATAATGGTGTTATTTTTGCTTGTAAATGATGTATTTTGAATTATACTAGCAAGCTACATCAAAATCTCAATTTTGACGAAAAGTGAACTTAGCACTTTTTTCGACTAAGGTAACGATATGTATTACAAATATTTTTTTGTATGATGTGTGGTGGTTATATAAGAAAACCTCCGAATCATAATAAATTTAAAAAAAACATTATTATGAAGTATAGATTTTGATAAAGATTTTAATTGAAATGTGCAAGACATCGCGCAGTGTAAGTGTAAATGTCCTATAAAAGTATTATAAAATATCATATTTCATTTTAAATTACTTCTAAATGAAAAAGTTATGTCATTGTGTAGTCAATAAATTCAAAAATAATTTTAAATAAAAGAAAAGACTCAAGTATTGACTTAAACTTTCAGGACGAGTGATGCCAACTCTTGCGTCATCAAAATCACAGTGGGCATATCAAAATAGGGCAAAAAGGGTAAAAAAATTGCGGGTAAAAAAGCACTAAGTTTTATATAAATAAGTCTTAATTTTTTTGTTTGACTATGACATATGAAATCGGTATACCGGGAAATTATTTTAAAATTACATCAAATGCATAGTGCCTTTAACATCTTTTGCTGGTCTGGTCTAAGTCACCTTCTGAACGTTCGATAATTCTTGCAAGATTTTTCCATCTTAAAGAAAACCATAATAATTTAATGAGATTTAACAAAAAATTAATGCATAACTTACTTTTAGGAAAAATGCTTAATTTCATAAGAACTAAAACACTTTTTTGTTATTTCTTAAATTTGCACAAATGACAAATCCTTGTTGTTTAACTGTTCACGCATGCGAATTCAAATTATTAAAAATCTTTGCTTAATAAATAAATAAAAAAATCGCATAAGGAATTTAAAAAAATGTATTGAGTTTAAGTTGCAAAAATTTTCATTATTGAAGAAGCACTGCGAGAAATTGTAAAAAGGACTCTGAATACCCGCTTTTCTGTAACGGGTATTTGTTAAAGTTTCGGGTACTTCGAAAGGAAAGAAAACACCAAAAAAATACCCGAAAAGCACCAAAATGGTAACGCTGCTCAGGACTGCGTATAATAAAATGAATTGAAACAAACGTGTCAAAATTACTTTAGCAATTTTGAAATGCCTCATAAAAAATAAACTAATATATCAAATCATCGAAACTACAATCAAAAAATTCAGAAACGCTGCTCTGCTATACAAAATAAATTAAAATTAAATAACAATGTAATTATTTTTATGCATACATACATACATATATTTATTTATTGCATCTTAAAAAATGAACTAACTAAAGCTACGGTCACACTTGTCAAACATTTGCCCAAAAAACGTAACCACTAAATGCTAATGAAAATCTTTCAATTCAGAGAAAAGTTTGTCAAGTTAAAAAGTAGCCAATCATGTTGGATTCTATGATATTGTCTATTAGTTGTATTCGAAACTGTTTAATTTGATAAACAAGTGTCTGGATCAAAACTTTTTTCATTAGTGTTTGTTTGTTACGCTTTTTTGGGCAAATATTTGACAAGTGTGACCGTAGCTTAAGTATTCAAATCTTAAATCTAAATGATGTAATGTTCATGTCATATACAGATTTTATCAGACACAAAGTACAATTCATTTTAACATTTTTATATCAGTTTGTAAATATTTCAATTCCTGCATCATGGAAACTAATAATTTACCCTCCGGAGTATCTTTGGGTTCGTATAACAACATACGTATGGCATCGCGTAGCATTAGCTCTGATTCTTGCAGTAATTCCTGGTAAAAATAATTAATTACTCGTAATTACAAGTATTGTTTTTAAGTTATAATACATAATAATATGTACATACTTATGTACATGTGTACATACTAGTGATGTAACGAGTGTCAATTTTTGATATTCGCGTATACGAATACGAATATTTGAAACGATATTCGCGAATACGAATACGAATACGAATATTATGTGCAATATGAAATATTAAAAAAAATTTATGAAAAATTCGCCTTTAAAATTCTATAAGTTTTTCGAATGAAAATTAATTATATGAATTGAATAGGCTAAATTTCGTATCGCTCTGTAAGCCAAATTACATGTGATAAGTCCTAGTTTACACTATGCAAGTCTTGTTGCTAAAATGATTAGTTTGTTAGGAAAGAGAGACGAGGGGAATATAAACGGTTCTGTTCCCCTCGTCTCTCTTTCCCACAAACTAATCAGCTTAGCAATAAGATTTGCATAGTGTAAACTAGGAATAATTATTAATGAGCAAATAACACCAAAGTTAATTGAAAATATTCCGACAAACACGTAGTAGAACGGAACAACTGGCTGTTTTCGAAGGCCGCTATACCTTCATCATCAGCATTCTTTGTATTTGGTCCAGTGTGTGTGGTGTCAATTGATATAGATTTCTGTTTTATATACGCAACTTTTATTGCAAATGGAATATGTGAAATGTTTTGATTCATCGTATTTCAATTTGCCATCTCTAAATTTAAAACAGTCTTGCCATTGTCGTTTGTTCTTTACTAATTGTACACATGTAAGTTAATTTGCTTATTTTTGTTCTACTTAAGACAAACTTTTTTTGGTTTGTTACTATTAAGTACTCGTACTTATATTTGTTTTTTAATTTTTGCCAAAGAACTTTAAAAGACGCATTTTCAAGGAGGCAGTAAAGTTGCTTACTATCTCACTGTGGGTACATACCGTTAAGTCTTTTTTATTCAAATCCTTTTGCTGATAACGCATACGATTGTACTCAGCCCATGTGCTGGCCAACTCATATACAACAATGGCTTTAAGTCGTGATATACCGGGCGCTATAATTTCGAGTACCTTCAATATATCTTTGCACAAATTGATTTTACGTTCGTATACCTTGCGATCTGGACAAATGCCTATATCATTGATTATGGCTCTTAATTTGGAGGCAATGTTTTGTTTTACATCAATGATCATGTAATGTTGAGGATGCAATTGATTTTCGAACCTTTTTAGCTGCAGTTCTAATTCCTGTAAACCTTTCGATTTATGTAATCTCTCAGTTTGTAACATTTTAAGCAAGGAGTCCATATCCTCCGATGACTCTTGATGTTTGCACTCGAGACATTGCCAATTTTGTTTATTGTTTTGAGTTTTAATCATGTATCCCTTATGACAGTAAGTACAAATTAAAGTGGACATATGCGAACCCAATTCTGTGGCATCTTCACAACGTCTACAAGTACAGTGGAAATACTTTCCCTCCAAGAGAACTTTTTGGCGCTCAGCTGTATTCTTAAACGGTAAGAAAAGGAAAGGTTTTCAGAATAAATGCATTTCTTAGTTGAATTTAAAAATTTAAGAAATTTATTATTATTTATTATTATTTTTATTCCTGTGAAATTTTCATTCACCTCGAAGGGAAAATGCTATCGTGAATCTCCAGTGAAAATTTTTTCTTGCTATGCGTCCCAGTTAGTCGTAATTTACACTATGCAAGTCTTATTGCTAATCTGATTAGTTTGTAAAAGAGAGAGACGAGGGGAACATAAAAGTTTCTTTCCCCTTGTCTCTCTCTCATCACAAACTAATCAGCTTAGCAATAAGACTTGCATATTGTGAATTAGAACTGAATGAATGTAAAAAAGGCAGAAGATTCGTAAAGTTTAAAAATTAACTGAAAATCAAACACATTTAATTTTAATAATAAGAAACACGAGTACTCAAATTTAAGATTCCAAATTAAACTTGTTTAATTTTAAACTTGTGTTTTTAACCCCCGACCAAAAAAAAGGTGTTATAAGTTTGAAGTGTGTGTCTGTGTGACTGTGTGTATGTACGAGTCCACGTACAGAACAAACGGCTGGACCGATTTTTTTTTGGAAAGGTACTTGACCGAGAGCAAATCGGTCCAGCCATTTAGAAGTCTTTTCTAGATATATCGAGGGTTTTTAAAAAATGGGTTACTAAATATTCTAGCTGCAGTGGAAAAAAATTGCATAGTATTCCACCGCGGTGCACCGCCATAAAATTTACTGTGTGTGGACCAAAGGGATACATACTCCATGAAAAAGCTTTTGTAAGAAATTATTTTTAACAATCGTGAACTTGATTTACTAATCTTGCCGAAAAAATAAATATTTATAACTTTCAATATTTAATTCGAAGGAAAATATCGAAATTATGCTATGTAATAATTCAGTTCTCTTGGAAAAATAAAGTTAACAAAACCAAGCGAAAAGTGAAAAAATCCCTGTGAAAAATCTTATTCATTTCAAGGGAAAAATTATTCACGATTGCAATTTGGCGAAAAAGTTAAATATTTCGAGCGAAAAAATTTTTCACGACAGGGGTGATTGTCATTAGTTTATTTTAATTTAAATTTATTTGCTGGTGGTTAAGCATATCTATATGCATTTCATGGGTGCTTTGCAAAATTATCAGTGGACTTCACAATCACTTTCAAAAGCCATTTGAGAATTCACAAATAATAATATGAACAATTGCTTAATTCACAAAACTTCTTGTATCTCTGTATCGCTTGTATTATCATATTAAATACAAGAGTGTAAAATTTGTTGTTTGAAATTTTCATATAAAAAAGAAATACACTATTAGGCCGGGCTTACATCTGTGTGCCAAATGCCAGACAAGCGTAAAAAGAGCGTAACCAACTAATTACTAATGAAAAACTATTTGATTCAGACATGTATTTATTAAGTTAAACAGTTTCATACATAATTAATAGACAATTTTATAGAATCCAAAATGATTGCAAACTATTTAAATCAAACAATCAAACGGTTGAATCAAGCAGCTTTTTATTAGTAATTAGTTGGCCTTTACATTTTTATTTCATAGGTTTTCAAAATGTTGTATTCAGAGAGAGTCTCTCTGAGAGAATTTGTATGCAGCTTGTTCTTCTTTTTTCATTAAAAATACAAAATACATTAATTAATACACTACACACGGGGTGTTCACAATTAAAAAACAGGGGGTCTACTCTGTAATTCGAAACGAAAGAAAATGCTTTCGAATTTGTATGCTTATATCATGTAAATTCGACGAAAATTTCTTTTGTTTCGAATTACAAAGTAGACCCTCAGAAAGTGTATTTAATACACAAATACACGATACAGATTGTTGTGAATTAAGTATATGTATATGTATTTCAAATTTAACAATATGTATATATCATACGAGTATCATATTTGGCAAGTCATTTGACGGGTAGGGTAAAAATACATCTGACAACAACACCGGCTGCTGCAACTGTCAAAATTCGATTGGCAACCAACTAAAGGTTGTCTCAAGCGAATCTGTTTTCTCTGTGTAGCTCATGACTTCGGTTTGAAGATATAACGTTTGGTTCTTAAGCAACAATCTATAGTTTAAATAATTTTAGGTAAAGAATCAAGAGATCTTAAATAACTTGATATTCATATCTAAACTTTAGATTTTAAAGCGACGATTACACTTTCCTCATTCTCTTAACTCACCAATAAAATATTTGTATAACAGTTCGTTACAATTTCGCCGCACTTTATAGCTCTATTAGCATAAATTTTCATACAATATTTATCATCTATGGCTATACAAGTATTAGCCGTACAATCGTGTGATAACAGAGCACCTTTGATATAAACTCCCTTCATGGCACCCACATCCGGAGCACGTATCTCAAAACTATTAACATCGATTAAGGCACATAAGCGCTGCAACAACTCCTCATTTGCATCCAAACCATAACATAAAAATTTCAAACATTTTGACTGTAAAATAGGCTGTACAGCATTTTGATTGTAGTATTGCCAAATTTTTGTATTGCGGCGCTGCTCCATATGACTTTCAGCCTGTAGAACCGTATTGAAATGTTCTTGGGTCTGAGGATTGTCCTGTAGCAAAAGAAATTTAAGAATGCCATAGCTATCTGGATATTTTTGTAAAACATCAGTATCTAAATCAGCCATAGATGCCAATTTCTGGCAGTCATATTCATAGTGCTGTTCACACTGGTCACATAATGGTGTTATACGGCAGTTGCTAAGGATATTTTTTTTGTGAATTCGAGTATTAATGTGTTAAATTTAATGTCTTTTTAAATTTTATATGAACTTACTTGCAATAGGTACTGGTGAATTTAAAACAATTTTGACACCTTATTTCTCCATTGGAGGCCATTAGCAAGGAGGGCTGTTCCAATAGCAGACAATCTCCTGCTTTCAGATCGCACTTAGCCTGTACATATCTGTTACTTTTTTCTGTAGTTTTCAAATAATTTTTGTCTAAATTTAAATTTTTTACCTGCCCAGCTTTTCATTACATTCGATTGTGCAATTTTTCTTAAAAATATCTTCCATTTTCCGAGTTTTTTTTGTATTGTAATAAATTTATATATTTTCCCCGTTATTAGTGCGTATCATTAAAAGTGAATTGAGTATTTAAAGTGTGTTGTAAATTTTTTAATTTAATTTAAAATTTTTGCGTGTATGAAAATTTTTACAGATTTGCAGACATTAAGAGAAAAGCATTATGTACAGTTTGTTAAAAAAGTCTTTGCCAAAGGGGAAAAAAAGCGTTTAAACTTTTCATTTCATGCCGAGACAGAAAGCGTTTGATCGGCAACTTGTATTGAAAACAACAATAATATAAGAAAAATTTACTTCATTTTCAATATAGGTGAAGTGACTATTACACAGCGAGCTTGTTAGGCGTTCACGAGCTTTTTGACGAACATCAGAATAAATAAATTCTTAAATAAGATGTTTCAAAATAATACATGAATTTGTAGCAGCTACATTGGTTATAACCCTAATTCTCCACTAACCATCGACTTGGACATGACATGAACTTGACGCCGGCGGAGCAACTGTTGTGGTGAACACGTGCGATGTCCATGTTCAGGCATATCAAAGTATTTTGCGGTAGTGCAATAGAGATGGAATATTTACCAATTTTGTTCTGTTTCTTTCCTTTCTATTGGAAATGGTTGCGTACGGCGAATCTCATGGCGAACATTGTTGCTCAGACATATGCTCGGGCATTGATGTCAGAGCATGGACTAAAGTTGGGCATGAGCGGTGTCCATTAGCCATTTGCGATGTCCGACATGATGCCCATACCAAGTTCATGGCTAGTGGAGACCAATATTGAAAAACTATTGTAAAAAAGAATAATCAAAAAAATTCGAACCACAGAATTGCTCGCGAAGCGTCAACATATTCTCATATATTTTATTAAAACATTTTAATTTTGAAAGAAACATCTCAAATCCTTTAATTTTTTTACTGAGGAAAATATCTCTTATTGCACCGCCCCTATTTTTAACATACTTAAAAAAAAGGAGGAGGTTATCAATTCGTCTCAGTTTTTTTTTGTTGGCTGCGTTACGAGTACTTCATAACTCCGTACATTTTAGACCCATTGCTTCCAATTGGACCCATTGTAAAAGAAACGGAGACACGCCCGCAATTTTTTTGCAGTCTTACTTCATAACTCTGTACATTTTAGACCGATTGTAAAAATTATTTTTTTAGAAGCTATACCATCCAATTGGTTCCATTGTAAAAAAGCGTACACGCCCACAAATTTTTTAAAAATTAATTTTATGATATTCTACTTAAATTTGTATTCATTTTGACACGACTTAAATAGAAATAAAATATTGAAACAAAATAATTAATTGTTTTTCAATTCGTCTGTATTTTTTTTCGATATTGTTTTTCATAACTGGGTAAATTTTAGACCGATTGTAAGGATTCTTTTTTTTTGCCTGAGAGGATATAGCTTCCCATTGGTTCCATTTAAAAAGAGGTGATCGGAGACATGCCAACAGTTTTTTTATTCGATTGATATGATGTTCAAGTTATTTGATTGCTGCGAACGAAACCTATCAAACACCTTTGGTTCTTGTAATTACACAATTTGAAAGCTGAAAAATGGGCGGGTTTACGCCCATTAAAATTTATTATAATATTTCAGGCGGTTCTACTTCACAGATTTTTACGAAACTTACCACACCCCTTGAGCTCTAAAATATACACAATCCTCCATTTACAAAAATAGGTGGAGTCACGCCCATTAAAATTTAATATTTTATTTTAAGTGTTTCTAATTTACCGATTTGTACAAGACTTAACGCGCACCCTAAGCTCTGAAAAACACACAATCTTGCGTATAAAAAATGGGCGGAGGGACGCCCATTAAAATTTAATTTCATATTTCACGTACTTCTTTCGTATCTTCTTCTATCAGATCTTTTTATAGAAGTCGGCTTTTTTGGCAGAATTATATAAATTTCTATTGTGGTAGATATCGCATTTTATTTATCCATAAAATGTTGTGAAAACTTCCAGTTGTCATATTTTTTGTTTAAAATTAAATTTTTTAAGAAATGAGTTTTTGGATTTGAAAGGAAGCTAGCGTGCTTGACAACATATTTTATTGTGCTATTACACGAGCGCATCGGTTCGTGTAACACAATCAAGTCTGTGACAAAATGTGAAAGGTGCTTAAGTCGAGATAAGCTGTTTCTTACTTAATGACACCCCTGTAATCTTCATATTCAAAAGCCATAACCATAGTCACAGAATAAAGTCGGTTGGTTCGTTTTAGAAACAATTTAAAATTAAAAACCTGTTTCTAAACATTTTTCTACTATAGTCAAGAGCAAAGTCAGCCTTATTACGAGTGTCGTAATACGACTTCAACTACGACAATTTTGTATTAGACTAAAGAAAATGGTAAGAAATTTTCTTTAATCTATTACAAAATCGTCCTAGTCGCAGTCGAAATATGACACTCGTAATTAGGCCCAGTGTGTGTTAAGTTGAACCGACTCTAACTGGGTGCCACAACAAATATTGGAAATTTTTCATATGATCGAAAACAAAATATAAGAAGTGGCATCTCTCTCTCTCTCATCTCTCTCATCTGACTCTATGTTATGAAAATGGGTTAAATTTAATAAATATAAAATAAAACAACCGAACATAAAAACAACTTAACAAATAATTAATATAGATAAAATTTAAAAGGAATTTGTATTTTGTATTATTTTAATACAATAAACTATTCAAAAAGTAAATTATAAAATGTGTGTGGGAACAAAAGAAGCCAAGAAATAGAAAATCATATATACATAGAAATTTGAACATACCCACCTGACCAAGACTTTCGCTATTGATATCGATTTGGAATATATCTCGAACATTTATCTTTTAAAACTATCGAGAGAGGCACTCAAAAATTAATCGAAAAACTTTCACCTGTTGCTCAGCTTTGTCCCAAAAAACATTCGTTATCGAAGTTTCGCTAGCAATATCAAAAGTGAGAGAATATCGAACTAATTTCGATATCCCACAAAGGCAGCAGAAAAAGTAAAAAAGTAATTTTATATTTTACTTATTTATTTTAATTTATTTTAATTTATTTATTTTTTATTACCTTAACTCACGCTTCAGGATTTGAACATGGTACCTCCTTTCTAACAGACTAATGCCCATTTCTTGACTTGGTAATCAAACTGTAATTATTTTTAAGTTCGAATTAAATACGAAATTGTGCTTTTGAGTGCATAATTAAATAATAATTAAATGCCCAATCTTGTGTAATTAATTATTATTTAAGTTTTACGAGCGCACCATATGTTTTTGTGCTTGTGTGTGTTTATTGAAAACACAGACATGACATCATGTGGTTGTATTGGGAAGAATTTCGTTTAATTTTCCTAAATATATAACAAATACAATTGATAGTTTCATATCATGGCGTAAATAAATAGAAAAATGCATTCTATGCTCCTTTGATTTCATAAAATGTGTTTTTGTGCAATTTTATTTTCTGCATTTTCATAACCTAACTTTTTTGATTATGGTAAACAGCTGTTCTTTGGAAAGCTTTCCATAATATTTGGAAGTTTTTTAGTGCTGCCGTACTTTCAACGTAATTTAATAAGAACTTTTATTAACCACTGAACAAATGAAATCGTATTTAATTACAGCTTAATTTTAAATAAAAACTAGCTAATTATATATTTAATTATTAAGTCAAAAAATGGGTGTAACACATATTCACTAGGCTATCGTGACAAATATTTTTCTATTCAATTATTGCACACATATATGTAGGTATTTATTCTTATTTTATTTTTTAACTTACAGTGCTATCATGCATCGAACTTGGTATCTCTAGAGTCTAGACTAACAGGCTGACACACATCGGCTACCGTCACACATTCGAAAAACTTTGGACAGAAAGAAGTTCGATGTTCGAAGCCTTAACGAACATTAGAATTTTCTTAGATTAGCGAACAAATATCGAAGAATTTTGTTTCGAAATTTCTTCGCTTCAGTAAGCATTCGTTTTTATCGAATCTCAGGTGAAGTGAGTAGATAATATACATATGAACGAACATATTTTCTCTTTTATTTTAACGTGTTTTGTCTTGAAGTAAACAGCCAGAGTCGATGCTAATCTAGTTAAAAATAACTTCAGCATGTTTTAACTTTAGAACCGACTTTTTCCTTTAAAGTGCAGTTTTTCTCGTCTATGGTAGGGCGAAAGTTCATATTTAAAAAAGTGCATTCTAAAACCAAAGAAGTAGACTTTTTTTCGGGTTATGGCCCGATGTTTTCCTAAAAAAATAAATTGAACACCAAATTTCCCAATTTAACTGTAAAAGAAATATAAAAATTTCCGAAAATCAACTTGAAATTTTAAAAGTGCTCTCCTACAAAACAGTAAAATATGACTTAAGAACTTTTTCCTTATTACCATAGAAATATTCGACAGCATGATCTGCACATCGATCGATAGCCGCTTAAGTAAAATATCCGTTAACTAATTTTTTGAGTGCTGCCACAGTTAAATTATCTGCAAAAAAACATTTGTTTTTATTGAATAGATTTTTTAGACAGACTGTGTGCATAAATTCTCGCAAATAAAAACATATTTATAAATAATTTTCCCTGATATGAGTACATACATACATGCATACATAAATAAATATGTTCACTTAATCAAATATGAATTTTAAGTTTCTCTGACAAATTAGTAAAAAAGTGTTCTGGCAAAATTCATTGCTCTTTGCATAGTGTGCCATAATGACGACAAAACTTGGCTTTGCCGTTAGAAAAGGACTATCATCATATATTTTATTTTTATTGTTTGCATTAACTCACTTCACTATTTTTTGTTTGATTTTGAGGTCGTCATATAGAGTATTCCTCAATGTCACTTTGCTTTCGGTTGTTTTTGTTTGTTTTTGATATTTTGTCAGAATATGGTTGGCTTAGTCTACAAATATGATAATTCCACTTTTTATGCAAAGTGAGTTTTTAAAATTTAATGCTAGAGTAACTCAAAACACATAATTTCCAAAAATTCAAATGTCGTTATGTTATGTCGTTTTTTCTTGTTGTTATGCAGTGGTAAGCAAATAAGTTAAGTCCAGCGGAAAACAACTTACATGTAGTGTACTTCCATTTTCTTAGTTTCATTGTCTTCGCACACACTTAGTTTCAATAAACTTAGACAGTTTTTTGTCCCTCCTGAAATATTAAAAAAAGGAATTATTACCGACTAAGGACATATTTTCCGACTAAGCCGACGATATGTAAAAATATTAATAAAGCAAATAAAGATTATTTATCAAAGTCAATGGCTTAATGTTACGAATATTATGCGTATATGTATTACGAATATTTTTTGTTTGTTTAGTTTACTATATATAAGAAGGACGGACGTCTGCTCACTAGAAGGTTCAACGAAATACTTTTAATTAATTTTTTTTAATATTATATTATTATGTACATATATATGTACGTGTATTGTAAAACTTTCTTGTAACGGGATGGTTTTCCTCTCAAAATAAAAAAATATATGGCAACGCTGATGGCAGCAAATGAAACAGTAGCTACATGTATCCCAGTGAGAAAACTGGAATTAATTACGTAATAATGGGAGAAATAATGTATTATTTTCCAAATCATTCCCTTAGAAACGAGATTGTAATTTGATCGAACACAATAAATTCACACTAATTAACATTCCACATCTGCCGATGAAGGAATGTACGCATTAAAATAATTAATTACTCGTGTGTGCTCAAAAGGTATGATGGTGTGGATTAAAAATGTGATATGTGTGACAGATTTTTTGACAAGTCTGACCAATTTTCAAAAGTTTATAAAAATGTTCATGAAATGATAATTTCTATTAGATCAGAGATGCATTTTCTAAAGCAACTGATAAGAAAACAGCAATATCTGCTTCATTTGTTTAAAGAGAGAGATTAGTACATTTTGCGTTATTATTTCTTTACAAATGCAAAAGAATTAAACATAAAAAATATTTTAAATTGAGGAAAATTGCATTTGCTTACATTAGTAAAACAGACATATGTTTTGGCATCTTTTTTGCGTAATAGTGTGGCACGTATAAGAGATTTTGTTGCGATTTTTTTTTTTTGAGTGAGACAGAATTCGGTCGGATTTTCTAGTGAATGAATCGTACGACTGTGTATGATAGAGTATCACGGTCTTAAGTGTCACAGTGTCCCATATTAAACACTTTATAATGATCAGGTATCACCGCAGATATGCAATTGCATGTTTTTTCTTGTGTGACGTATTAATGCGGAGATAAGATATTTATCCGTTTCAAAGCTTTTTATGCATTTTGGCATCGATTTGTTAGTGCATATTTCGCCCTTTAAGGCATGTTTTTGCATATTTCAGTTTTACATGCATATTTTTAGCATTTTGTCGAATTTTTAGAGCATATTTGATGCTTTTGTACCATATTTTTATACTTTATATATAAGTACATATATTTTTTATTTTTATTTGCTTACAAGCCATCTAAATCTCATTTCCAATAGAAAACAAACAAGTTTATATATAAAATTTGTTTTGTAAACCTTTTGTAAACCAAAATTATTTTTTCTGAATAAGACAGGAAGTTTACATATTTGTTCTTATTTACGAGTATTATGCAATTATTAAGGACGTTAGTTTCAATTTAAATTGTGACGGACTCTCCCGATTGCATCAATGTCTGTTCATTTACTTTCCCAGCAGAAAATATCAACGAGAGAGTAAGGCAGAAATTTACAAAATTACTCTCCCAAATATGAAAAAGTAAATGAACGCATTAAGCATTAAACACATTCGCCACAGCAACCTACCGGCTACAAAATGTCAAAAATAGAATACACATGTTTATATGAGAATGAATATTTTGAAGGCAGCAAGGCAACAGGCTACAGGTTATTGTCCATGCTACATTGTCCTTGTAGTCAAATTAAACTAATTTCTATTTTTTTATGGCTACAAACCAAAAACAGTGTTGACAGTATAGCAAAATATGTTAACAAATTATTGCCAAGAAATTTTTTTTATTGAAAAATAAAAAAGAAGTTTACAAAAATTTAATGTTAATTGCAAAAGTAATTATATTTTTGCAAAGTGAAAAAGCCACAATTCGCGAAAAATTTCAAATTTAAAAAAAAGGTCCTAATATTGATTAGGAATCGATAAAACTGTAAGGAATGCAAAAAATTCGCGAAAATTTAAATAATTCGCAAAAGTTTCTAACAGCGGAATGATAACAAAGTTTAATAATGTTTTAAGATCTTCAAAACTGTTAGGAAGCTAAAAGACACGAAAAAGCCGGTTTATCGCGAATTTTGCAAAAAATCGCGAAAAATTGCAAAATTTAAAAAAAATCCATAATATGATTGAAAATCGCTAAAACTTTAAGGAATGCAAAAAACTCGACCAAAACCGTGGAAATACCAAAATTTGCAAAAACATATTAATAGCGGGATGATAACAAAGTCTAATATGACTAGGGTGCTGATGAAGTGCGTGGCTGCACAGAAAAGTATCGGTATTTCCACCAGCTTAAAGTCTAAGTTTAATTTTTCTTCTCTTCTTTAGAAACTCACATTAATTAATAAAAATATTTCATTCAATAAGAATTGAAATTACTGAACTTAAGGCAGAATTAGTTTGTACGTGCTGTTCTGTTCTGAATCAGCTGCTTTGTTTCTGTTTAGTTGAAAATCTGTATGTGTGGTTAGTTTTTACTTTTTCGTTCTGTTCTGTTGCTGACAGATCTGTAGAAAATAGAATTCAACGTTAAATGACAGCCAAAAGTGTGTACGTATTAGTGCGTTGTGATACTTTTTGTACAACTGTAATCAATTCTATAGGTTGCCAGCAGATTTTTTTCACAGAAAAAGTAATTGCAAAATATTTTATACGGAAAAAAACGGCACAGAACAGTAACAGAAAGTAAAGACTAATGAAGCCTTTAAGCCTGACTAAAAATTATTTCTGATTCTTTACACAGTTTCATGTATTTTTACTGTTTTTATGCATTTTTCATACTTTTTTAATTTTATTTCATTAACAAATACAAGAATTCGACTTTCCATCTCTGATCATATATGAGAAACAAACATAATTATTTGCAATTAAAATTGATTTTATGTGGCTTAATGGAAGAAAAACAATGAATTAAAAAAACAGGATTTCTTTTTTTATACGTATACATGTTTTTTTAACAAAGAAATGCACATTTTTTCAGTTTTCCTTTTTCAAATATTTTTTAAATAAATTATTTGACAATAAAACACACAACAGGTGGTTGGATAATTCTTGCAAGTAAAAATTTTGCTAGTAATAATTTGTAGGAATTTTTTGTCTCTCAATTTTTTTCTCCGTTCCGACGCTCTCTCCTTGTTTTTAATTTTTTGCATACGAAACGAACGATTTATAGTGCATTAAATTTTTTTTCATAAAATGTTGAAAAATGGACATGGCCCATTAAATTTTGTAGGCATACTCCATTTAATTTTTTGCATAAAAATTGTTTTTAACTTTTTACATACGAAATGGACGACTTATAGTTCATAAAATTTTTTAAAAAAATTTTGAAAAATGGACGATGTATATTATTATTTTTTTAAATTTTTTATTGTTCTTTTTTTTGTTTATTTTATTTTTGTCTTATTTTATATGTAAATATAGTTGCATTTTTTAATTAAAAATATGTTTTCATATGCAAATAAACCATTTTATGTTATTTTTAAGAGCATATTTTTGAGTTTTTAGGGCATATTGAATGCGTATAAAACACATTTTTTAGAGCATATTTCTGGTTTCCCTGATAATGATACATATGGAGATTCATAACAAAAAACAACAATTCCACTTTTCGGGTTTTTTTATTTCGTTTTTTTATTTACTACATTTCTACATCTTAAAATCTATGTAACAATATGCATAAAATATACTAAATCTCAAAAGTTTTATTGTAACGCAATACCTTAACTAGATATTCAGACTAAAATTAAACAATTCCAATATACCTGTGGCAAAAAGGAAGAAGTGCTTGAGTCGATATAAGGTGATTTTGAGTTAATAGTACCTCTGTAATCTGCATATTCGAAAGTACCCCTGGTAAAAATCTCAATTAATTTGCGTAATTTTGCGGGAAGTTTTAGCACTATGACTTGCGAACTTTTTTAGACTTCTAATCTCATTTGGAATAATGGCGTAATTTAGGCTACACTTTGGTATATTTCAACCAGAGCTGTTAAATTACGATTACGATTAGATTACATTTTAAAAAGAATTGTAATGATTATATAATTGCTTCCAAATAATTGCTGATAAATAATTGATTACGATTACTAAACTCGAAAAGTAAATTCAGATTACTTCTTGATTATTTTGTAGTAATTTCAAGTAATTCAGATTACTTTTCCATTATTAGTAATCGTATTCACGATTACTAAGTACGAAACTGAATATAATCGTAATTTAATCATAACTTCGCCTTTAAAAAAAATAATCAAATTGTAATCATTAGGATTACTAATCATTACTTAACAGCTATGATTTCAACTTGAATGTATTACTTATAGTGTGTAGAACGATGATGTAGATTTAGATTTTAAGACTTGAAAGCTTAAAAGTGCTCTCTTGCAAAGCAGTAAATTATGACTTAAGCACTTTTTCCTTATTGCCACAGATACATATGTGTATTCTATTCACTGTAATTACACTTATTCGTCTATTAAAAAAAATACTCAAGTGTAATTGTTGAATTTTTTATGGAGCTCCTCACATTATACAAAGTCAAGAATTAACATTTCTTTTGACTTTTTTAACTTATTTAAGTTTTAAAATACATATGTATGAACATATAAAATTAAACTTAATATGTTGTTGTTGAATGAATCAAATTAAAAGTTATTTGGTGCCAATTTTACATAAATTCTCTTCTATTTGTTCTTCTTGTATTGAGATGCGCCGTACCAAATGCCCCTCCGGTGAATTTGCGGGTTCAAATGACAATAATTCTTTAGCCTCAGCGGCGATTTCTTTAGCCAATTGCAATTTTTTCTAAAGTGAAAATATTTTTATTATTATTACGAAAATTTAATGTGTAAAGAAAAATTAACTTACGTAATATACCTCCTTGGGTATTTCCTTACAACGAAAATCCAATTCAGCCAACTCCAAGAACGACAACAAGTATTCATACAGTGCAATTGCATACAATTTCGAATAGCCCGGTATTACGACCCTAACCACCGGCAATATTTCTTCGCACAAATCTAAACGTCGCTCTAAAACTTCTTTACCTGGCTTACACATGGGATTCATTAGAATACCTCTTAAAATCGTCGCTATATTTTGCTTCAGGTCAATCATCAGAAAATGATTTGGATGAAAATCAGCTGCATACTTTAGCAATAATTCCTCGTAAGCAATTATATCGCCGTTGGCCTTAAAAATTTCATCAGATACTTCGGTGAGAAGTTTTTGGATTTGTAAGGGATCAATAGCTGTGTTACAGTTTTCGCACAGCCACTTACTGCCGCTACAGATGGCATAGCCCTCAGGACATTGTTTGCATTTGATGGAACTCATGTGTGTGCCCAATTCGGTGGGGTCTTGACAGCGGCTACAACAGCATTCGAAATGTCGTGTCATGCGGAGATGATGTTGTCGTTGAATGGTGCCCTAAAATTTTATAGCGAAATTTAAATACATAAATTCTTTTTTTATAAATTAAAAATTCCTTTTTTTTATTATTATTTTTCTTTTGTTTTGTTTAAACTAAAGTTTAAAGATTATGCCCCTTATTATGAGTTGCATTCGATCTTCGCCAGCTATCGAACATCGAAAATCGAATGCCAAATTCATACCCTGAATAATAATTGGAATTTTTGTTCCCGTGAAATTTTCATTGCCCTCAAAGGGAAAAATGTTATCGTAAATCTTCCGTTAAATATTTTTCCTGCTATCAGTCCCAGTGAATGTAAAAAAGGGAAGAAGATTTGTAAAGCTTAAAAATTAATTGAAATTCAAACAAATTTAAGTTTAATAATAAAAAAATGCATACAAAATTTTTAGGTTTCAAGTGAAATTTGTTTAACTTTAAAGTTGTATTTTTAAAAATTCTAGTTGCAGTGGAAAAATACGAGTATTCTTTAGTATACCATGAAATTTACCTTGTGTGAACCAAAGAGATTCATACTTCACGAAAAAATTTATTATTGTTAACAATCGTGAGCTTTTTTACCAATCTTGTCCAAAAAATAAATATTTATAACTTTTAATATTTAATTCGAAGGAAAATATCGTAATTATGCGATGTAACAATTCAGTTTGTCTACAAAAAATAAAATGAACAAAACCAAGCGAAAAGTGAAAAAATTCCCGTGAATATTAATATTATTCATAATAAGGGGAATCAAAAAAAAAATAAAAACAATTTCTAAGGAAAAATTATTATTATTATTATTATGAGCATCGAAAATTTCGTTGAGCAACGAATTTTCAATAGAACAGAATTCGATGCAGTATTTTAATATGAAAAATTATCAAATCAAAATATATTTGTTAAATGAAAAATTCGAGTTTTAAAAGAAAATGCATGTACATATACACATACACATACACATACTAGAGTGGCCGCTATCAACGTTTTAAAAATAGCCAAAAATCAGTTTTATACTGTTTTTCTTAGTATATATTTTATAATAAAATTGTTTTTATAAAATGATCGTATCAAAATTGATCGTCAAAATTATAAATAAAATCGCCAAACATTATTTATTTGAAAATTTTTATCATCCAAATTCAGAATGTGTACATTAATGACTATAATTAATATAAGAAAAATCACCAAAATCAAATTCTTTTAATTTCTTGCAGGGAGTTTGGGTATGATTTATTTTTGAAATTATTCCTTCAACAAACTAATTTTCCTGAATTAGAAAAATTTTTAAGTGAGAAATTTTTAGATTCTTTAATTGAACTGTAGTGAATTTTATCAGAGATAATTCATAGTCAGGCTTAAGTTCAGTAATTTCAATTCTTATTGAATGAAATATTTTTATTAATTAATGTGAGTTTCTAAAGAAGAGAAGAAAAATTAAACTTAGACTTTAAGCTGGGGGGAAATATTCTTATTAACATCAGCTATTTAACTTAAATTTACAATGAAACGGAATATGAGAAACGATTGTTGTGTATACAATTGATTTACTTTTGGTAAACACATTTATAAGTATCACATTATAAGTATTATGTTATAAACATAACATAAGCGTGCAGGTCCCGTGCAGTGTCATAATTGCCAAGAATATGGCCATACAAAAGCTTACTGCAATTTACCTACAGTGTGTGTTATCTGCGGTGAATTGCACGGTACTGCAAGTTGTAATAAACCAAAAGATCAAGCGGAAAAAAATGCAGTAATTGTGGAGGTAATGCACCGCTAACTGCAGGGGATGTCCTGTGTACTCTTTCGTCAATCAGGCTATGGTGCAAAAACCTAAATTAGCTCCAGCTCAACCATTAAACGCGTACTCCGCCACTTTTGCTCAAGTGAGCCAACCAGTTACTTCACGTGTATCGTATGCCGATGCTGCTAAGGCTAGTTCTATCCCCACACAAAATGTTTCACCGCCAAATAATTCAACGAATGCAAATTCAAACTTTAACTTTAGTCGCCTTGAAGCTACTATTGAGAATCTGGTGCTAACTATAAACAACTTTACAACAAATATGACTACCATGATGCAAGAAATGCTGAGAATGCAGAATACTCTGCTTCAAGCATTAATTAACAAGCCATGAACACGTTAAAAATATGTTTCTGGAACGCAAACGGCATTCGCCAATATAAAAATGAACTTGAGCACTTCCTCACGGAAGAAAATATTGATATAATGCTGGTCTCTGAGACTCATTTGACTTCTAGAAGCCTCTTTAAAATTAATGGCTACACTTTATATGATACAAAGGACCCTAGAGGGAGAGCATGCGGTGGATCAGCAATTCTAATAAAGTCAAGACTCAAGCACTATATTCTTGACAATATTTGTGAAGAACATCTACAAGCAACAAATATCTGCATTGAAAATTTTTGTACAAATTTCGTGATATCTTCAATTTACTCCCCTCCCAGATTTTCAATCACTGAGGAGAATTCTACAAATCTCTTGGACCTTGTTTCGTAGCAGCTGGCGACTACAATGCTAAGCATACGTTCTGGAGTTCGCGTCTTATTACGCCTAGAGGTAGGGCGTTGTTCAACACAATTTCAAAAATGGGCTTGGATGTTATTTCGAGTGGGGAGCCTACTTACTGGCCTACTGACGTACGAAAAATTCCGGATGTTATAGATTTCGGCGTCATAAAAAGTATTTCTAGGGAATTAATTCACGTTGAAGCTTCCCTAGATCTCTCGTCTGATCACTCTCCCACGATCGTTACAATCTGTAGCCCACTGAGAAGCGCTTTACCTCACCCATATATCAGGATGATAAATCGTGTTAATTGGCTGGGATTAAAAAAATATCTTAGTAATCATTGCACGGAAAATATTACGCTAAGAACACCCAATGATATTGAATCTAACATTGCAAGTCTTAACGAGAATATAAAACAAGCTTATGAACATGCCACTACCTCCCATCCGCATACTGTGTTCAATAAAATTTATTCTATAGACATTGAACATCTCGTACGTGAAAAAAGAAGAGCTAGAAGGGAATGGCAACAGCACAGATCACCTCAACACAAAATCAGATTTAAAGAGTGCACTAAACGACTACAAGAGTTGCTTGCATCTGAAAAAACTGCATCTTTTAAAAAGTATCTGGAAGGTCTTGATGTCACACCAGCATCTAATTACTTTGTGGCGCGCTGGTAACATATTTGCTGAGCATTTAAAATCCGTATTTACACCAAATACATGTACCGGTGTTGCTGATTTGCCGAGTGTAGTTGCTCTACCGCCTCGACCCTTAAAATTTACGATGTGTGATGTACAAAAACTAATTGCCGAACTCAACCCGAAAAAATCTCCCGGTATGGATGGAATTAGTAACCAGATGCTGATTAAGTTACCTCGTACTGCAATTAGAATCCTGTTATTCATTTTTAATGCCATTTTACGACTGGAGTATTATCCAGACTGCTGGAAGCTTGCCAAGGTTAAAATGATTCCAAAGCCAGGTAAAGATCTTACCAAGGATGAGTCATATAGGCCAATAAGTTTACTGTCAACAATGTCAAAGCTTTTTGAAAAGCTACTCATGACAAAATTGTCTTCAATTTTAACTGATAATGGGTGCATACCGGACCATCAATTTGGTTTTAGAAGCCAGCATAGCACCATTGAGCAAACGCATAGATTGGTTCAATTTATCAGTAAAACATTTGAGGAAAAGAAGTATTGTTCTGCCCTGTTTATTGATGTTTCTCAGGCATTTGTAAAGTGTGGCATGAAGGCCTGATTTTGAAATTGAAGACATACTTACCAATAAACATTCTAAATCTTTTAGAATGTTACATTCTTGCACGAAAATTTACAGTTGTGGAAGGATACTTTATGAGTATGCCTGAAACTATCTCATCCGGTGTGCCACAGGGGAGTATACTGGGGCCATTTTTATATTTGATTTATACTTGTGATATTCCTGTGAGCAGTAGTATCCACACTTCTACATTTGCCGACGATACAGCCTGCCTTAGTATGCACGAAAACCCTGATTAGGCATCCCGAAAACTCCAGGAACACATTAGGCAGATGGAACTATGGTTAAACTTATGGAGAATTAAGGTAAATGAACAAAAGTGTGTTCAAGTAACATTTACCTTACGAAGAGATACTTGTTCCCCCATTCGAATTAATAATCAAGTTGTTCCTCAACATTCACATGTGAAATATCTTGGTATACACCTCGATCGACAGCTTACATGGAAACATCACATTGACTATAAGTTAACTCAAATGAAACTAAAATTAACTCAGGTACATTGGCTGATTGGCAGAAATTCAAAACTCAGCCTAGACTGCAAACTTTTAATATACAAGTCGCTTTTAAAAGCAATATGGTGTTACGGTATCCAGTTATGGGGCACTGCTTCTGCTTCCAATGTAGAGAGAATTCAACGAAGACAAAACAAAATTTTAAGGTTAATAACATCTGCTCCATGGTACATTAAGAATTCAAATATACATCGTGATTTAAATATGCCACTAGTGACTGAAGAAATTGCAAAATACGCAGGCAAATATCTAACAAAACTCGAGTCACATCCTAATCCGCTTGCTCGTAATATTTTGAACTTTACTGGACACATCCGCTTAAAAAAGAGAGATACAAGGGCTCTAATACTAAACACTCCGAATGAAGTTGCTTGAAAATACTTTTTTTTTAATTATCACTACTTATGTATTATTTACAACTATCACTTAGTTATGTCTGACATTGGTCGGGCCTATTAATTATATGTTAGATTTAAGATTTCAATACTTATTGTTAGTTCATATATGAAGATACAATAAATAAAAAAAAACATGCATAAAAAAAATATGTTATAAACTTTCATTTAAACAAATGAGAAGCTCAACAAATAACAAAGTTGAAACAACAACTCAATAATCAACATGTTTTTTATTTTCTTACTTTACTACATTGACTGACTTTTTTTCAGCTCTAATTGTAAAAGTATGTAAAGAAAATAAATGTATATAACAACAACAGCTATTCCCGTCTGTAAAAATATGAACCGATTTGGGATTAGAGAAAATATTAACGGGCACTCTGATGCACACATCCATATGTTTTTACTAGATATAAAAAAATCTAAGAAAACAATCCCGAATATAAAACTTTACGTTAATGTTAAAGAAACAAATGTTTTAAAATTATATTTTTCAATATACTTAATTTTCGTCTTACCATCAATGGGTTCGTAAAAGAATTATAAATAATTTGTCCCGCTTTTATGGGCATTCCAGCGTATATTTTCATATTGTATTCATTATCAATTGAGGTGGCCGCATTCGGTACACAATGATGGGGCATTTTTGCTGCATGTACATAAATGCCTTTTAGTGAATCTCCGCTAACTTTACTCGATACCTCAAATGCATTGGCATCTATCAATATACACAACTTATGCAAGAGATCGGTATCCAAACAATTTGACTCGGACTTGGCTCTAGTCAATGTATCCATAAGGCCTGATTGTATTAAAGGTTGTACGATAGTCTCCTCATGTTCTTGCCACATATCACTATCACGATATTCATTTAATTTGAAACTGTGTGGCAGCAAATGTTTACATTTTTCTGATGTGGCTGGATTTTCATGTAACATTAAAACTTTAAGCAAAGCATTAATAGCATAATTGTTTATAAGAAGATTTTTTGAGATATTTTTTGCTTGTGCTTGAAAAAATTCACACTCGAACGGATCGTGATCGGTACAATCAATGCACAGGGGAAAGAATTGACAGTTTCTGGCATTGAAAAAAAAATTTATAATATATATTTTTCTAACAACAATTGTTTCAAAGAAAACTTACTTGCAAATAACAAAAGAATCCTCACAACATTTGGCACATTTCAATTGATCACATTCCCAATGGGTAGTGACCACTAACGGCTGTTCTTCGATTAACAAGTCACCAGGTTCAATATCAATGGCTGCTACTAAATGTCTGTAAAGAATAGAAAGCTTTTAGAATTTATTTACTTCTATTCTAATCCATGAAAACGAGAAATAAAACTTTTCTTGAAAGAAAAATCACCTCAGTAAAAATATGAACTAAAAATTTAAAAATAATTTAGTTTGAGTTAAACATAACATTAAAATCAAGGTGTATTTAATTCCACCATGACTAAAATTACATAAGTATGTACGTGTCACCAATATTGCCAGTCAAGTTCAGGTTTTTTTTAATGCACCCATTCAAAAATACTTGTGTGGCATCACTCTATTCTTGCTAACGCAATGAATAGCAGTTTTTAATCTTTTTCCTTTATTTTCATTACATAATTCTTACAACTACATACTATGTACAATTCGAGCTGAAAAAAGGTCAGCCAATGTAGCCCAAGAGGGAATTGCTTGTAAGAAACTTCTTTTATTGTTATTTTTTGCTTTATTATGGATAAAATAAGAGGAATTCATTGAAAATTATTAAAATTTTTTGCTGGATTTTTAGAAAATCCATCGGCGCTTAGAATGAGAAATAACACATCGCAACTGATTTACTATCATTTCCGGATTATGGCCTTTATTTTACGAGCCATCAGCTACTGTGGAAGAAGTTGAACGTATTGTAGAAATTTAGGGATGCAGATATTCCCTAGTAATATTTCTTCTGAACGACAATGAGTCCATAAGATTTGTATTATCAGCCCTACATAATAAACATGTAACCGCCACCATGCGTTACTTACTGCCAAATGTACAAGACACGTAAAAATACACCACCACTACATTGTTATCCAAATGGATACTATTTAAAGGGTTGCGGATTGATCAATTTGACTGACATCTCCAATTCCAAGGTTTTAATTTACAAATAATGTTTGAAACTGAATCATTTGCATTAAACGTTGTATTATATTATCTTGGAAAATATCTGCATTCTTTGGATCTCCCAAGATACCTTCATATTTTTTGAATAAGCTAGAAAGTGGCTCTCCATCGCTGTCCTTTGAATATAAACAAGAATAATGATTTTCGCTTCAAGAAACAAGCTCAATATTCCCAGCATGTCATTAGAAATACTCCACACACAATATATTTCTTCATTTCCTCTGTCCTTATCATTTACGGAAGCGCAATGATGTGGCACGACTAAAATATAATCACCTTTATTTCAGTTGTCAACATCGGCGTCACATCAATATAATACCAATCAATTGTTCCTTATCTACCCGGTGTCGAGAACAATTTTTGTCTTATAGACTGTCTATTTGTGTCATCTAAGGTCTAGAAAATAGCATGAGTCGGTCAAGAGCAGTCAGTTGTTTTCGACAACGGGTAGATACCTCCAAATTTTTTTGGAATTGTATCGACGTGAAATCGATGTTAACAACTGGCATAAGGGTGAATATTCAGCATCAGCGTTATCTTCATCGTTTTAAAGCAGTTTTTGCATCTAAAAATATTGCCCTTGGTCATATTGCATATATTGTAAAATCTAATTTTTTTATTGGAAACGCCCATTGATCCCAACTGGGGGCAGTTTAATAAAATCATGCCTCATAATACAGTTGATTTTACTTTCCAGCACTATGAACTGTGATTGCCAAGCGAAAATATTTTTGTCACGTGCCCATGATTATTTATTTAAGTGAAACATTTTTAGATTTAATTGAACTGTCTCACTTTTGGATAATTACACAGAAATCGGCAACGCTGGCAAGTCAGGAAGTATGTACATATGTACTCGTACATATATAGAAATATGTAAACATTTTTGCCGCTATTACGGCTTATAACTCAACTATTCAATTAAATTCAATTTATTTGCTTTTATAATATTTACATTTCACTTAATTTTTATATAGATTTTAAAAAGTTCAAGATTTTTATCTTTTTCTACTTAATACAATTTAACAATGATTTAAAGATTTATATCAAGCCTTTTTTCGATTTTGTCTTAATCGACATGCTATCGAAAATTGACTTTTTGATAGTTTAGAATTATCAAAATGCCAAAATTGTTGATAAATTTTAAGATACCGGCTGTACAATTTTATCATAAGCGACAATTTAAGTAATTAAAAAATTTTAATATTTTAAAAAACCTTCTGAAAAATTTCATTTTTGTCGCTTACGATAAAATAAGGATCGATATGTACATATGTATGTATGTATATACAAAAAGTTTTATTGGAAACAAAAACCTATTTGAATATGTATTTTTAAATTTAACCTAACCTACTTACAATCCCAATTATGATGAGCCAGTTCATAACCAGAGATCAAGCATCGGGTGTTAAAATTTTCCGTAAGTCTGATTATCTTTTCCGTAACTAATTCAATACCCGCAAGAGATTGTAGTCGCTCAGTCGAAAAAAAACCATGTGATTATAAATTAATTTCAGTAATTTATTTTGCGATATTTTGAATTTTGTTTTGACAATTCGCACTCGGGGACAGCGTGACCGTTTGACCGACTAAGGTAAAGGCAAATTGCCACTTTTTCGACTACCTTGCCACTTTTTGTCCCCCTTTTTTAGGGTGACTTATATTAAAATACATTAAAAATAAAAAGTTTATTGCAGTTCTCTCGTTGTTTTTTTTTAATTTTGCCTCGTTTTTTTGATAAATCCCTTACTTGGTGCCACTTTTTCATCGGTCACCCTGCTTGGGGAATGCCTGCTCTTGCACAGGCAAAATAGATGAGATTCGACATAAAACTACATCTAGTGAACAAAAAATGTCCTGAGGGCTAAACACACTTTTTCAAAGCATCGCTCTGCAGTTTTGGCTAAGAAAATAAATACATATTTTTCTAGATATAAATAGAAAGGAGAAGACCACAGTTAGATTCAGAAATATACAATATCCAATATTCAATAGCCTACTATTACGAATATTTCGCGTGTAATATGTATTACGAATATTTTTTTTTTTAGTATATAAGGAAGTCTTTGCTGGGGTTTCTGTTCAGTCCGAAGGTGTCCGCCGACGAATCAACATCAATAGATTAGACTGCCAAACCACTCTATAGCCACTCCCGCAACTAATACTTAAGCCTGCAGTACACAGCATGTAAAAGCACATGCATATGTGGCTCTGACGTCATCACGAAGCTACATTTGCTACATGCCGTGCACCAGTGACATGTGCACATGTAGATGATCACATGCGTACAGATGTGCTGCTTCAGAAAATGTGTTCATGCCGTGTAAAAAGGTATGTATGTATGTATGCTTTATATATTATTTATTTATTTATTTACATGACATTAAACTCACATGTAAGTTAATACCCTTATTATAGTTAATACACTTGTTATAGTTAACACCCTTATTATTTGTGCAAACATTCTTAATAAATAAGTATGACCTAGAAATGAGTATATTGAACCCTGTTGTGAAATCATATTGCAATAAACAAGTAAATGTCTGCGCGTGTTGTAATATGATCCGTATTTAAAATGCTTAATAAAATCAAATCGTGTAAAATAGAAGTGTAAGCATTTTCCCACAGTAATTTTAAGGAATTATAATTAATCAAAATTATTAAAAAATAAAATTAATTCTAATCTGGAGTTCGAAGTGAAAAGAACAAAAACGGGTTTTTCTTTTATTAAAAAAAACGGTTGTGTGAGTACACAAGCTGTCAGGCCACTTCTGTGGCCTGACAGTAATTTTTTTAAATCAAGGTTTCATCCTTGATTAACTGGCGCCCGAGCAGGGACCGGCCATTCGCGAACAAAGGATATGCGCCGGATCCTTTTATATACAAAAAAAATAATAAAAAAGTGGCTCAGTGAAAAGTGGGATTAAAATCCCAAACAAAATTTTTTTTATTTATTGAAAATTAAAGTGAATAAAATGTGTTAAGAATTAAGAGGAAATTTTTCCAAAAAATTTAATTTGCAAAAAAATAATAATCCAAAAGAGGTAAACGCTCTGTTAAAAATAAGAAATAAGTTTATAAAAAATAAAAAAGTGAAAAAATAAATGATTTGGTGTGAGAAGGTTAAAATTATTTTATAAAAAAAAGAGGTAAAAAAAATTTTTATTACAAACAAACAAAGGACTCTGACAAAGGTAAAACTTAAAATTTTAATATTTAAACTAACTATAAATATAATAAAATTATTGTCTTAACACGAATTAATATTTTAATCGCATGACAACTTACTTATCATTTTCCCATTTCCTGAAAGCAAGACAAAAATAAGAATAACATTAAATTCTTTGTCGGAAATAAAATTTTCCCGAACAGGAAATGGAGGAAAAATGATGACTAATAATAGTTGCATCAAATAGAAAAAAATTATTCTCATAGAGAAAAAATGTAAATGCTTCCCTAGAGAAGGAGCAATGTGCTATAACTAGATAAAGTGACCAATATGAAACCAGTGGTTTCAGCGTGCTGCGATCTCGAACTCCGAGCCCTCCAGTGCGTAAAAAATTAGAATTGTCACAGAATAAACAATAATTACTAATCCTTTGAGAAAATGTGCAATTCACCTTCGTAACATCCTTTTCACTAAAGTGAGATTACAGACGGCTAAAGAGTGCTTCCTCCACAAGTCGCAGTAAACATAAGAACCTGCGCTACTTAGCGGAAATCCTGTAAGTTGTAGTCAACATTGGAACCTACACCACTTAATGGGAACTAAGCCTTACTTTTTGCCTGGTAATAAAGGGTTAAGGTTGGTGCATTCACAGGGTGAGACAAATCGTGCCTTAGTACGTCGGCGGTGGCCGTTCGAAAAAGGACCACACGATCCTCCACTCAAGGATTATAAAATAAAAAGAAAATATAATGAAATATAAAAATTATTTTTTACAGCACAATGCAAATAAGGTTTAAATAAAATCCTTAGAGAATGAGGAAAATAAAGGAGATAAATTGAAAATAAAAATAACCTTCTCACTAAACAAAAAATTAACGAAAGAGCATATGAAAATTATTTTGTTTTTGGTTTTGTTCCCAACTTAAATCACGAGCCATAATTGAGAAAAAAAGGAAAAATTATTAGTAAAAACTTACAAAATCTATTTTTTCATTTAATTTTAGAAACAATTTCCTAGATATTTTTCACAATTTCCCAGCATCGCCGATGTTCAGGTAGATACCTCTAAAGGAAAAATTATAGATTCATTTCCCTTTTTTTTGTGCTCTAATCGTTCTAGAAGTCTTGTGCTCGTATAAAATTCTCTGAATTAAAATATTCTAATAATTTTAAATTGAACCTTACGTCCTGTTCTGTTCTTGCTTTATAATTTTTAATATTTCTTGAGTGAATATCTTTTTTTGCAAGTTACGGAAGGTTCCTTAGGTCTTTTTAGAATGGAAGCATTACAAAAGCAAGTCCTTGAAATGACCGGGGCTCTCAATGCAACTCTTGCCCAGGTAAAAGCTTTGGAAGCTAAGATTAATTAGCTCAGAACATAATAAGGCCCTCAAGAAGCCCTTATAATTCTCCAATATGGGTGGTACCAAAAAAGCCGAAGCCGAATGGATAAAAACAGTACAGAATGGTGATTGACTTTAAAAGATTAAATACGGTAACTATTTCCGACACCTACCCTATACCGGACATCAATTCGACACTGGCAAGCTTAGGCAAAGCCAAATATTTTACGACGTTGGATCTGACTTCGGGATTCCATCAAATTCCAATGAAAGATTCCGACATACATAAAACTGCATTTTCTACCCTAAATGGAAAATTTGAATTTTTGCGTTTACCCTTTGGTTTGAAAAATGCGCCGTCTATTTTTCAGAGAATGATTGACGACGTATTAAAAGAGCATATTGGGAAGATATGCTACGTGTATATAGACGACATAATTGTCTATGGTCGTGATGTTGATGACCATTTAAAGAATGTAGAAATCATATTTGAAAAACTATTAGAATCTCGCCTCAAGGTAAATCTGGAGAAAACCCATTTCCTCCAAACGAAAGTATCCTTTTTGGGGTATATTGTCTCAGAAGATGGAATACGAGCAGACCCCCAGAAAGTTCAAGCTATACAAAATCTGGCCCCGCCTAGTACATTGAAGGACTTAAAAAGTTTCCTCGGTATGACTTCTTATTATAGGAAGTTTATCAGAGATTATGCAAAGGTTGCCAAGCCTTTAACCAATCTAACACGAGGCGAAAACGCCCAGGTTAAGGCTAACAGGTCTAGGAAAGTACCGATCATACTGACGGAAGAGGCACTGAAGGCTTTCAATGAATTGAAAATCTTACTAGTGTCATCTGAAGTTTTGGCATTTCCAGACTTTGACCGTCCTTTTAATTTAACTACCGATGCTTCTAATTTTGCTATTGGGGCAGTTTTATCTCAAGATTTTGAAGGAGCAGATAAACCCATTGCATTCATTTCCCGTTCGCTAAAAGCGGCTGAAGAAAACTATGCGACCAACGAGAAGGAAATGTTGGCGATTGTTTGGGCTTTAGACAATTTACGATCATACCTTTACGGTGCCAAAAAAATAAAAATCTTTACTGACCATCAACCACTTACCTATGCTTTGGGGAGCCAGAATCATAATGCCAAATTGAAGAGGTGGAAAGCTAGAATTGAAGAATATAATTATGAACTGGTGTATAAACCTGGGAAGTCTAATGTCGTGGCCGACGCATTATCTAGATTGGAATCAAACTTAAATCAAGTATATCTGCTCACTGATGAGGAAACAATTACAGCCTCAGAAGGTGATTCCGAAACTATAACAGCCGATGAGTGTCAAGAAAGTCATGACGGTACGGCTCACAGTGCAGAACAAGATTCTAGCGATTTAATTCCTCATGTGGAAGCTCCTCTAAACGTTTTTAAAAACCAAATTATAATACGGCAGGGCAAGGAGTTACACAGTAGTATACAGCCACATCCAGGGTTTACTAGGTATCATGCTACTTTAGATCAAATCAGCTCCCAAACTTTGACACAAACACTAAAAGAGTGCCTAAATCCAAGCTGTGTGAATGGCATAAAAATTCCTGAATGTTTTATACCGTTGCTAAATAGAGTTTATTTAAATCATTTCGTTTCCTATAAGCTAAGAATCACTCAACGGGTAGTGGAGGATGTCACTAGTCCAGAAAAGGTCTGTGAAATAATAGAAAACGAGCATAGGAGAGCCCATCGTAACCCTAAAGAAAACGGCCTGCAAATATTGGAAAATTATTATTTTCCCCGCATGGCGAGCCTTATTCACAATTACACAAAGAATTGCGAAGTATGTAGGTTGAATAAGTACGAAAGACACCCCATTAAACCCAAGATACATTCAACACCTATCCCTACGTATCCTTGTGAGATCTTGCATGTGGATATTTTCGAAATTCAAGGCTTTAAATTCATAAGTTGCATCGATAAATTTTCCAAGTTTGCCAAACTCTTTCATATTAAAAATCGTTCTGCTATTCACCTAAGGGCTAAACTAACCAAACTCCTTCATTACTTTACAGCACCACGTATAATTGTTTCAGATAATGAAAGGGGCTTCCTTACCCCTACAACATTAAACTTTATTAGATCTTTAAATATTGAAATTTATCTTACACCTACACAGAAAAGTGAGGTTAACGGGCAAGTGGAGAGATTTCACTCAACGCTAATAGAAATTTATCGTTGTATATCTAAGGAAATAAAGAACTTAAATCCTAAGGACATGATATACCTTGCCGTAGACCGTTATAACAACACAATACATTCAGTTATAAAAAAGAAGCCTTCCGACATATTCTTCAACAGATCTGAAAGATTTAATTACCAACAATTGGTTAACTTCCGTGATCAGGTAAACCAGGACATTCGTGGTCTTATTGAGAGCAATCAGAAAACCACTAATGACCGATTGAATAAGAATAGATCAGTTCCAATAAGCTTAGAAGAGAACCAAAATGTCCTTGTCCGGGACAAACAAATTAAACCAAAGCATAAACCACTTTATAAACAGCACAAGGTTTCTAGGGACAATCGGGTAACGTTTTATACACAAAAAGGCAGAAAATACCATAAATCTCATGTAAAAAACCCATACCCGAGCACACTTAGTTAAGAACAAATTTAAATAAGAAAAGATATGATTAAATGAAAAATTTAAAAAAAAAAAAAAAAAAATATAAAATAAAATTATATAATAAAGCCTAACAAAAAAATCAAATCAAAACCAATATTGTAAAACATGAAATTTTACACAAAAATAGCTAATAACTAAATATTGTAATTTACTAAGGGCCATAAGGCTAAAACTAAAATTGGAAATTCATTTGAACAAAGAATTCATATAACAAATCACATAGAAATTATATCCAATTTGTTAATAAGAAGTTCTTGTAATATACCATAAGTCTAAATTTTTTCCTGATTATGATTCAAAATTAAAAAAATGGAAAAAGAAAATAGTAACAACAAAAAAAATAAGAAAATTATTAACTTACTAAATTTTTTTATATAAACTTACATATAGAAGTGGGAAAATCTAGTACATTTATTCAAACATCTTAATAGTTTAAAGACTTGTTGAATTTTATTTTATTTTATTCCAAAATTTTATCACTTAAGCATACTCCTATTACTCCCCATCGTTGGTGCCTACCAAGTATTCGAATACCAATCACCTATTGTGACTGTCAAAAATGGAGAGGGTTGGATAATAAGCGGCTATCTCAATATTGTACATGTTATAAACCTCGAAAAACTAGAAAGAATGCTTAATACTACTGCAGAAGTCTTTTTTTCCATTGAAAACAATGAACTTAACAAAGAGGCGTTCCAATACTACCTTCAAAAATCTTACGATCGAATAAATTCAATCAAGGATATTAAAAGAAATAAAAGATCTATAGATTGGATTGGTTCAGCATGGAAATGGGTTGCTGGGAATCCAGATGCAGCGGACTGGAACCAAGTATTACAAAGTCAAGAGAAACTAATAGATAACAATGAACACCAATATGCCATAAATAACAAGCTATTTGATACAACTAGTGAGATTGTGAAGAGAATGAACAATTTAATTAAAACTTTCAATAACAAAATATCTAAGTCTGAAGCAGAGGAATTTACAAAGGAGTCGTTAAACCAGCTACTTATCGTTAAAGAAGATATTGAAGAAGTTGTACGAGCCTGTCAGCTAGCGAAAAGTGGCATAATCAATACCAATCTTTTAGATATGGAAGAAATTCAGCGAATAGTCTCCGAAGTAGATTCACTACCATACAGCAACGAGGTAGAGGCTATTGAATACGGGAGGCCGAGTATATTTTCGAACGGAACTTCCCTATTGTACGTTCTGTCAATACCCAAAGTGAACCCAAAGAAATATGAAAGAATTACGATCAAGGCATCTATAATTGAAAACAGACAAATTGCTTTGAAATATGGCTCAGTCCTGCTGAACCACGACAACGCTTACGGCATTAGCGGTGACTGCATGGCGATAAGTAATACAACAATTTGCAACACACAGCAGATAAAGAAAATTAATAATGACGACTGCTTGCCAAGAATCTTGAGAGGTATCAACGCAAATTGTACCTTTCTGTCAAACAAAGAGGTCGTGATTGAACAACTAGAAGATGGCATTATATTTGTTACAAATTTTAAAGGTATCATTCACTCGCAGAAGGGAGACAGAAGCCTAGATGGTACGTACTTAGTAAAAATTTTTAACGAAACAATTGAAATTGGGGACAAGAAATTTAAAAATGAAAAAATAACTACTGTACAAGCTCTGCCGCCTTTGCTTGCTAATGTTTATGAAAAGGAACGTAAACTCGACGTGAATCTTTTGCATGAACTTCACGAAAAGAATAATGAACACATTGGGCATCTAAAATACCATTTGCATCTCTCATTCTGGTCACACTTGACTGGCTATTTTTTACTAGCCGTCATTACAATGATCATTGTTGTCCTTTGGAGAAGAATATTTGCAACACTTAAAATTCCGGCTATACAGTCACCCGAACCTACCACCAAAGAATCGGTCTAATCAGCGGGACGCTGATACTTAAACGGGGGGGAGTTAATACCCTTATTATAGTTAATACACTTGTTATAGTTAACACCCTTATTATTTGTGCAAACATTCTTAATAAATAAGTATGACCTAGAAATGAGTATATTGAACCCTGTTGTGAAATCATATTGCAATAAACAAGTAAATGTCTGCGCGTGTTGTAATATGATCCGTATTTAAAATGCTTAATAAAATCAAATCGTGTAAAATAGAAGTGTAAGCATTTTCCCACAGTAATTTTAAGGAATTATAATTAATCAAAATTATTAAAAAATAAAATTAATTCTAATCTGGAGTTCGAAGTGAAAAGAACAAAAACGGGTTTTTCTTTTATTAAAAAAAACGGTTGTGTGAGTACACAAGCTGTCAGGCCACTTCTGTGGCCTGACAGTAATTTTTTTAAATCAAGGTTTCATCCTTGATTAACTTGTATAAATATAAGAGTATTTTTTGTGCTTTTTTCCTTTGTAAGTACCCGAAACTTTATTAAATACTCGTTTCAAAAAAAAAACGGGTATTTATAGTGCTTTTTGCAATTTTTTGCAGTTCTTTTTAGTGCTTTTTCAATAACCAAAATTTTTGCAACAGGGAAAAAAGCAAACGCTTCGAATTTTCTCAATCAATTTTGTTTTTAATTCCTATTGATAAATTTGTTTTATTATTAATTTGTTAAGCAACAATTTTACTATTTTAATTCACATGTGTGAACACAGTTAAACAACGTGGGATTGTCACTTGTGCAAATTTAAGAAATAACAAAAGTTTCTTAGTTCTCATGAAATTAAAGATTTTTTTTAAAGTAAATTTTGCTTTATTAAATTTTGCATTCCCAGCAAAAAAAATATGTATGGAGCATATATGATATCCCATATATGGTTCAGATCCGAAAAATGACGGTATATGGGCATATATGATTATATATATTCATACATTTTCATACATGTATGAGTAAATTCCCTTCACAGTATGCAAAGTTCATACTCATACACTCTTGATTCACAAAAGCGCACTGCTGTGCAATAAATTAAATTACCCAGATAAAAATTTTATATATGTTCCATATATTTTTAATATATGAAGGTATATAACTATATATGAATATGTATGAATTCATGTATGGAAATATATGGAATTATACATGGCAAAACTATTATATATGAACTAATATATGGACTAATATATGAAATGTATTATAATATATGAACTCATATATGGAAATTTAATTATGAAGATCTTCATTTGTGGATCCATATATAAATATAAGATTTTATATATGGAGCCATATAAGAATGTATGCATACATGATATCTATTATATGATATTATAATAATATTATTACTCTATGAATTCTTTTATAGTTTTTGAAAGTCTGTGCATAAAGTAAGAGGTTTGTGACTGTTCAAAATTTGTGGTTGAAGTCTACTGATGATTTGGTTCAAGCGCCAATGAAATACGTATATAGACCAAGCTAAACCACCAGCAAATAAATTTCAAATTAAAATTTAATTTTATTAATTTAATTTATTGCACAGCAGTGTGCTTTTGTGAATCAAGAGTGTATGAATATGAACTTTGCATACTGTGGAGGGAATTTACACATACATGTATGAAAATGTATGAATATATATAATCATATATACCCATATACCCTCATTTTTCGGATCCGAACCATATATGGGATATCATATATGCTCCATACATATTTTTTTAACTGGGTACTAAAATTAAATTTTTTAGACTTGAGAGAGAGGTTGTATTTAATTAAACATTTGTTTGGACAAATAATTCAAAACGAAATATAAGTCATTTCATCCATCAAACGGTGAATCAATTATTTAAAAAACACATAAATCATATTCGTACATAACATTTATCTTAAGAAATCAGATTAAAAACTACCCAGCTAAAAAAATTATATATGGTCCATATATTTTTTATATATGAATGTATATAACTATATATGAATATGTATGAATTCATGAATGGAAATATATGGGATTATACATGGCAAAACTTATATATATGAACTAATATATGGACTAATATATGAAATTTATTATAACATATGAGCTCATATATGAAAATTTAATTATGAAGCTCTTCTATGTGGATCCATATATAAATATAAGATTTTATATATGGAGCCATATAAGAATGTATGCATACATGATATTTCACATAAGATCGTTCGTGATTGCAAATCAAAAAAGCTTGGAATTCTATCACTGCTGAATTGGAAATCCATTAGAAAATACATACGGTATGCAAAGTTTATATGCGTACCCTCAACGTTTCAAAAAGAAGAACTTTTTGTTACAAAAAACCATTCTTGTATAATTTTATACATTGTAGCACCATTTAATGTATCAAATAATCAAAAGGATAGTCCAGTCATTAATTTTATAGAAAATAACAAAATTATCTAGATAAGAAACAAAGTTCATATTACTGTATTGAAAACTATTGTTAGACAGATTATTTTTTTTATAATTAATTGCATTAGTTTTTAATCTGATTTCTTAAACTAAATGTTATGTACGAATATGATTTATGTGTTTTTTAAATAATTGATTCACCCTTTGATGAATGAAATGACTTAGTTCGTTTTGAATTATTTGTCCAAACAAATGTTTCATTAAATGCAACCTCTCTCTCAAGTCTAAAAAATTTAATTTTAGTAATTTAATTTATTGCACAGCAGTGCGCTTTTGTGAATCAAGAGTGTATGAATATGAACTTTGCATACTGTGGGGGGAATTTACACATACATGTATGAAAACTTATGAATATATATAATCATATATGCCCATATACCCTCATTTTTCGGATCCGAACCATATATGGAATATCATATATGCTCCATACATATTTTTTTAGCTGGGTAAGGCAATTAATTATAAAAGACAAAATAATCCGTCTAACAATAGTTTTTAATACAGTAATATGAACTTTGTTTCTTATCTAGAGAATTTTGTTATTTTCTATAAAATTAATGACTGGATTATCCTTTTGATTATTTGATATATTAAATAGGGCCACAATGTATAAAATCATACAAGAAAAAGTTTTTCTTTTTTAAACGTTGATGGTATGCATATGTATAAACTTTGATGTATTTTCTAATGGATTTCCAATCCAGCAGTGATATAATTCCAAGCTTTTTTGATTGCAAAACCGATCTTATGTGAGATATCATGTATGTATACATTCTTATATGGCTTCATATATAAAATCTTATATTTATATATGGATCCACATATGAAGAGCTTCATAATTAAATTTTCATATATGAGCTCATATATTATAATACATTTCATATATTAGTCCATATATTAGTTCATATATAATAGTTTTGCCATATATAATCCCATATATTTCCATACATGAATTCATACATATTCATATATAGTTATATACATTCATATATTAAAAATATATGGACCATATATAATTTTTTTAGCTGGGTTGTTAAATCTTATTAAAGGCCGAGGCACAATGAATCCGTCTTACGTTAAACTTCGCCTTTTTCAACTGACATTAAAGCAACGACGGAGAAGGTTGGCATAATGAGTACTTTATTGACGCACGAATTTGTAGGTTGATTCTCCATTTTATTTATCAAATTCAACTTTTTCATGTATTTCGTTTATTTCTTTTGGTTAATTTTATTTTTGCTGCCAAAAAATACAAACACACCAAAAACATAAAAAAACAAAACAATATCTGTCAAACCACTCAACGTACGCAAAAAGTTAAAAGTTTAACAATTTTTGTACTTTGCGTTGACGGACACGTACTGAATGTAACATACCTCATAAGAAACCATGGTGAAACTTAGCTGTCAGTTGAAAAAGGCGAAGTTTAACGTATAACGGATTCATTGTGCCCCGGCCTTAACTTATTATGGCTTTCTTTAAGATGGAAAAACCAAAATATAGAAAAAGCTTAAAAAAAAGCGGCTTAGACCACCAAAAGGTGCGTTTAAGGCAACATGCATTTAATGTAATTTTAAAATAATTTCCCGGTATAGCTGTTTAATATGTCATAGCCGAACAAAAAATAAAGACTTATTTATACGAAACATAAATAGCAGAAAATATTTAATTATAAAAATATAAATAACAGGGAATATTTAACTTAGTGCTTTTTTACCTGCATTTTTTTTAATTTGTGCCCTTTTTTACCCTATTTTCACATGCTCACCGTGCTTTTGATAATTGAAGAGTTGGCATCACTGAGACTAATGTAATATTTAAATATCACTAGCTGATTTCACTATCAGCTTTTAGATAATAACCTAAGCTGAAATGGTACATATTTATGCTTTTGAAATTTGGGTGCCCCATGTCATACCGGACTGGCTTGCATATGTCATACCGGAGGTTGATAATTCGAATATAAAAATTTTGTTTCATTTAATTTACACACACACATAAAGCATGTTTTCAAACAGCCACACATGTTCCATTCTATTTTATGTACACAAATGATTGACGTTGGCGAATGATGAATAAATATTCCGAATATTTATTTATTTATTTTTGTTTTTGGCTGATTGAACATTCATAGTCTGTGTGTAATCATACACAGACTGAAAGGATGAGAAAGAGAGTCAATTAGTTTGATGCGAATGTGCCAATCAAGTAATAAAAATTTTGGGCATGTTGCCGTCCACTTTTTTTACAATGGTACCAATTGGAAGCTATACCCCCTTTAGGCAAAAAATAATTTTTACAATCGGTCTAAAATGTAAAATAATGAAGTAACAATGACAAACAGATAAATAAAATGCAGACTAATTGAAGGCCCTCCTTTTTAGGGTTCCGTACACCAAAGGTGAAAAAAGGAACCCTATTGTTTTCGCTACGCTGTCCGTCTGTCCGTCACACGGTATTTTCTCAGCAACCGTAAGAGCTACATACCTGAAATTTGGACAGAGTATGTAGAACCTTGGCCACTACAACAACAAATACATGAGAATTAGAAATTAAAGGGTGCTCCAAAACGAGCGACGAAAAATGTTAAAATCTCATGTAATATACATACATACAATTGTATGTACATATGTATATTGACACTTGAAATTTGTAAAATTAGTGTATTTTTATATAGACTACAGCAATAAACATTAAAATATTAAAAAAATTTAATCAAAGGGTGGTCCATCAGTTAACCCTTTGACGACCAAACATTTTTGGCTGAAGCGATTTACTTTTGTGTTATATTTTCGCGATCTATGGTCTCAAAGTAGTTTTAAAAAAAAAATTTGCCCTCCTTGGAACCCTCTAAGTCCCCCATTTTGCTTGGCAAATATAGTTGCCTATGGGTTGAAACGAAATTTTTCATCCCAAATTATTTAATTGCAGAAACAATTTAAAAATCAGTTTTTATTTAAAACGTAAAGAAAAATACAAGAGATCACAAAAATTTATTATAATTATTATTGTTCGTGATAGATTCCAAAGCAATCACGGGACGTAGTGAAGCAAAGGAACACATTACATTGAACGCAAAAAACATTTGTGCGACTATACTTATTATTGGAAGCACAATGAGAACACCGTTTCCAACCTTCACGTTTTTCCATTTTATGGAGCGATTTAGGTTTGCTTATAAAGTGGGTTCCGCATTTGGTTGCGGCTGAAAAGGCACGCTTCCTTGAATTAAAGCTACTTATCAACTCTTTGGCTAAAGCTGCCCGAAATTCAATGGAGGTCAAATTGATTGAGGAACTGTTGGCCAATATGAGTTTTTTATATATTATATTGCTATTGTGAACACATAACTCGAAAAGGTCGAAGAACAAACGTAAATAAAAACGCCATTTACTTCTACGATCGTACTCATAATATACTTTTTTTTGATCCATTAGATCGACACCTCCCATTCCTTTGTTATAGTGCTGTATAATCAGGGGGCAATCAATATCTATTTTACCAGCTTGTCCAGCTACACGTCGCTTGACCTTGAATACCGCTGTTGGGTCAATAAAATTTGAGGCGAGGTAGACACCACGATTATCCATCCATTTGATTACGGAAATGCTATCCGACATGAAGTAACTTATATCCCCTCTTTTCATATATTTATCCGCTGGAAAATTCTTCGGTATGTGCTTTCTATTACATCGAATTGTTCCGCAAGCCATTATATCATTTTGCTGGAGAATGTGCATTAAGTTCAGGCTTGTAAAAAAATTGTCGAAGTAAACTTCAACCCCTTTTTTTGCCAGTGGCTCGCATAACTGCAAAACAACAGCCTCGCCAAGACCGTGCTCAACAAATGGTTTTTTTCCGGTGTAAATGTCAATATTATATAAGTACCCGGTTTCTGCCTCACATAAACACCAAAGTTTGAATGCCCACGAAATAGGTTTGTCCTTCATGTACTGTTTCATAGCATTATGTCCCTTAAACTTTACCATATGTTCATCGATTGACAGCTTTTTTGAATAAGTATACGCATCCGGCATAGCCTTGTTAATATGATCTAAAATTGGCCGAATTTTATGCCCACGGTCACTAACATCAGCTTTATTGTTGTCGCAAAAGTGAAGATTAGCTGTAATTTCCTCAAATCGGAGCCGTGGCATGACACCCGCGATCTGAGCTTGGTGAAACGTTGGATCAGTAGACCAGTACAGACGTATTGAGGGGAGTTTCACTAAGCTCATACGTATGATAATACCCATATAAGCCTTAAATTCAGCCACGGTCAAAGTAAATACACGCCCTTTTTGTAAAGCATATAGGTTGGACTGCTCCACGATCATTAAGCACAGCTCTAAGATATATGTATGTATAATAACAGCAAGTCAATATTGTCTCAAAATAGCAGAAAATTTACGATTGATAAAAACTTACCTTCAAAATTACAAACGCTGTTGAACACACCGTACACTGAAGGGATTTCTTCATGCGTATGCACAACGGGCTTTAAAATTTGGGAATGTTTGTATGCGCAATCCTCTTTAAATCCGGTAAAAACGGGATTCTTATAAGCAAGGGTCTGTCTAAAGCGGAAGATCTTTTCGGGTGGTATGAATAACTTTGGTATTATTGGCGCTTGTACAACATTTAAATTCGATGTAATTAGCTCATCTACTGCGCCAGCTGGGTTATGGTCAACGTGCATACTACCCTCAATGATAACTTCTATGGGCTCATCATCTTGCATTCCCAAAGCGTCATTTTCAAGAAATAAAACATCTTCTGTGTCCAAGGTTGTAACAGCTTCTTCGTCGTCATCACTAAAATCGCAAAGTAAAAGTTGTTCGATTTGCTCTGGTCGAAGGAAAAAGAAACGATCTCGGGCTGCTCCACTCATTTTAAACTTGTTTACTGTTTTCTTTCACTTTTCTATACAAACTAATGCAACTAGTGCACGCGTTTCAAATTTCAAATAAAGACTGTCAAAATACTTACATTTGTTCATATGTATGTATTGCAATTTGGTGATTCCCCTTTTTCGTTTCAAATTATGAATGCAAAATACTAAACACAGGCATTCTGTTTCAGTGTTTAACATTAGTAAAAAAAAGCGCTCAAAAGTTCGAAGTTAGAGATTATAATTGTAAAGTTTTTTAGAAACGTTTATTTTCGTTTCAACCCATAGGCAAACATAATTGCCAAACACAATTTGATTAGTTGTAGACAGCTTGGAATTTACGCAAACTTATCCATTATATTTTTTGATAGATTAAGGTTGAATCCAAAACATAATTGACTCTTATCCCCTTGCGCCCTATTTTCACCCCTTGGCAGCCCTCGTCATAAATACTTTTTTTGGCCAAATTTGGAGCCTCGTAGGGAACAAGTGGGGCCCGATGGGGAATCGTACTTAACCACATTCTTGTTGCCCCAATCCTCTTCTATAAAACAGTCGTTGACAAATTTGCTGTATCTGTTACCTGGATAAATATATAATCTAAGGAACCCCGGGCAAGCATATTTGCCTATGGTCGTCAAAGGGTTAATGCAATTTTGACTATGTAATTTTGACAATTTGCTAAATCTTGGAGACCGTAATAGGTAAACTCTTGAAATTTTCAAAAACGGTAAAATTAAAAAATCCGAAAATTATAAAATCTCTAAACCGAAAAAAATCGCCAAAACCTGAAAAAAAATCGCCAAATCGAAAAAAATCGACAAAATAAAAAAAAATCTAGCACTAAAATAAATCGCCAAATTCGAAAAAATCGTTTAAATGAAAAAAAATCGCCAATACGAAAAAAAGCCAAAAACCGAAAAAAATCGCCAATACGCGAAAAATGCGCCAAAACCAAAATAATTGTTGATGTGAAAAAAAAATCGCCAAAACTAAAAAAATCGCCAAAATTAAAAAAATCGCCAAATTGAATAAAAAAATCGCCAAAATGAAAAAAATCGCCAAAATTTAAAATAAACGCCAAAAACAGAAAAAAATCCTCAAAACGCAAAAAAAAAGTTCCAAAACTAAAAAAAATCGCCAAAACCAAAAAAAATCACCTATATGAAAAAAGCCAAAATAAAAAAAAACGCCAAAATAAAAAAATCGCCAAAAATAAAAAAAACGCCAAAATAATAAAAATTGCCAAAATTAAAAAAACTTCAAAAACAAACAAAAAATCGCCAAAACGTGAAAAAAGTGTCAAAACTCAGAAAGCGCCAATAAATTCAAAAAACCCCCAAACTAAAAATAACGCTTAAAACCGAAAAAACCCAAAAACGAAAAAAATGCCAAAACTATAGTTTATATTGTTGGTATTGAATTACATATCTCGTGCCCGTACGGAACCCTTCGTGCGCGGGTCAAAGTCGCACTTCACTGAATTTATTTAAAGTAGGTTAAGAACCTGTGTTTCTTCAAAAAGTCACTGAGTTAATGACCCACCCTCGTATGTTTGATTGCACACAAATTTGTTCCCAAGGTGTATTTGATTAGGTGGCAGCGCTACTTCAGCTGATAATTTTTTGCTCTATGTTCTTTGTAGCTGTAGAATGTCATTTTATTTATAAAATATGAATGTATCACAATTAATAATAAAATGTAAAATTTTCTTCAGTTTAAAATTTTAATGAGTCTTAAAAAACGATTTTCTTATTTTTTTTTTTGAAAAAATGTATTTTTGTATAAAACTTTCCAAATATCTCCAAAACTATGAGACTGTTAAAAAATTAATGAGGACGTAATTTAAAGGTCAATTTGTTTTCTAGCCTTCTGTGTATTTTTTATTTGATCAAAGAACTGGTATTGTTGTATAAAAAATCCTTACGCAGTCACCTGTACAATTACATCATGTTTGTTCCTTTGTTGAAATTAGTGACTAAATAATAAGCTGCCTGTACATTTTTTTCCTACTGACGGCAAAAGTCTATGTTTGTTGTTGTTGAGACTTTTATTTTTAATCGACTGAATTTCGGTGCATTTTTTCCACACAACTCCTATGGGATCATAAAACTCTGTTCTGTAAAATTCGGCAGAATTAATGCCGACACAGAACCAATTAATCGGTCGGACACTGCACATAATCAATTCACACGATCCAACAACATGTTATTTTTATCGATCAACCTTGACATGTGAAAAGAAAACTTGAATTTCTCAATAAATATATCGTTAAATTTCAATTTCACCTTGTCACTAAAATGTTAAATTTTGCAATTCGTGTATTTTTCTTATAGTTATAGAATTCACTTTATTTGAATAAGTTATAGTTTTTACGTTTTCTCGCGACGTATGATTCAAAAAATTATTTTAAATTTTCAACGGTGAAAAATTTCCAAGAACTTTTCCTTTCTCTCTTCTTTTTTTTACTTTACCTTCCCAATTTTTCATTAAATTCAAATTTCACATTTTCACTAATATTTTGCATTTTTCAATGAATTTTTCAATTCAATATTAAAAATTTCTTCCTCTATGCTTTTCAGTTTGCGATCGGTGTGTTTTAAATGTGCGCAATCAATTAACCGATAATTTTTCTTTTTCGCGTTGCTGTGTATTTTGAAGTTGGGCCAATTTATAAATGATTTTATTGTTTCATTAATACGAAGCCCCAAAAACCAAAAAGGAATATAAAAATAAAACTTAAAAAAAAAATAAACCGACTTCAAAAAATAGCATTAAAAAACTAAAAATAATGTAGATCTGCTTATATAAAATATTTTTGCATATGTTACCTATAGTGTTGTTTGAAATTGGTGCCAGTAATACACGTGTTTAACAAATAGGAACATGCGCGGTAAAAAATTGCAAGTACTTTTTATGTACATATGTACATATATGTATGTAGGTATGTATATATGTATGTGCTTAGTTACCAATATTGCTGGCACCAACTTCAAACAACACCATATGTAACATATGTAAAAATATTTTATTTAACCAGATCTATATTATTTTTAGCTTTTTAGTGCTTATTTTTGAAATCGGTTTAATTTTTTTTAAGTTTTATTTTTAGTTTTTTAGTGAAATATATTATTATATATATTATTTCATGAGGCGTGGCTACGCCCACTTTTTTTTTGAACAAGATTGTGTATTTTTGAGAGTTTAAGGTGTGTGCCAAGTTTCGTAAATATTGGTTAAGTACAAGCACATGAAATATTATACTAAAATATAATAGGCGTGCCCCGCCCACTTTTTTGAACGCAAGATTGTGCCTTTAAGCTTAAGATGAGTGCCAAATTTCGTAAAAATCGGTGAAATTGAAGCTTGTGAAATATAATGTTAAATTTTAATGGGAGTGACCCCGCCCATTTTTTTAAAGGAGGATTGTGTCTATTTTAGATTTCAAGGAATGTGGTAAGTTTCGTAGAAATCGGTTAAGTAAAACCACGTGAAATGTTATAGTACATTTTAATGGGCGAGGTTCCGCCCATTTTTTTCAACTTTTAAATTGTATAATTACAAAAAGCAAAGGTTTTTGCTAGGTTTCGCAACACTCATATGAAATAGAAGATCGTAAGATGAAGTTAAAAAAATTATGGGCGTGTCCCCGCCCACTATTTTTACAATCTGAAACTAAACTCTCACAGACAACAAAAAAATTTTTGCAATCGGTCAAAAATGAACCGAGTTATGAAGCTCCACCCCTAAAAAAAAAAAATAGAGACGAATTTTTAACATCCTAATTTTTTTGAAGTCGGTTAAAATATAGTATGGGGGAATAATAATTGATACAGTTAGATAGATAAAGTTAAGTTTTGTTTATACACTAAAATTTATATTCGTAGTCAATACTAAACGCTAGCAGTCAAAGCAGGTAGACTAGGGATGCCAATCGGGATCGATTTCTAGAAATCCCGGGATTCCCGATTCGAGATTTCGGGATCTACAATTTTTTGGTAAAATTAATTATTTTTTTAAATAAATATTACTTTAATAACAAATTTTATGCATTTTAAAAGGTTTTATGTTGCTGAAAACCATAACTAAATATGAAAATTTGTTTTTGTTTTCAATATACATATGTACATTTTTTCTATAATCTTAATCAAAACGAACATATGTACATGCATATCTATGGACTTATGAAAAACAAAACGCATTATTCGGAAAATATTTCTTACGTTTACGTCAGCCCTGACAACAAAAAGCTTGCACTTGCCTTGTATTGTATTCTACTTCAATTGTGAGGAGCTGTCAATAGTACTCACTTGTTACCGACAAGTAGATAATTGGTAATTTTTTTGTATAGCGTTGAGGACAGTGTTGCCAAAATGTTGTAGGCATTTCCCACCATATAGCCCCTGAAAACCCGCTAAAAGCCGCTAGCTGAATAAAAATAAACGCTAATATAACCGCTGAATTTTTTATAACCAACATATGTCTTTTTTATGGTTTATTGATAAAAAAAAAGAATAAGAAATTTTATAAAATATGTATACATATTCATAGATATACATACATATGTATGTATTTATTTCCTGCAGAGTTTCCATACACGATATTAATGTTTAAGCTGAATCAGTATCTTTTCAATATTTTCTGCGATAGACCCCAATGATTCTACACTTGTAGTATAATTGCCGTTTTGCTTGAAGTATTTGTAAAATAATGTTAAAATTTCCTAACTTTCTGACTATCTGAAATTGAAAAATAGTGTTAATAAAATAAACTCTGTGGCTCAATTCAAATTGGCTTGAAGTTTAATTTCGAAGGAAATTTAATTAAAAAAGTCTAATCAAAAACAAGTTATTCAGAAAAAGTTATGTTTGAGACATTTTGGTTGATATTATGTTTTCCTCATACTCACTGGTCCAATCACCCAGTTTTCGGTTTGTTTTCCGTTTGTTTAAAGATTTGTTTACTATTATTTTTAATACGAAAAGAATGATTAAGTTGGTTTGTAATATAATTTTAATCTCTAATTAAATTTTATTCACTAAAAATGAGATTTGTTCACTTTTATACTCGTATGTATATACATGTTTTTATTTTTAACATCTTTCTCTTTCTTTCACATTATACTACACGACCACAATATGTCAATTTTTTATTTGCAAAAAAGTGACGTTAGTTTCTTTTCTCTGTGCGTGCTTATATCGAAAAAAACTATACATAAATACCATGGTACGTGTGCAGAGCTGCGTTAAAAATACTTTATTTTGATTCAATACCTTTCTTTATAAGTTTCAGAAAAACGCTGAAAATCCGTCAACTAAGAAATTCTTCAGCTAAAATTCCCGCTGGTGGTTTTTAAAATAGACTTGCCGCTAATGACAACAAAATACAGTCATATATAGCGGGAAAACCGCCGTTTTGGCAAAACTGGTTGAGGAGTCGGCATATATGATGGTGATTTTTTTTATTTGGCGATTTTATAATTTTCGGATTTTTTAGTTTTACCGTTTTTGAAAATTTGAAGAGTTTACCTCTTAAGGTTTCCAAGATATAGCAAGTTGTCAAAATTACATAGTCAAAATTGCATTAACTGATGGACCACCCTTTAATTTAAATTTTTTAATATTTTAATGTTAATTGTTGTAGTCTATATAAAAAGTGTCAATATACATACATATGTACATACAATTGTATGTATATTACATGGGATTTTAAAATTTTTCCTTTCTCGTTTTGGAACAAGCTTTAATTTTTAATTCTCATGTATTTGTTGATGTAGCGGCCAAGCTTCTACATACTCTGTCCCAATTTTAGGTCCGTAGCTCTTACAGTTCCTGAGAAAATAGGTGTACGGAACCCTAAAAATACATACAGTAAACATTTTTGCCCCTATCAGTGTTTACAACTCAACTATTCAATTCAATTAAATTTATTTGCTTTTATAATATTTACATTTCACTTAATTTATATATACATATATATGTGACGCTGTCTATGAAAAGGTGACTTATGATTCAAAAACAAAATTTCGAGAAATCAGCTCTTAAAGATAAACAATGCATTTCGTCAGTTTCTCGGTAGTTGTTCTGTCTTTTTGAGTCATAAGCCACTTTTTCAATGACCGGGACATATATGTAAGTATATAGATATTAAAGAGATCAAGATTTTTATCTTTTTCTACTTAATACAATTTAGCAATGATTTAAAGATTTATGTGTATGTACATATATACAAAAAATGTTATTGGAGGTAAAAACTAAACAAAAACCTATTTGACCATTTTTTTAATTTTAAATAACCTAACATACTTACAATCCTAATTATGATGAGCCAGTTCATTAACATGTTGATAACCAGAGATCAAGTAGCTGGTGTTAAAATGTTCAGTAAGTCTAATTATCTTTTCCGAAACTAATTCAATACCAGCAAGAGAGTGCAGTCGCTCAGTCGAAAAAAACCATGGGAGATTACAAATTAATTTCAGTAATTTAAGAAGTTATTATTCGACATATTGTCATAATTATATTTTAATTTGAAATTTGTTTGCGTGTGGTTTAGCTTGGTCTATATACGTATTTCATTGGCGCTTAAACCAAATCATCAGTAGACTTCAACCACAAATTTTGAACAGTAGAAGGTGTAGAAAAATAAAATAGATTCATATCGAATATAAATTATTTGCTGGGTTTTGTATGAGTTTCAAAGCCTACTAAACTTATTTTGTCTTTGTGATTTTCAAAAATATTATTATTCTATGAATTCTCATATAGTTTTTGAAAGTCTGTGCATAAAGTAAGAGGTTTGTGATATTTTGCGATATTTTGCAGTTTTTTTAAATGACAATTCGCACTTGTAGAATAGATAAGATAATAGAAAAGATAAGATTCGACATAAAACTACATCTAGTGAACAAAAAATGTCCTGAGGGCTAAACACACTTTTTCAAAGCATCGCTCTGCAGTTTTGGCTAAGAAAATAAATACATATTTTTCTAGATATAAATAGAAAGGAGAAGGCCACAGTTAGATTCAGAAATATACAATATCTAATATTCAATAGCCTACTATTACGAATATTTCGCGTGTAATATGTATTACGAATATTTTTTTTTTAGTATATAAGGAAGTCTTTGCTGGGGTTTCTGTTCAGTCTGAAGGTGTCCGCCGACGAATCAACATCAATAGATTAGACTGCCAAATCACTCTACAGCCAGTCCCGCAACTAATACTTAAGCCTGCAGTACACAGCATGTAAAACCACATGCATATGTGGCTCTGACGTCATCACGAAGCTACATTTGCTACATGCCGTGCACCAGTGACATGTGCACATGTAGATGATCACATGCGAACAGATGTGCTGCTTCAGAAAATGTGTTCATGCCGTGTAAAAAGGTATGTATGTATGTATGCTTTATATATTATTTATTTATTTATTTACATGACATTAAACTCACATATATAAATATAAGAGTATTTTTTTGTGCTTTTTTCCTTTCTAAGTACCCGAAACTTTATTAAATACCCGTTTCAAAAAAAAAACGGGTATTTCTAGTGCTTTTTGCAATTGTTTGCAATTCTTTTTAGGGCTTTTTCAATAACCAAAACTTTGCAACAAGGCAAAAAAGCTAACGCTTCGACTTTTCTCAATAATTTTTTTTTAATTCCTATTGATAACATTTTTTTATTATTAATTTGTTAAGCAACAATTTTACTATTTTAATTCACATGCGTGAACACAGTTAAACAACGTGGCTTTGTCACTTGTGCAAATTTAAGAAACAACAAAAGTGTCTTAGTTCTCATGAAATTAAAGATTTTTTTTAAAGTAAATTTTGCTTTATTAAATTTTGCATTGTTAATTAAATCTTATTAACTTATTATGGCTTTCTTTAAGATGGAAAAACAAAAATATAGAAAAGCTTAAAAAAGCGGCTTAGACCAGCAAAAGGTGCGTACAAGGCAACATGCATTTAATGTAATTTTAAAATAATTTCTCGGTATAGCTGTTTAATATGTCATAGCCGAACAAAAAATAAAGACTTATTTATACGAAACATAAATAGCAGAAAATATTTAATTATAAAAATATAAATAACAGGGAATATTTAACTTAGTGCTTTTTTACCCGCATTTTTTTTTTAATTTGTGCCCTTTTTTACCCTATTTTCACATGCTCACAGTGCTTTTGATAATTGAAGAGTTGGCATCACTGCGACTAATGTAATATTTAAATATCACTAGCTTCTTTCACTATCAGCTTTTAGATATTAACCTAAGCTTAAATGGTACATATTTATGCTTTTGAAATTTGGGTGCCCCATGTCATACCGAACAGGCTTGCACATGTCATACCGGAGGTTTATAATTCGAATATAAAAATTTTGTTTCATTTAATTTACACACACACATAAAGCATGTTTTCAAACAGCCACACATGTTCCATTCTATTTTATGTACACAAATGATTGACGGTGGCGAATGATGAATAAATATTCCGAATATCGCTGTATTTTTGTTTTTGACTGATTAAACATTCATAGTCTGCGTGTAATCATACTCAGACTGAAAGGATGAGAAAGAGAGTCAATTAGTTTAATACGAATGTGCCAATCAAGTAATAAAAATTGTGGGCATGTTGCCGTCCACTTTTTTTACAATGGTACCAATTGGAAGCTATACCCCCTTTAGGCAAAAAATTATTTTTACAATCGGTCTAAAATGTAAAATAATGAAGTAACAATGACAAACAGATAAATAAAATGCAGACTAATTGAAGGCCCTCCTTTTTAAAGTAGGTTAAAAACCTGTGTTTCTTCAAAAAGTTACTGAGTTAATGACCCACCCTCGTATATTTGATTGCACACAAATTCTTTCCCAAGGTGTATTTAACTAATTTAATTTAATTTTTTGCGCTATGTTCTTTGTAGCTGCAGAATATCTGAAACTTCGCTTTGTTTTGGTTTTCGTACAAAAATGTTTGTGCTTTTGACATTCTTCGGTTCTTTACACAGCTACAGTTCCCGTATTATTGTATCAAAAATCCTTATGCAGTCACCTGTATAATTACATCATGCAGTCGTTAAGCAGCTCTGGGTCGGGGAACATCTCTCGCGTCATCGTAATTATTTATTTCTTAAGTGCGGTCAGGCTTGTGTGTGTTGTTTGGCCTTCGAGAGTTTTTCGTCTCGCTCGCACTGGTTGACTGATCTGCCACGGATAACCAGATAATCTTGCGGTTTTTTGTGGAATTTCTTTAACAACCGTTGCCTACTTCCTATGTGAAGGCATAGGTCGTGTACAGTCAGTCACAAAACCTTTTAAAATACTGTTAATACCATCTTGGGCATATGGTCTACGTTACTCCGCCCATATTTGTGCAACACCATATTATGCAAATTTACTTTGCATTAATATGTTTAATAAATAAATAAATAAATAAATAAATAATTACACTATGTTTGTTCCTTTGTTGAAATTCGTGACTAAATAATAAGTTGCCTGTACATTTTTTTCGTATTGACGGCAAAAGTCTATGTTTGTTGTTGTTGAGACTTATATTTTTAATAGACTGAATTTCGGTGCATTTTTTCCACACAACTCCTATGGGATCATAAAATTCTGTTCTGTAAAATTCTGCAGAATTAATGCCGACACAGAACCAATTAATCGGTCGGACACTGCACATAATCAATTCACACGATCAAACAACATGTTATTTTTATCGATCAACCTTGACACGTGAAAAGAAAACTTGACTTTCTCAATAAATATATCGTTAAATTTCAATTTCACGTTGTCACTAAAATGTTAAATTTTGCAATTCGTGTATTTTTCTTATATAGAATTCACTTTATTTTAATAAGTTTTAGTTTTTACGTTTTCTCGCGACGCATGATTCAAAAAATTATTTTAAATTTTCAACTGTGAAAAATTTCCAAGAACTCTTCCTTTCTCTCTTCTTTTTTTACTTTACCTTCCCAATTTTTCATTAAATTCAAATTTCACATTTTCACTAAAATTTTGCATTTTTCAATGAATTTTTCTATTCAATATTTAAAATTTCTTCCTCTATGATTTTCAGTTTGCGATCGGTGTGTTTTAAATGTGCGCAATCAATTAACCGATAATTTTTCTTTTTCGCTTGTTGCGTGTTGCTGTGTATTTTGAAGTTGGGCCAAAAAGACTAAATGATTTTATTGTTTCATTAATACGAAGCCCCAAAAAGCCAAAAAGGAATATAAAAAAACGTATTGCATATCTACAACGGACTGAAAAGTAATTGAATTTGATATTGTAGTTGTAGTTGTACTTGTTCTTCTTCTTCGGTCTGGCATATAGTATGGGGGAATAATAATTGATACAGTAGCTAAAGTTAAGTTTTTGTTTATACATTAAAATTTATATTCGTATTCAATACTAAACTAAACGCTAACACCCAAAGCAAGTAGACGCTTTAAAAACAAAGAATGCAACACTGGTAACACGAGTAATTTACCACCATTAGTCCTAGTTTAAACTATACAAGTAATTGCTAAGCTGATTAGATTGCCCGTTTCTCTCTCCCTCAACAAACATATGCTCATGCCTGCACAATTTATGCAAAAAAAAAACAAGGTTGCACTTTGAAGCAGCCAATTTTTTTATATTTTGAATCTAGAGACTCTCCTTAATATTTTGATAGTATTTAGATCTACTCCATTAAAAATTGTATATATAATGTTTGCTTCCATCCTTTTAGTGGATTTTTACTTCAACGATCTTTTGGCTAAATTATATATAATACTTAGTGTTTCTAATTTCCGGAATTTTCCAATTCCCGAAAATCGAGAACTAAAATGATTTATTTATTTAATTAAATTACCTCAATAAAAATATAATTTTATGAAAAATCATACAACATTTAAATTAAAAAAAAAAACAACTTTATTTGTTCATTTCATGAACAGCAATACTTAAAACAAAACAAAAACAAATAAATTCATATGCTTTGAGTTATAGCATGGATGGAAATTCCATCTACTATTTCCTATAAAGACTTTTTAGGTTGAAAATATTTAGTAACGCTTGAAGTTGTTGGATTCACCTCTGAAACGTCTACTACATCTGTTCCCATGCTTACAGAGCAAATTCCAAAAACGTAAATATTAAATTCCCGTTGAAAATTTTCGGGGATTTGTAAAAAAAATAATTCCCGGGAATTCCCAGGATTTTTTTCCCGCGTAGAAACTCTAATTATACTACTCAAAAGCTAACCAATACTATTCAAAATGGAATAAAATTAAAATATACATGATAATATGCATACAAAAACTTTTACAACAATAATTAAGTCACTAAAATTGCTAATTTAAAAAGCATATTTAAATAAGTTGGTGAAATAGGCTCGTAAGTATTCGAATCTTACATAAGTCTAGATATAATTTTTAAGAACGACCAGTGTCGGACATAAACTTACTGATAGTAATTAATAATACATATGTATGTATGTAAGAGTTGTACTAAGCAAAAAATATTTTCAAGAAGTTTCATCTGTACGCAACACTACATTAGAGCGCTTGTGTCCCTCTTTTTTAAGCGGATGTTTCCAGTTAAGTTCAAGATATTACGAGCATACGGGTTAGGATGTATGTAACTCGAGTTTTATTATATATTTGCCTGCGTATTTTGCAATTTCAGCAGTCACTAGTAGTATTTTTACATCACGATGTACATACATTTGATGTAGATACCATGGAGTCGATGTTATTAATCGTAAAATTTTATTTTGCCTTCTTTGGATTTTCTCTTCTTCGGGATTTAGTTTGATACCGTAATGTCAGTTGATTTTATTTTAGAAGCGAATGCATTTAAATTAATATGGAACGTGTAAAAATACATACAGCTATTAGTAGATATTCTTAATCCGACGGCCAAAGACTGTTTTACTTACAAAAATGAATTTCCACTAAAAATAAGCATTTTTTAAGTATAATTGTTTTCTCTGCTCTTTGTTGCCTTGCAAAGTTACATTTTGAAAATGTTTGGGGCGAACGAGTCAAATAGTTTTAAAAATTTTTGCTAAATTGTTTATATATTTCTTATTAGAGTACAGTTCGGTTATAACGAGTTGTCGCCTTAAACGAACAACTTCTTCGGTCTCAATCGTTTTCCATTAATAGGTATGTTTTTTTACGTTTCCAGTAAAATACAGTAAATGAGTAGTTACTGCGAAAATTTTAAAATTTAATCTCAAAAATAGCTGTTACTGAAAAAAGTACGCGAACGGAAAAATAGTAAAAATTAGTAAGATTAAAGAAACAGCTGAGTCCTACTCCACAAAGTGTTGAAAAATATATAAACTTTTGACTATTCAACTCTTTTTAATTATTGGTACTCGGTACAATATTTTTATAACAAGAACAAACTAAGAATAAATTTTGTAATTTGTTTCATGTAATAATTGCAAATAATTTCTTTTTGATTTCCTTGTTTTGTTGCTGTTTAAATGAATAAATATTACATGACTATTTATTAATGTTACTGATTACTTTAAAAGCAAGTGCAATACCAGGTAACCAGATACTTTACAGTTTTACAACTTCGAGTAATTTGAATAATTTGCAAAACAAAAGGATTACAAAAGTAAATTAAAATATATTTATTTACTCGTATATTAACAGTAATTATTATTATACTTTATAAAATAATAACTTTTAATGAATTTCACAATCTTTATTTAACTTTTTCTCAAATTTTTACACTTTTCGTTTGCTTACTTTTCATTTGTTTACATTTGGAATCATATGTTTTTATCTTACTAAACTTTAATACGACAAATTTCTGCATTAAAAATTTGCAAATCATTCAGTTGAGAACTGTCACTTTACTCTATCAGTTTGTGTTCTCATTTACTGCATTTTGGGTACGCGAACGTAATTTAGTAAAATGCAGTAAAGTTCAGTAACAATTTTTAAAAACTTTTGAGTATGCGAACGCAATTAATATTTCATGAAAATTAGTGTGCTTATGGAGAGTTCCGGTTAAATCGAATTTTCCCTAAACTGCAAAGTAGCTTTAAAGGAAACAAATCTGTGATATTAAGTTAAGTTGTGTTTAAAAATTTTATACCTATTTATGTTGAGTATTGTGATTCAATATGTAAAATATGTATGTATGTATACATATGTACATACATATGTATGTAATTAATTATTCCATGAATTACGATCCCTTGAAAAAGTAGACAAAAAATCTACGAAACGTCGGGAAAAACTGTAAATAAATGAATTTTTATTTGCATTGAAATATTAGGCCAAATTAGCTTAAAAGGAAATCAACTTAAACAAATCCATATCCATAATCCATACATCCAGAACATAAATCATTATATTTTATATATATTTAAATTTAATATTTATATATAATACAAACATATATGTATTTATATTGGAAAGTATAGATTTCTCTTTCTTTAAAAAAAAAATTTGTCAGGAAATATCAAAAGTTAAAAAAAATAAAAAAAACAGTTATTAACTTGACGACGACACCTGGTCAAAAATACTTGTGTGGCAACACTCTATTCTTGAAGAGCTGTTGATGTTTACATTTATTTTCTTTACATACTTTTACAAAGCTGAAAAAAAGTCAGCCAATGTTGCAATGGTAAAGCAAGAAAATGAAAAACATGTTGATTATTGAGTTCTTGTTTCAACTTTGTTATTTGGTGAACTTCTCATTTGTTTAAATGAAAATTTATAACATAATGGTGTCTATTCTGAAATGCGCGTCGACTTGGTGAAACTTACATGGAAAACAAAAACAAAACTGTGTAAATGTAAAAAAGTTGTTTTTGTTTCTCATACAAAATTAACCGTTTTTGAAAGAAAGAGAAACGCGTTGATATTCTCACGTTTATTTCATTTATGAAATGCATGGCAAACAAAAACAATTTTTGAAAATTTGTTTTTGTTTGAATGTAAAGTTTCACTTCTTCGACGCGTTTTCCAGAATAGCCCCCAATAACTCTAGTTGTTGTAAGAAACTTTGGGTAAAAGTTCTCTGATGATCCGCTTTAGCAACAGTTAAATGCGCATAGGATATATGTAGCTAAAACCCGCAATAATCAATTTCAATGTAGGTACCTATTTTTAATTTTAAAAAAATAATTTACTAAATAAGTAAAATATTAATTTGGGATTATTAGTGCGTTAAATGTTAAATAAATGTTAAACTTAAATTGTAGCAATTCCCAATAAAACACACTAAATGAAAAAAAATTTACCAATTTATGTTTGTTATATATGGGTAATTTCCAGGCGACGGACGCAACATTCGTACACTTTTAGTGGAGCAAAAAACAAGAAAGGAACATAACTCAGCTAAATTTTGTGAAGAATTTTTTGTGAATTATTTCAAAAGTAATTAGACAATAACAAATGCTTAGTTACTGCTGCAAAAAATTAATAAATATTTATTTTATGCGACGGATGCGACATTAAGGTACATATGTATAAGTGAAAGCAAACTCAAAAAACTTCTGTTATTAGAACTCTGTTCTCCTTCTTTTGTGCTAATACGCAAGTTTATTGTTAGTAGAAAATTTTTAAATTACAAAACATTAAAAATAATATCTGTTACTTCAAATAATCGCTAAAAAGGCTCAGCAAAAAAAATACATAGTTTTTTTTTACAGTCGCATATTTCGGTCAAAAAAAATTTCAAAATTTAAAAGTTCTTTTACATTTATACAGCCTTATTTATAAAACTTATTAAGGCTTTAAAAAGGTATTTTAAAACAAATTTTCATAGAAAATATTTCCTAAAAAGTCTTTATAAAGCCTTGATAATTTTTATAAATAAGTCTGATAAAGTGTAGACCTTTCAGCTTTATTATTAAAAACAAAACAAAAATTTTTGAGTAAAACATAATTTTTTTTGGTTGACTTTTATCAGGAAATACCCATACGTATTACTTTTTTCAAAATATTGGCCTACAACAAACATAGACCTTTGAAATACCTGAGTATTTCAAAGGTGTATTTTCTCTGTCACTCGGTGTAATTCTCGCAACATCAAATGTTATGAAAATCCATTTTCAGGTCTTAATTGTTTTACTCGCAAACAAAAACATTTCTATTTCATTTTGTTAACGATAATTAATGGTGGCATACTACAAAGCCAAATACAAATACACAATGTACCACAAATAGACTTTTCGTTTTTAATTTACAACTCAATCACTTGTGCCAGAAATACGCATATGACTTTATACACTTGTGGATAAAAATGTAGCAACCATTATTTTAGATTCACTGTACGTATAGCTTTTCTGCAAAATATCAAAACTCTTTAAGTCTTAATTGCTCTGTTTTCTACTCGTATATGGTATTTCGAGCATAATCTCCAATCAAGTATCACTCCTAGATATATGACCTTTTTGTTAAGTAGTAAAGTTTTGTTTTGAAATACGGGAAATTCAAATATTGGAATTTTCCGCTTTCTTGTGAACAAACAAATTTTTTTCGCGCTACCACCAAGATTTTGCTCTCTGGCAACAGATTTCTTTCAATTAAGATTTTAGATGGTGTCCCCTCATTAAAATCGCCACGTTTTAGTGGGCTACAATAAAGGAGACATACATTACATACATACCAGAGAACAGATTGAATGCCTTATATTGTTGTTTTGAATGCAATCACAAAAAACCTGCATATTGTTGTTAATCCACATCATTTTAAATAAACAACGCATGGCACAATCGAAAGAGATGAGTGCGGCGAATTTTATTGCGTTCATTGCTTGTTTTATATAAATGTTCCCTGGTCTTGTCAAAAGCAATGAACACTCAGTGAATGGTGCGAATGCTTTTTACTGTGACTGACCACAGCGTAGTCTTTCTACTTTGTGCTTGTATAAAACTCTTACATTAGTATTCATAAAACACGATAGATATTTGAAATCTATTTTATGTAAAACAGTTCTTTGAAATTCATTTCAGATCTTCCAACTTTTACTTTTTGTATTTTCTTTTTTTTCTAACACTGGCATTTATTTTTTCTAAATTTCCCTCTCTCACACTTCATTTTTTATTATTTATAAACATTAAAATCACTTAAAATAAACTTGTTATTTAAACGTGATATAGAAAAGATCAGCGAATGCTGAGTGAATGGTATGAAAGAAATCCATTCTTTCATGCTGCAATATTTTATTTCGCTGCTTGTGTTATAGCGGCATTATAATAATAGAGTGCGTATGAGCAATCAACAAATCGCAATGAATTGTATGATAGCAATTACATTTGTTATTGTTGTCGAATAAATGCATGGCAATATCAACGAATTTATGAATTGTTAGCAAATGCAAATGGTCTCATTCTGTTCTCTGATACATACAACCCGCAAGGGTATCCTTTTTTAAGGATAACGGGAGTAACGACCCCGCGGACCCTGAGTTTTTATTATAGGTTGGAAGGCCTACGACATACATATATGTGGCCCATCTTAATTGACACACTACAAGATGGGCTACTTCTCTTGGGAGAGGCAGCAAGAAGAAAATTAGGCCCCTGAATTTCCCTGACATTATATCTAGGCGCGAATGTACACATAGTGGGCGGCTCCCTGGTCACCGTCTGAACCATATTAGGGACGACTGTATATTTATCAAATGATTTAATTATGAATACCAAGTTAGAGCCCTGGACTGATGGCTATGGTATTCTGGGACCTCAGTATGTATGAGTGAAATTGTGTAGAAATTGCTCCCAAGCTAATTCCACAACCGCCTTCGTCCTATTTCTGCACTAAGCCGTTTATGGTGGTAACCCACATACATACAACACGCAAGGGTATCCTTTCTTAATGATAACGGGAGTAACGACCCTGAGTATTATTAGAGGTTGGTGGGCTTACGACATAGATGCCTCAAGAAGACCTGATATTCAGTGTGGCCCCTTTTAACAAGATGGGCTACTTCTCTTGTGTCATAACAGTTTCCATTAAAAACTGGTTGTGATTCATAATACTAAAGAATAATTGGGTTGTGTGAAAGTTGGGTTGACTATCAGACGACCAAACTGAGTTGAGTTGATAACCGCAATAGGGGCATATGTATATTTATTTATTTATTGAAATTTATTTGCTGGTGGTTTAGCATGTCTATATACGTATTTCATTGGCGCTTGAACCAAATCATCAGTAGACTTCAACCACAAATTTTGAATAGAAACAAACCTGTTACTTTATGCACAGACTTTCAAAAACTATATGAGAATTCATAAAACAATAATATTTTTGAAAATCACAAAGAAAAAATAAGCTTAGTAGGCCTTGAAACTGATACAAAACCCAGCAAATAATTTATATTCAGGTGAACTCATTTTATTTTTCTACATCCTTATACAATTAGAAATCCATCGGATAACAATAAAAGTATTTGCAAGGCTGAATATAAATTATTTGCTGGGTTTTGTATCAGTTTCAAAGCCTACTAAGCTTATTTTTTCTTTGTGATTTTCAAAAATATTATTGTTTTATGAATTCTCATATAGTTTTTGAAAGTCTGTGCATAAAGTAAGAGGTTTGTGGCTATTCAAAATTTGTGGTTGAAGTCTACTGATGATTTGGTTCAAGCGCCAATGAAATACGTATATAGACATGCTAAACCACCAGCAAATAAATTTCAATTATTCGAATACACAAGGTGTTCTATTATGCCATATTAGGTCCGTTTGTTTACTTTTCCAGTAATATCCAGTATTAGGAGTAAATTTTGGGTAACTTTAAAATTTTACTCTCAAGAGTGTCGCTTGCACAAGAAAGTACGCGAAAGGAAAAATTGCATAAATTTGCCGATTAATCAAAACAGCTGATCATAGTGTTGTATAATATGTTGTATAATAGGTCTGTCTGCGTACACATATTTTGCATCATTTTGTGCAAAATGTTGCAAAATCTTACAAAATGTTGTCTGCGTATTCCAAATCTCTTGCAGCGAGAGAGCCAAAAAAAGAACTTTTTGACAGTTGGAAGTTAGAGAACTTGCAAAATGTTACTGGAGAAATTTCTTCTTGCAAGATTTTGCAACTAGTTTGAACAGCTGTTTTTATTACTTTTTGAATGAAATAATTTTTGTGAAATGAAAATAGAAATTGAAATTTAACAATGGCAGAGGTAAATAGTTACAATTGTGTTGATTTTTAACGTTTATAATAAATTATAATAAACAAAACACTTTATTTCATGCTAGAAACGTCCAAATATACAGTGCGAACGTGGCGTAAAAGCAGGACCAATGATTCCAATAATGCTATTTTTCTGGCTATAATTCTTTTGTTTTGTTATTTCAATTGCTTACACACCGATCAGCTGTTTTCTTGCAAGATTTCACTTGATACTGTCTGCGTACTTTTTAAAATATTTTCAGTCGACAGAGTAAAATTGGTCTTACTCTCCCAAAAAAGTTGACTGAGTATTTGCTACTGGAAAAGTACGCAGACAGACCTAATATATAATAGTATTTAGAAATACATCTCTAAAAAATTAAAGGAAATAACACAATTAAATTTACATAATTTAAAAACTGACAAATTTAACGGTTATTATTCTTTAATTTGGTTCACCTTGAACATAAAAATTTTCATTTTGTTTTTGTTAAACTTTTACTTGAACTTTTTTTCTTCTTTTAAATGTTTTTATTAAAAAATTTATACTTTGTATTTGCTTATTTTTGTTTATTTTACTAAAATATTTTACTAAACTAGCTATATTGAAAACAAAACCAAATATCAGTTTTTTGTTTTGGTTTCTAATACAAATTTTCGATCGAAGCTATCGTTCGCATTTAGATGAACAGGCTCTATATGTTTTTCTCATCTACTGGATTTTACTGGAAAAAATTTGTCCACTAAAAATTTGCAGACTTTCAGTCAACAACTCTCAATTTGCTCTATCAATTGGCACTCTCTTTTGTAATTTTATGTGTAAACGAACACATTTCAGTAAAATCCACTGCAAATTTGCACAAAATTGCACAAATATTGGGGTAAACAAACGGACCTATTGTCATAATGTACTTGAAAGCAAAAACAATTAAATATGTATTCTTAAATAATTAAAAAAATGACAATATTAAATAATGGAAAACTGTGAATTGGCCAAATATTTGTGTATATCATAAAAATTTATATATAAGTACAAAAATTCAAATGTTGACAATGTTGCAATAACTCCAAATTGATAAAATAAAATGTGGAATAGCAAGGAAAATTGGCAAAACATGAAAAAAGAATTTTTTTTTTATAAAAATTATTTCCTATAAATCTCCTAATCTAACAGCACTGATATAATGTAAAAAAACTGTGTATACTTTCAGAACTTATGCATGATGACAGACAGACTGGATCTAGGCCTATTTGCTGGATGTACATAATTACAAAACAAATGTGAACAAATTGTGGCAACCTCCAAATGAAAACACGATGCTGAAAAAAATAATCATCAGGACACTTGCACCCTATTAATAGGCCTTGAGCAGTATACTAATTCCAAAGCTAAACCGTAACGAGTCACTAATTGGCATTTTCGGTAGAACTTTACGTGGGCACAACTTTACTAAAAAAAAAACGTGTGTGTACATATCGTCACCTTAATATAGAAACGCCCTAACTCGTTATATTATTCAAATCGACTAATTGACATATGTATTTCGATAGGTTATAAGCTCATATGTGTATCGAAATATATAAAAAAAATCGATTTGGAAAATAATAATGAGTTAGCGCGTTTCTATATTAAGGTAACGATATGTATACATATGTATGTATATTAGAGTGGCCGTTATTTTTTTTTTAGTTTCTTATATTTTCTCCCCCTAAATCGTTTCAGTTTTATGAAGAAAAAAATAAAAAACTAAATTAATAGGGTTGCGTCCGCCCCTCAAAGTTGTCTTCAACCCCATTTATTCAATGTATTTTGTTTGCATATGACTATCTTTTAAAAAAAAAAACATTTTACAAGAATATGATATATGGCAATATTTTAGCTCTTCTAGTCAACAACATTAGCCTCAAAGAAAGTTTTTTGCTAAAATTAATATTTTAGAAAATAATGAAGAAAAAAGCAAACAAAATACCAAAAAAAATTATATAACAAAATTATGTTTATATGGAAATTATTTATACTATGCATGTACAATAAGAGCTTGTATCTATTAAATTATTTCGTACATATACTACGTATAGCCAGAAAAACTACATTGAATAAATGGGCTTGAGGGCCTCCCTTAAAACACAACTTATCGTTGTGAAGGGAATATAAGAATTAAAAAAAAATTACGAGTATATAAAATAAATTTTCTGTAGAAATCAAATAAAAATAATTTTATATTCTCAAAAAGTTAATCCATTCCCGGACTTCTTCGAAACGAAGCTTCATACATACATATGTAAATACATTCGCACTTAATCATCAAAAATTTCAAATTTTCAGTAGAGATGAAAAACTGCTTGTGGTTGCTTTTAAGAGAATTTGACAATCTGAATAAATCATAGAAAGCATATTCCATTTGAAAATACATTACATTACATTGGCGGTATTCGATGTTTGATGCAATCAGTAATGCGTAAGTGCAAATGCAAAATATCGTAGCTTTGGATTTTAAACAAAAGCAACGATATTTTGCATTTACACTTCCGCAAGACCATTTTGCATTAAACATCGAATACCGCCATTGTTTTTATATTAAAACCTTGCAAGTATTGAGAAAAAATCTGTTTTAAAAAGTGTCACATCTTCAAAAAATTTAGCAATTTTATTATAAAAACAGTCACATTTAAAATTAAAATCATAAAGTAAAACGAATTTTATAAAAAAAAAATCAGTATCAACTCAAAATACACCCAGATTTAAATAAAAAATTTTAATTACTTTTAACTTGAATAAAGGCTCAAATCAAAATAATACCTTTCTTTATGAAAATATACGAGTACGATACAGTAGTAATATACTACGTTTATACGTACGCCCACTATTTGCAAATAAATTAACTCGCTGTTTAAACGGCATTGTAAATGTATAAAAACTTGGTATGTAGCACTTCTAAAGCAAAGTTAAGGCCAGGGGCACAATGAATCTATCATACGTTAAACTTCGCGTTTTTCAACTGACATTAACGCAACGACGGAAAATGTTGGCACAGTGAGTACTTTATTGAAGGAAGTATTTGAACAGCTTCAATGTTGAATGATTCTCCATTTTATTTATTAAATTCAACTTTTATTATTTATGCCGTTTATTTCTTTTGTCTAATTTTATTTTTATATTTATTTTTATATTTGGGTCTGTTCGTAAATGCATCACCGCTCTGCATCATGAGAGCAAACTTTTATGGAAAATGCAATAGAAGTTCGCTAATAATTTTTTTCTGTACTAGCCATGTTTATAATCCATATTTAACATTTGTTTGTACATTATCTACATTAGTGAAGTAATTTAGGCCATTTCAATTTTCATTTGCAGCGCAGTGATGCATTTACGAACATGCCCTTTATTTTAGTTTAACATATGACGGATTCATTGGGCCCCGGCCTTTACTTATGTTACTCTGCAGCCACACGTTCAATAAATCGCTTTCAATTTCATCACACATACTGTGTGTACAAATTCCTTAAAATTATAATAATATAATAATGGTGTTTATTCTGTAATACACGTCGACTTGGAAAACCAAAACAAAACTGCGTAAATGCAAAAAAAAACAAATGTTTTTATATATCATAAAAAATTAACAATTTTTAAAAAAGAGGGAAACACACTGAAATTCTCACGTTTATTTTATTTTAGGAATGTATGGCAAACGAAAACAATTTTTGAAAATTTGTTTTTATTTGAATGGAAAGTTTCACTTCTTTGACGCGTTTTCCAGAATAACTTTTTGGTCATACAAAGGTAGTCATTACACTATCATAAAAATGATCTCAAATGTGATTTTCGAGATAAAAGATTAATCGGAATATGTTGAAATTTTTACAGTAGATAGATATTGATGTTGTTATTTGATTTCTAGCAAAAGTTTAAATTTTGTGTCACACCCTCTTGCTGATTAAGTGCGATATGTATATTGTTGAATCAGTATTTATTTATAATTCCATATTTTTTATCTATTAGTATTTTATTAATATTTCGCGATTTGATGATGATGTACATATCTCACACTAAACCATAAACAGTGATAACTCAAAAAATTCCAGAAAAAAACAGGCACAACGGTAATTTATGTTGACTATTTTCCAAAAGATTTTTTCGCGGACTTTAGAGATTTGTTCAGTGAACTGGTTTATGAAAAACTAAACCATTTTGAGTTGTAACTACTTATGATTTAGTGTGCGATATACTTATACTTATATACATATTTCCATAGTTAAATCTTGCAATTTCTGTTATTAGTTAGCTTATTTATATTTTTCATTAGATAAAACTGATACATACAAATCTTAAAGTGTACATACACAAACTAAATGCATAATAATAGAAGTCTATCTAGTATACATATAGACCCACATATTTGGAATTTATTTTACTTTTCTTTAACTTTTGTCTTTCAATTGAAAGTATTTTCGAGTTTTGTAACACAATTCAAATTAGTTTTATCATTTAATCATATGTATATTGGAAGTTATTCCTTAAATACTGTCATAATGTTTCTGGCAAAATTCAATTACATAATACATACATATGTATGTATATGTATGTATGTATACTTTCAACTTATTTTCGTTAAAGCTCTAACTATGTATGTATATATGTACATATTGTTATGAGTTCTGGAGTTATTTCCATTATTTTGCACTGCATTTCATTTCATAAGCGCTCAAATGAAAAACATATAATGTAATCTTCCATTCATTTTGTTTTTGTCATAAAAGAAAAAAATTAACTAAAACAGTTTGTTATAATCATAATAAAAACCATTTGAAAGCACAAACACAAATCAAATAAAAATAGATCACTTTCCACATACACATGTACATATGTGTGTACATACATACGTACATAGTTCACCTGCAATAAAATAGCAGAGTCCCTGCTAGCATTTGGATGATTATTATTTCAAAAATTACCGAAATGAGTTTTTTTTGACTATTTTTGGTGATCAAAAAGTGACTAATCACTTACACGTTGAAAAAACGAATATAAAATGATACACGCTAATGATCAAAAAATATTGGGTTACAAAAGCAATTAAAAATTTCAAGACAATTGTAAATTGCTCACCGTAATGTGTAATATTAGATTACTTTTTATGTTATTTTTGGTCATTTAGATGATTGAAAAATGTAAACAGAAATTAAGTATCAAAGTGTTTGAAATATGAATATTTTCTTTGTTATTTTTGATCATATATATTTTGTTTTATTGTTAAGTAAATGTCTAAAAATTGTATTGTTATTGTTTAATAGTGATTTTTAATTATTTGTGGTGTAAGAAAATGAATGAAAATGAATTTAAAGAAGCCCAAAACCTTCCATTGAAATCTGTTAATGATTTGAATACCTTCGATGCGTTAGTGCAAGAAGACGAGGAAAAACTCAATCATTTTGTAAGTATACTAAAAATATATAATGAAACAAATACACAAACCAACAATAAAGGCAAATAAATTTCTTTATAAATTTTTCTTTTTCAGAAAAAATTCATTGCCAAAACTGGCGGTGAAGGACCCGCGCAATTTCTTAGAGCTGCGGTACGAAAAGTATTTTCGTTAAGCCCAGCGCGTAGAAGTGTTTCCTAATTACAACAATTAAAAGTATGTTCATAACTACCCTTAAAGTATTCTTTTAAATTCCATTAACATTGCATGCTACTAAGTAAAAAAAAAATATATATATATATATATATATATATATATGTATATATATATACATATATATCCTTTTGTTTCAGATATTTGCCACCTTAAATACAAAAGCACCGATAAGGATATGAATACTGTTTTACAAAAACATTTTGTGCATGCTAAGGACAGAGTACTTAAGAGAAAACGCGTAGATTAGATTTGCAAGTTTTATTTTTACCTGAAGTTACCATAACCTTTACGTTTTCACATACATAAATATATCGCAAACAACTATGTAATTTAATTATATAAAATTTGTATATGCATTAAAATGTTTATATAATGTTATTTACTTATTTCTTGTGTTCATTGCCCATTAATTCTCAATTGTTTTTTTAAATTAAATTTATTTTTTATATCTTAATTTAGTTTTTTAAAATTTAATTTCACAACATTTTTATGTATGTATTCATGTATTTGTTGCATTAATTAATAATTTACATTTACTTACATTAATTTATTAACACTGCTATAAAACTAAATAAACTTTTATGCAATTATACCTATGTATAAAAATTAATTTTACTTATCGAACTTTTAGAAAAATAGAAAATTCGGTCAATAATATGACTAATAATTGACTCAAAATTCGATCTCAAACTACGCATAAACGGCTCTCAGACAATAAGAAACAGAAACAAAAGGGTCCGTAAAAAGACTATAAAAAAATTAGAAAAATGACTGATAAATAACGCAAATAATACCCTTAAACGATTACAAATATGATTAAAAAATGAATTAGAAAAGACTCCTAAATGAAGCGACTTAAGACTTAGAAATGGGTAAGAAATTACTCCAAAAGTAACTATAAATATAAGCAGAAAAGGTTCGAAAATGATTCCATACAAACAGAAAAAAGCAATCACAAATGACTCATTAAGAAGATTCGCTGGTAGGGTACCATTTTCTCCCGACAAAACTATCTTTTATGCTCAAAAAACGAGCGCATATTCTTGTTTTTTGATCAGTTAAAAGTATTAAAAAAGAATCGAATTTAATTAAAAATTTCCAAAAATGCTAGCAGGGGTTTTGTTAAAATAAAGTAAAATACTTTTAATTTTCAAAACTCAGAAAAAATATAATTTGTATAAATTTGTTTGTATGTATGTAGTATATTAGTTTTTCAAAAAATTTATTGCGAGATGCTTTTCTTCATACATACATATTTTTTCTTTGGAATAGAAATTATATTTATTACATAGCGACTCAAAAGAAAACAAAATCGAAAATAAAATGAGAACAAAAAAAATACAAAAATCTTTTAATGGTTACATGGAACTTAAGGTAAGTTATAGCACTAAAGGACTTCTTTTATAGAACTCTGTAAAAAATTTTAATAGCAATAGATAATTAATTATGTGTTTAAAAATAAAGAAAATTTGTTTCTAGATAGTACGTACGCAATAAACACCTTATAAAAGTGGGCGTTTATTGGAAGTTGCTTGTTTTCCATGCCGTTTATTGCTTTTCACAATTCCAGAAGCCATCCACCTTAAAGTTAAGAACTTGAACTTTCATTCAAACAAAATTTCATCAAAATATACCGAGGCATATTTGTAGAATAAGCGCTTGTGGTTCGTTAAAGTGGTGTTTGAGCCTGCTGCGTTTATTATTTCGGTAGATATAACGATTCTTAGACTACAACGCATTTTTCAACTGACACGAAGGTCCGCCAGGCGGGCCAAAGGTTGTTCATCTTGTAGCCAATATTCCAATCTATCATATGGTGGAACATTCATTCAAATCTATGTTACGGCTACAGAGTTATACCACTTCCAAAAAAATCAATTCAGGAAATCCACTTTCTACCAGGTTCTGTTGACCTGGTGTTTCACAAAAAAAAAACGAAATTTTTTTAGAAAAATTTTCAGGTCGAAAATCAGCTGTTTACGTTTTGTGAAATATCTCCTTCATTTTTTAACATAATTTGATGAAATTTTGTGGACTCGTAAAGAACATAATGGGGAATAATAATAGTGTAATAAATTTTTGCCACGCCCACTTTAAACCTTGTAAAAGTGGGCGTTTACTTGAAATCGCTTGTTTTTCATGCCTTTAATTGCTTTTCACAATTCCAGAAGCCATCCACCTCAAAGTTAAGGACTTGAGCTTTCATTCAAAAAAAATTTCAACAAAATATACCGAGGGGTTCCGAAGATATGAGAACTACAATTAATTTAAGAATTTGCGATTTCCGGTCATTTCCGCTTTTCATACTTTTAGCTACAACTCTGAAGTTACTGAAGATAGAGAAACGAAATTTTGCATATTTGTAGAATGGGAGTTTGTGGTTCGTTTGAGTGATGTTTGAGCCTTCTGCGTTTATTATTTTGGTAGATATAACGATTATTAGACTACTACGCAATTTTCAACTGACGCGGAGGTCCACCAGGTGGGCCAAAGGTTGTTCATCTTGTAGCCAATATTCCAATCTATCATATGGTGGAACATTCATTCAAATCTACCTTACGGTTACAGAGTTATACCACTTCCAAAAAAATTAATTCAGGAAATCCACTTTCTACCAGGTTCTGTTGACCTGGTGTTTCACAAAAAAAACGAAATTTTTTTAGAAAAATTTTCAGGTCGAAAATCAGCTGTTTACGTTTTGTGAAATATCTCCTTCATTTTTGAACATAGTTTGATGAAATTTTGTGGACTCGTAAAGAACATAATGGGGAATAATAATAGTGTAATAAATTTTTGCCACGCCAACTTTAAACCTTGTAAAAGTGGGCGTTTCTTTGAAATCGCTTGTTTTTCATGACTTTTATTGCTTTTCAAAATTCCAGAAGCCATCCACCCTAAAGTTTAGGATTTGAGCTTTCGTTCAAAAAAAATTTCATCAAAATATACCGAGGGGTTCCGAAGATATAGGAACTACAATTTATTTAAGAATTTACGATTTCCGGTCATTTATGCTTTTCATACTTTTAGCTACAACTCTGAAGTTACTGAAGATAGAGAAACGAAATTTTGCAGATTTGTAAAATGGGCGCTTGTGGTTCGTTAAAGTTTTGTTTGAGCCTTCTGCGTTTATTATTTCGGTAGATATAACGATTATTAGACTACTACGCAATTTTCAACTGACGCGGAGGTCCACCAGGCGGGCCAAAGGTTGTTCATCTTGTAGCCAATATTCCAATCTATCATATGGTGGAACATTCATTCAAATCTATCTTACGGCTACAGAGTTATAGCACTTCCAAAAAAATCAATCAATCTGTTGACCTGGTGTTTCACAAAAATAAACCAAATTTTTTTAGAAAAATTTTCTGGTCGAAAATCAGCCGTTGTTTACGTTTTGTGAAATATCTCCTTCATTTTTGAACATAATTTGATGAAATTTTGTGGACTCGTAAAGAACATAATGGGGAATTATAATAGTGTAATAAATTTTTTCCACGCCCACTTTAACCCTTGGAAAAGTGGGCGTTTACTTGAAATCGTTTGTTTTTCATGCCTTTAATTGCTTTTCACAATTCCAGAAGCCATCCACCTCAAAGTTAAGGACTTGAGCTTTCATTCAAAAAAAATTTCATCAAAATATACCGAGGGGTTCCGAAGATATAGGAACTACAATTTATTTAAGAATTTACGATTTCCGGTCATTTATGCTTTTCATATTTTTAGCTATAACTCTGAAGTTACTGAAGATAGAGAAACGAAATTTTGCATATTTGTAGAATGGGAGTTTGTGGTTCGTTTGAGTGATGTTTGAGCCTTCTGCGTTTATTATTTTGGTAGATATAACGATTATTAGACTACTACGCAATTTTCAACTGACGCGGAGGTCCACCAGGTGGGCCAAAGGTTGTTCATCTTGTAGCCAATATTCCAATCTAGCATATGGTGGAACATTCATTCAAATCTATCTTACGGCTACAGAGTTATAGCACTTCCAAAAAAATCAATTCAGGAAATCCACCTTCTACCAGGTTCTGTTGACCTGGTGTTTCACAAAAAAAAACGAAATTTTTTTAGAAAAATTTTCAGGTCGAAAATCAGCTGTTTACGTTTTGTGAAATATCTCCTTCATTTTTTAACATAATTTGATGAAATTTTGTGGACTCGTAAAGAACATAATGGGGAATAATAATAGTGTAATAAATTTTTGCCACGCCCACTTTAAACCTTGTACAAGTGGGCGTTTACTTGAAATCGCTTGTTTTTCATGCCTTTAATTGCTTTTCACAATTCCAGAAGCCATCAACCTCGAAAGTTAAGGACTTGAGCTTTCATTAAAAAAAAATTTCATCAAAATATACCGAGGGGTTCCGAAGATATGAGAACTACAATTAATTTGAGAATTTGCGATCTCCGGACATATCCGTTTTTCATACTTTTAGCTATAACTGAAGTTACTGAAGATAGAGAAACGAAATTTTGCAGATTTTTAGAATGGGAATTTGTGGTTCATGATGTTTGAGCTTTCTACGGTTTATAGAGTTCTATGTATATAAGAAAGTTCCTTATTGCTGTAACTTACCCTCAGTTCCAGGTAACCATTAAAAGCTGCATAATTTTTAATTATTTTTTTTATTTCTTTGTTCTCATTTTATTTTTGTTTTCTTTTGAGTGGGTTTGTATTGTAATATAATTTCTATTGGAGAGAAAAAATATCGCGCAGGCTTGCCACAGAGTCCTGTCCATAATTGTGTTTGATGTGACAAAAAAAATTAATAGAAAATTATTTTAAGTTTTAATTGATTTTTCTCTATTTTGAAAAATAAATAGCATAGAAAATTGCCTTTCAATTCAAGTGCTAAAAATAATTTTAATTTATTCAATTTAATTCAAGCGCTATGATTATATAAAAGAAAACAAAAATTGCTTTACAAAATGCAGAAACACTTGTAATTAAAATGAGTATAAATAAATTAATTTTTTCAAGCAAATTATTGATAGTTTTTTAGTTGTTCTTAGTTTGTATATATCCACTTTAGAACAGTTTTTTTTAGGTGTATAAGATTTCATATACATATTTTGCTACACAAAAAACCACCAAGTTAACTAATATGTAATAAAAATTTAGACTTTCTTTTTTTTAAGATTGAATTAATTAAATTGTGTATAATTTGTTTACTGAGATGCTTCTTATTTGCTGTTATTGCTTTTTTGTAATTCAGTTTTAAAAATAGATTATCAAATTTTTTGTTGCTGTTGGTTTACTTTTTGTATTTAATTTTTAGTATCTATTTCTCAAATACATTTATTACAATTAGTATTAGAAATTTATAACTACTTTATATTTATGTATATAATATGTATGTATATATGTACTGTTTTAAAATTAGTATAAGAGGATAAAGAGGGGAAAATGGGTTTGGGGACATTTGGAGAAATTCTTAAAATTTAAAAATGTTTTTATTACTTTTTGTTTGTTTTTATTTACGTTTATTACTAGAGTTATTTAAACATCTAGTAGTTTTTTGTACTCTACGTGCTTTCTTGGTTTCATGAGATGAAATGGCCTGTAGATTGTTAACATCCTCAATTGCATGGACTGAATTATTTGAACAAATACCACTGCCTGCTTTCACCAATATCTCGGTATTATTAACTACAGCATTAACAGTTTCATTAACGTCGACTTGGGCATTTGACGTCGTGTGCAATAGTTGATAATTATATCCACAATTTTTCGAGTTTTCACTATTTACAATACGTTTAAGTGGAGATTGTGGGGATACAATAACACTTTTGTGGGGTAGTGGTGTGGTAGTTGTTGTTTTTATTGTGCTACTTGACGAACCATAAAATAATCGTGTAGAATAGCCAGCTGTTGCTATAAAAGCACTTCTTGAACTGGTTGAAGCCTCATTAAAATCGAAAAGTTCTGTTAACTCTGTTTCGTTGTTTTGTGATAATTTTAGTTTATAATTATTATTATGATATAAATTGGACGTTGGTGTTGATTTTTTTGTTGCTACTGCTTCCATTATTGTATGCTGGCGTTTAAGATTTTTTGCAGCCGTATTAACTGCCACTAATTTAGCAGTGGTTGCCTCATCGGGAAATACAAATTCCTTGCTTATATTACTACAGCCAGTATCGTTCATGATGACATCACTTTCAGCATCTGTATCATCATTCAAATTAAGTATAATGTCTTCTGGTTTAACTCCCTGATTAATTAATGCCTGATAGTCTTCGGGCGGTAAAGTAGGTGTTACTTTGTGACCACAAGATGTACACATCGGCATTGCCGGACTTTTTGAGCGCCAATATTGCAATTCGGTTTTACATTTATTAAGTTCCTGAAAAAAAATAAAATGGAAAGCTTGAGGAAAATATATTTTTGTTTAGTTTTTGTTTTCTCCATTAAAAAACCACAACAATATTAACAATGTGGTTTTTTGTGAAATTCACGTAAAAACCGTACACAGAATATTATTTCATAAGAGACTACTGCTAACAATTTTTGATATGACAGTTTTTTTATTTGCGATTTCATATTGCAGAATTATTCATTAAAATTTTACACAGAAATTTAAAAAATAACGGTTTTATTAACGAATTTCAAAAGGCCGCAACTACATTTCGCTCATTTACTAAAATAACGTCATAACTTAAAAAAATAGTTTGCCAGAAAATGAGTTTAAGGGTTTTTAAATTACACACAACTAATGGAAGAAGAAAATTTATTTTTCTCTCAAGAGTTGAGTAATTATTTCTGCATCATTAATGACATTGTTTGAGTAAATGAGCGATATGTACGTATGTATATAGTTGATTAAATTAAATAAATAAATAAATAATTATGTCTACAAGAAAAATATTTACACAACGTTTCATCAGTAATTTATTGTTATTTAAGATTTTTTGAATGTTGCTTGAAATCTACTCATGAGTTGCCTGGGCTTCAACGAAATTTATCTAAACGTAATTAACCAACAACAAACAAACTTCTTTGAATCATATTTATTTTGGCACAAGTAAAATAAAACAAGAAGTTTAAAAATTAAACAAATTATTTACCTGCAGTAGTGTTGAAAATTTACGTGATAACTCTTCATTCTTCTTATCATTTTCATCTAAACGATTAGCATACTCCAAAGTCTGCTTACGCTGCTCAGCTAACAACTTTTGTTGTTCAGCAATTTGTTTACCCTGCTCAGCGGATTTGCGTTTACAAGTACGCAATTCATTGCGTAAAACTGATAATTGATTATTGTAGATTTTCATACCTTGTTTGATCTTTCGTATGCCTTTTCGCAAAACCATATTACTTTGAGGTGGTGAAGGCAAACTAGCAGGACTATCAGATAAATCTGACGCTATAACCAAAGCTAAAATTAAATAAAAGATATGGCACACAAATTAAAGAAAATGTTTGTTTTAAATCTTACGTCTTTTCGTTGTTGTGGGTAGTTTAAAAAAATCCTTGCTAAAATAAGCAATTCCGGGCAATGTCGGCTCAATACGATCACGAAAATATTCCATGGCCATTGTCGATAAATCAAAAAGTTCGTCGGTTACACGATAAGGTCTCTCCAAACAAGAAGTGTTTTTAATATAATTTAATATGGTATACACCTCATCCAATATCTAGTGTTAAATAATCATTAAAGTAAAGTTTTGTACTTGTTGTTTTATTATTATATTTATTATATTGTTTAACTCACAGCTCCCGGAAAGAAACAACAATGACCACGTTCGATATGTTTACCAAATGTCATTTGTAATAGCGATAAACGCATGTAACATGTTTCAATAATATCACACTCGCAAGCAAGCGGATGATTACGTCTAGCTGATTCACGTCTTGGCATATTGGCTTTGATGACTTGAAAACGATTATATGTTTTTGTAATCAACTTGGAGAAGGTAGAATTTAAGATATGCATGCAAACATCATTCATTTTGTGGGAGACCTGAAATGAGGTTTGGGGAAAAAATATTTAAAAAATAGATATGAAAGTGATTATTTTAAGAGTATAAAACACAACCCTTAATATGCGAGTCAAAGCCGCACTTTACGTATTTTTTATATTTTTCCCTGGAAATGTATTTTTTTAGACGTCCATTTATCAAAAATATTTTGAAAATAACTTTTTGGAAAAATTGATTTTGAAATAGCATACATATGTAGCATGTATGTATGTATCAACTAAGAACTTAAAACACGATTAATTAATTTAAATAATTTTTTAAATAGCCAATAAGATAATGCAGCTAAAAAATTAACGTTTTTTGATTTTTTAAGTTAATTATTTTTAAACATTTTACATTATTTTTTACACTTAAATAAATTCGACAACACTTTTCTTTACTCACCACACGCAATTGACCAATTTTTTTATATCCAATATATGACAATATATTTGACAACAGCTCCTCGGGTAAATCTAACACAGTAATGCTGCGGATTTGCTCTTGATTACAAACAGTTGTAATGGAATTTGAAGCAATCCCTGCAGTTTTAAACGCCTGCGTTTGTCGTGCACAACTAACTGAGATTTCTGCTGAAGAGGCTGTTGTTGCTATTGTAGGAGCATTTGCAGATGATATATTGTTGACAACACTAGATGTATTGGATTGCCTTGTAACGACTGAGGGACGCAGTGAATTGGATTCCTCTGTACAGTTGTTTGAGTTGGAATTCGATGAGCCATTTCCGACAGCACCACTTCCACCACTGCTACTGGTTGACATTTGACGTGTTGAGACCATGGTTGAATATATTTTCTGAAGGTTTCCGTCTTTGTTAATTATGTTCAGGAAAATAGCCTTTTTAAAACTTTTATTAATTAGGTATTTGACCTTAATAAATTTTTTAAAGTGCTATTTTGTCTACAAAACATAAAATAGATTTTGCTAGAATAAAATAAAGGTGTCGTTGAATAAATGTTTGTTTGAAATGTAACTTAACAAATGTATTTACATATGTATGTACATATGTATTTTTTCGTTTTCTAATACGATAAAAGAAGTTGTCATACAGTTTCACTACAATAACTAAAGGTTTTTTATAGTATTAGTCAATTCTTTCGGTGTAAAAGGGATCGATATCAGTGCAAGAAGTTCAGTAGCAATTTCAGCCATGCTATCCACAGTCTCATTAAAATTAATACCTGAGTGAGCAGGCGTCCAGATTATGTGACATTTCGTCATATTTCCGTTATTGACAGCAAAAGTAAAATAAAATGTTTCATATTGAGACTCGTTGCAGACAGCAGCACCAGTAGTACTAATTCCTATAAATGAATCCGTAGCACACAAAAACAAGAAATTCATGCTTTTTATATTCATTCATTTCGAATTTATACATCATTATTTCTTCTTCCGATATGTTCATAATCGTACATGGACAACAGAACACAGACAACTAAGGTAAATAATTCAGTATCGGAGGAAGTAATGAATGACTTTGGAGTTCCACAAGGCTCAATACTAGGCGCACTGCTTTTTATTATTTATATTAATGACTTGCCAAATATATTAGAAAGATGTAACATAGTCCTATAGATAAAATAAATAATTGGTTAAAAATGAATGAACTTAAACTTAATGAAAACAAAACGAAGATAATAGAAATTAACATCAATTCGAACGAAACATTTGAAATAAATAACTCGGTAATTGAAAAAGTTGAGCATATAAAATATCTCGGGTTTATAATTGATAAGAAACTAAAATTTAATGAACACATTGAGCACATATGCAAAAAAATCGGTAAAAAAATCAGTTTTCTTGGAAGAATCAGAAACAAAATATCAAAAACTACAGCGATAAATATATATAATACCATAATAAAACCACACTTCGAGTACGGGTCTACTATTTTATATACATGTAGCAACACACTCCAATTAGCAAGAATGCAGAAACTTCAAAATAAAGCTATGAGAATAATATTAAAATGTGATAGATATACTGAAATAATTACAATGCTGAATATCCTGAAATGGTTAAATATGAAACAGAGACTTCAATTCAATACGCTCAGATTTATTAAAAAGATGAAACAATGCGACGCACCCAAATACCTTTGTGAACAAATAAGATATGTAGGAGAAAGCCAACCGTACGGACTAAGAAATGTGAACGATTTTCGATTAAACAGGGTTATGTCAACGCAGATGCAGAGATCACTGTTTTACAAGGGCTTACAACTGTATAATAAACTACCAAATAATATGAAAAATGAAAATAACGAGAATGTATTTAGAAAAAAATGTATTAATTTTGTGAGATTTAGTGTTGATTTATAAATATAGGAAGTTTGAATTATGTATTGTAGAAGTATTTTTAATACTAATAATAATAAATAAATAAAAAAAAAAAAAAAAGTATGGTTTAAAAGTTTTGTTCGTCCCGTAATTTCATCATTTACAAATGCAATATCTTTTACTTCAGGATTGCTAGCAATCAATTCATACAACTTGGAGTTATTAAACTTCAGGCTTATCAGTTCTCTCACGGTCAGAAATAAGCCTAAAACATAGCTTAAGCAGGAGGATGGTACCAGACCAAGACACCTGCGAAGTATAGAATTTTGTAAAGCGGAGAGTTGGCCATTGTAATACTAGCATACTCATCCTTATATCTCACCAGACTTTTGTATATATGTACATACATATGTATCTCTAATGCTGGAAATAAATTCGTTTTCAGAATTAATACTTTTATAATGTTCTGTAACTAATAGAGATGAGTTAATAATTCTACCCCAGATACTTTAAACTGTTCACCTGAGTGACACAGATGCCATATTTGATAATGTTAATCTTTATCCTGCTCCCTTTAGCAATATACATATGTACATACATACATTACCATTGTTGTGATACAGTTTTTACATACTATATTTACATCAGCTAGTCTTTTATGCACAATCACCATAATTTTTCTGGTACTGCACCAGTAGCAGATACAATCAGAGAAACACATATTACAGAAGTATGAGGTTAATGAATGGACATAATTATATGACCCTTAAGATTGGTATCTAACTTTTAATTAAAAACAAAGTTTTATACAAGTTGGTGACATTTCTTCCCTCATATGCATGTGCATATACAAACAAATTACATGAAAATGTGCACGCAAAAAAATATTTACCTTCTATCCTTTGATTTGTTATTTTCGTTTATATCTTCTTCCTAATTTTGTTTTTGAAGAAGTTCTAATAAATTTTACTGCTGCCGCTGCTTCTGGTGCAACGGCTGCCTTTAATGGCTGCTGCTAGATGTTGGCTTGTAAGTTTCCTTATCATCTTTTTTTGTACATATTATTTTTCTACTGCCACACTTTTATCACAATACTTTGCATTTTATTGATAACTTTTTCATCAATTTATTGAGAAAATACTTAAAATTACACACAAAATACTTTCTGTACCAACTATTTCTTCTGGAATATGTATAATAATGGCCGACTTTATCCGTTCGCGATTCAATCAAGGCTGCCAGATAAAATTATTGAAACATCGTCAAAATTATGGTAGAATTATACCAAGTACCATTTTGTATATTTCAAAAGTATTCGCTCAGCTGAGTTTTTTTACCAAAGTTGTATTTTTTAATAAAAATAACGTTTGTTATAATAAATTTGCCACGAAAATTTAGCAATGTTCGCCGTTTTTTCATGAGAATTTATTAAAAGCATTACGTATGAAGAGATATACATATGTACATGTGTATATAAGTACATATGTATTTCTAATGCCAGAATTAGCCAATTTCGACCTGGGTCTGCGTCAGCACGTTGCTTGATTATTTAATGGGTTTATGGGAAAAAAAATCAACAAAATTATTTTAAACCCTTTCCAATCATCAACTCAAAAATATCTTCTATTAATACATACCATCTATGTACACGTTTTAAATTTTTATTTAAATTGTAATTTTAAAACTTATTTTAGTTTTTGTTTTAACTTAATTTCTTCTTCGTCGTACTCTTGATATACGCCAAGCGTTAGGCTCCTCATATTTGTTATACAAAGGTTCCAAGCGTTGATTCTTTTTGAATTTACTCAATTTCGTTGGATCGGAGAATCTAAAGAACGAAGGCGCGAACTCTACCAACCATTTAGGGTCACAAGTTGTTACCTCGCGCATATACTCCTTTGTTGTTTGCACCAGCTCGTGATATATAACCCATTCAGGTTGGCGATTGAACAGAGCGCTTGACGGATGTATATAAACAACTTGGGAGTCCACCAAAGTGCGGTAACCTTCTTGGGGATCCTTTTTGGCAGCATTACGAAAGAAACCAGAACAAATGGCTTTTTGTATGCGAACGGAATTTTTTCCTGCCGATACTACATCCAACTTATGTCTATCCATTATGCCTAATAATTGTTTCCGCACATCCTGCGATCTTTTTAAAGTTCTTATTTGCACAAAGTTTTCATAACACCAAGCATTTGAGAATTTATTATTTTTCCAACTGTTATAAACAGCCAAAAGTGTTAAATGGTCTCCTTCAATTTGATTGAATTTGGCCTTTTTCTGATCTGCTAAAGCTTGCTTATCCTTGGGTCTATAGAAAACATTTTGAACACTCAACATAGATACTATTGTTAGGATTTCATCTGAACACTGCAAGGCCACTGACATAATTAACATTTTCGAGAGATTGGGTTCCAAAGGAAATTCAGCCATTCTGCGACCAAGTCGTGTTAGCAGTCCTTCATCGTCCAATGCCGATAGCGAGTGCAGTTGCTCTAAAGCCATAACCAAAGACTCTACTGGAGGAGCGTCCATGAAATCAAAATGCAATAAATCATTAATACCCATAGTTTTCAATTGCAAGACTGTAGTTGCCAAATTTGTGCGCTGAATTTCTGGCACAGGAGTAGGTAGCATTTCATCGCGATAGGCTCTTTCGGTGTAGAGGCGATAGCATTTCCCAGGACCAGTACGACCAGCACGGCCGGCACGCTGTTTAGCCGCAGCCTTAAGAATAACAAAAACAAAAAAAAGCAAATGATAATTTCAAATTGATTATAAAAAGTTCATTCGTCAACTTTTATCATACCTGTGATATAGGAGTCACTACCAATGAATCCATGCCGGTTTTGGAGTTGTAAACTTTTTGTTTAACAAAACCCGGATCTACTACGTAAAATATTCCATCTATAGTAAGGGATGTTTCGGCAATATTTGTTGCTATAACAACTTTTCGACTACCGGGTGGAGCAGGGTCAAAGATCCTTGTTTGCATCTCAGAAGGAAGAGCAGAATAAACCGGTAAAATAATTAATTCAGGTACATCAGGGCCCAGACTTTTCATACGTTCGTATAAAATTTCACAAGCAGTATCGATTTCCTCCTGACCAGTCAAAAACAACAAAATATCACCAGGTGGCTCTCTTAAATGTATCTGCATAACCGTGATTAGAGAAGCATCTAGATAATCCGTTTCTGGCTCTTTAGTATATAGCACTTCAACAGGAAATGTACGACCGGGTATGGTAAATATAGGAGCTTCAAAAAAGTATTGTGAAAACTTTACAGCATCTAAGGTGGCTGATGTAACAATTAATTTTAATTCAGGTCGTTTTTGTACCGCAGTTTTTAGCAAGCCAAATAAAACATCTGTGTGTATAGTGCGTTCGTGGGCTTCATCCAACATAATAACAGAATAACCCTTTAAATCTGACTCTATAAGACATTCTCGTAGCAGCATACCATCTGTCATGTATTTAATTGCGGTTTCAGGACTGGTACAGTCCTCGAAACGTATAGTGTAGCCAACTTCCTGGCCTAAGCGACAACCAAATTCTTCAGCAACTCTCTTTGCTACAGACATAGCAGCTACACGTCTAGGTTGAGTACAACCGATCTTTCCTCTAGCTGTAAAGCCGCATTCAGCCAAATATTGTGTAATTTGTGTAGTCTTTCCAGAACCCGTTTCACCGATTACAATTAAAATTTGATTATCGGTTACAGCTTTGATCAAATCATCTCTAAGCTTATAAATGGGTAATGACTGGCGCTGTTCGACCAAAGTCATGTCAGTTTTCTTACCGAACGAAGACTTTTTGTCTCCAATAACGTGTTTTTTCCATTCGGGCACCTCCATGGGTGCTGAGCCCATGCCCCTGACATTGGCCGCTAAAGTACGACCAGAGTCTTCATCTGGTAAAGGATCAATCCAATTTTTACTTAAACCCGTGGGAACAGCATCCATATCCTGTTCTCGTTGTAACATTTTCTGCTCTCTGCGCTCCTTTGAAAGAGCTGATTGCATCATAGCGGCTTGGGCCAATGAGCCATCTGGATTTTTTACTATACGCACAGGAGATAAATCATGAAGAGCTCGTCCGTGGCCAGCCAAAAATGGAGGTTCTTCTTCCACTATTTCGATTTCGATATCCTCTTCGTCGTCTTCATCTTTAGCCAGCAGACCAGTTTCTTCATCGAAATCGGGTAGTTCACTACGGTCTAAAACACCTGAGCTTATCATTTGCTTAATTTCCCAGCGTTCCGGGCTGGAAATTCGCGTAACACGTTTACGAGAATCGTCCTCATCATTATCAGCACCACCTTGTAAGTTCAGCAAAGACGTTCCGCCACCAAATGGCCGATCTGGATTACGATCTTTAATTTCACTGTCAGGGAGAGGAGCATGACTTAGAGGATTTAAGTCCTGACCAGTATTCTGATCAACTTCTTTCATTGAAAGTGAAATTTTTTGACCTGCCACTGACATAACTTTTACTTTGACACTTGAATTTCTATTAACTACCTCGGTGACATCTGTAACACGACCTTCGGAGCGAAGTTGAGATATATGAACCAAACCCTCCCAACGTTTGCGTAACCCATAAAGTTGTACAAAACAGCCAAAAGGAACAATATTGGCTACTTTTCCCGAATATATCTTACCAGGTTCAGGATCATCTGCCATTGAAGCAGGAGGATGCATATTTTCACGAGTTTTAGATTCATTTGAATGGGACCTTCGCTTACGGCTGCTACGATTAGCTGATCTCGATCTAGAACGTCGAGATTTTTGTCTTGATCTAGAACGATCTCTTCGAGATCGATCTTTTGATCTTGATCGTCTTCTGCGTTCAATTTTTCGTTCTCTAGAGGATGTTCTAGAGCGCCTGACTCTTTTTGCTGGCGATCTGGAACGGGATCGCCGATGCCTACTGCGAGAGTGTGATCTTCTGTGTCTATCATGTGATCGAGATCGTGAACGTTTATCTCTGTCCCTATATCGATCCTTATTGCTACTACGTATAGCAGTTTTATCTCTATGACGATCGTTACTTTTACTTCGTTTGCGTTCTTTGCTTTCTTTGATAGTCTTGTAATAATCACGCGATTTTGATCTTGAGCGCGATTTTCTTTGATGTTTGTTATTATTAATATGCTTTTCACTTTTTGACAATTTATCGTTGAAACCAGGGGCCAAGGCTTCAAGTTCCAGCATAGCCTTATCTACAGCCTGAAAGTTGTCATCAATTTTCCTTTTTATTTCAATTTTATTCTTCTTTTCATCTGATTCAATTTTTTCTTCTGATTCTGAACTCAGTGTTGGAGCATCAATCTGACTAAATTTATCGTTTGCTAATGCCAATCCCGGAAACATTAGTGCTAGTTGTTCAGTTTTCCTGTTCGTTTTGCTTGATGAAGCTCCACCACTTGACTCATCGTTCAATAACTTGGTGTCTTCATTGTCAGTCGATGGTTTCATTAGCTTAATAATGCGCTGTAGGTTAGAAATAAGTGAGTCAGGAAACTCTGCACCATTTTCTATAAGAGCCTTACGAAAACCCTCAAATGTGGGATTCTTTGCTTCTAATTCCACAATAAATTCTGCCAAATCTTTGTCATTGATCCCCAAGTGATTATCCAATTCTGTACACAATTTCGACACCAAGGACAAATGTTCTAGTTTTTGCAACTCATCCATGTTATTATTTTTTTAATTTCATCAAATAATCATTAAATTTTGTAAATATATTCTTTAGCTCAACGTTTATCTAAAAAAACTGAACAAAAACACAAATTATTTTCTCTACACTATCAGCTGTCTACCAACGAGGCACGTTGTTGCCATACCTATGAAACGGCTTATTTCAATTTTGGGGTATTTCAAAATGTGGAGTGTGCATTGTATATATATATTTACTACGTACATACATTTCGTCGGTTGGTTTTTGGTTTGCTGCAGACATGTATTTTGAATATACTGTACCGCAAAGAAATAACCAACCGGTGATATGTGTATGCACATATATAGTATAATAATATATGTATGTATATAATATATTTACATTTATTTATTGTAGTTCAGTCAATGGACAAATAATCCTTACTGTCTAAGATAACATTAAAAAAAGTAACTAATACTCAGGTTATATCTGTGGTTTAAGCTTTATTTATTTCGAATATCTCTGAATATTACAATTTATTGCTTAGGGTTTTCATCTTGTTTGAAAATTCCGAGATTAGCGGTTTTAAGCCGTCATTATCAGGCATCCAATAAAAAAAACTTCTTAATATTACTTCAAATTTTTAAAATCTTACCTTAACAAACACCAGGTTGCAATAATGACCATTTATAAATAAATTAATACAAACATTTTATAAAGCATTTGTCTTTATTTGATAGAACAAATAATTATACTACTGTTTATAAAATACTATGCAGGTATACATATAAATAAACTACTGTAAGGCATTTATTTTAGCACTGTTACTGGCCGACATGCTATCATATAGACAGGAAATAGGCCCTTAGGAAAACTTTTTTGTTGTGTCATTTTAACAATCCGGAAACCAGAATGTTTAAGAATAGTTTCATAGACTTTTAGTGGTCTTGTTATGGAAGAGTCTGTTTCATCTTTCACCACTTCTTTATGCTTAGTCACATTTTCCTTGATCACAAAGATGCCTTCAGACTTGAGGCAATCACGTATACGGCTGAAAAATTTCATCAGATCATCATCGGTAAGATGGCCCAAAACCCACTGTGACCACACTAAATCATATTTTTTATCAGGGAAAAATTGCTGTAAGCCTAAATTGTATATTTCGCCAAGACGATTTGGATGCCCTAATGTTGAACCCATATCTGATGTACAATAACCTCTGGCCTTTTCGGAAAATGTAGAGTCCTGTTCAACCATGTCAACTTTGGCAAAAATTGGCATCAAGAGATTTGTCGAAACTCGGCCAATGCCGGCACCACAATCCAGCGCGTATTTCTTACCAGGTTCATCTATTTTCAATTCACGCAAGAACGAACTTGATCCTTGAATATCGATTGCGTTTATGTACCCAAGTCCACCTAACATGCCATTTACTGTAGCTGGCACCTCTGCCCAATATTGCTGGGCTTTCGTATAGAACTCATGTTGTGGTTTATCTTCATTTTCATTAATTGATAAGATTTTATTATTTGCATTAGAATTCGAACTTATTTCCTGCATTTCCACTCTCTATAATTTTGTAAATTTGTAATTGACGAAAATATTGTGTTTTATTATTATATACCACAGAGGATATCTCTACTTTGTGTTATATACTGTGGTTATTACTTTGACATTTCGATTAATACTGCATTCTGTGATGCCAACTTTTTTGGCTCTCAAAGAACATCAAAATTTAAAAGAATCAGTAAAAAGCGTAATTGAGAAATCTAATAAGCGTAAAAAGTACTAACGTGGAAATAATAATGTGAAGTTTGATAATGTTTAATAATATTTTCTAAGCTATTCTCTATTTCAGCAATCGTATCAACATCTTTAACGAAATATATCAAACAAAACAGGTATGCTTTACACTGAAAAATAATGGTTATCGTTTTTTACAATCGCTAACTAATGCAATTGCAATTCACACAGAAAGGTTAGCACTTAATGTCAACCTTTCGACAACCAGGGCTTCCAAAGTTTAAATTTTTCGGTATTTTCCTGATTTTTTTCATTAATAAACCAACAAATACCGATTTTGATCAAATCAACTGAAAATCCGTCAAACAATACGTGAAATTAAATATGATTGTTATTTTTGTCTAATTAGTAAAAGACTTGCCGAGTTTTTTGACGATTTTCTAAATTATTAATATACCGAAAGGCTGATGATTTTTCAAAAAAGTGCAATTTTTCAGCAAAACTTTTGGCAGCCCTGGTAACAGCCCTTTCTATTATTGAAAACTTCAAAGAAGCGACGTGTTTGGCTACTAAAAATTAAAAGTTAAAATTAAAAATATACAGGTTTAGCAAGAATCATGAACTTGGCGCCAGTTTTTATAGATTTATCCATGGACGAACAGGTTTGTACCACTAAAGCTAAAGAATGTTGAAATTGTTAGGAAAATATAAGACGATTGGGGAATGAGGTTATGTTCGCCATAACATCAAAACAAAATTCAGTAATACTATTGAGCTTTATTTTTTAAGGTCCAAGAATTAAGAAAGTATTTCAAAAATTTGGGTGCTGAGATCTCATCGGAAAAGTCTAACAAGGGCGTAGAAGACGATTTGCATAAAATCATTGGTGTATGCGACGTTTGTTTTAAGGATGGGGAACCCCAGCAGATTGATTGCATACTCAACAGTATTGTATCCATTATGATTACGGTATTTTTGGTGTATATACTTATTAAATGAACTATAAGCTGACAGAAATAAAAATATTTACTTTCAGATTCCTTTGGACAGAGGGGAGAATATTGTATTAGCTTACTGTGAAAAAATGACTAAAGCTCCTAATGTACCCTTGACAAAAGTCTGTTTGCAGTCATTATGGCGATTATTTAATAATTTGGACACTGCATCTCCATTGCGATATCATGTTTACTACCACTTAGTTCAAGTGGCTAAGCAATGTGACCAAGTTTTGGAAGTATTTACCGGAGTTGGTCAACTGAAGTCGCAGTTTGCCAACTGTCCGCCTTCATCCGAGCAGATGCAAAAACTGTACCGCTTATTGCATGATGTCACCAAGGACTCAAATCTGGAGCTTTCTGCCAAGGTAATGATCGAGCTGCTGGGTACGTATACAGCCGACAACGCCTGCGTAGCTCGAGAGGATGCTATGAAATGTATTGTTACCGCTTTAGCAGATCCCAATACATTCCTCTTAGATCCCCTGCTAGCATTGAAACCGGTTCGCTTTTTGGAAGGCGATGTAATTCATGACTTGCTATCTATTTTCGTGTCTGACAAACTTCCATCCTATATTAAATTCTATGAAGAACACAAGGAATTTGTTAATTTACAAGGTTTAAATCATGAACAGAACATGAAGAAAATGCGTTTATTAACATTTATGCAGTTGGCTGAGAGTAATCCCGAAATGAGTTTTGAAACTTTAACGAAGGAGTTGCAAATATCTGAAGATGAGGTGGAGGCTTTCGTCATCGAAGTATTGAAAACAAGATTGGTACGTGCTCGTCTAGATCAAGCTAACCGCAAGGTGCATATCTCTTCTACTATGCATCGTACATTTGGTGCTCCTCAATGGGAACAGTTGAGAGATTTGTTGCACGCTTGGAAGGATAACTTAAGTACGCTACGTGAAGGTCTAACTCAGGTGTCAACAGTACAGTTGGACTTGGCCCGCAGTCAAAAATTGGTACATTAGTACGAAAAATCTCGTAATTTTTTGAAAATCACAAGGAAATATACCTACAGAGGTTAAGTAACACTGACTTTGATTTTTTTATTCGCAAATAAAACATTTTTAACCAGCAATAAACGTACAAAAGAAAACTATTTCAAATTTCTTCAAAAAGGGCTTTCATTCAACCAAGTAAAAATAATCTGTTTCGAACTTTGCAGTGTAAATTGAAGAAATAAAAAAGTTCAAAAAGGACAAAGTTTTATTATAAAAGCAATTAATTGATAAGTGCTTTACTTAGTATCAAGTCAGTTTATTATAATGTAAAACTTTGAAATTTCTTAAAAACTATTACACACAATTCTTATACAATATCTATTGTTGTGTGTCATCTTAATATATATATGTAGATTTAAATTCGCTGTTTCTCACATCGGAAATGCTAATACAATAAATTTAAAGTTCTTCATGAACTTTGGAATGCTGCCGATCCTTTTCATTTGGATATGCCCAAAAGTATGACGGAAATCCATTAACATCACGTTCCCTTTTAACAAAGGATGAAAAAGATGATATGCAGTTACCTATAAAATGATTTGATTGCCCTAATATGGCTAAATCCAGATGAGGATTGTCTTCTTCTAAACGATGGACAGTAATATTCATGCGCTGCAAGGCGTTATTTAATTCCGTCATCATGTGATTGTTATCCGAGGCTACGAAAACCGAGCGCACTTCATTCTTAGGTTGGTCTTGTTTAACATTTTTAATTAACCTTTTCAATTGACGCACTATTAGTTCTTTAGATGGCATACACAATTCTGAGTACAGGTTACCCTTTTCGTTGTTATATCCTAAACATTGAGGCGAGGCAAATAATTGCTGACTATCTTTAATGTGCTCACAAGCTCTTACCCAATCAATACCATTACGTAAATGTATACTTATAAATGCACCTTTTGGCAGAGTGGTCTTGATATATTCTGAAGCCAAGCTGCGATATTTATGATTCCATTTTAAGTATTCTTGTAGTCCACGATTTTCACTTTGAACAGGATAACTGGCAGGGGCACCGGTAAAAGCCAATACTGGCCAATATGATGCTGGATAACGTTCTTTCCATCTTTCAGACATGGCGCTGTGGTGTACATCAAAATGTAAAGGACCATAAAATTCAGAACCGGTGAAATCTATATTAAATGTATCCCAAAATGGCCCGAAAGGATTGCCATCTTTGGCATGACACCCAACTACCGAAGTGTCCTTTGCTTGTAGAGTATTACGTTCCATGTAGCAAAATGATACGCGTTTATCTGCAGGCCATATTTTAGGTGCCAGATCTCTCATGAAATCTTCCATCAAAACAACACGGTGGAATTTTTCCAATGGTTCTACAGCGAAGTAATTGTTGAACGGCACCTGTATCGAACGAATCTCACCTCTCCTGTATTCTACCCAAGGTGGAAGTATCAGTGTGCGATTAAGAGCTTTAGAAAAGCCCAAAGCTCCCAAAAAGTGATCAGCTTGGTTGCCAAAACGACCTTTGTATGACATCAAATTTAAAATTGTATACCCTTAAGGTTTTAATAAACTTACCCATACAGGGACAGTAAGCTAAATAACCACTTTCATCTGCCAGTAACTCACCGTAAGTGGAGTTAAATAAGAATATTAAAATTGCTAAATACTTAAACATTTTGTTGGCTTCCTTTAAGATTTTACTTGGAAATTTTATTGCTTGATAAACTTAGTCTTAATGTTACTTTGCAGTTTTAGTTTGCTGGTTATATTAATTACTAATCTACATAATATTTACGAAAACAAACAAAGGACATTTACGTCCACCCTCCAGATAGCAAGAATCCGGCCAAGGAAACCGGCTAACAAACTAACAGTGATGCCAAATCAGACACTCAGCTATAGCGATTTTTATTACGAAAGAACTAAAATCTCGTCTACAAAATATTACAGCAATAGTCTAGACTCTAGTGTACATTTTATCGATTAGGGGCTTTTATAAATTAAAATATAAAGGAATAATGTATTTCATTATGAAATTCTTCAGATGACCATCAACTCTGAGACCAATTGAATTTATTGTGATTTTATAAAGCTGAAGTTATTACAAAAATATGGCAGCTTTGTGTGTTTGGTGTCATCACAAAGTTTGTGTATCGACGTTTTGCTGTATTATACTTTGCAGTAGTTGTTGCAACGTGGAAATTCTTTGTGGTGGAATTAAAAAATTACTTGCAACTCTGACTGGAAATTTGTATCATATCCTTTACTTGTATTAAAAAATAATTAGCATAATGGCCAAACGTCAGCAGCCTTCGTGGCAGGTACCAGCAGCAGCCATTAAGCCAAAATTGCGCTTATTCAATAGTTTGACAAGACAAAAAGAAGAGTTTGTGCCTTTGGATGGTAAGAATGTGACCTGGTATAGCTGTGGACCTACAGTTTATGATGCCTCTCACATGGGACATGCTAGGTAATATATACCAGGATCTAAATCGAATTACAAAAGTTTTTTTTTAGATCTTATATATCGTTTGATATTTTGAGACGAGTACTATCGGATTATTTCGGTTACAACATTTTGTATGTGATGAACATCACTGATATAGACGATAAAATCATCAAGCGGGCTCGCCAGAATTATTTGTTTGATTGTTATGCCGAAAACTCAAAAACAGCTCCTTTGTCTGAACTTTTGGAAGATCAACGTGCAGTTTTAACCCAATTTCAGGAAGTATGCGAAAAAAACACTGATCCTGATAAGAAAGTTATGTTGGATAAACTATTTATTCGCATGAGTGATGCCGTAGACTTATTAACGAAAGCTGTTGCCAGTGGTAACGCTGATGAGATGGTGAGATCCCGCGATTTGTATTTGCAGGAGGCTAGAGATCCCATTTCCAATTGGTTGGATTTGAGAAAAGGTGCCTCCATTAATGATAACTCCATATTTGAGTCGCTACCTCGATATTGGGAAGATCAATTTCATAACGACATGAAATCATTAAACGTGAGTGTATTTAAAACCAATTGTGTGAATAACTCCATTATTTTTCTTTTAGATTCTGCCTCCAGATGTTTTGACACGCGTTTCTGAATATGTGGCCCAAATTATTTCTTTTATTCAGCGTATCATAAACAATGGATTAGCCTATGTCGCCAATAATTCGGTGTACTTTGACGTCAATGGTTTCGATAATAAAGAGAAGCATTTCTATGCCAAATTAGTACCTGAAGCCTATGGTGATACAAAGTCGTTACAAGAGGGCGAAGGTGACTTGTCTTTGGGCGCAGAACGATTAACAGAGAAACGTTCTCCTAATGATTTTGCATTGTGGAAGGCCAGTAAAGCGGGTGAACCCTGGTGGGATAGTCCTTGGGGGAAAGGTCGTCCTGGGTGGCATATCGAATGTTCGGCTATGGCTTCAGATATTTTTGGATCTACGTTTGATATACATACCGGAGGAGTAGATCTTAAATTTCCACATCATGACAATGAATTAGCTCAATCAGAGGCAGCTTTCAATGAGTCCGAATGGGTAAAATATTTCTTGCATACTGGACATTTGACCATAGCTGGCTGTAAAATGTCAAAGTCCTTAAAAAATTTTGTAACCATACAGCAGGCACTGCAAAGGCACACACCATGTCAACTACGTTTGGCATTTTTGTTACATTCCTGGAAGGATACTCTGGATTATTCGGAAAATACAATGGAAATGGCCGTTCAATACGAACGATTTCTAAATGTATGTATGAAATATACCACATAGGTACATATAAGGTATTGGCTATTTATTATTTTATATAAAACGTTTCAGGAATTTTTCCTTAACGTAAAAGACCTAACACGCCATGTTACTTCTGAGGAACCACGCAGACAATTTAATGATTGGAATCATATAGAGGCTGATTTACACAGGAAATACAATGAAATTCAAACTTCTGTGCATATTTCTTTATGCGGTAAGTAGACCAAATTAATTCTCAATACTTCGATTAAAAAAAACATTTCATGGTAGATAATATTGACACTCGTAGTGCATTAGATGCTATCAGAGATTTAGTTTCATCCGCTAATATTTATATACGTGATAATAAGAATCGCTTAAATAGTCTACTGCTTCGTAAAATAGCGTCATATATCACTGAGTTATTGTATGTGTTTGGTGCTATAACTGGTCCTCGTGGTGGCATTGGTTTTCCAGTAAGTTCAGCCCTTCATACAGGTAACATCGATCTTGAATCTACTGTCATGCCCTATGTCGAAACTGTCGCTGAATTTAGAAACCAAGTACGTGAGCAGGCCAAATTATTGAAAGCTGATGAAATTTTAAAATTATGTGACCAACTGCGAGATGATGTCTTACCTCAATTGGGAGTACGTTTAGAAGATAAGGATAGTGGTAAATTTGCTGTTAAATTAGTGGATCGTGAAACATTACTCAAAGAACGTGAAATCAAAAAAGGCGCTGAAATGGAACGTCTAGCGGAAAAGGAGCGAAAGAAACAAGTGGCCGCAGAAGCAGCTGCTGCCAAAGAAGCCCAACGCAGAATAAAACCAAACGAAATGTTTTTGAAAGAAACGGACAAGTATTCGCAATTTGATGAAAATGCAAGTATAATTTTAACACAGAAAATATTCATGACTTGTGAATTAAATATTCTTTTTTAGGGAATACCTACTCATGACAAAGAAGGAAAGGAGATTAGTAAAGGCCAACTAAAAAAATTACAAAAATTGCAAGCCCTACAAGAACAGCGTTATAAGGAATACTTAGCCTCTGTAAATGCAGCATGATAAACATTAGTCATTTTCATATTAATGAAAAAAAATAAACTTGTACTTCCTGATTTTTTAAATTTTTTCTATTTAAATTGTACCTTCCAAAAACATAATTTACGATCGTATGCCGCTGCTACATATGGCAGGCGATTATGCCAGCATAAACCTGCGTACAATTTTAAGGGAGCCTCTAAAAGAGGCACCGATGTCTTGGTGGAATAAACCTTCAGGGTTATATCAGGGCGGCCAATGCTGGCTACAACGTATTCGGAGCTAGGAGACATGCGCACACAACGGCCACCATCTTCATGGATTTGTCTAACATCACAGGGAGAACACGGACGTCGTGAAAAATCCCAGGTGATAATTTCACCAGCTGCTAAAGCCGTTATGAAATTGCAATTATTTAAAGACCAGTCGGCGGACATTAAAGGGGATTTAGGAGTTTCCAGCGACACTATAGCCTGTTGTGATTTTACGTTGTAAATATGCAATATACCTTTTTTTTCGGCGACCAATACTTTGAATGGTTCTTCGGGATGCCATTTTACTGCCATTCCGGCAGATGATAAACAAAATGTTATGACATTCTCATAATGCGACTCTTGACTCCAGATTTTGCAGCTATGGTCATCGCCAACGGAAGCTAAAAATTCACCTTCGTTATCCCAAGCGATATCGTTGATATAATTTGTGTGAGCTTTTAAAGTTTGTACAGTATCGGTATTTTGCAAATCAGTGCGATATACTCTTAATAAAAAATCAGCACCAGCTGCACAAAAGGTAATTGTTTTGGGTATTGCTATCAATGAAGTTTCAGGAGCAAAGTTGATGGCGTGACAGCGGCTTTCGTGATATATATCTTTCAAACGTTCCCACTCAAACTGTTCACTTTCAGATTCTTCCTAAAAGTTATTATTTAGCAATTCAAATTCAATACCATAAAACACAAAAAAACTTACTGGAAATCTGACCAAGCCCAATATCAACTTTTTGTCTGCCGCTATACAAATGAGGTTAGAAGCGAAATCAGTTTTGCATATATCAAAACAATTTATTTGTTCTGCGAAATTAAGCATTTGAGTAGGTGGGGTAGTCGATTTCATAATTTTTCCTTTTATTAAACCACCGTTTTGTTTTTCTTCTTTTCCAATGCGATTAAGAACTATATAACAATTACAATGAAATTAAAACCGGCGATTTGTCAGGGATGATAAAAGCAATTGATCGATAACTGTTTTGAGTACAAATAAAGATGGACAAATAATTAGATTGAGGGCGACAAGACTCAAAACCACGCTTTTTGCTGTAACGTGGATTATGTTATGTAATGCTGAAGCCACTCATAAAAATTTCTTGAAAGTGATAGCTGTGGTGCAAATTGATTTTAGTAAAATTTATTTTATATATGCCTCCGACGAAGAAAACTCAAAATGGTAGCTTCACTCAATGTGCTGCTGTGAACAGCTGTTCATATATAACAGAATTGCCAGATAAATATATACATAGGTGAAATTGAAAGTAATCTCGTTGTCAATTTAAAAAATGTTAGTGTGTTAGTAGAAAAGTGTGAGTGTATTGAAAATTCAAAGAAGTCGAAAGGTAAAAATTGAACGTGAGGTAGGCGCCCTGCTGATATCCTTATCAGCTGATATCCTTATCACCAATTTTGTTTGTTTGATTTAGTGCTATATTTTTATTCATATATGTGTCCACCTGTTTGATATGCCTTGGAAAAAACTCAAGCGGCAACTTTGATATTTCTTAAGAGTCTGGTAGCACCAAGACAACTGCACGTGTTTTTACTTTGTTTACATTCAATCGTTGGGAGGTTTATGTTGCTATATAAAATATCTAAAATTACTTGCCAAAGATGAAGTTTTCCTATAAAGTAAGTTATTATTGCATATATAAAAATATTGTTCATGGCAGCTTGATTTCTTTTAGTTCTCCAACTTATTGGGTACCATATATCGAAATGGTAACTTGCTTTTTACACCAGATGGAAATTCTATAATAAGTCCTGTTGGAAATCGATTAACTCTTTATGATCTAAAAAAGTAAGTTAAAAAACTTAAATATAAAGGTATGATAATTTAATTTAAATCCTTTTGTTTTTAGTAACAAAGCTTGTACTTTGTCGTTGGAGTCTCGCTACAATTATCAGAGTATGGCCATGTCGCCCGATGGGAGTCTACTGTTGGCTGTCAATGATCATGGAGAGGCACAACTTATAAGCATGGTATCTTGTACTGTTATACACCAGCATAAATTTCTACATGCCGTTCAATGTGTGGCTTTTAGTCCCAGTGGTGCTTATTTTGCGGTGGGAATGCAGAATTCGTTGTTTGTGTTCAAGGCTCCTGGGGAAATAACAGGAGAATATAATCCTTTTGTTTTAAAACGTCATTATTTGGGTGGATTCGATGATGTTACTTGGTTGGACTGGTCTAGTGATTCACGTTTTCTCCTCGTAGGGCGTCGTGATAATACATCAAAAGTTATTGGCATAGATTATATGAAAAAGTTTCGAACTTATGTACTGCCAGGGCATAAGGATTCTATAGTGGCTTGTTTTTTCGAAAACAATAGTCTTCATGCAAATACCATAAGTCGTGATGGCCGATTGTGTTTGTGGGAATGTAGCGTGGAACCATCTGAAATTGAAACAGTAACAAATAACAAAAGTGTAAATCTAATATCCTTGTATTCAGGTTCTAAAAGAAATAAAATAAATGAATCTGAAGATTCTGAAGATGATGTGGAAAATATTGTAGATCCAAATACCACTGCTAAAGAAATATCAACAAATATTGATGATATGAATGAAGTTAACGATGAAGATGTGAAGAGATCTCATCCATTTTTTTATAAGAAACTTGCTCGCCATCATCTGGCCAATGAGCCACGTAAAGAAAATCGAGATGCAGTTTTGACTACAGCACATTATAATCGTCAAACAAAAGTGTTGGTAGTAGGATTTAGTACAGGTTCATTTTATTTGTATGAACTACCCGATGTAAACATGATACATTCTCTAAGTATATCCGATTATCCGATCTCATCGGCTTTATTTAATAACACCGGTGATTGGGTTGCCTTAGCCTCAAAAGAAATGGGTCAATTATTGGTCTGGGAATGGCAATCGGAGCAGTATATAATGAAACAACAGGGTCATAGTAGTGAAATGACTTGCATATCCTATTCGCCTGATGGCCAGTACATAGCGACAGGAGGTGAAGACTCCAAAGTGAAATTGTGGAATACACAGAGTGGTTTTTGTTTTGTCACCTTCTCGGAGCATACCAGCGGTATAACAGCATTACAATTTAGTCGTGGAAAAAAGTTCTTAGTGAGTTCTTCTTTAGATGGTACCGTAAGAGCTTTCGATATAATACGGTAAATTTGTAATATGTACATTTATTATTTATTTTTTTGTGAAACTTAACTAAATTTTCATATTAGATATCGTAATTTTCGTACATTTACATCACCTACACCAGTTCAGTTCTCATGCGTTGCCATGGATTTTTCAGACGAACTAGTTGTTGCTGGCGGTCTAGATGTTTTTGAACTTTATTTATGGTCGATTAAATTGGGCACTTTATTAGAAGTTATTAGCGCTCATGAAGCACCAATATCATCTATAGCCTTTGCACCAGTAGCTTCATCGTCTACGTTAGTATCAGGCTCTTGGGATAAAACTATAAAAATTTGGAATTGCCTAGAAGACAAATCTGAGCATGAAACCATTGATTTATTATCGGATGTTACTTGTGTGGCGTTTAGTCCCAATGGTGAAAATGTTAGTACTTATTTGGATGACTTTTGTAAAGTTTGTTATAAAGATCAAAGTTTTTAACTTTTTGTAGGTGGCTGTTTCCACCTTGAATAGCAATATTACTGTTTTTGATGTTAAAACTGGGACACAAATATATAATATAGAGGGTCGTAATGACTTAGACAGTGGACGTCTGGATACGGATGTGATAACAGCGAAAAAAAATAAGCAGGGCAAGTAAGTAATTAAATTTATATATACATATGCATGTATGTATGTGTTTTCATAAATAATAGGTGTTTTCACTATTGATAGTTGCGTAGTCTACTCATAGTAGATAGTAAAATAGTAAAATAGTAAAAATAAAACTTTTTGGGTTGGATTTGGTAAATTATTTAAAATGAAAGAAACTGAAATTCTTCTATAAACTGTATTTATACCAAGCTTATAGCAAAAATAGAAGAAATACCAAATAAAAAAGCAAATAAAAAAGTTTCATACAACAAAATTTCAATAAAAACTGTAAACACTTTAAATTTCGACTAATAAATGTATAAAAATTTACGTATACTAAAAACAACACTTTCAGTAATAAAAATGAATTTCTTTTAGATACTTTTCCTCTTTAGAATATTCTGCTGACGGCGAATGCATACTGGCTGGTGGTAAATCTCATGTCATTTGTATTTATCATGTAAAGGAAGCAATGCTTTTAAAAAAATTTCAAATAACGCAAAATCTGAGTTTTGATGGCATGAACGTAAGATCATTTCAGCTTAACATGTTAACTCAAATTGAAATTAAATAATTTTTACATACAGGAGTTTATAAATCGTCGCAACTTAACTGAATTTGGTAATATGGCTTTAGTTGAACAAAGAGAAGAGCTGGAGGGGGGCAATGTGGCCATACGTTTGCCTGGTGTACGAAAAGGCGATATGGCTGCTCGCAATTTTAAACCAGAAGTTAAAGTATTTTGTGTTAAGTTTTCACCAACTGGACAAGCTTTTGCAGCGGCCTGCACGGAAGGTTTATGTGTTTACTCCTTAGATAAAGGTGAGAAAATTTATGATAATATGACGAAAAAATTCCAAGTAAAGCGATAATCTTACAGAAGATACACAGGTACATAAGTATGTTCATTGGAATTATAAAATTAGAACAGTACGAAAATTTCATTAAAGAAATTGTTACTTAAAGTCTGGCGTTATCAAATAACAAAATTTCTAGAACAACACCAGATAAAATCATGAGACAAAAGTGGCTAAAATATTGAATTAAAATTAAAATATATTTAATAGTAACAAACCAAAAAAGTTTGTCTTAAGTACAACAAAAGTAAGCAAACTAATTGTGCACAACTAGTAACGAATAAACGACAGTGGCAAGACTGTTGTAAATTTAGAAATGGTAAAATTGAGCTGTCATTACAAAAAAACTTTCAGCAAATCGAAATACGATGAATCAAAACAATTCACATATTCACATATACAGTGGACCAAACACAAAAAACGCTGATGATGAAGGTGTAGTTGCCTTCGAAAACAGTTAGTTGTTCCGTTCTACTATGTGTTTGTCAGAATATTTGCAATTAACTTTAGTGTTATTTGTTCATTAATAATTATCACATGTAATTTGGCTTTCAAAGCGATAAGAACTTTAGGCTAATAAAATCATAAATATTAAATTCAAATTCAATTCAAAAGTAATCCTTTATGTATTATGAACTAATAATTTAATTTTATTATTTTTTGAATATTTATTTAGGTGTGGTTTTTGATCCATTCGATTTGTCCCTGGAAGTAACGCCTAAGGCTGTTAAAGAATCCTTGCAACAGAAAAATTATTCCAAAGCCTTAATAATGGCTTTAAAGTTAAATGAAAACAGTCTTATAAACTTGTCTTTGGAATCGATACCCTATCAAGATAGTAAGTTTTAGTCATAAAATAAGTTTTATCGTATTCAATGAATTTAAATCTTATTTTTTTTGTATAATTTTAGTTAATCTTATTTGTTCTACGTTACCCGATCAGTATGCCCATCGTTTATTACAAATATTAGCTAAACTTCTGCACACTTCTCCACATGTAGAGTTCTATTTGAAATGGTGCTGCTGTATTTTATTTAGTCACGGCAACAAAGATGGTATTTTTAAACACACTTCACTTTTGGCTTTACATGAGTCTATTTCCAGGAAATACGAATCGCTCAATAGAATGTAGGTTTCTTTCATACAAATTTTGATTTATTCAATATACATACATTTACATTTTTTTTAATAACTTTCAAAGATGTGACTTCAATAAATTCACCATACGTTCCTTGCTGAATGTGGCCGATACAAGGAATATACAGATTTCTGCCCAAGATAATACTAAAGAAGACTTAGAATCCTCAAATGAAGATGGTGAAGATGAGGATATGCTGCTTATAAAATCCGATACAAAACTAAAAGATGAATTCGATGATGAGGATGATGATGATGAGGAAAGTGAACAAGATGCCGAAAGTTCTTAAATTCGTTATGTATTTTTAAGTTTGCAATAAATTTGGAGAAAAAAATCAAAACAAATTTCAAGGTTACAATAAACGGATCTGAAAAGGTGATTGAAATAATAGGGTGGTAACTACAATTTGTTACAAAAATAAACTGACTTATGCATAACGAAAAACTGCCATTATTGATGAAATTTAATGTAAAATTGTATGGCAAAACTTGTTAAGACCATGTTCAATCTCGTCGTTTATTTTTAACTTCATGCCACTTTTTCGTTATGAATAAGACTTAATTTAATACATTTCAACTAAACTAATATTGGTTATAAAATATCTTATTAAGATAGATAAGGATTTATTTAATTTCCTAATAAGAATTACTAGAGTAATCTTTTGAGGCTAAATTTGGCCTCTATTCTTCGATTTGTAGCTTCGCGTTACCTTCGTGAATTGATGTTCGTTTATTAGAGCTATGCTCTTTATGCCAGGCACAGGAGCTAGGACGTTATTTCTGTGCATCTGTGTGTTTGTACGAGTCCACGTAGAGACTGAACGGCTGGACCGATTTTGATTTAGTTTGAAAGGTGACGTGATCGAGAGTGTTCTTAACTATGTTGGAAAAAATGGGTTCAGCCGCTTAGAAGATATCACATTTTTTGTGGATATATCGGGGGTTTTTAAAATTTTTAATTTTTGTTATTTATATTTATTTTATATTGAAACTATTTTTTTTGGTCTTAATTTGTTATTCTGGACTTTTTTCTAATCATTTTTCAAAATCCAATTTTTTTCTTCAGCTCCCGGCGACAGGTTGTAATTCTCAATGTGGGCTTATTCATAAAAAGCGATTTTTATTCCTTGGGGCCATTATTACAAATTAAAGTTAGTTAAAAGTAGCATTTTATCGGACATATAAAAAGTTTTTCATCGTTACAATTTTACTTTAAACCATAAGTGAGCGATAACTTAAAATCAAGTTTGTGTTAGCTGGTAAGTTAAATTAAATTTGTAATAATGATACATTTTTTATACTTCTTATAAAATCTTACTCATACAGAAAAAAATATTCCTGCAATAAACAATTTTAATTGAAAAGAAAACCAAAAATCAATTAAAAACGTATTTAAGTCAATTAAACTTTTGTTTAATTGATTTTTAAAAATAAATTCCAAATTTAATTAATTCAATTACATTTTCAATTGATTTTTGGTTTTATTTTCATTTAAAGTTGCTTATTGCTGCACGAATATTTTTTTCTGTGTGACCCTTATTTAAAGGATAGAAAAATTAAATTTTTATACAAAATTTGTTTTAAAAACTTTTTAAAACAAAAAATGTTATTTCATTACTATAATCGGCCATGTCATAGAGTTCAATTCCGTTTGGAAACGGAATTGAATCCACCTCAAGATGAGCCGCAGTATAACTAAGCATACCAGCGCTCCCCAACAGTCTGGACACACCTGACAAATTCGCATAGTTTAGTTTTCTTTTTTTGGACACCATTTCCTACAAAAATGGGGTGAATTGAATTCCATTTCCGAACAGAATTGAACTCTGAAACATGGCCGAATATATGAAATTTATTTACGATATGTACCAATTTTTCCATAATTATGATTTGTACATACATAGATACTTGTGATTTGTTTTTAATTTATTATTCAATTCTTACTTTCATCAAAAGGCGTAATTATAATCCAATTCATCAATCAAGTTACTAAACGTTTTCAATAAAATGGATTTTAAATATTAATCATCAATGAAGTTCTTTGATGTTAAACGAAAAATTAACGTTAAATATGAAATTTAAACGCTGGAATGCTCGAAGCTTTAAAGGTAAGTCAATACTTAAACGTATTTAAAAGTAGATGAATTGAAGAAATGTCTGAAAATTGGTTTTGCATTTCCCGAAAAAAGGTATCGTAAATATTTTCTTATTGTTTTTTAACACCTTTCCTATAATTTTTGTTAAAATGCTTTTCAAAACTGTATATTATTTGTATTTTATATTCTGGTGTGCTTTTCAAAGCAAATATATTGAGATTGGTCCGAAACCGATTAAAAACAAAGAATCGAAATTCATTGCACCTTCCCCAAACGAATCGTTTTAAAACCATTCGATTTCCATCACATACTTGATTGTTTTTTCTTTATTTTTTTACATATGTATGTATGTGTTATTAGCGTGGCCGTTAGTTGTTTTGAGATTTTTTAACCCCCGACTAAAAAAAGGGGTGTTATAAGTTTTTAGTGTGTGTCTGTGCATCTGTGTATCTGTGTGTCTGTCCGTGTCCACGTTTTATAGCCATAAGTTGTGTTATAGGGGGTGCGTTTGCCCCTGAAACGAGCTTATTCGTTTACATGCACAAACTTAAATCATGCAAATAATAGACACATATACAGGGTGGCCCAGAAAGACCGAAGTGGTGTAAATTCCTTATAACTTTTTATTTAAGACATATTTTTTTAATTTTTTGTTTTTTAAATACAGTAAATTTATAGGGAATATTTTTAGATTAGTTGTTAAAAATGATATCCTGCAAGTGGAGACCATTTTCTGCATCGCACAAATGATTTCTTTTCAACACATTTTCCATGACCTTTCGCAAAACTTCCGGTGTTATGTTGTTAATTTCGTCTGGAATATTGGTTTTTAATTCCTCAATAGTCCTAGGCTTATTAACATAAACTTTCCCTTTTAAATAACTCCAAAGGAAACAGTCTGGAGCGGTTAAATCCGGGGAACGCGGAGGCCAATTAAAATTGCTTCTACGCGAATTTATTCTTTCCCCAAAGATGTCGCGTAAAATAGCCATTGTGGCCCTCGGAGTGTGCGCTGTGGCTCCATCCTGTTGGAACCATATTTGCGGATGGTATTCCACGGCTGGCCTTACAAAATTTTCCAACATGGCCCGATATCGATCACCATTGATGGAAATGGCGGCATCTCTTTCATTTTCCAAAAAATATGGGCCAATGATCCTTTCTGAAGAAACACCGCACCAAACAGTACACTTAACTGGGTGTAATTGTCGTTGATGAAGTACTCTCGGGTTTTCCTTAGCCCATATCCTAAAGTTTTGCTTGTTAACAAACCCATTTAATTGGAAATGGGCTTCGTCATTCATAAATAAGTTATGAATAATGGAAATGGAAAGAGCACATTTGTGCGAAGCAGAAAATGGCCACCACTTGCGGGATACAATTTTTAATAACTAATCTAAAAATATTCCCTATAAATTTACTGTATTTGAAAAACAAGAAATTAAAAAAATATGTCTTAAATAAAAAGTTATAAGGAATTCACACCACTTCGGTCTTTCTGGGCCACCCTGTACATATATGTGCCCTCAATATGAAAGTAAGCTAAGTCATATATTTCTTTCTTCGAGATATTTAGTAGATTACATTTGAACAAATCGAGAAAAAAATTTTATAATGCAACATTTTAGTTTAGAGTTTGTACTAGTATCGATTAATATAAATTTTTATTTATTTATTTATTAAACATATTAATGCAAAGTAAATTTGCATAATATTGTGTTGCACAAATATGGGCGGAGTAACGTAGACCATATGCCCAAGATGGTATTAACAGTATTTTATAAGGTTTTGTGACTGACTGTACACGACCCATTAGCCAACGTGGTTGTTAAAGAAATTCCACAAAAAACCGCAAGATTATACGGTTATCCGTGGCAAATCAGTCAACCAGTGCGAGCGAGACGAAAAACTTTCGAAGGCCAAACAACACACACAAGCCTGACCGCACTTAAGAAATAATTACGATGACGCGAGAGATGTTCCCCTACCCAGAGCTGCTTAACGACTGGTAATATAAATTTATTTAACATTTATCAAATATTTATTGAAAATTGTTTAAGATTTATTTGATATTTTGAAGTAAAAATGCACATGACTTAGGCCACTTTCATAACTAAGGGCACATAGGTACATATGTATACACGCTTATATATCAATCTACACGTTCTGTATACAATTTGTCATTTCGATGCATCGAAAGAAAACATCGATGTTTACTGATTTTTTTAAGAAAAAAAAAACAAGAAAACGAATTATATCGATGTTTCGACACAATACATTGATGTTTTTTTGTCCATCCATAATGTACATCCATCTCACTATTATTATAAGAAACTGTTTATTAATTTATAATTCTCAAAAAAAAAGGAAACAAAAAGGTAAGCTTTTGAAATAATACTTACACAACTAGAGAACTTAACAAATTATTGCTAATAAAACTTTTACCTGTAAGAATTATCCAACCACCTGTTGTGTGTTTTGTTGTCAAATTAATTATTTCAAAAATATCTGAAAAAGGAAAAGTGATAAATTTGCATTTCTTTGTTAAAAACATGTATACGTATCTAAAAAGAAATCATATTTTCTTAATTTATTGTGTTTCTTTCATTAAGCCACATAAATTCAATTTTAATCTCAAATAATTTGTTTTGTTTCTCATATATGATCAGAGATGGAAAGTGGCATTTTTGTATTTGTTAATGAATAAAATTAAAAAAATATGAAAAATTCATAAAAATAGTAAAAATACATGAAACTGTCTAAAGAATTGGATATTAAATATCAATTTCTAAAAAAAATTGTAATTCAAAATATTATCAAACAAAATACATCAGAAAAAGTACAATTGTATCCTGATTTCCATTCATGTTTCTGATATGAATAAAATTTTCTTGCAAGTTTTTACAAGTAAAGCGTTTATTTTCTTTTTCATATGTATTTAGATTACTCTCTTGTTGCTAGTTTCTGCTGAGAAAGTAAATGAACAGACCTATTAGCTATTTAATTGATAATTGGAATATCAAATTTTAAATTACAATTAATGTTATTTAAAAAATATATGTATATATATTTTTTAACCCGCAAGGGTATCCTTTCTTAAGGATAACGGGAGTAACGACCCCGCGGACCCTGAGTTATTGCAGGATGGAGGGCTTACGACATAGATGCCCCAAGAATACCTGCTATTCAGTGTGATTGCTCTTAATTGGCATTCTGCGAAATGGGGTAATTCTCTTGACATTAAATCCAGGGCGGCTCCCTGGACGGCGTCTGAACCCATGTTAGGGACGGTTGTGTTTCTTAGGAAATTATTCAACCGTTAAGCCCAAGTCCATCCAGTACGGTCTTAATTATGGCATTTCTGGGCAAACGAATTTGAATTGTTAGAACCCTGTGATGACGGCTTTGGTATTTTAGGACCTGAGTATGTATGAGAGAAATTGTGCAGAAATGTCTCCCAGGACAATGCTGTAACTGTCTTCGTCCTATTAAAACTTGGCAAGTCTAAAATTACGTTCGAAGTTCGTCATCAGTTATCAAGGTCTTTTCGTCAAACCTCGCATAGACCTCACTATAAATAATGAATAAATCGGACTTATCACAAATAAAATTGTACATGGAAATTTCCGAAAGAGTGAACAGTTGGTATCATGAATAAAATGTGTTGTGAAAATTTCCGTATGCTTACATTTTTAAAAAGCGAACAAAATGGTTTATAAATTTGTTTGGTTTCAAAAAACTTCATTGTGATTGTTTAATATTATGAAAATTTATGAATAAAATTATTCAAAAAGATTTGTCTGTCGGAAAAGGTGGAAATATATAAGTTTTTAACTTTCATGGAATTGATGATACGAAATTAAAGTACATGTAAACAAAAAATTTTATTCGGAAATTTTCACATTCATGATAAGGCTGGATAAAATAATTAAGAAGTGGTTCTTCTTTACCCATTTTTACAAGACTTAACACGCACCATGAGCTTTGAAAAACATTCAATCTTGCATTTAAAAAATGGGCGGAAGCACGCCCACTAAAATTTAATTTTATATTTTACTCACTTCTTATCTTCTTCTATCAGATCTTTGCATTGAAGTAGGGTTTTTTGGCAGAAAGAATTATTTTAATAATAAAATATATTTTGCTGGAAAACTAAAATAATAATTTGGAATTATTAGCGCGTTAACAAATGTTAAACTTAAATTGCAACAATGCTCAAAAAACAATAATTATTAGCTTGATTGCACCCGGTCAAAAATACTTGCATGGCAACACTCTATTCTTGCTAAAGCAATGAATAGCTGTTTTTGTTTTTTACATACTTATTTTCTTTACATACTTCTTACAACTACAATTTGAGCTAAAAAAAGTCAGCCAATGTTGCAATGGTATTTTTTTTAATAAAAAAATAAGTAAAATATTAATTTGAGATTATCCTTACTGCTTCTTCCTTCCTTACTTCTTAAAAGAAACAATTTTTCGGTTTATTTATTTTATTTATTCACATTGTTTATTTATTTGTTTTTTATAAAACTGCATATTTTTCTAATTAATATTCGTTTCTTTATGCAAATTAAAAGCATTTGCTATCTATTAATGAATACTTTTAATTTGACTTGCAAATTTATATAATATATAAAATATGACTTAAAAATGGAAATAAAATAAAAATATATTAGCTATTTAGTTGATAATTTGATTACCATATTTTTTAAATTAAAATTAATGTTATTTAAAAAATATTCTCGTATGTATGTATGGATGTATGTGTATGTGTTTATGTACATATGTTCACATATATGTATGCTTTGAGGGCTTTAGGTACATATTTAGCTAGTAAAGTGCGCGCCAGAGTGATAATGTCACCTTAGATTACATACATACATAGGTATGTGCAATATATTCATACTTTTACTTAAAGTCTCTTTAATATTGGAATGCGTTTTGTTGTTGATTACTTGTTAATTATGTATTTAACTTATCGACTATTGTATGCTTAAAGGTACTTAAGGTCATTTATTATTTCGAATAATTCGGTTAATATTTTATTAATTCTTGTAACGATTCGAAATGATTTGAAAATATTTTAAATATTCTCCCTTATATTACTTAACAACTAAGATATTCAGGTATGTGTTGGGAAACGATCGTTTTGAAAAGGTTTATGTGAAATACGATAGATTATGAAGAACAAAATTAAGTCAATCTAGAACTACTGTCTTTTTTAAAAATCACGCTAGATGATAAAATATAAACAATATAATAGAACTATGAAATGAAATTAAAAAAAAATATATTAAAAAACCATTAAAAATAAATTTGACACAGCACAACATTTATAATTTTCAAATCGGTTTTGTGTGTAAATCGTTCTTCATCACATACCTGATTATTGAAAAGAGTACTTATGCAAAATATGTTGTTATTTAATAGAAATTAAGTTTTATTTTTAATATTTCTACCTATTGGTCTTTCGTAGCGAATAATGATGTGCGTTCAATTAACAAGAAGCTATATAAAAATATTTTATTTAAATTTCTATACTACAGATTTATTATTGTTTTATACAAGTTTTTATTTTTAAATAATTTAGTATGCGAAGCACCAAATTTATGTACTATGTATGTATATATTTTAAGTTGCTAAATCCCGGTTCACACACTTCAACTTTTGTTGATCAACTCGTCAATCAGCTGTGAGAAAGATGGAGAAAGAAATACAAATATCTCTTTTTTTCTACCAGCTGATTTCAAAGTTAATCAACAAAATTGGACATGTGTGAACTGGAACTGAGAAGTTTGAGCGGCTGAGAACCAAATTGATTTATATGCAGCAATCAACAATCAATACTGATATCTTTCAGTCTAAAAAATACAGACAAAAAACAGACTTGTGTATATGATGGCATTAAACTGTCCTCAATTTACCAAAGATTTTGCTACTAACAAGAACTTAACAGAAATAGAAACAAATTTAATTTTAGGGGTAAATTGCACCCCTAATCGAAAACTCCATTTTCATTTCCCAGCTCAGTGCTAAACAAAACTTAAAACTTTTACAAAAAGAAAAAATCGCTCAAAAATTGTAAAAAATATAAAAAAAATAATTTATAAATACATATCGTTACCTTAATATAGAAAGGCCTTCACTCATTATTTTTTGAATTCGATTTTTTTTTGCATTTTTCGATACATTAGATGTCCCTGTATCGAAATATAGAAAAAACTTCGTTAAAAAAATAATGACTTAGATCCTTTCTATATTAAGGTAAATATACTTATATAAATTGTGTGGTTAGCTTAAAGGCAAAGTATGTAACTAAACTCTGTATAAATTTTTAAAATTTCACACAGTATACATATATCCAGTGATTGCAGCAGTTACTTCTTTTTTACTAGTTTTTTTTATAAAGTCGCTGTTATGATTATTATTATTATTATGGTAGACGTTTTATATATTATATGGAGACTGAGGTTTTGTTACCATGCACAATACATAATAATGAAAAAATTAATTTGACCCTTTTTTGCATTCACGCTAACGATATGTAGTTATTTTTCTGTTCTTAGCATTTTAAGTTATGCTATTTTTTTTAACGGAGTCCAGAGAGATGAGCTCTGGAACTCCCCAAATCCTAGGACGACTTCATCAGCAATATCGGCCAATATAAAAGAACAAAGACAAAAAATAATATTGGAAATACAGCACGTGATACTTTATCTATTTCGCGCCACATTATCTTCTCGACACCAGTGTCTATGTCCGTCCAGGCTACTGAAAGTAAACTTTGGCGTCTTGCTGGTTTTGGTGGCCCACCATTGCCTTGTAATGAGGTCTGAGATAAATTAAAAAAAATTAAACTTTGTAATTGAATTCAAATATTATCGAATAGCTCATACTTGGCCTGGTGTTGTTGGTGTTTGAGTAGCCTTACGTGATCTTACAGCACCGCCTTCCCAACTAGCTACAGTTGCACATTGGCCTTTCTCCATGTTGCTTATGCGCTGTAAAAACATTGTATATTTATTTTTCTCTGAAAATAATGTTATTTTTATACCCTTCACTATGAGCATTAACACTGTATCACTCTAAGACCAAATTTCACAAACTTATTTAAATATCAATTCATGTTAAGAAATAATTTTTTCATGCAAAAATTAATGAAAATCGACATTTAAATATGAAATAGAGTTGGTGAAATTGGCCCTAATTGTTATAATTATGTACCACAAAATACATTTAAGAGTCTACTACAATGTTCACAACCGCTTCATAAAAAAACAAAGCATTTGTGACAAAAATCCTAAAATAAAATAGCAAAAAAAATTCATCTATGTATGTCGGGAACAAAACACAATTTTGAAAAAGTAGAAGAATTGACCGATTGACAAATTTCGTAGGAATTTAAATGGGTTTGATTAAATGTTCGTGTCTAAAACGAGCTACTGAAAAAGTTGGATTTAAGGCGAAATAAAAATTACTATGTGCGTATGTACAACAAAAACTACAAAAAAAGTTCTGACAACACTTATAAAAAAAATTTTAAAAAAATAGAATGTGGTGCAATTATATCAGGTGTCTGCATAAGGATTTTTTCTACAAAAATACGGCAACCATAGCTGCGAAAAGAATTGAATTATTTTCGGAGTTTTTTCCTTAAAACTACCCGATTTTCCGGAATTTTTTTATTAAAATTTTTTATTGATAATAAAAAAAATAACTGACAGCCTTACATTTAGAAAACAGCTGCTTTCCCTTTGGCATTTGTAAAAAAGAACTTATGACGAGGAGCGGTTTTTCTAAAAAAATTAAAAATTTAAAGATTTTTTGTCAAATACATGGATTGATGTTTTAAGGTAATTTATTGAAATCATTATTCCTTTTTTTTTTGTTTTTAATCCAAAGAATTCAAATTGTTTTAGATGAAAAACTCAAATGTATGGTCTACTGATTTGTTTTCGATCTCAAACCTCGAGTACCGTTCTATTATTTATTTAATGTTTGTTTTTATTAACTATTCTGTTATGTTTATGTTCACTTATATTTGAGGCAATCAGCTGTTGTGCGTTTTTTTGGTTGCGGTCCTGGTAATAAATAAATTTTTCACATTACTATCTATCAAATAAAAGCAGAGTGAGCCATATTTTGGTATTCTAAAGAAAGGGGAGCTTAAAAATTGTAATAAAGCAATTAAATAATTAAAAAGAGCAATTGTTTAAATAACTAGATGTGGGTTACACCATTTCTGCGCTGATAGCCTCATTTGTAAGTTTACTCTTTCGTGTTAGAAAAAAAACTTGAAGGAATTTAATACCCAAATTAAATTAACATACTATGTATTTATTAAAATGTAATGTAATACGTAAAATATGTTTTAGCTAGTGTTTTAAGCTTTCAAATTTAATTTTTATTATTTCTATGGAGCGGGATCTTAGGATATTAAAAAAAACTCTAGTTGAAGTAAAATATTACAAAAAAGTACTAAATTTAGAATATCATTTGGCATTAGAGGAAATAATTGTTCATAAACTTTTTATATCTTGTTAAATAACGAAAATATCTAAATTTATCGTTCTGAATCATTCTAAATAATCTGAAAAATCGGGTTAAAATGCAATTTTAAACAGAAAAAGTAAAGTTGCTTAACTATTATTTTTATATAGCCCATTAAGATGAAGGGCATTTAAAATATAAAATGCTTATGTATAAAAGCAATTTAATTAATGTGTTTCTTACCATGGGCAACGTTTTGGGTATTTTGTTGACCTGATATTGATATTGAACATCTAACACTTTAACGACCACAAATTCAGCTAAGGCCGCAAATACCGATACCATACAGCCCGCCATCCATAAATCTAAGGCCTAAAAATTAAATAAATATGTATATATAATTAAAATTTCTTAAAAAAAATAGTATTATGCATAGAGTTTGCAAACCAGTTGCTTATACCTTTACGTAGGCCACAGGTGGTATATCCGCTCGTAAGCCGGTAAACATGGTCACCAATGTTAGCATACAAGTAACTAATAATGTAACTCTTCCCGGGATGGCATCAAGTCCCAGCCAAAAGCTAAACCATGACAACATAACCACCAATGAGGAGGGGGCGAATGTTTGTATTAAATGATGTCCAATTTGCCGCTCAAAACGAAAGTATACAGTTAAACGTGAGAAATTGCCCACTTTTTCAGGCATATAACCATCGCTCTCCTCTAGTTCCAAGGGTTGTCCCAAATTGTATTGTAAAAGCTTAAGCTCTGGATTTAGGGTGACACCAGAATCGGACCAACGTAATTTTACTTTTCTGTTGTTTGATGAGACTTGTTCGAGTAAATAAAAATATAACAAAAAAATTTAATTTTTTTACAACAAATTTAACGTTATGGTTTTTCAAGATGTATGTACGTATGTACATACATACATACATATGTATGTATATAATACGAATATTGAAAAATACTTACAACTTTCTATGTATATTGGACAAACTTGTATGTCCATGGGGTATAACTGAAACTCCATTTGGCAGGCAATAATTGCATGCATACGTGCTGCATAACGTACGGTCTTATTTTTATACAAAGTTACAGACGTAAATTTGTGGGTTAAAGTTGCAATTTCTAAAAATAAAATGAAGAAAAAAGAGGAGATGGCGAGGGGAAAAATAACATTGGCATGTTTTTAACATTTTAATTACACTCAAAAACGAAATTATAGAAAATAAATGTTTATATACATACATACATATGTATGTATGTATAAAAAAGACACAATTATTGTTTTAGAAAAGAGGTCAACAAGAAAACATTGATTTTGGCGCCAGAAAATTGTGACACTTTCTTGCAAAAGATTTTTTAATTGACATTAATTTGTTTTTACAAAGAGCATCAAACTATTTTGTTGGGAGTGTTTCAAGGTTGTCAGATTAGGCAGCTCTGTTATCGTTTATCTTTCCTAATCTGGTGGATTTGCATTTTTTACTGAATGGAGTTGAAGAATTGATTTAATATCTTTGTATTACGTTAACTCTTTGATTGATCAAACTTACATATATGTATGTACGAGCAAACTAGCAAATTGGACCACCAAATTGTGCTGACCACCATGTCGAGCTTTGTCAGTTTTGTTTTCACGTACAAAATGGCAACGCTGTTCAGGAGCGGCAAAAAACTTTTGATACTGTAGAAATGAAATAACGGTATTTTATATTGTTCAAGAAAACTGTTTTGCAAAAGAAATTCCTGCGATCATTAGAGATTTGTTCAGTGAACGGTTTATGAAAAAAAATAAAACCATTTTGATAATTTTGATTTGGGACTATTTATGATTTAGTGTGCGATATGTACATTATTTAAATTTCAATTATATATGTATATAAATATGTATGTACATATATATTAACTAACAAAAACCTTATTCTTCATTATCTCTCAATTAAATTTTTTCTAGCGCCAAACTAACGATTTCTTGTAAATACATATTCCAAAATTTAAAAAATAAAATACTTAAACGTAATTGAATGAAATACTTACTTATAAAAATGCAAAAAGCACAACATTTTAAAAATGATTTTTAGTGGTGAAAAGATTTTCATAATTAAATTAAATAACATTATTTTAATTTCATCACGCTGGCAACTCCATCGTAATATCATTTGTTCATTTACCAATTTTTACCCGATTGCGCAACACAAACAAGGATGTTGTGATTATCAGACTATGTATGTGTGTATGTATGTGTGTTCTTTTGCGCACTATATAAACCGAATGGCGGCCAACAGACGCCATTTTGTAAATACGAAACAAATAAAAAGTTGTCGAACTACATTTGTATATCCAAATGCATGAACCAAGAAAACAAGATTCTGCATTTCTCAGGTCCGTTATTTTATTTTCTGTCTGTGACGTAAATACATAGATGTAGAATTTTGTTGTAAACAAAGTACATACATACATACATTTGTTTGTGGAATGTGCTCTCCCCAGAGTAGAAAGCCGTACCGGCGCGGCTAGCCAGCCAGCCGATTTTTTTCGATAAGCCGAGCCACTCGGCTTATTACTCAGTCGATATTTTGTATTTTATTTTTTATACTTTTTCAAATTTCGTATTTAATATGATAGGGAGCGTCCCGGAACGATAGTTGTTTTTGGTTCCACATAAAAAGAAAATGTTTATGCGAACGGTAACGTATCTGCGACAACACTTACGTTCTCTTTTGGAGTCCCTTCTTAAATACATAGACTTTTTTGTTTAAGCAGTCAGGCGACGTTTTGATAATTAATTGTTCAAAGCTTTTTGTTTTTTGATCCGTAGCAGTGTTCCAATAAAGTAATTAATTTTAATTCAATCGGAAAGCTTAAATCAAATTTATGTAGAAGGCAATCATGAATAAAATTCCGCGAGAAATTTTTCCATGGGAAAAATTCCAACTAATAGCAAGTAATAGGGGAAAAAATTCCAATTTGAAAAATTAAAAATTTCTCGCGAAATGTTATTCATAATTGCCTTGATAGTCTAGAATATGTTTCTATGGTTTAACAAATAATTTACGAAACTATTTTTTATGACATCAATTACTGCAATATTCAAACTATTTCAAAATAAATAATGTTAATGGTGATTCAATAATTCACGTATTTTTCTAAAAACAGACTGGGTTAAAACTCTTTTTCAAATGCTTAAACAAATCGGCATTAAGCCGTTCAGCCGCCGCCGCCGAAAATATTTGTCTTTCAGCCGCCGCCGATAATTTTTGCTCGGCTTGCTACTCTGGCTCTCCTTCTCACACACTTTCTACAACAAACACTAGTGTGTATTCTATATTGACGTAGATGCGCAGTAGACATTTTTTGTACGGCTGAGTGCGCAATCTTGTTTTCTGGATTCATGATCAAAATGGGTATCATTCGACAGGTTTCTCTTATGATTTTTAATTTCGAAGGACTATTTAGGATATTTAACGGTTCAAAGTTGTTCGCAGTCGGGGTTTTGTATTTTTTTTGTATAAATACTTTTTCTTGTTATGAAAATCCTTTTTTTTTTCTTTGTTTCAATTAAAGCATAATTTTACAATAAGCCACTAAAGTTGTTAAATTAAATTTGTTTTGGTGTTAGTAAAAAATATACATACATGTGCACAAACACAACACTTTGCCACAAAATTATGTCTAATAAATAAATTTCTTTTAACGTACAATGTATACATAAATGTTATGCACTGGTAACAACAACAACAACTACATTTATGTTAAGTTAAATAGTAGAGAGTAATTTCACCTTTAAGTATACAGGAAAAATAGTTTTTAATATAACTAGTAAGTAAGTATCAATAAATACATATGTACATACATATGTATGTGTGTACAAACACATGTACATATGTAAGTATATATTCATTTGTAAGGATTTTAAAATTTTTCCTGGACAATAACAATTGGGGAAAAGTATTGTGTTATTAATATGGAATTAAGAAATAAAGAGAGACGTGTGTACTTTTTAAACTAGCTTGGTTGCTATATTGGTGCATCTTTTACCGGGGAGATTTGGTGTTTTCCGTTAAAACCAATTGGATGTAATACCTATATTCAAATGTATGTACATAATACACACGTATGCACATAGGTCAAAAATAAAACGGTAAAAAGATAAAAGTGTTGTTTTTGGAAAAAAACTATTAGGTATTTAAACATAAAAAAATTTAAGTCAAGTAAACAACTTGTTTGCATTTAAACGCACAGTGGAACAATTTGTTATTTGAGCTTCAGTATTAGTTTCGGTTATATAAAGTATGTACGTGTTAAAATCATAAAGTCACTTAGTTCTTGTTAGGTTTAAGTAAAAATGGGCGGAGATCAGTAATAAACTCTATTCATAAAATTTAAACTAAGTACGGCCGGAGTTATATTTTTATATGAGATCAAATGAACAACTACTACAGTTATAAAATATTGAAATTTAGAAATACATACATACATATATTTTAAAGCAAAAATTTTATCTTCAAAAGTGGTCAGAAACTGAAAAATTTATGGAAATATTTTTTGAAATAAAAATAGTAAACTTTCTTAATAAGACTCAATTTATGTTATGAAATGTTTCATAAAATTAGTTGCACGATAATTTTTAACCCAGCTTATTTTATTAGTCAAAAGTAGCCGCGCAGAAATAAATCAAATCAAAATTTATGCTATCAGAAAAATAAAAAAAAATATATAACTTCAATTCAGTATGTAGTTTAAAAAATTTGAACAACAGATTAATTTTAATGCACTTTCTTTTTATTTCTACAGAGCGGAGAAAAAGTATAAAGTGACCTTGCAATTTTTGTATAAAATTCGAATGCGAAATTGTTTGACTTTTTTCTAGTTTTACATATTGTTCCACTGTTGTAAAGGAAAATAAAACTGTGTAGATATTGGGACGATTATTGTGGACAAATAGCAATTGGTTGCAATTGAATTTGTATATTTTTTTACATCTCCCCCAAAAAAATATTATATGAAACAATAGAATTATGACTGATAGTTAACGCGTTGTTTGGACAAATATACAGAGTTAATTGATTGAATTGAGAAATCATTTGCATTTGCATTTTATTTTATTTAGATTATTATTATGTATACTTAAAGTTTTGTTCAGATGAAAATTTTTCTTCTCTCTGTCATGCTTGTGGCGTAGCAGAGAAGTTGATGTTACAAATGGGCTCCCGAATCCTAGTTGGTTTTGGCAGACATTGTTTTTTGTTTGTTTGTTTTTTTTTTTTTGAAAGTCGTATTTATATTATTTATATTTATGGTAGTAGTTGTGTAGGTCGTGGTTATTATTGTTAGTATTATAGTTGTTTTTCGCATTTGCAAAATATTTCAAATAAAAATGTTAAAAAGAAAATGAAAAGTTAATAAATTTTGATAGTCGTTAGAAAATTAATAGCTAATTAAATTTAAATTTGATGTATGGGACATAGGCTAAATATGTAAATATGTATGTATAATTATAACAAGAAATATCTAATAAAAAAGCGTATGAAACTTGATTTTATTTTAAAGTTAGTAACCTGTTCTTACATGATAAAACAGACTATAATATACATATTGAAATATTTAATAAATCGTGATGTAAAAATCAAGCAAATGCAAAGTTTCAACTTGTTTTGTTATTTTGTTATTGATAATATTGTATTTGATAATTTTCAAGCCTGTTAATCGTTACCATAAAATAATGCAATTTTTCATAGTTTTAGTGAATATATGTACATACAATAACGTATTGACACTGGAAAGAGTTTGAGAATTTGAGTAATTTCCTTTGCGATATCGAAGAACAGGCTATTACTATTTAAAAGTTAAAATACGAGTATATGTATGCACGTACATATGTATGTATGTACGTGAGTATGTATGTATGTATGTGTACGGCGATTTATTTGAAAAATATCAACTCACCAGCTATTTTAGAATTGAGAAAATATGGATCTGGTTGCCAGAGATTGTCGAAAAATTCTGGAAGTAATGTTACATAGTCGTCTCCTTCTTCGAAAATATCATCGGATATTTCTAATCTCGATTCTAACCATTTTTGATGTATAAACATATCTACTCTAAATGAAAGAAAAAATAATTAGTAAAATGTGCGTTCTGCAATTAAAAGTTATCAATTAAAAAAAAGTGTTCATCAATGAATTAATAATTAAATTATTTAATCGATAACTACTTAAAACTTCGATGATGCTGATGTATATATATTCGTATTTTTGATTTTATCGTAAGCTACATGTTATCGAAAATATACTTTTTTATTGGAATTAAAATTTTATGGGCCTACCCATAGTTTAGAATTGTCATTGAATTGTTAATAACTTTTAAGATACGGGCTGTAAAATTTTGTCGTAAGCGTCAATTTACGTATGTAAAACAAATTTGAATATTATAAAAAACTTTCTCCTGAACAATTCAATTTTTCTCGCTTACGATTAAATCAAAAATAAAATTCGATATGTTAAAAAAAATTTTTGGCGTCATTGAAAGAAATCTTTACCAGTCATTGAAAATTTTTTTTAATACATAATTATAAACTTTCATGCATGTTTAATTTTTAATTTTTTGTTTTTGCATTAACCTACCGAAAGTCCATATCCTCTACATTGATTGAATTAATATCTACTACAAAAATACTAAAATCTACTATTACTGGAGAGCCCTTCTTTGAAGGTGGCCGTATTTCTGTAAATAAAAGAAGAACAAATATGGTATAAAAAATATGTGATTGATAAAATTAAAATTTAAAATTTTATTGAAATTAACGATTCTATAATTCTGAAGGAAATTTAACAAACATGACCCTGGAATTTGTAAACACATGCACGTTATTTGTTTTCTTTTACTATTCCTCTCTCTTTTTGACTTTGTTAAAAAAAATCAATAAGAGTTATTCATTGTTGTTTTGGTTTAAAATTAACTGTAGTAAAGTTAGTATGTATGTATTTATGTATGCAAGTTAATGGAGAGTGTTTATGTACATATACATACATACAAACGTATGTATGTATGCACTTTGTGCAATGCACATAAAAAAAATAAATGCAAACAATAAATATATACCAATAAATAGCGATTTACTAAAGCATTCGTGTTAACAGTCATTATCAGGGATCGCACAACTCTATTTTTTATATTTCCGCTATATTTTTTCCTCCTATTTTCTGCTTTTTTGGGTGTCCATGTAAATCAATTGTGTGTATGCCAGTACATATGTACATAGATATATGTGCATATACTTATGTATGTATGGGAGTGTGGAGTAAATGTGCAGACGATAAAAAGTAGTTGCATTTAAAGACCTTGCATTCATTAGAGCGTCAAGTTCAATGTTAGTTTGTTAAATTTATTTTTTAAACATTTTGCCTTGGGATTTTACACAATTATTTTACAATCAATAAAAATGAAACAAAATGTTTTTTTTATTTTTTTTTAATGAAGCGGTAAAAATATAGTTTTCAAAAGAAAAAAGATCTTACCCTTTACATAATTGGGCGGTAATACCACTCTTGGCTTCGCTGTATAATTTACATTTGCTTCCGTAGATTCAGTTAACCTGCAATAAAAAATAGAAACATGTGTTACAATAAAATATATATATATGTATATATATACATACATACATAAGTATATTATATGTTTCTGTGACCATAAGGAAAAATTGATTGAGTGATGTTATTTTAACTTTCAAGTCGATTTTAAAAAATTTCTTTCTTTTACAGTTAAAATGGAAAATACGGTATTCACTTTTATTTTATTTAGGAAAACATGCTTCTACACACTATCTGCCGTATTCATAAAAATTATTTCGGGTTTATTAAAGGCTTATTTGACTTAATTCTATGGGACATTTTTCAAATAAACCTGTAATAAATCTAAAATATGTTTTATTTTTTTTACTAGGTTCCAATAACGGAATGATGTGCGGATTATTTATTATATATGTGGAAATTTTAATAAATAACTTGTTAAGGATTTAGAGTGTCCGTATTATCGAATTAGTACTGTATGTCATATTGGCCTCATCACTACTCTCTGTAATTTTTTTTCGCAAAAAAGACACGAAAGTACTATTAACAAATTGCAAGATAAAGGGTATTAAAAATTATGCAAAAGAAAGAGAAAATCGATAATTCTTAGACCTAGATAAGTTTAAAAATATTAAACAGTTGAACAAGTACCCAAGGTTAAAAAATACTAACTTTTTTAATGCTACCTTAGCACGAAATTTATATTTATAGATTCCTACATGTACATATGTATGTATGTGCATCAATTCAAGGATTGCACCCGATGATATGGTAATTAAGACACATACAATTGAATAATTATTTAAAAAAATAATATTTAAAATTTCACATGAGAAAATAAACTGCATTACAAATTTTTTCAAATACAATTTTCCTGTTATCAATAACGTAGTGTGTGTAAACACAAATCGCTCTTTTATTGCAACAAATGCATAGCTCAAAATATGTATGTATTTTTGTAAAAAAAACGTTTTAAGTTTTCAATTTACATACAACTCAATTAAGATATAAAAATATTTTCTTTTCTTAAAAGGTGCGTTTGCAAAACTTTTGTATGAAATTTTTACACAAGGATTAAATATAAAAATGTGTATGTACTAGTGTTATGCTTATCAGCTCTTTTGAGTGACCACTCTTTTCAGCTCAGCTCACTTTACTGAAGCATTTCATTCAGTTAGCTCAGTAGCTCAGTTCATTTGTAGTGCAACATTTTTTCAAGCATAAAGAAAGAGCGAAACCCGAAACATAAAAAGTGACAGATTTATACAGAGTGTGTCTGTGTGTGTGTCATACATTGCAAAACGAGGCAGATGAAGTATAAAAAATAGATAACAGTTAAATAGTTTAATGAGTGGAATTTCTTAATAAATATACATAACTACATATGTATGTACATATGTACATACATATGTATACTTTTTATATGTATGTACTTGTACGACACAAAAAAATTGCTGAAAAAGCACGAGACTACTTGTACCGAACTATTTCATTAGGTCGTTTTAGACACAAACCCACTTAAGTTACATAGGTTCGTGTCTAAAACGAGCTGCTGAATAAGTCCACATGTTAATTAAATGAGTTTGATTATAGGTTTGTGTCTAAAACGAGCTACTAAAAGTGTTTGATACAAACGTAGAAACCACTCAGTACTGAGCAGACAGCGCTCAGTGAATTGAATGGCTCACAGCGCTCAGTTAAGTGAATCTTTCAATTGAACTAGTTCGTTCATGAGCTACACAACTCTAGTATGTACTGCTGTTGTTAACAATATAATTCATCAATTCACAACATATTTTCGGAATCGTAGGTAGTATATGAATTGTTGGCAATTACAATAAAAACATTGTTTATAAATAAATGTTTATATAGAAATCACCAAGAACGCTTGAATTGAGCCAATATTTTCTATAAAAAAATCCACTAGCTACACAAATTTACTGGGAAACCGACAAAGTTTAAATTTTCTCCTCAGAAAATATGCCAAATTTAAACACACCAAGTTCGTTAAAAGAGAGATACATAACCGATGTGTCAAGCGAACCATTTCGAAGCACTACATTATTTAAAATTGTAATTAAAAAATCTCCAACCGCTCACGACATAATGAACACTTGGGCCCAAATTTACAGTAATTAGTTAACTAACGGCAGTGGTTTAACTAAAGATTTTTCTTATAAAGAGCTTTAGAATCACTATTTCTATCTTTAATTGACCTCAAAGTTAAAATTTAGTCCGAATATATTTAGATTATCGCTCAAACCAACACTGGCCAGTTTCAATCATGCTTTGACTAAAAATCTAAATACTTATGTAAGGAATTTGTTAAAAAAAAAACAAATTATAACAGATGTCGCTAAATAGACTTATTAAAAGAAATGATAAACATTTAGTTAACACTACACAACAAAATTAAAATGTTTCGAAAATTAGTTTCTGGCAATGCAGATGTTGTTGGTTAAGCACATTTAGATTAATTTCATTGCTGCTTAAACAACTCATCAGTAGACTCGCCTACTTTATTTTTCTATTACGTTAATATAAAAGGAGGATAAAAAAAATAAAATAGGCAACACATGCTGAATAATATTAGATATATATTTGTTGTTTTTTTGGCCTGTCTAGTTTTATAATTCTCAATAATTTATTGGTAGTTTTTCTATAAGTATTTGAGTTTTGTACAAAAACAGGTTGGTTTAACACCGAATAAATGGGATGATAAGGACAATTTTCTATCATATAGCACAACATGAGCCGGTTCCTTATGAAACTGCCATCCTGCAAAACTTAATCTAAGCTATTGGGGTCTTGAAGGCTTTTTTAAATTGTGGTGTACTGATGAACTGAACTGCCTAAGCAGCAACGAAAGGCATCTAAAAGAGATACATATATGTAAATATACATATACAAAGGCATTCAAAAGAGATACATATATGTACATACATACAAATCGTTGGTCTCAAATAAAAAGGCCCTAACACAAACTTTACAGGAGAAGGTAAAAACATAATAAAAACTGCAATATTCAATAATCATAATCATACAAAACAGCTGTTCGAGCCAAAATTATGGGCAACAATGTATTTAATTTGATTATGTCTCGCCATAAAGCTTAAATTAGACGTGCCATAGCTATAACCAAACCAAACCAAAATTCAATTGGTCTCTATGGTAATGGATATGACGTTATGGCGATTCAACTATAAGCAAATACAGTGTTGCCCATAATTTTGGTTCGAACAGCTGTTTTCTATATTTATGGTTATGGCACGTCGGATTGAAACTTTATACAGCTTAAAATAGACATGCCATACCATATTGCCATAGCCATAAACAAAACCAAAGTTCAATTGGTTTATGGGGATTCATCTATAATCAAATACAGTGTTGCCCTTTAGTTTGGTTATGGTTATGGCACGTCCAATTTAAGCACAACGCCGTAACCATAAACATCTGTTTGCCTGTAAGGCATATTTGTTGTTGCACTATAGAAATTACAAAATAAATGAGAACTTAAACAGCAAATATATTTATGGTTATGGCTCGTCTGATCGAACCTTTAATTACTTTAACAAAAATGCACTACAATATTTAAACATTACTAAAATAAATATTTGTAAATTAGTATAATTATTTAATACTTACCACATTAGTATAACACCAAAGCCGAATGAAAACACAAGATTTGTATAACAGTCTAACATTATTGTGATGACTGAAATTTGCCCTTAAAACTTAAAATCAAACAGAAACCAAAAGAAAAACGAAAAAAAACAAATTTCAAATCATCTCACTCTTTTGCGTGGAAGAATTTTCATAATGTTTGTTATTTTCTTATTTAATTTTATTTATGCGCTATTAGGATATTTTTTTTAGTATCACTTAAGAACTTTTTGTAACAAATTCTTTTTCTTTGTTTGATGAATTGAAACATTAAATTTTAGTTGGTTTCTAGAACAACAATATGCAGCAGCACCAGCAATTTTAATTTTTGCATTTCAAGTATAACTTTAATTTTGATATTTTTTACATACATGTACATATGTATGTATATTAGTTAACGTTTATTTAACGTTGCCACAATTGATACTGAATTGAATAAGTCACAGATCTCGATTATTTTTATTATTGATTAAATGAAATTTGAATAAACTCGTTGTGTAAAAATGAGTTAATTGCATTACTCGTAATAGTGACAGGATATGTATGAGCGGCTTTTTATTTCTTTATTGATTTCCTTTTTTTTGTGTAATTAATATGATATCTTTTGGTTTTTTTTGTCGTTTTATTTGCTTTTTTTGTGTGTGTTATATTTAAGTATTTGTTTTGCATTTATTTTTGCAACCGTATGCTTAAGTAGTTGTTCATTGAATAAACTATAAAATCTAAATAAAAAGTAAATACATTGAATTATCACTGGTTGAAAATTTTTAGAAAAATATAATACTGGTGATAATAAAGATATTCATGTCTTTTTTTAAATTTTTTTAAATTTTATTTTTATTCTTTATTTGTGCAATACAAAGCTAATATTGTCACAAAAAATATCAACTGTAAACATGCAAATTTTAAATAGTAAGTGTGTATGTATGTAAATGTATGTATATAAATATATGTATAAATATATTAAGTAGATGAGTCTAAATGCTAGTACTCTACAGAAATATTTTAAATTTGGGCAATTACATGCTAGTGTTTAGAAATTATTTAATTAAACTAAAGGCACGTTTAGATTTGGTAACTCTTTGCCGATATAAGCATAATCACAATAATTATTTAGTGGTATTTCCGTTTTGTCCTTTTTGAACAGTGATGCCAGATTTATAATTTTCAAATTGTTCTTATATGAGTAGTTTATTACAATTTCTAATAAATTAAAAAAAAATTATATCCTTACACCATTTTTTTTTGTCCAGATGTATACATATGTGCAAATAGAGTAAAAGTAGGGTAAAAAATATTTACTACATACCCAAAATACCTACTACTATTTCTTAATGTTTACTAAGATGATATTACGCTAAAATGGAAAAGACACCATTTGTCTGTCATTTTATTTTGTGTGGTCAGGCGAAATTTTATATAGTGACTTTTTGGAAAGCTTAGTTGCATAGAGGAACGATTTAAATTGAGCTTAACAATTGAATCGCGTGCCGATTTCATTTAGAGAGAGATCTAAACTACACCTTCTATTATTTGTTGTTATTGTTTCGGAAATGAATACAAAACACTTGAGTATAAACTTTTTTATAAGTTGTACATTTTTTTCCGATGTACATATGTACATACATAGATATGTATGTACTTTTTTTGCACAATTTTATATCTAGCCACACAGACTAGAAACAATTGAAAGTTATTTGGCTACTACTTAGAAATATTAAAAGATAAATAGATTGGGTTTGAAAATTTTTGATATTGTTGATATGCAAAAATTTGTACAGCAGAACGTACAGTTAAATGAAAAATCAAATGTTTTTTTTAAAGCTTCAGCATAGCCATTGGAATAATTTTTCTTTATCAAAAATATATGAGAAAAAAGTTACTAGCTTTTTTCGTTGAGGCCATGAAGATAGGTTTTTCTATCTTAGATGAATAAATGAAATGAAAAATTAAATGAAAACTAATAACTGGCAATATATCCGTGGTCGGAAACCTACATATACCATTATATTTTGCGATTGCATGAGTTACACTCTCACCACAAACCAATACCGGTACCAGTGAAATTTCGTCTCATTTCCCTAATTAAAATTATAAATCTCAAAAGGCAAAGTTGATTTTATTATGATCTGAAGAAATACTCAAGTTTTGTTTAGAAAGAAAGGCATCTTTTGTTGTTGCTACGTCAATCTAATGACGTAGGTTACGTCACGCTTACGTTAAAATTGTACAGCCCGTATCTTACAAGTTATCAATAATTTTGCCATTTTGATAATTCTAAACTATGGTTAGGCCCATAAAATCTTAATTGCAATAAAAAAGTATATTTTCGATAACATGTCGCTTAACATAAAATCGAAAAAAGGACTCGATATACCAAAAATTTTATTGGAGGTAAAAATTAAGCAAAAACCTGCATGCACTGGCAAAATAGATAAGATTTGCCATAAAACTAGATTTAGTGAACAAAAAATGTCCTGAAGGCTAAACACACTTTTTCAAAGCATTGCTCTGCAGTTTTGACTAAGAAAATAAATAGATATTTTTCTAGATATAAATAGAAAGAAGAAAGCCACAGTTAGATTCCGAAATATACTATATCCAATATTCAATAGCCTACTATTACGAATATTACGCATATTCATTACGAATATTTTGCGTGTAATATGTATTACGAATTTTTTTTTTAGTATATAAGGAAGTCTTTACTGGGGTTTCTGTTCAGTCTGAAGGTGTCCGCCGACGAATCAACATCAATAGACTAGACTGTCAAATCACTCTACAGCCAGTCCCGCAACTAATACTTAAGCCTGCAGTACACACCATGTAAAAAACCACATGCGTGAGTGGCTCTGACGTCATCAAGAAGCCACATTTGCTACAAGCTGTGTACTGGTGACATGTGCACATGTAGATGATCACATGCTTACAGATGTGCTGCCTCAGAAAATGTGTTCAATTCGGCTACAGGTGACACATTTGTATTTTGGCATGTAGCCACTATCATTAATTTTAAAGAAATGCAATCAACTTGCTGAAAATTCCCGTGACGTCATCGCCAAATACGCATGCCGTGTAAAAAGGTATGTACTTATGTAGCCTTTATATATTATTTATTTATTTACATGATATTAAACTTACATACATATATAAATATAAGACTAATTAGGGTTGCCATTTTGGTAATTTTCGGGTATTTTTTTTTATGCTTTTTTCTTTTCTAAATACCGGAAACTTGATTAAATACCCGTTTCAGAAAAACGGGTATTTATAGTGCTTTTTGCAATGTTTTGCAGTTCTTTATAGTGCTTTTTCAATAACCAAAATTTTTTGAAATAACTTCGACTTTTCTCAATAAATTGTTTTTTAAGTCCTATTAATAATTTTTTTTTATTAATTTGTTAAGCAGCAATTTTACTATTTTAATTCGCATGAGTGAACACAGTTAAACAACTTGGATTTGTCCACTCGAAATAAAAACCAAAATACAACTGATAAAAAGCAGTTGTCTCATGGTGAAAAATGTTGTAATCCATAATAAAAATGTGACAACTACAACTAAACTATCCATTTAGTTGTAAATCATAATACGGGCCTTTGTGTTACATATGTATGTAGATTTATGCCTGTTATGTTAATTGTCTTGAAACAAAATAAATTTTAATTGAATTTCAATGCAGTAAACTTAAGGTACATACATACAAAAAGGATTAATTACAAAAAAAAAATTTTTTTGGTCGGCTTGAAGATTTTTGAAAATAAAATATGGCAACACTGATCATGGCGATAATTTTTGCTTGTTTTAATTTAATACGTGAAGAAAAAAAATTTTTCTTAAATTTTCATTGTAAGGGTGATTAAAATATAACGAAAAACAATTATAAAAATTCCATGAGAGTTTTTGATAATACGCTTTTAGTTTCGCTTTTCTAATTTAAAATACATATTATATATTTTTAATTTCATTGTTACTTCGTCTAAACAATTTTTTAACATACATATGTACTATTTTTCCCATAATAACAAGGAAGCATTTAAATTTTTTTACAATTTTTTTTTTATAAATTGTACATAAAAATCATCGTAAAAATAAAAAGAAAATTATGTAAAATCTTAAACTGATATAAATTTATTTAAATTGATTATTGCTATAAATTGTTTGCTTTTAGACAATCAGTAACAAGAGAAACAGAAAATATTTGTTTTACAATTATTTTTGCATCTTGTATAACGTAATCGGAAACTGTGACTTAAACATATTTTTCTCATTTCTTCTCTAGTATTACAATCAGCAGATACAAAAATTTCATAATGTAAATTCGGTATAAACCATAAAAAGAATAGAAATAATGTAAATTATTTAACCATAAGTCTCCTCCCCCAAACCGAAAAAAAATATTCTAAATATAAAATATGCTTTAAGCTGCAGTTTTAAAAAATAAAATAAGAGCAGCGAAATTTATTCATTTGTAGTTACATACTTACATACATACATACATACAGTATAGTACATATGTACACATGTAAATAAATTCAAACATATGGTCGCTTAAAATTTATAATACAAACATACATACATACATACATATGTACATATGTACATATACTTATGAAGTCTGTATATATTTCATTCATGCTCACTTTCTTTTGACTCAGATTCACTGTTGTGAACATTTCAAATGTCGTCATAATAACTATCATTAGAAAAAGCAATTTTCCTTATCATATTACATAGAATTTTATAAAAAAAACATTTTTTAGCTTAAGCCGATTGAAGAACATACTACATCAATTAGATATACATAAGTATATAGTACATACATATGTTTGTATGTACATAATATATAGACCTATAAATGTATATGTGTAGTAACAGTTTATTTCCATATCTTTTATGCCATCTGGTAAACCCAATAATAATAATAATGAGCTGTCAATTATGTAACGGTCAATGTTCAGTGTTGTAAAGTGTATGAACCCTACATTTTATATGAGCAATGGAGAAACAAAAAAATCAAAGCCAAATAAAAAGTTCAGAACTGTTATACAAAACCTTAAAACTTCTCGCGAAAGCTTACATAATTTTATATAATCATTAAAAGCGCACATTAGGTATAATCTCATATACATAATTGCAAAAAATTTGAGAAAAAATAATTGCGCATACTAGAATCAGCTTAAGTTAAAATTCTAGTCTAATAATAAAACTGTATATAAACTTTTATTTTTTCTTAGAACATTATAAGCAGTTATATCCCCCTGTTAAAGGGCACTTATTTGACACCTTTTCACAGAGGGAACAAACAAGGCCTATTATAAAATACTGAAGTAAAATTTTTCTTTTAGCATTTTTTTTAGCGATAAATGCTCTCGCCCGATTTTATGTTATTGACTCGTTCACAATGATCTTTAAAGTAAAAGAATGTATTCGTAGAATGGATGACAAATATTTTTCTATAAATTATATTTTACAAATAAAACTCCACCGAGATGAAGACAAGTGCTTTGGTTTCTATTCTATTAATGAGTTTTTATATCATGTTTGCGTTATTGTGTTACACAACTACTACTACAAATTAAAAAATCATATCATATCATATCATTTTCATTCACAATTTCGTTATTGCAAACAATATTGAAATCATTATTCTTTATTATTAGTTTAATATAATTACAAAAATGTTTCAATTAAAAAAAAAAGAGAAAAGATCCCGCATTATTTTCCAACAGGCAGTTAGTCAGGCAGGCAAGCTTTTTGCTTTATTTTAAACTGTAATTAATTGCATTGTCAAGCTTAAAGATGACAAAACTGACCTTCAATTTTAATTTATGGCGCTACAAAAAAAAAAGAAAAATAAATAAGCGAAAAAATTACCCAAGAAAATTTTATAAGTACTAAACTAAAACCTAACTAAGGTAATTAAAGCAATTTTAGTTGTATATAAATTGTATGTGGACATAAAACTGTAAAATATTTCCGTTGTTTTATAAACAAAAAAAACTGTAAAATATAGAATAAATCCAATATGAATATTGCCATAAGAAGTAAATGTATGAGAAATGCACGCTGAAGTTTAGGTTTGAAATAGCGGCTGCAGAAAGTGACAGTGAAATATTCAACTTTTGTTACCTAATATACACATACATACATATGTACATACGAGTATCATGATCATATTATGTTATTGTAGTTATAAGACTTTTTTATATTTTTGAATGTATTCGAAATTTAAACATTCCCATCTGTGGAAATAAGGAAAAAGTGCTAAGTCATATTTTACTATTTTGCAGGAGAGCACTTTTAAGCGTTCAAGTCGATTTTGAGAAATTTATTTCTTTTACAGTTAAATTGAAAAATTCTCTGTTAATCTTAATTTTTTTAAGCAAACATCGTTCTACACACTATAAATAAAAGATTTAAGTTGAAATATACCAAATTATAACCTCAATTAAGTTATTATTCCAAATGAGATTGGAAGTCTAAAAGAGACAAGTCGCAAGTCATAGTGCTATTGTTGTAGCAGAAAAATCACACAAAATGATTGAGATTTTGACCAGAGGTACTCTCAAATATGCAAATTACAGAGTAAATATTAACTCAAAATCAGCTTATCTCGACTTAAGCGCTTTTTTCTTTTTGCCACAGATATGTAGTATGTATTTTGTTTTTTAATGATAATTTAAATCAATCTGGAATACAATGAACTTCAAGCCAGAGAACGAGTTTAATGCATTTTATACATTTATTAATATCGTTTTTAATATCTTTTAAATTTTTGATACAAATTACTTTCTAATAATAATAATAATGAACTTTGATTTATTCATTTTAAAGCATGGGGTACGTTCGTAAATTCAGCAAATTTATGCATCAATGCGACAGTTCTGCCAGGTTTTACTGCATATGCGTGATCATCTGTTGCAAAAGCTTTGCAACTGCTCATCATCTGTGCTCAGTTGACATATTTGAACGAACTGAAAACAATTTTTAGTTGGCAAATAATTTTGTTTAAGAAAATCGTGATAACAAAAGCGACAATTGTCTTTGAAATTATTGTAAGAAAAAATTGCAAGAAAAATCAAAGTGAATATTTCTTATAAGAACAGAACTGGCCGTAAAAATAATACAATTTACATTAAAAACTCCTTTGAAGTAATAAAAAACTACCAAGGTTATGTGCTTTAAAGTTATTTTCGAATGCATCAATCGTCTTTTTACGAAATATGTAATTTAAATATAAAAATACATATATATACATATATTCAACTTGTTCCACTGCAACTTCTTGCATCTTAAAATAATTTACTGCGTCATTTGCAGAGATTTGCGGCAGGTATGCCGATTAAATGCATTAAAAAACGTTTGACTATAAACAGTGCTGCCAAGTTATGCATTTTTGAACGTTAGATGTTCGTGATGCTGCAGGCGTGCACTATAAATGCTTTTACGAACGTACCCATGTATATTTCGGGGTTCTTAGATAATTGCAAGAAAGACATAAGTGACAAAAATCAAAATTTTGCAAGATTATTTTAATAATACTTCTGTTATGAGTCTGCTGCTGCTACGTCTTTTCAGTGGAAAGGGCTCGGTGTTATCGGCTTTATTCGGATAATAAACATACGTATATACATACATATACATATGGGTAATTCCAGAAAAATGTCAACCAAAAAAAATATTTTTTTGTTTGTTTTGTTTTAAATAATAAATCATAATGCTAGAGTTAATGTCACGTCGTTGACACAGCTGTGTACTTCTACATTGGATATACAACAACATTGAAAATATAACAACATGAATATACAACATTGAGCAACAGATTGGACTTTTTCCGCGTCGAATTTCTTACGGCGTTGAGATTAACTGCTCTCATACAATTTCATACGATTCAACTTTTTTTGACATTTGACGCCGTTGACGACGTCGACATTAACTATAGCATATAGCTCTATACTTTACAAATGTAAAAGCGTTTTTAATTTGTGAAATTTTTTTAGTAAAATATGAGACTCTTAAGAGAAATATTTTCTTTGCTAAATCGTTTTTTAGAGATTATTTAAAGTAATTTGTATTATTTTTCTTTTTTTTGTAATTTCAAAATTTCCTACTAACAACAACCTACGCATTAGCAGAAAAAAGAAGAATGGAGCTCTAATAAGGGAAGTTGTTTGAGGTTGTTTCCAACTATACCTTAATTTCGCATACGTCTCATAAAATCAATATTTATTAACTTTTTTCAGCAGTAAATAAGCGTTTGTTATCGTTTTATTACTTTTTAATTAAAGTCCAATCAATATTAGAAAGGTTACTGCGTTTAATACTCATGGAAAAAAAATCTCGAGTCCGCCTTGTCGCGTTCGTATTTGAACTTTAACCATTAAAAAAAATTAAAACAAAATTTTCATGTTTCATAAATCTACACATAAAAAATCTTCTTTCACCTTCATTTCTAAATTTATTTTTTTATTTATTTCTAAATTATGTATATTTCTATAAGTACACAAAAATAACTTCTATTTTTGTCGCGTCCGTTTCTTGCTGACATTTGCTTATATCTTTTTACTATGTTGTTGATATCGCCCAGAATTTTTTCTTAAATATACTACTCCTTCATTGCTTTAAAACACTAAGATATATATTGGATCTTTCCATTCCTTTCTTGTTTTTTGCTCAAATAAAAGTGTACGAATGTCGCCGTCTCCTGGGAATTGCCTATACGTATTTACAACCTTATGCCTAACGTAAAACTGGCATTTCTTTAAGGAGACACTAAAAATTGGCGCATAATGTAGTTTTAACCCACTATTAAATGCTTTAATGAAAAATAATATGGGAAAGCCATTAAGACCATGTTAAATTTTGCCGCTTAAGCTAACTTCATGACAGTTTTTTCGTTATGCATGAGGGTATCAACATATAAGCAAAAATATTTATAAGAAAACCAATCAAAACGTGGTTGGTTTTACTTTTCCTTCAATACTCACAAAATATTTTTCTTAAATACACACATGCATACATACTACATACATATATAAATATGTTCTTCTTCTTCCTTAGAAAAAATTTAGTTGTTTTGATATCATTATAATAAACAAAGAAAAAACGTTGCCATTTTTCTGTTATTTGGCATGGCAATATTAGCCAATGAAACTTAGCTCAACCCCAAGATCCCAAAATGGATTTCTTCTCTAAAAAAATCGTTTTAAGTCATTATATACATACATATATATAACATATGCAAAAAAAACATTGCCATTTTTTGTTGTTCAGTAGAACAATATTAATTAATTGTTTAACTATTTAGAAAGAGAAGTAAAGTTCAATCTCGCAATTAAAATGGTCTCACTAAGGTTTACTGTAAGGTAAAAGAATATACGAGTAGATGTGGACGGATAAGTAATATCATTTATTACTTCGTTACTCATACGGCATTTTTTAATGTCTTGCCTAATATGTAGAGTATTTACATCTGGACCAGTGTTACCAAATATTTTTTCTGCAAAATACTTCAAGCCGAGCAAAAAATAGCATTAAAATTTTTCTTAAGTAATTTTTCTCAAATTATATTAATATACGAGTACTTTGACTTTACTACATTCAAATTCAGTCGAAATTCATTTTTTTCAAGTGAACTAATAAACATAATAATAAAAACAATTTAAAATTTAAAAAACCCCCCGAATATATCTAGAAAAGATGTGGCTAGAAAGATTTTCTTCAAAGTGAGGATGAAGTCACCTTCCAAACAGAAGAAACTAAATCGAAATCGGTACGTGGACTCGTGCCGACACATACTACAAACTTATAACAGCCCATTTTTTTGGTCGGGGGTTAAAAATAAAGTTAAATGACACAAACTATTTACTGCATGGAATGTGTATAAAATAAATTATTTATGTAGTGTAATGTTACTTCTTTTCACACTTTTGATAAAGCAAAGAACATAATATGTATGTAAGTAGTTTAGTCAAAAGGAACGACAAATAATATACTAAAAGTACTAAATATCATAATTTTTAAAATGTTTGATTTTACCTAAAAATCTTTTAGTCTCTTAAAACATATCGAAAAACTTCAAAAATAAGATAAATATTAACATATGGCAACGCTGCTCTGGATGAAATCTAGCAAATTGCAGTCAAAATCTTTCTGCATATTGCAAGATTTTGTTTATATAATAAATAAAATAAAATAAAAATAAATGATATTTCAAAACATTTCTTTCGACAAAATATACGCAAGGGTATCCACTTCTGTGGATAACGGGAATAACGACCCCGCGTACCCTAGTTAAGAGTGGCAACGAACCCTGAATGGTCGCCGTGCGCCTCTCAGGAACTAGGAGGAAAAATTAAGTAAATTCCCATGAAACGCTCCTCCACTTACGCTACACTCACGGCGGAAAGTAGGTTTTCCAGTATGCCAATAACTCACTCATGTAAAAAACTTAATATTACAGAAACGCAAAACGCCCTATGTTTTGCAGGAGAGCAAACAATACAATTTTTAATGTCCATTTACAATGTAAAATAATAATAAAATTTTTGTATATAAAGTTTGATGTTTAAAATCTCAGTTATGTGGCTCTAGTGCAATGTAACTGTATCATATGGAAACAGCTGATCGATATTGTTATGTGAAAAGTAATGTTCAGATTCGTATATTACGGTTACCTTACATTACATCTCTATAACTATTTGCATTACTTTTCACATAACAATATCGATCAGCTGTTTTCTACCGTTGCACTTACATTCCATTATAGTAGGCTGACTGAAACTTAAGAAGCTAAAATTCTGGGCATACTTTTCGAATTAAAGTGACGAGAGTGAACGCCAGAAATTTGTCTTGAGTAAAGCAAATACCATGAGCATTAAAACATGTTTCTGTGTATTATTTCAAATTAAATGGTTGCAAAAAAACCGACCCTTTGTTTAAAATATTAGTTCACAGATTTTAAATTAAAACTGAATTGGATTTTAGTATAAATTTGTAAATCATTTTATGATAGGGACTCTATTTTTAGTCTTATTATATTTTATTATCGAAAAGTTTTATTTTTCAATTTTTATCAAAAAACTTCTGGAAATTTCATTGAAAATTATTACTTTATACAAAAATAATTCTTATTCACTTGTTTGAAAAATCAACTTTAACATATTGTATTGTTGTTATTGTAAAAAAGTTTCGTAATCTTAAGGTCGAATATTTTTTTTTTAATAACATTGACTTCAACCTTTATATTCCGGCACCAAAAATCGTCAATGTTTACTTGGGCATACAGACCCCATAAACATGCATGCAGTAGTTGCAAGTTGGTTTGTTTGTTGGTTGCTTGTTTGTAAAGGCACAGACTATTTCAACGCGCATACGCAAAGAATTGTAACACGATATATTTTATTGTCGTAACAAGTATGTATGTTATTTAATAATTGTTTATTTCTTTGATAAACTCCTTCATTTTTATCTAGCAATTCCGTTATTGAGTTTTGTTGTTAATATTGTATTTTTTTGGAAACATATGTTTGATTATTTATATTGTATTTTTTTTTATTTTATACTTTTATTATTATTTTTATTTATTTGTAAAACAAAGGGTTTTAAACGAGCGTTTTTTTTCTTCTTTGCTTTTGTATAATATGAATAACGATATGTAACGGTATATTTTAGCTGTGTTGTGATATTTATTTTATAATAATATTACGAAACAATTTTTAAGTGTATTCTTGTATTATTAACAATTATAAGTATGTATCAATTTTAAATTAAATCAAACTGATCTATTACAGTTTATGCGCTTGAAAGCATTTCTGCCATATTTTTTTTTATGAGCATTGTGTTATATGATTTTTTTTATTTATGGTAAAGGATTTGCGTTATAATCCTAGAACTATCGTTAAAGAACTGAGCGAGCATAAAATCGCGAATGTCTTTACTACCAAACAAACTGACGAAATTAACAGCAATCAAAAGCAAATTTTAAATGTTTGCTTCTTTGTATATTTCATGCAAGTTTATTATTGTTATTTTTGCTGCTTTTTTCTTTCTTTATTTTCCTTTGAAACTTCAAAAAGCGTGCCAAGCTAAAGCGGCGTCAGCAACTTTTCAAATACAGCCTGACTGTTTGTCAGAATGGATGCATGGGAGACAGGCTGGCTGGTTGACGGAATGTCTAACTCGCTTATTAACTAGCATAAGGTAGGATGACAGTCTACATACATTGTTGGGTTGTTTAAATAGTTGAATTGGTGGGCTAATAATTCTTGTTAATACCATGCAATAATTAATTTTTTTTTTTCATTACAATTCGAAAAAATCATTTTCACGCTCGTTTCCAGGGAATAAAATTTAAAATACTTTTTTTGAACAAGTTTTTCTTGCACGAAAATTTCTAAAATATCGTTCGGTATTAAATTTAGTTTTATTCTCTAATTAGATTATTCCAAAACTATTTTAATCCAACATTTATGGAGCTAGATTTTCTTGAGTGACAGCTGAATCTTCATACTAGAGATGTGTTCGTGAGTGTTTTCTGCCTCACATTACGCATGCCAGATATTTTTCATGGTTTATTATTAAATTTTCGAAACTGAAATGAAATGATATGGACTTTTGCAGATCTCACAAATGCACGAGAGTTTATTTAACCTCTGACGGAAACGTAAATCTTAAAAAAAACCTTTGTACTTATAAGCATGTACATGTATGTACATAGTTCCAAACAAACATTTGTGCATGTGTAAATATGTAAGTATACATATGTATGTATATGTATATGTGTGCACTTTCCCTGCAGTCAGACTGGCGCCAAGTGTCTATGTCAACACTAAAATTCTAGTAGTAGTTACGTTGTCTACAATTTCTCTTCTATTCGTCAGTATAAAAGAAATAGAGAAAACAGATGTGGTGTATTTCTGCTGGATTTTGCAACAACTTGTCAACATACATAAATTTGTATGTACGTAAGGTATAGAAATGTACCAATAAGTGTCTGGTTGGTATGTTGTCATAAGAACTATGAATACACTACCTAGTCAATTGTTTTAGTGTTACTAGTAGATTTTTAATGACAAGCACATGCTAAATGTCTATAGCAAAAGTAAAGCTAAATGCCTATATAAAGTATTGTATGGGGAATAATTGTAGAGTAGTACTGGTGACAAAGTCAAAAGCGACTCAGTAAATTTTCACCATCGACATTTCCTTCAGTGTTATTATGAAAGTGTTTTTTTTTTGCGAAATATAAAATAAATTTCAAAACAAAACTTCAATAAATATTTAATAATTATTAAATAAATTTATATTAATCGAGACTATTAAAACTCTAAATTAAAATAATATAAAAAAATTTTTTTAATTTTTCAAATATAATCTACTAAATATCTCGACACAAGAAATTTACGACTTGGACCACTTTCATAGTTAAGAGCCCATGTACATACGCAAAATGTACATACATACATACATACATACATACATACATACATACATACATACATACATACATACATACATACATACATACATACATATGTACATACGTTCATATATCATATACTTTTTGCCCTTTCCTAAAAATTATCATTTACATGAGCATTAATAGTTTTTGAAATCAGTAATAAATAAAAAAAATTCCAAAACGAATTCCTTTTTTGAATAGGTACCTATAAACTAAGGATATTCTTACAAAAACGGAACTTTCCATAAAGAAACGGAATTGATTTGATTGTTTTTATTTTTGCAAAATACTGCATGTTCTACAAATGCCTAAGAAAATAATTTAAGTCTATTTATAGCTTAATTTTACAAAGGGAGACCAAAATAGTTTATAAAATAGTAAATACATATTTTTAATTCAACATTTTGATCACATGTAACTCTTCCACTCTATACCCTTGACCATCTAGTCACATACATATATGTATGCATATACATACACGTGCACATACATACATACATACGTATTTCGTCAATTATACCTGACTTTATTAGTCATATAAAAATTCATACTATGCATACATACATACATATATGTGTACAAACTCCCATACATGCATTAGTATGAATCAATGTCAATACATTTGTATGTACATATGTTTGAAACTGTGTGTTTAATAAAAATATAGCGGTATTGAATGAATAAACACAAGTTTAAATAAATGCAGGTATGTATGTCTGTATGGTCTATAATATTTTTCGTTCTGTTTTCATTTTTATTTGCATTTGAACGCATTTACATGCATATGTCATGTGTATGCATGTGCACATGTAAATACCTACATATGCATACATGCATATGTGTTACACATTCCAAAGCAGTTTATTGGGTAGAAATCGTGCATTTGTTTATTCTTAATAAAATTTTCTTACTGCTCAATTATTAATTGCCTTTGTAGAACTAGTTGGTTACTTTAACCTTTTTTTAGGAAAAATGTTCTACATGTCGAAAAGGTAAACTAGATAATTTGATAAAACCAGGGCCGTAACGGTTATAAGTTTTATTTTAAAAAATTACTTTTTAATCATTATTTCTTGATTTTCATTTATTCCTCAGAAAATAAAAAAGTTATGTTTTGATGTTTATTTATTCCTCAGTTACTATTTTTATTTTTGTGCTTATAAAAAATTTAATTTGTATTGGGACAGCACACACATTTCCTTTACTGATGTTTTGCATACTCGTCAGTCCTCAGGCGCAAGGAATTTCCAATGTCTATAGAGCTTATTAGTTTTGTTTAATTAGGTATTACTTCATGTTGATGTAGTTAGTGGCTTAAAAAAAATTTGTAACTTGTTCATGCATTATTCTTACCGATTTGCTAAAGTTGAGGTTAGCACGTCAAGTCAGCTAATGTTTGTATTGTATTGAATCAAAATTCATACTGTCGGCGATTGTTCATTTCAAAAGTGCTAGATTCAAAGCAGGTTAAAGAATAATATATTTTGTCTTGTATAAACATATTTATATGTACATATGTATCTATGTCCACATATATTTTTTGTTGTTTTTTATTTTCTTTAAAATCAAACCTACTGAAATAAATCAAGTTGTACGTATGCGTAGCAAAAACGATGTCAGTCAGTTAATAATAGTGTTATGTACATATTTGCACAAAAATGTCTTTTAACTACTTTTGTTTGTTTCGAAGTTTTTGTCGAATTTCTTGAGAATACACACAATTTATTTCAATTGACGTCAAATACATACATACAGAAAATACTTGCAAGTTACCAATTGTTGTTAAAAGCGGTATATTGTTTTTTCTTTTCTTTTTATGTCGCATTAACTACTGCAATTTTGCAAGGATATAGCGAGTTTAACAGAAGAGAATACTTCATAATTTTTTTTATTTAATTTTAAATAATGGAGAAAAAGTTGTTTTAATCAAAGGTAGTTAAAGGATTTTGAGAATTTAAATGATGGATATTTTTAGGCGTACGTATGGGCATTATTCTTAAGGCAGAATACAACCCAACATTTTTTCGAAATTCATTTATTTTTGGTATAACTATACTTATAGTAGATATGAATGTGTATGGTAGATATTTTTTAGTATGATGTTTATTTGTCGAGTTAGGCTGTGCTAAAGAAAAAAATATGTAAATACATGCGTGATTCTTATAAATCTTTTCAAAATAAATTTAATTAAAAAAAGTTTTTGTTTATTTACAAAACCGAAAATGACCAATCTTCTTATATTTTTTACTAACATTTTCGAAAACAAATTTAACTATTATTTCGAAATAAAAATAAAATAAAACAAATAATTTAAATATGTATGTACATAAATACTTGATTCTTATAGAAAATCGTGTGATCTTTTCAAAAAAACTTAGTTAAAGAAAACTAAAATTTTTACATGCATACATACATACATACATACATATATGTATACACTGTGGTGTATATATGTATGGATATCCTACCTTGGAAACATTTCTAGTTTTATTAGTATACCGTAGACTAATTTTGAACTACAAAAATGAAAATTGGAGAAAAGTTGGAAAAATGTATACATATTAAAAATTTTCAATTTGAAGCGCATTATCCGTGTAAAGAATTAGCATAAGTCTTAAGCTTTTGGGGATGCTATTTTAAAAACTTGTACTCTAGGCTAAATTTATTAAAAAATTAAAATAAAAAACTCGACGAAGTTAGAAGAAATTTCGGGCTTACAGTGCGTGCGTTGTGCGAGAAAGGAAATTTGTATAACTTATAGAGATCCCATTTTCAAACTTTTACTGTATAATTAGAACGCTCTAGGCTAATTTTGATAAAAAATACAGGAAAAAAGTGTCGAATTTTGAAATTTTTCAATTGGAATTGGTCGTTTCCGTTTATTACACATGAACAAAATAATTTTTTTTTAAGATTATACAATTAACCATATATATGTATATATATATATATATATATATATATATATACATATATATATATACATATATATATATATATATATATATATATATATATATATATATATATATATATATATATATATATATATATATATATGTATATATATTTATTTATTTATTTGTTCATATTGTAATACAAAAGCCCAGGGGCCAAAAAAAAAAGTACTACATAGTTCAATACTGAGTGAATAATAAACATTATTAATATATAACATATTAATATAATATATTCAATAAAGATTAATTAAATATTTCAAATATAATAATAAACAATATTCATAAAATTCACTTAAATTAACTAAAAAATTTTAGATCATATATATTCATGTTACCATTATTTATAATTATTTACAAATATTACATTTATATATACATATATACCTATATGATATATTTATATCATGCAATTAACTACAAAATCATTTATTTAAAAAAAAATTTGAATTTTTTAGTTTAAAAATGGCGACACCTTAACACTCCATAATTCGCAAGTAAACATCATATAAAAACATTTGGCATACACATTCTTTGCTAAAAAAGGCATATACATACATACATACATATGTATGTACATATAAGACTTAAGTACAAAAAGTTACAAAAAACCAGTAAATTAATGAAAGAAATATCAAAGTCCTTAGCCTTTTCACGGAAAATGCGTCAAAAATGTGAGAAAAAATTTGATAAATAATGTACACACTTTTCGATAAGCTCATATGTAAATATTTAATTTAAATTTAACGACTTTCCATCTACTTTGAAAATTCTATTAGTTGTCTTTACGAAACATATACCAAAGCTGCGAGCAGTCTTAACTAAATATAATAATAGTTATAATCAATAATTTGTTTCGTATTAACAAAGTCTGCATATTGACCGTTTGTAGCTCAATATGCAGAATATTGAATTTATTTTGTCGGAATATTTACCATAGCAGGTGAGTCTTGGCAGATCTTAACAGAAATTTATAACTATAGTTCAGTTATAACCAAAAATATTTAAAATCTGGCAACTCCGATAAGACATGCACATTTTCTTGTATTATTTACTTTCCCTTCATGTTTACTATGATGTTTACGTAGAACCTGATCATGTCAAAAACACAAGATTCAAATTCGGAACGCGATATTAATGATATATTTGATGACATTGTTTTGACCGAAGAACGGTTTGTGGAAAAAGGCTACAAAGAAGGATTCGCCGAAGGTTGCCAACAAGGTAAAGACGAAGGTTATCGTTTGGGATTTGCTCAAGGCTTGCTGTTGGGAGAAGAACTCGCCGAGATATATGGTTTAGTAGTTGCACTTCAGCAACAAAATAATCATACAGAAAAGGTAAAACGTTGCATGGAGCAATTGAAGTCGTTAATAGAAATATTTCCCAAGGACAACGACCCCGAAGCCGATATATTAGGTTCTTTAGAACAAATTAGAAATCTATATAAAAAATTACGTATATTATTAGGGTTTAAGTCTTTTCCGTCCGACTCAGTTCCGCAAGAATCAAAGGATTTAACGTTTTAACAGCAAATCTTAAAAAAAATATGACTACTCAAGCAGTACGTAGGCGCCTGGACAGTATTTTGCAGTTTATGGCTCCTCATTGGTCTTGGGTTAACTGTCACATGGTCAATTATTTAACGGACGACCACTGGAAAACATATGTGCCATTAGAGCTGCAAAGAGAGATTTCTTCCCGCGATTGCATAGAAGAGTGTATAGGAAAAGTATTTTGGGACCAGACTGATAGCTCAGAGTGTACAACAAATAAATTTCCACGGTTAACACAGTTTCGCAAACAAGTTCAGCTGCATAGTTTACATTCCTTCGAAGAGATTATAATAACGCTGCAACATTTTAAAGATGAGATACTGGGAATTCAAAAAACGAGTTCAAAGGAAATAAAAATAAAAGAGTTCTTAACAGAAAAGAAACGTCACGAGGTAATTAGTAGGGAAAAAAGAATTCAATTGAATGTTTTTATGCTTTCTTATAAATCTTTAATTTACGCAGGTAGAAATTACTGCGAACTTGGTGAGTGTAATGATTGCTTCTAGTCCTTACCAAAACCACTGTGTAATTGTTGATGCTGGCGATGGCAAAGGTTATTTATCCTCCCGCTTAGCTTTGGAATATGGTCACAAGGTATTAGGCATTGATAGTAACACTAAAAATACTGAAAATGCTATCAAAAGAAGTAAAAAGTTGAAGGTAAGTAATAATTTCTTAATTGCACTCGAAACCAAGATTGCTTATAATATTTATTTTTGGTAATAGAAAGCTTGGAATGGTTTGAAAGAAAGAGCTGAGATGGAGTCAGAAGGATTAACACCTGCGCGTCGTGGCAATTTCAAACAAAATCTTCAACAAGAAAATATAGTCCATAAGCAATCAACTCTTACCAACGAAAATAACAACTATAAAACCATTGCTAACTTTATAACATCTGATATGGATATAGATGGGCTAGTGAAAGAAAGCTTTTTCGAACTTTCGCCTCCTAACGAGCCTAAAATATGTTTAACTGGATTACACACATGTGGTAACTTGGCCGCTACTTGTTTAAAGTTGTTTCATAGTCAAGACTCGTGCAAACTTATGTGTAATATAGGTTGCTGTTACCACTTACTAAAAGAAGAATTCTCCAGCCCAGAATTCTTTGAAAATAAACAAATTTTAGACCTGCACCAAGAAAATGGATTTCCGCTCAGCCAATATTTAAAAGAAAAGAAATTGACTTTGGGACGAAATGCTCGTATGTTGGCAGCTCAGAGTGTAGAAAGAAGTATGGAGGCGAAAGAAATGCCAAATATTTCATTATATTACAGGGCCTTATTGGAATTATTGATATGTGAGGAGGATCCAAATTTAAGAAATTGTATACAGGTGGGCAAAATTCGCAAATTTAGTAGTTTTGTAGAATATGTAGATTTGTGTAGAAATAAGTATTCCAATTTAAATTTAAAAATTGAGAGAATCGTCGAAATTGAAGAGTTGGAAAATCAAAGAAATAGTAAAAGTTATTTGGATTTATTTTATTTACTACGTATGATGTTTGCACCAGTCCTGGAGTCCATAATATTATTGGATCGCCTTTTATTTCTTAAAGAATGTGGTCACAATCATAGTTTTTTAATGCCAGTTTTTGATCCGGTTGTCTCGCCTAGACATTTTGCTATAGTGGCTTTGAAAAATTAAAAGCGCAATAAAGTTCAAGTCTAAAATAAACATTTAACACATGTATTTAATTTGAAAAATAAATAAACGTTGCCAAAAAAAATTTAAAGAAACAGTAAAATTCACTAATTTTAAAAAGACAACGGACACAAATTCATACAGAATTATTGATTAAAAACTCTAATCTGGGATGGAACTGAATTTTCTTTCCAAGCTGTGAAACGAAATTGATCAACAATTGAAAAAACTAAATTAGCAAATTACTGGTGATGGTGATAGAAAATGAAGTCAAGTCTACTTGGCTTCAATACAATAATCCCTTTTAGCTATGAAAAAACTATTTAAATCAAATTTTACCGTTATGAATACCTCTTGGACTATGAAAACTCATGATTTTGTTTCTTGTGAAAGCCCATTTATTTATTTTTCTTTTTTATAAAGCAAATTCAAATACATAAAAATTTTATTTTTTATTTTTCTTTTCCTCTTCATATTTATAATGAAGTTCCATACAATCAGTATTGGAAATATTGATCCACCCATTAGGAGTCATATGATATACGCGTACAATACCGCCAGAATAGGCATCTCTGTAGGTTGCATGATAAATCGCCCGTCTACCTAATTCTTGAGCTTCCTCATCTTTCAAGTCCCAATGATATCCAGAGTCCAAAACACCAAAAGCATAAATTGAACCACTGCCCACTGAGAAAACATTACCGGGTGTGCGGGACCCTTCCGAATCGACATAGTAAAGCCCAGGACCACGTTTATCGTAGCCAGCCAACATCATGCCCATACTTAAGCCCATACCTTTATATTCATGGGCAATGTTTGCCATAATCTTGCTAGCGGCAGCAACTGAGATACGCTCCTTGTTACGCAATTCATGCAAGCGGCATTCTTTAGCTAAAACACGATCCCAATATACACAATCGGCTGCACCTCCAGCTAATGTACCCAATAGGTACTGGTTGATCTCTACAATCTTCTTCATAGTTTGCGAACCAATAAACTGACCACCAGTAGCACGGGAATCTACTGCCAATATCACGCCTCCCTGATATTTAAAGCCCAAAGTGGTAGTACCATGATCAAATTCTATTTTAATCCCAGTCTTATCACTGCTAGCCTGAATTTTACACAAGTTTTCTATGGGATTTTCGAACGGTGGGGCTGACAACACGTATGGATTAACCAAATTGGAAGTATATTGCTTGCAATCATTTTCAAAGTCGCAAGGTGTATAATTACGCGATTTCATGTAAGGCGCATTCGATATATTACAAATTTCAGCTAAGGCCATTTTTGACTGGTTATTTTTAAACAATATTTTCACAGATTAAAAGCGGCTTTCAGTGAAAACAAAAAAAATCAATTCTGCAAATTCATGTAGTTTCCTTCTTTTTTTCTTTGTTCATTCATTCGGAACTGTTATCCCATTAGTTGCAGGTGTTAACTAAAAAATATGGCGCTTGAGTTTGAGCTATTTCATTGTACTAGCCAACAAAAGATGGCGCCTTTTGTTAGTAAATTTAAATCCAACTCGTATCCATTCATATTCATGAAAAATAACTGGGTTGGGAAACGAACTTTGTTTGGAAATCTGATTTTTACATAAATCCACATGCAGAATGCACTTTTGGTTTGTATATAATTAAGAAGGAAATTAAAATTTCATTTCAAGTTTAATGGCAAGATCTAAAATTTTACTGACAACCTTTAAATTTTCATCACACACTTACATATGTATATTGGAAAATCCTATAATTACGCAAATTGGTAAATCTATTTATATTCAACGTCAACTTCATTGATACGTTATTTACGGTCGTACTTGCATAATATTAAAGAGCTATTACACAGGCATATGTACTTGTCTGTAGACATGTACGATGGCATACTTTGGGTTTTGCTATTAAACTGTAGAACGCTTACGGCATACTTCATACTAGGTGTGCGACAAACATCAGAAAATCCAAAATTTTTTAAAACCAACATACATGTCTAACGTACTCGTATACATGCTATTAGAAGGTGAGTTTTGGTATGCCATCGTACATGTCTGCAGACATTAATGCCTGTGTAATAGCCGTTTTAGAAACGTTCTTATTACGTTTAATTCACGAATTCCCTGTTCAATAATTTATTTCAGTGAACAAATAAACATCGTAAATTTTTCATACAAAAAATGAAATAGGATAAACATCGCCTATTTTTCATACAAACAATTAAATTGGCTATACATCGTCCATTTTTCATAAAAAAAATTAAATGCATCCTTTATGCGAAAGAGAAAAATTAAATGGGCTCGTCCATTTTTTTTATAAAAAAAATCAAATGGGCTATATATACATCGTCCATTTTTCATACCAAAAATGAAATGGCCTATAATACATCGTACATTTTCATACAAAAATGTGTATGTGCACATGTATTATGTATTCATTTAATCGGGGTTTTGTCTGAATCGGTTAATAATCGGTTAATTTTGGTATTAACCGGTTAACCGATTAATAAAGTTTTTCCATAAATCAAGTGTTTTCAACAAATAAAAGTGCATAAATTATTTATTAATTTGAACTTATTAGTAAAACCAAAAACACACATAATAATAACTAATTCCGTTAATTTTATAGAACATTTCTTGTATTAATATCGATAGTTCTTTCTGTTGGCGGGTCATCATCTGACTCATAATGACAGAGCTCACCGATGAATATTCTGCAAAAAAGTTCATTTCTGAATTTCTTAGCTTTCGTTTTTGTGCTATCTCTCAATAAATCTAACCCTTAATTAAATTGTTGGCAACAGTGCTATTGGATTTTATTAAATTATTAAATAAAAACTTAATAATTCCCTCTAGTAAGAGTACCAGAGTCTCTAGTAAACTCTTTAATAGCCATGTCCAAAGATTTTAAAGTTTTACTTAAGTTCGGATCACTGAACATAGTTCTTTGTTTGTATAAATAATAATTTCTAAACATTCGCCTTTTGTAAATGAGACGAAACAATTTCTCACACAAAAATACGTTATATAGTACAAAATATTTAAAATTTTTTTACTTCGGTTAATCGGCTGAAATTAACCGGTTTAAGCGGTAATCGTAAAAAGCCAATTTTAGGCTAGGATTTAACCGGTTAACCGATTAACGGATTGAATACCTTAATATGTATACATATATATATAGTTAGATATTACCCGCAAGGGTATCCTTTCTTAAGGATAACGGGAGTAACGACCCCGCGGACCCTGAGTTAGTATATGCTTGTATGTAATGCAAAAAAGCTTATATTTTGACATATGTAAGTATTTTACAATTAAATGTTGCTACTCGTATCTGAATACATACTTACATATGTAGTAGATACATATATAAATATGTATACACATGTACATACATGCATATGAATGTATGTATGTATGTGTACGTATTCCTTTTGTGTTACATCAACTCGTTATACGTTTTAAATTAATGGTATAAAATATTTTAAACAATGTATGTATGTACATATGTATGTAGATTTCTTCTTAAAACGCAATCGAGCTGCGAAGAAACCCAGTTATTTAATTAATTACACAATTTTAGTTCACTAGCGTATTCTATTCACAAACTAAATTTTGCATATTGTGCATACATACATATGTACGTACATATGTACATACATACATACATATGTACGTTCATATGTACATACATACATCCATATGTATGTACATATGTATGTGTTTTGACGGGTTGATGGAGTACCGCCTAGCAAACATTTTAATATAAAATATAGCAACTTTCGAATGCAGAATTTTTATTTAAATTGAACACATACACACATAATTTATTTATTTTAATCACATACGATTTCATATTAAATACGTGTATATAAATTCTATTTAAGCTATAGGTCTTTTTGTAATAAATTTACAATTTCATTTATTTTTATCGATATTTCGCTTCAACTTTGTGTAGCTTCTTCAGGAAATGAAATTATTCTAAATTTACTTATAAATAGATATATAAAATGAAAAATATTTGTCAATATTTGTATTAGTAAATTTAGAATAATTTCATTTCCTGAAGAAGCTACACAAAGTTGAAGCGAAATATCGATAAAAATAAATAAAATTGTAAATTTATTACAAAAAGACCTATAGCTTAAATAAAATTTATATATAATTAAATAAGGTCGAATAAATTATTATAATATTAAATACGTGTGTTTGCTGGGTACATTTGTTAAGAAGTAGCGCACACATACATACATATGAATACGCTCAATCAAACAGAGGGACATGTTGTTTGTTACAAAATTACCTTATTAGCTTTTCTAATATTATATTATCAAAATATTATACTAAAGCTTCAATCATTTCCTATAAAAATTCCATAAACCCTTACAAAATGGTTTAGTGTTTTTAAATCTTTATAAAAGAGCAGTCGGGTTGAGTTAAATTGGTAAAAATGTAACAGAAGAATTTTTTCATTGATTCTAAAGTTCATGCTTTGAGGAGGATAAATTAGTTTGGATAACTTTTAAGGAAGAAATTAAACCAAATACAATTTTAATTATTCAGACAAACACCAACGGACAAAATATTATGTTGTCCCATTCCGCTAGTGCTTGTAACAATAATTACAATTATCTATGGTGTAATGTGTTCTTAAAATATGAACTTTAGCCTAATTAAATAATAAAAAACAAAAATAAGTTCAAACAGAAATTAAAAAATAACTAACTGCGCATAAAGAAATTTTTTAAATAAATAGTATTCTAAAGTCTGATAATTAATTAAAACTATTGATATTGTGAAAATCAACTTGAAAATTATGCTGCAATATAAGAAAAGGACGATAGAAATGCTCTAAGGGAATGTTGTCTTCATAAAATAAATATAAAAAAAATACTAAAGAGATAAAAATTAAAAAACTTAAACAATTTAGAGACGCCAACTCTAACTCGCGCTTGACATCTCGCTAATAATAATGCAAACATATCAATTAATTAATGATGTCTAATTTGTTTGTTTAAGAGAAGATGTTAACAATTGACACTATCTAATTACCTTAAATAGAGTTTTATTTTATACATACATACATACATACATATGTATTTAGTACATCACGTCTGTCAGATATGGCGATTTCTCGCCAAACGTGGCGATTTTCAAGGAGGAGGATTTTAAATAAATTTGTCGGCGATTTTTATGGATATTTTTTGACAAAATTGAACTTCAACATTTTTGTAATTCAGGAAAATTAGTTTGTTGAAGGAGTGGTTAAAAAAAATCATACCAAAAATCCCTGCAAGAAATTAAAAAAAATTTAATTTTGATGCTTTTTCTTATATTAATTATTGTAATTAATGCGTTTTGAGTTTGGATGAGAAAATTTTTACAAGAAATAATTTTTGCCGATTTTATTTCTGCTTTTGACGATTTTCTGCTAAATTTTTATACGATTATTTAAAAAAAAATTATTAAAAAAAGTGCGATATAAAAGCAAATTTATTATCAAATATGTATACATACTATCCCAGTAAAAAAAGAGACTCCAAAAAAGTCATGAAAATGTAGAGTTTGCGATGCGGAAGTAGTGAAAATTTCGATCCGATCTAATGATTTTTACATAGGGTTGTCATTGCAAGAAGTTCTCTTTTTCGATGCCTGGTCACTGAATTGGAAGCGATATTAAGAAAAATTCCCTTTTTTGTGTTCTATGATAATATTTTCATCTAGGAAAAATGGTAAATAGCTATTTTAACAATCCGTTTCTTTTTATACGAATTTAAGGCCGAAACAGTGTTTTCATGTAAATTGAAGCAAATAACTTTTAAATTTTAGACTAAAATTAGTTCATAAATTTCTTTAAAAAAATTTTTTTTTTTAATTCTGGTGAGTATTTTCCAACACTATGGAGGAGTTACAAGGTTTCGTATGACTAAAGTAAGCTTCTACATGGTTTTTTGCCTACTCTCGGCAAATTAAAAATATCGATTTTATGGAAGCAATGAAAATGTAGTTCCACTAGAATGACTTCCATTTTTCTTAACTGGGATATTAAGAAAATCTTCATCAAATTGATTTTGGCGACTTTTGGCAATTTTTCAAATCGATTTGGCGAAATAGGTCTGAAAAAATCTGACAACCCTGGTGTATGAAGCGGAAAAACGAGTTTTTGGTCACATCTCAACACAGAAAAAAATTATTTTGATATTTGACTATGAAAGTCGTTGATTCAATAAAAAAAAATTTGAATTTTCTGTAATGACGATTTTTGCATTATTGACCCAGCAAAAAAAGAGACTCCAAAAAAGTCATTAAAATGTAGAGTTTGCGATCTGGAAGTAGTGAAAATTTCGATCCGATCTAATGATTTTTACATAAAGTTGTCATTGCAAGAAGTTCTCTTTTTCGATGCCTGGTCACTGAATTGGAAGCGATATTAAGAAAAATTCTCTTATTTGTGTTCTATAATAATATTTTTATCTAGGAAAAATGGTAAATAGTTGCCTATTTTAACAATTCGTTTCTTTTTATACGAATTTAAGCCCGAAATAGTGTTTTCATGTAAATTTAAGCAAATGACTTTTAAATTTTAGACTAAAAATTGTTCATAAATTTCTTTAAAAAAATAATTTTTTTAAAATTCTGATGAGTATTTTCTAACACTATCGAGGAGTTAAAAGGTTGTGTCTGACTAAAATAAGCTTCTAGATGTTTTTTAGCTCATACTCGGCAAATTAAAAATATCGATTTTTTGGAAGCAATGAAAATGTAGTTCCACTAGAATGAGTTCCATTTTTTCACTGAGTGATAAATAAAATTGTGCCCTTAATTATGAAAGTGGTCTATCTAAGTCATGTGCATTTTCGCTTCGAAATATCATATAAATCTTTGAAAAACTTCAATAAATATTTAAACATTATTAAATAAATTTATATATGTATGTATATCGAGACTAGTACATCTCTAAATTAAAATGCTGCATAATATAAAAGCACTTTTTGATTTGTTCAAATGTAATCTACCAAATATCTCGACCAGAGCACTATATGACTTAGACCAGTTTCATAATTAAGGGCATAATTGTATGCCCGTTTATTGAATTTAAATTAAAGATCGTTGTTTAATAATGTTTCCCAAATTACGCTCGTCAACTAAAGTGAGTTTAAAAAACGTTACATTTTAGTAAAATTTTATAAATTTTCTTGTATTTTCTTCCAAGTCATGATATACAAAATACTAAATTATTTGATAGCTTCGTTTAAGCCGAGTGTAATTATTATTTAAAAAACTTAACATAAGCTGCTATAGAGCAGAAATGTGCTTTTACATTTTTCATGCTTTCTGAAATTTCTTTACTAGTTTTTGTGTCTTAAAATCATATTCTAGCAACACCATTTTATCTTCAAGAACCTTTTTAAAATCGTACATATGTGTAAGCTATTTCGAATATCGAAACCGTTATATCTATAAGATTGTAGTATGAGTATACTAGATAAATCAATAAATTCAGTAAACCGTCAAAACAAAGCTTAAGCGACATAATTTTTAACTCAATTTTTTTTAAAGAAAATCGAGAGAAAATTATGGCCATGGCACGATATGTGATACTATACGAACTTTAGCCTATATAATCGAATATCTTACCTGATGTATACATACCCAGCAAACATTACTGCTTACCAGAAGCGTTTTTGTAAGGGAATGAATAAGCATAAATAAGCCATAAAATTTGTTCGTCTTAGTAAAGTGCTTCACTTCACAGAGGTAATAATATATAATTAATGCTTTTCAGAAGCATTTTTCGAAGCTTTTGTTGTCAAATAAGCAATACATTGCTTCCCGCAGTTGTCAGTGTTTCCAAATCAAAATTTTTTTGCTGGGTATTTTCTAAGCCTTAAGTACCTGGTAAACTTTTTTCGGGTTTTTGTGACTTTTATGGGATTTTTTTCCGGTTTTTGGCGTTTTTTTTTAATTTTGACATTTTTTGCCAGTTTGGTGTTTTTTCAGTTTTGCGATTTATTTTAGTTTAAGTGATTTTCTTAGTTTCGGAGTTTTTTTTTAGTTCTCGCGCTTTTTTTCCTTTTAGCTATTTTTTTATTTTGAAATTTTTAGTTTTATAATTTTATTACAGCAAGTTGTCAAAATTACATAGTCAAAATATGTGTATGAGATTTTTTCCGGTTTTGGAGTTTGGTTTTTTAGTTTTGGCATTTTTTTTTGCGTTTTTTAGTTTCGCCATTTTTCTTTTGCTTTTTTGGTGTCTTTTTCCGTTTTAGTAATTTATTTATTTTAGTTTAAGTGATTTTTTACTTTTCGCGTTTTTTTAGTTCTGGCGCTTTTTTCGTTTTGGCGATTTTTTTTTATTATGCATTTTTTTATTAAAGATACAGCAAGTTGTCAAAGCTGTATAGTCAAAATAACATCAACTAATAGAATACACTTTCATTTTGATTTTTTTTCTAATTTCAGTCTAGTGCATAAAAATACTCGCACGTTGAAACGTTACGTTTTTTTTTTTAAGAGAAGTAACATTCAGGCAATGAATGCTCACTACTACTTATAGGTGTAACCTTCTTTAGGAAAGGGATAGCGATAGAGAAGACTGGTGGTGAAGGAAGAGATATAGGAAAGCTTTTTTTCTTTTACAACTCTACGTTTTGCGCGTTATAATGCAGAGTTGCAGCGCCTCTGTGAGGCTGTGTTTAGTAGCCATTTTAATCGTTATTTTACTTCGCCGATGATTCTGATACACAATACCGATGAAGGAGGGCGCTCTGATGTTACATTAGGATTAGTATCTGCCGAAGTTGATAATTTCAAGTGTCTGCAACTAATTTTTGGTATATGGCATTACAATTCCCACATGTTGCCGTTGCTCGCCTTATGACACCCTTTAATATTTTTTGTTGTAGCAGCCAAAGTTTTACATATTCTGTAAAAATGTCAGACCCTTAACTCTTACGGTTCTAGAGAAAACAGCGTTTAACAGACAGACGGACATCACCTTTGGTGCTCGGAACCCTAAAAAGGCAAAAACAAATAAATTTTAAATGTGTCTTGACCTTCCACAAATAACAAAAAACTATTTATTTGTTTATAATTTTTTTTAAATAAACTGATAAGATAATCACAATAAGTATATGCTAATCTAAAATCAAAAAATTTTAATTTTTTTAGTATCGATAATAACAAAAATTACAAACATGATTGCCAGTAGTATATTGGTCTTCACTTCGTTTGTTCTGGCCATTATCTATTATTGGTGCAGACGCACCTATAGCTATTGGCTACGTCATGGCATACCCTACATTGAACCCATACCCATAATTGGCAATGCCAAGGAAGCACTTCAACTTAAAACTAGTTTTGGTCTACATCTGTCTGATATTTACAATGATCCAAAAATGTCGAATGAGGCTGTTGTGGGCATTTACACGTTCCATCAACCAGGACTAATTATACGGGATCCTGAACTCTTAAAATCAGTGCTAATTAAGGATTTTAATTATTTCCACAATCGTTTTTCGAATTGTGATCAACATCGCGATTCCTTGGGTGCTAATAATTTGTTTTTTGCCCGTGATAGTAATTGGAAGGATTTGAGGACGAAGATTTCGCCAGTATTTACAAGTGGAAAGATTAAGCAAATGTATCCCTTAATGTTGGATGTAAGTAGTAGATTTAAAATTGCATAAATACACAATTACGTTACAATTTATATTAAATCAGATCAGCTCACAATTGGAGCAACATTTAGCTGAAAAAGGCGATTGCTTTCAAACTGAAATCAAGGAAATGTGTGCTCTTTTTACCACCGATCTGATTGCCACCATTGCCTATGGAGTCAGCGCCAACAGTTTAAAAAATCCTGGCGGCGAATTTCGTACACATTGTCGTAAAATGTTTCTCTTCGACTTAAGACGCTCCATCGACTTTTCGATAGCTTTCTTTTTTCCCAAACTAGCGAGTCCAATGCGTATAAAAATCTTTTCGCCAGAATTTTCCGAATTTCTGCGTTCTACAATTAACTATGTAATGCAACAGCGTGAGCTAAGCGGCAAACAACGTAACGACCTAATTGATATTTTAGTGGCTCTGAAGCGTGAAGGGGGTAATGCAAATATAAATAAGGAAATAGCCAAGAACCCAGATCTTCTTGTAGCCCAAGCTGCTGTATTTTTGACAGCTGGTTTTGAAACCTCTTCATCCACCATGACTTTTACACTTTACGAGCTGGCGAAACGACTCGACTTGCAAGATAGACTGAGAACAGAAATTAATGAGGCTTTAATAAGAGAAAATGGTACTTTGTCTTATGAAACCATAACTACATTAGTATATTTGAATATGGTGGTAGAAGAAGTGCTGCGCCTGTATCCAGTTCTTCCATTTTTAGATCGACAACACCAGCGCCCAGTAGGCGAAAAGAACGGCTTTAGTTTGAAACCATTTTACAATCATACCTTGGCCGATGAAATGCCCATATTCATACCTATATTTGGCATACAAAGGGATCCCAAGGTAAGATAAATTTTGTTTTGTCAATTATTTCATATAAATACATATTTGGGAAACAATTTTTTAACTTCAGTACTGGCCGAATCCAAATACTTTTGATCCAGAAAGATTTTCTCCCGAAAATCGAAAACTACACAACTCCATGAGTTATATGCCCTTTGGTACTGGTCCGCATAATTGCATTGGCACACGTATTGGCCTATTACAGACCAAATTAGGTCTGGTGCATATCTTGAAAAATCATAAAGTTGAACCTTGTGCAAAAACACCCGCTGAAACTATATTTGATCCAAAGGCGTTTGTGTTACAGTTTGAAGGTGGTTTGTATCTCAAAGTTAGACGAGACAATCTTTACGATAAACAAGCACAAAAGGTCGGTCTATAACAAGCATCTATAATTTATAATAAAAAGTAAAGCAGTAAATTTGTTTTATTTTCGATTAATGGCGCTATTAATTGTTAAGCATTACCTGACGTCTGCATTGAACATGAAAGAAATGCTTTTAAAACATGACGTTAAGAGTTGGTATTCTATTTTTTTATTATAGACCGCATTTTAAAAATAGATACGTTATTAAAACAGATTCCTTAACATTAATAAAAGATTAACATGATTGGTTTACAGTGTATATCCATTAACATGATGTTAGTGTTCATGTTAGTTTTTTCATGTCCAGTGTAAATGGCAGCTTAAAAAAAACAAGTAACAACAATAAATAGAAATTGTTTATAAGCCGTATCAAAAATAATAATAATAATAATTTGAACTTCAAGTGTTCTTTTGTCAAAATTTGTATGGAAATTTTGTTTTAACGTACACTTCAAGCTCAAATATTGTTTTTTTTTTGATACGGCCATATATGTATCTTTAAGGGTTTTAAATATACATACACATTTGTAGAATTATATACTTAATAAAAATTGGAGCATATTGTAGATTGTTAATATAAATATGTACATACATACATACACATATATTTACTAGAAACAACCAAACAAATTATCAAAATTATACACGTTATTACAAAAAATAATGTTATATAAAGTTAATATTTTTTTTTCAAGAAAAACTCAGACATCATCATTATCATCGCTCAATATCTATTTATTATGAGAAATTATAGTTTGCTCTCATTTTACCGAACTTTACCAAAAAAAGTAAATAAACAGACCTATTATTACACACAAAAAACAAACTGAAATACAAAACACATGCAAAATATCGTATCGTTTTATACATATACCTAACACACTCATTCTACATTTGGGTATATGAAATACTGAGAATGACACACATTTTTTATGATTTTTGCATTATCATCATCCACTCACCTTTCACAGATAACATCAATAAATTAATAAATAATAATTAATAAATTAAAACTGAATTTTGTACGAAATTTATTGTATGAAACTTTTTTCGTGTGTGATTAGGAGGCTTGGAAAAACAAATCAGACCAAAAAGTAGCTAAAATTCTCCAAAAATTCCAGCTACTACATTTGTTTCTGCATCGCTCTCTTCTCTAGCGCTACTGCTAAACAGTAAAATATGACATAAGCACTTTTTCCTTAGTCCTAATTTACACTATGCAAGTCTTATTGTTAGTCATATTTTACTGTGCTAAGTCATATTTTACTGTTTTGCAGTAGAGTACTTTTAAGCTTTCAACTCGAATTTTCATATATTCGTTTCTTTTAGAGTTAAATTCGGAAATTAGGTATTCATCAATTTTTTTTAGAAAAACAAGGTTTGTTCGTTTACTAAAATTTTTTACCAATTTGTAACAAATTATTACTAGTAAAATTTTTACTTACAAGAATTATCCAACCACCTGTTGTGTGTTTTGTTGTCAAATAAATTATTTAAAAAATATCTGAAAAAGTAAAACTGAAAAAATTTTAATTTTTCCGTTAAAAACATGTAAACGTAGGAAAAAAAGGAAGGATGTTTTCTTAATTTATTGTTTTTCTTTCATTAAGTCACATAAATTCAACTTTAATGGCAAATAATTTTGTTTGTTTCTCATATTTATTTAGAGATGGGAAGTGGAATTTTGGTATTTGCTAATGAATAAAATTAAAAAATTATGAAAAATGCATAAAAATAGTAAAAAAAAACATGAAAACTGTGTAAAGAATTTCAAATTAAATGCAATTTAAAATATGAAACAAAATACATCAGAAAAAGTACAATTGTATCATGACTTCTATCCATTTTTCTGACATGAATAAAATGTTCTTGCAAGTTTTTACAAGTAAAGCGTTCATTTCCTTATTCATATTTGGGAGAGTAATTTAGTAAATTTATACCTTACTCTCTCGTTGCTAGTTTCTGCTGTGAAAGTAAATGAACAGACCTATAATTTTACTCGTACACAATATAAATAATACATTAAATTTGAAATATACCAAATTACGAGTATTATTCTCTATGAGATAAGAAGTTGAAAAAAGATAAGCTGCAAGTCATTTTGCTATAACTTCCTGAAAAATCATTTAAAATAATTGAGATTTTGCCCAGTTATACTTTCAAATATGGAGATTACTGGGGTTCCTTTAACTCAAAATCAGCTTATCTCGACTTAAACACTTTTTTCTTTTTGCCACAATATGAAATAATAGCTTAAGTTGACTCAAGCAAAGTAGTGTTTTACGGAAGTTTTAACGCTACCGCTAAGAGATTGAAAGGCCTTAACGCATGATTATACTTTCCATGTGTTCCCACTGGAACATTTTTTTTTTTTTTTTTTTTTTTATTTTTTTTTTTTATAATAATGTTTTTATTTACAAGTCTTATAAGCTAATTAGGTACAGAGTTTATGAGATTTTACTTATTAGTATTACAACAATTAAAATCTAATAATTGAAAAAGCAGAAAAACTATTAGTATCACAGACTAGAGGAAAAATAGTCACAAAAAACCTCATACAAAGTCAGAAAATGTTATAATGAAATTTGACAAAACAACCACTAGCAAGATTCTTTTTAGCAAAAGATTCTTAGTGATTGTTCACTAAATTTCTTATTGTTTCAAAATTAGACACTCTGCATTTTTCATTAAATGACAGCGTCAGATCGTTGGCAAACGAGTGTATCTTTTTATAATTAAATCTATTGTGAAGTAAGTCGGTGGGGAATCTTGGAGGGAGATTATGAATTATTTTTAAATTTTTGTTTTGGATAATTTGAAGCTTTTTCGTATGGGACTTAGCAGCTTTTTGAAACCATACCGGGCAACCATAGGTAAGGATCGGTCGGATACACATATTGTACAGCAATATTTTATTTCTTAAATTGAGTTTAGACTTCCTGTTAAGAATGGGGTACAGAGCACGACCACACTTTATGGCTTTATCACAGATGTGCTTGACGTGTTGTTTGAACAAAAGTTTTTTATCTAATATAATACCTAGATATTTAATATCATCTTTAATGGGTATAATGTTTCCACGAGCGTACAAAATCTTTGTCGGAATACGTTTTGGAGATTTATTAAATGGGAATATAATTGCCTGAGTTTTGTTATCGTTTACTTTAATTTTCCATTTGTCAAAGTATTTTTGGCTAGACGTAAGGCTCTCTTGCATTCTCTTGACTATTGCATTTGAACTTTTTCCATGGCATATGAAAGCACTGTCGTCAGCATAAAATGCTGCTTCTTGATTTCTATGTACAATAACATCTGACGTATATAATGAGTAAAGTATGGGTGATAACACTGACCCTTGAGGCAACCCTGCAGGAATTGGTTTTTCGATAGAAGATTCGCCTTCAACATGAACGACAAAAGAGCGATTTGTTAAAAAACTTTTAATAATTTTCTGTAAGTAAATTGGAAAATTAAAAGAACTGAGCTTGAAAAGCATTCCATTGTGCCAGATACTATCAAATGCTTTTTCAATATCAAGAAAAATAACGCCAGTGCTCTTGCGATTTCTTCTGTTGTTTTCGATAAAATTAACAACTCTCTTTAATTGGTGTACGGTGGAATGTTCCTTACGAAATCCAAACTGTTGGTAGTTTATTAAATTATTTTGGTCAGAAAAATCAACTAACCTTTTGAGAATTATTTTTTCAAAAATCTTGTCCAGTAAACTCAAAATGCTTATTGGCCTGTAACTGGTAGGCAATTTGGGATCTTTTCCCTTTTTATGGATGGGGATTACCTTCGATATTTTGAAAGTCGATGGAAAGTAACCATACTTTAAACAGCAGTTAAATATTTTACTGAGTGTTTCGTAAAAGCAATCTGGCATATTTTTCAGAATAATACTGTTTATACCGTCTAGACCTGGAGCTTTATTGTTTTTTAATGACATAACAAATGCTTTGACTTCAGAAGTATCTGCAAGTTCAATACTACTACTACTTGGGGAAATGTCATCAAGACAGTTCACATAATTTGTAACAACACTATCCAAAGGGGATGGATTATTGATAGTTATAGTATGTGAATTTCCAAATGCCTCAGCAATTGCATTAGCTTTATCTGCTCCTGTTTTTAGAACGGAACCACTTATGTTCAGATCGGAAAATGTGGGGTTCTTACCCTTTAATGCTCTCGATAGCTTCCAAAATTTTTTAGATCCTGTGGGCAGGTTTGAAATAAATCTTGACCATGATTCGTTTCTGTCTTTAACAAGGTGGAAGTCAATTAGACTATTTAACTGTCTTAAGATACATATTAAATGGGCCCTGTAATTTGAATCCCTACATCTCTGGAGTTTACGTTTGTATTTGTTTCTTTGAGCGATAAGCATCTTTGATGTATCAGAAATTTTTCTTTGCCACGAGTTTTTACTTCCTACTGGTATCATTCTGATTGCATCTTTAACAATTACAATTAGTCTATCTAATAGCAAATCTGCATTGCTAGGCGTAAAATCTGATTGGTCAATAGTTAGAGATCTAATTTCTCTCTCCACCCAGAATCTAATTGCTGGCCAGTCTGCACGATTATATAAAGGCACCAAATTTAATTTATTTTCAAACTGACCGTAAATGGAACAGGTTAATGGAACATGGTCTGATCGTCCAATATATGGATGAGTTTCTAAATCGGAAAAGGGAATACTGGAGTTCGTTAGTAAAATATCTATAGTGGAAGGCTGAACATGGGTTAAATTTTGACCGAATCGGGTAAAAGAGCATGGAAAATAGATATAATAGTTAGAAAACAGACAATGACTGTAAAGCTCGTTACCAGCTGAGTTATTGGATACACAGTTCCAATGAGTGTGATGAGCATTAAAGTCACCAAAAATGAAAAACTCACAGGATAAATTTGTAAGAAGTTCTAAGTCTGCCTTAAAATCAGGGGTGTAATTTGGATTGTAAGCAGCAGTAAAAACTACTGGACGTCTATTAATCATGACCTGTATGGATATATTTTCAATGACAGTTGTGTTAATTTTAGGTAATAACTTATGAACTATTTTACTTTTTATTGCTATGAGTACTCCTCCGCCATGTGTTTGCCGGTCCTCACGGTAAATTTTGTAGCTTCCTAGTTGAAGTTTGTGATGCGGTTTCAAAAATGTCTCGTTTAGCAAAAGGATATCAATATTTTTGTCATGAAGAACTTTTTCGAGCTGTGAAGCTGCTGACTCGGTTGTTATGCCTTGAGTGTTCCAGTGCATAACCTGAACATTGTGTACAACAAAAGTTTTATATGGCATGTTTGAGCATCATACCTAAAACTCTCAATTTGTCAAACTTGGTTTGACACTTTTCCAATGCGTCTACTGCATTAAAAAATATTTCCAATAGTTTCTCATTGGATAAATCATCGATGTTGTCGCGGGCTTTACCTTTAGACACATCTGAAAACAACTTTTTGCCTTGGAATGACACGCTTTGGGCATTTCCGTTATGCTCCTGGCTTGATAGAAGCGGGAAATCACTATCGTCCATAATAGAATTAGAGCTACGTCTCATATCAGGTGTTCGGGATTTGGTGGTCAATCGTTGCCTAATCTCTAGATATTCTCTACGACACGGACATTTGGGGTCATCTGCCCTGTGATTAACACTTCTGTAGTTTTTCTTGGCACAGTTATGGCATTTGTACACAACACTTTTATCAGGCGAGCTCTTATTTAATACACAAACAGCGTAGTCGTGATTACCCGCACAGGCTGCACATACTATCACTCTATTGCAGTTTTTGGCACCATGACCGTACATAGAACACTTGGTACACTGGGTAGGACCTTTATTACCCTTATATGGCCTTCTCCAGTAAACAGCTATGTTGCAAAAATATTTAATTTTTAAAACTTCACGTTTTGAAACGAGTTGCCTATCAAATTCAATAAGATAGAGAGCGTCATCGTCGTTCGATCTTTTTGTCTCGATTTCTTTAACACTTACGGGCGTAATGTTATGGGTTTTTTTGAATTCGTCCATTATAATTTCTTTCGTTTGTCTAGGAAGACCAAATAACACCATCTTAAAAATTTTATTATTTTTTACCTCGTGAGTGTAGAAATTCATTTGTCTCTTTTTGAGTTCTTCCATCGCCTCTTTATAAAGTGTGATCGAGCTGGACATAATTTTTGTGCCGATTGACATCCTTTTATACATATAATTTTCACCGAAAATACCCAGTATTTTGTTGAAACTTACGTTGGAATCCACTATGATTGGTGGGATTCTTTCCTTCTTGGTTGCGTCTTCATCTTCGTCATCGGACAACAGATGAAATCTGTTACTAGTACCAGCCCCGTCATTTATTTTGGGAATTTTATATTTGGGATTATTACCCCAAAATTTCTTCCGCTTTTGAATATTCATTATCAAAAGTAAAAGATATTATTTAAATAAAATGTTTTTTATTAGCAGCGAGCAAAAAAACCACGTTGTAACAAAGTCCCACTGGAACATAATACAGCATAATAAAGCTAAATTTCCTTAATGATAAAAATATGTAAAAAAAAATTTAAGCATTGAAGAAAAAACAAAGTTTTACTAGAGATTTTAATATTTATTTATTTATGTGTCTAATATTAAGGAATAAATTCTAAGATTAGATTTAATTTGAGAGCACTAGCAAATTGGCTATCGGCTCAGATTTTAATAAGTATACATATATGTACATATATACATACATTTATAAATATATAAAATATATCTTATTAAGGTTTTATTTTAATAAATTTTAGGAAATGTCACAGTGCTTTTTAAGTATTGTCTTATTTACACAAACTATTATCAGGAATGCCACATCTGGATTGAAAACCAAGTAGCCACTTCCATTATTCAAAAACATAATCTACATCTAACGCTCGTTTAAATTCGTTTCTTAGTTAACTTAAAAGTATGTTAAACTAAGTTTAACTAGTTAGTATAAAACTAGCTCGTAGTGTATTAATTGTATTAGCTGTAGTTTATTTAGTAATAACACTTAACTTAACAACACCCTTTATGTATAATAACATTGCATATCAGATATGTATAATGACAATTTAATATTCTTTGCTTTCTAAATAGATTTCTTATTTTCTAAGTCTTATTGACACCTGTAACAAAAACAATCATCTCTGGATGCGTGCGTGACTGGAAAATAATTTGTATATGTACATATGTATATGTAAGTAATTTTAATATGCGAAGAGGTATTATTAAAAAATTAGCAAAACGTATAGTTATTTATGTATATTTAAATTAAATTAAAAAAGCCAAGACGTAATAATCATGCGATCGATGCATACGTATGAGTACCAGTGTTGCCAAAATTTTGTAGGCATTTCCCACCATATAGCCAATGAAAACCCGCTAAAAACCGCTAGCTTAATAAAAATAAACGCTAATATTACCGCTGAATTTTTTATAACTAACATATGCCTTTTTTATAGTTTATTATTAAAAAAAAAGAATAAGATAAATTTTATAAAATATGTATACATATGCAAAGATATATGTATGTATGTTGGAATCTCATATTTCCCCAATATTTGTAAACAAAACTCAGCCTACTCCTTAAGTTGGTATTTTATTTCCTGCAGAGAACCAGGAAAAATTTGAATCCAAGGGACTATTCCATCTTATAATAATAATGTTTAAGCTGATTCAGTATCTTTTCAACATTTTCTGCGATAGACCCTAATAATAATAATAATAGTATCTTGCCGTTTTGCTTAAAGACTGTAAAATATTGTTAAAATTTCCTGATTTTCTGACTATCTGAAATTAAAAAATAGAGTTGATAAAAAAATTCTGTGGCTCAATTCACATTGGCTTGAAGTTTAATTTCGAAGGAAAATTTCAATAAAAAAAGTCTAATCAAAAACAAATTATTTAGAAAAAGTTGATGTTTTGAGAGATTTTGGTTGATATTATGTTTTCCTCATACTCAGTGGTCCAATCACACAGTTTTCGGTTTGTTTTCCGTTTGTTTAGTGATTTGTTTACTATTTTTTTAATACGAAAATAATGATTAAATTGGTTTTTAATATAATTTTAATCGAATTAAATTTTATTCACTAATTATGAGATTTATTCACTTTTATACTCGTATGTATATACATATGTATGTTATTATTTTTAACCTCTTAAATTTTCACATTATATTACACGATTGTCAATTTTTATGTCAATTTTTTATTTCCAAAAAAGTGACGTTAGTTTCTTTTCGCTGTACGTGTTTATATCAACAAAAAAATTCAACATAAATACCAGGGTACGTGTTACATAGCTGCGTTAAAATACTTTATTTTGATTCAATATCTTTCTTTATAAGTTTCAGAAAAACGCTGAAAATCAGTCAACTAAGAAATTCTTCCGCTAAAATTCTCGCTGGTGGTTTTTTAAATAGACTTGCCGCTAATGACAACAAAACACAGTCATGTATAGTGGGAAAACCGCCGTTTTGGCAACACTGATGAGTACACATGTTGTATAAAAAATAGTATATTCTTATATTATTTGCAATTTGCTTACAAATTTTAATTTGTTAATATTTGTAATAAGCAGCACTCCTCCGATTTGAATGATCTAAAAAAATAGGAAATAATTACTCTCCAAAAAATGACAAAATAATCTTAAAAACATTAAAAAAAATTCATTAAAATTTTTTATTTTATTTCAATAAATTTGCTGTTAATTACAATACATATCATCGGCTTAGAGTGTAAACCTGCTAACTCACCTCCAGCAAATTTTGCAGGAGAGACAAAATACTGTTAACCGTTTTTTTTAAAATCTTAAGAAATTGGCCTAATACACTAAGTTTCTTCGACATATAGAGTTTCGAATTAAAATAAATATTTGAGCAAGTCGATAAGGCGTTTGTTACTCTTTCGAACGGCATTAAAATGTCATATGTTATAAAAAAGTGGATTTAGCAGGCTTACACTCTAAGCCGACGATATGTATATTATGAAATTCATTTTTATACTTTCGAAGCAAAAAGATCTACGATAATCTGTTAAAATATTTTTGAAAATTGAAAAGTTCATCTCCACATTGACATACACAATCGGTGCGTCCTTAATAGTATATAAAAGATTCTTACTACTCAAGTTTCCAATTGCAGACTTGTAGCAGCAAAATTACTTCTACAAATTACTGTAGATACATGTTTAGCACAATGTCTCGAAATTTTTTGCAAAAAGTCTTAGGGGACTCTTCAATTGCCTTGGTTGGAGTCAGCAATATCAAATGTCTAGCAAAAAAGAGCTCACAAGGAAGACCATAAGATCCGGAAGTATTTCATATCTGGATCATTTCTAATGATTTTTGCATAGGGCTGTCATTGGGAGAAGTTTTATTTTTTTGAAACCTATTTAGTGAATCCGAAGTCATTTTAATAATAATAAATATATCTGATTTTTTATGTTCTTTTTAATAAGTTAAAAAAAATTATTTTTTGTTACTTTTACATACTCGTAGTTAGAAAAATCTCACCATCACCCAGAGAGAGGCCAAATATAGCCGGAAAATCATGGTTTAATATATTATAAAATAAAGAAATAACTTCTTAATTAATTATCTGGATGTTGTTGATAATCATTTCCTGAAAGGTCCAAAATATGTTGAAATAATAAAAAACTAAAATGTGTAAAAAATACAAACAAAAAAAAATTGCCAATTACTTTTCAGTTTTGATAAATAAAATAGCCCAGTAAAAATTTCAAAAAAGGTAATCGGGTTTTGAATTAAGCATTTTTGGTGGAAGCTCTTCCCTACTGGATTACCAACCAGGGTGACCGATGACATTTTTGAAAAAGTGGCACCTAAAGGGGATTTATCAAAACAAGGGGCAAAATTAAAAAAAAACGAGAAAACTACACTAAACTTTTTATTTTTAATGTATTTTTATATTATTCACTATAAAAAAGGGAGACAACAAGTTGCAAGGAAATCAAAAAGTGGCAAGGCAGTCGAAAAACTGGCGATTTGCCACTTCAGTCGGTCAAATGGTCACGCTGTTGCCAACTTAATGATTTTACCAAGGCGTGAGACTAAAATAATCCATTTTTGAGAAGTACTTACTTCTTTATTTGGCAACTTATTCACATAATCTATTTAATCTAAAAAAAATCGTTCTCCTCATTTAGCAACTTGTACATCATTTACATTTTTGCATTTTTTTTAATGCTAAGTTTTTATTTACTTTTAGTTAACGGTGAGAATTCAAAAGTTTTGTTTGTTGTGTGTTAAACAAAACTCATCAATCAAAAGAGTTTGCAAAATTCCAATGTTAATAGAAAAACTCACAATATATAATTGAAACGACAAAAAATATAAACATATCAAGTTTATACCGAATTTAAATTATCAAATTCAGTTGCACGAAACTCTTTCTCTTTTAAATAGCAGCGCTAGAGGAGAAAATTGCGCAGCATGAGTAATAAAAAAGTTAATTTAGTCTATATACATATTGTAAGCTTTAAAAAATTTAGATTCAAATAAATTTTAAGGCGTTTCATTTTCTGGAAGAAGTGTAACATTTTATAACTTTTTATTTGAAAAAATACAATTTAGCGTTTGTTTAAAGAAAACATTTAAGCTCGCAAGGGACGATACAATAATATGTAATAAAATTTATATTTCAGATCATTTTATTGCGAATTTTCATTGAAAAGTGTAATAAGTATAAAATTTTTTTCTAGAAAAGAAAACGTCATTGTTAACTATATATAAGGGATACACATAATAATGTGAGAAAATGTAAAATAGCTACACATTTGTAAGAACTAAAAGCTTGAAAGTGTTTTTCGAAAACGTGATAGTCAACCTTGACACCTTGTAACTCAGCATATACATATTTGCAACAGTGTATTTAAAAATAGTCGGAACATACATATTTGTAACCATATTTTTCCTTGGGACCCACTGTGCTGGCTCTAATTCAAACTTTTAGCAATTTTCAACCAATCTGAATTTTTTTCTGTTTGATAAATATTTGAGAATTTTCGTAATATTTTCACGTATGACTTTTCTCAGTATTGGTCTTTTTATTTTTGTTTTTATAGTGTTTTCTTGTTGTTAACATAAACAAATATTATACGTTAAACTGCTGATCACAAACTTTGTGATGCTGCCCGTTGACAACACTTCTCTAGTACATAATATTGAAAAAAACGGAGTTTTATTAAAAAAAACTAGCACTTTATGAATAAATTTTCAAATAACAAAGTTGATGTATTAATAATTACCCTTATTCTAGTTGTCAACATCGACGTCACGTCAATACAATACCAAAGTATTGTCGCTTTTATACTCGCTCTCGAGAACAATTATATGCTATTGAAAGCCTATTTATGTTCCCTAAAGTCTAGAAAATAGTATGAACCTGTCAATAGCCATTAGTTGTTTTTGAAAATGAGTAGACAAGCCCCGACTTTTTGGTATTGTTTTGACGTGACGTCGATTTTGACAAATGGAATAAGGGTGAATATTAAAAATGAATACTATCGATATTTACATATCAAGTGTATAAGATAAAATAAAATGCAAATTATGTGAGTTGTGGATTATATGAAATCGATCCGTTTATTTCATCAAATATTTACTGAATCTGAACCTGATCTTAAATCTGCGGTATTATAATTCAATGCAATCTTGCGTGCTTCTTTTAATTACAATTTGAACGGTGACAATTCCATTGAATTACAGAAAACACGCCAAATGCTTTTGCTTTTGCCAGATTTAAGTTAGAACATCTCTCTCTCTCTTTTTATTTAAAGTTAAGCTTAATCTTTATATAGACTAGTAATCTAAAAACTTTAATATTAAAAGGTGTTGTGGAAAATTCTAGTGCAATGTACACACATACTTACATATATATGTATATATAATATATGCATATAAAATTGGAATAATAAAACATTACTAAAAGACTTAACAATTCAGAAAGCTAAAGGATCACGTATAACGGTCAATTGGATACCTCCTTCGGATTGTAAAATTAAAGCTTTTGGATCCAGTTTAAGGTGAGGCAAAGTTTTAGCACTGAAGGCAACACGATGATTACGCAAAAATTGTATTAAACCAATTTTTGTTTGCAAATAAGCAAAACGTTCGCCTATGCAGGCATGTGGTCCTAAACCAAAAGGCATATAAGTATACGGTGTTATAAGCTTGCGGTTTTCTGTAGAGAAACGTTCCGGTCTAAATTCTCGCGGCTGTGGAAAATACTAAAAAAAAAAATTGTATATAATATTAAATATTATATCGTGCCATACATAGCCACCATTTTTTTGACGAAAATCGATTCTTTATAAGGAATTTTCCCAAAAAAATGGTAAAAAATAATGTCGCTTTTGATGGTTATGGCACGATTTGAAATAATACGAAAGCTTACCTTTTCATCCATGTGCAAAGCATACACTGGTATATAAACAGGCATACCTTTGGGTATGCCGTAGTTATGAAATGGTTCCAATGAATATAACTGCTCCTCTGGCACGGTGCAATCTCTATCCAGAAACGGCAAAGGTGGATACAACCTCAATGTTTCACTAATAATCATTTGTAAATATTCCATGGATTCAATTAACTGTTGCGTAATTTCACCGTTATGTTGCTTTAAAGCTTCTTGTATTTCTTGCCTAAGTCGTTGCTGGATTTGGGGACTGCGTGCCAATTCATAGAGGGCAAAGGACATAGTGGCCGAAGATGATTCAAAACCGGCCGTAAAAAATATTGCTGCTTGAGCCACCAATAAATCGCCTTCAAATATTAAATCCCCTTTCTTAGCTGAGGCCGATTTGGTGGCATTTTTAAATTCTATTAAAATATCAATTAAGTCATTTCGCGATTTACCCGATTTTTCCCTTTCGCTGAGAACATAATTCATAGTGGAGCGCAAAAATTCAGTTTGCTCATCGGGCACCACTTTAATGCCAAAGTACGGTACCAAATGTGGCAAAAAGAAGACTACACTGAAGTTAATGGCTCTGCGGGCATTAAATCGAAATATTTCCCGGCCATTGCGGCGAAACTCGCCATTGGGCGATTTAAATGAATTGGCCTCGACTCCAAAAGCCACTGTTGCTATGACATCGGTGGTATAGAGGGCACAGAATTCTTTCAGTTCCAATTCAAATGAATTGTTATGCTCATTAACAGGCATTTGTAGCAGAAAGTTGTTTAGGTTTTGACTCACCTGTATGAATATACATAATTAAAAAAAAATATAAATATTTTATTATATTTAATATTTCGGTTTCGAAGTCGAACTTTTTCTTGATCAGTCGTTACGAATTCTTTACGAACTGGGAGCATTTGGTGGGATGTATAAAAATTTAGGCTAAAAATTAACTCACCTCCTCTATTAGCGGAAACATTTGCTTTAATTTACCACTTGTGAAAAACGGTGTCAATTTAAAACGTATCTCCTTCCAGGCAGGATTTTTCAAAAAGAATAAATTCTGTGAACCCAAAGGATCACCCACAGTATCTGAATTTGAGTAACGATTGCTGAATTTATTAAAATCTCTTATTAAAATACGCTTAATCAATTCCGGATCCTTTATTAGTAAGGCTGGACTGTGAAACAAATAAATGCCCACAACTGCACTGTCCTTGGCGTTTGGATGGTGATAGATATCCTGTACAACTTCAGCAGAACTTTTAACCATACGCAGTATTGGTCCCAAATTGCCCACAAAAAGACTTGGCGGCATTTGGGGAATACTGCAGCGCCACCAATAGTAATAACGGTATTTTAAATTGAAATAGATAATGCAAACTAAAATAAGGACCAAAACGGCACAAACTTTCCAATCGTTTAACAACCACATCTCGCAAGTTTAAAAAATACACTAAAAACTTCGAATGACTTTCCTTAATAATATAACAGTTTTTTTTGGTCAAAATTATTTCATAGTTCTATTTATAAAAAAATATGTTAATTTGTAATAAGTTCACTAAAGTTCATAAGTGAATATTAATGAAATTTTAAAAGCAATTCTATCTCAAAATTTGCTTTGTTGTAGTGTAGTCCATTTGAAATTCACGTGCTTTTTTTGTATATTATTTGAATTAATTTTATCTTAAATTTTTGAATGCTTTTTTTGTACAAATGATTTAATACATTGCACAGTGAATTGGGTTGTCAAAAATGTAAGTAAAAATAAAAACTAACGCTCCAAATTAGTACACCTTACAAAACTGCAAAATCTCTGGCAAAAATAAATTTCAAGAAAAAAATATTATGACATACATACTTGGGTTGTTGAACGGGTATATATTTAAATTACTCAGTATTACTCTATTACTTTCAGCTTCTACATGATGCTTTGCAGTGTAACCGTTACGTTGGCCTTGATATTTTTAACTGCATATTTAACATTCGATTACATATATTCATACTGGAAGAGGCGTCACATTGCATTTATCAAACCCTGCCCAGTTTTGGGTAACCTTGTAGATCTATTTTTATTAAAAGTATCATTTGGTGAACTATTTCAACAACTTTATGAAAATGCTGGCCTAGAGCATTTAGAATATGGCGGTATATTTTTATTACATCAGCCCGCTTTAATAATACGAGAACCTGATTTGATAAAAAAATTACTTATTAAGGATTTTGATAAATTTCTAAATCGCTTTGAGGCCGCTGACTACAAATACGATCACATGGGCTCCTTAACTCTGCCCCTGTCCAAGTATGCTATATGGCATACCTGCAGAAAAAAGATGTCTCAAGCTTTTACCACGGGTAGAATAAAAAATCGCATGTATCCCTTAATGCTTAAAATTGCTAAGGAATTGGAATGTTATGTCTTAAGGCAGTATAGTGACACTTTACAACAAGATAATAATAGCAGCATCGAAATAGAAATAAAGGAAATGTGTGCTTTATTCACCACTGATCTAACATCTATTCTACATTATGGAATCTCTGCAGAAGGCTTAAGAACTGGCCACTCTGCGCTGAGACAACAGACCAAAGAATTATTCAAGACTAATTTTAAAAAAGTTTACAATTTTTTCATACTATTCTTCTTACCGCATTTCGCGACTGTTTTAAGAGCCAAAGTTTTTAGTCAAAACTACACAAATTTTATGCGCCAATTCACCTCAGATAGCCTACGCCAAAGACAACGTTTAACCAGCAGAAATTCTTTCATTCAAGGAGATTTATTGGATATCTTGCAAAATTTTCAAAAAGATAATGCCAAAACTCATGCTTACAATCAACATCCAGATTTTATAGCGTCACAAGTGGCAATTTTTTTATTGGCTGGATTTGAGACCTCATCCTCGGTCATGGGTTTTATTTTGTATGAATTGACGAAATATCCTGACATACAAAAATGTTTACGTTTGGAACTGAAAGAGGCTTTCGCAAATCATGATGTTTTGTCCTATGAAAAACTACAATCTTTAAGCCATTTAAATCAGGTGGTGTGCGAAGGCTTACGTATGTATCCCGCAGCCGCTTTCATTAACAGAGAATGTACACCAGGAAGAGAATCTTCCAAGGGATTTTATTTAAAACCTGATTTGTTTGTGCCCAAGGGTATGCCCTTATATGTTTCCATACTGGGACTTCATAGGGATCCAAAGGTTAGTATACTTATATTTACTGTCCTTCACCGCAGGTGGAAACTTTGTTACATATCGTTACCTGAAACGCAAAACGCCTTAACTAACATTTTCATAACTTTAGAGGAGCACCAAAACACATGATATATTATGTAATTGGTCAAATCTTTTTTAATTTTTTTGATTTTATTAATAAAATTTCTACTTTTGTAGGGGAGTTTGATATTTTTGTACTGATGTATGTATGTTGGTTAAATATGTACAATCAATGGGGTGGGGGGGCACATTACCGCATACGATTCGGTTCGAAATTTTAAAATATTTCCATATAAACTCTATTGAAATATTTCGAAATTTCGTTCGATAAAGAGTGCCGTAATTTGTCCCCTGATTCTATAAAAAGTCGACATGCAATTTTTTGCTAGAGAGGGCGTGTTGATTTTTAGTTAACGATATGTGTACGTATGTATGTACGAGTACATCAGAGCTGCCCACGGAGAGAAACATGAAAGAAATGTATTCGCGTATGTATGTATGTGTATTCATTTGTGTAAGGAGCCGATTGATGTTCGGCACTCTAGTGCTACTTTGGGCAGCTCAGATGTACATACATGCATATGCATGTATTTTTGTATTTATGTATGAAAATACATATATATGTACGTATGTATGTATGTATGTATTTTTATAAACCTAAAAAAAGTTTAATTTCGAACCGAGAACATTATAGGAGTGGTGTTTTCTTTTCTGAAAAATTGTGAATTTGGTTTTCTTTTTTAAGCTAAAACAGTTAATTAAGAAATTATTAAGTATATGGCGTTCAACTACTTCCTAATGAATATGAAATACAAAAAATTTTTGAGAAAAGAAAACACCCTAAATAAATAAATAAACACCACACGACAAGTACGCAGAGAATCGAATCCAAAGAATTTGCACAGACTTTATTATACTTTTATGTGTTTAAAAAAATTTAAGATACAATTTTTATTTTTATCCATAGCACTGGCCTGATCCACACATTTTTCGACCGGAACGCTTCGCAGCCCATAATTTGCCAAATATAAATCCAATGACATATTTACCGTTTGGTGCAGGACCACATGGTTGTATAGGCAGTCGCTTGGGTTTGCTACAAGTCAAGCTGGGCTTGGCCCATATACTTAAAGTATGTTATGTACAACAGTGTGCCAGAACACAAAATGAAATCAAATTCGATGCCACATCATTTATGTTGCAGGCCAAGGGAGGGATTTATTTAAAATTTATTAGAGATCGACTATGAAAAAACAACTTGTTTCCGAACCAATAAATACAAATAAAGGCTGTGTTTGTGTATGTGTTTGAAATATGTATGTATGTACATACATATGTACAATGTATTTTGTTATAATTATTTTTAAATATATGTACATATCACTTACTTACTACTATTTATATTAAAGCATCTCTTACTAGATTTAGATATATACCATCGGCCGATTGTATAACCAAGGCATAGGGACTTAATTTCATTTCGGGTGAAGTTTTCTCACAGGCCGTTACATAGTGGTTACGCAAAAAATTGAACAAACCCACTTTGGTTTGGATTATGCCAAAACGTTCGCCAATGCAATTGTGAGGGCCAATGCCGAAAGGCATATAGGCACCCATATTATTGTGTACTTTATTTTCAGCATTAAATCGATCGGGCTTAAATTCATCGGGCTCAGGAAAATGCTGTAATAAAATATGCATATTTATTGAATTAATAACACTAGAAAATTCGGTAAATCTTTTGGTTTACTAGAATTGAAAGTTGTTAGTAATTAGCTCTAGTTTTCGAGGTAGGGGTTGCACAAATTACGTCAGCTTAACTTATACAGAAAAAATATGTCTGCAATAAACACGTTAAATTTGAAAAAAAAACAAAAAATCAATTAAAAATGTAATTGAGTCAATTACACTTTTGTTTAAAAATTTAGTTTAATTAAAAGTTTACTTGGCTCAATAAAATTTTTAATTGAGTTTTGTTTTTTTTTATTAAATATGCTTGTGTACATAGTTTTGTCCTATTTTGGTAAATAATGAAAATTAAGGCACCAAAAACTGTGCAGATCTGTGTAATAACAATATTTTAAAAATTGTAAATTTTAACTTACTTTGGGATCTCTTTGTATAGCACTGACAGGAATATATACCGGCATACCAAAGGGAATTATGAAATCAATTTGAGGCTGCATTGAATAACCCTGATCAGCCGTACACTCTCTATCTAAAAATGGTAGCGGTGGATACAAACGCAACACTTCCAAAATCACATTATTCATATATTTTAAATCATTCAATTGCTCATAGGACAAGTTTCCATCTTCACTTTCCTGCAAGGCCTCGCGAATTTCATCTCTCACACGTTTCTGCACGTCTTGATGTTTGGACAATTCATAGAGAGCAAAGGACATGGTAGCCGAAGAGGTTTCAAAACCAGCCGAAAAGAAAACGGCAGCTTGTGCAATCACCGAATCCAGTTCGTTGGCAAAGTGAGTTTTATCGGTTTCAGCTTCTTTGCGAAATTTGATTAAACTATCTATAAGATCGTTACGTTGCATGCCCGATTTTATGCGTTCATCCATAATGTACTTAATGGTTTTTCGCAAGAACACTGTGGTTTCGTGTGAAAAAAATTTAAATTTCAATAATTTTACCACTCGAGGTAGAAAGAACATGCAGGAAAACTCAATGGCACGTCGTTTGTTAAAATCAAAAATACGTTTACCATTGTTGCGGAAATCACCATTAGGATTTACTAAACTATTGGCATGAATTCCATAAGCCACAGTCGCAATGACATCAGTGGAATAGAGAGCATTTATATCCTTAACCTCGTGAATATTGGTGTTTGGAGTTTTTTCTGTTAAATTACAAAGGTATTTATCCAATTCACGGCCAATCTGCAAATAAATAGCAAAAGTATATTTTAATGTATTGATATCACCGCTGATTTTTGTACATTTTAAATGAGTACAAATTTTCATAAAATTTTAATTGTGTTTGTGTTAGGGAGTAACGATACGCCGTTTTGTCGATCTGATACCGATACTCAAAAGAAATATCGACGATACCGATTCCGATACCGATACGAATATTGAAACTGAACTTAAGTTAAAATTAACAAAACCTTTTATTATACAAAATTATAGTGCAAGAGATTATTAATATTTAAAATTGATATTTGAATTCATTCTGAAAAAAAAAACAAAAAAACAAATTATTTTTTTTTAATACATATATGATTTAGCATTGAGAGAACATTTCACTACTATGCCGTAAAGCAAAACAAAAGAAACGTTTAAATTTTCTGTTTAGACTTTATGTACTGCTCTTAGTTTTTATGCAAAAAAAAATCGTTGAAAATGGAATTGTTTGTTCAAAACAGCTCTAAAAAATTTAAGAAGTATCGCCGTATCGACAGTAAAATATCGCCGATATCGATATATCGGCAAATCAGAAATATTGCCGATATATCGGAATTGGTATTCGCTACATCCCTAGTTTGTATGGAGATTTTTATTATCGAATGCCGTAATTTGTCCCTGTATACTATGCAGCACGTACAATGCATCTATATGTTTATGTCTAATGGCAATGTATGTTGCAAAAAATCCACTAAAAAATCTATTTATAATTTCTACCGTTCAAATTTTTATCCTAAATTTACTAAAGTGTTTTTTGCTGAAAAGAAAGCTGTATAAATTTGTTCGATATCGTGACACTGTGACACTCTAGTTGTATTCTTCATCTCCATCTAGTGTTGTCTAGCACTGTAATTTTACTTGTATCTTGTTTTCTTACATCAACTACAGCTCACTTCACTTCGATTTGCGGAAAAAGGCGCGTGGTTTGACGTTTTTGTTATTAATTGTGCTTCAGTAATTTTTGTCTAGAACGCTTTTATTCATTTGACTATATATAAGAAAATTAAAGCCTAGCATTAAGCCCGATGTCTACATCATTGCCTAAGTGAGTTAAAAAATTAAGAACAAAAACATTTAGCAAAAATAAAACGCTTATTGTTTATAACGCAATTAACATTAAAACAAAACTTTATAAACTGTGTGTGTGTTCTTTGTCATCAATCATAAATAAATATGTCTAGTGCCAATACCAAAAAAGTCTATATACAAATTGAATCGGCGGCTGAGCAACAGGAAAATCTTAAGAATCAACGTAAAACATTGAAAGTTTTGCAAGGTGTTGCAACCGATAAAGAAAATCTAACGAGTCGCCCTCAATTGGACAAACTGAGTCGCCTTAAAGCAGCTGCCGTTCATGAGACCACACTCTCAACAAATACCATTGAATATGCGAAACGTAAAAAGATAGAAACTAAAGCTGTAGAGACTCAAACAAGTCCCGACGCTAAAACTTCAAATATCAAACAAATTACTGTTGAAGATTTGTGCAGTGAGGAAAATCCCGGTGAACACTATTGGGAACGGTTAGCTGAGAAGAGGCGTGAAGCTTTAGAACAGACATTAGAGGAAAATCAACGCTTGTATGAGCGTATCGATGGCTTAGAAGAAGAGTTAAACACATCACGACAACAGCTTGAGGAAGCCAAACACTTGGTATCGGTTCTGACAGAAATGTTGAACGAAAATGAAGACGTTGAGGAATTGGGGGCTGGTGAGAAAACTGAGGACGAAGGTGTAACAGCTCTAGTGAAAGACGACAATGACCCCAAGGCCGAAGAATCTGACGATTCCAATTCAACCAAAGCCGAATCTGACAAAAAAGTTTAGAATACATTAGATTCCGCACACATACATAGTTTAAGATCTTACAAATCCTCCCAAAAACATACACCTAGCTGGAGAGTGCTCTCATTCCTTTTATTATATTTATTTACGTATACATTTCCTTAATAGTATAATTATGACCAAATACCTATTTGAGCTGATAAATTAAATAGATTTCTGTAGATTCAGGTTTCTTTCGTTTAAACCTGCAGATTTATTTCCGTAATAGATAATACTTTTCAATATTTCACTTTTTTACTTAATATTTTTGAAGATTCAATTTACATTTTATGTTGTTGAAATGCTAATTGATTTTGAAATCATTTAAGGGATAATTTTAAATCTAATTTTAGTTTCGTATTTTTTCCCCGCATTAAATTTTAATTTGTTTTGATACTAATAAAAACTGATGAAATGTTTATCATAATTTTAAATTGTTCAGCTTTCTGATTTGCCATTTTGCATTTGTTTTTGCAGTTTTTCATTAAAAATATTTCCCCAAACATTTACTGACTTGTTAACAAAAAAATAATTTTGTGTTCTTAATGGCTTATAGAACACATTTTGTATGGAAATCAGTTTTGTGAAACCTTCTATGCATAAAAATTCTTAATTATACATATTTATAAAAATCTTACCTCTTCAACCAAGGGAAACATTTGCTTAATTTTCCCACTTGTAAAAACTGGAGTCAATTTTGTGCGAATATTTTTCCATTTGGGATTTTTTACAAAGAACAAAGTATTGGCACCAATAGCATCCGAATGAGGATCGGAATAAGAATACCGATTAGAGAATTGATTGAAATCTTTAACTAAAATATTTTTAACCATATTCAGATCGCGTATTAACAAAGCGGGCTTATTGAAGATGTGTATACCGACAATGGGATCATCTTTAACTTTACTGCCCACAACATCTTTTTCATTGTATAGGTTTTGGAAATGAGTGCATGGATCCTTTCTCCATAATATTATGTCCATTAAATTTCCAAATATCGGATGGGCCTTAATGAATGGAATCCGATAGCGTTGCCAATAATTGTAATGATATTTAATCCAAATTGTTATAATACCAGCAATGCTGGCAATTACAATTAACATTTCCGTTAAAAACATATTGATGATTACCGGAATATACGAATACTTTGAACTCAATTAAAAATATAATAATATTTTGCACATTTCAACTTTTACTCAAGACTACCGATTTGTTTCTATAACTCAACGCATTATATACTTGCAAAATTTCTTCTCTTCCCACCTTTCTACTTCTCTTAATGCACACTTAATAACTTTTTGTTGTATACTAATACATACAGTATGTGCATATTAATTTGTTTTTGAGTTCTAACACATCATTGTATTAAACATGTTTAATAATTTTATAACACAATTTATAAGTGTTTAAAAAAGTTTTATCAGCCGATTCCTTCAGATATAGCTACATAGTATTTTGTTTATATTCATACATACATATGTATGTAGATTTAATCAACGAAATATGACATCTAAACCACTTTACGCTTCTTAATTTTTCACGTAGACTAAATTGCAATTATTTCTTTGAAAATAACGCGCAGGATCTTAACACTTTTTTTGTGTTTTAGAATATAAAACGTTTCGGCATATTTACATGTGATATTTCCATTACTCAATGCGTTGGAATCTTTTCTGGAACATTTAATTTAATTTTAATTTAATTTAATTTATTCCTTCATAACGCGAAAACCTAGCCTTATGGCCATAATCGGTTTTAACTAATACTACAACTACAATAGGTACTACTACAATATTTAATGTGAATATACAGATAGATGTTTCCCGTAAAAATAACATTAGGTGTAATTGTATTATTTCAACACTATGACATGAAAGTTGTTGTATAACGATTTTGCAAACGCCAGCAGTTTAAATGTTTGATATTATGCAATTGCTTATCAATCATGAATCTATTAAGTGTTTTCAGCTTAAATCTAGTTTTTACACTTGAAATATATTAATTATTGCATACACCAAGAAACAAATTTGGCGGGACGGTGTTTTTTCTGCATTCTATGGAATTTACAGAAAAAGATATTATTCAACCTTATCATGAATTTGACATTTGAAAATTTTGGAACCAAAATTTTCGTTCGCATGAATTTTAATTTCATTTCATCAGTTCCAATAAAATTAAAGGCTTACATATTTGCACTTTTACCAACAGACACAAATTTTTGTGTACAATTTTCTTCATAAATTGTAAAAATATTTCGCAATAGTATGCAGATTTTTGATACCAATTGATCACAAGTTCGATAATTTCCATGTGAAATTTTTTTCATGATAATGATAATTGAGTCCCATTTTCGATTAATCGTAAGCGACAAAATTTAAAGTTTTCTGGAGTTTTTTTTTATAATATTCAATTATGTTTTATATATATTTATGTGTGTATGTAAATTCTCGTTTATGGCAAAATTTAAGAGCTTGTCTTTTAAAAGTTATCAACGATTTTGGAATTTTTATAATTCTAAACTATGGGTAGATCCATAAAAATTTAATTTCAATAAAAAAAGTAAATTTTTACTGCATGTCGCTTACGATTAATTCGAAAATACGGTTCGATATTTTAAAATCCTAGAATTTGTTTGCATGTTCATTCAGTTTTGAACTTACAATAATTTTTAGTGAAAACTGATTATGCCCATGAGGCTAGGTTTTCGTGTTATGAATGAATAAATTTTGAATAAATAATCATCCTTATTCCAGTTTTCGACATCGACGCCACTTTAACTCAATGCCAAAAAGTTGGGGCACTTGTTTTATGTTTTCCGTTTCCGAACGGAATTGAACTCTGCGACATGGCCGCATATTTATTTTTCCATTAAGTAAATTTACAACTTTATAGGTACTTAACTTCGATTTTGTAAATGTTTAAAATTTTTATGAAAAATAACGAAAATTCGTTTCAATAAATATTTTTTCCATTCAATTTTCAAAAAGTTTTAAGGCAAACTAGTGTTTTTGAGTTATTACGTTGTTTGAGTAAATGGACAATATGTATGTACATATGTCTGTATTTATGTGCACATGTACATATACATATGTATGTATGTACTCAGTCGTAAAACAGCTCTGGATTGCATAACAGCACTCGCGTCATCGTAATTATTTCCTGAGTGCGATCAGCTTTGTGTGTGTTGTTTAGCCTTCGAAATTTTATCGTCTCCCTCGCACTGGTTGACTGACTCGCCTCTTTATTTTGTGGAATTTCGTTGATAACCACCCTGCTGCTTCCTATGTGAAGGCATAGGTCGTTTATAGTCAGTCACAAAAACAATTATGTATAGGAATACTGTTAATAACATTTTGGGCATGTGGTCTAGTCACTCCGCCCATTTTGGGTTGCACGAAAATATTTTGCAAATTTATTTCGTAAAATACATATCGCTCATTTACTTCAATAGTGTCACAACTCAAAAAAAAAACTAGTTATGCAGAAAATGCGTTTTAAGTTTTCAATTTACATACAACTCAATGAAGAAGGAAAAAATATTCTTCTCTTAGGATGTGGTAGTAAAAGCTTTTTATATGCAATCTTAACACAAGATAAAATACGAAATGCCAAATTATTTTTGTTTTTTGAGCTATGACACTATACAGAATACACTAGTACATATGTATATGTATGTTTTACGTATGTATGTACATATGTATTAAATGAATAAATGAATATACATATGTATGTGTGTATATATACACATAGTATGCATGTACATATTAGTGGCCTGCGTAAGCAGTCTTGAGCATACAAAAATTATGTAGGTATGTATGTACATGCATGACGTTAGTATACGCGTCAATAAGAGAAAATAGCACAAGCACCACAAATTCTTCAGTCACGAACTATTTTTTTATTCATTACTCTTATAACTGCAATAAGTTAAACAAATGTATTGCCGAACACGTTGTTTAGCGTTTGTTTCAGAAGATTTCACTGTAGTAAAGCATTTGAAATTGCCCTCATGTCTTAAAAGTTCTTATAAGACGTCTTTTGCAGGTCTTTAGTACATATAGTATATACATAAGCAAAATGTCAATAAAAGGATAGTTAGGCAGTTTTTGTAAAAAAATCGTTTCTAAACCTTTAAAATTTGTGTGATAAATATCGAAAATTCGTTTCAAAAAATATTTTTTCCATGCAAATTTCAAAACGAAAAATTCGTTTGTATTCAAAAAATATACCCTTAAGAAAAACCTACAACAATTAATTCTTTTTTAAATAAAAAATTTAAAATAAAAATTGTGTACTCACAAAATTTTGTTATGTACTATAGCTTCTGTAAGAAAAAAATTGTGAACAACACAGCTTCTAAAACTATAATAAATCGTGCTTTAAAATGCATGCAATTGTGCAAGAATTGTTCCTGAACTGTATCTTTCTTTTTCGAAAACTTCAAAGCATATGTTAGGGATGATCAAAGGTTTAATAATAGCAGTATGTGAATTGGATAAATAAACACATCCAATATAACGACCGAAAAGCCACAAAATTTGAATCAGTTAATCGGCACTATTAATTACAAAAAAAATATGTATCTATGCATACTTTGAGGGTTTAGATCTCTTTGAATAAGACAAATTCTGAGTATGATATCCAACAGACTTAAGACATCAACGCACAATTTATGGATTTTTGTAATTTTCATATTTTTTTGCATTTATCTCGGGAATACGTGGCCGAAAATGGTCGGCGGACCATTTTTATTTAGAAAATTGAAATATCCCTACAGTTTTCTCTTAGAATTATAAATCGTTATTTTTTTATTTTTATGCATTTATGTATATTGATTCGCTTATCATTCCACAGGTGATAAATAAAAACATTTTATTATTATAATATTTTAATTATAAATTAATAGTCATGAAAACTACACTTGCTAAATTTCTCCTCAATATCCTTAATACGACATCTTACTTCGGGGGCTGAATCCCTTTGGAATTTTTCCAGATTCTCTTCAAAGTTTTGCCTTATCAGTTTCAAGTGTTTCATATCCTTGGCATCACTGAAACGTTTGATTAGTATTAAAACGATACTAAGGGCCTCCTTTTTAAGGCCGGTATGCGGTATACCTGAAGAAAATAAATATAAAGAAATATGAAATAAAAATTGTTTCTACAAGTTTGTTTTACCAGCGGCATAAGTAACAGCCGATAATATATCTTGAGATATCTTCTCAATTATACTATCACGTTCCAATTGTACATCAACCTTTATCTTTTTCTCTTTATTACCGTCCGCCTCCTCTATTTGTTCATTGTTAAGAACTTGCAAACGTTCTATGAATTTTGTTAAAGCCACCATTAAGCTGACCTGCACTGAACGTGTATTATCGCGCAGACATTGTGAACAACGTTCGGCAAAAAGTTGTTGATATTTCTTTTGTGTTTCCACCGAATTTTTGGGCCAAGACTTGCCCAATGTTTCACAAACAGTCTCCTTGAGTTTATTCAAAATATTGGCTCGTTTATTGCGTTCATCTGTTGTTAAATCTTTATGAATATGAGAATTATTGTCAGTTTCGTCGTCGGAGTCGGAAAGTTGGCGTAATTCTTTTCTGTCCAATAAATACCAAATCATGTTGTAAACCTGAAAATAATTTGTTTTGAAAACTTAAATTAAATTGATTTTCTTATTTTAATCGCACTTTTTTCCGAAATTAATATTTTATAGGGCATTTATACATGTTTTTTATTTTCTTCCTTTACCATTAGTAAATAAAGGTTCCTGATCAACTGCATTAGGAACAGTGAAATAATCGAGGAACTAGCTCATCCATGAATAATCAATTTAAATGTATTTACTGAGCAAGTAAAATATTAATTTTAGGAAAAAGAGTGCGATAAAAATATTAAAATTGAATCTAAAAAATTCTCAATAAAGCAAAAATAAATAAATTTTCTTTCTTACTTCTTCAAAGCGATCTTGCTCCAATTCCTCTAAAATATCACCCAAACTTGCCAAAGCCAAAGTACGATATTGTGGTTCTTCTTTGCGGCATTCTTTCATGGCTGATTCAATTATTTTTTCACAAATTTCATGCTTGTGATCCAAACCCTTGCATAGAGCTGCTAAGGCCTGTAACAAACGCTCTTTTCCCTGAAAAGTTCTGCCCTGCAGAGCATTTATCAATAGGGAAATCAAACGCAAACGATCAACTTCTTCCATAGAAGTCTTCAAACGCTTAGCTATAGTTTGGATCGCATTTGCAGCCTGAGCTTTGCGTGACCAACTGGCATCATTTAGCAATTTCTCTAATTTTGGCACTATGACATTGAGATTCATGCGTATGCCAGTATCTCCAGGACTTATTTCATTCCATAAATCCCGCCACAATTCAATTGTAGTTTTATTCTCTTCGTTGGGCTCTTCATGCATAGCAAAAAATATTAAAGGCAATACACTGTCCAAATAATCTTTAAGCAATTCATTATGACGCTTGTTGATAGATTGAATGACCAAAACAGCCGAACGATTGGCAGGATTTTCCATATACAGTTCATCAAGTTTCACAAATAAATTACGTATCGATTGCTCCTGCAACACAAATTACATACATATACATACATACATATGTAAGACTAGCAAATATTGTAAAAAGTATTAAATTATTTTAACTGACCTTAGCTATTCCCACTAAATGTCCTATAGCACTGGCATAGTATTTGCGCACCGTAGCATTACGATCTTTTAGACCCACAAAACAAGCACCCAAATATTTACCCACTAAAGGTGTCATTTCGCTGCCTACACGAATGCTGATCTGCAATGTATAATTATTACACAAAAGTTATTAGGTTGAAAATGTGTGTGTATAATATTTCCGTCATTACCAAACATATAAAGTGTGCACAAGCAATTTTAGTTCCCAAATTTACACTACTTTTTATGAGATCCAGTACAGCGGGTGTCATTTTTTCCAGGGCTGGATAATCCACAAAGCGTACACACTGAAAGGCATTTATTAAAACATAAAATATATTTTTTTAATTTTTTAAAACGAAATTTTTGGTTAATTCAACATTTTTCTAAAAATTGTATTTTATTTTTTTATTAGCAAAGTTTTTGATGAATTTTTGTTAGTTATTGAATTTATTTATTTTTTTAATTTAATTTCAACTTTTAATAAGTTTTCAATTTTCGAATTTATTTATTGCCGTACCCAAATTGATTTTTGGTGTAATTTTGATTAATACGAATTTTTATCTCAATGTGAATTTTTTTTCGAATTTCCAAAATATGTGAATCATTTTCATTCGAAATTTTTCATATTTAGTAGATACATATTTTAAAACTTTTGTGTTTTTACAATTTTGATTTTTTGCGAGTTTTAAAATTTGATATACCAAAAATGTAGATCTTATTAATTAAACATTGTGTATTTTCCTTATTTTTCATGTACAGTAATTGAATTTAATATTTTTTTCGAAACTTCGATGTCAATTAATTTTTTTTTTTGTATTTTGGTTTTTCTAGAACTTTTAATATTTACTTTGCTTAAATATGGATTTATGGTAAATTTTGTTTTTTTTTTTCCAAATTTCTTTGAAATTTTAAATCTTTTTTAGTGAATTTTGAACTTTCTTACTACGTCTCACAAAATTTTAAGTCATGGTACATTGTCAAAGCTTTTGTGTATTTTATAATGATGTAACAAAAAGTGCATTTTTTCAAAGTTAAAATTTTTCCGAAATTTGAAATTCCAAATTTTGACGCAAAACAAAATACATATATTGTATTATATTATACTTATATGAGAAAATTAATTTCGCTATCCCTTTCCTAGAGAAATTAGCTTCATGCATGTTGGTAGGCATATTAATTCCAATACTTTTATCTTACCTTCGCTGTTGTTTCCGTTGTGTGATGACTTTTTGCTGCTTCAGCTCTTAGAGAATCCACTTTTTCCTGAGCGTCATGGTCGGCACCTAAACGTGTTGAGAGATAAGATAATTTAGTAGATTCCAGTTCCCCGGTGGCCTTGAGCAAACAGGGTATAAGAGATGGCAAATGAGGTGCAATTAAAGCACCCGATGAATCTATCATTTCGGATATGGTTTTAATACTAATTTTGCGTATGTCAACGACAGTATGTATGACGCCAGTTTCCAAGAGAAATGGTAAAATGGAAGAAGCCACTGCGGAGCCAGATTTTCCATGATCCGACGAGGCGGCAATGACACAGAGCTTAGAAAAAAGAAGATAAAGTAGTCTTAGTAAACTTCTTATACATGTTTTATTTTATTTATTTTATTATTTTATCAATATATGTAAATCTATTGAAGTAAGATATTACTCATCATGCGATGTCGTGCACAGTTTGCAGCAATGTCGTGTTCAAAAGTAAAATAGTGTACTTCTTTCTCACTTTTGATTTTTTTTTTAAATATATGTACATGAAGCAATCGAGTTGAAATTAATTTTAGATTTTTCTAGAAAATATTTTATATTGAAAAGAACAAATTACAAAAATGTGTATTGTTTGATTTTTTTCTTCTACGGACAGTAAATTTTTTGGAATTTAACAATTTTTTAGTCCGTCGAAATCCGGATTAATTTTTTTGCAATTTTTATTCTATTTTGATTTTTTTTATGATATTTCGGTTTTCAACGAATTTCGCGAAATTTCTGTGAACCTCAACTCACAATGAAATAATTGAAAATTGCAACTTTTTTAAGCTTATTTAAGAAAGGTAGAAAGAAGTTCTGTTGTTTTTTAAATAAATATGATGTACATGCGTCCATATTTTTAAACAAAAACTTTCCAAAATCATTTAAAATATAGCAATATGATATCATAAACTCGAATTGAGAAACATGTAACATATGTTGTTATTAATGGAAATTACGAAAATTACAGATACATACATATATCTGATCATTATTATAAGAGGCTTACTTACCTTGCTCAAAAACATAGCAGTTCCTTGAGCAGCTAATCTCGTTCCCTCATGTATATCGTCCATAACTCTAAAAAGCTGAGACCATAATTCTTTCAGCTCAGGCTCCGGTACCTCACCGTCTTTATTTAATTTTTAAATAAAACATTTCGTTTAATTTTAATAATGCAAAATCAACTGCTAACCTTAACTTAAAATTGGTTTAGCAAACGAATTTTTTATGGCGAAATTGCATTTTCAACGAAATGCTTCAATTTTAATAATCGATTTTGCAAAAGGTAATAAAAAATTTACATATCGCTTCTTTATTGCAACACGTTCATATTTGAAAAATGCTTATGTAATTTGTCATATTTAATTTAGTTCTTTGTAAAAATTTCCTGAAAATGCTTTTACACTTAAACACATCCTTCTTAAGAGAAGAATAATATTTTCAATGCGTTGTATTTAAATCGAAAAATTTCAACTAATTTTCTGCAAAAACAACCTTAAGTATAACTATGTTGCAATAGAAAAGAGCAATATATTTCAATAAAAAAAAATAAAAACGTAAATAAACTTACCCACATCCATCTTATTACTTTTTGAGGGAGACTCGTTGCCGCTTGTACGTTTTCGCTCATCTGTACGCAATCTCAAACCATTTGGACGCCTCAATAAGTCTCTAACCGCCAAACAACACGCAATGCGTACTCGCCACTCATTAAATGTCAAATTGTCCAAGATTTCACGCAAGATTTCCCAATAATATTTTTCCACCACCTCTTTGGGATCACTTACAATAGAATCCCAAATGGAAATCATGGAGTTTTGTATCTTTGGCGTTGGATCGTATTTGTAGCGATAGAGACGTGGTATGATTTTAACCAAATACGGTTCCATTTTCGATTTTGTTTCACTCGATAGGGACTTGAGACCAAAAGCAGCTCCCAATTTACTAGTCCAAGCGGCATTGTGATTTGCCAATTGCATGAATTGATAGATCATTTCGGGTTGATTGAGATCGGAGGCAAGCGAGCATAATTCTTTGTATGTAGTAATATTGCCACTGGCAGAAAACCGATAACAGTTAAGGATACAAAAAGGAATATGTATAGTAATTAAATTTAACTTACCCGGTTGGTGTTTTACCCAACATGCCTTCTGCAAAAAGTTCGGTATCTTGAGTGACTTTATTTACTTTCTTTTTGCCTCCCATCAGTTGATCGAGCAATGAATTGGCCAAATCATTTTGACTATTTTGATCTGATAGATTATATACTAAACCTAAACCGCGTGAGGAAACGTCTTGCACAAACTCTGGAATGAAAAAAATTTTATTTAGTTCTAATTTACATTATGCAAGTCTTATTGCTAAACTCATTAGTTTGTTAGGAGCGTGAGAGAGAGAGAGACGAGGGGAAGGAAACGGTTCTGTTACCCACGTCTCTCTTTCCCACAAACTAATCAGCTTAGCAATAAGACTTGCATAGTGTAAATTAGGAATTATTAGACATAAGTTATTTTTAACTAAATAAATGAAATAATTGTTTTGCTTACCACTATCATCTGACAATAATTCGGTAAAAGCATACTGCAACATTTGCATCTGACTCAAAACAGCCGGTCGATAACTACAATGTTTCACAACAGCCAAAAGCCACACCGAACAGGCTTGACGTGAGTGTGGATTTGGCTCGGGCACCAGACGTATCAAAGCATTGAGAAATTTCTCGAAATCCTTATCTTTACAATGGCTATTAACAAAATCATCTGAGGGTGCTCCTTCACTCACATCATAACCACATAATGTAGATGCAATAGCATCAGAAATGGAAATATTAAGAGCTGCATCCTTTTGTACTTTGACCATGGCAAGAAATTTGTCAAGATTACGTTGGGTAAAATATGCACCATCACCTATGGCTAAATTTCCCAAACATTTTGCTGCCTCAGCGCGTATTTTAGGACGTACAGAAGATCTTAGCAATAGACGATGGACTACCGCAAAAATTAAGTATTTCGTGGAACCAGTAGCAGCTAAAAAAGTTTATAATAATTTAAAACATTTTATTTTTATTATTTTATCATTGATAAACATACTATACTCAGTGATGTCTTCATCGTCGTCATCTTCATCGGTTTTCTGAAAAGTTATTTCCAATTCAACATTTGGTATTTCTGTGTATTTGCCAATCATGGAAATACATTTGACAGCTGCGCATATAAGCAAGTCTTGCGGTCCCTTTACTAAGATCTCAGCTACAAAAAATTCTCACAAAATTACAAACTTTCATTTTGATTGAATTGCATTATTATTAAACTTACATATTACTTTAATAGCATCTATGAATTGCGACCAACTCTGAAAATCCTTTACAATTTTAGTTTCTTTGGCATGGCGTATAAAACGGCTAAAAGCATGACCCAATACTAGCAGCCAGCCATGCTTATGTTCTAGACTTTTTTGGGGCAAACTAATTAAACAGTCTGTGACCTGCATGCAGTTAATACTTCATTAATGGTTTAGTCTCTTAATAGATTTTTCTCCACTTACCTGACCCTCAAATTGCTTAATATCACTGCCGTAGGCCCACAATATTCCTATTATTTGTGACACATTTAAACGCATAACTTCGGAAACATCTTTCAGAGAGTTGCATAGAGGTTCCAGCAAATGCATTTGCGATTTACACAATAAATCAGGGGTGGCGTTTAGCAAATCGTATAAACACAATAAATTCGATTCATCTAGAAATAAAATCATCAACATAAAATGTTGGCTTCTGAAAATAAAAATTCTATTATTATATGGGCTAACTTCTCTTGGCTTCAACCGCTCTTTGTATAAACAATAGATATTGATGCAATTCGTTATTTTCAGATTCTTCATAATTACATTCTATGTAATTCTTCAGTTTATGCATATATTTAGCATCACCGGGTGCACAGCGAGCTCCAGCGGAATACCATAAGCATATGCGTAAATAGTCCACAATCTAAAAAGAGTTAAAAAATTTTTTTCGAAAAATTAAAATTGGAGTTTTTTTATAAAAATTATTAAGGCTTTATAAAGACTTTAAGAAAAATTTTTTATGAAAATTTCTTTTAACAAATCTTTTTAAAGCCTTAATAAGTTTTATAAACAGGTCAAGTTTTTTGAGCCATGAGGGACGGTTCAAAATGGCTGGAATTTTTTTTTTATAGATTTGAAAAATCCCCACTGTGATAATCATTTTCTGACTCATATTTCGACAAGCTGGATAATTTATAAACTGCTATTCAATTTATTTGCTACACAGCATACTGGTCCGATATATTGCGCAATTTTAAAGAATTTTCCAATTCGGAAGGATTTGAATAAATTGTGATTAGAAATAATGAAAAGACAACTAATTTGAATGTAATTACAATCATAGAGTAACTCTCAGCGATTCATAAGTTGACTTTTTTTTAGAATTTTCTGCATTTTTTTTCTTTTTTTTAACTATACCCACAAGATATCTCGCTTTAATACAATAACCATGCATTTATTTTTATTTCTAACCAATTAAATATATATGTTCGGAATTTATAAAGAAAAACAATAAACATCTTACCTCTTCATAAACTTCCAAATTGAAAGGCAGTTTGGTGCGTCCCACAACAACCATTACATTTTTATTTAACCTCTTTTGAGATGTCTCATTGACATGGCGCATCATGGCTTCAAAACTTGGTAAGACAACATGACGCTGCTCTGAAGTCAACTTATTAAAATCATGTTTATTGGCTTCCAAAGGAAATTCAATGGACGACAGCATGCTATAATTTATATGATCCTTTTTGGAAACTCCATATAAATAAGAAGTAACATTTTCACGCAAAGAATTGCTTAAAATTTATTAAACAGCAAACATTAAAAATTAATCCATGCTGGAAAATATTTCTCCCAAATACTCACCGCTCGCCTGCTATAAGCAGAAGTAAATATCTAGCTGGTGCGTAATATTCTGGATAACACGTGGTAAGAAATATGCTGGTTACATTTTGTACGATATGCAGATTAGACTCTGCATTATCTGATAACATGGCCAACAACAACTGTTGCTGACCTGTCAACTGTACCTCTTCTGTACCACCACTGTTATCATCTTTAGCTTTCCAAGCAAATGCTGGAGCCATGGCTACTAAAGCCTCTCTTATGGATGAATGTAAATCAGGCGTAGAGTTTGTCAAGTGATTAAAAAATGATAAAACCATTTTCAAATCTTGATTAATTGCTGAAGGGCAAGTACGTGAGAGTTGGGCTAAAGCAGAGTAGGCAGCATTTTGCACATCATTAGGTTCATTCGACTCCTTACCAACAAGTTTATTAAAACCAGTCAACAGAACTTTGGAAACTTTGGTTATAATTTCCAGAGAACCTCTTCAGATGAAATAATCATATATTTCAGGAAAAGTTTGTTAATTTTTGTTTAAACTTACTCTTTTATAAGAACTTCTGCGAATTGCAAAGACAAAACTTTACATTTTTGACTGGTATTAATGCCAAACAAGCCCTCAAATACTACTTGTATACCCTTGGGTACATTTATACCTTTGCCGCGGCATTTAATGAGATACAGCAGCAACTTTTGTCTAACACGAGAACAGCAAGGCGAAGTTTTGCGTTCTGCTGCTGTGGAGTTATTTCCCGAAAACAGAGAGTACAAAGGCATTGTAACGTGAGGATCATTAAACTCCAATATGGTGCAAACCTTACTGAGTTCAGCAATGGCTGGAGTAGCTACACTAAAACGGGTGTCCGACGAAGCCAAAACCAGCAAAAGAAATACTTCCGTATCAGTAAATATACCCGAACATATCAAACGTACAACTCCTTTTTTGATCTAGAGATGTAAAAATAATTAAATAGACAATTTATATTATGTATCACTGAAATACAAACATTTTCCAAATCCTCTGCCTTCCAGTTGTTGGCAATAACTCTTTTAAAAGAATAAGGACTCATGCCAGAAGGTACATCTTGCTCCTGTGTAACACCATATGGTAACAAAAGTACATCTTGTAATAGTGATAGGAAATTACGTTTAATATGCGGCTTGTCATCTAGACCAAAAACATTTTTACGTTGAGCCGGATCATCGGGTAATTTTATTTCATTCAAATCGGGTAAAATTAGCATAAATAGCCTAATAAAGATGATTTTTAATATACACAGGTGTTTTTAATAAAAGTTCTTGTATTTTAGTTGTTCATTTTACTTGTACTTATGCCAACACATCGGAAGACCTTCAAGATATTTTGTATTCATACATATGTATGTATACTTAAAGATGAGCTGGCATAAGTATAAAGCGCCTGATTAACTTATAAAAACATTAATTTCTGCGTTTTAACAAGAATATCCAAATATTATCAGAATAGAGTTCTTACTTATCTTGGTAATTTTCCAATTTTTCCTCGCAACTTATAACTTTGGCTATCAAATTACTACGTTGATCTAAACTTAAGCGTGGATAACCCATTGTAATAAATATTATCGCAAAGTTTTGTAAAAATGGAGATTCAGCTGAACTTTTATACTGATCAATCAAAGCCTCTACCGGTATTTGTACTAAGGGCCGGGATGTTAAGCGACGTTTAATGTGTGTCAAAACTTCCACAACCTAGACAACACAAATGAATCACAATTGAAGACATTTCATACAACGCCGACAGATCAATAGCTTACCTTATTCCGAACATTGTCATGTGGAGAGCTGATCTTTAGTATTACCGGTGTAAGGAAACGTCCAACACATGATTCCAATTTGTCATCGGTATCCGCACAACCCAAACGTAAAAGCACACGCTCTAAAAGTTCTAAAGAAAATAAAACGAATATCTTTTATATTTTGTTTTATATCCATATAAAACCCATAACACTTTTGAACAATTAATTACATAGTATTTAATATTTATATATACATATTAACAAATTTATTTAATTAAATTTACCAATTTCTTCTGCTGCACTAGATGACATTTCAATTTTTATTCGACTTTTATACAACAGCTGTTTCTTGCAATTCTTCTTTGCGGCCTTTTGTATTATTAAACAATTGGAGATGTTTACGTAGGGAAAATTGTTATAGTGATGATACTTTGGATGAAACAAGTGGTGGATAACGGTTTAATAAGATATACTTACAAAGCTGCTATGCGAAGTAAATTTCGATGCATACTTTGAGGGTTTTGATTTATTAACTTTCAAGTTGGGAAAAATGTGTATTAAAATTCTTCAAATGTCCGCATGTATCTTAAGTCTTTCACATCTTGCGTACGATATCCAATAGACTTAGATCCGTAACGCCCAGTTTATGGGTTTTTGTAAATTTTTTTATGTTTTTGTGTTTATTTCGGAAACCCGTGAATCCTAAAATCATCATTAGATTTCGATTTGAGCGAACTTTCATTTTTTTTTTTTTTCAAGTATTTGGTTATTTTCTTGCCCACACATCGGATAAATGAATGCTACACGACTTAAGAGACATACATGAAAACTAATGAATTCAAAGAAATTTACTTTTGAACTGAATATTATTGCTCAATTCCTCAATCAGTAAGTAATCATATTAAATATTAATTAAATAAATTAAATTTTACTAAATAAGTTAAATTTTATAAAAGATTTTAGTTTTAATAATAAAAAAATACATTAATATTATTCAATTTTAATATGATGAAATGATGAATTAAATAATTAAAATGAGTAATTGATCAAAACATATTCAGTTGAGGGATGTTTTTCTTTGAATTAATCAGTTTTCATGCATGTGGCTGAAGTCTTGTAGCATTCGTGTAACAGCTGTGTGGGAAGGAAGATTACCAAAGACTTAAGGCACGAACATGGAAAAAATATTAAAATCCGCTCGAATCAAAATTTAATTTATAACGCGCTTAATTTGTGTATTTCCACTAAAAAATAATCGTTTTATAATTACTCATTCGACAATAAAGCTTCGTTTTCGAAAAAGCCGGGCATGGAGTAAATTTTTGAGAATGTGAAAGTAATTTTACTTGCTTTCTACAGAAAATTAATTTTCAAAGTTGTGCCAAAAATTTGTTAATTATAGCAGCGTGCAGCAAAAATTTGTTAATTGTAGCAGCGTGCAGTTGTACCACAAATCTCAACCAGTAACGCACTACGGTTTAGGTTTGTAATTACTATACTGCTCCGGGCCTATTACTAGGGTCCATGAAAGTCGCCTGATGATTATTTTTTGCAGTAAGTGTTTTTATCTTGAGATTACCACAATTTTTTACATTTGTTTTGTAATTACATCCAACAAATTTGCCTTGAAAGTGTCGTCATGCATAAGTCCTGAAAGTATTTAAGGTTTTTCTTTACATTACATAAGTGCTATCAGATTAGACAATTTATACCTAAATCTAAAATTCTTATAGAAATTATACATGAAAAATTTGGCTTTGAGAATTTGTTGACGATGTTTGGAAAAATTTTACATTTCGATTTATTGTGACAATTGTAACTTGAAGCAATATTTTTTTAGCTGCTTTTTAGTCACAATCGCATATTTTCAATATTGAAATTTACATACATACATTCATATGCATCACATTTGAAAAAAAACTTATAACGCACTTAGAATGCATGTGCTACATGTGTCTTTATAAAAGTAGGCAAACTGCTTTAGAAATTAGTTCCAATATACGAAAAGTTCATTGTCATGACTACAAAGTCCTTTTGAAAATTTCCTTGCAAAAAAGTTTATATAAATAACAACAAAGCACAGAGAAAATATATTTAAATATTTGCCAATAAGGTTATTTATATTTATAATTATATATGTATGCACATACTTATATACATTTGTACATATTTACGTATGTATGTACATATATACATACAGATATATATATATATACATACATATGTGTATATGTATCTATATATATATATATATATATATATATATATGCACGCATGTCTGAATGTATTTATAGATATGTACATGTGTATACATATGACTAAAACTTTATAATTATACTCGCGTATAAATTTATAAAAACTTTTCTTTTAAGATACAGAGTACATATCTAGTCGAACGAGTATTTTCACAAGTGTAAACTTGTCTGTCCTTGTAGAATAATCGTTTTTTAACAATCTTTGTGATAAAGAAATTCTCAGAAGTCTTCACATGGATTAAAAATATAAGCACCAAACCCCATTAATATTCATTTTAGATTGCTCTTAAGCGTATTATAAAAAAAAAGATTTTCATTAACCCTTTAAGGCATGTTTTCGTATACTACAAAAGCCTACAAAAAAAATTATTTTAAGATGTTAAATAAATTTTAATCCATTTTTATGGGCTAACTAAAATACATACGTACAAGATGGTAAGTTTACTGTGCTATTTGTAAAATAACTATTTTAATGGTAAGATAAAAAGCAAAACCAGTGATTTTATTTATTCTTTTCCCATGATACTGTATTTAATACTGTACTTAATACTAGCTGACCCGACAGACTTCGTTCTCGTAACATTTTTGTTCTATCAAATGGAACTAGTTTATTACCTTTTTGCAAAACTTAAATGTAGCACATTTCTATTTTTGCGAAAAGGAGACCCATACGGAAGTGCGTTAGGAGATTAAAATAATATTTGTTGGTCACAAGCAGAAAGGCCCTAACTCATATAAATGTAACTTAACAGGAGAAGGTAAAAACCAAGGCCTATTTATCAGGTCAATGCAACCGTCCTGATGATATTCTGTGTTTTCGTGTTTTAGCTGTCAAAAGTTGTTTGCACCATATACTATAGTTCATGTTTGTGTATGTTTCTGACAACTTAAACACAAAGTTGTTTTTTGTATTGGTGTGTTTTTGTAGAGTTGCATAGACCTAATAAATAGGCCTTGGTAAAAACTTAATAATAAACAGTACAACTGCTTGTGCAACTGCTTTGTACAACTGCTTGTAAAAGTGTTATTTTTTGCACTATTGCAATAAATTTTTGTGACGAGGTGTATTTGTGTGAAATGTATTGGAATCAATAAAAAACTCAATTTGAGAAAATACGAGTTAGGACATTTCTACTTGTGCCCATCGATATGTAGAACAATTTTCTTTGCATAATTTTACATAAGAGTACTAAAGACATCTCATATATAAAATATAAAGGTTTACCTGCACAATAATAAAGTGCAAGTAGGGGAACTCTGTTCTCGATATAAATATACGCAAGCACACACACACATACATATATTTATCTCCTCTATTACAGCCATTCTAGACATTCTCGTTCCAAGTAGCGACAAATGTGTCCCCCTTTTTACTCGGCATACGCTTAAAACATTAACGGCCATTATTATGACGACGATAAAGTTCCGGAAAGTTAATCCTAACTTTAGCAAAACTGAACTATAAAGTTACCTTTAAATTTTTTTAATTATTACAACTGTCCGATAAAATAAATAATACATTCTTTGTTTCGTGGCAACATTTCTGTGGATATTGTGGGTTGTTAAAAATACTTAGTGTCAACTTGCTTTTGTTTCTTTGCCAAATTGCAAACAAAAATAAACCAATTTTCTCAATTCTTTTATTTTTTTGTTATTATATGTTTGTATAATATTATTTTTGTTTTGTTTCATATTTTGATCACATAAAATTTGGCTGTAATATATTAAGTGGAAAGTGTGACAACGTATGCAACAACTTCAAATGACTAAAACTCACGATAAAAGTTACAGATAGGTGAACTTGCCTTTAACTTATTGCTCACTTTTGGTTAAAGTGAAGTTGTAAAAATGAAAAAGTGTTTATCCATCCCATTCTAAATTACCTGACACAAAAGGACAGGGGCACGTCGTCATTAGGCATCAACAAAAAAGTTAAATTTTCATTTCATGTTTACTGTTGGTATATCTTATATTATTTCAACTCATTGAGCGTGACCTTTAGTGTCACAAGATGACTGGTTGAGTTTTAAAAAGGGTTAATTGTTTTCAGCTTTGGTTTTTTTCCTCTTACTGTCCTCTGCTTCTTGTTCTTCTTTTGCTTTGTGCAACAGTCAAGGTTGCTGCTTGTGTAAAATGTGATAAAACAGTTGCAGGTGCTGTTGGTTAAAATAATGCCGCTGTTGTTTTTGTATGTGGGTCCTTTGTGATGCTAGATTTTTGCCAACATCATAGATAAACCTTGAATGTTTGAAACATACACTATCGCACATATAATTATTCATATTTTCGTTAACCACACAACTTATACCTATTGTTAAAATTTTATTTGTGGTCGAGCACTGAGAGAAAAAAATTTTATAAACACAAAATTTAAACCTTTGCTTTTTAGAATAGCTGGAACTTGTAATGAATATGAATTAGCAGCTGTTTGAGACTTTGTCAGTATTAAGAGAGAAATAAAAATTACATATGATCATAGAAACCTTAATGCATGCTTGAAGTTCCAAAATATATTTGTTAGAATAGAATCACTTGAAAAGCAATTAACTTGCAATGAAATTGAACGCGAGTATAATCAGTGACTCCAAAAGAGAACGTAAGATTTGCAGCAGTTACGTCAACCTCAGTGGAAATCTACTCATAATAACCAGTAAATTCCAAGTACCTGAAATACATTATTATTATTTATGGGCTTGGCGCTACCCACTTTTATGGACACTAAATATTTATAAAAATTTGTTGAGTAGAAGTAATTGAAAAATAATATAAATCTTTTTTATACTACTATCTACTATCTCTGTGAAATATTTCATTCAATTACGTTCCATCTTATTTTCTTGATTGAGTGACATCAACATCAAAATAGTTCTACAAAATTTGAGGATGCAATTATCAATTATGCCACAAGCAGATGCAATTTATGGCCAATATATTGTATACAAACTCTTTTATTGATAGCGAAGGTAAATAACATTCAGCAGGTCAATAACATTTTAATTAAGTTTTCTTGCAGTATTTCCTTTGCATATGAAAATTTAAATCAAGTCCAAATAAATCCATTTATGACGCCTTTTTATGTCGGAGTTATGTAAAAAAGGTTAAGGTGCATTATGAATTTTTGCAAATTACAATTAATGCAAATTACTCATACATACGTCTGTATGATTAAACGAAATTTCAAAATTAGATATTGTGAAAATTTTTCTTCTGTGTGCATATTCCGTAAGAAATACAATTCCTCTGTTTGCAATAAAGCTATGCCCTAAGAGAAGGTAATTATCCTTGTAGAGAATATACAAAATATGTTGATATGTATGTATACTATAATATGAACGTAAATACATATAAATATACATAGTGTATATAGATTGCATGATTGGTTAGGGTGTCCCATAATTAACGCAAATAACTACAGCAGGTTTCAAAAGACATGAAGACTATAAATCTCTATATACAATAAAAATTTAAATTTAAGAAATTAAAGTTATTCACACTTACATTTTAGGTATAGAATGCATAGTGTAGTTTTTTGTAAAATTAATAAAGGGTATTTTTTGTCCCTTTCGTTTTGTCCTTTTCAATTGTGTTTCCTTGATTAATTTTGCGAAGCCCTAAATATATATGTGTGTGTATATGTATGTATATGTAAATATGCATGTAGTATATAAAACATAACATAATAATAAACATACCAGACTCACACAGCATCATGCTCCTTCACACCAATAAAACCGCACATTTTAAAAGAAAAAAAAAATAAAGAAACAAAAAAAAAAAGGTTTATTATTTTGCTCAAAGACAACAGAAGAAGATTTCTTATTGTAAGGACATATTGAGTTTTATTCGTTTATGTGAAAGAATGCCCAGCAAACATGTGCTTACAAGATTGTCACTATGATGTAGTATTAGTACGTAAAAACCCGTACGAATAATTTCATTCGATAATTAATTTATAGCTATTCGAATAATTTTAATACAATTTTATTTCATAAACTATTTTGTTTATCGATCAAAAGCTTTTCACACAAAATTATTCGAATAAGACAATTCAAATTTTTGACACAAACTTATTCGATTAAAATTATTAGAATAAAAATTATCCGAATAAAAATGATACAGATATTTCTAATCTACTGCGAACAAAAACTATTCGAATAAAAACCTTTCTAATAAAATCATACAAATAAAAATTATCCTAATAAATATGATTACAATTATCGTTATTATTTAATTGACTTTTAATCACATTCACAAATCAAAACTTTTTAATAATATATAATAAACGCGTGAGTCGACTTAATAAAAAAAATACCACAGCAATTTTCAACTGGGACATAATACAGCGTAATAATTATAACTTTTCTTAAGTCGACTCAATCGATTATTCGATATTGCCAAAGACTTATGAGCCTATATAAAAAAACATTTCTCCTAAATAATGCAAATGTCCTCTTGCTTTGACGAAAAAAGTCCCTATTTAGATAGTAGATAAAAAATTATGCTTGCATTTGTTCACCAGGTAACTGCCGTTTTTGACATATCTTCTCCCTTTTTTTATATCAACATTAACAACTTTTTCACATTAAATTAAATATTTGCTTACAAAATGTTTCATGTTTTAAAACACAGAAATACACACAACAACAATTACGACAACAATAGCAACAACTAATTCCTTCAAAAAGGAACATAAACACTGAAGAACAAGCAAATAAAAAAAGACGCATTAGGCCACATGGTACAAATCGATGCATAGTGGTTTTAATTTTTTGCAACGAAACGGACGATTTATAGTGTATTAAATTTTTTCATAAAATTTTGAAAAATGGATGATGTACAGTCTATTATTTTTGTTTTCATAAATTTTTTTGCATGAAAAATGGATAATGATAATTTTTTTGCATGAAAAAAAGACGACGTATATAGTCCATTTATTTTTTTGCATACGAAATGGACAAATTGTAGTCCATTAAATTTTTTCATAAAAAATTAAAAAAATGAACCATGTACATATATATAGCCCATTCAATTTTGTATGTATAGTCCATTTAATTTTTAGCATGCAAATTAGGCGATGTATTGTGTTTTTAATTTTTTGCGAACGAAACGGACGATTTATAGTGCATTAAATTTTTTTCATAAAAAATTTTTTTGCATGAAAAATGGATGATGTATAGTCCATTAATTTTTTTGCATGAAAAATAGAAGACGTATATAGTCATTTAAATTTCTTGCATACGAAATGGACAAAATATAGTCCATTAAATTTTTTCATATAATATTAAAAAATTCACGATGCATATAAAATTAAATTTTGTATGTATAGTCCATTTACTTTTTACCATGAAAAATAGACGATGTATAGTGTTTTTAGTTTTTTGCATATGAAATGGACGATTTATATTTATTTAAATTTTTTCATAAAAATTTTAAAAATTGACGATGTAAATTCCTTGCACGTATATAGTCCATTTAAGTTTTTGTATATGAAATGGGCAATTTATAGCCCATTAATGTTTTTTATAAAAATTTAAAAAATTAACCATGTATAGCCCATTATATTTTGTATGTATATCCCATTTAATTTTTTTACATTAAAAATAGACGATGTATAGTGTTTTTAGTTTTTTTGCATATGAAATGGACGATTTATAGTTCATTAAATTTTTTCATAAAAATTTGAAAAATTGACGATGTAAATTCCTTGCACGTATATAGTCCATTTAAGTTTTTGTATATGAAATGGGCAATTTATAGCCCATTAATGTTTTTTATAAAAATTTAAAAAATGAACCACGTATAGCCCATTATATTTTGTATGTACATCCCATTTAATTTTTTTACATGAAAAATAGACGATGTATAGTGTTTTTAGTTTTTTTTGCATATGAAATGGACGATTTATAGTTCATTAAATTTTTTCATAAAAATTTGAAAAATTGACGATGTAAATTCCTTGCACGTATATAGTCCATTTAAGTTTTTGTATATGAAATGGGCAATTTATAGCCCATTAATGTTTTTATAAAAATTTAAAAAATTAACCATGTATAGCCCATTATATTTTGTATGTATATCCCATTTAATTTTTTTACATGAAAAATAGACGATGTATAGTGTTTTTAGTTTTTTGCATATGAAATTTTTTCATAAAAATTTGAAAAATTGACGATGTATATATAGTCCATTAAATTTTTTTCATAAAAAATTTTTTTGCATAAAAAATAGATAATGTATATTCCATTAAATTCCTTGCACGAAATATAGACGACTTATATAGTCCATTTAAGTTTTTGTATATGAAATGGGCAATTTATAGCCCATTAATGTTTTTTATAAAAATTTAAAAAATTAACCATGTATAGCCCATTATATTTTGTATGTATATCCCATTTAATTTTTTTACATGAAAAATAGACGATGTATAGTGTTTTTAGTTTTTTGCTTATGAAATGGACGATTTATATTCATTAAATTTTTTCATAAAAATTTTAAAAATTGTCCATTAAATTTTTTTCATACAAATTTTTTTTGCATAAAAAATAGATAATGTATATTTCATTAAAATCCTTGCACGAAGTATAGACAACGAATATAGTCCATTTAAGTTTTTGTAAATGAAATGGGCAATTTATAGCCAATTAATGTTATTTATAAAAATTTAAAAAATTAACCATGTATAGCCCATTATATTTTGTATGTATATCCCATTTAATTTTTTTACATGAAAAATAGACGATGTATAGTGTTTTTAGTTTTTTGCATATGAAATGGACGATTTATAGTTCATTAAATTTTTTCATAAAAATTTGAAAAATTGACGATTAAATTAAATTAAATTAAATTTTTTTCATAAAAATTTTTTTTGCATAAAAAATGGATAATGTATATTTCATTAAATTCCTTGCAGGAAATATAGACGACGTATATAGTCCATTTAAGTTTTTGTATATGAAATGGGCAATTTATAGCCCATTAATGTTATTTATAAAAATTTAAAAAATTAACCATGTATAGCCCATTATATTTTGTATGTATATCCCATTTAATTTTTTTACATGAAAAATAGACGATGTATAGTGTTTGTAGTTTTTTGCATATGAAATGGACGATTTATAGTTCATTAAATTTTTCCATAAAAATTTGAAAAATTGACGATGTGTCCATTAAATTTTTTCATAAAAAATTTTTTTGCATAAAAAATGGATAATGTATATTTCATTAAATTCCTTGCAGGAAATATAGACGACGTATATAGTCCATTTAAGTTTTTGTATATGAAATGGGCAATTTATAGCCCATTAATGTTTTTTATAAAAATTTAAAAAATTAACCATGTATAGCCCATTATATTTTGTATGTATATCCCATTTAATTTTTTTTCATGAAAAATAGACGATGTATAGTGTTTTTAGTTTTTTGCATATGAAATGAACGATTTATAGTTCATTAAATTTTTTCGTAAAAATTTAAAAAATTGACGATTAAATTAAATTAAATTAAATATTTTTCATAAAAAATTTTTTGCATAAAAAATAGATAATGTATATTTCATTTAATTCCTTGCACGAAATATAGACGACGTATATAGTCCATTTAAGTTTTTGTATATGAAATGGGCAATTTATAGCCCATTAATGTTTTTTATAAAAATTTAAAAAATTAACCATGTATAGCCCATTATATTTTGTATGTATATCCCATTTAATTTTTTTACATAAAAAATAGACGATGTATAGTGTTTGTAGTTTTTTGCATATGAAATGGACGATTTATAGTTCATTATATTTTTTCATAAAAATTTGAACAATTGACGATTAATAATTTTTTTTCATAAAAAATTTTTTTGCATAAAAAATAGATAATGTATATTTCATTAAATTCATTGCACGAAATATAGACGACGTATATGGTCCATTTAAGTTTTTGTATATGAAATGAGCAATTTATAGCCCATTAATGTTATTTATAAAAATTTAAAAAATTAACCATGTATAGCCCATTATATTTTGTATGTATATCCCATTTAATTTTTTTACATGAAAAATAGACGATGTATAGTGTTTGTAGTTTTTTGCATATGAAATGGACGATTTATAGTTCATTAAATTTTTTCATAAAAATTTGAAAAATTGACGATTAAATTAAATTAAATTAATTTTTTTCATAAAAATTTTTTTTGCATAAAAAATGGATAATGTATATTTCATTAAATTTCTTGCAGGAAATATAGACGACGTATATAGTTCATTTAAGTTTTTGTATATGAAATGGGCAATTTATAGCCCATTAATGTTTTTATAAAAATTTAAAAAATGAACCATGTATAAGCCCATTATATTTTGTATGTATATCCCATATAATTTTTTACATGAAAAATTGACGATGTATAGTGTTTTTAGTTTTTTGCATATGAAATGGACGATTTATAGTTCATTAAATTTTTTCATAAAAATTTGAAAAATTGACGATGTAAATTACTTGCACGAAATATAGACGACGTATATGGTCCATTTAAGTTTTTGTATATGAAATGGGCAATTTATAGCCCATTAATGTTTTTTATAAAAATTTAAAAAATTAACCATGTATAGCCCATTATATTTTGTATGTATATCCCATTTAATTTTTTTTTCATGAAAAATAGACCATGTATAGTGTTTTTAGTTTTTTGCATATGAAATAGACGATTTATAGTTCATTAAATTTTTTCATAAAAATTTGAAAAATTGACGATGTAAATTACTTGCACGAAATATAGACGACGTATATGGTCCATTTAAGTTTTTGTATATGAAATGGGCAATTTATAGCCCATTAATGTTTTTTATAAAAATTTAAAAAATTAACCATGTATAGCCCATTATATTTTGTATGTATATCCCATTTAATTTTTTTTCATGAAAAATAGACGATGTATAGTGTTTTTAGTTTTTTGCATATGAAATGAACCATTTATAGTTCATTAAATTTTTTCGTAAAAATTTGAAAAATTGACGATTAAATTAAATTAAATTAAATATTTTTCATAAAAAATTTTTTGCATAAAAAATAGATAATGTATATTTCATTTAATTCCTTGCACGAAATATAGACGACGTATATAGTCCATTTAAGTTTTTGTATATGAAATGGGCAATTTATAGCCCATTAATGTTATTTATAAAAATTTAAAAAATTAACCATGTATAGCCCATTATATTTTGTATGTATATCCCACTTAATTTTTTTACATGAAAAATAGACGATGTATAGTGTTTTTAGTTTTTTGCATATGAAATGGACGATTTATAGTTCATTAAATTTTTTCATAAAAATTTGAAAAATTGACGATTAAATTAAATTAAATTAAATTTTTTTCATAAAATTTTTTTTGCATAAAAAATGGATAATGTATATTTCATTAAATTCCTTGCAGGAAATATAGACGACGTATATAGTCCATTTAAGTTTTTGTATATGAAATGGGCAATTTATAGCCCATTAATGTTATTTATAAAAATTTAAAAAATTAACCATGTATAGCCCATTATATTTTGTATGTATATCCCACTTAATTTTTTTACATTGAAAATAGACGATGTATAGTGTTTTTAGTTTTTTGCATATGAAATGGACGATTTATAGTTCATTAAATTTTTTCATAAAAATTTGAAAAATTGACGATTAAATTAAATTAAATTAAATTTTTTTCATAAAATTTTTTTTGCATAAAAAATGGATAATGTATATTTCATTAAATTCCTTGCAGGAAATATAGACGACGTATATAGTCCATTTAAGTTTTTGTATATGAAATGGGCAATTTATAGCCCATTAATGTTATTTATAAAAATTTAAAAAATTAACCATGTATAGCCCATTATATTTTAATTTTTTTACATGAAAAATAGACGATGTTTAATGTTTTTAGTTTTTTGCATATGAAATGGACAGTTATAGTTCATTAAATTTTTTCATAAAAATTTGAAAAATTGACGATGTATAGTCCATTAAATTTTTTTCATAAAAATTTTTTTTCCATAAAAAATGGATAATGTATATTTCATTAAATTCCTTGCAGGAAATATAGACGACGTATATAGTCCATTTAAGTTTTTGTATATGAAATGGGCAATTTATAGCCCATTAATGTTATTTATAAAAATTTAAAAAATTAACCATGTATAGCCCATTATATTTTAATTTTTTTACATGAAAAATAGACGATGTTTAATGTTTTTAGTTTTTTGCATATGAAATGGACAGTTATAGTTCATTAAATTTTTTCATAAAAATTTGAAAAATTGACGATGTAAATTACTTGCACGAAATATAGACGACGTATATGGTCCATTTAAGTTTTTGTATATGAAATGGGCAATTTATAGTCCATTAATGTTTTTTATATAAATTTAAAAAATTAACCATGTATAGCCCATTATATTTTGTATGTATATCCCATTTAATTTTTTACATGAAAAATAGACGATGTATAGTGTTTTTAGTTTTTTGCATATGAAATGGACGATTTATAGTTCATTAAATTTTTTCATAAAAATTTGAAAAATTGACGATGTATAATAGTCCATTAAATTTTTTTCATAAAAAATTTTTTTGCATAAAAAATGGATAATGTATATTTCATTAAATTCCTTGCAGGAAATATAGACGACGTATATAGTCCATTTAAGTTTTTGTATATGAAATGGGCAATTTATAGCCCACTAATGTTATTTATAAAAATTTAAAAAATTAACCATGTATAGCCCATTATATTTTGTATGTATATCCCATTTAATTTTTTTACATGAAAAATAGACGATGTATAGTGTTTGTAGTTTTTTGCATATGAAATGGACGATTTATAGTTCATTAAATTTTTTCATACAAATTTGAAAAATTGACGATGTATAGTCCATTAAATTTTGTTCATAAAAAATTTTTTTGCATAAAAAATGGATAATGTATATTTCATTAAATTCCTTGCAGGAAATATAGACGACGTATATAGTCCATTTAAGTTTTTGTATATGAAATGGGCAATTTATAGTCCATTAATGTTTTTTATATAAATTTAAAAAATTAACCATGTATAGCCCATTATATTTTGTATGTATATCCCATTTAATTTTTACATGAAAAATAGACGATGTATAGTGTTTTTAGTTTTTTGCATATGACATGGACGATTTATAGTTCATTAAATTTTTTCATAAAAATTTGAAAAATTGACGATGTATAGTCCATTAAATTTTTTTCATAAAAAATTTTTTTGCATAAAAAATGGATAATGTATATTTCATTAAATTCCTTGCACGAAATATAGTCCATTAAATTTTTTTCATAAAAAATTTTTTTGCATAAAAAATGGATAATGTATTATTCATTAAATTCCTTGCAGGAAATATAGACGACGTATATAGTCCATTTAAGTTTTTGTATATGAAATGGGCAATTTATAGTCCATTAATGTTTTTTATATAAATTTAAAAAATTAACCATGTATAGCCCATTATATTTTGTATGTATATCCCATTTAATTTTTTACATGAATAATAGACGATGTATAGTGTTTTTAGTTTTTTGCATATGAAATGGACGATTTATAGTTCATTAAATTTTTTCATAAAAATTTGAAAAATTGACGATGTATATACAGTCCATTACATTTTTTTCATAAAAAAATTTTTTGCATAAAAAATGGATAATGTATATTTCATTAAATTCCTTGCACGAAATATAGACAACGCATATAGTCCATTTAAGTTTTTGTATATGAAATGGGCAATTTATAGCCCATTAATGTTATTTATAAAAATTTAAAAAATTAACCATGTATAGCCCATTATATTTTGTATGTATATCCCACTTAATTTTTTTACATGAAAAATAGACGATGTATAGTGTTTTTAGTTTTTTGCATATGAAATGGACGATTTATAGTTAATTAAACTTTTTCATAAAAATTTGAAAAATTGAATTAAATTAAATTAATTTATTAAATTTTTTTTCATAAAAAATTTTTTTGCATAAAAAATGGATAATGTATATTTCATTAAATTCCTTGCACGAAATATAGACGACGTATATAGTCCATTTAAGTTTTTGTATATGAAATGGGCAATTTATAGCCCATTAATGTGTTTTATATAAATTTAAAAAATTAACCATGTATAGCCCATTATATTTTGTATGTATATCCCACTTAATTTTTTTACATGAAAAATAGACGATGTATAGTGTTTTTAGTTTTTTGCATATGAAATGGACGATTTATAGTTCATAAAATTTTTTCATAAAAATTTGAAAAATTGACGATGTATAGTCCATTAAATTTTTTTCATAAAAATTTTTTTTGCATAAAAAATAGATAATGTATATTTCATTAAATTCCTTGCACGAAATATAGACGACGTATATAGTCCATTTAAGTTTTTGTATATGAAATAGGCAATTTATAGCCCATTAATGTTATTTATAAAAATTTAAAAAATTAACCATGTATAGCCCATTATATTTTGTATGTATATCCCACTTAATTTTTTTACATGAAAAATAGACGATGTATAGTGTTTTTAGTTTTTTGCATATGAAATGGACGATTTATAGTTCATAAAATTTTTTCATAAAAATTTGAAAAATTGACGATGTATATATAGTCAATTAAATTTTTTTCATAAAAAATTTTTTTGCATAAAAAATGGATAATGTATATTTCATTAAATTCCTTGCAGGAAATATAGACGACGTATATAGTTCATTTAAGTTTTTGTATATGAAATGGGCAATTTATAGCCCATTAATGTTATTTATAAAAATTTAAAAAATTAACCATGTATAGCCCATTATATTTTGTATGTATATCCCATTTAATTTTTACATGAAAAATAGACGATGTATAGTGTTTTTAGTTTTTTGCATATGACATGGACGATTTATAGTTCATTAAATTTTTTCATAAAAATTTGAAAAATTGACGATGTATAGTCCATTAAATTTTTTTCATAAAAATTTTTTTGCATAAAAAATGGATAATGTATATTTCATTAAATTCCTTGCACGAAATATAGACGACGTATATAGTCCATTTAAGTTTTTGTATATGAAATGGGCAATTTATAGCCCATTAATGTTATTTATAAAAATTTAAAAAATTAACCATGTATAGCCCATTATATTTTGTATGTATATCCCACTTAATTTTTTTACATGAAAAATAGACGATGTATAGTGTTTTTAGTTTTTTGCATATGAAATGGACGATTTATAGTTCATAAAATTTTTTCATAAAAATTTGAAAAATTGACGATGTATAGTCCATTAAATTTTTTTTCATAAAAATTTTTTTTGCATAAAAAATAGATAATGTATATTTCATTAAATTCCTTGCACGAAATATAGACGACGTATATAGTCCATTTAAGTTTTTGTATATGAAATAGGCAATTTATAGCCCATTAATGTTATTTATAAAAATTTAAAAAATTAACCATGTATAGCCCATTATATTTTGTATGTATATCCCACTTAATTTTTTTACATGAAAAATAGACGATGTATAGTGTTTTTAGTTTTTTGCATATGAAATGGACGATTTATAGTTCATAAAATTTTTTCATAAAAATTTGAAAAATTGACGATGTATATATAGTCAATTAAATTTTTTTCATAAAAAATTTTTTTGCATAAAAAATGGATAATGTATATTTCATTAAATTCCTTGCAGGAAATATAGACGACGTATATAGTTCATTTAAGTTTTTGTATATGAAATGGGCAATTTATAGCCCATTAATGTTATTTATAAAAATTTAAAAAATTAACCATGTATAGCCCATTATATTTTGTATGTATATCCCATTTAATTTTTACATGAAAAATAGACGATGTATAGTGTTTTTAGTTTTTTGCATATGACATGGACGATTTATAGTTCATTAAATTTTTTCATAAAAATTTGAAAAATTGACGATGTATAGTCCATTAAATTTTTTTCATAAAAATTTTTTTGCATAAAAAATGGATAATGTATATTTCATTAAATTCCTTGCACGAAATATAGACAACGTATAGCCCATTATATTTTGTATGTATATCCCACTTAATTTTTTTACATGAAAAATAGACGATGTATAGTGTTTTTAGTTTTTTGCATATGAAATGGACGATTTATAGTTAATTAAACTTTTTCATAAAAATTTGAAAAATTGAATTAAATTAAATTAATTTATTAAATTTTTTTCATAAAAAATTTTTTTGCATAAAAAATGGATAATGTATATTTCATTAAATTCCTTGCACGAAATATAGACGACGTATATAGTCCATTTAAGTTTTTGTATATGAAATGGGCAATTTATAGCCCATTAATGTTATTTATAAAAATTTAAAAAATTAACCATGTATAGCCCATTATATTTTGTATGTATATCCCACTTAATTTTTTTACATGAAAAATAGACGATGTATAGTGTTTTTAGTTTTTTGCATATGAAATGGACGATTTATAGTTAATTAAACTTTTTCATAAAAATTTGAAAAATTGAATTAAATTAAATTAATTTATTAAATTTTTTTTCATAAAAAATTTTTTTGCATAAAAAATGGATAATGTATATTTCATTAAATTCCTTGCACGAAATATAGACGACGTATATAGTCCATTTAAGTTTTTGTATATGAAATGGGCAATTTATAGCCCATTAATGTTATTTATAAAAATTTAAAAAATTAACCATGTATAGCCCATTATATTTTGTATGTATATCCCACTTAATATTTTTACATGAAAAATAGACGATGTATAGTGTTTGTAGTTTTTTGCATATGAAATGGACGATTTATAGTTAATTAAACTTTTTCATAAAAATTTGAAAAATTGAATTAAATTAAATTAATTTATTAAATTTTTTTTCATAAAAAATTTTTTTGCATAAAAAATGGATAATGTATTATTCATTAAATTCCTTGCAGGAAATATAGACGACGTATATAGTCCATTTAAGTTTTTGTATATGAAATGGGCAATTTATAGTCCATTAATGTTTTTTATATAAATTTAAAAAATTAACCATGTATAGCCCATTATATTTTGTATGTATATCCCATTTAATTTTTTACATGAAAAATAGACGATGTATAGTGTTTTTAGTTTTTTGCATATGAAATGGACGATTTATAGTTCATTAAATTTTTTCATAAAAATTTGAAAAATTGACGATGTATATATAGTCCATTAAATTTTTTTCATAAAAAATTTTTTTGCATAAAAAATGGATAATGTATATTTCATTAAATTCCTTGCAGGAAATATAGACGACGTATATAGTCCATTTAAGTTTTTGTATATGAAATGGGCAATTTATAGTCCATTAATGTTTTTTATATAAATTTAAAAAATTAACCATGTATAGCCCATTATATTTTGTATGTATATCCCATTTAATTTTTACATGAAAAATAGACGATGTATAGTGTTTTTAGTTTTTTGCATATGACATGGACGATTTATAGTTCATTAAATTTTTTCATAAAAATTTGAAAAATTGACGATGTATAGTCCATTAAATTTTTTTCATAAAAATTTTTTTGCATAAAAAATGGATAATGTATATTTCATTAAATTCCTTGCACGAAATATAGTCCATTAAATTTTTTTCATAAAAAATTTTTTTGCATAAAAAATGGATAATGTATTATTCATTAAATTCCTTGCAGGAAATATAGACGACGTATATAGTCCATTTAAGTTTTTGTATATGAAATGGGCAATTTATAGTCCATTAATGTTTTTTATATAAATTTAAAAAATTAACCATGTATAGCCCATTATATTTTGTATGTATATCCCATTTAATTTTTTACATGAATAATAGACGATGTATAGTGTTTTTAGTTTTTTGCATATGAAATGGACGATTTATAGTTCATTAAATTTTTTCATAAAAATTTGAAAAATTGACGATGTATATATAGTCCATTAAATTTTTTTCATAAAAAAATTTTTTGCATAAAAAATGGATAATGTATATTTCATTAAATTCCTTGCACGAAATATAGACAACGCATATAGTCCATTTAAGTTTTTGTATATGAAATGGGCAATTTATAGCCCATTAATGTTATTTATAAAAATTTAAAAAATTAACCATGTATAGCCCATTATATTTTGTATGTATATCCCACTTAATTTTTTTACATGAAAAATAGACGATGTATAGTGTTTTTAGTTTTTTGCATATGAAATGGACGATTTATAGTTAATTAAACTTTTTCATAAAAATTTGAAAAATTGAATTAAATTAAATTTATTTATTAAATTTTTTTTCATAAAAAATTTTTTTGCATAAAAAATGGATAATGTATATTTCATTAAATTCCTTGCACGAAATATAGACGACGTATATAGTCCATTTAAGTTTTTGTATATGAAATGGGCAATTTATAGCCCATTAATGTTATTTATAAAAATTTAAAAAATTAACCATGTATAGCCCATTATATTTTGTATGTATATCCCACTTAATTTTTTTACATGAAAAATAGACGATGTATAGTGTTTTTAGTTTTTTGCATATGAAATGGACGATTTATAGTTAATTAAACTTTTTCATAAAAATTTGAAAAATTTAATTAAATTAAATTAATTTATTAAATTTTTTTTCATAAAAAATTTTTTTGCATAAAAAATGGATAATGTATATTTCATTAAATTCCTTGCACGAAATATAGACGACGTATATAGTCCATTTAAGTTTTTGTATATGAAATGGGCAATTTATAGCCCATTAATGTTATTTATAAAAATTTAAAAAATTAACCATGTATAGCCCATTATATTTTGTATGTATATCCCACTTAATTTTTTTACATGAAAAATAGACGATGTATAGTGTTTTTAGTTTTTTGCATATGAAATGGACGATTTATAGTTAATTAAACTTTTTCATAAAAATTTGAAAAATTGAATTAAATTAAATTAATTTATTAAATTTTTTTTCATAAAAAATTTTTTTGCATAAAAAATGGATAATGTATTATTCATTAAATTCCTTGCAGGAAATATAGACACCGTATATAGTCCATTTAAGTTTTTGTATATGAAATGGGCAATTTATAGTCCATTAATGTTTTTTATATAAATTTAAAAAATTAACCATGTATAGCCCATTATATTTTGTATGTATATCCCATTTAATTTTTTACATGAAAAATAGACGATGTATAGTGTTTTTAGTTTTTTGCATATGAAATGGACGATTTATAGTTCATTAAATTTTTTCATAAAAATTTGAAAAATTGACGATGTATATATAGTCCATTAAATTTTTTTCATAAAAAATTTTTTTGCATAAAAAATGGATAATGTATATTTCATTAAATTTCTTGCAGGAAATATAGACGACGTATATAGTCCATTTAAGTTTTTGTATATGAAATGGGCAATTTATAGTCCATTAATGTTTTTTATATAAATTTAAAAAATTAACCATGTATAGCCCATTATATTTTGTATGTATATCCCATTTAATTTTTACATGAAAAATAGACGATGTATAGTGTTTTTAGTTTTTTGCATATGACATGGACGATTTATAGTTCATTAAATTTTTTCATAAAAATTTGAAAAATTGACGATGTATAGTCCATTAAATTTTTTTCATAAAAATTTTTTTGCATAAAAAATGGATAATGTATATTTCATTAAATTCCTTGCACGAAATATAGTCCATTAAATTTTTTTCATAAAAAATTTTTTTGCATAAAAAATGGATAATGTATTATTCATTAAATTCCTTGCAGGAAATATAGACGACATATATAGTCCATTTAAGTTTTTGTATATGAAATGGGCAATTTATAGTCCATTAATGTTTTTTATATAAATTTAAAAAATTAACCATGTATAGCCCATTATATTTTGTATGTATATCCCATTTAATTTTTTACATGAATAATAGACGATGTATAGTGTTTTTAGTTTTTTGCATATGAAATGGACGATTTATAGTTCATTAAATTTTTTCATAAAAATTTGAAAAATTGACGATGTATATATAGTCCATTAAATTTTTTTCATAAAAAAATTTTTTGCATAAAAAATGGATAATGTATATTTCATTAAATTCCTTGCACGAAATATAGACAATGCATATAGTCCATTTAAGTTTTTGTATATGAAATGGGCAATTTATAGCCCATTAATGTTATTTATAAAAATTTAAAAAATTAACCATGTATAGCCCATTATATTTTGTATGTATATCCCACTTAATTTTTTTACATGAAAAATAGACGATGTATAGTGTTTTTAGCTTTTGCATATGAAATGGACGATTTATAGTTAATTAAACTTTTTCATAAAAATTTGAAAAATTGAATTAAATTAAATTAATTTATTAAATTTTTTTTCATAAAAAATTTTTTTGCATAAAAAATGGATAATGTATATTTCATTAAATTCCTTGCACGAAATATAGACGACGTATATAGTCCATTTAAGTTTTTGTATATGAAATGGGCAATTTATAGCTCATTAATGCTATTTATAAAAATTTTAAAAATTTACCATGTATAGCCCATTATATTTTGTATGTATATCCCATTTAATTTTTTTACATGAAAAATAGACGATGTATAGTGTTTTTAGTTTTTTGCATATGAAATGGACGATTTATAGTTCATTAAATTTTTTCATAAAAATTTAAAAAATTGACGATGTATATATAGTCAATTAAATTTTTTTCATAAAAAATTTTTTTGCATAAAAAATGGATAATGTATATTTCATTAAATTCCTTGCAGGAAATATAGACGACGTATATAGTTCATTTAAGTTTTTGTATATGAAATGGGCAATTTATAGCCCATTAATGTTATTTATAAAAATTTAAAAAATTAACCATGTATAGCCCATTATATTTTGTATGTATATCCCACTTAATTTTTTTACATGAAAAATAGACGATGTATAGTGTTTTTAGTTTTTTGCATATGAAATGGACGATTTATAGTTCATTAAATTTTTTCATAAAAATTTGAAAAATTGACGATGTATAGTCCATTAAATTTTTTTCATAAAAAATTTTTTTGCATAAAAAATGGATAATGTATATTTCATTAAATTCCTTGCACGAAATATAGTCCATTAAATTTTTTTCATAAAAAATTTTTTTGCATAAAAAATGGATAATGTATTATTCATTAAATTCCTTGCAGGAAATATAGACGACGTATATAGTCCATTTAAGTTTTTGTATATGAAATGGGCAATTTATAGTCCATTAATGTTTTTTATATAAATTTAAAAAATTAACCATGTATAGCCCATTATATTTTGTATGTATATCCCATTTAATTTTTTACATGAAAAATAGACGATGTATAGTGTTTTTAGTTTTTTGCATATGAAATGGACGATTTATAGTTCATTAAATTTTTTCATAAAAATTTGAAAAATTGACGATGTATATATAGTCCATTAAATTTTTTTCATAAAAAATTTTTTTGCATAAAAAATGGATAATGTATATTTCATTAAATTCCTTGCAGGAAATATAGACGACGTATATAGTCCATTTAAGTTTTTGTATATGAAATGGGCAATTTATAGTCCATTAATATTTTTTATATAAATTTAAAAAATTAACCATGTATAGCCCATTATATTTTGTATGTATATCCCATTTAATTTTTACATGAAAAATAGACGATGTATAGTGTTTTTAGTTTTTTGCATATGACATGGACGATTTATAGTTCATTAAATTTTTTCATAAAAATTTGAAAAATTGACGATGTATAGTCCATTAAATTTTTTTCATAAAAATTTTTTTGCATAAAAAATGGATAATGTATATTTCATTAAATTCTTGCACGAAATATAGTCCATTAAATTTTTTTCATAAAAAATTTTTTTGCATAAAAAATGGATAATGTATTATTCATTAAATTTCTTGCAGGAAATATAGACGACGTATATAGTCCATTTAAGTTTTTGTATATGAAATGGGCAATTTATAGTCCATTAATGTTTTTTATATAAATTTAAAAAATTAACCATGTATAGCCCATTATATTTTGTATGTATATCCCATTTAATTTTTTACATGAATAATAGACGATGTATAGTGTTTTTAGTTTTTTGCATATGAAATGGACGATTTATAGTTCATTAAATTTTTTCATAAAAATTTGAAAAATTGACGATGTATATATAGTCCATTAAATTTTTTTCATAAAAAAATTTTTTGCATAAAAAATGGATAATGTATATTTCATTAAATTCCTTGCACGAAATATAGACAACGCATATAGTCCATTTAAGTTTTTGTATATGAAATGGGCAATTTATAGCCCATTAATGTTATTTATAAAAATTTAAAAAATTAACCATGTATAGCCCATTATATTTTGTATGTATATCCCACTTAATTTTTTTACATGAAAAATAGACGATGTATAGTGTTTTTAGTTTTTTGCATATGAAATGGACGATTTATAGTTAATTAAACTTTTTCATAAAAATTTGAAAAATTGAATTAAATTAAATTAATTTATTAAATTTTTTTTCATAAAAAATTTTTTTGCATAAAAAATGGATAATGTATATTTCATTAAATTCCTTGCACGAAATATAGACGACGTATATAGTCCATTTAAGTTTTTGTATATGAAATGGGCAATTTATAGCCCATTAATGTTATTTATAAAAATTTAAAAAATTAACCATGTATAGCCCATTATATTTTGTATGTATATCCCACTTAATTTTTTTACATGAAAAATAGACGATGTATAGTGTTTTTAGTTTTTTGCATATGAAATGGACGATTTATAGTTAATTAAACTTTTTCATAAAAATTTGAAAAATTGAATTAAATTAAATTAATTTATTAAATTTTTTTTCATAAAAAATTTTTTTGCATAAAAAATGGATAATGTATATTTCATTAAATTCCTTGCACGAAATATAGACGACGTATATAGTCCATTTAAGTTTTTGTATATGAAATGGGCAATTTATAGCCCATTAATGTTATTTATAAAAATTTAAAAAATTAACCATGTATAGCCCATTATATTTTGTATGTATATCCCACTTAATTTTTTTACATGAAAAATAGACGATGTATAGTGTTTTTAGTTTTTTGCATATGAAATGGACGATTTATAGTTAATTAAACTTTTTCATAAAAATTTGAAAAATTGAATTAAATTAAATTAATTTATTAAATTTTTTTTCATAAAAAATTTTTTTGCATAAAAAATGGATAATGTATTATTCATTAAATTCCTTGCAGGAAATATAGACGACGTATATAGTCCATTTAAGTTTTTGTATATGAAATGGGCAATTTATAGTCCATTAATGTTTTTTATATAAATTTAAAAAATTAACCATGTATAGCCCATTATATTTTGTATGTATATCCCATTTAATTTTTACATGAAAAATAGACGATGTATAGTGTTTTTAGTTTTTTGCATATGACATGGACGATTTATAGTTCATTAAATTTTTTCATAAAAATTTGAAAAATTGACGATGTATAGTCCATTAAATTTTTTTCATAAAAATTTTTTTGCATAAAAAATGGATAATGTATATTTCATTAAATTCCTTGCACGAAATATAGTCCATTAAATTTTTTTCATAAAAAATTTTTTTGCATAAAAAATGGATAATGTATTATTCATTAAATTCCTTGCAGGAAATATAGACGACATATATAGTCCATTTAAGTTTTTGTATATGAAATGGGCAATTTATAGTCCATTAATGTTTTTTATATAAATTTAAAAAATTAACCATGTATAGCCCATTATATTTTGTATGTATATCCCATTTAATTTTTTACATGAATAATAGACGATGTATAGTGTTTTTAGTTTTTTGCATATGAAATGGACGATTTATAGTTCATTAAATTTTTTCATAAAAATTTGAAAAATTGACGATGTATATATAGTCCATTAAATTTTTTTCATAAAAAAATTTTTTGCATAAAAAATGGATAATGTATATTTCATTAAATTCCTTGCACGAAATATAGACAACGCATATAGTCCATTTAAGTTTTTGTATATGAAATGGGCAATTTATAGCCCATTAATGTTATTTATAAAAATTTAAAAAATTAACCATGTATAGCCCATTATATTTTGTATGTATATCCCACTTAATTTTTTTACATGAAAAATAGACGATGTATAGTGTTTTTAGTTTTTTGCATATGAAATGGACGATTTATAGTTAATTAAACTTTTTCATAAAAATTTGAAAAATTGAATTAAATTAAATTAATTTATTAAATTTTTTTTCATAAAAAATTTTTTTGCATAAAAAATGGATAATGTATATTTCATTAAATTCCTTGCACGAAATATAGACGACGTATATAGTCCATTTAAGTTTTTGTATATAAATTGGGCAATTTATAGCCCATTAATGTTATTTATAAAAATTTAAAAAATTAACCATGTATAGCCCATTATATTTTGTATGTATATCCCACTTAATTTTTTTACATGAAAAATAGACGATGTATAGTGTTTTTAGTTTTTTGCATATGAAATGGACGATTTATAGTTCATAAAATTTTTTCATAAAAATTTGAAAAATTGACAATGTATAGTCCATTAAATTTTTTTCATAAAAATTTTTTTTGCATAAAAAATAGATAATGTATATTTCATTAAATTCCTTGCACGAAATATAGACGACGTATATAGTCCATTTAAGTTTTTGTATATGAAATAGGCAATTTATAGCCCATTAATGTTATTTATAAAAATTTTAAAAATTAACCATGTATAGCCCATTATATTTTGTATGTATATCCCACTTAATTTTTTTACATGAAAAATAGACGATGTATAGTGTTTTTAGTTTTTTGCATATGAAATGGACGATTTATAGTTCATAAAATTTTTTCATAAAAATTTGAAAAATTGACGATGTATAGTCCATTAAATTTTTTTCATAAAAAATTTTTTTGCATAAAAAATAGATAATGTATATTTCATTAAATTCCTTGCACGAAATATAGACGACGTATATAGTCCATTTAAGTTTTTGTATATGAAATGGGCAATTTATAGCTCATTAATGCTATTTATAAAAATTTTAAAAATTTACCATGTATAGCCCATTATATTTTGTATGTATATCCCATTTAATTTTTTTACATGAAAAATAGACGATGTATAGTGTTTTTAGTTTTTTGCATATGAAATGGACGATTTATAGTTCATTAAATTTTTTCATAAAAATTTAAAAAATTGACGATGTATATATAGTCAATTAAATTTTTTTCATAAAAAATTTTTTTGCATAAAAAATGGATAATGTATATTTCATTAAATTCCTTGCAGGAAATATAGACGACGTATATAGTTCATTTAAGTTTTTGTATATGAAATGGGCAATTTATAGCCCATTAATGTTATTTATAAAAATTTAAAAAATTAACCATGTATAGCCCATTATATTTTGTATGTATATCCCACTTAATTTTTTTACATGAAAAATAGACGATGTATAGTGTTTTTAGTTTTTTGCATATGAAATGGACGATTTATAGTTCATTAAATTTTTTCATAAAAATTTGAAAAATTGACGATGTATAGTCCATTAAATTTTTTTCATAAAAAATTTTTTTGCATAAAAAATGGATAATGTATATTTCATTAAATTCCTTGCACGAAATATAGTCCATTAAATTTTTTTCATAAAAAATTTTTTTGCATAAAAAATGGATAATGTATTATTCATTAAATTCCTTGCAGGAAATATAGACGACGTATATAGTCCATTTAAGTTTTTGTATATGAAATGGGCAATTTATAGTCCATTAATGTTTTTTATATAAATTTAAAAAATTAACCATGTATAGCCCATTATATTTTGTATGTATATCCCATTTAATTTTTTACATGAAAAATAGACGATGTATAGTGTTTTTAGTTTTTTGCATATGAAATGGACGATTTATAGTTCATTAAATTTTTTCATAAAAATTTGAAAAATTGACGATGTATATATAGTCCATTAAATTTTTTTCATAAAAATTTTTTTTGCATAAAAAATGGATAATGTATATTTCATTAAATTCCTTGCAGGAAATATAGACGACGTATATAGTCCATTTAAGTTTTTGTATATGAAATGGGCAATTTATAGTCCATTAATGTTTTTTATATAAATTTAAAAAATTAACCATGTATAGCCCATTATATTTTGTATGTATATCCCATTTAATTTTTACATGAAAAATAGACGATGTATAGTGTTTTTAGTTTTTTGCATATGACATGGACGATTTATAGTTCATTAAATTTTTTCATAAAAATTTGAAAAATTGACGATGTATAGTCCATTAAATTTTTTTCATAAAAATTTTTTTGCATAAAAAATGGATAATGTATATTTCATTAAATTCCTTGCACGAAATATAGTCCATTAAATTTTTTTCATAAAAAATTTTTTTGCATAAAAAATGGATAATGTATTATTCATTAAATTCCTTGCAGGAAATATAGACGACGTATATAGTCCATTTAAGTTTTTGTATATGAAATGGGCAATTTATAGTCCATTAATGTTTTTTATATAAATTTAAAAAATTAACCATGTATAGCCCATTATATTTTGTATGTATATCCCATTTAATTTTTTACATGAATAATAGACGATGTATAGTGTTTTTAGTTTTTTGCATATGAAATGGACGATTTATAGTTCATTAAATTTTTTCATAAAAATTTGAAAAATTGACGATGTATATATAGTCCATTAAATTTTTTTCATAAAAAAATTTTTTGCATAAAAAATGGATAATGTATATTTCATTAAATTCCTTGCACGAAATATAGACAACGCATATAGTCCATTTAAGTTTTTGTATATGAAATGGGCAATTTATAGCCCATTAATGTTATTTATAAAAATTTAAAAAATTAACCATGTATAGCCCATTATATTTTGTATGTATATCCCACTTAATTTTTTTACATGAAAAATAGACGATGTATAGTGTTTTTAGTTTTTTGCATATGAAATGGACGATTTATAGTTAATTAAACTTTTTCATAAAAATTTGAAAAATTGAATTAAATTAAATTAATTTATTAAATTTTTTTTCATAAAAAATTTTTTTGCATAAAAAATGGATAATGTATATTTCATTAAATTCCTTGCACGAAATATAGACGACGTATATAGTCCATTTAAGTTTTTGTATATGAAATGGGCAATTTATAGCCCATTAATGTTATTTATAAAAATTTAAAAAATTAACCATGTATAGCCCATTATATTTTGTATGTATATCCCACTTAATTTTTTTACATGAAAAATAGACGATGTATAGTGTTTTTAGTTTTTTGCATATGAAATGGACGATTTATAGTTCATAAAATTTTTTCAAAAAAATTTGCAAAATTGACGATGTATAGTCAATTAAATTTTTTTCATAAAAAATTTTTTTGCATAAAAAATGGATAATGTATATTTCATTAAATTCCTTGCAGGAAATATAGACGACGTATATAGTTCATTAAAGTTTTTGTATATGAAATGGGCAATTTATAGCCCATTAATGTTATTTATAAAAATTTTAAAAATTAACCATGTATAGCCCATTATATTTTGTATGTATATCCCACTTAATTTTTTTACATGAAAAATAGACGATGTATAGTGTTTTTAGTTTTTTGCATATGAAATGGACGATTTATAGTTCATTAAATTTTTTCATAAAAATTTGAAAAATTGAATTAAATTAAATTAATTTATTAAATTTTTTTCATAAAAAATTTTTTTGCATAAAAAATGGATAATGTATATTTCATTAAATTCCTTGCACATTTAAGTTTTTGTATATGAAATGGGCAATTTATAGCCCATTAATGTTATTTATAAAAATTTAAAAAATTAACCATGTATAGCCCATTATATTTTGTATGTATATCCCACTTAATTTTTTTACATGAAAAATAGACGATGTATAGTGTTTTTAGTTTTTTGCATATGAAATGGACGATTTATAGTTAATTAAACTTTTTCATAAAAATTTGAAAAATTGAATTAAATTAAATTAATTTATTAAATTTTTTTTCATAAAAAATTTTTTTGCATAAAAAATGGATAATGTATATTTCATTAAATTCCTTGCACGAAATATAGACGACGTATATAGTCCATTTAAGTTTTTGTATATGAAATGGGCAATTTATAGCCCATTAATGTTATTTATAAAAATTTAAAAAATTAACCATGTATAGCCCATTATATTTTGTATGTATATCCCACTTAATTTTTTTACATGAAAAATAGACGATGTATAGTGTTTTTAGTTTTTTGCATATGAAATGGACGATTTATAGTTCATAAAATTTTTTCAAAAAAATTTGCAAAATTGACGATGTATATCCATTAAATTTTTTTCATAAAAATTTTTTTTGCATAAAAAATAGATAATGTATATTTCATTAAATTCCTTGCACGAAATATAGACGACGTATATAGTCCATTTAAGTTTTTGTATATGAAATGGGCAATTTATAGCCCATTAATGTTATTTATAAAAATTTAAAAAATTAACCATGTATAGCCCATTATATTTTGTATGTATATCCCACTTAATTTTTTTACATGAAAAATAGACGATGTATAGTGTTTTTAGTTTTTTGCATATGAAATGGACGATTTATAGTTCATAAATTTTTTTCATAAAAATTTGAAAAATTGACGATGTATATATAGTCCATTAAATTTTTTTCATAAAAAATTTTTTTGCATAAAAAATAGATAATGTATATTTCATTAAATTCCTTGCACGAAATATAGAGACGTATATAGTCCATTTAAGTTTTTGTATATGAAATGGGCAATTTATAGCTCATTAATGCTATTTATAAAAATTTAAAAAATTTACCATGTATAGCCCATTATATTTTGTATGTATATCCCATTTAATTTTTTTACATGAAAAATAGACGATGTATAGTGTTTTTAGTTTTTTGCATATGAAATGGACGATTTATAGTTCATTAAATTTTTTCATAAAAATTTGAAAAATTGACGATGTATATATAGTCAATTAAATTTTTTTCATAAAAAATTTTTTTGCATGAAAAATGGATGATGTATATTTCATTAAATTCCTTGCAGGAAATATAGACGACGTATATAGTTCATTTAAGTTTTTGTATATGAAATGGGCAATTTATAGCTCATTAATGCTATTTATAAAAATTTAAAAAATTTACCATGTATAGCCCATTATATTTTGTATGTATATCCCATTTAATTTTTTTACATGAAAAATAGACGAGGTATAGTGTTTTTAGTTTTTTGCATATGAAATGGACGATTTATAGTTCATTAAATTTTTTCATAAAAATTTGAAAAATTGACGATGTAAATTACTTGCACGAAATATAGACGACGTATATGGTCCATTTAAGTTTTTGTATATGAAATGGGCAATTTATAGTCCATTAATGTTTTTTATATAAATTTAAAAAATTAACCATGTATAGCCCATTATATTTTGTATGTATATCCCATTTAATTTTTTACATGAAAAATAGACGATGTATAGTGTTTTTAGTTTTTTGCATATGAAATGGACGATTTATAGTTCATTAAATTTTTTTATAAAAATTTTAAAAATTGACGATGTATAGTCCATTAAATTTTTTTCATAAAAAATTTTTTTGCATAAAAAATGGATAATGTATATTTCATTAAATTCCTTGCAGGAAATATAGACGACGTATATAGTCCATTTAAGTTTTTGTATATGAAATGGGCAATTTATAGCCCATTAATGTTATTTATAAAAATTTAAAAAATTAACCATGTATAGCCCATTATATTTTGTATGTATATCCCACTTAATTTTTTTACATGAAAAATAGACGATGTATAGTGTTTTTAGTTTTTTGCATATGAAATGGACGATTTATAGTTAATTAAACTTTTTCATAAAAATTTGAAAAATTGAATTAAATTAAATTAATTTATTAAATTTTTTTTCATAAAAAATTTTTTTGCATAAAAAATGGATAATGTATATTTCATTAAATTCCTTGCACGAAATATAGACGACGTATATAGTCCATTTAAGTTTTTGTATATGAAATGGGCAATTTATAGCCCATTAATGTTATTTATAAAAATTTAAAAAATTAACCATGTATAGCCCATTATATTTTGTATGTATATCCCATTTAATTTTTTTACATGAAAAATAGACGATGTATAGTGTTTTTAGTTTTTTGCATATGAAATGGACGATTTATAGTTCATTAAATTTTTTCATAAAAATTTGAAAAATTGACGATGTATATATAGTCCATTAAATTTTTTTCATAAAAAATTTTTTTGCATAAAAAATAGATAATGTATATTTCATTAAATTCCTTGCACGAAATATAGAGACGTATATAGTCCATTTAAGTTTTTGTATATGAAATGGGCAATTTATAGCTCATTAATGCTATTTATAAAAATTTAAAAAATTTACCATGTATAGCCCATTATATTTTGTATGTATATCCCATTTAATTTTTTTACATGAAAAATAGACGATGTATAGTGTTTTTAGTTTTTTGCATATGAAATGGACGATTTATAGTTCATTAAATTTTTTCATAAAAATTTGAAAAATTGACGATGTATATATAGTCAATTAAATTTTTTTCATAAAAAATTTTTTTGCATGAAAAATGGATGATGTATATTTCATTAAATTCCTTGCAGGAAATATAGACGACGTATATAGTTCATTTAAGTTTTTGTATATGAAATGGGCAATTTATAGCCCATTAATGTTATTTATAAAAATTTAAAAAATTAACCATGTATAGCCCATTATATTTTGTATGTATATCCCATTTAATTTTTTTACATGAAAAATAGACGAGGTATAGTGTTTTTAGTTTTTTGCATATGAAATGGACGATTTATAGTTCATTAAATTTTTTCATAAAAATTTGAAAAATTGACGATGTAAATTACTTGCACGAAATATAGACGACGTATATGGTCCATTTAAGTTTTTGTATATGAAATGGGCAATTTATAGTCCATTAATGTTTTTTATATAAATTTAAAAAATTAACCATGTATAGCCCATTATATTTTGTATGTATATCCCATTTAATTTTTTACATGAAAAATAGACGATGTATAGTGTTTTTAGTTTTTTGCATATGAAATGGACGATTTATAGTTCATTAAATTTTTTTATAAAAATTTTAAAAATTGACGATGTATAGTCCATTAAATTTTTTTCATAAAAAATTTTTTTGCATAAAAAATGGATAATGTATATTTCATTAAATTCCTTGCAGGAAATATAGACGACGTATATAGTCCATTTAAGTTTTTGTATATGAAATGGGCAATTTATAGCCCATTAATGTTATTTATAAAAATTTAAAAAATTAACCATGTATAGCCCATTATATTTTGTATGTATATCCCATTTAATTTTTTTACATGAAAAATAGACGATGTATAGTGTTTGTAGTTTTTTGCATATGAAATGGACGATTTATAGTTCATTAAATTTTTTCATACAAATTTGAAAAATTGACGATGTATAGTCCATTAAATTTTGTTCATAAAAAATTTTTTTGCATAAAAAATGGATAATGTATATTTCATTAAATTCCTTGCAGGAAATATAGACGACGTATATAGTCCATTTAAGTTTTTGTATATGAAATGGGCAATTTATAGTCCATTAATGTTTTTTATATAAATTTAAAAAATTAACCATGTATAGCCCATTATATTTTGTATGTATATCCCATTTAATTTTTACATGAAAAATAGACGATGTATAGTGTTTTTAGTTTTTTGCATATGACATGGACGATTTATAGTTCATTAAATTTTTTCATAAAAATTTGAAAAATTGACGATGTATAGTCCATTAAATTTTTTTCATAAAAAATTTTTTTGCATAAAAAATGGATAATGTATATTTCATTAAATTCCTTGCACGAAATATAGTCCATTAAATTTTTTTCATAAAAAATTTTTTTGCATAAAAAATGGATAATGTATTATTCATTAAATTCCTTGCAGGAAATATAGACGACGTATATAGTCCATTTAAGTTTTTGTATATGAAATGGGCAATTTATAGTCCATTAATGTTTTTTATATAAATTTAAAAAATTAACCATGTATAGCCCATTATATTTTGTATGTATATCCCATTTAATTTTTTACATGAAAAATAGACGATGTATAGTGTTTTTAGTTTTTTGCATATGAAATGGACGATTTATAGTTCATTAAATTTTTTCATAAAAATTTGAAAAATTGACGATGTATATATAGTCCATTAAATTTTTTTCATAAAAAATTTTTTGCATAAAAAATGGATAATGTATATTTCATTAAATTCCTTGCACGAAATATAGACAACGCATATAGTCCATTTAAGTTTTTGTATATGAAATGGGCAATTTATAGCCCATTAATGTTATTTATAAAAATTTAAAAAATTAACCATGTATAGCCCATTATATTTTGTATGTATATCCCACTTAATTTTTTTACATGAAAAATAGACGATGTATAGTGTTTTTAGTTTTTTGCATATGAAATGGACGATTTATAGTTAATTAAACTTTTTCATAAAAATTTGAAAAATTGAATTAAATTAAATTAATTTATTAAATTTTTTTTCATAAAAAATTTTATTGCATAAAAAATGGATAATGTATATTTCATTAAATTCCTTGCACGAAATATAGACGACGTATATAGTTCATTTAAGTTTTTGTATATGAAATGGGCAATTTATAGCCCATTAATGTTATTTATAAAAATTTAAAAAATTAACCATGTATAGCCCATTATATTTTGTATGTATATCCCACTTAATTTTTTTACATGAAAAATAGACGATGTATAGTGTTTTTAGTTTTTTGCATATGAAATGGACGATTTATAGTTCATTAAATTTTTTCATAAAAATTTGAAAAATTGACGATGTATATATAGTCAATTAAATTTTTTTCATAAAAAATTTTTTTGCATAAAAAATGGATAATGTATATTTCATTAAATTCCTTGCAGGAAATATAGACGACGTATATAGTTCATTTAAGTTTTTGTATATGAAATGGGCAATTTATAGCCCATTAATGTTATTTATAAAAATTTAAAAAATTAACCATGTATAGCCCATTATATTTTGTATGTATATCCCACTTAATTTTTTTACATGAAAAATAGACGATAGTTCATAAAATTTTTTCATAAAAATTTTAAAAATTGACGATGTATATATAGTCAATTAAATTTTTTTCATAAAAAATTTTTTTGCATAAAAAATGGATAATGTATATTACATTAAATTCCTTGCACGAAATATAGACGACGTATATAGTCCATTTAAGTTTTTGTATATGAAATGGGCAATTTATAGCCCATTAATGTTATTTATAAAAATTTAAAAAATTAACCATGTATAGCCCATTATATTTTGTATGTATATCCCACTTAATTTTTTTACATGAAAAATAGACGATGTATAGTGTTTTTAGTTTTTTGCATATGAAATGGACGATTTATAGTTAATTAAACTTTTTCATAAAAATTTTAAAAATTGACGATGTATATATAGTCCATTAAATTTTTTTCATAAAAAATTTTTTTGCATAAAAAATGGATAATGTATATTTCATTAAATTCCTTGCAGGAAATATAGACGACGTATATAGTCCATTTAAGTTTTTGTATATGAAATGGGCAATTTATAGTCCATTAATGTTTTTTATATAAATTTAAAAAATTAACCATGTATAGCCCATTATATTTTGTATGTATATCCCATTTAATTTTTACATGAAAAATAGACGATGTATAGTGTTTTTAGTTTTTTGCATATGACATGGACGATTTATAGTTCATTAAATTTTTTCATAAAAATTTGAAAAATTGACGATGTATAGTCCATTAAATTTTTTTCATAAAAAATTTTTTTGCATAAAAAATGGATAATGTATATTTCATTAAATTCCTTGCACGAAATATAGTCCATTAAATTTTTTTCATAAAAAATTTTTTTGCATAAAAAATGGATAATGTATTATTCATTAAATTCCTTGCAGGAAATATAGACGACGTATATAGTCCATTTAAGTTTTTGTATATGAAATGGGCAATTTATAGTCCATTAATGTTTTTTATATAAATTTAAAAAATTAACCATGTATAGCCCATTATATTTTGTATGTATATCCCATTTAATTTTTTACATGAAAAATAGACGATGTATAGTGTTTTTAGTTTTTTGCATATGAAATGGACGATTTATAGTTCATTAAATTTTTTCATAAAAATTTGAAAAATTGACGATGTATATATAGTCCATTAAATTTTTTTCATAAAAAATTTTTTGCATAAAAAATGGATAATGTATATTTCATTAAATTCCTTGCACGAAATATAGACAACGCATATAGTCCATTTAAGTTTTTGTATATGAAATGGGCAATTTATAGCCCATTAATGTTATTTATAAAAATTTAAAAAATTAACCATGTATAGCCCATTATATTTTGTATGTATATCCCACTTAATTTTTTTACATGAAAAATAGACGATGTATAGTGTTTTTAGTTTTTTGCATATGAAATGGACGATTTATAGTTAATTAAACTTTTTCATAAAAATTTGAAAAATTGAATTAAATTAAATTAATTTATTAAATTTTTTTTCATAAAAAATTTTATTGCATAAAAAATGGATAATGTATATTTCATTAAATTCCTTGCACGAAATATAGACAACGCATATAGTCCATTTAAGTTTTTGTATATGAAATGGGCAATTTATAGTCCATTAATGTTTTTTATATAAATTTAAAAAATTAACCATGTATAGCCCATTATATTTTGTATGTATATCCCATTTAATTTTTTACATGAAAAATAGACGATGTATAGTGTTTTTAGTTTTTTGCATATGAAATGGACGATTTATAGTTCATTAAATTTTTTCATAAAAATTTGAAAAATTGACGATGTATATATAGTCCATTAAATTTTTTTCATAAAAAATTTTTTGCATAAAAAATGGATAATGTATATTTCATTAAATTCCTTGCAGGAAATATAGACGACGTATATAGTCCATTTAAGTTGTTGTATATGAAATGGGCAATTTATAGTCCATTAATGTTTTTTATATAAATTTAAAAAATTAACCATGTATAGCCCATTATATTTTGTATGTATATCCCATTTAATTTTTACATGAAAAATAGACGATGTATAGTGTTTTTAGTTTTTTGCATATGACATGGACGATTTATAGTTCATTAAATTTTTTCATAAAAATTTGAAAAATTGACGATGTATAGTCCATTAAATTTTTTTCATAAAAAATTTTTTTGCATAAAAAATGGATAATGTATATTTCATTAAATTCCTTGCACGAAATATAGTCCATTAAATTTTTTTCATAAAAAATTTTTTTGCATAAAAAATGGATAATGTATTATTCATTAAATTCCTTGCAGGAAATATAGACGACGTATATAGTCCATTTAAGTTTTTGTATATGAAATGGGCAATTTATAGTCCATTAATGTTTTTTATATAAATTTAAAAAATTAACCATGTATAGCCCATTATATTTTGTATGTATATCCCATTTAATTTTTTACATGAAAAATAGACGATGTATAGTGTTTTTAGTTTTTTGCATATGAAATGGACGATTTATAGTTCATTAAATTTTTTCATAAAAATTTGAAAAATGGACGATGTATATATAGTCCATTAAATTTTTTTCATAAAAAATTTTTTGCATAAAAAATGGATAATGTATATTTCATTAAATTCCTTGCACGAAATATAGACAACGCATATAGTCCATTTAAGTTTTTGTATATGAAATGGGCAATTTATAGCCCATTAATGTTATTTATAAAAATTTAAAAAATTAACCATGTATAGCCCATTATATTTTGTATGTATATCCCACTTAATTTTTTTACATGAAAAATAGACGATGTATAGTGTTTTTAGTTTTTTGCATATGAAATGGACGATTTATAGTTAATTAAACTTTTTCATAAAAATTTGAAAAATTGAATTAAATTAAATTAATTTATTAAATTTTTTTTCATAAAAAATTTTATTGCATAAAAAATGGATAATGTATATTTCATTAAATTCCTTGCACGAAATATAGACGACGTATATAGTTCATTTAAGTTTTTGTATATGAAATGGGCAATTTATAGCCCATTAATGTTATTTATAAAAATTTAAAAAATTAACCATGTATAGCCCATTATATTTTGTATGTATATCCCACTTAATTTTTTTACATGAAAAATAGACGATGTATAGTGTTTTTAGTTTTTTGCATATGAAATGGACGATTTATAGTTCATTAAATTTTTTCATAAAAATTTGAAAAATTGACGATGTATATATAGTCAATTAAATTTTTTTCATAAAAAATTTTTTTGCATAAAAAATGGATAATGTATATTTCATTAAATTCCTTGCAGGAAATATAGACGACGTATATAGTTCATTTAAGTTTTTGTATATGAAATGGGCAATTTATAGCCCATTAATGTTATTTATAAAAATTTAAAAAATTAACCATGTATAGCCCATTATATTTTGTATGTATATCCCACTTAATTTTTTTACATAAAAAATAGACGATAGTTCATAAAATTTTTTCATAAAAATTTTAAAAATTGACGATGTATAGTCCATTAAATTTTTTTCATAAAAAATTTTTTTGCATAAAAAATAGATAATGTATTCTTCATTAAATTCCTTGCACGAAATATAGACGACATATATAGTCCATTTAAGTTTTTGTATATGAAATGGGCAATTTATAGCTCAGTAATGCTATTTATAAAAATTTAAAAAATTTACCATGTATAGCCCATTATATTTTGTATGTATATCCCATTTAATTTTTTTACATGAAAAATAGACGATGTATAGTGTTTTTAGTTTTTTGCATATGAAATGGACGATTTATAGTTCATTAAATTTTTTCATAAAAATTTGAAAAATTGACGATGTATATATAGTCAATTAAATTTTTTTCATAAAAAATTTTTTTGCATAAAAAATGGATAATGTATATTACATTAAATTCCTTGCACGAAATATAGACGACGTATATAGTCCATTTAAGTTTTTGTATATGAAATGGGCAATTTATAGCCCATTAATGTTATTTATAAAAATTTAAAAAATTAACCATGTATAGCCCATTATATTTTGTATGTATATCCCACTTAATTTTTTTACATGAAAAATAGACGATGTATAGTGTTTTTAGTTTTTTGCATATGAAATGGACGATTTATAGTTCATAATTTTTTTTCATAAAAATTTGAAAAATTGACGATGTATATATAGTCCATTAAATTTTTTTCATAAAAAATTTTTTTGCATAAAAAATAGATAATGTATATTTCATTAAATTCCTTGCACGAAATATAGAGACGTATATAGTCAATTTAAGTTTTTGTATATGAAATGGGCAATTTATAGCTCATTAATGCTATTTATAAAAATTTAAAAAATTTACCATGTATAGCCCATTATATTTTGTATGTATATCCCATTTAATTTTTTTACATGAAAAATAGACGATGTATAGTGTTTTTAGTTTTTTGCATATGAAATGGACGATTTATAGTTCATTAAATTTTTCATAAAAATTTGAAAAATTGACGATGTATATATAGTCAATTAAATTTTTTTCATAAAAAATTTTTTTGCATAAAAAATGGATAATGTATATTTCATTAAATTCCTTGCACGAAATATAGACGACGTACATAGTTCATTTAAGTTTTTGTATATGAAATGGGCAATTTATAGCCCATTAATGTTATTTATAAAAATTTAAAAAATTAACCATGTATAGCCCATTATATTTTGTATGTATATCCCACTTAATTTTTTTACATGAAAAATAGACGATGTATAGTGTTTGTAGTTTTTTGCATATGAAATGGACGATTTATAGTTCATTAAATTTTTTCATAAAAATTTGAAAAATTGACGAAAAATTTTTTTCATAAAAAATTTTTTTGCATAAAAAATGGATAATGTATATTTCATTAAATTCCTTGCACGAAATATAGACGACGTATATAGTCCATTTAAGTTTTTGTATATGAAATGGGCAATTTATAGCCCATTAATGTTATTTATAAAAATTTAAAAAATTAACCATGTATAGCCCATTATATTTTGTATGTATATCCCATTTAATTTTTTTACATGAAAAATAGACGAGGTATAGTGTTTTTAGTTTTTTGCATATGAAATGGACGATTTATAGTTCATTAAATTTTTTCATAAAAATTTGAAAAATTGACGATGTATAGTCCATTAAATTTTTTTCATAAAAAATGGATAATGTATATTTCATTAAATTTCTTGCAGGAAATATAGACGACGTATATAGTCCATTTAAGTTTTTGTATATGAAATGGGCAATTTATAGTCCATTAATGTTTTTTATATAAATTTAAAAAATTAACCATGTATAGCCCATTATATTTTGTATGTATATCCCATTTAATTTTTTACATGAAAAATAGACGATGTATAGTGTTTTTAGTTTTTTGCATATGAAATGGACGATTTATAGTTCATTAAATTTTTTCATAAAAATTTGAAAAATTGACGATGTATAGTCCATTAAATTTTTTTCATAAAAAATTTTTTTTGCATAAAAAATGGATAATGTATATTCCATTAAATTCCTTGCAGGAAATATAGACGACGTATATAGTCCATTTAAGTTTTTGTATATGAAATGGGCAATTTATAGCCCATTAATGTTATTTATAAAAATTTAAAAAATTAACCATGTATAGCCCATTATATTTTGTATGTATATCCCATTTAATTTTTTTACATGAAAAATAGACGATGTATAGTGTTTTTAGTTTTTTGCATATGAAATGGACGATTTATAGTTCATTAAATTTTTTCATAAAAATTTGAAAAATTGACGATGTATATATAGTCAATTAAATTTTTTTCATAAAAAATTTTTTTGCATAAAAAATGGATAATGTATATTTCATTAAATTCCTTGCAGGAAATATAGACGACGTATATAGTTCATTTAAGTTTTTGTATATGAAATGGGCAATTTATAGCCCATTAATGTTATTTATAAAAATTTAAAAAATTAACCATGTATAGCCCATTATATTTTGTATGTATATCCCACTTAATTTTTTTACATGAAAAATAGACGATGTATAGTGTTTGTAGTTTTTTGCATATGAAATGGACGATTTATAGTTCATTAAATTTTTTCATAAAAATTTGAAAAATTGACGATGTATATATAGTCAATTAAATTTTTTTCATAAAAAATTTTTTTGCATAAAAAATGGATAATGTATATTTCATTAAATTCCTTGCAGGAAATATAGACGACGTATATAGTTCATTTAAGTTTTTGTATATGAAATGGGCAATTTATAGCCCATTAATGTTATTTATAAAAATTTAAAAAATTAACCATGTATAGCCCATTATATTTTGTATGTATATCCCACTTAATTTTTTTACATGAAAAATAGACGATGTATAGTGTTTGTAGTTTTTTGCATATGAAATGGACGATTTATAGTTCATTAAATTTTTTCATAAAAATTTGAAAAATTGACGATGTATAGTCCATTAAATTTTTTTCATAAAAAATTTTTTTGCATAAAAAATAGATAATGTATTCTTCATTAAATTCCTTGCACGAAATATAGACGACATATATAGTCCATTTAAGTTTTTGTATATGAAATGGGCAATTTATAGCCCATTAATGTTATTTATAAAAATTTAAAAAATTAACCATGTATAGCCCATTATATTTTGTATGTATATCCCACTTAATTTTTTTACATGAAAAATAGACGATGTATAGTGTTTTTAGTTTTTTGCATATGAAATGGACGATTTATAGTTCATAATTTTTTTTCATAAAAATTTGAAAAATTGACGATGTATATATAGTCCATTAAATTTTTTTCATAAAAAATTTTTTTGCATAAAAAATAGATAATGTATATTTCATTAAATTCCTTGCACGAAATATAGAGACGTATATAGTCAATTTAAGTTTTTGTATATGAAATGGACAATTTATAGCCCATTAATGTTATTTATAAAAATTTAAAAAATTAACCATGTATAGCCCATTATATTTTGTATGTATATCCCATTTAATTTTTTTACATGAAAAATAGACGATGTATAGTGTTTGTAGTTTTTTGCATATGAAATGGACGATTTATAGTTCATTAAATTTTTTCATAAAAATTTGAAAAATTGACGATGTATAGTCCATTAAATTTTTTTCATAAAAAATTTTTTTGCATAAAAAATGGATAATGTATATTTCATTAAATTCCTTGCACGAAATATAGACGACGTACATAGTTCATTTAAGTTTTTGTATATGAAATGGGCAATTTATAGCCCATTAATGTTATTTATAAAAATTTAAAAAATTAACCATGTATAGCCCATTATATTTTGTATGTATATCCCACTTAATTTTTTTACATGAAAAATAGACGATGTATAGTGTTTTTAGTTTTTTGCATATGAAATGGACGATTTATAGTTCATAAAATTTTTTCATAAAAATTTGATAAATTGACGAAAAATTTTTTTCATAAAAAATTTTTTTGCATAAAAAATGGATAATGTATATTTCATTAAATTTCTTGCACGAAATATAGACGACGTATATAGTCCATTTAAGTTTTTGTATATGAAATGGGCAATTTATAGCCCATTAATGTTATTTATAAAAATTTAAAAAATTAACCATGTATAGCCCATTATATTTTGTATGTATATCCCATTTAATTTTTTTACATGAAAAATAGACGAGGTATAGTGTTTTTAGTTTTTTGCATATGAAATGGACGATTTATAGTTCATTAAATTTTTTCATAAAAATTTGAAAAATTGACGATGTATATATAGTCCATTAAATTTTTTTCATAAAAAATTTTTTTGCATAAAAAATGGATAATGTATATTTTATTAAATTCCTTACACGAAATATAGACGACGTATATAGTCCATTTAAGTTTTTGTATATGAAATGGGCAATTTATAGCCCATTAATGTTATTTATAAAAATTTAAAAAATTAACCATGTATAGCCCATTATATTTTGTATGTATATCCCATTTAATTTTTTTACATGAAAAATAGACGATGTATAGTGTTTGTAGTTTTTTGCATATGAAATGGACGATTTATAGTTCATTAAATTTTTTCATAAAAATTTTAAAAATTGATTAAATTTTTTTCATAAAAAATTTTTTTGCATAAAAAATGGATAATGTATATTTCATTAAATTCCTTGCACGAAATATAGACGACGTATATAGTCCATTTAAGTTTTTGTATATGAAATGGGCAATTTATAGCCCATTAATGTTATTTATAAAAATTTAAAAAATTAACCATGTATAGCCCATTATATTTTGTATGTATATCCCACTTAATTTTTTTACATGAAAAATAGACGATGTATAGTGTTTTTAGTTTTTTGCATATGAAATGGACGATTTATAGTTCATAAAATTTTTTCATAAAAATTTGAAAAATTGATTAAATTTTTTTCATAAAAAATTTTTTTGCATAAAAAATGGATAATGTATATTTCATTAAATTCCTTGCACGAAATATAGACGACGTATATAGTCCATTTAAGTTTTTGTATATGAAATGGGCAATTTATAGCCCATTAATGTTATTTATAAAAATTTAAAAAATTAACCATGTATAGCCCATTATATTTTGTATGTATATCCCATTTAATTTTTTTACATGAAAAATAGACGATGTATAGTGTTTGTAGTTTTTTGTATATGAAATGGACGATTTATAGTTCATTAAATTTTTTCATAAAAATTTGAAAAATTGACAATGTATAGTCCATTAAATTTTTTTCATAAAAATTTTTTTTCCATAAAAAATGGATAATGTATATTTCATTAAATTCCTTGCAGGAAATATAGACGACGTATATAGTCCATTTAAGTTTTTGTATATGAAATGGGCAATTTATAGCCCATTAATGTTATTTATAAAAATTTATAAAATTAACCATGTATATAGCCCATTATATTTTGTATGTATATCCCATTTAATTTTTTTACATGAAAAATAGACGATGTATAGTGTTTGTAGTTTTTTGCATATGAAATGGACGATTTATAGTTCATTAAATTTTTTCATAAAAATTTGAAAAATTGACGATTAAATTAAATTAAATTAAATTATTTTCATAAAAAATTTTTTTGCATAAAAAATGGATAATGTATATTTCATTAAATTCCTTGCAGGAAATATAGACGACGTATATAGTCCATTTAAGTTTTTGTATATGAAATGGGCAATTTATAGCCCATTAATGTTATTCATAAAAATTTAAAAAATTAACCATGTATAGCCCATTATATTTTGTATGTATATCCCATTTAATTTTTTTACATGAAAAATAGACGATGTATAGTGTTTGTAGTTTTTTGCATATGAAATGGACGATTTATAGTTCATTAAATTTTTTCATAAAAATTTGAAAAATTGACGATTAAATTAAATTAAATTAAATTTTTTTCATAAAAAATTTTTTTGCATAAAAAATAGATAATGTATATTTCATTAAATTCCTTGCACGAAATATAGACGACGTATATAGTCCATTTAAGTTTTTGTATATGAAATGGGCAATTTATAGCTCATTAATGCTATTTATAAAAATTTAAAAAATTTACCATGTATAGCCCATTATATTTTGTATGTATATCCCATTTAATTTTTTTACATGAAAAATAGACGATGTATAGTGTTTTTAGTTTTTTGCATATGAAATGGACGATTTATAGTTCATTAAATTTTTTCATAAAAATTTGAAAAATTGACGATGTATATATAGTCAATTACATTTTTTTCATAAAAATTTTTTTTGCATAAAAAATGGATAATGTATATTTCATTAAATTCCTTGCAGGAAATATAGACGACGTATATAGTTCATTTAAGTTTTTGTATATGAAATGGGCAATTTATAGCCCATTAATGTTATTTATAAAAATTTAAAAAATTAACCATGTATAGCCCATTATATTTTGTATGTATATCCCATTTAATTTTTTTACATGAAAAATAGACGATGTATAGTGTTTTTAGTTTTTTGCATATGAAATGGACGATTTATAGTTCATTAAATTTTTCATAAAAATTTGAAAAATTGACGGTGTATATATAGTCAATTAAATTTTTTTCATAAAAAATTTTTTTGCATAAAAAATGGATAATGTATATTTCATTAAATTCCTTGCAGGAAATATAGACGACGTATATAGTTCATTTAAGTTTTTGTATATGAAATGGGCAATTTATAGCCCATTAATGTTATTTATAAAAATTTAAAAAATTAACCATGTATAGCCCATTATATTTTGTATGTATATCCCATTTAATTTTTTTACATGAAAAATAGACGATGTATAGTGTTTGTAGTTTTTTGCATATGAAATGGACGATTTATAGTTCATTAAATTTTTTCATAAAAATTTGAAAAATTGACGATGTATAGTCCATTAAATTTTTTTCATAAAAAATTTTTTTGCATAAAAAATGGATAATGTATATTTCATTAAATTCCTTGCACGAAATAAAGACGACGTACATAGTTCATTTAAGTTTTTGTATATGAAATGGGCAATTTATAGCCCATTAATGTTATTTATAAAAATTTAAAAAATTAACCATGTATAGCCCATTATATTTTGTATGTATATCCCACTTAATTTTTTTACATGAAAAATAGACGATGTATAGTGTTTTTAGTTTTTTGCATATGAAATGGACGATTTATAGTTCATAAAATTTTTTCATAAAAATTTGAAAAATTGATTAAATTTTTTTCATAAAAAATTTTTTTGCATAAAAAATGGATAATGTATATTTCATTAAATTCCTTGCACGAAATATAGACGACGTATATAGTCCATTTAAGTTTTTGTATATGAAATGGGCAATTTATAGCCCATTAATGTTATTTATAAAAATTTAAAAAATTAACCATGTATAGCCCATTATATTTTGTATGTATATCCCATTTAATTTTTTTACATGAAAAATAGACGATGTATAGTGTTTGTAGTTTTTTGCATATGAAATGGACGATTTATAGTTCATTAAATTTTTTCATAAAAATTTGAAAAATTGACAATGTATAGTCCATTAAATTTTTTTCATAAAAATTTTTTTTCCATAAAAAATGGATAATGTATATTTCATTAAATTCCTTGCAGGAAATATAGACGACGTATATAGTCCATTTAAGTTTTTATATATGAAATGGGCAATTTATAGCCCATTAATGTTATTTATAAAAATTTATAAAATTAACCATGTATATAGCCCATTATATTTTGTATGTATATCCCATTTAATTTTTTTACATGAAAAATAGACGATGTATAGTGTTTGTAGTTTTTTGCATATGAAATGGACGATTTATAGTTCATTAAATTTTTTCATAAAAATTTGAAAAATTGACGATTAAATTAAATTAAATTAAATTTTTTTCATAAAAAATTTTTTTGCATAAAAAATGGATAATGTATATTTCATTAAATTCCTTGCAGGAAATATAGACGACGTATATAGTCCATTTAAGTTTTTGTATATGAAATGGGCAATTTATAGCCCATTAATGTTATTTATAAAAATTTAAAAAATTAACCATGTATAGCCCATTATATTTTGTATGTATATCCCATTTAATTTTTTTACATGAAAAATAGACGATGTATAGTGTTTGTAGTTTTTTGCATATGAAATGGACGATTTATAGTTCATTAAATTTTTTCATAAAAATTTGAAAAATTGACGATTAAATTAAATTAAATTAAATTTTTTTCATAAAAAATTTTTTTGCATAAAAAATAGATAATGTATATTTCATTAAATTCCTTGCACGAAATATAGACGACGTATATAGTCCATTTAAGTTTTTGTATATGAAATGGGCAATTTATAGCTCATTAATGCTATTTATAAAAATTTAAAAAATTTACCATGTATAGCCCATTATATTTTAAATGTATATCCCATTTAATTTTTTTACATGAAAAATAGACGATGTATAGTGTTTTTAGTTTTTTGCATATGAAATGGACGATTTATAGTTCATTAAATTTTTTCATAAAAATTTGAAAAATTGACGATGTATATATAGTCAATTACATTTTTTTCATAAAATTTTTTTTTGCATAAAAAATGGATAATGTATATTTCATTAAATTCCTTGCAGGAAATATAGACGACGTATATAGTTCATTTAAGTTTTTGTATATGAAATGGGCAATTTATAGCCCATTAATGTTATTTATAAAAATTTAAAAAATTAACCATGTATAGCCCATTATATTTTGTATGTATATCCCATTTAATTTTTTTACATGAAAAATAGACGATGTATAGTGTTTTTAGTTTTTTGCATATGAAATGGACGATTTATAGTTCATTAAATTTTTCATAAAAATTTGAAAAATTGACGGTGTATATATAGTCAATTAAATTTTTTTCATAAAAAATTTTTTTGCATAAAAAATGGATAATGTATATTTCATTAAATTCCTTGCAGGAAATATAGACGACGTATATAGTTCATTTAAGTTTTTGTATATGAAATGGGCAATTTATAGCCCATTAATGTTATTTATAAAAATTTAAAAAATTAACCATGTATAGCCCATTATATTTTGTATGTATATCCCATTTAATTTTTTTACATGAAAAATAGACGATGTATAGTGTTTGTAGTTTTTTGCATATGAAATGGACGATTTATAGTTCATTAAATTTTTTCATAAAAATTTGAAAAATTGACGATAGTCCATTAAATTTTTTTCATAAAAAATTTTTTTGCATAAAAAATGGATAATGTATATTTCATTAAATTCCTTGCACGAAATATAGACGACGTACATAGTTCATTTAAGTTTTTGTATATGAAATGGGCAATTTATAGCCCATTAATGTTATTTATAAAAATTTAAAAAATTAACCATGTATAGCCCATTATATTTTGTATGTATATCCCACTTAATTTTTTTACATGAAAAATAGACGATGTATAGTGTTTTTAGTTTTTTGCATATGAAATGGACGATTTATAGTTCATAAAATTTTTTCATAAAAATTTGAAAAATTGATTAAATTTTTTTCATAAAAAATTTTTTTGCATAAAAAATGGATAATGTATATTTCATTAAATTCCTTGCAGGAAATATAGACGACGTATATAGTCCATTTAAGTTTTTGTATATGAAATGGGCAATTTATAGCCCATTAATGTTATTTATAAAAATTTAAAAAATTAACCATGTATAGCCCATTATATTTTGTATGTATATCCCATTTAATTTTTTTACATGAAAAATAGACGATGTATAGTGTTTGTAGTTTTTTGCATATGAAATGGACGATTTATAGTTCATTAAATTTTTTCATAAAAATTTGAAAAATTGACAATGACAATTGACAAATTTTTTTCCATAAAAAATGGATAATGTATATTTCATTAAATTCCTTGCAGGAAATATAGACGACGTATATAGTCCATTTAAGTTTTTATATATGAAATGGGCAATTTATAGCCCATTAATGTTATTTATAAAAATTTATAAAATTAACCATGTATATAGCCCATTATATTTTGTATGTATATCCCATTTAATTTTTTTACATGAAAAATAGACGATGTATAGTGTTTGTAGTTTTTTGCATATGAAATGGACGATTTATAGTTCATTAAATTTTTTCATAAAAATTTGAAAAATTGACGATTAAATTAAATTAAATTAAATTTTTTTCATAAAAAATTTTTTTGCATAAAAAATGGATAATGTATATTTCATTAAATTCCTTGCAGGAAATATAGACGACGTATATAGTCCATTTAAGTTTTTGTATATGAAATGGGCAATTTATAGCCCATTAATGTTATTTATAAAAATTTAAAAAATTAACCATGTATAGCCCATTATATTTTGTATGTATATCCCATTTAATTTTTTTACATGAAAAATAGACGATGTATAGTGTTTGTAGTTTTTTGCATATGAAATGGACGATTTATAGTTCATTAAATTTTTTCATAAAAATTTGAAAAATTGACGATTAAATTAAATTAAATTAAATTTTTTTCATAAAAAATTTTTTTGCATAAAAAATAGATAATGTATATTTCATTAAATTCCTTGCACGAAATATAGACGACGTATATAGTCCATTTAAGTTTTTGTATATGAAATGGGCAATTTATAGCTCATTAATGCTATTTATAAAAATTTAAAAAATTTACCATGTATAGCCCATTATATTTTAAATGTATATCCCATTTAATTTTTTTACATGAAAAATAGACGATGTATAGTGTTTTTAGTTTTTTGCATATGAAATGGACGATTTATAGTTCATTAAATTTTTTCATAAAAATTTGAAAAATTGACGATGTATATATAGTCAATTACATTTTTTTCATAAAATTTTTTTTTGCATAAAAAATGGATAATGTATATTTCATTAAATTCCTTGCAGGAAATATAGACGACGTATATAGTTCATTTAAGTTTTTGTATATGAAATGGGCAATTTATAGCCCATTAATGTTATTTATAAAAATTTAAAAAATTAACCATGTATAGCCCATTATATTTTGTATGTATATCCCATTTAATTTTTTTACATGAAAAATAGACGAGGTATAGTGTTTTTAGTTTTTTGCATATGAAATGGACGATTTATAGTTCATTAAATTTTTTCATAAAAATTTGAAAAATTGACGATGTATATAGAGTCCATTAAATTTTTTTCATAAAAAATTTTTTTGCATAAAAAATGGATAATGTATATTTCATTAAATTCCTTGCACGAAATATAGACGACGTATATAGTCCATTTAAGTTTTTGTATATGAAATGGGCAATTTATAGCCCATTAATGTTATTTATAAAAATTTAAAAAATTAACCATGTATAGCCCATTATATTTTGTATGTATATCCCATTTAATTTTTTTACATGAAAAATAGACGATGTATAGTGTTTGTAGTTTTTTGCATATGAAATGGACGATTTATAGTTCATTAAATTTTTTCATAAAAATTTGAAAAATTGACGATGTATATAGTCCATTAAATTTTTTTCATAAAAAATTTTTTTTCATAAAAAATGGATAATGTATATTTCATTAAATTCCTTGCACGAAATATAGACGACGTATATAGTCCATTTAAGTTTTTGTATATGAAATGGGCAATTTATAGCCCATTAATGTTATTTATAAAAATTTAAAAAATTAACCATGTATAGCCCATTATATTTTGTATGTATATCCCACTTAATTTTTTTACATGAAAAATAGACGATGTATAGTGTTTTTAGTTTTTTGCATATGAAATGGACGATTTATAGTTCATAAAATTTTTTCATAAAAATTTGAAAAATTGACGATGTATATTTTTTTCATAAAAAATTTTTTTGCATAAAAAATGGATAATGTATATTTCATTAAATTCCTTGCAGGAAATATAGACGACGTATATAGTTCATTTAAGTTTTTGTATATGAAATGGGCAATTTATAGCCCATTAATGTTATTTATAAAAATTTAAAAAATTAACCATATATAGCCCATTATATTTTGTATGTATATCCCATTTAATTTTTTTACATGAAAAATAGACGAGGTATAGTGTTTTTAGTTTTTTGCATATGAAATGGACGATTTATAGTTCATTAAATTTTTTCATAAAAATTTGAAAAATTGACGATGTATATATAGTCCATTAAATTTTTTCATAAAAAATTTTTTTGCATAAAAAATGGATAATGTATATTTCATTAAATTCCTTGCACGAAATATAGACGACGTATATAGTCCATTTAAGTTTTTGTATATGAAATGGGCAATTTATAGCCCATTAATGTTATTTATAAAAATTTAAAAAATTAACCATGTATAGCCCATTATATTTTGTATGTATATCCCATTTAATTTTTTACATGAAAAATAGACGATGTATAGTGTTTTTAGTTTTTTGCATATGAAATGGACGATTTATAGTTCATTAAATTTTTTCATAAAAATTTGAAAAATTGACGATGTATATATAGTCCATTAAATTTTTTTCATAAAAAATTTTTTTGCATAAAAAATGGATAATGTATATTTTATTAAATTCCTTACACGAAATATAGACGACGTATATAGTCCATTTAAGTTTTTGTATATGAAATGGGCAATTTATAGCCCATTAATGTTATTTATAAAAATTTAAAAAATTAACCATGTATAGCCCATTATATTTTGTATGTATATCCCATTTAATTTTTTACATGAAAAATAGACGATGTATAGTGTTTGTAGTTTTTTGCATATGAAATGGACGATTTATAGTTCATTAAATTTTTTCATAAAAATTTGAAAAATTGACGATGTATAGTCCATTAAATTTTTTTCATAAAAAATTTTTTTGCATAAAAAATGGATAATGTATATTTCATTAAATTCCTTGCACGAAATATAGACGACGTATATAGTTCATTTAAGTTTTTGTATATGAAATGGGCAATTTATAGCCCATTAATGTTATTTATAAAAATTTAAAAAATTAACCATGTATAGCCCATTATATTTTGTATGTATATCCCACTTAATTTTTTTACATGAAAAATAGACGATGTATAGTGTTTTTAGTTTTTTGCATATGAAATGGACGATTTATAGTTCATAAAATTTTTTCATAAAAATTTGAAAAATTGAAAAATAGTCCATTAAATTTTTTTCATAAAAAATTTTTTTGCATAAAAAATGGATAATGTATATTTCATTAAATTCCTTGCACGAAATATAGACGACGTATATAGTCCATTTAAGTTTTTGTATATGAAATGGGCAATTTATAGCCCATTAATGTTATTTATAAAAATTTAAAAAATTAACCATGTATAGCCCATTATATTTTGTATGTATATCCCATTTAATTTTTTTACATGAAAAATAGACGATGTATAGTGTTTGTAGTTTTTTGCATATGAAATGGACGATTTATAGTTCATTAAATTTTTTCATAAAAATTTGAAAAATTGACAATGTATAGTCCATTAAATTTTTTTCATAAAAATTTTTTTTCCATAAAAAATGGATAATGTATATTCCATTAAATTCCTTGCAGGAAATATAGACGACGTATATAGTCCATTTAAGTTTTTGTATATGAAATGGGCAATTTATAGCCCATTAATGTTATTTATAAAAATTTAAAAAATGAACCATGTATAGCCCATTATATTTTGTATGTATATCCCATTTAATTTTTTTACATGAAAAATAGACGATGTATAGTGTTTTTAGTTTTTTGCATATGAAATGGACGATTTATAGTTCATTAAATTTTTTCATAAAAATTTGAAAAATTGACGATGTATATATAGTCAATTAAATTTTTTTCATAAAAATTTTTTTTGCATAAAAAATGGATAATGTATATTTCATTAAATTCCTTGCAGGAAATATAGACGACGTATATAGTTCATTTAAGTTTTTGTATATGAAATGGGCAATTTATAGCCCATTAATGTTATTTATAAAAATTTAAAAAATTAACCATATATAGCCCATTATATTTTGTATGTATATCCCATTTAATTTTTTTACATGAAAAATAGACGAGGTATAGTGTTTTTAGTTTTTTGCATATGAAATGGACGATTTATAGTTCATTAAATTTTTTCATAAAAATTTGAAAAATTGACAATGTATAGTCCATTAAATTTTTTTCATAAAAAATTTTTTTGCATAAAAAATGGATAATGTATATTTCATTAAATTCCTTGCAGGAAATATAGACGACGTATATAGTTCATTTAAGTTTTTGTATATGAAATGGGCAATTTATAGCCCATTAATGTTATTTATAAAAATTTAAAAAATTAACCATGTATAGCCCATTATATTTTGTATGTAGATCCCATTTAATTTTTTTACATGAAAAATAGACGAGGTATAGTGTTTTTAGTTTTTTGCATATGATATAGTCCATTAAATTTTTTTCATAAAAAATTTTTTTGCATAAAAAATGGATAATGTATATTTTATTAAATTCCTTGCACGAAATATAGACGACGTATATAGTCCATTTAAGTTTTTGTATATGAAATGGGCAATTTATAGCCCATTAATGTTATTTATAAAAATTTAAAAAATTAACCATGTATAGCCCATTATATTTTGTATGTATATCCCATTTAATTTTTTTACATGAAAAATAGACGATGTATAGTGTTTGTAGTTTTTTGCATATGAAATGGACGATTTATAGTTCATTAAATTTTTTCATAAAAACTTGAAAAATTGGCGATTAAATTAAATTAAATTAAATTTTTTTCATAAAAATTTTTTTTGCATAAAAAATGGATAATGTATATTTCATTAAATTCCTTGCAGGAAATATAGACGACGTATATAGTCCATTTAAGTTTTTGTATATGAAATGGGCAATTTATAGTCCATTAATGTTTTTTATATAAATTTAAAAAATTAACCATGTATAGCCCATTATATTTTGTATGTATATCCCATTTAATTTTTTACATGAAAAATAGATGATGTATAGTGTTTTTAGTTTTTTGCATATGAAATGGACGATTTGTAGTCCATTAAATTTTTTTCATAAAAAATTTTTTTGCATAAAAAATGGATAATGTATATTTCATTAAATTCCTTGCACGAAATATAGACGACGTATATAGTCCATTTAAGTTTTTATATATGAAATGGGCAATTTATAGCCCATTAATGTTATTTATAAAAATTTAAAAAATTAACCATGTATAGCCCATTATATTTTGTATGTAGATCCCATTTAATTTTTTTACATGAAAAATAGACGAGGTATAGTGTTTTTAGTTTTTTGCATATGAAATGGACGATTTATAGTTCATTAAATTTTTTCATAAAAATTTGAAAGATTGACGATGTATAGTCCATTAAATTTTTTTCATAAAAAATTTTTTTGCATAAAAAATGGATAATGTATATTTTATTAAATTCCTTGCACGAAATATAGACGACGTATATAGTCCATTTAAGTTTTTGTATATGAAATGGGCAATTTATAGCCCATTAATGTTATTTATAAAAATTTAAAAAATTAACCATGTATAGCCCATTATATTTTGTATGTATATCCCATTTAATTTTTTTACATGAAAAATAGACGATGTATAGTGTTTGTAGTTTTTTGCATATGAAATGGACGATTTATAGTTCATTAAATTTTTTCATAAAAATTTGAAAAATTGACGATGTATATATAGTCCATTAAATTTTTTTCATAAAAAATTTTTTTGCATAAAAAATGGATAATGTATATTTCATTAAATTCCTTGCAGGAAATATAGACGACGTATATAGTCCATTTAAGTTTTTGTATATGAAATGGGCAATTTATAGTCCATTAATGTTTTTTATATAAATTTAAAAAATTAACCATGTATAGCCCATTATATTTTGTATGTATATCCCATTTAATTTTTTACATGAAAAATAGACGATGTATAGTGTTTTTAGTTTTTTGCATATGACATGGACGATTTATAGTTCATTAAATTTTTTCATAAAAATTTGAAAAATTGACGATGTATAGTCCATTAAATTTTTTTCATAAAAAATTTTTTTGCATAAAAAATGGATAATGTATATTTCATTAAATTCCTTGCAGGAAATATAGACGACGTATATAGTCCATTTAAGTTTTTGTATATGAAATGGGCAATTTATAGTCCATTAATGTTATTTATAAAAATTTAAAAAATTAACCATGTATAGCCCATTATATTTTGTATGTATATCCCATTTAATTTTTTTACATGAAAAATAGACGATGTATAGTGTTTGTAGTTTTTTGCATATGAAATGGACGATTTATAGTTCATAAAATTTTTTCATACAAATTTGAAAAATTGACGATGTATAGTCCATTAAATTTTGTTCATAAAAAATTTTTTTGCATAAAAAATGGATAATGTATATTTCATTAAATTCCTTGCAGGAAATATAGACGACGTATATAGTCCATTTAAGTTTTTGTATATGAAATGGGCAATTTATAGTCCATTAATGTTTTTTATATAAATTTAAAAAATTAACCATGTATAGCCCATTATATTTTGTATGTATATCCCACTTAATTTTTACATGAAAAATAGACGATGTATAGTGTTTTTAGTTTTTTGCATATGACATGGACGATTTATAGTTCATTAAATTTTTTCATAAAAATTTGAAAAATTGACGATGTATAGTCCATTAAATTTTTTTCATAAAAAATTTTTTTGCATAAAAAATGGATAATGTATATTTCATTAAATTCCTTGCACGAAATATAGTCCATTAAATTTTTTTCATAAAAAATTTTTTTGCATAAAAAATGGATAATGTATTATTCATTAAATTCCTTGCAGGAAATATAGACGACGTATATAGTCCATTTAAGTTTTTGTATATGAAATGGGCAATTTATAGTCCATTAATGTTTTTTATATAAATTTAAAAAATTAACCATGTATAGCCCATTATATTTTGTATGTATATCCCATTTAATTTTTTACATGAAAAATAGACGATGTATAGTGTTTTTAGTTTTTTGCATATGACATGGACGATTTATAGTTCATTAAATTTTTTCATAAAAATTTGAAAAATTGACGATGTATAGTCCATTAAATTTTTTTCATAAAAAATTTTTTTGCATAAAAAATGGATAATGTATATTTCATTAAATTCCTTGCACGAAATATAGTCCATTAAATTTTTTTCATAAAAAATTTTTTTGCATAAAAAATTGATAATGTATTATTCATTAAATTCCTTGCAGGAAATATAGACGACGTATATAGTCCATTTAAGTTTTTGTATATGAAATGGGCAATTTATAGTCCATTAATGTTTTTTATATAAATTTAAAAAATTAACCATGTATAGCCCATTATATTTTGTATGTATATCCCATTTAATTTTTTACATGAATAATAGACGATGTATAGTGTTTTTAGTTTTTTGCATATGAAATGGACGATTTATAGTTCATTAAATTTTTTCATAAAAATTTGAAAAATTGACGATGTATATATAGTCCATTAAATTTTTTTCATAAAAAAATTTTTTGCATAAAAAATGGATAATGTATATTTCATTAAATTCCTTGCACGAAATATAGACAACGCATATAGTCCATTTAAGTTTTTGTATATGAAATGGGCAATTTATAGCCCATTAATGTTATTTATAAAAATTTAAAAAATTAACCATGTATAGCCCATTATATTTTGTATGTATATCCCACTTAATTTTTTTACATGAAAAATAGACGATGTATAGTGTTTTTAGTTTTTTGCATATGAAATGGACGATTTATAGTTAATTAAACTTTTTCATAAAAATTTGAAAAATTGAATTAAATTAAATTAATTTATTAAATTTTTTTTCATAAAAAATTTTTTTGCATAAAAAATGGATAATGTATATTTCATTAAATTCCTTGCACGAAATATAGACGACGTATATAGTCCATTTAAGTTTTTGTATATGAAATGGGCAATTTATAGCCCATTAATGTTATTTATAAAAATTTAAAAAATTAACCATGTATAGCCCATTATATTTTGTATGTATATCCCATTTAATTTTTTACATGAATAATAGACGATGTATAGTGTTTTTAGTTTTTTGCATATGAAATGGACGATTTATAGTTCATTAAATTTTTTCATAAAAATTTGAAAAATTGACGATGTATATATAGTCCATTAAATTTTTTTCATAAAAAAATTTTTTGCATAAAAAATGGATAATGTATATTTCATTAAATTCCTTGCACGAAATATAGACAACGCATATAGTCCATTTAAGTTTTTGTATATGAAATGGGCAATTTATAGCCCATTAATGTTATTTATAAAAATTTAAAAAATTAACCATGTATAGCCCATTATATTTTGTATGTATATCCCACTTAATTTTTTTACATGAAAAATAGACGATGTATAGTGTTTTTAGTTTTTTGCATATGAAATGGACGATTTATAGTTAATTAAACTTTTTCATAAAAATTTGAAAAATTGAATTAAATTAAATTAATTTATTAAATTTTTTTTCATAAAAAATTTTTTTGCATAAAAAATGGATAATGTATATTTCATTAAATTCCTTGCACGAAATATAGACGACGTATATAGTCCATTTAAGTTTTTGTATATGAAATGGGCAATTTATAGCCCATTAATGTTATTTATAAAAATTTAAAAAATTAACCATGTATAGCCCATTATATTTTGTATGTATATCCCACTTAATTTTTTTACATGAAAAATAGACGATGTATAGTGTTTTTAGTTTTTTGCATATGAAATGGACGATTTATAGTTCATAAAATTTTTTCATAAAAATTTGAAAAATTGACGATGTATAGTCCATTAAATTTTTTTCATAAAAATTTTTTTTGCATAAAAAATAGATAATGTATATTTCATTAAATTCCTTGCACGAAATATAGACGACGTATATAGTCCATTTAAGTTTTTGTATATGAAATAGGCAATTTATAGCCCATTAATGTTATTTATAAAAATTTAAAAAATTAACCATGTATAGCCCATTATATTTTGTATGTATATCCCACTTAATTTTTTTACATGAAAAATAGACGATGTATAGTGTTTTTAGTTTTTTGCATATGAAATGGACGATTTATAGTTCATAAAATTTTTTCATAAAAATTTGAAAAATTGACGATGTATAGTCCATCAAATTTTTTTCATAAAAAATTTTTTTGCATAAAAAATAGATAATGTATATTTCATTAAATTCCTTGCACGAAATATAGACGACGTATATAGTCCATTTAAGTTTTTGTATATGAAATGGGCAATTTATAGCTCATTAATGCTATTTATAAAAATTTTAAAAATTTACCATGTATAGCCCATTATATTTTGTATGTATATCCCATTTAATTTTTTTACATAAAAAATAGACGATGTATAGTGTTTTTAGTTTTTTGCATATGAAATGGACGATTTATAGTTCATTAAATTTTTTCATAAAAATTTAAAAAATTGACGATGTATATATAGTCAATTAAATTTTTTTCATAAAAAATTTTTTTGCATAAAAAATGGATAATGTATATTTCATTAAATTCCTTGCAGGAAATATAGACGACGTATATAGTTCATTTAAGTTTTTGTATATGAAATGGGCAATTTATAGCCCATTAATGTTATTTATAAAAATTTAAAAAATTAACCATGTATAGCCCATTATATTTTGTATGTATATCCCACTTAATTTTTTTACATGAAAAATAGACGATGTATAGTGTTTTTAGTTTTTTGCATATGAAATGGACGATTTATAGTTCATTAAATTTTTTCATAAAAATTTGAAAAATTGACGATGCATAGTCCATTAAATTTTTTTCATAAAAAATTTTTTTGCATAAAAAATGGATAATGTATATTTCATTAAATTCCTTGCAGGAAATATAGACGACGTATATAGTCCATTTAAGTTTTTGTATATGAAATGGGCAATTTATAGTCCATTAATGTTTTTTATATAAATTTAAAAAATTAACCATGTATAGCCCATTATATTTTGTATGTATATCCCATTTAATTTTTACATGAAAAATAGACGATGTATAGTGTTTTTAGTTTTTTGCATATGACATGGACGATTTATAGTTTATTAAATTTTTTCATAAAAATTTGAAAAATTGACGATGTATAGTCCATTAAATTTTTTTCATAAAAAACTTTTTTGCATAAAAAATGGATAATGTATATTTCATTAAATTCCTTGCACGAAATATAGTCCATTAAATTTTTTTCATAAAAAATTTTTTTGCATAAAAAATGGATAATGTATTATTCATTAAATTCCTTGCAGGAAATATAGACGACGTATATAGTCCATTTAAGATTTTGTATATGAAATGGGCAATTTATAGTCCATTAATGTTTTTTATATAAATTTAAAAAATTAACCATGTATAGCCCATTATATTTTGTATGTATATCCCATTTAATTTTTTACATGAAAAATAGACGATGTATAGTGTTTTTAGTTTTTTGCATATGAAATGGACGATTTATAATAGTTCATTAAATTTTTTCATAAAAATTTGAAAAATTGACGATGTATATATAGTCCATTAAATTTTTTTTATAAAAAATTTTTTTGCATAAAAAATGGATAATGTATATTTCATTAAATTCCTTGCAGGAAATATAGACGACGTATATAGTCCATTTAAGTTTTTGTATATAAAATGGGCAATTTATAGTCCATTAATGTTTTTTATATAAATTTAAAAAATTAACCATGTATAGCCCATTATATTTTGTATGTATATCCCATTTAATTTTTACATGAAAAATAGACGATTTATAGTGTTTTTAGTTTTTTGCATATGAAATGGACGATTTATAGTTCATTAAATTTTTTCATAAAAATTTGAAAAATTGACGATGTATATATAGTCCATTAAATTTTTTTCATAAAAAAATTTTTTGCATAAAAAATGGATAATGTATATTTCATTAAATTCCTTGCACGAAATATAGACAACGCATATAGTCCATTTAAGTTTTTGTATATGAAATGGGCAATTTATAGCCCATTAATGTTATTTATAAAAATTTAAAAAATTAACCATGTATAGCCCATTATATTTTGTATGTATATCCCACTTAATTTTTTTACATAAAAAATAGACGATGTATAGTGTTTTTAGTTTTTTGCATATGAAATGGACGATTTATAGTTAATTAAACTTTTTCATAAAAATTTGAAAAATTGAATTAAATTAAATTAATTTATTAAATTTTTTTTCATAAAAAATTTTTTTGCATAAAAAATGGATAATGTATATTTCATTAAATTCCTTGCACGAAATATAGACGACGTATATAGTCCATTTAAGTTTTTGTATATGAAATGGGCAATTTATAGCCCATTAATGTTATTTATAAAAATTTAAAAAATTAACCATGTATAGCCCATTATATTTTGTATGTATATCCCACTTAATTTTTTTACATGAAAAATAGACGATGTATAGTGTTTTTAGTTTTTTGCATATGAAATGGACGATTTATAGTTCATAAAATTTTTTCAAAAAAATTTGCAAAATTGACGATGTATAGTCCATTAAATTTTTTTCATAAAAATTTTTTTTGCATAAAAAATAGATAATGTATATTTCATTAAATTCCTTGCACGAAATATAGACGACGTATATAGTCCATTTAAGTTTTTGTATATGAAATGGGCAATTTATAGCCCATTAATGTTATTTATAAAAATTTAAAAAATTAACCATGTATAGCCCATTATATTTTGTATGTATATCCCACTTAATTTTTTTACATGAAAAATAGACGATGTGTAGTGTTTTTAGTTTTTTGCATATGAAATGGACGATTTATAGTTCATTAAATTTTTTCATAAAAATTTAAAAAATTGACGATGTATATATAGTCAATTAAATTTTTTTCATAAAAAATTTTTTTGCATAAAAAATGGATAATGTATATTTCATTAAATTCCTTGCAGGAAATATAGACGACGTATATAGTTCATTTAAGTTTTTGTATATGAAATGGGCAATTTATAGCCCATTAATGTTATTTATAAAAATTTAAAAAATTAACCATGTATAGCCCATTATATTTTGTATGTATATCCCACTTAATTTTTTTACATGAAAAATAGACGATGTATAGTGTTTTTAGTTTTTTGCATATGAAATGGACGATTTATAGTTCATTAAATTTTTTCATAAAAATTTGAAAATTAAATTTTTTTCATAAAAAATTTTTTTGCATAAAAAATGGATAATGTATATTTCATTAAATTCCTTGCACGAAATATAGACGACGTATATAGTTCATTTAAGTTTTTGTATATGAAATGGGCAATTTATAGCCCATTAATGTTATTTATAAAAATTTAAAAAATTAACCATGTATAGCCCATTATATTTTGTATGTATATCCCACTTAATTTTTTTACATGAAAAATAGACGATGTATAGTGTTTTTAGTTTTTTGCATATGAAATGGACGATTTATAGTTCATTAAATTTTTTCATAAAAATTTGAAAATTAAATTTTTTTCATAAAAAATTTTTTTGCATAAAAAATGGATAATGTATATTTCATTAAATTCCTTGCACGAAATATAGACGACGTATATAGTTCATTTAAGTTTTTGTATATGAAATGGGCAATTTATAGCCCATTAATGTTATTTATAAAAATTTAAAAAATTAACCATGTATAGCCCATTATATTTTGTATGTATATCCCACTTAATTTTTTTACATGAAAAATAGACGATGTATAGTGTTTTTAGTTTTTTGCATATGAAATGGACGATTTATAGTTCATAAAATTTTTTCATAAAATTTTTAAAAATTGACGATGTATAGTCCATTAAATTTTTTTCATAAAAAATTTTTTTGCATAAAAAATAGATAATGTATTCTTCATTAAATTCCTTGCACGAAATATAGACGACATATATAGTCCATTTAAGTTTTTGTATATGAAATGGGCAATTTATAGCTCATTAATGCTATTTATAAAAATTTAAAAAATTTACCATGTATAGCCCATTATATTTTGTATGTATATCCCATTTAATTTTTTTACATGAAAAATAGACGATGTATAGTGTTTTTAGTTTTTTGCATATGAAATGGACGATTTATAGTTCATTAAATTTTTTCATAAAAATTTGAAAATTAAATTTTTTTCATAAAAAATTTTTTTGCATAAAAAATGGATAATGTATATTTCATTAAATTCCTTGCACGAAATATAGACGACGTATATAGTTCATTTAAGTTTTTGTATATGAAATGGGCAATTTATAGCCCATTAATGCTATTTATAAAAATTTAAAAAATTTACCATGTATAGCCCATTATATTTTGTATGTATATCCCACTTAATTTTTTTACATGAAAAATAGACGATGTATAGTGTTTTTAGTTTTTTGCATATGAAATGGACGATTTATAGTTCATTAAATTTTTTCATAAAAATTTGAAAAATTGACGATGTATATATAGTCAATTAAATTTTTTTCATAAAAAATTTTTTTGCATAAAAAATGGATAATGTATATTTCATTAAATTCCTTGCAGGAAATATAGACGACGTATATAGTTCATTTAAGTTTTTGTATATGAAATGGGCAATTTATAGCCCATTAATGTTATTTATAAAAATTTAAAAAATTAACCATGTATAGCCCATTATATTTTGTATGTATATCCCACTTAATTTTTTTACATGAAAAATAGACGATGTATAGTGTTTGTAGTTTTTTGCATATGAAATGGACGATTTATAGTTCATTAAATATTTCATAAAAATTTGAAAAATTTACGATGTATAGTCCATTAAATTTTTTTCATAAAAAATTTTTTTGCATAAAAAATAGATAATGTATTCTTCATTAAATTCCTTGCACGAAATATAGACGACATATATAGTTCATTTAAGTTTTTGTATATGAAATGGGCAATTTATAGCCCATTAATGTTATTTATAAAAATTTAAAAAATTAACCATGTATAGCCCATTATATTTTGTATGTATATCCCATTTAATTTTTTTACATGAAAAATAGACGAGGTATAGTGTTTTTAGTTTTTTGCATATGAAATGGACGATTTATAGTTCATTAAATTTTTTCATAAAAATTTGAAAAATTGACGATGTATAAATAGTCCATTAAATTTTTTTCATAAAAAATTTTTTTGCATAAAAAATGGATAATGTATATTTCATTAAATTCCTTGCACGAAATATAGACGACGTATATAGTCCATTTAAGTTTTTGTATATGAAATGGGCAATTTATAGCCCATTAATGTTATTTATAAAAATTTAAAAAATTAACCATGTATAGCCCATTATATTTTGTATGTATATCCCATTTAATTTTTTTACATGAAAAATAGACGATGTATAGTGTTTGTAGTTTTTTGCATATGAAATGGACGATTTATAGTTCATTAAATTTTTTCATAAAAATTTGAAAAATTGACGATGTAAATTACTTGCACGAAATATAGACGACGTATATGGTCCATTTAAGTTTTTGTATATGAAATGGGCAATTTATAGCCCATTAATGTTATTTATAAAAATTTAAAAAATTAACCATGTATGGCCCATTATATTTTGTATGTATATCCCATTTAATTTTTTTTTCATGAAAAATAGACCATGTATAGTGTTTTTAGTTTTTTGCATATGAAATGGACGATTTATAGTTCATTAAATTTTTTCATAAAAATTTGAAAAATTGACGATGTAAATTACTTGCACGAAATATAGAACACGTATATGGTCCATTTAAGTTTTTGTATATGAAATGGGCAATTTATAGCCCATTAATGTTTTTTATAAAAATTTAAAAAATTAACCATGTATAGCCCATTATATTTTGTATGTATATCCCATTTAATTTTTTTTCATGAAAAATAGACGATGTATAGTGTTTTTAGTTTTTTGCATATGAAATGAACGATTTATAGTTCATTAAATTTTTTCGTAAAAATTTGAAAAATTGACGATTAAATTAAATTAAATTAAATATTTTTCATAAAAAATTTTTTGCATAAAAAATAGATAATGTATATTTCATTTAATTCCTTGCACGAAATATAGACGACGTATATAGTCCATTTAAGTTTTTGTATATGAAATGGGCAATTTATAGCCCATTAATGTTATTTATAAAAATTTAAAAAATTAACCATGTATAGCCCATTATATTTTGTATGTATATCCCACTTAATTTTTTTACATGAAAAATAGACGATGTATAGTGTTTTTAGTTTTTTGCATATGAAATGGACGATTTATAGTTCATTAAATTTTTTCATAAAAATTTGAAAAATTGACGATTAAATTAAATTAAATTAAATTTTTTTCATAAAATTTTTTTTTGCATAAAAAATGGATAATGTATATTTCATTAAATTTCTTGCAGGAAATATAGACGACGTATATAGTTCATTTAAGTTTTTGTATATGAAATGGGCAATTTATAGCCCATTAATGTTATTTATAAAAATTTAAAAAATTAACCATGTATAGCCCATTATATTTTAATTTTTTTACATGAAAAATAGACGATGTTTAATGTTTTTAGTTTTTTGCGTATGAAATGGACAGTTATAGTTCATTAAATTTTTTCATAAAAATTTGAAAAATTGACGATGTATAGTCCATTAAATTTTTTTCATAAAAATTTTTTTTCCATAAAAAATGGATAATGTATATTTCATTAAATTCCTTGCAGGAAATATAGACGACGTATATAGTCCATTTAAGTTTTTGTATATGAAATGGGCAATTTATAGCCCATTAATGTTATTTATAAAAATTTAAAAAATTAACCATGTATAGCCCATTATATTTTGTATGTATATCCCATTTAATTTTTTTACATGAAAAATAGACGATGTATAGTGTTTGTAGTTTTTTGCATATGAAATGGACGATTTATAGTTCATTAAATTTTTTCATACAAATTTGAAAAATTGACGATGTATAGTCCATTAAATTTTGTTCATAAAAAATTTTTTTGCATAAAAAATGGATAATGTATATTTCATTAAATTCCTTGCAGGAAATATAGACGACATATATAGTCCATTTAAGTTTTTGTATATGAAATGGGCAATTTATAGTCCATTAATGTTTTTTATATAAATTTAAAAAATTAACCATGTATAGCCCATTATATTTTGTATGTATATCCCATTTAATTTTTTACATGAAAAATAGACGATGTATAGTGTTTTTAGTTTTTTGCATATGAAATGGACGATTTATAGTTGATTAAATTTTTTCATAAAAATTTGAAAAATTGACGATGTATAGTCCATTAAATTTTTTTCATAAAAAATTTTTTTGCATAAAAAATGGATAATGTATATTTCATTAAATTCCTTGCAGGAAATATAGACGACGTATATAGTCCATTTAAGTTTTTGTATATCAAATGGGCAATTTATAGTCCATTAATGTTTTTTATATAAATTTAAAAAATTAACCATGTATAGCCCATTATATTTTGTATGTATATCCCATTTAATTTTTACATGAAAAATAGACGATGTATAGTGTTTTTAGTTTTTTGCATATGACATGGACGATTTATAGTTCATTAAATTTTTTCATAAAAATTTGAAAAATTGACGATGTATAGTCCATTAAATTTTTTTCATAAAAAATTTTTTTGCATAAAAAATGGATAATGTATATTTCATTAAATTCCTTGCACGAAATATAGTCCATTAAATTTTTTTCATAAAAAATTTTTTTGCATAAAAAATGGATAATGTATTATTCATTAAATTCCTTGCAGGAAATATAGACGACGTATATAGTCCATTTAAGTTTTTGTATATGAAATGGGCAATTTATAGTCCATTAATGTTTTTTATATAAATTTAAAAAATTAACCATGTATAGCCCATTATATTTTGTATGTATATCCCATTTAATTTTTTACATGAAAAATAGACGATGTGTAGTGTTTTTAGTTTTTTGCATATGAAATGGACGATTTATAGTTCATTAAATTTTTTCATAAAAATTTGAAAAATTGACGATGTATATATAGTCCATTAAATTTTTTTCATAAAAAATTTTTTTGCATAAAAAATGGATAATGTATATTTCATTAAATTCCTTGCAGGAAATAATGTTAATGTTTTTTATATAAATTTAAAAAATTAACCATGTATAGCCCATTATATTTTGTATGTATATCCCATTTAATTTTTACATGAAAAATAGACGATGTATAGTGTTTTTAGTTTTTTGCATATGACATGGACGATTTATAGTTCATTAAATTTTTTCATAAAAATTTGAAAAATTGACGATGTATAGTCCATTAAATTTTTTTCATAAAAAATTTTTTTGCATAAAAAATGGATAATGTATATTTCATTAAATTCCTTGCACGAAATATAGTCCATTAAATTTTTTTCATAAAAAATTTTTTTGCATAAAAAATGGATAATGTATTATTCATTAAATTCCTTGCAGGAAATATAGACGACGTATATAGTCCATTTAAGTTTTTGTATATGAAATGGGCAATTTATAGTCCATTAATGTTTTTTATATAAATTTAAAAAATTAACCATGTATAGCCCATTATATTTTGTATGTATATCCCATTTAATTTTTTACATGAAAAATAGACGATGTATAGTGTTTTTAGTTTTTTGCATATGAAATGGACGATTTAGAGTTCATTAAATTTTTTCATAAAAATTTGAAAAATTGACGATGTATATATAGTCCATTAAATTTTTTTCATAAAAAATTTTTTGCATAAAAAATGGATAATGTATATTTCATTAAATTCCTTGCACGAAATATAGACAACGCATATAGTCCATTTAAGTTTTTGTATATGAAATGGGCAATTTATAGCCCATTAATGTTATTTATAAAAATTTAAAAAATTAACCATGTATAGCCCATTATATTTTGTATGTATATCCCACTTAATTTTTTTACATGAAAAATAGACGATGTATAGTGTTTTTAGTTTTTTGCATATGAAATGGACGATTTATAGTTAATTAAACTTTTTCATAAAAATTTGAAAAATTGAATTAAATTAAATTAATTTATTAAATTTTTTTTCATAAAAAATTTTTTTGCATAAAAAATGGATAATGTATATTTCATTAAATTCCTTGCACGAAATATAGACGACGTATATAGTCCATTTAAGTTTTTGTATATGAAATGGGCAATTTATAGCCCATTAATGCTATTTATAAAAATTTAAAAAATTAACCATGTATAGCCCATTATATTTTGTATGTATATCCCACTTAATTTTTTTACATGAAAAATAGACGATGTATAGTGTTTTTAGTTTTTTGCATATGAAATGGACGATTTATAGTTCATAAATTTTTTTCATAAAAATTTGAAAAATTGACGATGTATATATAGTCCATTAAATTTTTTTCATAAAAAATTTTTTTGCATAAAAAATAGATAATGTATATTTCATTAAATTCCTTGCACGAAATATAGAGACGTATATAGTCAATTTAAGTTTTTGTATATGAAATGGGCAATTTATAGCTCATTAATGCTATTTATAAAAATTTAAAAAATTTACCATGTATAGCCCATTATATTTTGTATGTATATCCCATTTAATTTTTTTACATGAAAAATAGACGATGTATAGTGTTTTTAGTTTTTTGCATAAGAAATGGACGATTTATAGTTCATTAAATTTTTCATAAAAATTTGAAAAATTGACGATGTATATATAGTCAATTAAATTTTTTTCATAAAAAATTTTTTTGCATAAAAAATGGATAATGTATATTTCATTAAATTCCTTGCAGGAAATATAGACGACGTATATAGTTCATTTAAGTTTTTGTATATGAAATGGGCAATTTATAGCCCATTAATGTTATTTATAAAAATTTAAAAAATTAACCATGTATAGCCCATTATATTTTGTATGTATATCCCATTTAATTTTTTTACATGAAAAATAGACGATGTATAGTGTTTGTAGTTTTTTGCATATGAAATGGACGATTTATAGTTCATTAAATTTTTTCATAAAAATTTGAAAAATTGACGATGTATAGTCCATTAAATTTTTTTCATAAAAAATTTTTTTGCATAAAAAATGGATAATGTATATTTCATTAAATTCCTTGCACGAAATATAGACGACGTACATAGTTCATTTAAGTTTTTGTATATGAAATGGGCAATTTATAGCCCATTAATGTTATTTATAAAAATTTAAAAAATTAACCATGTATAGCCCATTATATTTTGTATGTATATCCCACTTAATTTTTTTACATGAAAAATAGACGATGTATAGTGTTTTTAGTTTTTTGCATATGAAATGGACGATTTATAGTTCATAAAATTTTTTCATAAAAATTTGAAAAATTGACGAAAAATTTTTTTCATAAAAAATTTTTTTGCATAAAAAATGGATAATGTATATTTCATTAAATTCCTTGCACGAAATATAGACGACGTATATAGTCCATTTAAGTTTTTGTATATGAAATGGGCAATTTATAGCCCATTAATGTTATTTATAAAAATTTAAAAAATTAACCATGTATAGCCCATTATATTTTGTATGTATATCCCATTTAATTTTTTTACATGAAAAATAGACGAGGTATAGTGTTTTTAGTTTTTTGCATATGAAATGGACGATTTATAGTTCATTAAATTTTTTCATAAAAATTTGAAAAATTGACGATGTATATATAGTCCATTAAATTTTTTTCATAAAAAATTTTTTTGCATAAAAAATGGATAATGTATATTTTATTAAATTCCTTACACGAAATATAGACGACGTATATAGTCCATTTAAGTTTTTGTATATGAAATGGGCAATTTATAGCCCATTAATGTTATTTATAAAAATTTAAAAAATTAACCATGTATAGCCCATTATATTTTGTATGTATATCCCATTTAATTTTTTTACATGAAAAATAGACGATGTATAGTGTTTGTAGTTTTTTGCATATGAAATGGACGATTTATAGTTCATTAAATTTTTTCATAAAAATTTGAAAAATTGACGATGTATAGTCCATTAAATTTTTTTCATAAAAAATTTTTTTGCATAAAAAATGGATAATGTATATTTCATTAAATTCCTTGCACGAAATATAGACGACGTATATAGTTCATTTAAGTTTTTGTATATGAAATGGGCAATTTATAGCCCATTAATGTTATTTATAAAAATTTAAAAAATTAACCATGTATAGCCCATTATATTTTGTATGTATATCCCACTTAATTTTTTTACATGAAAAATAGACGATGTATAGTGTTTTTAGTTTTTTGCATATGAAAAATTTATAGCTCATTAATGCTATTTATAAAAATTTAAAAAATTTACCATGTATAGCCCATTATATTTTGTATGTATATCCCATTTAATTTTTTTACATGAAAAATAGACGATGTATAGTGTTTTTAGTTTTTTGCATATGAAATGGACGATTTATAGTTCATTAAATTTTTTCATAAAAATTTGAAAAATTGACGATGTATATATAGTCAATTAAATTTTTTTCATAAAAAATTTTTTTGCATAAAAAATGGATAATGTATATTTCATTAAATTCCTTGCAGGAAATATAGACGACGTATATAGTTCATTTAAGTTTTTGTATATGAAATGGGCAATTTATAGCCCATTAATGTTATTTATAAAAATTTAAAAAATTAACCATGTATAGCCCATTATATTTTGTATGTAGATCCCATTTAATTTTTTTACATGAAAAATAGACGAGGTATAGTGTTTTTAGTTTTTTGCATATGAAATGGACGATTTATAGTTCATTAAATTTTTTCATAAAAATTTGAAAAATTGACGATGTATATATAGTCCATTAAATTTTTTTCATAAAAAATTTTTTTGCATAAAAAATGGATAATGTATATTTCATTAAATTCCTTGCACGAAATATAGACGACGTATATAGTCCATTTAAGTTTTTGTATATGAAATGGGCAATTTATAGCCCATTAATGTTATTTATAAAAATTTAAAAAATTAACCATGTATAGCCCATTATATTTTGTATGTATATCCCATTTAATTTTTTTACATGAAAAATAGACGATGTATAGTGTTTGTAGTTTTTTGCATATGAAATGGACGATTTATAGTTCATTAAATTTTTTCATAAAAATTTGAAAAATTGACGATTAAATTAAATTAAATTAAATTTTTTTCATAAAAAATTTTTTTGCATAAAAAATAGATAATGTATATTTCATTAAATTCCTTGCACGAAATATAGACGACGTATATAGTCCATTTAAGTTTTTGTATATGAAATGGGCAATTTATAGCTCATTAATGCTATTTATAAAAATTTAAAAAATTTACCATGTATAGCCCATTATATTTTGTATGTATATCCCATTTAATTTTTTTACATGAAAAATAGACGATGTATAGTGTTTTTAGTTTTTTGCATATGAAATGGACGATTTATAGTTCATTAAATTTTTTCATAAAAATTTGAAAAATTGACGATGTATATATAGTCAATTACATTTTTTTCATAAAATTTTTTTTTGCATAAAAAATGGATAATGTATATTTCATTAAATTCCTTGCAGGAAATATAGACGACGTATATAGTTCATTTAAGTTTTTGTATATGAAATGGGCAATTTATAGCCCATTAATGTTATTTATAAAAATTTAAAAAATTAACCATGTATAGCCCATTATATTTTGTATGTATATCCCATTTAATTTTTTTACATGAAAAATAGACGAGGTATAGTGTTTTTAGTTTTTTGCATATGAAATGGACGATTTATAGTTCATTAAATTTTTTCATAAAAATTTGAAAAATTGACGATGTATATATAGTCCATTAAATTTTTTTCATAAAAAATTTTTTTGCATAAAAAATGGATAATGTATATTTCATTAAATTCCTTGCACGAAATATAGACGACGTATATAGTCCATTTAAGTTTTTGTATATGAAATGGGCAATTTATAGCCCATTAATGTTATTTATAAAAATTTAAAAAATTAACCATGTATAGCCCATTATATTTTGTATGTATATCCCATTTAATTTTTTTACATGAAAAATAGACGATGTATAGTGTTTGTAGTTTTTTGCATATGAAATGGACGATTTATAGTTCATTAAATTTTTTCATAAAAATTTGAAAAATTGACGATGTGTAGTCCATTAAATTTTTTTCATAAAAAATTTTTTTTCATAAAAAATGGATAATGTATATTTCATTAAATTCCTTGCACGAAATATAGACGACGTATATAGTCCATTTAAGTTTTTGTATATGAAATGGGCAATTTATAGCCCATTAATGTTATTTATAAAAATTTAAAAAATTAACCATGTATAGCCCATTATATTTTGTATGTATATCCCACTTAATTTTTTTACATGAAAAATAGACGATGTATAGTGTTTTTAGTTTTTTGCATATGAAATGATATGAAATGGACGATTTATAGTTCATTAAATTTTTTCATAAAAATTTGAAAAATTGACGATGTATATATAGTCAATTAAATTTTTTTCATAAAAAATTTTTTTGCATAAAAAATGGATAATGTATATTTCATTAAATTCCTTGCAGGAAATATAGACGACGTATATAGTTCATTTAAGTTTTTGTATATGAAATGGGCAATTTATAGCCCATTAATGTTATTTATAAAAATTTAAAAAATTAACCATGTATAGCCCATTATATTTTGTATGTATATCCCATTTAATTTTTTTACATGAAAAATAGACGATGTATAGTGTTTGTAGTTTTTTGCATATGAAATGGACGATTTATAGTTCATTAAATTTTTTCATAAAAATTTTAAAAATTGACGATGTATAGTCCATTAAATTTTTTTCATAAAAAATTTTTTTGCATAAAAAATAGATAATGTATATTTCATTAAATTCCTTGCACGAAATATAGACGACGTATATAGTCCATTTAAGTTTTTGTATATGAAATGGGCAATTTATAGCTCATTAATGCTATTTATAAAAATTTAAAAAATTTACCATGTATAGCCCATTATATTTTGTATGTATATCCCATTTAATTTTTTTACATGAAAAATAGACGATGTATAGTGTTTTTAGTTTTTTGCATATGAAATGGACGATTTATAGTTCATTAAATTTTTTCATAAAAATTTGAAAAATTGACGATGTATATATAGTCAATTACATTTTTTTCATAAAAATTTTTTTTGCATAAAAAATGGATAATGTATATTTCATTAAATTCCTTGCAGGAAATATAGACGACGTATATAGTTCATTTAAGTTTTTGTATATGAAATGGGCAATTTATAGCCCATTAATGTTATTTATAAAAATTTAAAAAATTAACCATGTATAGCCCATTATATTTTGTATGTATATCCCATTTAATTTTTTTACATGAAAAATAGACGAGGTATAGTGTTTTTAGTTTTTTGCGTATGAAATGGACGATTTATAGTTCATTAAATTTTTTCATAAAAATTTGAAAAATTGACGATGTATATATAGTCCATTAAATTTTTTTCATAAAAAATTTTTTTGCATAAAAAATGGATAATGTATATTTCATTAAATTCCTTGCACGAAATATAGACGACGTATATAGTCCATTTAAGTTTTTGTATATGAAATGGGCAATTTATAGCCCATTAATGTTATTTATAAAAATTTAAAAAATTAACCATGTATAGCCCATTATATTTTGTATGTATATCCCATTTAATTTTTTTACATGAAAAATAGACGATGTATAGTGTTTGTAGTTTTTTGCATATGAAATGGACGATTTATAGTTCATTAAATTTTTTCATAAAAATTTGAAAAATTGACGATGTATAGTCCATTAAATTTTTTTCATAAAAAATTTTTTTTCATAAAAAATGGATAATGTATATTTCATTAAATTCCTTGCACGAAATATAGACGACGTATATAGTCCATTTAAGTTTTTGTATATGAAATGGGCAATTTATAGCCCATTAATGTTATTTATAAAAATTTAAAAAATTAACCATGTATAGCCCATTATATTTTGTATGTATATCCCACTTAATTTTTTTACATGAAAAATAGACGATGTATAGTGTTTTTAGTTTTTTGCATATGAAATGGACGATTTATAGTTCATAAAATTTTTTAATAAAAATTTTAAAAATTGACGATGTATAGTCCATTTTTTTTTTTTGCATAAAAAATAGATAATGTATATTTCATTAAATTCCTTGCACGAAATATAGACGACGTATATAGTCCATTTAAGTTTTTGTATATGAAATGGGCAATTTATAGCTCATTAATGCTATTTATAAAAATTTAAAAAATTTACCATGTATAGCCCATTATATTTTGTATGTATATCCCATTTAATTTTTTTACATGAAAAATAGACGATGTATAGTGTTTTTAGTTTTTTGCATATGAAATGGACGATTTATAGTTCATTAAATTTTTTCATAAAAATTTGAAAAATTGACGATGTATATATAGTCAATTAAATTTTTTTCATAAAAATTTTTTTTGCATAAAAAATGGATAATGTATATTTCATTAAATTCCTTGCAGGAAATATAGACGACGTATATAGTTCATTTAAGTTTTTGTATATGAAATGGGCAATTTATAGCCCATTAATGTTATTTATAAAAATTTAAAAAATTAACCATGTATAGCCCATTATATTTTGTATGTATATCCCATTTAATTTTTTTACATGAAAAATAGACGATGTATAGTGTTTGTAGTTTTTTGCATATGAAATGGACGATTTATAGTTCATTAAATTTTTTCATAAAAATTTGAAAAATTGACGATGTATAGTCCATTAAATTTTTTTCATAAAAAATTTTTTTGCATAAAAAATGGATAATGTATATTTTATTAAATTCCTTACACGAAATATAGACGACGTATATAGTCCATTTAAGTTTTTGTATATGAAATGGGCAATTTATAGCCCATTAATGTTATTTATAAAAATTTAAAAAATTAACCATGTATAGCCCATTATATTTTGTATGTATATCCCATTTAATTTTTTTACATGAAAAATAGACGATGTATAGTGTTTGTAGTTTTTTGCATATGAAATGGACGATTTATAGTTCATTAAATTTTTTCATAAAAATTTGAAAAATTGACGATGTATAGTCCATTAAATTTTTTTCATAAAAAATTTTTTTGCATAAAAAATGGATAATGTATATTTCATTAAATTCCTTGCACGAAATATAGACGACGTATATAGTCCATTTAAGTTTTTGTATATGAAATGGGCAATTTATAGCCCATTAATGTTATTTATAAAAATTTAAAAAATTAACCATGTATAGCCCATTATATTTTGTATGTATATCCCATTTAATTTTTTTACATGAAAAATAGACGATGTATAGTGTTTTTAGTTTTTTGCATATGAAATGGACGATTTATAGTTCATTAAATTTTTTCATAAAAATTTGAAAAATTGACAATGTATAGTCCATTAAATTTTTTTCATAAAAATTTTTTTTCCATAAAAAATGGATAATGTATATTTCATTAAATTCCTTGCAGGAAATATAGACGACGTATATAGTCCATTTAAGTTTTTGTATATGAAATGGGCAATTTATAGCCCATTAATGTTATTTATAAAAATTTAAAAAATTAACCATGTATAGCCCATTATATTTTGTATGTATATCCCATTTAATTTTTTTACATGAAAAATAGACGATGTATAGTGTTTTTAGTTTTTTGCATATGAAATGGACGATTTATAGTTCATTAAATTTTTTCATAAAAATTTGAAAAATTGACGATGTATATATAGTCAATTAAATTTTTTTCATAAAAATTTTTTTTGCATAAAAAATGGATAATGTATATTTCATTAAATTCCTTGCAGGAAATATAGACGACGTATATAGTTCATTTAAGTTTTTGTATATGAAATGGGCAATTTATAGCCCATTAATGTTATTTATAAAAATTTAAAAAATTAACCATGTATAGCCCATTATATTTTGTATGTATATCCCATTTAATTTTTTTACATGAAAAATAGACGATGTATAGTGTTTGTAGTTTTTTGCATATGAAATGGACGATTTATAGTTCATTAAATTTTTTCATAAAAATTTGAAAAATTGACGATGTATAGTCCATTAAATTTTTTTCATAAAAAATTTTTTTGCATACAAAATGGATAATGTATATTTCATTAAATTCCTTGCACGAAATATAGACGACGTATATAGTCCATTTAAGTTTTTGTATATGAAATGGGCAATTTATAGCCCATTAATGTTATTTATAAAAATTTAAAAAATTAACCATGTATAGCCCATTATATTTTGTATGTATATCCCACTTAATTTTTTTACATGAAAAATAGACGATGTATAGTGTTTTTAGTTTTTTGCATATGAAATGGACGATTTATAGTTCATAAAATTTTTTCATAAAAATTTTAAAAATTGACGATGTATAGTCCATTAAATTTTTTTCATAAAAAATTTTTTTCCATAAAAAATAGATAACGTATATTTCATTAAATTCCTTGCACGAAATATAGACGACGTATATAGTCCATTTAAGTTTTTGTATATGAAATGGGCAATTTATAGCTCATTAATGCTATTTATAAAAATTTAAAAAATTTACCATGTATAGCCCATTATATTTTGTATGTATATCCCATTTAATTTTTTTACATGAAAAATAGACGATGTATAGTGTTTTTAGTTTTTTGCATATGAAATGGACGATTTATAGTTCATTAAATTTTTTCATAAAAATTTGAAAAATTGACGATGTATATATAGTCAATTAAATTTTTTTCATAAAAAATTTTTTTGCATAAAAAATGGATAATGTATATTTCATTAAATTCCTTGCAGGAAATATAGACGACGTATATAGTTCATTTAAGTTTTTGTATATGAAATGGGCAATTTATAGCCCATTAATGTTATTTATAAAAATTTAAAAAATTAACCATGTATAGCCCATTATATTTTGTATGTAGATCCCATTTAATTTTTTTACATGAAAAATAGACGAGGTATAGTGTTTTTAGTTTTTTGCATATGAAATGGACGATTTATAGTTCATTAAATTTTTTCATAAAAATTTTAAAAATTGACGATGTATATATAGTCAATTACATTTTTTTCATAAAAATTTTTTTTGCATAAAAAATGGATAATGTATATTTCATTAAATTCCTTGCAGGAAATATAGACGACGTATATAGTTCATTTAAGTTTTTGTATATGAAATGGGCAATTAATAGCCCATTAATGTTATTTATAAAAATTTAAAAAATTAACCATGTATAGCCCATTATATTTTGTATGTATATCCCATTTAATTTTTTTACATGAAAAATAGACGAGGTATAGTGTTTTTAGTTTTTTGCATATGAAATGGACGATTTATAGTTCATTAAATTTTTTCATAAAAATTTGAAAAATTGACGATGTATATATAGTCCATTAAATTTTTTCATAAAAAATTTTTTTGCATAAAAAATGGATAATGTATATTTCATTAAATTCCTTGCACGAAATATAGACGACGTATATAGTCCATTTAAGTTTTTGTATATGAAATGGGCAATTTATAGCCCATTAATGTTATTTATAAAAATTTAAAAAATTAACCATGTATAGCCCATTATATTTTGTATGTATATCCCATTTAATTTTTTTACATGAAAAATAGACGATGTATAGTGTTTGTAGTTTTTTGCATATGAAATGGACGATTTATAGTTCATTAAATTTTTTCATAAAAATTTGAAAAATTGACGATGTATAGTCCATTAAATTTTTTTCATAAAAAATTTTTTTTCATAAAAAATGGATAATGTATATTTCATTAAATTCCTTGCACGAAATATAGACGACGTATATAGTCCATTTAAGTTTTTGTATATGAAATGGGCAATTTATAGCCCATTAATGTTATTTATAAAAATTTAAAAAATTAACCATGTATAGCCCATTATATTTTGTATGTATATCCCACTTAATTTTTTTACATGAAAAATAGACGATGTATAGTGTTTTTAGTTTTTTGCATATGAAATGGACGATTTATAGTTCATTAAATTTTTTCATAAAAATTTGAAAAATTGACGATGTATATATAGTCCATTAAATTTTTTTCATAAAAAATTTTTTTGCATAAAAAATGGATAATGTATATTTCATTAAATTCCTTGCACGAAATATAGACGACGTATATAGTCCATTTAAGTTTTTGTATATGAAATGGGCAATTTATAGCCCATTAATGTTATTTATAAAAATTTAAAAAATTAACCATGTATAGCCCATTATATTTTGTATGTATATCCCATTTAATTTTTTTACATGAAAAATAGACGATGTATAGTGTTTGTAGTTTTTTGCATATGAAATGGACGATTTATAGTTCATTAAATTTTTTAATAAAAATTTTAAAAATTGACGATGTATAGTCCATTAAATTTTTTTCATAAAAAATTTTTTTGCATAAAAAATAGATAATGTATATTTCATTAAATTCCTTGCACGAAATATAGACGACGTATATAGTCCATTTAAGTTTTTGTATATGAAATGGGCAATTTATAGCTCATTAATGCTATTTATAAAAATTTAAAAAATTTACCATGTATAGCCCATTATATTTTGTATGTATATCCCATTTAATTTTTTTACATGAAAAATAGACGATGTATAGTGTTTTTAGTTTTTTGCATATGAAATGGACGATTTATAGTTCATTAAATTTTTTCATAAAAATTTGAAAAATTGACGATGTATATATAGTCAATTAAATTTTTTTCATAAAAAATTTTTTTGCATAAAAAATGGATAATGTATATTTCATTAAATTCCTTGCAGGAAATATAGACGACGTATATAGTTCATTTAAGTTTTTGTATATGAAATGGGCAATTTATAGCCCATTAATGTTATTTATAAAAATTTAAAAAATTAACCATGTATAGCCCATTATATTTTGTATGTATATCCCATTTAATTTTTTTACATGAAAAATAGACGATGTATAGTGTTTGTAGTTTTTTGCATATGAAATGGACGATTTATAGTTCATTAAATTTTTTCATAAAAATTTGAAAAATTGACGATGTATATATAGTCCATTAAATTTTTTTCATAAAAAATTTTTTTGCATAAAAAATGGATAATGTATATTTCATTAAATTCCTTGCACGAAATATAGACGACGTATATAGTCCATTTAAGTTTTTGTATATGAAATGGGCAATTTATAGCCCATTAATGTTATTTATAAAAATTAACCATGTATAGCCCATTATATTTTGTATGTATATCCCATTTAATTTTTTTACATGAAAAATAGACGATGTATAGTGTTTTTAGTTTTTTGCATATGAAATGGACGATTTATAGTTCATTAAATTTTTTCATAAAAATTTGAAAAATTGACAATGTATAGTCCATTAAATTTTTTTCATAAAAATTTTTTTTCCATAAAAAATGGATAATGTATATTTCATTAAATTCCTTGCAGGAAATATAGACGACGTATATAGTTCATTTAAGTTTTTGTATATGAAATGGGCAATTTATAGCCCATTAATGTTATTTATAAAAATTTAAAAAATTAACCATGTATAGCCCATTATATTTTGTATGTATATCCCATTTAATTTTTTTACATGAAAAATAGACGATGTATAGTGTTTGTAGTTTTTTGCATATGAAATGGACGATTTATAGTTCATTAAATTTTTTCATAAAAATTTGAAAAATTGACGATGTATAGTCCATTAAATTTTTTTCATAAAAAATTTTTTTGCATACAAAATGGATAATGTATATTTCATTAAATTCCTTGCACGAAATATAGACGACGTATATAGTCCATTTAAGTTTTTGTATATGAAATGGGCAATTTATAGCCCATTAATGTTATTTATAAAAATTTAAAAAATTAACCATGTATAGCCCATTATATTTTGTATGTATATCCCACTTAATTTTTTTACATGAAAAATAGACGATGTATAGTGTTTTTAGTTTTTTGCATATGAAATGGACGATTTATAGTTCATAAAATTTTTTCATAAAAATTTTAAAAATTGACGATGTATAGTCCATTAAATTTTTTTCATAAAAAATTTTTTTCCATAAAAAATAGATAATGTATATTTCATTAAATTCCTTGCACGAAATATAGACGACGTATATAGTCCATTTAAGTTTTTGTATATGAAATGGGCAATTTATAGCTCATTAATGCTATTTATAAAAATTTAAAAAATTTACCATGTATAGCCCATTATATTTTGTATGTATATCCCATTTAATTTTTTTACATGAAAAATAGACGATGTATAGTGTTTTTAGTTTTTTGCATATGAAATGGACGATTTATAGTTCATTAAATTTTTTCATAAAAATTTGAAAAATTGACGATGTATATATAGTCAATTAAATTTTTTTCATAAAAAATTTTTTTGCATAAAAAATGGATAATGTATATTTCACTAAATTCCTTGCAGGAAATATAGACGACGTATATAGTTCATTTAAGTTTTTGTATATGAAATGGGCAATTTATAGCCCATTAATGTTATTTATAAAAATTTAAAAAATTAACCATGTATAGCCCATTATATTTTGTATGTAGATCCCATTTAATTTTTTTACATGAAAAATAGACGAGGTATAGTGTTTTTAGTTTTTTGCATATGAAATGGACGATTTATAGTTCATTAAATTTTTTCATAAAAATTTGAAAAATTGACGATGTATATATAGTCCATTAAATTTTTTTCATAAAAAATTTTTTTGCATAAAAAATGGATAATGTATATTTCATTAAATTCCTTGCACGAAATATAGACGACGTATATAGTCCATTTAAGTTTTTGTATATGAAATGGGCAATTTATAGCTCATTAATGCTATTTATAAAAATTTAAAAAATTTACCATGTATAGCCCATTATATTTTGTATGTATATCCCATTTAATTTTTTTACATGAAAAATAGACGATGTATAGTGTTTTTAGTTTTTTGCATATGAAATGGACGATTTATAGTTCATTAAATTTTTTCATAAAAATTTGAAAAATTGACGATGTATATATAGTCAATTAAATTTTTTTCATAAAAAATTTTTTTGCATAAAAAATGGATAATGTATATTTCATTAAATTCCTTGCAGGAAATATAGACGACGTATATAGTTCATTTAAGTTTTTGTATATGAAATGGGCAATTTATAGCCCATTAATGTTATTTATAAAAATTTAAAAAATTAACCATGTATAGCCCATTATATTTTGTATGTATATCCCATTTAATTTTTTTACATGAAAAATAGACGATGTATAGTGTTTGTAGTTTTTTGCATATGAAATGGACGATTTATAGTTCATAAAATTTTTTCATAAAAATTTGAAAAATTGACGATGTATAGTCCATTAAATTTTTTTCATAAAAAATTTTTTTGCATAAAAAATGGATAATGTATATTTCATTAAATTCCTTGCACGAAATATAGACGACGTATATAGTCCATTTAAGTTTTTGTATATGAAATGGGCAATTTATAGCCCATTAATGTTATTTATAAAAATTTAAAAAATTAACCATGTATAGCCCATTATATTTTGTATGTATATCCCATTTAATTTTTTTACATGAAAAATAGACGAGGTATAGTGTTTTTAGTTTTTTGCATATGAAATGGACGATTTATAGTTCATTAAATTTTTTCATAAAAATTTGAAAAATTGACGATGTATATATAGTCCATTAAATTTTTTTCATAAAAAATTTTTTTGCATAAAAAATGGATAATGTATATTTTATTAAATTCCTTACACGAAATATAGACGACGTATATAGTCCATTTAAGTTTTTGTATATGAAATGGGCAATTTATAGCCCATTGTTATTTATAAAAATTTAAAAAATTAACCATGTATAGCCCATTATATTTTGTATGTATATGCCACTTAATTTTTTTACATGAAAAATAGACGATGTATAGTGTTTGTAGTTTTTTGCATATGAAATGGACGATTTATAGTTCATTAAATTTTTTCATAAAAATTTGAAAAATTGACAATGTATAGTCCATTAAATTTTTTTCATAAAAAATTTTTTTGCATACAAAATGGATAATGTATATTTCATTAAATTCCTTGCACGAAATATAGACGACGTATATAGTCCATTTAAGTTTTTGTATATGAAATGGGCAATTTATAGCCCATTAATGTTATTTATAAAAATTTAAAAAATTAACCATGTATAGCCCATTATATTTTGTATGTATATCCCACTTAATTTTTTTACATGAAAAATAGACGATGTATAGTGTTTTTAGTTTTTTGCATATGAAATGGACGATTTATAGTTCATAAAATTTTTTCATAAAAATTTTAAAAATTGACGATGTATAGTCCATTAAATTTTTTTCATAAAAAATTTTTTTCCATAAAAAATAGATAATGTATATTTCATTAAATTCCTTGCACGAAATATAGACGACGTATATAGTCCATTTAAGTTTTTGTATATGAAATGGGCAATTTATAGCTCATTAATGCTATTTATAAAAATTTAAAAAATTTACCATGTATAGCCCATTATATTTTGTATGTATATCCCATTTAATTTTTTTACATGAAAAATAGACGATGTATAGTGTTTTTAGTTTTTTGCATATGAAATGGACGATTTATAGTTCATTAAATTTTTTCATAAAAATTTGAAAAATTGACGATGTATATATAGTCAATTAAATTTTTTTCATAAAAAATTTTTTTGCATAAAAAATAGATAATGTATTCTTCATTAAATTCCTTGCACGAAATATAGACGACATATATAGTCCATTTAAGTTTTTGTATATGAAATGGGCAATTTATAGCCCATTAATGTTATTTATAAAAATTTAAAAAATTAACCATGTATAGCCCATTATATTTTGTATGTAGATCCCATTTAATTTTTTTACATGAAAAATAGACGAGGTATAGTGTTTTTAGTTTTTTGCATATGAAATGGACGATTTATAGTTCATTAAATTTTTTCATAAAAATTTGAAAGATTGACGATGTATAGTCCATTAAATTTTTTTCATAAAAAATTTTTTTGCATAAAAAATGGATAATGTATATTTTATTAAATTCCTTGCACGAAATATAGACGACGTATATAGTCCATTTAAGTTTTTGTATATGAAATGGGCAATTTATAGCCCATTAATGTTATTTATAAAAATTTAAAAAATTAACCATGTATAGCCCATTATATTTTGTATGTATATCCCATTTAATTTTTTTACATGAAAAATAGACGATGTATAGTGTTTGTAGTTTTTTGCATATGAAATGGACGATTTATAGTTCATTAAATTTTTTCATAAAAATTTGAAAAATTGGCGATTAAATTAAATTAAATTAAATTTTTTTCATAAAAATTTTTTTTGCATAAAAAATGGATAATGTATATTTCATTAAATTCCTTGCAGGAAATATAGACGACGTATATAGTCCATTTAAGTTTTTGTATATGAAATGGGCAATTTATAGTCCATTAATGTTTTTTATATAAATTTAAAAAATTAACCATGTATAGCCCATTATATTTTGTATGTATATCCCATTTAATTTTTTACATGAAAAATAGATGATGTATAGTGTTTTTAGTTTTTTGCATATGAAATGGACGATTTGTAGTCCATTAAATTTTTTTCATAAAAAATTTTTTTGCATAAAAAATGGATAATGTATATTTCATTAAATTCCTTGCACGAAATATAGACGACGTAAAATGGATAATGTATATTTCATTAAATTCCTTGCAGGAAATATAGACGACGTATATAGTTCATTTAAGTTTTTGTATATGAAATGGGCAATTTATAGCCCATTAATGTTATTTATAAAAATTTAAAAAATTAACCATGTATAGCCCATTATATTTTGTATGTAGATCCCATTTAATTTTTTTACATGAAAAATAGACGAGGTATAGTGTTTTTAGTTTTTTGCATATGAAATGGACGATTTATAGTTCATTAAATTTTTTCATAAAAATTTGAAAGATTGACGATGTATAGTCCATTAAATTTTTTTCATAAAAAATTTTTTTGCATAAAAAATGGATAATGTATATTTTATTAAATTCCTTGCACGAAATATAGACGACGTATATAGTCCATTTAAGTTTTTGTATATGAAATGGGCAATTTATAGCCCATTAATGTTATTTATAAAAATTTAAAAAATTAACCATGTATAGCCCATTATATTTTGTATGTATATCCCATTTAATTTTTTTACATGAAAAATAGACGATGTATAGTGTTTGTAGTTTTTTGCATATGAAATGGACGATTTATAGTTCATTAAATTTTTTCATAAAAATTTGAAAAATTGGCGATTAAATTAAATTAAATTAAATTTTTTTCATAAAAAATTTTTTTCCATAAAAAATGGATAATGTATATTTCATTAAATTCCTTGCAGGAAATATAGACGACGTATATAGTCCATTTAAGTTTTTGTATATGAAATGGGCAATTTATAGCCCATTAATGTTATTTATAAAAATTTAAAAAATTAACCATGTATAGCCCATTATATTTTAATTTTTTTACATGAAAAATAGACGATGTTTAAAGTTTTTAGTTTTTTGCATATGAAATGGACAGTTATAGTTCATTAAATTTTTTCATAAAAATTTGAAAAATTGACGATGTATAGTCCATTAAATTGTTTTCATAAAAAATTTTTTTGCATAAAAAGTGGATAATGTATATTTCATTAAATTCCTTGCACGAAGTGTAGACAACGCATATAGTCCATTTAAGTTTTTGTATATGAAATGGGCAATTTATAGCCCATTAATGTTATTTATAAAAATTTAAAAAATTAACCATGTATAGCCCATTATATTTTGTATGTATATCCCATTTAATTTTTTTACATGAAAAATAGACGATGTATAGTGTTTTTAGTTTTTTGCATATGAAATGGACGATTTATAGTTCATTAAATTTTTTCATAAAAATTTGAAAGATTGACGATGTATAGTCCATTAAATTTTTTTCATAAAAAATTTTTTTGCATAAAAAATGGATAATGTATATTTTATTAAATTCCTTGCACGAAATATAGACGACGTATATAGTCCATTTAAGTTTTTGTATATGAAATGGGCAATTTATAGCCCATTAATGTTATTTATAAAAATTTAAAAAATTAACCATGTATAGCCCATTATATTTTGTATGTATATCCCATTTAATTTTTTTACATGAAAAATAGACGATGTATAGTGTTTGTAGTTTTTTGCATATGAAATGGACGATTTATAGTTCATTAAATTTTTTCATAAAAATTTGAAAAATTGGCGATTAAATTAAATTAAATTAAATTAAATTTTTTTCATAAAAAATTTTTTTGCATAAAAAATGGATAATGTATATTTCATTAAATTCCTTGCAGGAAATATAGACGACGTATATAGTCCATTTAAGTTTTTGTATATGAAATGGGCAATTTATAGCCCATTAATGTTATTTATAAAAATTTAAAAAATTAACCATGTATAGCCCATTATATTTTAATTTTTTTACATGAAAAATAGACGATGTTTAAAGTTTTTAGTTTTTTGCATATGAAATGGACAGTTATAGTTCATTAAATTTTTTCATAAAAATTTGAAAAATTGACGATGTATAGTCCATTAAATTGTTTTCATAAAAAATTTTTTTGCATAAAAAGTGGATAATGTATATTTCATTAAATTCCTTGCACGAAGTATAGACAACGCATATAGTCCATTTAAGTTTTTGTATATGAAATGGGCAATTTATAGCCCATTAATGTTATTTATAAAAATTTAAAAAATTAACCATGTATAGCCCATTATATTTTGTATGTATATCCCATTTAATTTTTTTACATGAAAAATAGACGATGTATAGTGTTTTTAGTTTTTTGCATATGAAATGGACGATTTATAGTTCATTAAATTTTTTCATAAAAATTTGAAAAATTGACGTCCATTAAATTTTTTTCATAAAAATTTTTTTTGCATAAAAAATGGATAATGTATATTTCATTAAATTCCTTGCAGGAAATATAGACGACGTATATAGTCCATTTAAGTTTTTGTATATGAAATGGGCAATTTATAGTCCATTAATGTTTTTTATATAAATTTAAAAAATTAACCATGTATAGCCCATTATATTTTGTATGTATATCCCATTTGATTTTTTACATGAAAAATAGATGATGTATAGTGTTTTTAGTTTTTTGCATATGAAATGGACGATTTGTAGTCCATTAAATTTTTTTCATAAAAATTTTTTTTGCATAAAAAATGGATAATGTATATTTCATTAAATTCCTTGCACGAAATATAGACGACGTATATAGTCCATTTAAGTTTTTGTATATGAAATGGGCAATTTATAGTCCATTAATGTTTTTTATATAAATTTAAAAAATTAACCATGTATAGCCCATTATATTTTGTATGTATATCCCATTTAAATTTTTACATGAAAAATAGATGATGTATAGTGTTTTTAGTTTTTTGCATATGAAATGGACGATTTGTAGTCCATTAAATTTTTTTCATAAAAAATTTTTTTGCATAAAAATGGATAATGTATATTTCATTAAATTCCTTGCACGAAATATAGACGACGTATATAGTCCATTTAAGTTTTTGTATATGAAATGGGCAATTTATAGCCCATTAATGTTATTTATAAAAATTTAAAAAATTAACCATGTATAGCCCATTATATTTTGTATGTATATCCCACTTAATTTTTTTACATGAAAAATAGACGATGTATAGTGTTTTTAGTTTTTTGCATATGAAATGGACGATTTATAGTTCATAAAATTTTTTCATAAAAATTTGAAAAATTGACGATGTATAGTCCATTAAATTTTTTTCATAAAAAATTTTTTTGCATAAAAAATAGATAATGTATATTTCATTAAATTCCTTGCACGAAATATAGACGACGTATATAGTCCATTTAAGTTTTTGTATATGAAATGGGCAATTTATAGCTCATTAATGCTATTTATAAAAATTTAAAAAATTTACCATGTATAGCCCATTATATTTTATATGTATATCCCATTTAATTTTTTTACATGAAAAATAGACGATGTATAGTGTTTTTAGTTTTTTGCATATGAAATGGACGATTTATAGTTCATTAAATTTTTTCATAAAAATTTGAAAAATTGACGATGTATATATAGTCAATTAAATTTTTTTCATAAAAAATTTTTTTGCATAAAAAATGGATAATGTATATTTCATTAAATTCCTTGCAGGAAATATAGACGACGTATATAGTTCATTTAAGTTTTTGTATATGAAATGGGCAATTTATAGCCCATTAATGTTATTTATAAAAATTTAAAAAATTAACCATGTATAGCCCATTATATTTTGTATGTATATCCCACTTAATTTTTTTACATGAAAAATAGACGATGTATAGTGTTTTTAGTTTTTTGCATATGAAATGGACGATTTATAGTTCATTAAATTTTTTCATAAAAATTTGAAAATAGTCCATTAAATTTTTTTCATAAAAAATTTTTTTGCATAAAAAATGGATAATGTATATTTCATTAAATTCCTTGCACGAAATATAGACGACGTATATAGTTCATTTAAGTTTTTGTATATGAAATGGGCAATTTATAGCCCATTAATGTTATTTATAAAAATTTAAAAAATTAACCATGTATAGCCCATTATATTTTGTATGTATATCCCACTTAATTTTTTTACATGAAAAATAGACGATGTATAGTGTTTTTAGTTTTTTGCATATGAAATGGACGATTTATAGTTCATAAAATTTTTTCATAAAAATTTGAAAAATTGACGATGTATAGTCCATTAAATTTTTTTCATAAAAAATTTTTTTGCATAAAAAATAGATAATGTATTCTTCATTAAATTCCTTGCACGAAATATAGACGACATATATAGTCCATTTAAGTTTTTGTATATGAAATGGGCAATTTATAGCTCATTAATGCTATTTATAAAAATTTAAAAAATTTACCATGTATAGCCCATTATATTTTGTATGTATATCCCATTTAATTTTTTTACATGAAAAATAGACGATGTATAGTGTTTGTAGTTTTTTGCATATGAAATGGACGATTTATAGTTCATTAAATTTTTTCATAAAAATTTGAAAAATTGACGATGTATATATAGTCAATTAAATTTTTTTCATAAAAAATTTTTTTGCATAAAAAATGGATAATGTATATTTCATTAAATTCCTTGCAGGAAATATAGACGACGTATATAGTCCATTTAAGTTTTTGTATATGAAATGGGCAATTTATAGCCCATTAATGTTATTTATAAAAATTTAAAAAATTAACCATGTATAGCCCATTATATTTTAATTTTTTTACATGAAAAATAGACGATGTTTAAAGTTTTTAGTTTTTTGTATATGAAATGGACAGTTATAGTTCATTAAATTTTTTCATAAAAATTTGAAAAATTGACGATGTATAGTCCATTAAATTGTTTTCATAAAAAATTTTTTTGCATAAAAAGTGGATAATGTATATTTCATTAAATTCCTTGCACGAAGTATAGACAACGCATATAGTCCATTTAAGTTTTTGTATATGAAATGGGCAATTTATAGCCCATTAATGTTATTTATAAAAATTTAAAAAATTAACCATGTATAGCCCATTATATTTTGTATGTATATCCCATTTAATTTTTTTACATGAAAAATAGACGATGTATAGTGTTTTTAGTTTTTTGCATATGAAATGGACGATTTATAGTTCATTAAATTTTTTCATAAAAATTTGAAAAATTGACGATGTATAGTCCATTAAATTTTTTTCATAAAAATTTTTTTTGCATAAAAAATGGATAATGTATATTTCATTAAATTCCTTGCAGGAAATATAGACGACGTATATAGTCCATTTAAGTTTTTGTATATGAAATGGGCAATTTATAGTCCATTAATGTTTTTTATATAAATTTAAAAAATTAACCATGTATAGCCCATTATATTTTGTATGTATATCCCATTTAATTTTTTACATGAAAAATAGATGATGTATAGTGTTTTTAGTTTTTTGCATATGAAATGGACGATTTGTAGTCCATTAAATTTTTTTCATAAAAAATTTTTTTGCATAAAAAATGGATAATGTATATTTCATTAAATTCCTTGCAGGAAATATAGACGACGTATATAGTCCATTTAAGTTTTTGTATATGAAATGGGCAATTTATAGTCCATTAATGTTTTTTATATAAATTTAAAAAATTAACCATGTATAGCCCATTATATTTTGTATGTATATCCCATTTAATTTTTTACATGAAAAATAGATGATGTATAGTGTTTTTAGTTTTTTGCATATGAAATGGACGATTTGTAGTCCATTAAATTTTTTTCATAAAAAATTTTTTTGCATAAAAAATGGATAATGTATATTTCATTAAATTCCTTGCACGAAGTATAGACAACGCATATAGTCCATTTAAGTTTTTGTATATGAAATGGGCAATTTATAGCCCATTAATGTTATTTATAAAAATTTAAAAAATTAACCATGTATAGCCCATTATATTTTGTATGTATATCCCATTTAATTTTTTTACATGAAAAATAGACGATGTATAGTGTTTGTAGTTTTTTGCATATGAAATGGACGATTTATAGTTCATTAAATTTTTTCATAAAAATTTGAAAAATTGACGATGTATAGTCCATTAAATTTTTTTCATAAAAATTTTTTTTGCATAAAAAATGGATAATGTATATTTCATTAAATTCCTTGCAGGAAATATAGACGACGTATATAGTCCATTTAAGTTTTTGTATATGAAATGGGCAATTTATAGTCCATTAATGTTTTTTATATAAATTTAAAAAATTAACCATGTATAGCCCATTATATTTTGTATGTATATCCCATTTAATTTTTTACATGAAAAATAGATGATGTATAGTGTTTTTAGTTTTTTGCATATGAAATGGACGATTTGTAGTCCATTAAATTTTTTTCATAAAAAATTTTTTTGCATAAAAATGGATAATGTATATTTCATTAAATTCCTTGCACGAAATATAGACGACGTATATAGTCCATTTAAGTTTTTGTATATGAAATGGGCAATTTATAGCCCATTAATGTTATTTATAAAAATTTAAAAAATTAACCATGTATAGCCCATTATATTTTGTATGTATATCCCACTTAATTTTTTTACATGAAAAATAGACGATGTATAGTGTTTTTAGTTTTTTGCATATGAAATGGACGATTTATAGTTCATAAAATTTTTTCATAAAAATTTGAAAAATTGACGATGTATATATAGTCAATTAAATTTTTTTCATAAAAAATTTTTTTTGCATAAAAAATGGATAATGTATATTTCATTAAATTCCTTGCAGGAAATATAGACGACGTATATAGTTCATTTAAGTTTTTGTATATGAAATGGGCAATTTATAGCCCATTAATGTTATTTATAAAAATTTAAAAAATTAACCATGTATAGCCCATTATATTTTGTATGTATATCCCACTTAATTTTTTTACATGAAAAATAGACGATGTATAGTGTTTTTAGTTTTTTGCATATGAAATGGACGATTTATAGTTCATTAAATTTTTTCATAAAAATTTGAAAATAGTCCATTAAATTTTTTTCATAAAAAATTTTTTTGCATAAAAAATGGATAATGTATATTTCATTAAATTCCTTGCACGAAATATAGACGACGTATATAGTTCATTTAAGTTTTTGTATATGAAATGGGCAATTTATAGCCCATTAATGTTATTTATAAAAATTTAAAAAATTAACCATGTATAGCCCATTATATTTTGTATGTATATCCCACTTAATTTTTTTACATGAAAAATAGACGATGTATAGTGTTTTTAGTTTTTTGCATATGAAATGGACGATTTATAGTTCATAAAATTTTTTCATAAAAATTTGAAAAATTGACGATGTATAGTCCATTAAATTTTTTTCATAAAAAATTTTTTTGCATAAAAAATAGATAATGTATTCTTCATTAAATTCCTTGCACGAAATATAGACGACATATATAGTCCATTGAAGTTTTTGTATATGAAATGGGCAATTTATAGCTCATTAATGCTATTTATAAAAATTTAAAAAATTTACCATGTATAGCCCATTATATTTTGTATGTATATCCCATTTAATTTTTTTACATGAAAAATAGACGATGTATAGTGTTTTTAGTTTTTTTGCATATGAAATGGACGATTTATAGTTCATTAAATTTTTTCATAAAAATTTGCAAAATTGACGATGTATATATAGTCAATTAAATTTTTTTCATAAAAAATTTTTTTGCATAAAAAATGGATAATGTATATTACATTAAATTCCTTGCACGAAATATAGACGACGTATATAGTCCATTTAAGTTTTTGTATATGAAATGGGCAATTTATAGCCCATTAATGTTATTTATAAAAATTTAAAAAATTAACCATGTATAGCCCATTATATTTTGTATGTATATCCCACTTAATTTTTTTACATGAAAAATAGACGATGTATAGTGTTTTTAGTTTTTTGCATATGAAATGGACGATTTATAGTTCATAAATTTTTTTCATAAAAATTTGAAAAATTGACGATGTATATATAGTCCATTAAATTTTTTTCATAAAAAATTTTTTTGCATAAAAAATAGATAATGTATATTTCGTTAAATTCCTTGCACGAAATATAGAGACGTATATAGTCCATTTAAGTTTTTGTATATGAAATGGGCAATTTATAGCTCATTAATGCTATTTATAAAAATTTAAAAAATTTACCATGTATAGCCCATTATATTTTGTATGTATATCCCACTTAATTTTTTTACATGAAAAATAGACGATGTATAGTGTTTTTAGTTTTTTGCATATGAAATGGACGATTTATAGTTCATTAAATTTTTTCATAAAAATTTGAAAAATTGACGATGTATATATAGTCAATTAAATTTTTTTCATAAAAAATTTTTTTGCATAAAAAATGGATAATGTATATTTCATTAAATTCCTTGCAGGAAATATAGACGACGTATATAGTTCATTTAAGTTTTTGTATATGAAATGGGCAATTTATAGCCCATTAATGTTATTTATAAAAATTTAAAAAATTAACCATGTATAGCCCATTATATTTTGTATGTATATCCCACTTAATTTTTTTACATGAAAAATAGACGATGTATAGTGTTTGTAGTTTTTTGCATATGAAATGGACGATTTATAGTTCATTAAATTTTTTCATAAAAATTTGAAAAATTGACGATGTATATATAGTCCATTAAATTTTTTTCATAAAAAATTTTTTTGCATAAAAAATGGATAATGTATATTTCATTAAATTCCTTGCACGAAATATAGACGACGTATATAGTTCATTTAAGTTTTTGTATATGAAATGGGCAATTTATAGCCCATTAATGTTATTTATAAAAATTTAAAAAATTAACCATGTATAGCCCATTATATTTTGTATGTATATCCCACTTAATTTTTTTACATGAAAAATAGACGATGTATAGTGTTTTTAGTTTTTTGCATATGAAATGGACGATTTATAGTTCATAAAATTTTTTCATAAAAATTTGAAAAATTGACGATGTATAGTCCATTAAATTTTTTTCATAAAAAATTTTTTTGCATAAAAAATGGATAATGTATATTTCATTAAATTCCTTGCACGAAATATAGACGACGTATATAGTCCATTTAAGTTTTTGTATATGAAATGGGCAATTTATAGCTCATTAATGCTATTTATAAAAATTTAAAAAATTTACCATGTATAGCCCATTATATTTTGTATGTATATCCCATTTAATTTTTTTACATGAAAAATAGACGATGTATAGTGTTTTTAGTTTTTTGCATATGAAATGGACGATTTATAGTTCATTAAATTTTTTCATAAAAATTTGAAAAATTGACGATGTATATATAGTCAATTAAATTTTTTTCATAAAAAATTTTTTTGCATAAAAAATGGATAATGTATATTACATTAAATTCCTTGCACGAAATATAGACGACGTATATAGTCCATTTAAGTTTTTGTATATGAAATGGGCAATTTATAGCCCATTAATGTTATTTATAAAAATTTAAAAAATTAACCATGTATAGCCCATTATATTTTGTATGTATATCCCACTTAATTTTTTTACATGAAAAATAGACGATGTATAGTGTTTTTAGTTTTTTGCATATGAAATGGACGATTTATAGTTCATAAATTTTTTTCATAAAAATTTGAAAAATTGACGATGTATATATAGTCCATTAAATTTTTTTCATAAAAAATTTTTTTGCATAAAAAATAGATAATGTATATTTCGTTAAATTCCTTGCACGAAATATAGAGACGTATATAGTCCATTTAAGTTTTTGTATATGAAATGGGCAATTTATAGCTCATTAATGCTATTTATAAAAATTTAAAAAATTTACCATGTATAGCCCATTATATTTTGTATGTATATCCCACTTAATTTTTTTACATGAAAAATAGACGATGTATAGTGTTTTTAGTTTTTTGCATATGAAATGGACGATTTATAGTTCATTAAATTTTTTCATAAAAATTTGAAAAATTGACGATGTATATATAGTCAATTAAATTTTTTTCATAAAAAATTTTTTTGCATAAAAAATGGATAATGTATATTTCATTAAATTCCTTGCAGGAAATATAGACGACGTATATAGTTCATTTAAGTTTTTGTATATGAAATGGGCAATTTATAGCCCATTAATGTTATTTATAAAAATTTAAAAAATTAACCATGTATAGCCCATTATATTTTGTATGTATATCCCACTTAATTTTTTTAAATGAAAAATAGACGATGTATTATAGTGTTTTTAGTTTTTTGCATATGAAATGGACGATTTATAGTTCATAAAATTTTTTCATAAAAATTTGAAAAATTGACGATGTATATATAGTCAAAAAAATTTTGAAAAATTGACGATGTATAGTCCATTAAATTTTTTTCATAAAAAATTTTTTTGCATAAAAAATAGATAATGTATTCTTCATTAAATTCCTTGCACGAAATATAGACGACATATATAGTCCATTTAAGTTTTTGTATATGAAATGGGCAATTTATAGCTCATTAATGCTATTTATAAAAATTTAAAAAATTTACCATGTATAGCCCATTATATTTTGTATGTATATCCCATTTAATTTTTTTACATGAAAAATAGACGATGTATAGTGTTTTTAGTTTTTTGCATATGAAATGGACGATTTATAGTTCATTAAATTTTTTCATAAAAATTTGAAAAATTGACGATGTATATATAGTCAATTAAATTTTTTTCATAAAAAATTTTTTTCCATAAAAAATGGATAATGTATATTACATTAAATTCCTTGCACGAAATATAGACGACGTATATAGTCCATTTAAGTTTTTGTATATGAAATGGGCAATTTATACCCCATTAATGTTATTTATAAAAATTTAAAAAATTAACCATGTATAGCCCATTATATTTTGTATGTATATCCCACTTAATTTTTTTACATGAAAAATAGACGATGTATAGTGTTTTTAGTTTTTTGCATATGAAATGGACGATTTATAGTTCATAAATTTTTTTCATAAAAATTTGAAAAATTGACGATGTATATATAGTCAATTAAATTTTTTTCATAAAAAATTTTTTTGCATAAAAAATGGATAATGTATATTTCATTAAATTCCTTGCAGGAAATATAGACGACGTATATAGTTCATTTAAGTTTTTGTATATGAAATGGGCAATTTATAGCCCATTAATGTTATTTATAAAAATTTAAAAAATTAACCATGTATAGCCCATTATATTTTGTATGTATATCCCACTTAATTTTTTTAAATGAAAAATAGACGATGTATAGTGTTTTTAGTTTTTTGCATATGAAATGGACGATTTATAGTTCATAAAATTTTTTCATAAAAATTTGAAAAATTGACGATGTATATATAGTCAAAAAAATTTTGAAAAATTGACGATGTATAGTCCATTAAATTTTTTTCATAAAAAATTTTTTTGCATAAAAAATAGATAATGTATTCTTCATTAAATTCCTTGCACGAAATATAGACGACATATATAGTCCATTTAAGTTTTTGTATATGAAATGGGCAATTTATAGCTCATTAATGCTATTTATAAAAATTTAAAAAATTTACCATGTATAGCCCATTATATTTTGTATGTATATCCCATTTAATTTTTTTACATGAAAAATAGACGATGTATAGTGTTTTTAGTTTTTTGCATATGAAATGGACGATTTATAGTTCATTAAATTTTTTCATAAAAATTTGAAAAATTGACGATGTATATATAGTCAATTAAATTTTTTTCATAAAAAATTTTTTTCCATAAAAAATGGATAATGTATATTACATTAAATTCCTTGCACGAAATATAGACGACGTATATAGTCCATTTAAGTTTTTGTATATGAAATGGGCAATTTATACCCCATTAATGTTATTTATAAAAATTTAAAAAATTAACCATGTATAGCCCATTATATTTTGTATGTATATCCCACTTAATTTTTTTACATGAAAAATAGACGATGTATAGTGTTTTTAGTTTTTTGCATATGAAATGGACGATTTATAGTTCATAAAATTTTTTCATAAAAATTTGAAAAATTGACGATGTATAAAATGGGCAATTTATAGCCCATTAATGTTATTTATAAAAATTTAAAAAATTAACCATGTATAGCCCATTATATTTTGTATGTATATCCCATTTAATTTTTTTACATGAAAAATAGACGAGGTATAGTGTTTTTAGTTTTTTGCATATGAAATGGACGATTTATAGTTCATTAAATTTTTTCATAAAAATTTGAAAAATTGACGATGTATATATAGTCCATTAAATTTTTTTCATAAAAAATTTTTTTGCATAAAAAATGGATAATGTATATTTTATTAAATTCCTTGCACGAAATATAGACGACGTATATAGTCCATTTAAGTTTTTGTATATGAAATGGGCAATTTATAGCCCATTAATGTTATTTATAAAAATTTAAACAATTAACCATGTATAGCCCATTATATTTTGTATGTATATCCCACTTAATTTTTTTACATGAAAAATAGACGATGTATAGTGTTTTTAGTTTTTTGCATATGAAATGGACGATTTATAGTTCATAAAATTTTTTCATAAAAATTTGAAAAATTGACGATGTATAATAGTCCTTTAAATTTTTTTCATAAAAAATTTTTTTGCATAAAAAATGGATAATGTATATTTCATTAAATTCCTTGCAGGAAATATAGACGACGTATATAGTTCATTTAAGTTTTTGTATATGAAATGGGCAATTTATAGCCCATTAATGTTATTTATAAAAATTTAAAAAATTAACCATGTATAGCCCATTATATTTTGTATGTATATCCCACTTAATTTTTTTACATGAAAAATAGACGATGTATAGTGTTTTTAGTTTTTTGCATATGAAATGGACGATTTATAGTTCATTAAATTTTTTCATAAAAATTTGAAAAATTGACGATGTATATATAGTCCATTAAATTTTTTTCATAAAAAATTTTTTTGCATAAAAAATAGATAATGTATATTTCATTAAATTCCTTGCAGGAAATATAGACGACGTATATAGTTCATTTAAGTTTTTGTATATGAAATGGGCAATTTATAGCCCATTAATGTTATTTATAAAAATTTAAAAAATTAACCATGTATAGCCCATTATATTTTGTATGTATATCCCACTTAATTTTTTTACATGAAAAATAGACGATGTATAGTGTTTTTAGTTTTTTGCATATGAAATGGACGATTTATAGTTCATAAAATTTTTTCATAAAAATTTGAAAAATTGACGATGTATAGTCCATTAAATTTTTTTCATAAAAAATTTTTTTGCATAAAAAATGGATAATGTATATTTCATTAAATTCCTTGCACGAAATATAGACGACGTATATAGTCCATTTAAGTTTTTGTATATGAAATGGGCAATTTATAGCCCATTAATGTTATTTATAAAAATTTAAAAAATTAACCATGTATAGCCCATTATATTTTGTGTGTATATCCCACTTAATTTTTTTACATGAAAAATAGACGATGTATAGTGTTTTTAGTTTTTTGCATATGAAATGGACGATTTATAGTTCATAAAATTTTTTCATAAAAATTTGAAAAATTGACGATGTATAGTCCATTAAATTTTTTTCATAAAAAATTTTTTTGCATAAAAAATGGATAATGTATATTTCATTAAATTCCTTGCACGAAGTATAGACGACGTATATAGTCCATTTAAGTTTTTGTATATGAAATGGGCAATTTATAGCCCATTAATGTTATTTATAAAAATTTAAAAAATTAACCATGTATAGCCCATTATATTTTGTATGTATATCCCATTTAATTTTTTTACATGAAAAATAGACGAGGTATAGTGTTTTTAGTTTTTTGCATATGAAATGGACGATTTATAGTTCATTAAATTTTTTCATAAAAATTTGAAAAATTGACGATGTATATATAGTCCATTAAATTTTTTTCATAAAAAATTTTTTTGCATAAAAAATGGATAATGTATATTTTATTAAATTCCTTGCACGAAATATAGACGACGTATATAGTCCATTTAAGTTTTTGTATATGAAATGGGCAATTTATAGCCCATTAATGTTATTTATAAAAATTTAAAAAATTAACCATGTATAGCCCATTATATTTTGTATGTATATCCCAATTAATTTTTTTACATGAAAAATAGACGAGGTATAGTGTTTTTAGTTTTTTGCATATGAAATGGACGATTTATAGTTCATTAAATTTTTTCGTAAAAATTTGAAAAATTGACGATGTATAGTCCATTAAATTTTTTTCATAAAAATTTTTTTTGCATAAAAAATGGATAATGTATATTTCATTAAATTCCTTGCACGAAATATAGACGACGTATATAGTCCATTTAAGTTTTTGTATATGAAATGGGCAATTTATAGCCCATTAATGTTATTTATAAAAATTTAAAAAATTAACCATGTATAGCCCATTATATTTTTGCATATGAAATGGACGATTTATAGTTCATTAAATTTTTCCATAAAAATTTGAAAAATTGACGATGTATATATAGTTAATTAAATTTTTTTCATATAAAATTTTTTTGCATAAAAAATGGATAATGTATATTTCATTAAATTCCTTGCACGAAATATAGACGACGTATATAGTCCATTTAAGTTTTTGTATATGAAATGGGCAATTTATAGCCCATTAATGTTATTTATAAAAATTTAAAAAATTAACCATGTATAGCCCATTATATTTTGTATGTATATCCCATTTAATTTTTTTACATGAAAAATAGACGAGGTATAGTGTTTTTGGTTTTTTGCATATGAAATGGACGATTTATAGTTCATTAAATTTTTTCATAAAAATTTGAAAAAGTGACGATGTATATATAGTCCATTAAATTTTTTTCATAAAAAATTTTTTTGCATAAAAAATGGATAATGTATATTTTATTAAATTCCTTGCACGAAATATAGACGACGTATATAGTCCATTTAAGTTTTTGTATATGAAATGGGCAATTTATAGCCCATTAATGTTATTTATAAAAATTTAAACAATTAACCATGTATAGCCCATTATATTTTGTATGTATATCCCACTTAATTTTTTTACATGAAAAATAGACGATGTATAGTGTTTTTAGTTTTTTGCATATGAAATGGACGATTTATAGTTCATAAAATTTTTTCATAAAAATTTGAAAAATTGACGATGTATAGTCCATTAAATTTTTTTCATAAAAAATTTTTTTGCATAAAAAATGGATAATGTATATTTCATTAAATTCCTTGCACGAAATATAGACGACTTATATAGTCCATTTAAGTTTTTGTATATGAAATGGGCAATTTATAGCCCATTAATGTTATTTATAAAAATTTAAAAAATTAACCATGTATAGCCCATTATATTTTGTATGTATATCCCATTTAATTTTTTTACATGAAAAATAGACGAGGTATAGTGTTTTTAGTTTTTTGCATATGAAATGGACGATTTATAGTTCATTAAATTTTTTCATAAAAATTTGAAAAATTGACGATGTATAGTGTTTTTAGTTTTTTGCATATGAAATGGACGATTTATAGTTCATAAAATTTTTTCATAAAAATTTGAAAAATTGACGATGTATAGTCCATTAAATTTTTTTCATAAAAAATTTTTTTGCATAAAAAATGGATAATGTATATTTCATTAAATTCCTTGCACGAAATATAGACGACGTATATAGTCCATTTAAGTTTTTGTATATGAAATGGGCAATTTATAGCCCATTAATGTTATTTATAAAAATTTAAAAAATTAACCATGTATAGCCCATTATATTTTGTATGTATATCCCAATTAATTTTTTTACATGAAAAATAGACGAGGTATAGTGTTTTTAGTTTTTTGCATATGAAATGGACGATTTATAGTTCATTAAATTTTTTCATAAAAATTTGAAAAATTGACGATGTATATATAGTCCATTAAATTTTTTTCATAAAAAATTTTTTTGCATAAAAAATGGATAATGTATATTTCATTAAATTCCTTGCACGAAATATAGACGACGTATATAGTTCATTTAAGTTTTTGTATATGAAATGGGCAATTTATAGCCCATTAATGTTATTTATAAAAATTTAAAAAATTAACCATGTATAGCCCATTATATTTTGTATGTATATCCCACTTAATTTTTTTACATGAAAAATAGACGATGTATAGTGTTTTTAGTTTTTTGCATATGAAATGGACGATTTATAGTTCATAAAATTTTTTCATAAAAATTTGAAAAATTGACGATTAAATTAAATTAAATTAAATTTTTTTCATAAAAAATTTTTTTGCATAAAAAATGGATAATGTATATTTCATTAAATTCCTTGCAGGAAATATAGACGACGTATATAGTCCATTTAAGTTTTTGTATATGAAATGGGCAATTTATAGCCCATTAATGTTATTTATAAAAATTTAAAAAATTAACCATTATAGCCCATTATATTTTGTATGTATATCCCATTTAATTTTTTTACATGAAAAATAGACGATGTATAGTGTTTGTAGTTTTTTGCATATGAAATGGACGATTTATAGTTCATTAAATTTTTTCATAAAAATTTGAAAAATTGACGATTAAATTAAATTAAATTAAATTTTTTTCATAAAAAATTTTTTTGCATAAAAAATAGATAATGTATATTTCATTAAATTCCTTGCAGGAAATATAGACGACGTATATAGTCCATTTAAGTTTTTGTATATGAAATGGGCAATTTATAGCTCATTAATGCTATTTATAAAAATTTAAAAAATTTACCATGTATAGCCCATTATATTTTGTATGCATATCCCATTTAATTTTTTTACATGAAAAATAGACGATGTATAGTGTTTTTAGTTTTTTGCATATGAAATGGACGATTTATAGTTCATTAAATTTTTTCATAAAAATTTGAAAAATTGACGATGTATATATAGTCAATTAAATTTTTTTCATAAAAAATTTTTTTTGCATAAAAAATGGATAATGTATATTTCATTAAATTCCTTGCAGGAAATATAGACGACGTATATAGTTCATTTAAGTTTTTGTATATGAAATGGGCAATTTATAGCCCATTAATGTTATTTATAAAAATTTAAAAAATTAACCATGTATAGCCCATTATATTTTGTATGTATATCCCATTTAATTTTTTTACATGAAAAATAGACGATGTATAGTGTTTGTAGTTTTTTGCATATGAAATGGACGATTTATAGTTCATTAAATTTTTTCATAAAAATTTGAAAAATTGACGATTAAATTAAATTAAATTAAATTTTTTTCATAAAAAATTTTTTTGCATAAAAAATGGATAATGTATATTTCATTAAATTCCTTGCAGGAAATATAGACGACGTATATAGTCCATTTAAGTTTTTGTATATGAAATGGGCAATTTATAGCCCATTAATGTTATTTATAAAAATTTAAAAAATTAACCATGTATAGCCCATTATATTTTGTATGTATATCCCATTTAATTTTTTTACATGAAAAATAGACGATGTATAGTGTTTGTAGTTTTTTGCATATGAAATGGACGATTTATAGTTCATTAAATTTTTTCAAAAAAATATGAAAAATTGACGATTAAATTAAATTAAATTAAATTTTTTTCATAAAAAATTTTTTTGCATAAAAAATAGATAATGTATATTTCATTAAATTCCTTGCACGAAATATAGACGACGTATATAGTCCATTTAAGTTTTTGTATATGAAATGGGCAATTTATAGCTCATTAATGCTATTTATAAAAATTTAAAAAATTTACCATGTATAGCCCATTATATTTTGTATGCATATCCCATTTAATTTTTTTACATGAAAAATAGACGATGTATAGTGTTTTTAGTTTTTTGCATATGAAATGGACGATTTATAGTTCATTAAATTTTTTCATAAAAATTTGAAAAATTGACGATGTATATATAGTCAATTAAATTTTTTTCATAAAAATTTTTTTTGCATAAAAAATGGATAATGTATATTTCATTAAATTCCTTGCAGGAAATATAGACGACGTATATAGTTCATTTAGCCCATTAATGTTATTTATAAAAATTTAAAAAATTAACCATGTATAGCCCATTATATTTTGTATGTATATCCCATTTAAATTTTTTACATGAAAAATAGACGAGGTATAGTGTTTTTAGTTTTTTGCATATGAAATGGACGATTTATAGTTCATTAAATTTTTTCATAAAAATTTGAAAAATTGACGATGTATATATAGTCCATTAAATTTTTTTCATAAAAAATTTTTTTGCATAAAAAATGGATAATGTATATTTCATTAAATTCCTTGCACGAAATATAGACGACGTATATAGTTCATTTAAGTTTTTGTATATGAAATGGGCAATTTATAGCCCATTAATGTTATTTATAAAAATTTAAAAAATTAACCATGTATAGCCCATTATATTTTGTATGTATATCCCACTTAATTTTTTTACATGAAAAATAGACGATGTATAGTGTTTTTAGTTTTTTGCATATGAAATGGACGATTTATAGTTCATAAAATTTTTTCATAAAAATTTGAAAAATTGACGATGTATAGTCCATTAAATTTTTTTCATAAAAAATTTTTTTGCATAAAAAATGGATAATGTATATTTCATTAAATTCCTTGCACGAAATATAGACGACGTATATAGTCCATTTAAGTTTTTGTATATGAAATGGGCAATTTATAGCCCATTAATGTTATTTATAAAAATTTAAAAAATTAACCATGTATAGCCCATTATATTTTGTATGTATATCCCACTTAATTTTTTTACATGAAAAATAGACGATGTATAGTGTTTTTAGTTTTTTGCATATGAAATGGACGATTTATAGTTCATTAAATTTTTTCATAAAAATTTGAAAAATTGACGATGTATATATAGTCAATTAAATTTTTTTCATAAAAATTTTTTTTGCATAAAAAATGGATAATGTATATTTCATTAAATTCCTTGCAGGAAATATAGACGACGTATATAGTTCATTTAGCCCATTAATGTTATTTATAAAAATTTAAAAAATTAACCATGTATAGCCCATTATATTTTGTATGTATATCCCATTTAAATTTTTTACATGAAAAATAGACGAGGTATAGTGTTTTTAGTTTTTTGCATATGAAATGGACGATTTATAGTTCATTAAATTTTTTCATAAAAATTTGAAAAATTGACGATGTATATATAGTCCATTAAATTTTTTTCATAAAAAATTTTTTTGCATAAAAAATGGATAATGTATATTTCATTAAATTCCTTGCACGAAATATAGACGACGTATATAGTTCATTTAAGTTTTTGTATATGAAATGGGCAATTTATAGCCCATTAATGTTATTTATAAAAATTTAAAAAATTAACCATGTATAGCCCATTATATTTTGTATGTATATCCCACTTAATTTTTTTACATGAAAAATAGACGATGTATAGTGTTTTTAGTTTTTTGCATATGAAATGGACGATTTATAGTTCATAAAATTTTTTCATAAAAATTTGAAAAATTGACGATGTATAGTCCATTAAATTTTTTTCATAAAAAATTTTTTTGCATAAAAAATGGATAATGTATATTTCATTAAATTCCTTGCACGAAATATAGACGACGTATATAGTCCATTTAAGTTTTTGTATATGAAATGGGCAATTTATAGCCCATTAATGTTATTTATAAAAATTTAAAAAATTAACCATGTATAGCCCATTATATTTTGTATGTATATCCCACTTAATTTTTTTACATGAAAAATAGACGATGTATAGTGTTTTTAGTTTTTTGCATATGAAATGGACGATTTATAGTTCATAAAATTTTTTCATAAAAATTTGAAAAATTGACGATGTATAGTCCATTAAATTTTTTTCATAAAAAATTTTTTTGCATAAAAAATGGATAATGTATATTTCATTAAATTCCTTGCACGAAATATAGACGACGTATATAGTCCATTTAAGTTTTTGTATATGAAATGGGCAATTTATAGCCCATTAATGTTATTTATAAAAATTTAAAAAATTAACCATTATATTTTGTATGTATATCCCATTTAATTTTTTTACATGAAAAATAGACGAGGTATAGTGTTTTTAGTTTTTTGCATATGAAATGGACGATTTATAGTTCATTAAATTTTTTCATAAAAATTTGAAAAATTGACGATGTATAGTCCATTAAATTTTTTTCATAAAAAATTTTTTTGCATAAAAAATGGATAATGTATATTTCATTAAATTCCTTGCACGAAATATAGACGACGTATATAGTCCATTTAAGTTTTTGTATATGAAATGGGCAATTTATAGCCCATTAATGTTATTTATAAAAATTTAAAAAATTAACCATGTATAGCCCATTATATTTTGTATGTATATCCCATTTAATTTTTTTACATGAAAAATAGACGATGTATAGTGTTTGTAGTTTTTTGCATATGAAATGGACGATTTATAGTTCATTAAATTTTTTCATAAAAATTTGAAAAATTGACGATGTATAGTCCATTAAATTTTTTTCATAAAAAATTTTTTTGCATAAAAAATGGATAATGTATATTTCATTAAATTCCTTGCACGAAATATAGACGACGTATATAGTTCATTTAAGTTTTTGTATATGAAATGGGCAATTTATAGCCCATTAATGTTATTTATAAAAATTTAAAAAATTAACCATGTATAGCCCATTATATTTTGTATGTATATCCCATTTAAATTTTTTACATGAAAAATAGACGATGTATAGTGTTTTTAGTTTTTTGCATATGAAATGGACGATTTAAAGTTCATAAAATTTTTTCATAAAAATTTGAAAAATTGACGATGTATAGTCCATTAAATTTTTTTCATAAAAAATTTTTTTGCATAAAAAATGGATAATGTATATTTCATTAAATTCCTTGCACGAAATATAGACGACGTATATAGTCCATTTAAGTTTTTGTATATGAAATGGGCAATTTATAGCCCATTAATGTTATTTATAAAAATTTAAAAAATTAACCATGTATAGCCCATTATATTTTGTATGTATATCCCATTTAATTTTTTTACATGAAAAATAGACGATGTATAGTGTTTGTAGTTTTTTGCATATGAAATGGACGATTTATAGTTCATTAAGTTTTTTCATAAAAATTTGAAAAATTGACGATGTACAGTCCATTAAATTTTTTTCATAAAAAATTTTTTTGCATAAAAAATGGATAATGTATATTTCATTAAATTCCTTGCACGAAATATAGACGACGTATATAGTCCATTTAAGTTTTTGTATATGAAATGGGCAATTTATAGCCCATTAATGTTATTTATAAAAATTTAAAAAATTAACCATGTATAGCCCATTATATTTTGTATGTATATCCCATTTAATTTTTTTACATGAAAAATAGACGAGGTATAGTGTTTTTAGTTTTTTGCATATGAAATGGACGATTTATAGTTCATTAAATTTTTTCATAAAAATTTGAAAAATTGACGATGTATAATAGTCCATTAAATTTTTTTCATAAAAAATTTTTTTGCATAAAAAATGGATAATGTATATTTTATTAAATTCCTTGCACGAAATATAGACGACGAATATAGTCCATTTAAGTTTTTGTATATGAAATGGGCAATTTATAGCCCATTAATGTTATTTATAAAAATTTAAAAAATTAACCATGTATAGCCCATTATATTTTGTATGTATATCCCATTTAATTTTTTTACATGAAAAATAGACGATGTATAGTGTTTGTAGTTTTTTGCATATGAAATGGACGATTTATAGTTCATTAAATTTTTTCATAAAAATTTGAAAAATTGACGATGTATAGTCCATTAAATTTTTTTCATAAAAAATTTTTTTGCATAAGAAATGGATAATGTATATTTCATTAAATTCCCTGCACGAAATATAGACAACGCATATAGTCCATTTAAGTTTTTGTATATGAAATGGGCAATTTATAGCCCATTAATGTTATTTATAAAAATTTTAAAAATTAACCATGTATAGCCCATTATATTTTGTATGTATATCCCACTTAATTTTTTTACATGAAAAATAGACGATGTATAGTGTTTGTAGTTTTTTGCATATGAAATGGACGATTTATAGTTCATTAAATTTTTTCATAAAAATTTGAAAAATTGACAATGTATAGTCCATTAAATTTTTTTCATAAAAATTTTTTTTCCATAAAAAATGGATAATGTATATTTCATTAAATTCCTTGCAGGAAATATAGACGACGTATATAGTCCATTTAAGTTTTTGTATATGAAATGGGCAATTTATAGCCCATTAATGTTATTTATAAAAATTTAAAAAATTAACCATGTATAGCCCATTATATTTTGTATGTATATCCCATTTAATTTTTTTACATGAAAAATAGACGATGTATAGTGTTTGTAGTTTTTTGCATATGAAATGGACGATTTATAGTTCATTAAATTTTTTCATAAAAATTTGAAAAATTGACGATTAAATTAAATTAAATTAAATTTTTTTCATAAAAAATTTTTTTGCATAAAAAATGGATAATGTATATTTCATTAAATTCCTTGCAGGAAATATAGACGACGTATATAGTTCATTTAAGTTTTTGTATATGAAATGGGCAATTTATAGCCCATTAATGTTATTTATAAAAATTTAAAAAATTAACCATGTATAGCCCATTATATTTTGTATGTATATCCCATTTAAATTTTTTACATGAAAAATAGACGATGTATAGTGTTTTTAGTTTTTTGCATATGAAATGGACGATTTAAAGTTCATAAAATTTTTTCATAAAAATTTGAAAAATTGACGATGTATAGTCCATTAAATTTTTTTCATAAAAAATTTTTTTGCATAAAAAATGGATAATGTATATTTCATTAAATTCCTTGCACGAAATATAGACGACGTATATAGTCCATTTAAGTTTTTGTATATGAAATGGGCAATTTATAGCCCATTAATGTTATTTATAAAAATTTAAAAAATTAACCATGTATAGCCCATTATATTTTGTATGTATATCCCATTTAATTTTTTTACATGAAAAATAGACGATGTATAGTGTTTGTAGTTTTTTGCATATGAAATGGACGATTTATAGTTCATTAAATTTTTTCATAAAAATTTGAAAAATTGACGATTAAATTAAATTAAATTAAATTTTTTTCATAAAAAATTTTTTTGCATAAAAAATGGATAATGTATATTTCATTAAATTCCTTGCAGGAAATATAGACGACGTATATAGTCCATTTAAGTTTTTGTATATGAAATGGGCAATTTATAGCCCATTAATGTTATTTATAAAAATTTAAAAAATTAACCATGTATAGCCCATTATATTTTGTATGTATATCCCATTTAATTTTTTTACATGAAAAATAGACGATGTATAGTGTTTGTAGTTTTTTGCATATGAAATGGACGATTTATAGTTCATTAAATTTTTTCATAAAAATTTGAAAAATTGACGATTAAATTAAATTAAATTAAATTTTTTTCATAAAAAATTTTTTTGCATAAAAAATGGATAATGTATATTTCATTAAATTCCTTGCAGGAAATATAGACGACGTATATAGTCCATTTAAGTTTTTGTATATGAAATGGGCAATTTATAGCCCATTAATGTTATTTATAAAAATTTAAAAAATTAACCATGTATGGCCCATTATATTTTGTATGTATATCCCATTTAATTTTTTTACATGAAAAATAGACGATGTATAGTGTTTGTAGTTTTTTGCATATGAAATGGACGATTTATAGTTCATTAAATTTTTTCATAAAAATTTGAAAAATTGACGATGGATATATAGTCCATTAAATTTTTTTCATAAAAAATTTTTTTGCATAAAAAATGGATAATGTATATTTCATTAAATTCCTTGCACGAAATATAGACGACGTATATAGTCCATTTAAGTTTTTGTATATGAAATGGGCAATTTATAGCTCATTAATGCTATTTATAAAAATTTAAAAAATTTACCATGTATAGCCCATTATATTTTGTATGTATATCCCATTTAATTTTTTTACATGAAAAATAGACGATGTATAGTGTTTTTAGTTTTTTGCATATGAAATGGACGATTTATAGTTCATTAAATTTTTTCATAAAAATTTGAAAAATTGACGATTAAATTAAATTAAATTAAATTTTTTTCATAAAAAATTTTTTTGCATAAAAAATAGATAATGTATATTTCATTAAATTCCTTGCACGAAATATAGACGACGTATATAGTCCATTTAAGTTTTTGTATATGAAATGGGCAATTTATAGCTCATTAATGCTATTTATAAAAATTTAAAAAATTTACCATGTATAGCCCATTATATTTTGTATGTATATCCCATTTAATTTTTTTACATGAAAAATAGACGATGTATAGTGTTTTTAGTTTTTTGCATATGAAATGGACGATTTATAGTTCATTAAATTTTTTCATAAAAATTTGAAAAATTGACGATGTATATATAGTCAATTAAATTTTTTTCATAAAAATTTTTTTTGCATAAAAAATGGATAATGTATATTTCATTAAATTCCTTGCAGGAAATATAGACGACGTATATAGTTCATTTAGCCCATTAATGTTATTTATAAAAATTTAAAAAATTAACCATGTATAGCCCATTATATTTTGTATGTATATCCCATTTAATTTTTTTACATGAAAAATAGACGATGTATAGTGTTTTTAGTTTTTTGCATATGAAATGGACGATTTATAGTTCATTAAATTTTTTCATAAAAATTTGAAAAATTGACGATTAAATTAAATTAAATTACATTTTTTTCATAAAAAATTTTTTTGCATAAAAAATGGATAATGTATATTTCATTAAATTCCTTGCACGAAATATAGACGACGTATATAGTCCATTTAAGTTTTTGTATATGAAATGGGCAATTTATAGCCCATTAATGTTATTTATAAAAATTTAAAAAATTAACCATGTATAGCCCATTATATTTTGTATGTATATCCCACTTAATTTTTTTACATGAAAAATAGACGATGTATAGTGTTTTTAGTTTTTTGCATATGAAATGGACGATTTATAGTTCATAAAATTTTTTCATAAAAATTTGAAAAATTGACGATGTATAGTCCATTAAATTTTTTTCATAAAAAATTTTTTTGCATAAAAAATGGATAATGTATATTTCATTAAATTCCTTGCACGAAATATAGACGACGTATATAGTCCATTTAAGTTTTTGTATATGAAATGGGCAATTTATAGCCCATTAATGTTATTTATAAAAATTTAAAAAATTAACCATGTATAGCCCATTATATTTTGTATGTATATCCCATTTAATTTTTTTACATGAAAAATAGACGAGGTATAGTGTTTTTAGTTTTTTGCATATGAAATGGACGATTTATAGTTCATTAAATTTTTTCATAAAAATTTGAAAAATTGACGATGTATAGTCCATTAAATTTTTTTCATAAAAAATTTTTTTGCATAAAAAATGGATAATGTATATTTCATTAAATTCCTTGCACGAAATATAGACGACGTATATAGTCCATTTAAGTTTTTGTATATGAAATGGGCAATTTATAGCCCATTAATGTTATTTATAAAAATTTAAAAAATTAACCATGTATAGCCCATTATATTTTGTATGTATATCCCATTTAATTTTTTTACATGAAAAATAGACGAGGTATAGTGTTTTTAGTTTTTTGCATATGAAATGGACGATTTATAGTTCATTAAATTTTTTCATAAAAATTTGAAAAATTGACGATGTATATATAGTCCATTAAATTTTTTTCATAAAAAATTTTTTTGCATAAAAAATGGATAATGTATATTTTATTAAATTCCTTGCACGAAATATAGACGACGTATATAGTCCATTTAAGTTTTTGTATATGAAATGGGCAATTTATAGCCCATTAATGTTATTTATAAAAATTTAAAAAATTAACCATGTATAGCCCATTATATTTTGTATGTATATCCCATTTAATTTTTTTACATGAAAAATAGACGATGTATAGTGTTTGTAGTTTTTTGCATATGAAATGGACGATTTATAGTTCATTAAATTTTTTCATAAAAATTTGAAAAATTGACGATGTATAGTCCATTAAATTTTTTTCATAAAAAATTTTTTTGCATAAAAAATGGATAATGTATATTTCATTAAATTCCTTGCACGAAATATAGACGACGTATATAGTTCATTTAAGTTTTTGTATATGAAATGGGCAATTTATAGCCCATTAATGTTATTTATAAAAATTTAAAAAATTAACCATGTATAGCCCATTATATTTTGTATGTATATCCCATTTAAATTTTTTACATGAAAAATAGACGATGTATAGTGTTTTTAGTTTTTTGCATATGAAATGGACGATTTATAGTTCATAAAATTTTTTCATAAAAATTTGAAAAATTGACGATGTATAGTCCATTAAATTTTTTTCATAAAAAATTTTTTTGCATAAAAAATGGATAATGTATATTTCATTAAATTCCTTGCACGAAATATAGACGACGTATATATTCCATTTAAGTTTTTGTATATGAAATGGGCAATTTATAGCCCATTAATGTTATTTATAAAAATTTAAAAAATTAACCATGTATAGCCCATTATATTTTGTATGTATATCCCATTTAATTTTTTTACATGAAAAATAGACGATGTATAGTGTTTGTAGTTTTTTGCATATGAAATGGACGATTTATAGTTCATTAAATTTTTTCATAAAAATTTGAAAAATTGACGATTAAATTAAATTTTTTTCATAAAAAATTTTTTTGCATAAAAAATGGATAATGTATATTTCATTAAATTCCTTGCAGGAAATATAGACGACGTATATAGTCCATTTAAGTTTTTGTATATGAAATGGGCAATTTATAGCCCATTAATGTTATTTATAAAAATTTAAAAAATTAACCATGTATAGCCCATTATATTTTGTATGTATATCCCATTTAATTTTTTTACATGAAAAATAGACGATGTATAGTGTTTGTAGTTTTTTGCATATGAAATGGACGATTTATAGTTCATTAAATTTTTTCATAAAAATTTGAAAAATTGACGATTAAATTAAATTAAATTAAATTTTTTTCATAAAAAATTTTTTTGCATAAAAAATAGATAATGTATATTTCATTAAATTCCTTGCACGAAATATAGACGACGTATATAGTCCATTTAAGTTTTTGTATATGAAATGGGCAATTTATAGCCCATTAATGTTATTTATAAAAATTTAAAAAATTAACCATGTATAGCCCATTATATTTTGTATGTATATCCCATTTAATTTTTTTACATGAAAAATAGACGAGGTATAGTGTTTTTAGTTTTTTGCATATGAAATGGACGATTTATAGTTCATTAAATTTTTTCATAAAAATTTGAAAAATTGACGATGTATAGTCCATTAAATTTTTTTCATAAAAAATTTTTTTGCATAAAAAATGGATAATGTATATTTCATTAAATTCCTTGCACGAAATATAGACGACGTATATAGTCCATTTAAGTTTTTGTATATGAAATGGGCAATTTATAGCCCATTAATGTTATTTATAAAAATTTAAAAAATTAACCATGTATAGCCCATTATATTTTGTATGTATATCCCATTTAATTTTTTTACATGAAAAATAGACGAGGTATAGTGTTTTTAGTTTTTTGCATATGAAATGGACGATTTATAGTTCATTAAATTTTTTCATAAAAATTTGAAAAATTGACGATGTATATATAGTCCATTAAATTTTTTTCATAAAAAATTTTTTTGCATAAAAAATGGATAATGTATATTTTATTAAATTCCTTGCACGAAATATAGACGACGTATATAGTCCATTTAAGTTTTTGTATATGAAATGGGCAATTTATAGCCCATTAATGTTATTTATAAAAATTTAAAAAATTAACCATGTATAGCCCATTATATTTTGTATGTATATCCCATTTAATTTTTTTACATGAAAAATAGACGATGTATAGTGTTTGTAGTTTTTTGCATATGAAATGGACGATTTATAGTTCATTAAATTTTTTCATAAAAATTTGAAAAATTGACGATTAAATTAAATTTTTTTCATAAAAAATTTTTTTGCATAAAAAATGGATAATGTATATTTCATTAAATTCCTTGCAGGAAATATAGACGACGTATATAGTCCATTTAAGTTTTTGTATATGAAATGGGCAATTTATAGCCCATTAATGTTATTTATAAAAATTTAAAAAATTAACCATGTATAGCCCATTATATTTTGTATGTATATCCCATTTAATTTTTTTACATGAAAAATAGACGATGTATAGTGTTTGTAGTTTTTTGCATATGAAATGGACGATTTATAGTTCATTAAATTTTTTCATAAAAATTTGAAAAATTGACGATTAAGTTAAATTAAATTAAATTTTTTTCATAAAAAATTTTTTTGCATAAAAAATAGATAATGTATATTTCATTAAATTCCTTGCACGAAATATAGACGACGTATATAGTCCATTTAAGTTTTTGTATATGAAATGGGCAATTTATAGCTCATTAATGCTATTTATAAAAATTTAAAAAATTTACCATGTATAGCCCATTATATTTTGTATGTATATCCCATTTAATTTTTTTACATGAAAAATAGACGAGGTATAATGTTTTTAGTTTTTTGCATATGAAATGGACGATTTATAGTTCATTAAATTTTTTCATAAAAATTTGAAAAATTGACGATGTATATATAGTCCATTAAATTTTTTTCATAAAAAATTTTTTTGCATAAAAAATGGATAATGTATATTTTATTAAATTCCTTGCACGAAATATAGACGACGTATATAGTCCATTTAAGTTTTTGTATATGAAATGGGCAATTTATAGCCCATTAATGTTATTTATAAAAATTTAAAAAATTAACCATGTATAGCCCATTATATTTTGTATGTATATCCCATTTAATTTTTTTACATGAAAAATAGACGATGTATAGTGTTTGTAGTTTTTTGCATATGAAATGGACGATTTATAGTTCATTAAATTTTTTCATAAAAATTTGAAAAATTGACGATGTATATATAGTCAATTAAATTTTTTTCATAAAAATTTTTTTTGCATAAAAAATGGATAATGTATATTTCATTAAATTCCTTGCAGGAAATATAGACGACGTATATAGTTCATTTAGCCCATTAATGTTATTTATAAAAATTTAAAAAATTAACCATGTATAGCCCATTATATTTTGTATGTATATCCCATTTAAATTTTTTACATGAAAAATAGACGAGGTATAGTGTTTTTAGTTTTTTGCATATGAAATGGACGATTTATAGTTCATTAAATTTTTTCATAAAAATTTGAAAAATTGACGATGTATATATAGTCCATTAAATTTTTTTCATAAAAAATTTTTTTGCATAAAAAATGGATAATGTATATTTCATTAAATTCCTTGCACGAAATATAGACGACGTATATAGTCCATTTAAGTTTTTGTATATGAAATGGGCAATTTATAGCCCATTAATGTTATTTATAAAAATTTAAAAAATTAACCATGTATAGCCCATTATATTTTGTATGTATATCCCATTTAATTTTTTTACATGAAAAATAGACGATGTATAGTGTTTGTAGTTTTTTGCATATGAAATGGACGATTTATAGTTCATTAAGTTTTTTCATAAAAATTTGAAAAATTGACGATGTACAGTCCATTAAATTTTTTTCATAAAAAATTTTTTTGCATAAAAAATGGATAATGTATATTTCATTAAATTCCTTGCACGAAATATAGACGACGTATATAGTCCATTTAAGTTTTTGTATATGAAATGGGCAATTTATAGCCCATTAATGTTATTTATAAAAATTTAAAAAATTAACCATGTATAGCCCATTATATTTTGTATGTATATCCCATTTAATTTTTTTACATGAAAAATAGACGATGTATAGTGTTTGTAGTTTTTGCATATGAAATGGACGATTTATAGTTCATTAAATTTTTTCATAAAAATTTGAAAAATTGACGATGTATAATAGTCCATTAAATTTTTTTCATAAAAAATTTTTTTGCATAAAAAATGGATAATGTATATTTCATTAAATTCCCTGCACGAAATATAGACAACGCATATAGTCCATTTAAGTTTTTGTATATGAAATGGGCAATTTATAGCCCATTAATGTTATTTATAAAAATTTAAAAAATTAACCATGTATAGCCCATTATATTTTGTATGTATATCCCACTTAATTTTTTTACATGAAAAATAGACGATGTATAGTGTTTGTAGTTTTTTGCATATGAAATGGACGATTTATAGTTCATTAAATTTTTTCATAAAAATTTGAAAAATTGACAATGTATAGTCCATTAAATTTTTTTCATAAAAATTTTTTTTCCATAAAAAATGGATAATGTATATTTCATTAAATTCCTTGCAGGAAATATAGACGACGTATATAGTCCATTTAAGTTTTTGTATATGAAATGGGCAATTTATAGCCCATTAATGTTATTTATAAAAATTTAAAAAATTAACCATGTATAGCCCATTATATTTTGTATGTATATCCCATTTAATTTTTTTACATGAAAAATAGACGATGTATAGTGTTTGTAGTTTTTTGCATATGAAATGGACGATTTATAGTTCATTAAATTTTTTCATAAAAATTTGAAAAATTGACGATTAAATTAAATTAAATTAAATTTTTTTCATAAAAAATTTTTTTGCATAAAAAATGGATAATGTATATTTCATTAAATTCCTTGCAGGAAATATAGACGACGTATATAGTTCATTTAAGTTTTTGTATATGAAATGGGCAATTTATAGCCCATTAATGTTATTTATAAAAATTTAAAAAATTAACCATGTATAGCCCATTATATTTTGTATGTATATCCCATTTAAATTTTTTACATGAAAAATAGACGATGTATAGTGTTTTTAGTTTTTTGCATATGAAATGGACGATTTATAGTTCATTAAATTTTTTCATAAAAATTTGAAAAATTGACGATTAAATTAAATTAAATTAAATTTTTTTCATAAAAAATTTTTTTGCATAAAAAATGGATAATGTATATTTCATTAAATTCCTTGCACGAAATATAGACGACGTATATAGTCCATTTAAGTTTTTGTATATGAAATGGGTAATTTATAGCCCATTAATGTTATTTATAAAAATTTAAAAAATTAACCATGTATAGCCCATTATATTTTGTATGTATATCCCATTTAATTTTTTTACATGAAAAATAGACGATATATAGTGTTTGTAGTTTTTTGCATATGAAATGGACGATTTATAGTTCATTAAATTTTTTCATAAAAATTTGAAAAATTGGCGATTAAATTAAATTAAATTAAATTTTTTTCATAAAAAATTTTTTTGCATAAAAAATGGATAATGTATATTTCATTAAATTCCTTGCAGGAAATATAGACGACGTATATAGTCCATTTAAGTTTTTGTATATGAAATGGGCAATTTATAGCCCATTAATGTTATTTATAAAAATTTAAAAAATTAACCATGTATGGCCCATTATATTTTGTATGTATATCCCATTTAATTTTTTTACATGAAAAATAGACGATGTATAGTGTTTGTAGTTTTTTGCATATGAAATGGACGATTTATAGTTCATTAAATTTTTTCATAAAAATTTGAAAAATTGACGATTAAATTAAATTAAATTAAATTTTTTTCATAAAAAATTTTTTTGCATAAAAAATAGATAATGTATATTTCATTAAATTCCTTGCACGAAATATAGACGACGTATATAGTCCATTTAAGTTTTTGTATATGAAATGGGCAATTTATAGCTCATTAATGCTATTTATAAAAATTTAAAAAATTTACCATGTATAGCCCATTATATTTTGTATGTATATCCCATTTAATTTTTTTACATGAAAAATAGACGAGGTATAATGTTTTTAGTTTTTTGCATATGAAATGGACGATTTATAGTTCATTAAATTTTTTCATAAAAATTTGAAAAATTGACGATGTATATATAGTCCATTAAATTTTTTTCATAAAAAATTTTTTTGCATAAAAAATGGATAATGTATATTTCATTAAATTCCTTGCACGAAATATAGACGACGTATATAGTCCATTTAAGTTTTTGTATATGAAATGGGCAATTTATAGCTCATTAATGCTATTTATAAAAATTTAAAAAATTTACCATGTATAGCCCATTATATTTTGTATGTATATCCCATTTAATTTTTTTACATGAAAAATAGACGATGTATAGTGTTTTTAGTTTTTTGCATATGAAATGGACGATTTATAGTTCATTAAATTTTTTCATAAAAATTTGAAAAATTGACGATTAAATTAAATTAAATTAAATTTTTTTCATAAAAAATTTTTTTGCATAAAAAATAGATAATGTATATTTCATTAAATTCCTTGCACGAAATATAGACGACGTATATAGTCCATTTAAGTTTTTGTATATGAAATGGGCAATTTATAGCTCATTAATGCTATTTATAAAAATTTAAAAAATTTACCATGTATAGCCCATTATATTTTGTATGTATATCCCATTTAATTTTTTTACATGAAAAATAGACGATGTATAGTGTTTTTAGTTTTTGGCATATGAAATGGACGATTTATAGTTCATTAAATTTTTTCATAAAAATTTGAAAAATTGACGATGTATATATAGTCAATTAAATTTTTTTCATAAAAATTTTTTTTGCATAAAAAATGGATAATGTATATTTCATTAAATTCCTTGCAGGAAATATAGACGACGTATATAGTTCATTTAAGTTTTTGTATATGAAATGGGCAATTTATAGCCCATTAATGTTATTTATAAAAATTTAAAAAATTAACCATGTATAGCCCATTATATTTTGTATGTATATCCCATTTAATTTTTTTACATGAAAAATAGACGAGGTATAGTGTTTTTAGTTTTTTGCATATGAAATGGACGATTTATAGTTCATTAAATTTTTTCATAAAAATTTGAAAAATTGACGATGTATATATAGTCAATTAAATTTTTTTCATAAAAATTTTTTTTGCATAAAAAATGGATAATGTATATTTCATTAAATTCCTTGCAGGAAATATAGACGACGTATATAGTTCATTTAGCCCATTAATGTTATTTATAAAAATTTAAAAAATTAACCATGTATAGCCCATTATATTTTGTATGTATATCCCATTTAATTTTTTTACATGAAAAATAGACGATGTATAGTGTTTTTAGTTTTTTGCATATGAAATGGACGATTTATAATTCATTAAATTTTTTCATAAAAATTTGAAAAATTGACGATGTATATATAGTCAATTAAATTTTTTTCATAAAAATTTTTTTTGCATAAAAAATGGATAATGTATATTTCATTAAATTCCTTGCAGGAAATATAGACGACGTATATAGTTCATTTAGCCCATTAATGTTATTTATAAAAATTTAAAAAATTAACCATGTATAGCCCATTATATTTTGTATGTATATCCCATTTAAATTTTTTACATGAAAAATAGACGATGTATAGTGTTTGTAGTTTTTTGCATATGAAATGGACGATTTATAGTTCATTAAATTTTTTCATAAAAATTTGAAAAATTGAGGATTAAATTAAATTAAATTAAATTTTTTTCATAAAAAATTTTTTTGCATAAAAAATGGATAATGTATATTTCATTAAATTCCTTGCACGAAATATAGACGACGTATATAGTCCATTTAAGTTTTTGTATATGAAATGGGCAATTTATAGCTCATTAATGCTATTTATAAAAATTTAAAAAATTTACCATGTATAGCCCATTATATTTTGTATGTATATCCCATTTAATTTTTTTACATGAAAAATAGACGATGTATAGTGTTTTTAGTTTTTTGCATATGAAATGGACGATTTATAGTTCATTAAATTTTTTCATAAAAATTTGAAAAATTGACGATTAAATTAAATTAAATTAAATTTTTTTCATAAAAAATTTTTTTGCATAAAAAATAGATAATGTATATTTCATTAAATTCCTTGCACGAAATATAGACGACGTATATAGTCCATTTAAGTTTTTGTATATGAAATGGGCAATTTATAGCTCATTAATGCTATTTATAAAAATTTAAAAAATTTACCATGTATAGCCCATTATATTTTGTATGTATATCCCATTTAATTTTTTTACATGAAAAATAGACGATGTATAGTGTTTTTAGTTTTTTGCATATGAAATGGACGATTTATAGTTCATTAAATTTTTTCATAAAAATTTGAAAAATTGACGATGTATATATAGTCAATTAAATTTTTTTCATAAAAATTTTTTTTGCATAAAAAATGGATAATGTATATTTCATTAAATTCCTTGCAGGAAATATAGACGACGTATATAGTTCATTTAAGTTTTTGTATATGAAATGGGCAATTTATAGCCCATTAATGTTATTTATAAAAATTTAAAAAATTAACCATGTATAGCCCATTATATTTTGTATGTATATCCCATTTAATTTTTTTACATGAAAAATAGACGAGGTATAGTGTTTTTAGTTTTTTGCATATGAAATGGACGATTTATAGTTCATTAAATTTTTTCATAAAAATTTGAAAAATTGACGATGTATATATAGTCCATTAAATTTTTTTCATAAAAAATTTTTTTGCATAAAAAATGGATAATGTATATTTCATTAAATTCCTTGCACGAAATATAGACGACGTATATAGTCCATTTAAGTTTTTGTATATGAAATGGGCAATTTATAGCCCATTAATGTTATTTATAAAAATTTAAAAAATTAACCATGTATAGCCCATTATATTTTGTATGTATATCCCATTTAATTTTTTTACATGAAAAATAGACGATGTATAGTGTTTGTAGTTTTTTGCATATGAAATGGACGATTTATAGTTCATTAAATTTTTTCATAAAAATTTGAAAAATTGACGATGTATAGTCCATTAAATTTTTTTCATAAAAAATTTTTTTGCATAAAAAATGGATAATGTATATTTCATTAAATTCCTTGCACGAAATATAGACGACGTATATAGTTCATTTAAGTTTTTGTATATGAAATGGGCAATTTATAGCCCATTAATATTATTTATAAAAATTTAAAAAATTAACCATGTATAGCCCATTATATTTTGTATGTATATCCCACTTAATTTTTTTACATGAAAAATAGACGAGGTATAGTGTTTTTAGTTTTTTGCATATGAAATGGACGATTTATAGTTCATAAAATTTTTTCATAAAAATTTTTAAAATTGACGATGTATAGTCCATTAAATTTTTTTCATAAAAAATTTTTTTGCATAAAAAATAGATAATGTATATTTCATTAAATTCCTTGCACGAAATATAGACGACGTATATAGTCCATTTAAGTTTTTGTATATGAAATGGGCAATTTATAGCTCATTAATGCTATTTATAAAAATTTAAAAAATTTACCATGTATAGCCCATTATATTTTGTATGTATATCCCATTTAATTTTTTTACATGAAAAATAGACGATGTATAGTGTTTTTAGTTTTTTGCATATGAAATGGACGATTTATAGTTCATTAAATTTTTTCATAAAAATTTGAAAAATTGACGATGTATATATAGTCAATTAAATTTTTTTCATAAAAAATTTTTTTGCATAAAAAATGGATAATGTATATTTCATTAAATTCCTTGCAGGAAATATAGACGACGTATATAGTTCATTTAAGTTTTTGTATATGAAATGGGCAATTTATAGCCCATTAATGTTATTTATAAAAATTTAAAAAATTAACCATGTATAGCCCATTATATTTTGTATGTATATCCCATTTAATTTTTTTACATGAAAAATAGACGATGTATAGTGTTTGTAGTTTTTTGCATATGAAATGGACGATTTATAGTTCATTAAATTTTTTCATAAAAATTTGAAAAATTGACAATGTATAGTCCATTAAATTTTTTTCATAAAAATTTTTTTTCCATAAAAAATGGATAATGTATATTTCATTAAATTCCTTGCAGGAAATATAGACGACGTATATAGTCCATTTAAGTTTTTGTATATGAAATGGGCAATTTATAGCCCATTAATGTTATTTATAAAAATTTTAAAAATTAACCATGTATAGCCCATTATATTTTGTATGTATATCCCATTTAATTTTTTTACATGAAAAATAGACGATGTATAGTGTTTGTAGTTTTTTGCATATGAAATGGACGATTTATAGTTCATTAAATTTTTTCATAAAAATTTGAAAAATTGACGATTAAATTAAATTAAATTAAATTTTTTTCATAAAAAATTTTTTTGCATAAAAAATGGATAATGTATATTTCATTAAATTCCTTGCAGGAAATATAGACGACGTATATAGTCCATTTAAGTTTTTGTATATGAAATGGGCAATTTATAGCCCATTAATGATATTTATAAAAATTTTAAAAATTAACCATGTATAGCCCATTATATTTTGTATGTATATCCCATTTAATTTTTTTACATGAAAAATAGACGATGTATAGTGTTTGTAGTTCTTTGCATATGAAATGGACGATTTATAGTTCATTAAATTTTTTCATAAAAATTTGAAAAATTGACGATTAAATTAAATTAAATTAAATTTTTTTCATAAAAAATTTTTTTGCATAAAAAATAGATAATGTATATTTCATTAAATTCCTTGCAGGAAATATAGACGACGTATATAGTCCATTTAAGTTTTTGTATATGAAATGGGCAATTTATAGCTCATTAATGCTATTTATAAAAATTTAAAAAATTTACCATGTATAGCCCATTATATTTTGTATGTATATCCCATTTAATTTTTTTACATGAAAAATAGACGATGTATAGTGTTTTTAGTTTTTTGCATATGAAATGGACGATTTATAGTTCATTAAATTTTTTCATAAAAATTTGAAAAATTGACGATGTATATATAGTCAATTAAATTTTTTTCATAAAAATTTTTTTTGCATAAAAAATGGATAATGTATATTTCATTAAATTCCTTGCAGGAAATATAGACGACGTATATAGTTCATTTAAGTTTTTGTATATGAAATGGGCAATTTATAGCCCATTAATGTTATTTATAAAAATTTAAAAAATTAACCATGTATAGCCCATTATATTTTGTATGTATATCCCATTTAATTTTTTTACATGAAAAATAGACGAGGTATAGTGTTTTTAGTTTTTTGCATATGAAATGGACGATTTATAGTTCATTAAATTTTTTCATAAAAATTTGAAAAATTGACGATGTATATATAGTCCATTAAATTTTTTTCATAAAAAATTTTTTTGCATAAAAAATGGATAATGTATATTTCATTAAATTCCTTGCACGAAATATAGACGACGTATATAGTCCATTTAAGTTTTTGTATATGAAATGGGCAATTTATAGCCCATTAATGTTATTTATAAAAATTTAAAAAATTAACCATGTATAGCCCATTATATTTTGTATGTATATCCCATTTAATTTTTTACATGAAAAATAGACGAGGTATAGTGTTTTTAGTTTTTTGCATATGAAATGGACGATTTATAGTTCATTAAATTTTTTCATAAAAATTTGAAAAATTGACGATGTATATATAGTCCATTAAATTTTTTTCATAAAAAATTTTTTTGCATAAAAAATGGATAATGTATATTTCATTAAATTCCTTGCAGGAAATATAGACGACGTATATAGTTCATTTAAGTTTTTGTATATGAAATGGGCAATTTATAGCCCATTAATGTTATTTATAAAAATTTAAAAAATTAACCATGTATAGCCCATTATATTTTGTATGTAGATCCCATTTAATTTTTTTACATGAAAAATAGACGAGGTATAGTGTTTTTAGTTTTTTGCATATGAAATGGACGATTTATAGTTCATTAAATTTTTTCATAAAAATTTGAAAGATTGACGATGTATAGTCCATTAAATTTTTTTCATAAAAAATTTTTTTGCATAAAAAATGGATAATGTATATTTTATTAAATTCCTTGCACGAAATATAGACGACGTATATAGTCCATTTAAGTTTTTGTATATGAAATGGGCAATTTATAGCCCATTAATGTTATTTATAAAAATTTAAAAAATTAACCATGTATAGCCCATTATATTTTGTATGTATATCCCATTTAATTTTTTTTACATGAAAAATAGACGATGTATAGTGTTTGTAGTTTTTTGCATATGAAATGGACGATTTATAGTTCATTAAATTTTTTCATAAAAATTTGAAAAATTGGCGATTAAATTAAATTAAATTAAATTTTTTTCATAAAAAATTTTTTTGCATAAAAAATGGATAATGTATATTTCATTAAATTCCTTGCAGGAAATATAGACGACGTATATAGTCCATTTAAGTTTTTGTATATGAAATGGGCAATTTATAGCCCATTAATGTTATTTATAAAAATTTAAAAAATTAACCATGTATAGCCCATTATATTTTAATTTTTTTACATGAAAAATAGACGATGTTTAAAGTTTTTAGTTTTTTGCATATGAAATGGACAGTTATAGTTCATTAAATTTTTTCATAAAAATTTGAAAAATTGACGATGTATAGTCCATTAAATTGTTTTCATAAAAAATTTTTTTGCATAAAAAGTGGATAATGTATATTTCACTAAATTCCTTGCACGAAGTATAGACAACGCATATAGTCCATTTAAGTTTTTGTATATGAAATGGGCAATTTATAGCCCATTAATGTTATTTATAAAAATTTAAAAAATTAACCATGTATAGCCCATTATATTTTGTATGTATATCCCATTTAATTTTTTTACATGAAAAATAGACGATGTATAGTGTTTTTAGTTTTTTGCATATGAAATGGACGATTTATAGTTCATTATATTTTTTCATAAAAATTTGAAAAATTGACGATGTATAGTCCATTAAATTTTTTTCATAAAAATTTTTTTTGCATAAAAAATGGATAATGTATATTTCATTAAATTCCTTGCAGGAAATATAGACGACGTATATAGTCCATTTAAGTTTTTGTATATGAAATGGGCAATTTATAGTCCATTAATGTTTTTTATATAAATTTAAAAAATTAACCATGTATAGCCCATTATATTTTGTATGTATATCCCATTTAATTTTTTACATGAAAAATAGATGATGTATAGTGTTTTTAGTTTTTTGCATATGAAATGGACGATTTGTAGTCCATTAAATTTTTTTCATAAAAAATTTTTTTGCATAAAAAATGGATAATGTATATTTCATTAAATTCCTTGCACGAAATATAGACGACGTATATAGTCGATTTAAGTTTTTGTATATGAAATGGGCAATTTATAGCCCATTAATGTTATTTATAAAAATTTAAAAAATTAACCATGTATAGCCCATTATATTTTGTATGTATATCCCATTTAATTTTTTTACATGAAAAATAGACGATGTATAGTGTTTGCAGTTTTTTGCATATGAAATGGACGATTTATAGTTCATTAAATTTTTTCATAAAAATTTGATTAAATTTTTTTCATAAAAAATTTTTTTGCATAAAAAATAAATAATGTATATTTCATTAAATTCCTTGCACGAAATATAGACGACGTATATAGTCCATTTAAGTTTTTGTATATGAAATGGGCAATTTATAGCCCATTAATGCTATTTATAAAAATTTAAAAAATTTACCATGTATAGCCCATTATATTTTGTATGTATATCCCATTTAATTTTTTTACATGAAAAATAGACGATGTATAGTGTTTGTAGTTTTTTGCATATGAAATGGACGATTTATAGTTCATTAAATTTTTTCATAAAAATTTGAAAAATTGACGATGTATATATAGTCCATTAAATTTTTTTCATAAAAAATTTTTTTTGCATAAAAAATGGATAATGTATATTTCATTAAATTCCTTGCAGGAAATATAGACGACGTATATAGTTCATTTAAGTTTTTGTATATGAAATGGGCAATTTATAGCCCATTAATGTTATTTATAAAAATTTAAAAAATTAACCATGTATAGCCCATTATATTTTGTATGTATATCCCATTTAATTTTTTTACATGAAAAATAGACGATGTATAGTGTTTGTAGTTTTTTGCATATGAAATGGACGATTTATAGTTCATTAAATTTTTTCATAAAAATTTGAAAAATTGACGATGTATATATAGTCCATTAAATTTTTTTCATAAAAAATTTTTTTGCATAAAAAATGGATAATGTATATTTCATTAAATTCCTTGCAGGAAATATAGACGACGTATATAGTCCATTTAAGTTTTTGTATATGAAATGGACAATTTATAGTCCATTAATGTTTTTTATATAAATTTAAAAAATTAACCATGTATAGCCCATTATATTTTGTATGTATATCCCATTTAATTTTTTACATGAAAAATAGACGATGTATAGTGTTTGTAGTTTTTTGCATATGAAATGGACGATTTATAGTTCATTAAATTTTTTCATAAAAATTTGAAAAATTGACGATGTATAGTCCATTAAATTTTTTTCATAAAAAATTTTTTTGCATAAAAAATGGATAATGTATATTTCATTAAATCCCTTGCAGGAAATATAGACGACGTATATAGTCCATTTAAGTTTTTGTATATGAAATGGGCAATTTATAGTCCATTAATGTTTTTTATATAAATTTAAAAAATTAACCATGTATAGCCCATTATATTTTGTATGTATATCCCATTTAATTTTTTACATGAAAAATAGACGATGTATAGTGTTTGTAGTTTTTTGCATATGAAATGGACGATTTATAGTTCATTAAATTTTTTCATAAAAATTTTAAAAATTGACGATGTATATATAGTCCATTAAATTTTTTTCATAAAAAATTTTTTTGCATAAAAAATGGATAATGTATATTTCATTAAATTCCTTGCACGAAATATAGACAACGCATATAGTCCATTTAAGTTTTTGTATATGAAATGGGCAATTTATAGCCCATTAATGTTATTTATAAAAATTTAAAAAATTAACCATGTATAGCCCATTATATTTTGTATGTATATCTAATTTTTTTACATGAAAAATAGACGATGTATAGTGTTTGTAGTTTTTTGCATATGAAATGGACGATTTATAGTTCATTAAATTTTTTCATAAAAATTTGAAAAATTGACGATGTATAGTCCATTAAATTTTTTTCATAAAAATTTTTTTTCCATAAAAAATGGATAATGTATATTTCATTAAATTCCTTGCAGGAAATATAGACGACGTATATAGTCCATTTAAGTTTTTGTATATGAAATGGGCAATTTATAGCCCATTAATGTTAGTTATAAAAATTTAAAAAATTAACCATGTGTAGTCCATTATATTTTGTATGTATATCCCATTTAATTTTTTACATGAAAAATAGACGATGTATAGTGTTTGTAGTTTTTTGCATATGAAATGGACGATTTATAGTTCATTAAATTTTTTCATAAAAATTTTAAAAATTGACGATGTATATATAGTCCATTAAATTTTTTTCATAAAAAATTTTTTTGCATAAAAAATGGATAATGTATATTTCATTAAATTCCTTGCACGAAATATAGACAACGCATATAGTCCATTTAAGTTTTTGTATATGAAATGGGCAATTTATAGCCCATTAATGTTATTTATAAAAATTTAAAAAATTAACCATGTATAGCCCATTATATTTTGTATGTATATCTAATTTTTTTACATGAAAAATAGACGATGTATAGTGTTTGTAGTTTTTTGCATATGAAATGGACGATTTATAGTTCATTAAATTTTTTCATAAAAATTTGAAAAATTGACGATGTATAGTCCATTAAATTTTTTTCATAAAAATTTTTTTTCCATAAAAAATGGATAATGTATATTTCATTAAATCCCTTGCAGGAAATATAGACGACGTATATAGTCCATTTAAGTTTTTGTATATGAAATGGGCAATTTATAGCCCATTAATGTTATTTATAAAAATTTAAAAAATTAACCATGTATAGCCCATTATATTTTGTATGTATATCTAATTTTTTTACATGAAAAATAGACGATGTATAGTGTTTTTAGTTTTTTGCATATGAAATGGACGATTTATAGTTCATTAAATTTTTTCATAAAAATTTGAAAAATTGACGATGTATAGTCCATTAAATTTTTTTCATAAAAAATTTTTTTGCATAAAAAATGGATAATGTATATTTCATTAAATTCCTTGCAGGAAATATAGACGACGTATATAGTCCATTTAAGTTTTTGTATATGAAATGGGCAATTTATAGCCCATTAATGTTATTTATAAAAATTTAAAAAATTAACCATGTATAGCCCATTAACTTTTTTTATGTATATCCCATTTAATTTTTTTACATGAAAAATAGACGATGTATAGTGTTTGTAGTTTTTTGCATATGAAATGGACGATTTATAGTTCATTAAATTTTTTCATAAAAATTTGAAAAATTGACGATTAAATTAAATTAAATTAAATTTTTTTCATAAAAAATTTTTTTGCATAAAAAATAGATAATGTATATTTCATTAAATTCCTTGCAGGAAATATAGACGACGTATATAGTTCATTTAAGTTTTTGTATATGAAATGGGCAATTTATAGCCCATTAATGTTATTTATAAAAATTTAAAAAATTAACCATGTATAGCCCATTATATTTTGTATGTATATCCCATTTAATTTTTTTACATGAAAAATAGACGAGGTATAGTGTTTTTAGTTTTTTGCATATGAAATGGACGATTTATAGTTCATTAAATTTTTTCATAAAAATTTGAAAAATTGACGATGTATATATAGTCCATTAAATTTTTTTCATAAAAAATTTTTTTGCATAAAAAATGGATAATGTATATTTCATTAAATTCCTTGCACGAAATATAGACGACGTATATAGTCCATTTAAGTTTTTGTATATGAAATGGGCAATTTATAGCCCATTAATGTTATTTATAAAAATTTAAAAAATTAACCATGTATAGCCCATTATATTTTGTATGTATATCCCATTTAATTTTTTACATGAAAAATAGACGAGGTATAGTGTTTTTAGTTTTTTGCATATGAAATGGACGATTTATAGTTCATTAAATTTTTTCATAAAAATTTGAAAAATTGACGATGTATATAAGTCCATTAAATTTTTTTCATAAAAAATTTTTTTGCATAAAAAATGGATAATGTATATTTCATTAAATTCCTTGCAGGAAATATAGACGACGTATATAGTTCATTTAAGTTTTTGTATATGAAATGGGCAATTTATAGCCCATTAATGTTATTTATAAAAATTTAAAAAATTAACCATGTATAGCCCATTATATTTTGTATGTAGATCCCATTTAATTTTTTTACATGAAAAATAGACGAGGTATAGTGTTTTTAGTTTTTTGCATATGAAATGGACGATTTATAGTTCATTAAATTTTTTCATAAAAATTTGAAAGATTGACGATGTATAGTCCATTAAATTTTTTTCATAAAAAATTTTTTTGCATAAAAAATGGATAATGTATATTTTATTAAATTCCTTGCACGAAATATAGACGACGTATATAGTCCATTTAAGTTTTTGTATATGAAATGGGCAATTTATAACCCATTAATGTTATTTATAAAAATTTAAAAAATTAACCATGTATAGCCCATTATATTTTGTATGTATATCCCATTTAATTTTTTTACATGAAAAATAGACGATGTATAGTGTTTGTAGTTTTTTGCATATGAAATGGACGATTTATAGTTCATTAAATTTTTTCATAAAAATTTGAAAAATTGGCGATTAAATTAAATTAAATTAAATTTTTTTCATAAAAAATTTTTTTGCATAAAAAATGGATAATGTATATTTCATTAAATTCCTTGCAGGAAATATAGACGACGTATATAGTCCATTTAAGTTTTTGTATATGAAATGGGCAATTTATAGCCCATTAATGTTATTTATAAAAATTTAAAAAATTAACCATGTATAGCCCATTATATTTTAATGTTTTTACATGAAAAATAGACGATGTTTAAAGTTTTTAGTTTTTTGCATATGAAATGGACAGTTATAGTTCATTAAATTTTTTCATAAAAATTTGAAAAATTGACGATGTATAGTCCATTAAATTGTTTTCATAAAAAATTTTTTTGCATAAAAAGTGGATAATGTATATTTCACTAAATTCCTTGCACGAAGTATAGACAACGCATATAGTCCATTTAAGTTTTTGTATATGAAATGGGCAATTTATAGCCCATTAATGTTATTTATAAAAATTTAAAAAATTAACCATGTATAGCCCATTATATTTTGTATGTATATCCCATTTAATTTTTTTACATGAAAAATAGACGATGTATAGTGTTTTTAGTTTTTTGCATATGAAATGGACGATTTATAGTTCATTATATTTTTTCATAAAAATTTGAAAAATTGACGATGTATAGTCCATTAAATTTTTTTCATAAAAATTTTTTTTGCATAAAAAATGGATAATGTATATTTCATTAAATTCCTTGCAGGAAATATAGACGACGTATATAGTCCATTTAAGTTTTTGTATATGAAATGGGCAATTTATAGTCCATTAATGTTTTTTATATAAATTTAAAAAATTAACCATGTATAGCCCATTATATTTTGTATGTATATCCCATTTAATTTTTTACATGAAAAATAGATGATGTATAGTGTTTTTAGTTTTTTGCATATGAAATGGACGATTTGTAGTCCATTAAATTTTTTTCATAAAAAATTTTTTTGCATAAAAAATGGATAATGTATATTTCATTAAATTCCTTGCACGAAATATAGACGACGTATATAGTCCATTTAAGTTTTTGTATATGAAATGGGCAATTTATAGCCCATTAATGTTATTTATAAAAATTTAAAAAATTAACCATGTATAGCCCATTATATTTTGTATGTATATCCCATTTAATTTTTTTACATGAAAAATAGACGATGTATAGTGTTTGCAGTTTTTTGCATATGAAATGGACGATTTATAGTTCATTAAATTTTTTCATAAAAATTTGATTAAATTTTTTTCATAAAAAATTTTTTTGCATAAAAAATAAATAATGTATATTTCATTAAATTCCTTGCACGAAATATAGACGACGTATATAGTCCATTTAAGTTTTTGTATATGAAATGGGCAATTTATAGCCCATTAATGCTATTTATAAAAATTTAAAAAATTTACCATGTATAGCCCATTATATTTTGTATGTATATCCCATTTAATTTTTTTACATGAAAAATAGACGATGTATAGTGTTTGTAGTTTTTTGCATATGAAATGGACGATTTATAGTTCATTAAATTTTTTCATAAAAATTTGAAAAATTGACGATGTATATATAGTCCATTAAATTTTTTTCATAAAAAATTTTTTTGCATAAAAAATGGATAATGTATATTTCATTAAATTCCTTGCAGGAAATATAGACGACGTATATAGTCCATTTAAGTTTTTGTATATGAAATGGACAATTTATAGTCCATTAATGTTTTTTATATAAATTTAAAAAATTAACCATGTATAGCCCATTATATTTTGTATGTATATCCCATTTAATTTTTTACATGAAAAATAGACGATGTATAGTGTTTGTAGTTTTTTGCATATGAAATGGACGATTTATAGTTCATTAAATTTTTTCATAAAAATTTGAAAAATTGACGATTTAGTCCATTATATTTTGTATGTATATCCCATTTAATTTTTTACATGAAAAATAGACGATGTATAGTGTTTGTAGTTTTTTGCATATGAAATGGACGATTTATAGTTCATTAAATTTTTTCATAAAAATTTGAAAAATTGACGATGTATAGTCCATTAAATTTTTTTCATAAAAAATTTTTTTGCATAAAAAATGGATAATGTATATTTCATTAAATTCCTTGCAGGAAATATAGACGACGTATATAGTCCATTTAAGTTTTTGTATATGAAATGGGCAATTTATAGCCCATTAATGTTATTTATAAAAATTTAAAAAATTAACCATGTATAGCCCATTATATTTTGTATGTATATCTAATTTTTTTACATGAAAAATAGACGATGTATAGTGTTTTTAGTTTTTTGCATATGAAATGGACGATTTATAGTTCATTAAATTTTTTCATAAAAATTTTAAAAATTGACGATGTATAGTAAATTAAATTTTTTTCATAAAAAATTTTTTTGCATAAAAAATGGATAATGTATATTTTATTAAATTCCTTGCAGGAAATATAGACGACGTATATAGTCCATTTAAGTTTTTGTATATGAAATGGGCAATTTATAGCCCATTAATGTTATTTATAAAAATTTAAAAAATTAACCATGTATAGCCCATTAACTTTTTTTATGTATATCCCATTTAATTTTTTTACATGAAAAATAGACGATGTATAGTGTTTGTAGTTTTTTGCATATGAAATGGACGATTTATAGTTCATTAAATTTTTTCATAAAAATTTGAAAAATTTACGATGTATAGTCCATTAAATTTTTTTCATAAAAAATTTTTTTGCATAAAAAATGGATAATGTATATTTCATTAAATTCCTTGCACGAAATATAGACAACGCATATAGTCCATTTAAGTTTTTGTATATGAAATGGGCAATTTATAGCCCATTAATGTTATTTATAAAAATTTAAAAAATTAACCATGTATAGCCCATTATATTTTGTATGTATATCTAATTTTTTTACATGAAAAATAGACGATGTATAGTGTTTGTAGTTTTTTGCATATGAAATGGACGATTTATAGTTCATTAAATTTTTTCATAAAAATTTGAAAAATTGACGATGTATAGTCCATTAAATTTTTTTCATAAAAATTTTTTTTCCATAAAAAATGGATAATGTATATTTCATTAAATCCCTTGCAGGAAATATAGACGACGTATATAGTCCATTTAAGTTTTTGTATATGAAATGGGCAATTTATAGCCCATTAATGTTATTTATAAAAATTTAAAAAATTAACCATGTATAGCCCATTATATTTTGTATGTATATCTAATTTTTTTACATGAAAAATAGACGATGTATAGTGTTTTTAGTTTTTTGCATATGAAATGGACGATTTATAGTTCATTAAATTTTTTCATAAAAATTTGAAAAATTGACGATGTATAGTCCATTAAATTTTTTTCATAAAAAATTTTTTTGCATAAAAAATGGATAATGTATATTTCATTAAATTCCTTGCAGGAAATATAGACGACGTATATAGTCCATTTAAGTTTTGTATATGAAATGGGCAATTTATAGCCCATTAATGTTATTTATAAAAATTTAAAAAATTAACCATGTATAGCCCATTAACTTTTTTTATGTATATCCCATTTAATTTTTTTACATGAAAAATAGACGATGTATAGTGTTTGTAGTTTTTTGCATATGAAATGGACGATTTATAGTTCATTAAATTTTTTCATAAAAATTTGAAAAATTGACGATGTATAGTCCATTAAATTTTTTTCATAAAAAATTTTTTTGCATAAAAAATGGATAATGTATATTTCATTAAATTCCTTGCAGGAAATATAGACGACGTATATAGTCCATTTAAGTTTTTGTATATGAAATGGGCTATTTATAGCCCATTAATGTTATTTATAAAAATTTAAAAAATTAACCATGTATAGCCCATTATATTTTGTATGTATATCCCATTTAATTTTTTACATGAAAAATAGATGATGTATAGTGTTTTTAGTTTTTTGCATATAAAATGGACGATTTATAGTTCATTAAATTTTTTCATAAAAATTTGAAAAATTGACGATGTATAGTCCATTAAATTTTTTTCATAAAAAATTTTTTTGCATAAAAAATGGATAATGTATATTTCATTAAATTCCTTGCACGAAATATAGACAACGCATATAGTCCATTTAAGTTTTTGTATATGAAATGGGCAATTTATAGCCCATTAATGTTATTTATAAAAATTTAAAAAATTAACCATGTATAGCCCATTATATTTTGTATGTATATCCCATTTAATTTTTTTACATGAAAAATAGACGATGTATAGTGTTTGTAGTTTTTTGCATATGAAATGGACGATTTATAGTTCATTAAATTTTTTCATAAAAATTTGAAAAATTGACGATGTATAGTCCATTAAATTTTTTTCATAAAAATTTTTTTTCCATAAAAAATGGATAATGTATATTTCATTAAATCCCTTGCAGGAAATATAGACGACGTATATAGTCCATTTAAGTTTTTGTATATGAAATGGGCAATTTATAGCCCATTAATGTTATTTATAAAAATTTAAAAAATTAACCATGTATAGCCCATTATATTTTGTATGTATATCTAATTTTTTTACATGAAAAATAGACGATGTATAGTGTTTTTAGTTTTTTGCATATGAAATGGACGATTTATAGTCCATTAAATTTTTTTCATAAAAAATTTTTTTGCATACAAAATGGATAATGTATATTTCATTAAATTCCTTGCAGGAAATATAGACGACGTATATAGTCCATTTAAGTTTTTGTATATGAAATGGGCAATTTATAGCCCATTAATGTTATTTATAAAAATTTAAAAAATTAACCATGTATAGCCCATTAACTTTTTTTATGTATATCCCATTTAATTTTTTTACATGAAAAATAGACGATGTATAGTGTTTGTAGTTTTTTGCATATGAAATGGACGATTTATAGTTCATTAAATTTTTTCATAAAAATTTGAAAAATTGACGATGTATAGTCCATTAAATTTTTTTCATAAAAAATTTTTTTGCATAAAAAATGGATAATGTATATTTCATTAAATTCCTTGCAGGAAATATAGACGACGTATATAGTCCATTTAAGTTTTTGTATATGAAATGGGCTATTTATAGCCCATTAATGTTATTTATAAAAATTTAAAAAATTAACCATGTATAGCCCATTATATTTTGTATGTATATCCCATTTAATTTTTTACATGAAAAATAGATGATGTATAGTGTTTTTAGTTTTTTGCATATAAAATGGACGATTTATAGTTCATTAAATTTTTTCATAAAAATTTGAAAAATTGACGATGTATAGTCCATTAAATTTTTTTCATAAAAAATTTTTTTGCATAAAAAATGGATAATGTATATTTCATTAAATTCCTTGCACGAAATATAGACAACGCATATAGTCCATTTAAGTTTTTGTATATGAAATGGGCAATTTATAGCCCATTAATGTTATTTATAAAAATTTAAAAAATTAACCATGTATAGCCCATTATATTTTGTATGTATATCCCATTTAATTTTTTTACATGAAAAATAGACGATGTATAGTGTTTGTAGTTTTTTGCATATGAAATGGACGATTTATAGTTCATTAAATTTTTTCATAAAAATTTGAAAAATTGACGATGTATAGTCCATTAATTTTTTTCATAAAAAATTTTTTTGCATAAAAAATGGATAATGTATATTTCATTAAATTCCTTGCAGGAAATATAGACGACGTATATAGTCCATTTAAGTTTTTGTATATGAAATGGACAATTTATAGTCCATTAATGTTTTTTATATAAATTTAAAAAATTAGCCATGTATAGCCCATTATATTTTGTATGTATATCCCATTTAATTTTTAACATGAAAAATAGACGATGTATAGTGTTTGTAGTTTTTTGCATATGAAATGGACGATTTATAGTTCATTAAATTTTTTCATAAAAATTTGAAAAATTGACGATGTATAGTCCATTAAATTTTTTTCATAAACAATTTTTTTGCATTAAAAATGGATAATGTATATTTCATTAAATTCCTTGCACGAAATATAGACAACGCATATAGTCCATTTAAGTTTTTGTATATGAAATGGGCAATTTATAGCCCATTAATGTTATTTATAAAAATTTAAAAAATTAACCATGTATAGCCCATTATATTATCCACTTTTTATGCAAAAGAATTTTTTATGAAAAAAATTTAATGGACTATAAAAACTGGATGATGTATATTTCATTAAATTCTTTGCACGAAATATAGACGACGTATATAGTCCATTTAAGTTTTTGTATATGAAATGGGCAATTTATAGCCCATTAATGTTATTTATAAAAATTTAAAAAATTAACCATGTATAGCCCATTATATTTTGTATGTATATCCCATTTAATTTTTTTACATGAAAAATAGACGATGTATAGTGTTTGTAGTTTTTTGCATATGAAATGGACGATTTATAGTTCATTAAATTTTTTCATAAAAATTTGATTAAATTTTTTTCATAAGAAATTTTTTGGCATAAAAAATGGATAATGTATATTTCATTAAATTCCTTGCACGAAATATAGACGACGTATATAGTCCATTTAAGTTTTTGTATATGAAATGGGCAATTTATAGCCCATTAATGTTATTTATAAAAATTTAAAAAATTTACCATGTATAGCCCATTAACTTTTTTTATGTATATCCCATTTAATTTTTTTACATGAAAAATAGACGATGTATAGTGTTTGTAGTTTTTTGCATATGAAATGGACGATTTATAGTTCATTAAATTTTTTCATAAAAATTTGAAAAATTGACGATGTATAGTCCATTAAATTTTTTTCATAAAAAATTTTTTTGCATAAAAAATGGATAATGTATATTTCATTAAATTCCTTGCAGGAAATATAGACGACGTATATAGTTCATTTAAGTTTTTGTATATGAAATGGGCAATTTATAGCCCATTAATGTTATTTATAAAAATTTAAAAAATTAACCATGTATAGCCCATTATATTTTGTATGTATATCCCATTTAATTTTTTACATGAAAAATAGATGATGTATAGTGTTTTTAGTTTTTTGCATATGAAATGGACGATTTATAGTTCATTAAATTTTTTCATAAAAATTTGAAAAATTGACGATGTATAGTCCATTAAATTTTTTTCATAAAAAATTTTTTTGCATAAAAAATGGATAATGTATATTTCATTAAATTCCTTGCACGAAATATAGACAACGCATATAGTCCATTTAAGTTTTTGTATATGAAATGGGCAATTTATAGCCCATTAATGTTATTTATAAAAATTTAAAAAATTAACCATGTATAGCCCATTATATTTTGTATGTATATCCCATTTAATTTTTTTACATGAAAAATAGACGATGTATAGTGTTTGTAGTTTTTTGCATATGAAATGGACGATTTATAGTTCATTAAATTTTTTCATAAAAATTTGAAAAATTGACGATGTAAAGTCCATTAAATTTTTTTCATAAACAATTTTTTTGCATTAAAAATGGATAATGTATATTTCATTAAATTCCTTGCACGAAATATAGACAACGCATATAGTCCATTTAAGTTTTTGTATATGAAATGGGCAATTTATAGCCCATTAATGTTATTTATAAAAATTTAAAAAATTAACCATGTATAGCCCATTATATTATCCACTTTTTATGCAAAAGAATTTTTTATGAAAAAAATTTAATGGACTATAAAAAATGGATAATGTATATTTCATTAAATTCCTTGCACGAAATATAGACGACGTATATAGTCCATTTAAGTTTTTGTATATGAAATGGGCAATTTATAGCCCATTAATGTTATTTATAAAAATTTAAAAAATTAACCATGTATAGCCCATTATATTTTGTATGTATATCCCATTTAATTTTTTTACATGAAAAATAGACGATGTATAGTGTTTGTAGTTTTTTGCATATGAAATGGACGATTTATAGTTCATTAAATTTTTTCATAAAAATTTGATTAAATTTTTTTCATAAGAAATTTTTTGGCATAAAAAATAGATAATGTATATTTCATTAAATTCCTTGCACGAAATATAGACGACGTATATAGTCCATTTAAGTTTTTGTATATGAAATGGGCAATTTATAGCCCATTAATGCTATTTATAGAAATTTAAAAAATTTACCATGTATAGCCCATTATATTTTGTATGTATATCCCATTTAATTTTTTTACATGAAAAATAGACGATGTATAGTGTTTGTAGTTTTTTGCATATGAAATGGACGATTTATAGTTCATTAAATTTTTTCATAAAAATTTGAAAAATTGACGATGTATATATAGTCCATTAAATTTTTTTCATAAAAAATTTTTTTGCATAAAAAATGGATAATGTATATTTCATTAAATTCCTTGCAGGAAATATAGACGACGTATATAGTCCATTTAAGTTTTTGTATATGAAATGGACAATTTATAGTCCATTAATGTTTTTTATATAAATTTAAAAAATTAACCATGTATAGCCCATTATATTTTGTATGTATATCCCATTTAATTTTTTACATGAAAAATAGACGATGTATAGTGTTTGTAGTTTTTTGCATATGAAATGGACGATTTATAGTTCATTAAATTTTTTCATAAAAATTTGAAAAATTGACGATGTATAGTCCACTAAATTTTTTTCATAAAAAATTTTTTTGCATAAAAAATGGATAATGTATATTTCATTAAATCCCTTGCAGGAAATATAGACGACGTATATAGTCCATTTAAGTTTTTGTATATGAAATGGGCAATTTATAGCCCATTAATATTAGTTATAAAAATTTAAAAAATTAACCATGTGTAGTCCATTATATTTTGTATGTATATCCCATTTAATTTTTTTACATGAAAAATAGACGATGTATAGTGTTTGTAGTTTTTTGCATATGAAATGGACGATTTATAGTTCATTAAATTTTTTCATAAAAATTTGAAAAATTGACGATGTATATATAGTCCATTAAATTTTTTTCATAAAAAATTTTTTTGCATACAAAATGGATAATGTATATTTCATTAAATTCCTTGCAGGAAATATAGACGACGTATATAGTCCATTTAAGTTTTTGTATATGAAATGGGCAATTTATAGCCCATTAATGTTATTTATAAAAATTTAAAAAATTAACCATGTATAGCCCATTATATTTTGTATGTATATCCCATTTAATTTTTTTACATGAAAAATAGACGATGTATAGTGTTTGTAGTTTTTTGCATATGAAATGGACGATTTATAGTTCATTAAATTTTTTCATAAAAATTTGATTAAATTTTTTTCATAAGAAATTTTTTGGCATAAAAAATGGATAATGTATATTTCATTAAATTCCTTGCACGAAATATAGACGACGTATATAGTCCATTTAAGTTTTTGTATATGAAATGGGCAATTTATAGCCCATTAATGTTATTTATAAAAATTTAAAAAATTAACCATGTATAGCCCATTATATTTTGTATGTATATCCCATTTAATTTTTTTACATGAAAAATAGACGATGTATAGTGTTTGTAGTTTTTTGCATATGAAATGGACGATTTATAGTTCATTAAATTTTTTCATAAAAATTTGATTAAATTTTTTTCATAAGAAATTTTTTGGCATAAAAAATGGATAATGTATATTTCATTAAATTCCTTGCACGAAATATAGACGACGTATATAGTTCATTTAAGTTTTTGTATATGAAATGGGCAATTTATAGCCCATTAATGTTATTTATAAAAATTTAAAAAATTAACCATGTATAGCCCATTATATTTTGTATGTATATCCCATTTAATTTTTTACATGAAAAATAGATGATGTATAGTGTTTTTAGTTTTTTGCATATGAAATGGACGATTTATAGTTCATTAAATTTTTTCATAAAAATTTGAAAAATTGACGATGTATAGTCCATTAAATTTTTTTCATAAAAAATTTTTTTGCATAAAAAATGGATAATGTATATTTCATTAAATTCCTTGCACGAAATATAGACAACGCATATAGTCCATTTAAGTTTTTGTATATGAAATGGACAATTTATAGTCCATTAATGTTTTTTATATAAATTTAAAAAATTAACCATGTATAGCCCATTATATTTTGTATGTATATCCCATTTAATTTTTTACATGAAAAATAGACGATGTATAGTGTTTGTAGTTTTGTGCATATGAAATGGACGATTTATAGTTCATTAAATTTTTTCATAAAAATTTGAAAAATTGACGATGTATAGTCCACTAAATTTTTTTCATAAAAAATTTTTTTGCATAAAAAATGGATAATGTATATTTCATTAAATCCCTTGCAGGAAATATAGACGACGTATATAGTCCATTTAAGTTTTTGTATATGAAATGGGCAATTTATAGCCCATTAATGTTAGTTATAAAAATTTAAAAAATTAACCATGTGTAGTCCATTATATTTTGTATGTATATCCCATTTAATTTTTTTACATGAAAAATAGACGATGTATAGTGTTTGTAGTTTTTTGCATATGAAATGGACGATTTATAGTTCATTAAATTTTTTCATAAAAATTTGAAAAATTGACGATGTATAGTCATTAAATTTTTTTCATAAAAAATTTTTTTGCATACAAAATGGATAATGTATATTTCATTAAATTCCTTGCAGGAAATATAGACGACGTATATAGTCCATTTAAGTTTTTGTATATGAAATGGGCAATTTATAGCCCATTAATGTTATTTATAAAAATTTAAAAAATTAACCATGTATAGCCCATTAACTTTTTTTATGTATATCCCATTTAATTTTTTACATGAAAAATAGATGATGTATAGTGTTTGTAGTTTTTTGCATATAAAATGGACGATTTATAGTTCATTAAATTTTTTCATAAAAATTTGAAAAATTGACGATGTATAGTCCATTAAATTTTTTTCATAAAAAATTTTTTTGCATAAAAAATGGATAATGTATATTTCATTAAATTCCTTGCACGAAATATAGACAACGCATATAGTCCATTTAAGTTTTTGTATATGAAATGGGCAATTTATAGCCCATTAATGTTATTTATAAAAATTTAAAAAATTAACCATGTATAGCCCATTATATTTTGTATGTATATCCCATTTAATTTTTTTACATGAAAAATAGACGATGTATAGTGTTTGTAGTTTTTTGCATATGAAATGGACGATTTATAGTTCATTAAATTTTTTCATAAAAATTTGAAAAATTGACGATGTATAGTCCATTAATTTTTTTCATAAAAAATTTTTTTGCATAAAAAATGGATAATGTATATTTCATTAAATTCCTTGCAGGAAATATAGACGACGTATATAGTCCATTTAAGTTTTTGTATATGAAATGGACAATTTATAGTCCATTAATGTTTTTTATATAAATTTAAAAAATTAGCCATGTATAGCCCATTATATTTTGTATGTATATCCCATTTAATTTTTAACATGAAAAATAGACGATGTATAGTGTTTGTAGTTTTTTGCATATGAAATGGACGATTTATAGTTCATTAAATTTTTTCATAAAAATTTGAAAAATTGACGATGTATAGTCCATTAAATTTTTTTCATAAACAATTTTTTTGCATTAAAAATGGATAATGTATATTTCATTAAATTCCTTGCACGAAATATAGACAACGCATATAGTCCATTTAAGTTTTTGTATATGAAATGGGCAATTTATAGCCCATTAATGTTATTTATAAAAATTTAAAAAATTAACCATGTATAGCCCATTATATTATCCACTTTTTATGCAAAAGAATTTTTTATGAAAAAAATTTAATGGACTATAAAAAATGGATAATGTATATTTCATTAAATTCCTTGCACGAAATATAGACGACGTATATAGTCCATTTAAGTTTTTGTATATGAAATGGGCAATTTATAGCCCATTAATGTTATTTATAAAAATTTAAAAAATTAACCATGTATAGCCCATTATATTTTGTATGTATATCCCATTTAATTTTTTTACATGAAAAATAGACGATGTATAGTGTTTGTAGTTTTTTGCATATGAAATGGACGATTTATAGTTCATTAAATTTTTTCATAAAAATTTGATTAAATTTTTTTCATAAGAAATTTTTTGGCATAAAAAATAGATAATGTATATTTCATTAAATTCCTTGCACGAAATATAGACGACGTATATAGTCCATTTAAGTTTTTGTATATGAAATGGGCAATTTATAGCCCATTAATGCTATTTATAGAAATTTAAAAAATTTACCATGTATAGCCCATTATATTTTGTATGTATATCCCATTTAATTTTTTTACATGAAAAATAGACGATGTATAGTGTTTGTAGTTTTTTGCATATGAAATGGACGATTTATAGTTCATTAAATTTTTTCATAAAAATTTGAAAAATTGACGATGTATATATAGTCCATTAAATTTTTTTCATAAAAAATTTTTTTGCATAAAAAATGGATAATGTATATTTCATTAAATTCCTTGCAGGAAATATAGACGACGTATATAGTCCATTTAAGTTTTTGTATATGAAATGGACAATTTATAGTCCATTAATGTTTTTTATATAAATTTAAAAAATTAACCATGTATAGCCCATTATATTTTGTATGTATATCCCATTTAATTTTTTACATGAAAAATAGACGATGTATAGTGTTTGTAGTTTTTTGCATATGAAATGGACGATTTATAGTTCATTAAATTTTTTCATAAAAATTTGAAAAATTGACGATGTATAGTCCACTAAATTTTTTTCATAAAAAATTTGTTTGCATAAAAAATGGATAATGTATATTTCATTAAATCCCTTGCAGGAAATATAGACGACGTATATAGTCCATTTAAGTTTTTGTATATGAAATGGGCAATTTATAGCCCATTAATGTTAGTTATAAAAATTTAAAAAATTAACCATGTGTAGTCCATTATATTTTGTATGTATATCCCATTTAATTTTTTTACATGAAAAATAGACGATGTATAGTGTTTTTAGTTTTTTGCATATGAAATGGACGATTTATAGTTCATTAAATTTTTTCATAAAAATTTGAAAAATTGACGATGTATAGTCCATTAAATTTTTTTCATAAAAAATTTTTTTGCATACAAAATGGATAATGTATATTTCATTAAATTCCTTGCAGGAAATATAGACGACGTATATAGTCCATTTAAGTTTTTGTATATGAAATGGGCAATTTATAGCCCATTAATGTTATTTATAAAAATTTAAAAAATTAACCATGTATAGCCCATTAACTTTTTTTATGTATATCCCATTTAATTTTTTTACATGAAAAATAGACGATGTATAGTGTTTGTAGTTTTTTGCATATGAAATGGACGATTTATAGTTCATTAAATTTTTTCATAAAAATTTGAAAAATTGACGATGTATAGTCCATTAAATTTTTTTCATAAAAAATTTTTTTGCATAAAAAATGGATAATGTATATTTCATTAAATTCCTTGCAGGAAATATAGACGACGTATATAGTCCATTTAAGTTTTTGTATATGAAATGGGCTATTTATAGCCCATTAATGTTATTTATAAAAATTTAAAAAATTAACCATGTATAGCCCATTATATTTTGTATGTATATCCCATTTAATTTTTTACATGAAAAATAGATGATGTATAGTGTTTTTAGTTTTTTGCATATAAAATGGACGATTTATAGTTCATTAAATTTTTTCATAAAAATTTTAAAAATTGACGATGTATATATAGTCCATTAAATTTTTTTCATAAAAAATTTTTTTGCATAAAAAATGGATAATGTATATTTCATTAAATTCCTTGCACGAAATATAGACAACGCATATAGTCCATTTAAGTTTTTGTATATGAAATGGGCAATTTATAGCCCATTAATGTTATTTATAAAAATTTAAAAAATTAACCATGTATAGCCCATTATATTTTGTATGTATATCTAATTTTTTTACATGAAAAATAGACGATGTATAGTGTTTGTAGTTTTTTGCATATGAAATGGACGATTTATAGTTCATTAAATTTTTTCATAAAAATTTGAAAAATTGACGATGTATAGTCCATTAAATTTTTTTCATAAAAATTTTTTTTCCATAAAAAATGGATAATGTATATTTCATTAAATTCCTTGCAGGAAATATAGACGACTTATATAGTCCATTTAAGTTTTTGTATATGAAATGGGCAATTTATAGCCCATTAATGTTAGTTATAAAAATTTAAAAAATTAACCATGTGTAGTCCATTATATTTTGTATGTATATCCCATTTAATTTTTTTACATGAAAAATAGACGATGTATAGTGTTTTTAGTTTTTTGCATATGAAATGGACGATTTATAGTTCATTAAATTTTTTCATAAAAATTTGAAAAATTGACGATGTATAGTCCATTAAATTTTTTTCATAAAAAATTCTTTTGCATACAAAATGGATAATGTATATTTCATTAAATTCCTTGCAGGAAATATAGACGACGTATATAGTCCATTTAAGTTTTTGTATATGAAATGGGCAATTTATAGCCCATTAATGTTATTTATAAAAATTTAAAAAATTAACCATGTATAGCCCATTAACTTTTTTTATGTATATCCCATTTAATTTTTTTACATGAAAAATAGACGATGTATAGTGTTTGTAGTTTTTTGCATATGAAATGGACGATTTATAGTTCATTAAATTTTTTCATAAAAATTTGAAAAATTGACGATGTATAGTCCATTAAATTTTTTTCATAAAAAATTTTTTTGCATAAAAATGGATAATGTATATTTCATTAAATTCCTTGCAGGAAATATAGACGAGGTATATAGTCCATTTAAGTTTTTGCATATGAAATGGGCTATTTATAGCCCATTAATGTTATTTATAAAAATTTAAAAAATTAACCATGTATAGCCCATTATATTTTGTATGTATATCCCATTTAATTTTTTACATGAAAAATAGACGATGTATAGTGTTTGTAGTTTTTTGCATATGAAATGGACGATTTATAGTTCATTAAATTTTTTCATAAAAATTTGAAAAATTGACGATGTATAGTCCATTAAATTTTTTTCATAAAAAATTTTTTTGCATTAAAAATGGATAATGTATATTTCATTAAATTCCTTGCACGAAATATAGACAACGCATATAGTCCATTTAAGTTTTTGTATATGAAATGGGCAATTTATAGCCCATTAATGTTATTTATAAAAATTTAAAAAATTAACCATGTATAGCCCATTATATTTTGTATGTATATCCCATTTAATTTTTTTACATGAAAAATAGACGATGTATAGTGTTTGTAGTTTTTTGCATATGAAATGGACGATTTATAGTTCATTAAATTTTTTCATAAAAATTTGAAAAATTGACGATGTATATATAGTCCATTAAATTTTTTTCATAAAAAATTTTTTTGCATAAAAAATGGATAATGTATATTTCATTAAATTCCTTGCACGAAATATAGACGACGTATATAGTCCATTTAAGTTTTTGTATATGAAATGGGCAATTTATAGCCCATTAATGTTATTTATAAAAATTAAAAAAAATAACCATGTATAGCCCATTATATTTTGTATGTATATCCCATTTAATTTTTTTGCATGAAAAATAGACGATGTATAGTGTTTTTAGTTTTTTGCATATGAAATGGACGATTTATAGTTCATTAAATTTTTTCATAAAAATTTGAAAAATTGACGATTAAATTTTTTTCATAAAAAATTTTTTTGCATAAAAAATGGATAATGTATATTTCATTAAATTCCTTGCACGAAATATAGACGACGTATATAGTCGATTTAAGTTTTTGTATATGAAATGGGCAATTTATAGTCCATTAATGTTTTTTATATAAATTTAAAAAATTAACCATGTATAGCCCATTATATTTTGTATGTATATCCCATTTAATTTTTTTACATGAAAAATAGACGATGTATAGTGTTTTTAGTTTTTTGCATATGAAATGGACGATTTATAGTTCATTAAATTTTTTCATAAAAATTTGAAAAATTGACGATGTATAATAGTCCATTAAATTTTTTTTTCATAAAAAATTTTTTTGCATAAAAAATGGATAATGTATATTTCATTAAATTCTTTGCAGGAAATATAGACGACGTATATAGTCCATTTAAGTTTTTGTATATGAAATGGGCAATTTATAGCCCGTTAATGTTTTTTACAAAAATTTAAAAAATGAACCATGTATAAGCCCATTATATTTTGTATGTATATCCCATCTAATTTGTTTACATGAAAAATAGACGATGTATAGTGTTTGTAGTTTTTTGCATATGAAATGGACGATCTATAGTTCATTAAATTTTTTCATAAAAATTTGAAAAATTGACGATGTATAGTCCATTAAATTTTTTTCTAAAAAAATTTTTTTGCATAAAAAATGGATAATGTATATTCCATTAAATTCCTTGCAGGAAATATAGACGACGTATATAGTTCATTTAAGTTTTTGTATATGAAATGGGCAATTTATAGCCCATTAATGTTATTTATAAAAATTTAAAAAATTAACCATGTATAGCCCATTATATTTTGTATGTATATCCCACTTAATTTTTTTACATGAAAAATAGACGATGTATAGTGTTTTTAGTTTTTTGCATATGAAATGGACGATTTATAGTTCATTAAATTTTTTCATAAAAATTTGAAAAATTGACGATGTATATATAGTCCATTAAATTTTTTTTTCATAAAAAATTTTTTTGCATAAAAAATGGATAATGTATATTTCATTAAATTCCTTGCAGGAAATATAGACGACGTATATAGTTCATTTAAGTTTTTGTATATGAAATGGGCAATTTATAGCCCATTAATGTTATTTATAAAAATTTAAAAAATTAACCATGTATAGCCCATTATATTTTGTATGTATATCCCATTTAATTATTTTACATGAAAAATAGACGATGTATAGTGTTTTTAGTTTTTTGCATATGAAATGGACGATTTATAGTTCATTAAATTTTTTCATAAAAATTTGAAAAATTGACGATTATTAATTATATGTATATTATATTTTGTATGTATATCCCATTTAATTTTTTTACATGAAAAATAGACGATGTATAGTGTTTTTAGTTTTTTGCATATGAAATGGACGATTTATAGTTCATTAAGTTTTTTCATAAAAATTTGAAAAATTGACGATGTATAGTCCATTAAATTTTTTTCATAAAAAATTTTTTTGCATAAAAAATGGATAATGTATATTTCATTAAATTCCTTGCACGAAATATAGACAACGCATATAGTCCATTTAAGTTTTTGTATATGAAATGGGCAATTTATAGCCCATTAATGTTATTTATAAAAATTTAAAAAATTAACCATGTATAGCCCATTATATTTTGTATGTATATCCCATTTAATTTTTTTACATGAAAAATAGACGATGTATAGTGTTTGTAGTTTTTTGCATATGAAATGGACGATTTATAGTTCATTAAATTTTTTCATAAAAATTTGAAAAATTGACGATGTATAGTCCATTAAATTTTTTTCATAAAAAATTTTTTTGCATTAAAAATGGATAATGTATATTTCATTAAATTCCTTGCACGAAATATAGACAACGCATATAGTCCATTTAAGTTTTTGTATATGAAATGGGCAATTTATAGCCCATTAATGTTATTTATAAAAATTTAAAAAATTAACCATGTATAGCCCATTATATTTTGTATGTATATCCCATTTAATTTTTTTACATGAAAAATAGACGATGTATAGTGTTTGTAGTTTTTTGCATATGAAATGGACGATTTATAGTTCATTAAATTTTTTCATAAAAATTTTAAAAATTGACGATGTATATATAGTCCATTAAATTTTTTTCATAAAAAATTTTTTTGCATAAAAAATGGATAATGTATATTTCATTAAATTCCTTGCACGAAATATAGACGACGTATATAGTCCATTTAAGTTTTTGTATATGAAATGGGCAATTTATAGCCCATTAATGTTATTTATAAAAATTAAAAAAAATAACCATGTATAGCCCATTATATTTTGTATGTATATCCCATTTAATTTTTTTGCATGAAAAATAGACGATGTATAGTGTTTTTAGTTTTTTGCATATGAAATGGACGATTTATAGTTCATTAAATTTTTTCATAAAAATTTGAAAAATTGACGATTAAATTTTTTTCATAAAAAATTTTTTTGCATAAAAAATGGATAATGTATATTTCATTAAATTCCTTGCACGAAATATAGACGACGTATATAGTCGATTTAAGTTTTTGTATATGAAATGGGCAATTTATAGTCCATTAATGTTTTTTATATAAATTTAAAAAATTAACCATGTATAGCCCATTATATTTTGTATGTATATCCCATTTAATTTTTTTACATGAAAAATAGACGATGTATAGTGTTTTTAGTTTTTTGCATATGAAATGGACGATTTATAGTTCATTAAATTTTTTCATAAAAATTTGAAAAATTGACGATGTATAATAGTCCATTAAATTTTTTTTTCATAAAAAATTTTTTTGCATAAAAAATGGATAATGTATATTTCATTAAATTCTTTGCAGGAAATATAGACGACGTATATAGTCCATTTAAGTTTTTGTATATGAAATGGGCAATTTATAGCCCGTTAATGTTTTTTACAAAAATTTAAAAAATGAACCATGTATAAGCCCATTATATTTTGTATGTATATCCCATCTAATTTGTTTACATGAAAAATAGACGATGTATAGTGTTTGTAGTTTTTTGCATATGAAATGGACGATCTATAGTTCATTAAATTTTTTCATAAAAATTTGAAAAATTGACGATGTATAGTCCATTAAATTTTTTTCTAAAAAAATTTTTTTGCATAAAAAATGGATAATGTATATTCCATTAAATTCCTTGCAGGAAATATAGACGACGTATATAGTTCATTTAAGTTTTTGTATATGAAATGGGCAATTTATAGCCCATTAATGTTATTTATAAAAATTTAAAAAATTAACCATGTATAGCCCATTATATTTTGTATGTATATCCCACTTAATTTTTTTACATGAAAAATAGACGATGTATAGTGTTTTTAGTTTTTTGCATATGAAATGGACGATTTATAGTTCATTAAATTTTTTCATAAAAATTTGAAAAATTGACGATGTATATATAGTCCATTAAATTTTTTTTTCATAAAAAATTTTTTTGCATAAAAAATGGATAATGTATATTTCATTAAATTCCTTGCAGGAAATATAGACGACGTATATAGTTCATTTAAGTTTTTGTATATGAAATGGGCAATTTATAGCCCATTAATGTTATTTATAAAAATTTAAAAAATTAACCATGTATAGCCCATTATATTTTGTATGTATATCCCATTTAATTATTTTACATGAAAAATAGACGATGTATAGTGTTTTTAGTTTTTTGCATATGAAATGGACGATTTATAGTTCATTAAATTTTTTCATAAAAATTTGAAAAATTGACGATTATTAATTATATGTATATTATATTTTGTATGTATATCCCATTTAATTTTTTTACATGAAAAATAGACGATGTATAGTGTTTTTAGTTTTTTGCATATGAAATGGACGATTTATAGTTCATTAAGTTTTTTCATAAAAATTTGAAAAATTGACGATGTATAGTCCATTAAATTTTTTTCATAAAAAATTTTTTTGCATAAAAAATGGATAATGTATATTTCATTAAATTCCTTGCACGAAATATAGACAACGCATATAGTCCATTTAAGTTTTTGTATATGAAATGGGCAATTTATAGCCCATTAATGTTATTTATAAAAATTTAAAAAATTAACCATGTATAGCCCATTATATTTTGTATGTATATCCCATTTAATTTTTTTACATGAAAAATAGACGATGTATAGTGTTTGTAGTTTTTTGCATATGAAATGGACGATTTATAGTTCATTAAATTTTTTCATAAAAATTTGAAAAATTGACGATGTATATCCATTAAATTTTTTTCATAAAAATTTTTTTGCATAAAAAATAGATAATGTATATTTCATTAAATTCCTTGCAGGAAATATAGACGACGTATATAGTTCATTTAAGTTTTTGTATATGAAATGGGCAATTTATAGCCCATTAATGTTATTTATAAAAATTTAAAAAATTAACCATGTATAGCCCATTATATTTTGTATGTATATCCCACTTAATTTTTTTACATGAAAAATAGACGATGTATAGTGTTTTTAGTTTTTTGCATATGAAATGGACGATTTATAGTTCATTAAATTTTTTCATAAAAATTTGAAAAATTGACGATGTATATATAGTCCATTAAATTTTTTTTTCATAAAAAATTTTTTTGCATAAAAAATGGATAATTTATATTTCATTAAATTCCTTGCAGGAAATATAGACGACGTATATAGTTCATTTAAGTTTTTGTATATGAAATGGGCAATTTATAGCCCATTAATGTTATTTATAAAAATTTAAAAAATTAACCATGTATAGCCCATTATATTTTGTATGTATATCCCATTTAATTATTTTACATGAAAAATAGACGATGTATAGTGTTTTTAGTTTTTTGCATATGAAATGGACGATTTATAGTTCATTAAATTTTTTCATAAAAATTTGAAAAATTGACGATTATTAATTATATGTATATTATATTTTGTATGTATATCCCATTTAATTTTTTTACATGAAAAATAGACGATGTATAGTGTTTTTAGTTTTTTGCATATGAAATGGACGATTTATAGTTCATTAAGTTTTTTCATAAAAATTTGAAAAATTGACGATGTATAGTCCATTAAATTTTTTTCATAAAAAATTTTTTTGCATAAAAAATGGATAATGTATATTTCATTAAATTCCTTGCACGAAATATAGACAACGCATATAGTCCATTTAAGTTTTTGTATATGAAATGGGCAATTTATAGCCCATTAATGTTATTTATAAAAATTTAAAAAATTAACCATGTATAGCCCATTATATTTTGTATGTATATCCCATTTAATTTTTTTACATGAAAAATAGACGATGTATAGTGTTTGTAGTTTTTTGCATATGAAATGGACGATTTATAGTTCATTAAATTTTTTCATAAAAATTTGAAAAATTGACGATGTATAGTCCATTAAATTTTTTTCATAAAAAATTTTTTTGCATAAAAAATGGATAATGTATATTTCATTAAATTCCTTGCAGGAAATATAGACAACGTATATAGTCCATGTAAGTTTTTGTATATGAAATGGGCAATTTATAGCACATTAATGTTATTTATAAAAATTTAAAAAATTAACCATGTATAGCCCATTATATTTTGTATGTATATCCCATTCAATTTTTTTACATGAAAAATAGACGATGTATAGTGTTTGTAGTTTTTTGCATATGAAATGGACTATTTATAGTTCATTAAATTTTTTCATAAAAATTTGAAAAATTGACTATGTATAGTCCATTAAATTTTTTTCATAAAAAATTTTTTTGCATAAAAAATGGATAATGTATATTTCATTAAATTCCTTGCAGGAAATATAGACGACGTATATAGTCCATTTAAGTTTTTGTATATGAAATGGGCAATTTATAGCCCATTAATGTTATTTATAAAAATTTAAAAAATTAACCATGTATAGCCCATTATATTTTGTATGTATATCCCATTTAATTTTTTTACATGAAAAATAGACGATGTATAGTGTTTGTAGTTTTTTGCATATGAAATGGACGATTTATAGTTCATTAAATTTTTTTATAAAAATTTGAAAAATTGATTAAATTAAATTTTTTTCATAAAAAATTTTTTTGCAAAAAAAAATAGATAATGTATATTTCATTAAATTCCTTGCACGAAATATAGATGACGTATATAGTTCATTTAAGTTTTTGTATATGAAATGGGCAATTTATAGCCCATTAATGTTATTTATAAAAATTAAAAAAATTAACCATGTATAGCCCATTATATTTTGTATGTATATCCCATTTAATTTTTTTACACGAAAAATAGACAATGTATAGTGTTTTTAGTTTTTTGCATATGAAATGGACGATTTATAGTTCATTAAATTTTTTCATAAAAATTTGAAAAATTGACGATGTATAGTCCATTAAATTTTTTTCATAAAAAATTTTTTTGCATAAAAAATGGATAATGTATATTTCATTAAATTCCTTGCAGGAAATATAGACGACGTATATAGTCCATTTAAGTTTTTGTATATGAAATGGGCAATTTATAGCCCATTAATGTTATTTATAAAAATTTAAAAAATTAACCATTAGCCCATTATATTTTTTATGTATATTCCATTTAATTTTTTTACATGAAAAATAGACGATGTATAGTGTTTGTAGTTTTTTGCATATGAAATGGACGATTTATAGTTCATTAAATTTTTTCATAAAAATTTGAAAAATTGACAATGTATTATAGTCCATTAAATTTTTTTCATAAAAAATTTTTTTGCATAAAAAATGGATAATGTATATTTCATTAAATTCCTTGCAGGAAATATAGACGACGTATATAGTCCATTTAAGATTTTGTATATGAAATGGGCAATTTATAGCCCATTAATGTTTTTTATAAAAATTTAAAAAATTAACCATGTGTAAGCCCATTATATTTTGTTTGTATATCCCATCTAATTTTTTTACATGAAAAATAGACGATGTATAGAGTTTGTAGTTTTTTGCATATGAAATGGACGATTTATAGTTCATTAAATTTTTTCATAAAAATTTGAAAAATTGATTAAATTAAATTTTTTTCATAAAAAATTTTTTTGCATAAAAAATAGATAATGTATATTCCATTAAATTCCTTGCAGGAAATATAGACGACGTATATAGTCCATTTAAGTTTTTGTATATGAAATGGGCAATTTATAGCCCATTAATGTTATTTATAAAAATTTAAAAAATTAACCATGTATAGCCCATTATATTTTGTATGTATATCCCATTTAATTTTTTTACATTGAAAATAGACGATGTAAAGTGTTTGTAGTTTTTTGCATATGAAATGGACGATTTATAGTTCATTAAATTTTTTCATAAAAATTTGAAAAATTGACGATGTCCATTAAATTTTTTTCATAAAAAATTTTTTTGCATAAAAAATGGATAATGTATATTTCATTAAATTCCTTGCAGGAAATATAGACGACGTATATAGTCCATTTAAGTTTTTGTATTTGAAATGGGCAATTTATAGCCCATTAATGTTATTTATAAATATTTAAAAAATTAATCATGTATAGCCCATTATATTTTGTATGTATATCCCATTTAATTTTTTTACATGAAAAATAGACGATGTATAGTGTTTGAAATTTTTTGCTATGAAATGGACGATTTATAGTTCATTAAATTTTTTCATAAAAATTTGAAAAATTGACGATTAAATTTTTTTCATAAAAAATTTTTTTGCATAAAAAATGGATAATGTATATTTCATTAAATTCCTTGCAGGAAATATAGACGACGTATATAGTCCATTTAAGTTTTTGTATATGAAATGGGCAATTTATAGTTCATTAATGTTTTTTATATAAATTTAAAAAATTAACCATGTATAGCCCATTATATTTTGTATGTATATCCCATTTAATTTTTTACATAATAAATAGACGATGTATAGTGTTTTAAAAAAAAAAAAAAAATTTAAAAATTGACGATGTATAATAGTCCATTAAATTTTTTGCATAAAAAATTTTTTTGCATAAAAAACGGATAATGTATATTTTATTAAATTCCTTGCAGGAAATATAGACGACGTATATAGTCCATTTAAGTTTTTGTATATGAAATGGGCAATTTATAGTCCATTAATGTTTTTTATATAAATTTAAAAAATTAACCATGTATAGCCCATTATATTTTGTATGTATATCCCATTTAATTTTTTACATGAAAAATAGACGATGTATAGTGTTTTTAGTTTTTTGCATATGACATGGACGATTTATAGTCCATTAAATTTTTTTCATAAAAAATTTTTTTGCATAAAAAATGGATAATGTATATTTCATTAAATTCCTTGCACGAAATATAGACAACGCATATAGTGCATTTAAGTTTTTGTATATGAAATGGGCAATTTATAGCCCATTAATGTTATTTATAAAAATTTAAAAAATTAACCATGTATAGCCCATTATATTTTGTATGTATATCCCATTTAATTTTTTTACATGAAAAATAGACGATGTATAGTGTTTGTAGTTTTTTGCATATGAAATGGACGATTTATAGTTCATTAAATTTTTTCATAAAAATTTGAAAAATTGACGATGTATATATAGTCCATTAAATTTTGTTCATAAAAAATTTTTTTGCATAAAAAATGGATAATGTATATTTCATTAAATTCCTTGCAGGAAATATAGACGACGTATATAGTCCATTTAAGTTTTTGTATATGAAATGGGCAATTTATAGCCCATTAATGTTATTTATAAAAATTTAAAAAATTAACCATGTATAGCCCATTATATTTTGTATGTATATCCCATTTAATTTTTTTACATGAAAAATAGACGATGTATAGTGTTTTTAGTTTTTTGCATATGAAATGGACGATTTATAGTTCATTAAATTTTTTCATAAAAATTTGAAAAATTGACGATGTATAGTCCATTAAATTTTGTTCATAAAAAATTTTTTTGAGTAAAAAATGGATAATGTATATTTCATTCAATTCCTTGCAGGAAATATAGACGACATATATAGTCCATTTAAGTTTTTGAATATGAAATGGGCAATTTATAGTCCATTAATGTTTTTTATATAAATTTAAAAAATTAACCATGTATAGCCCATTATATTTTGTATGTATATCCCATTTAATTTTTTACATGAAAAATAGACGATGTATAGTGTTTTTAGTTTTTTGCATATGAAATGGACGATTTATAGTTCATTAAATTTTTTTCATAAAAATTTTTTTGCATTAAAAATGGATGATGTATATTTCATTAAATTCTTTGCACGAAATATAGACGACGTATATAGTCCATTTAAGTTTTTGTATACGAAATGGACAATTTATAGCCCATTAATATTTTTCATAAAAATTTAAAAAATGAACCATGTATAGCCCATTATATTTTGTATCTATAGCCCATTTAATTTTTTTGCATGAAAAATAGACGATGTATAGTGTTTTTAGTTTCTTGCATATGAAATGGACGATTTATAGTTCATTAAATTTTTTCATAAAAATTTTAAAAATTGACGATGTATAGTCCATTAAATTTTTTTCATAAAAATTTTTTTGCATTAAAAATGGATGATGTATATTTCATTAAATTCTTTGCACGAAATATAGACGACGTATATAGTCCATTTAAGTTTTTTTATACGAAATGGACAATTTATAGCCCATTAATATTTTTCATAAAAATTTAAAAAATGAACCATGTATAGCCCATTATATTTTGTATCTATAGCCCATTTAATTTTTTTGCATGAAAAATAGACGATGTATAGTGTTTTTAGTTTCTTGCATATGAAATGGACGATTTATAGTTCATTAAATTTGTTCATAAAAATTTGAAAAATTGACGATGTATAGTCCATTAAATTTTTTTCATAAAAAATTTTTTTGCGTTAAAAATGGATAATGTATATTTCATTAAATTCTTTGCACGAAATATAGACGACGTATATAGTCCATTTAAGGTTTTGTATACGAAATGGACAATTTATAGCGCATTAATATTTTTCATAAAAATTTAAAAAATGAACCATGTATAGCCCATTATATTTTGTATCTATAGCCCATTTAATTTTTTTGCATTAAACATAGACGATGTATAGTGTTTTTAGTTTCTTGCATATGAAATGGACGATGTATAGTCCATTAAATTTTTTTCATAAAAAATTTTTTTGCATAAAAAATGGATAATGTATATTTCATTAAATTCCTTGCACGAAATATAGACAACGCATATAGTCCATTTAAGATTTTGTATATGAAATGGGCAATTTATAGTCCATTAATGTTTTTTATATAAATTTAAAAAATTAACCATGTATAGCCCATTATATTTTGTATGTATATCCCATTTAATTTTTTACATGAAAAATAGACGATGTATAGTGTTTTTAGTTTTTTGCATATGAAATGGACGATTTATAGTTCATTAAATTTTTTCATAAAAATTTGAAAAATTGACGATGTATATATAGTCCATTAAATTTTTTTCATAAAAAATTTTTTTGCATAAAAAATGGATAATGTATATTTCATTAAATTCCTTGCACGAAATATAGACAACGCATATAGTCCACTTAAGTTTTTGTATATGAAATGGGCAATTTATAGCCCATTAATGTTTTTTATAAAAATTTAAAAAATTAACCATGTATAGCCCATTATATTTTGTATGTATATCCCATTTAATTTTTTTACATGAAAAATAGACGATGTATAGTGTTTTTAGTTTTTTGCATATGAAATGGACGATTTATAGTTCATTAAATTTTTTCATAAAAATTTGAAAAATTGACGATGTATAGTCCATTAAATTTTTTTCATAAAAAATTTTTTTGCGTTAAAAATGGATAATGTATATTTCATTAAATTCTTTGCACGAAATATAGACGACGTATATAGTCCATTTAAGGTTTTGTATACGAAATGGACAATTTATAGCGCATTAATATTTTTCATAAAAATTTAAAAAATGAACCATGTATAGCCCATTATATTTTGTATCTATAGCCCATTTAATTTTTTTGCATTAAACATAGACGATGTATAGTGTTTTTAGTTTCTTGCATATGAAATGGACGATGTATAGTCCATTAAATTTTTTTCATAAAAAATTTTTTTGCATAAAAAATGGATAATGTATATTTCATTAAATTCCTTGCACGAAATATAGACAACGCATATAGTCCATTTAAGATTTTGTATATGAAATGGGCAATTTATAGTCCATTAATGTTTTTTATATAAATTTAAAAAATTAACCATGTATAGCCCATTATATTTTGTATGTATATCCCATTTAATTTTTTACATGAAAAATAGACGATGTATAGTGTTTTTAGTTTTTTGCATATGAAATGGACGATTTATAGTTCATTAAATTTTTTCATAAAAATTTGAAAAATTGACGATGTATATATAGTCCATTAAATTTTTTTCATAAAAAATTTTTTTGCATAAAAAATGGATAATGTATATTTCATTAAATTCCTTGCACGAAATATAGACAACGCATATAGTCCATTTAAGTTTTTGCATATGAAATGGGCAATTTATAGCCCATTAATGTTATTTATAAAAATTTAAAAAATTAACCATGTATAGCCCATTATATTTTGTATGTATATCCCATTTAATTTTTTTACATGAAAAATAGACGATGTATAGTGTTTGTAGTTTTTTGCATATGAAATGGACGATTTATAGTTCATTAAATTTTTTCATAAAAATTTGAAAAATTGACGATGTATAGTCCATTAAATTTTGTTCATAAAAAATTTTTTTGCATAAAAAATGGATAATGTATATTTCATTAAATTCCTTGCACGAAATATAGTCCATTAAATTTTTTTCATAAAAAATTTTTTTGCATAAAAAATGGATAATGTATATTTCATTAAATTCCTTGCACGAAATATAGACAACGCATATAGTCCATTTAAGTTTTTGTATATGAAATGGGCAATTTATAGCCCATTAATGTTTTTTATAAAAAATTAAAAAATTAACCATGTATAGCCCATTATATTTTGTATGTATATCCCATTTAATTTTTTTACATGAAAAATAGACGATGTATAGTGTTTTTAGTTTTTTGCATATGAAATGGACGATTTATAGTTCATTAAATTTTTTCATAAAAATTTGAAAAATTGAATTAAATTAAATTATAAATTAAATTAAATTTTTTTCATAAAAAATTTTTTTGCATAAAAAATAGATAATGTATTTTCCATTAAATTCCTTGCACGAAATATAGACGACGTATATAGTTCATTTAAGATTTTGTATATGAAATGGGCAATTTATAGCCCATTAATGTTTTTTATAAAAATTTAAAAAATTAACCATGTATAGCCCATTATAGTTTGTATGTATATCCCATTTAATTTTTTTACATGAAAAATAGACGATGTATAGTGTTTTTAGTTTTTTGCATATGAAATGGACGATTTATAGTTCATTAAATTTTTTCATAAAAATTTGAAAAATTGACGATGTATAGTCCATTAAATTTTTTTCATAAAAAATTTTTTTGCATAAAAAATGGATAATGTATATTTCATTAAATTCCTTGCACGAAATATAGACAACGCATATAGTCCATTTAAGATTTTGTATATGAAATGGGCAATTTATAGTCCATTAATGTTTTTTATAAAAATTTAAAAAATGAACCATGTATAAGCCCATTATATTTTGTTTGTATATCCCATTTAATTTTTTTACATGAAAAATAGACGATGTATAGTATTTGTAGTTTTTTGCGTATGAAATGGACGATTTATAGTTCATTAAATTTTTTCATAAAAATTTGAAAAATTGACAATGTATATATAGTCCATTAAATTTTTTTCATAAAAAATTTTTTTGCATAAAAAATGGATAATGTATATTTCATTAAATTCCTTGCACGAAATATAGACAACGCATATAGTCCATTTAAGATTTTGTATATGAAATGGGCAATTTATAGTCCATTAATGTTTTTTATAAAAATTTAAAAAATGAACCATGTATAAGCCCATTATATTTTGTTTGTATATCCCATTTAATTTTTTTACATGAAAAATAGACGATGTATAGTATTTGTAGTTTTTTGCGTATGAAATGGACGATTTATAGTTCATTAAATTTTTTCATAAAAATTTGAAAAATTGACGATGTATATATAGTCCATTAAATTTTTTTCATAAAAAATTTTTTTGCATAAAAAATGGATAATGTATGTTTCATTAAATTCCTTGCACGAAATATAGACGACGTATATAGTCCATTTAAGTTTTTGTATATGAAATGGGCAATTTATAGCCCATTAATGTTATTTATAAAAATTTAAAAAATTAACCATGTATAGCCCATTATATTTTGTATGTATATCCCATTTAATTTTTTACATGAAAAATAGACGATGTATAGTGTTTTTAGTTTTTTGCATATGAAATGGATGATTTATAGTTCATTAAATTTTTTCATAAAAAATTTTTTTGCATAAAAAATGGATAATGTATATTTCATTAAATTCCTTGCAGGAAATATAGACGACGTATATAGTCCATTTAAGTTTTTGTATATGAAATGGGCAATTTATAGCCCATTAATGTTATTTATAAAAATTTAAAAAATTAACCATGTATAGCCCATTATATTTTGTATGTATATCCCATTTAATTTTTTACATGAAAAATAGACGATGTATAGTGTTTTTAGTTTTTTGCATATGATATGAAATGGACGATTTATAGTTCATTAAATTTTTTCATAAAAATTTGAAAAATTGACGATGTATAGTCCATTAAATTTTTTTCATAAAAAATTTTTTTGCATAAAAAATGGATAATGTATATTTCATTAAATTCCTTGCACGAAATATAGACAACGCATATAGTCCATTTAAGATTTTGTATATGAAATGGGCAATTTATAGTCCATTAATATTTTTTATAAAAATTTAAAAAATGAACCATGTATAAGCCCATTATATTTTGTTTGTATATCCCATTTAATTTTTTTACATGAAAAATAGACGATGTATAGTATTTGTAGTTTTTTGCGTATGAAATGGACGATTTATAGTTCATTAAATTTTTTCATAAAAATTTGAAAAATTGACGATGTATATATAGTCCATTAAATTTTTTTCATAAAAAATTTTTTTGCATAAAAAATGGATAATGTATGTTTCATTAAATTCCTTGCACGAAATATAGACGACGTATATAGTCCATTTAAGTTTTTGTATATGAAATGGGCAATTTATAGCCCATTAATGTTATTTATAAAAATTTAAAAAATTAACCATGTATAGCCCATTATATTTTGTATGTATATCCCATTTAATTTTTTACATGAAAAATAGACGATGTATAGTGTTTTTAGTTTTTTGCATATGAAATGGACGATTTATAGTTCATTAAATTTTTTCATAAAAATTTGAAAAATTGACGATGTATATGTATAGTCCATTAAATTTTTTTCATAAAAAATTTTTTTGCATAAAAAATGGATAATGTATATTTCATTAAATTCCTTGCACGAAATATAGACAACGCATATAGTCCATTTAAGATTTTGTATATGAAATGGGCAATTTATAGCCCATTAATGTTATTTATAAAAATTTAAAAAATTAACCATGTATAGCCCATTATATTTTGTATGTATACCCCATTTAATTTTTTACATGAAAAATAGACGATGTATAGTATTTGGAGTTTTTTGCGTATGAAATGGACGATTTATAGTTCATTAAATTTTTTCATAAAAATTTGAAAAATTGACGATTAAATTTTTTCATAAAAAATTTTTTTGCATAAAAAATGGATAATGTATATTTCATTAAATTCCTTGCACGAAATATAGACGACGTATATAGTCCATTTAAGATTTTGTATATGAAATGTCAATTTATAGCCCATTAATGTTTTTTATAAAAATTTAAAAAATTAACCATGTATAGCCCATTATATTTCGTATGTATATCCCATTTAATTTTTTTACATGAAAAATAGACGATGTATAGTGTTTTTAGTTTTTTGCATATGAAATGGACGATTTATAGTTCATTAAATTTTTTCATAAAAATTTAAAAAATTGACGATGTATAGTCCATTAAATTTTGTTCATAAAAATTTTTTTTGCATAAAAAATGGATAATGTATATTTCATTAAATTCCTTGCACGAAATATAGTCCATTAAATTTTTTTCATAAAAAATTTTTTTGCATAAAAAATGGATAATGTATATTTCATTAAATTCCTTGCACGAAATATAGACAACGCATATAGTCCATTTAAGTTTTTGTATATGAAATGGGCAATTTATAGCCCATTAATGTTTTTTATAAAAATTTAAAAAATTAACCATGTATAGCCCATTATATTTTGTATGTATATCCCATTTAATTTTTTTACATGAAAAATAGACGATGTATAGTGTTTTTAGTTTTTTGCATATGAAATGGACGATTTATAGTTCATTAAATTTTTTCATAAAAATTTGAAAAATTGAATTAAATTAAATTATAAATTAAATTAAATTTTTTTCATAAAAAATTTTTTTGCATAAAAAATAGATAATGTATTTTCCATTAAATTCCTTGCACGAAATATAGACGACGTATATAGTTCATTTAAGATTTTGTATATGAAATGGGCAATTTATAGCCCATTAATGTTTTTTATAAAAATTTAAAAAATTAACCATGTATAGCCCATTATAGTTTGTATGTATATCCCATTTAATTTTTTTACATGAAAAATAGACGATGTATAGTGTTTTTAGTTTTTTGCATATGAAATGGACGATTTATAGTTCATTAAATTTTTTCATAAAAATTTGAAAAATTGACGATGTATAGTCCATTAAATTTTTTTCATAAAAAATTTTTTTGCATAAAAAATGGATAATGTATATTTCATTAAATTCCTTGCACGAAATATAGACAACGCATATAGTCCATTTAAGATTTTGTATATGAAATGGGCAATTTATAGTCCATTAATGTTTTTTATAAAAATTTAAAAAATGAACCATGTATAAGCCCATTATATTTTGTTTGTATATCCCATTTAATTTTTTTACATGAAAAATAGACGATGTATAGTATTTGTAGTTTTTTGCGTATGAAATGGACGATTTATAGTTCATTAAATTTTTTCATAAAAAATTTTTTTGCATAAAAAATGGATAATGTATATTTCATTAAATTCCTTGCACGAAATATAGACGACGTATATAGTCCATTTAAGTTTTTGTATATGAAATGGGCAATTTATAGCCCATTAATGTTATTTATAAAAATTTAAAAAATTAACCATGTATAGCCCATTATATTTTGTATGTATATCCCATTTAATTTTTTACATGAAAAATAGACGATGTATAGTGTTTTTAGTTTTTTGCATATGAAATGGACGATTTATAGTTCATTAAATTTTTTCATAAAAATTTGAAAAATTGACGATGTATAGTCCATTAAATTTTTTTCATAAAAAATTTTTTTGCATAAAAAATGGATAATGTATATTTCATTAAATTCCTTGCACGAAATATAGACAACGCATATAGTCCATTTAAGATTTTGTATATGAAATGGGCAATTTATAGTCCATTAATATTTTTTATAAAAATTTAAAAAATGAACCATGTATAAGCCCATTATATTTTGTTTGTATATCCCATTTAATTTTTTTACATGAAAAATAGACGATGTATAGTATTTGTAGTTTTTTGCGTATGAAATGGACGATTTATAGTTCATTAAATTTTTTCATAAAAATTTGAAAAATTGACGATGTATATATAGTCCATTAAATTTTTTTCATAAAAAATTTTTTTGCATAAAAAATGGATAATGTATATTTCATTAAATTCCTTGCACGAAATATAGACAACGCATATAGTCCATTTAAGATTTTGTATATGAAATGGGCAATTTATAGTCCATTAATATTTTTTATAAAAATTTAAAAAATGAACCATGTATAAGCCCATTATATTTTGTATGTATATCCCATTTAATTTTTTTACATGAAAAATAGACGATGTATAGTATTTGTAGTTTTTTGCGTATGAAATGGACGATTTATAGTTCATTAAATTTTTTCATAAAAATTTGAAAAATTGACGATTAAATTTTTTCATAAAAAATTTTTTTGCATAAAAAATGGATAATGTATATTTCATTAAATTCCTTGCACGAAATATAGACGACGTATATAGTCCATTTAAGTTTTTGTATATGAAATGGGCAATTTATAGCCCATTAATGTTATTTATAAAAATTTTAAAAATTAACCATGTATAGCCCATTATATTTTGTATGTATATCCCATTTAATTTTTTACATGAAAAATAGACGATGTATAGTGTTTTTAGTTTTTTGCATATGAAATGGACGATTTATAGTTCATTAAATTTTTTCATAAAAATTTAAAAAATTGACGATGTATAGTCCATTAAATTTTTTTCATAAAAAATTTTTTTGCATAAAAAATGGATAATGTATATTTCATTAAATTCCTTGCAGGAAATATAGACGACGTATATAGTCCATTTAAGTTTTTGTATATGAAATGGGCAATTTATAGCCCATTAATGTTATTTACAAAAATTTAAAAAATTAACCATGTATAGCCCATTATATTTTGTATGTATATCCCATCTAATTTTTTTACATGAAAAATAGACGATGTATAGTGTTTGTAGTTTTTTGCATATGAAATGGACGATTTATAGTTCATTAAATTTTTTCATAAAAAATGGATAATGTATATTTCATTAAATTCCTTGCAGGAAATATAGACGACGTATATAGTCCATTTAAGTTTTTGTATATGAAATGGGCAATTTATAGCCCATTAATGTTATTTATAAAAATTTAAAAAATTAACCATGTATAGCCCATTATATTTTGTATGCATATCCCATTTAATTTTTTACATGAAAAATAGACGATGTATAGTGTTTTTAGTTTTTTGCATATGAAATGGACGATTTATAGTTCATTAAATTTTTTCATAAAAATTTGAAAAATTGACGATGTATATAGTCCATTAAATTTTTTTCATAAAAAATTTTTTTGCATAAAAAATGGATAATGTATATTTCATTAAATTCCTTGCTATATAGTCCATTTAAGATTTTGTATATGAAATGGGCAATTTATAGTCCATTAATGTTTTTTATAACAATTTAAAAAATGAACCATGTATAAGCCCATTATATTTTGTTTGTATATCCCATTTAATTTTTTTACATGAAAAATAGACGATGTATAGTATTTGTAGTTTTTTGCGTATGAAATGGACGATTTATAGTTCATTAAATTTTTTCATAAAAATTTGAAAAATTGACGATGTATAGTCCATTAAATTTTTTTCATAAAAAAATTTTTTTGCATAAAAAATGGATAATGTATATTTCATTAAATTCCTTGCTATATAGTCCATTTAAGTTTTTGTATATGAAATGGGCAATTTATAGCCCATTAATGTTTTTTATAAAAATTTAAAAAATGAACCATGTATAAGCCCATTATATTTTGTATGTATATCCCATTTAATTTTTTACATGAAAAATAGACGATGTATATTGTTTTTAGTTTTTTGCATATTAAATGGACGATTTATAGTTCATTAAATTTTTTCATAAAAATTTGAAAAATTGACGATGTATAGTCCATTAAATTTTTTTCATAAAAAGTTTTTTTGCATAAAAAATGGATAATGTATATTTCATTAAATTCCTTGCACGAAATATAGACAACACATATAGTCCATTTAAGATTTTGTATATGAAATGGGCAATTTATAGTCCATTAATGTTTTTTATAAAAATTTAAAAAATGAACCATGTATAAGCCCATTATATTTTGTTTGTATATCCCATTTAATTTTTTTGACATGAAAAATAGACGATGTATAGTATTTGTAGTTTTTTGCGTATGAAATGGACGATTTATAGTTCATTAAATTTTTTCATAAAAATTTTAAAAATTGACGATGTATAGTCCATTAAATTTTTTTCATAAAAAGTTTTTTTGCATAAAAAATGGATAATGTATATTTCATTAAATTCCTTGCACGAAATATAGACAACACATATAGTCCATTTAAGATTTTGTATATGAAATGGGCAATTTATAGTCCATTAATGTTTTTTATAAAAATTTAAAAAATGAACCATGTATAAGCCCATTATATTTTGTTTGTATATCCCATTTAATTTTTTTACATGAAAAATAGACGATGTATAGTATTTGTAGTTTTTTGCGTATGAAATGGACGATTTATAGTTCATTAAATTTTTTCATAAAAATTTGAAAAATTGACGATGCAAATTTTTCCATTAAATTTTTTTCATAAAAATTTTTTTTGCATAAAAATGGATAATGTATATTTCATTAAATTCCTTGCACGAAATATAGACGACGTATATAGTCCATTTAAGATTTTGTATATGAAATGGGCAATTTATAGCCCATTAATGTTATTTATAAAAATTTAAAAAATTAACCATGTATAGCCCATTATACTTTGTATGTATATCCCATTTAATTTTTTTACATGAAAAATAGACGATGTATAGTGTTTTTAGTTTTTTGCATATGAAATGGACGATTTATAGTTCATTAAATTTTTTCATAAAAATTTGAAAAATTGACGATGTATAAATTTAAATTTTTTTCATAAAAAATTTTTTTGCATAAAAAATGGGTAATGTATATTTCATTAAATTCCTTGCAGGAAATATAGACGACGTATATAGTCCATTTAAGTTTTTGTATATGAAATGGGCAATTTATAGCCCATTAATGTTATTTATAAAAATTTAAAAAATTAACCATGTATAGCCCATTATATTTTGTATGTATATCCCATTTAATTTTTTTACATGAAAAATAGACGACGTATAGTGTTTTTAGTTTTTTGCATATGAAATGGACGATTTATAGTTCATTAAATTTTTTCATAAAAATTTGAAAAATTGACGATGTATATATAGTCCATTAAATTTTTTTCATAAAAAATTTTTTTGCATAAAAAATGGATAATGTATTTTTCATTAAATTCCTTGCAGGAAATATAGACGACGTATATAGTCCATTTAAGATTTTGTATATGAAATGAGCAATTTATAGCCCATTAATGTTTTTTATAAAAATTTAAAAAATTAACCATGTATAGCCCATTATATTTTGTATGTATATCCCATTTAATTTTTTTACATGAAAAATAGACGATGTATAGTGTTTTTAGTTTTTTGCATATGAAATGGACGATTTATAGTTCATTAAATTTTTTCATAAAAATTTGAAAAATTAAATTTTTTTCATAAAAAATTTTTTTGCATAAAAAATGGATAATGTATATTTCATTAAATTCCTTGCACGAAATATAGACAACGCATATAGTCCATTTAAGATTTTGTATATGAAATGGGCAATTTATAGTCCATTAATGTTTTTTATAAAAATTTAAAAAATGAATCATGTATAAGCCCATTATATTTTGTTTGTATATCCCATCTAATTTTTTTACATGAAAAATAGACGATGTATAGTATTTGTAGTTTTTTTGCGTATGAAATGGACGATTTATAGTTCATTAAATTTTTTCATAAAAATTTGAAAAATTGATTAAATTAAATTTTTTTCATAAAAAATTTTTTTGCATAAAAAATAGATAATGTATATTCCATTAAATTCCTTGCACGAAATATAGACGACGTATATAGTCCATTTAAGATTTTGTATATGAAATGGCAATTTATAGCCCATTAATGTTTTTTATAAAAATTTAAAAAATTAACCATGTATAGCCCATTATATTTCGTATGTATATCCCATTTAATTTTTTTACATGAAAAATAGACGATGTATAGTGTTTTTAGTTTTTTGCATATGAAATGGACGATTTATAGTTCATTAAATTGTTTCATAAAAATTTGAAAAATTGAAGATGCAGGAAATATAGACGACGTATATAGTCCATTTAAGTTTTTGTATATGAAATGGGCAATTTATAGCCCATTAATGTTATTTATAAAAATTTAAAAAATTAACAATGTATAGCCCATTATATTTTGTATGTATATCCCATTTAATTTTTTTACATGAAAAATAGACGACGTATAGTGTTTTTAGTTTTTTGCATATGAAATGGACGATTTATAGTTCATTAAATTTTTTCATAAAAATTTAAAAAATTGACGATGTATATATAGTCCATTAAATTTTTTTCATAAAAAATTTTTTTGCATAAAAAATGGATAATGTATTTTTCATTAAATTCCTTGCAGGAAATATAGACGACGTATATAGTCCATTTAAGATTTTGTATATGAAATGGGCAATTTATAGCCCATTAATGTTTTTTATAAAAATTTAAAAAAATAACCATGTATAGCCCATTATATTTTGTATGTATATCCCATTTAATTTTTTTACATGAAAAATAGACGATGTATAGTGTTTTTAGTTTTTTGCATATGAAATAGACGGTTTATAGTTCATTAAATTTTTTCATAAAAATTTGAAAAATTAAATTTTTTTCATAAAAAATTTTTTTGCATAAAAAATGGATAATGTATATTTCATTAAATTCCTTGCACGAAATATAGACAACGCATATAGTCCATTTAAGATTTTGTATATGAAATGGGCAATTTATAGTCCATTAATGTTTTTTATAAAAATTTAAAAAATGAACCATGTATAAGCCCATTATATTTTGTTTGTATATCCCATTTAATTTTTTTACATGAAAAATAGACGATGTATAGTATTTGTAGTTTTTTGCGTATGAAATGGACGATTTATAGTTCATTAAATTTTTTCATAAAAATTTGAAAAATTGACGATGCAAATTTTTCCATTAAATTTTTTTCATAAAAATTTTTTTTGCATAAAAAATGGATAATGTATATTTCATTAAATTCCTTGCACGAAATATAGACGACGTATATAGTCCATTTAAGATTTTGTATATGAAATGGGCAATTTATAGCCCATTAATGTTTTTTATAAAAATTTAAAAAATTAACCATGTATAGCCCATTATATTTTGTATGTATATCCCATTTAATTTTTTTACATGAAAAATAGACGATGTATAGTGTTTTTAGTTTTTTGCATATGAAATGGACGATTTATAGTTCATTAAATTTTTTCATAAAAATTTGAAAAATTAAATTTTTTTCATAAAAAATTTTTTTGCATAAAAAATGGATAATGTATATTTCATTAAATTCCTTGCACGAAATATAGACAACGCATATAGTCCATTTAAGATTTTGTATATGAAATGGGCAATTTATAGTCCATTAATGTTTTTTATAAAAATTTAAAAAATGAACCATGTATAAGCCCATTATATTTTGTTTGTATATCCCATCTAATTTTTTTACATGAAAAATAGACGATGTATAGTATTTGTAGTTTTTTTGCGTATGAAATGGACGATTTATAGTTCATTAAATTTGTTCATAAAAATTTGAAAAATTGATTAAATTAAATTTTTTTCATAAAAAATTTTTTTGCATAAAAAATAGATAATGTATATTCCATTAAATTCCTTGCACGAAATATAGACGACGTATATAGTCCATTTAAGATTTTGTATATGAAATGGCAATTTATAGCCCATTAATGTTTTTTATAAAAATTTAAAAAATTAACCATGTATAGCCCATTATATTTCGTATGTATATCCCATTTAATTTTTTTACATGAAAAATAGACGATGTATAGTGTTTTTAGTTTTTTGCATATGAAATGGACGATTTATAGTTCATTAAATTGTTTCATAAAAATTTGAAAAATTGAAGATGCAGGAAATATAGACGACGTATATAGTCCATTTAAGTTTTTGTATATGAAATGGGCAATTTATAGCCCATTAATGTTATTTATAAAAATTTAAAAAATTAACAATGTATAGCCCATTATATTTTGTATGTATATCCCATTTAATTTTTTTACATGAAAAATAGACGACGTATAGTGTTTTTAGTTTTTTGCATATGAAATGGACGATTTATAGTTCATTAAATTTTTTCATAAAAATTTAAAAAATTGACGATGTATATATAGTCCATTAAATTTTTTTCATAAAAAATTTTTTTGCATAAAAAATGGATAATGTATTTTTCATTAAATTCCTTGCAGGAAATATAGACGACGTATATAGTCCATTTAAGATTTTGTATATGAAATGGGCAATTTATAGCCCATTAATGTTTTTTATAAAAATTTAAAAAAATAACCATGTATAGCCCATTATATTTTGTATGTATATCCCATTTAATTTTTTTACATGAAAAATAGACGATGTATAGTGTTTTTAGTTTTTTGCATATGAAATAGACGGTTTATAGTTCATTAAATTTTTTCATAAAAATTTGAAAAATTAAATTTTTTTCATAAAAAATTTTTTTGCATAAAAAATGGATAATGTATATTTCATTAAATTCCTTGCACGAAATATAGACAACGCATATAGTCCATTTAAGATTTTGTATATGAAATGGGCAATTTATAGTCCATTAATGTTTTTTATAAAAATTTAAAAAATGAACCATGTATAAGCCCATTATATTTTGTTTGTATATCCCATCTAATTTTTTTACATGAAAAATAGACGATGTATAGTATTTGTAGTTTTTTGCGTATGAAATGGACAATTTATAGTTCATTAAATTTTTTCATAAAAATTTGAAAAATTGATTAAATTAAATTTTTTTCATAAAAAATTTTTTTTCATAAAAAATAGATAATGTATATTCCATTAAATTCCTTGCACGAAATATAGACGACGTATATAGTCCATTTAAGATTTTGTATATGAAATGGCAATTTATAGCCCATTAATGTTTTTTATAAAAATTTAAAAAATTAACCATGTATAGCCCATTATATTTCGTATGTATATCCCATTTAATTTTTTTACATGAAAAATAGACGATGTATAGTGTTTTTAGTTTTTTGCATATGAAATGGACGATTTATAGTTCATTAAATTTTTTCATAAAAATTTGAAAAATTTACGATGCAGGAAATATAGACGACGTATATAGTCCATTTAAGTTTTTGTATATGAAATGGGCAATTTATAGCCCATTAATGTTTTTTATAAAAATTTAAAAAATGAACCATGTATAAGCCCATTATATTTTGTTTGTATATCCCATCTAATTTTTTTACATGCAAAATAGACGATGTATAGTGTTTGTAGTTTTTTGCATATGAAATGGACGATTTATAGTTCATTAAATTTTTTCATAAAAATTTGAAAAATTGACCATTAAATTTTTTTCATAAAAAATTTTTTTGCATAAAAAATGGATAATGTATATTTCATTAAATTCCTTGCACGAAATATAGACAACGCATATAGTCCATTTAAGTTTTTGTATATGAAATGGGCAATTTATAGCCCATTAATGTTTTTTATAAAATTTTAAAAAATGAACCATGTAAAGCCCATTATATTTTGTATGTATATCCCATTTAATTTTTTTACATGAAAAATAGACGATGTATAGTGTTTGTAGTTTTTTGCATATGAAATGGACGATTTATAGTTCATTAAATTTTTTCATAAAAATTTCAAAAATTGACGATGTATATATAGTCCATTTAAGTTTTTGTATATGAAATGGGCAATTTATAGCCCATTAATGTTAATTATAAAAATTTAAAAAATTAACCATGTATAGCCCATTATATTTTGTATGTATATCCCATTTATTTTTTTACATGAAAAATAGACGATGTATAGTGTTTTTAGTTTTTTGCATATGAAATGGACGATTTATAGTTCATTAAATTTTTTCATAAAAATTTGAAAAATTGACGATGTATAGTCCATTAAATTTTTTTCATAAAAAATTTTTTTGCATAAAAAATGGATAATGTATATTTCATTAAATTCCTTGCAGGAAATATAGACGACGTATATAGTCCATTTAGGTTTTTGTATATGAAATGGGCAATTTATAGTCCATTAATGTTTTTTATATAAATTTAAAAAATTAACCATGTATAGCCCATTATATTTTGTATGTATATCCCATTTAATTTTTAACATGAAAAATAGACGATGTATAGTGTTTTTAGTTTTTTGCATATGAAATGGACGATTTATAGTTCATTAAATTTTTTCATAAAAATTTTAAAAATTTACGATGTATAGTCCATTAAATTTTTTTCATAAAAAATTTTTTTGCATAAAAAATGGATAATGTATATTTCATTAAATTCCTTGCACGAAATATAGACAACGCATATAGTTAAGTTTTTGTATATGAAATGGGCAATTTATAGCCCATTAATGTTTTTTATAAAAATTTAAAAAATGAACCATGTATAAGCCCATTATATTTTGTTTGTATATCCCATCTAATTTTTTTACATGCAAAATAGACGAATTGTAGTGTTTGTAGTTTTTTGCATATGAAATGGACGATTTATAGTTCATTAAATTTTTTCATAAAAATTTGAAAAATTGACGATGTATAGTCCATTAAATTTTTTTCATAAAAAATTTTTTTGCATAAAAAATGGATAATGTATATTTCATTAAATTCCTTGCAGGAAATATAGACGACGTATATAGTCCATTTAAGTTTTTGTATATGAAATGGGCAATTTATAGCCCATTAATGTTATTTATAAAAATTTAAAAAATTAACCATGTATAGCCCATTATATTTTGTATGTATATCCCATTTAATTTTTTTACATGAAAAATAGACGATGTATAGTGTTTGTAGTTTTTTGCATATGAAATGGACGATTTATAGTTCATTAAATTTTTTCATCAAAATTTGAAAAAATTGACAATGTATAGTCCATTAAATTTTTTTCATAAAAAATTTTTTTGCATAAAAAATGAATAATGTATATTTCATTAAATTCCTTGCACGAAATATAGACGACGTATATAGTCCATTTAAGTTTTTGTATATGAAATGGGCAATTTATAGCCCATTAATGTTTTTTATAAAAATTTAAAAAATGAACCATGTATAAGCCCATTATATTTTGTTTGTATATCCCATCTAATTTTTTTACATGCAAAATAGACGATGTATAGTGTTTGTAGTTTTTTGCATATGAAATATATTTTGTATGTATATCCCATTTAATTTTTTTACATGAAAAATAGACGATGTATAGTGTTTGTAGTTTTTTGCATATGAAATGGACGATTTATAGTTCATTAAATTTTTTCATAAAAATTTGAAAAATTAAATTTTTTTCATAAAAAATTTTTTTGCATAAAAAATGGATAATGTATATTTCATTAAATTCCTTGCACGAAATATAGACAACGCATATAGTCCATTTAAGTTTTTGTATATGAAATGGGCAATTTATAGTCCATTAATGTTTTTTATAAAAATTTAAAAAATGAACCATGTATAAGCCCATTATATTTTGTTTGTATATCCCATCTAATTTTTTTACATGAAAAATAGACGATGTATAGTATTTGTAGTTTTTTGCGTATGAAATGGACGATTTATAGTTCATTAAATTTTTTCATAAAAATTTGAAAAATTGATTAAATTAAATTTTTTTCATAAAAAATTTTTTTGCATAAAAAATAGATAATGTATATTCCATTAAATTCCTTGCACGAAATATAGACGACGTATATAGTCCATTTAAGATTTTGTATATGAAATGTCAATTTATAGCCCATTAATGTTTTTTATAAAAATTTAAAAAATTAACCATGTATAGCCCATTATATTTCGTATGTATATCCCATTTAATTTTTTTACATGAAAAATAGACGATGTATAGTGTTTTTAGTTTTTTGCATATGAAATGGACGATTTATAGTTCATTAAATTTTTTCATAAAAATTTGAAAAATTAAATTTTTTTCATAAAAAATTTTTTTGCATAAAAAATGGATAATGTATATTCCATTAAATTCCTTGCACGAAATATAGACGACGTATATGGTCCATTTAAGATTTTGTATATGAAATGGGCAATTTATAGCCCATTAATGTTTTTTATAAAAATTTAAAAAATTAACCATGTATAGCCCATTATATTTTGCATGTATATCCCATTTAATTTTTTTACATGAAAAATAGACGATGTATAGTGTTTGTAGTTTTTTGCATATGAAATGGACGATTTATAGTTCATTAAATTTTTTCATAAAAATTTGAAAAATTGACGATGTATAGTCCATTAAATTTTTTTCATAAAAAATTTTTTTGCATAAAAAATGGATAATGTATATTTCATTAAATTCCTTGCAGGAAATATAGACGACGTATATAGTCCATTTAAGTTTTTGTATATGAAATGGGCAATTTATAGCCCATTAATGTTATTTATAAAAATTTAAAAAATTAACCATGTATAGCCCATTATATTTTGTATGTATATCCCATTTAATTTTTTTACATGAAAAATAGACGATGTATAGTGTTTGTAGTTTTTTGCATATGAAATGGACGATTTATAGTTCATTAAATTTTTTCATAAAAATTTGAAAAATTGACGATGTATAGTCCATTAAATTTTTTTCATAAAAAATTTTTTTGCATAAAAAATGGATAATGTATATTTCATTAAATTCCTTGCAGGAAATATAGACGACGTATATAGTCCATTTAAGTTTTTGTATATGAAATGGGAAATTTATAGCCCATTAATGTTATTTATAAAAATTTAAAAAATTAACCATGTATAGCCCATTATATTTTGTATGTATATCCCATTTAATTTTTTTACATGAAAAATAGACGATGTATAGTGTTTGTAGTTTTTTGCATATGAAATGGACGATTTATAGTTCATTAAATTTTTTCATAAAAATTTGAAAAATTGACGATGTATAGTCCATTAAATTTTTTTCATAAAAAATTTTTTTGCATAAAAAATGGATAATGTATATTTCATTAAATTCCTTGCAGGAAATATAGACGACGTATATAGTCCATTTAAGTTTTTGTATATGAAATGGGAAATTTATAGCCCATTAATGTTATTTATAAAAATTTAAAAAATTAACCATGTATAGCCCATTATATTTTGTATGTATATCCCATTTAATTTTTTTACATGAAAAATAGACGATGTATAGTGTTTGTAGTTTTTTGCATATGAAATGGACGATTTATAGTTCATTAAATTTTTTCATAAAAATTTGAAAAATTGACAATGTATAGTCCATTAAATTTTTTTCATAAAAAATTTTTTTGCATAAAAAATGAATAATGTATATTTCATTAAATTCCTTGCACGAAATATAGACGACGTATATAGTCCATTTAAGTTTTTGTATATGAAATGGGCAATTTATAGCCCATTAATGTTTTTTATAAAAATTTAAAAAATGAACCATGTATAAGCCCATTATATTTTGTTTGTATATCCCATCTAATTTTTTTACATGCAAAATAGACGATGTATAGTGTTTGTAGTTTTTTGCATATGAAATATATTTTGTATGTATATCCCATTTAATTTTTTTACATGAAAAATAGACGATGTATAGTGTTTGTAGTTTTTTGCATATGAAATGGACGATTTATAGTTCATTAAATTTTTTCATAAAAATTTGAAAAATTAAATTTTTTTCATAAAAAATTTTTTTGCATAAAAAATGGATAATGTATATTTCATTAAATTCCTTGCAGGAAATATAGACGACGTATATAGTCCATTTAAGTTTTTGTATATGAAATGGGCAATTTATAGTCCATTAATGTTTTTTAAATAAATTTAAAAAATTAACCATGTATAGCCCATTATATTTTGTATGTATATCCCATTTAATTTTTTACATGAAAAATAGACGATGTATAGTGTTTTTAGTTTTTTGCATATGAAATGGACGATTTATAGTTCATTAAATTTTTTCATAAAAATTTGAAAAATTTACGATGTATAGTCCATTAAATTTTTTTCATAAAAAATTTTTTTGTATATGAAATGGGCAATTTATAGCCCATTAATGTTATTTATAAAAATTTAAAAAATTAACCATGTATAGCCCATTATATTTTGTATGTATATCCCATTTAATTTTTTACATGAAAAATAGACGATGTATAGTGTTTTTAGTTTTTTGCATATGAAATGGACGATTTATAGTTCATTAAATTATTTCATAAAAATTTGAAAAATTGACGATTAAATTTTTTCATAAAAAATTTGTTTGCATAAAAAATGGATAATGTATATTTCATTAAATTCCTTGCAGGAAATATAGACGACGTATATAGTCCATTTAAGTTTTTGTATATGAAATGGGCAATTTATAGTCCATTAATGTTTTTTATAAAAATTAAAAAAATTAACCATGTATAGCCCATTATATTTTGTTTGTATATCCCATCTAATTTTTTACATGAAAAATAGACGATGTATAGTGTTTGTAGTTTTTTGCATATGAAATGGACGATTTATAGTTCATTAAATTTTTTCATAAAAATTTGAAAAATTGACGATGTATAGTCCATTAAATTTTTTTCATAAAAAACTTTTTTGCATAAAAAATGGATAATGTATATTTCATTAAATTCCTTGCAGGAAATATAGACGACGTATATAGTCCATTTAAGTTTTTGTATATGAAATGGGCAATTTATAGCCCATTAATGTTATTTATAAAAATTTAAAAAATTAACCATAGCCCATTATATTTTGTTTGTATATCCCATCTAATTTTTTACATGAAAAATAGACAATGTATAGTGTTTGTAGTTTTTTGCATATGAAATGGACGATTTATAGTTCATTAAATTTTTTCATAAAAATTTGAAAAATTGACGATATAGTCCATTAAATTTTTTTCATAAAAAATTTTTTTGTATATGAAATGGGCAATTTATAGCCCATTAATGTTATTTATAAAAATTTAAAAAATTAACCATGTATAGCCCATTATATTTTGTATGTATATCCCATTTAATTTTTTTACATGAAAAATAGACGATGTATAGTGTTTGTAGTTTTTTGCATATGAAATGGACGATTTATAGTTCATTAAATTTTTTCATAAAAATTTGAAAAATTGCCGATGTATAGTCCATTAAATTTTTTTCATAAAAATTTTTTTGCATAAAAAATGGATAATGTATATTTCATTAAATTCCTTGCAGGAAATATAGACGACGTATATAGTCCATTTAAGTTTTTTTATATGAAATGGGCAATTTATAGATCATTAATGTTATTAATACAAATTTAAAAAATTAACCATGTATAGCCCATTATATTTTGTATGTATATCCCATTTAATTTTTTTACATGAAAAATAGACGATGTATAGTGTTTGTAGTTTTTTGCATATGAAATGGACGATTTATAGTTCATTAAATCTTTTCATAAAAATTTGAAAAATTGAAGATGTATAGTCCATTAAATTTTTTTCATAAACAATTTTTTTTGCATAAAAAATGGATAATGTATATTTCATTAAATTCCTTGCAGGAAATATAGACGACGTATATAGTCCATTTAAGTTTTTGTATATGAAATGGGCAATTTATAGCCCATTAATGTTATTTATAAAAATTTAAAAAATTATCCATGTATAGCCCATTATATTTTGTATGTATATCCCATTTAATTTTTTACATGAAAAATAGACGATGTATAGTGTTTGTAGTTTTTTGCATATGAAATGGACGATTTATAGTTCATTAAATTTTTTCATAAAAATTTGAAAAATTGCCGATGTATAGTCCTTTAAATTTTTTTCATAAAAATTTTTTTTTGCATAAAAAATGGATAATGTATATTTCATTAAATTCCTTGCACGAAATATAGACGACGTATATAGTCCATTTAAGTTTTTGTATATGAAATGGGCAATTTATAGCCCATTAATGTTATTTATAAAAATTTAAAAAATTAACCATGTATAGCCCATTATATTTTGTATGTATATCCCATTTAATTTTTTTACATGAAAAATAGACGATGTATAGTGTTTGTAGTTTTTTGCATATGAAATGGACGATTTATAGTTCATTAAATCTTTTCATAAAAATTTGAAAAATTGACGATGTATAGTCCATTAAATTTTTTTCATAAAAATTTTTTTTGCATAAAAAATGGATAATGTATATTTCATTAAATTCCTTGCACAAAATATAGACGACGTATATAGTCCATTTAAGTTTTTGTTTATGAAATGGGCAATTTATAGCCCATTAATGTTATTTATAAAAATTTAAAAAATTAACCATGTATAGCCCATTATATTTTGTATGTATATCCCATTTAATTTTTTACATGAAAAATAGACGATGTATAGTGTTTGTAGTTTTTTGCATATGAAATGGACGATTTATAGTTCATTAAATTTTTTCATAAAAATTTGAAAAATTGCCGATGTATAATAGTCCTTTAAATTTTTTTTATAAAAATTTTTTTTGCATAAAAAATGGATAATGTATATTTCATTAAATTCCTTGCACGAAATATAGACGACGTATATAGTCCATTTAAGTTTTTGTATATGAAATGGGCAATTTATAGCCCATTAATGTTATTTATAAAAATTTAAAAAATTAACCATGTATAGCCCATTATATTTTGTATGTATATCCCATTTAATTTTTTTACATGAAAAATAGACGATGTATAGTGTTTGTAGTTTTTTGCATATGAAATGGACGATTTATAGTTCATTAAATCTTTTCATAAAAATTTGAAAAATTGACGATGTATAGTCCATTAAATTTTTTTCATAAAAATTTTTTTTGCATAAAAAATGGATAATGTATATTTCATTAAATTCCTTGCACGAAATATAGACGACGTATATAGTCCATTTAAGTTTTTGTATATGAAATGGGCAATTTATAGCCCATTAATGTTATTTATAAAAATTTAAAAAATTAACCATGTATAGCCCATTATATTTTGTATGTATATCCCATTTAATTTTTTACATGAAAAATAGACGATGTATAGTGTTTGTAGTTTTTTGCATATGAAATGGACGATTTATAGTTCATTAAATTTTTTCATAAAAATTTGAAAAATTGCCGATGTATAGTCCTTTAAATTTTTTTCATAAAAATTTTTTTTGCATAAAAAGTGGATAATGTATATTTCATTAAATTCCTTGCACGAAATATAGACGACGTATATAGTCCATTTAAGTTTTTGTATATGAAATGGGCAATTTATAGCCCATTAATGTTATTTATAAAAATTTAAAAAATTAACCATGTATAGCCCATTATATTTTGTATGTATATCCCATTTAATTTTTTTACATGAAAAATAGACGATGTATAGTGTTTGTAGTTTTTTGCATATGAAATGGACGATTTATAGTTCATTAAATCTTTTCATAAAAATTTGAAAAATTGACGATGTATAGTCCATTAAATTTTTTTCATAAAAAATTTTTTTGCATAAAAAATGGATAATGTATATTTCATTAAATTCCTTGCACGAAATATAGACGACGTATATAGTCCATTTAAGTTTTTGTATATGAAATGGGCAATTTATAGCCCATTAATGTTATTTATAAAAATTTAAAAAATTAACCATGTATAGCCCATTATATTTTGTATGTATATCCCATCTAATTTTTTTACATGAAAAATATACGATGTATAGTGTTTGTAGTTTTTTGCATATGAAATGGACTATTTATAGTTCATTAAATTTTTTCATAAAAATTTTGAAAAATTGCCGATGTATAGTCCTTTAAATTTTTTTCATAAAAATTTTTTTGCATAAAAAATGGATAATGTATATTTCATTAAATTCCTTGCACGAAATATAGACGACGTATATAGTCCATTTAAGTTTTTGTATATGAAATGGGCAATTTATAGCCCATTAATGTTATTTATAAAAATTTAAAAAATTAACCATGTATAGCCCATTATATTTTGTATGTATATCCCATTTAATTTTTTTACATGAAAAATAGACGATGTATAGTGGTTGTAGTTTTTTGCATATGAAATGGACGATTTATAGTTCATTAAATTTTTTCATAAAAATTTGAAAAATTGACGATGTATATAGTCCATTAAATTTTTTTCATAAAAAATTTTTTTGCATCAAAAATGGATAATGTATATTTCATTAAATTCCTTGCACGAAATATAGACAACGCATATAGTCCATTTAAGTTTTTGTATATGAAATGGGTAATTTATAGCCCATTAATGTTTTTTATAAAAATTTAAAAAATGAACCATGTATAAGCCCATTATATTTTGTTTGTATATCCCATCTAATTTTTTTACATGAAAAATAGACGATGTATAGTGTTTGTAGTTTTTTGCATATGAAATGGACGATTTATAGTTCATTAAATTTTTTCATAAAAATTTGAAAAATTGACGATGTATATATAGTCCATTAAATTTTTTTCATAAAAAATTTTTTTGCATAAAAAATAGATAATGTATATTCCATTAAATTCCTTGCACGAAATATAGACGACGTATATAGTCCATTTAAGATTTTGTATATGAAATGGGCAATTTATAGCCCATTAATGTTTTTTATAAAAATTTAAAAAATTAACCATGTATAGCCCATTATATTTTGTATGTATATCCCATTTAATTTTTTTACATGAAAAATAGACGATGTATAGTGTTTTTAGTTTTTTGCATATGAAATGGACGATTTAGAGTTCATTAAATTTTTTCATAAAAATTTGAAAAATTGACGCTGTATATTTTTTTTCATAAAAATTTTTTTGCATAAAAAATGGATAATGTATATTTCATTAAATTCCTTGCACGAAATATAGACGACGTATATAGTCTATTTAAGTTTTTGTATATGAAATGGGCAATTTATAGCCCATTAATGTTATTTATAAAAATTAAAAAAATTAACCATGTATAGCCCATTATATTTTGTATGTATATCCCATCTAATTTTTTTACATGAAAAATAGACGATGTATAGTGTTTTTAGTTTTTTGCATATGAAATGGACGATTTATAGTTCATTAAATTTTTTCATAAAAATTTGAAAAATTGACGATGTATAGTCCATTAAATTTTTTTCATAAAAAATTTTTTTGCATAAAAAATGGATAATGTATGTTTTATTAAATTCCTTGCAGGAAATATTGACGACGTATATAGTCCATTTAAGTTTTTGTATATGAAATGGGCAATTTATAGTCCATTAATGTTTTTTATATAAATTTAAAAAATTAACCATGTATAGCCCATTATATTTTGTATGTATATCCCATTTAATTTTTTACATGAAAAATAGACGATGTATAGTGTTTTTAGTTTTTTGCATATGAAAAGGACGATTTATAGTTCATTAAATTTTTTCATAAAAATTTGAAAAATTGACGATGTATAGTCCATTAAATTTTTTCATAAAAAATTTTTTTGCATAAAAAATGGATAATGTATATTTCATTAAATTCCTTGCACGAAATATAGACGACGTATATAGTCTATTTAAGTTTTTGTATATGAAATGGGCAATTTATAGCCCATTAATGTTATTTATAAAAATTAAAAAAATTAACCATGTATAGCCCATTATATTTTGTATGTATATCCCATCTAATTTTTTTACATGAAAAATAGACGATGTATAGTGTTTGTAGTTTTTTGCATATGAAATGGACGATTTATAGTTCATTAAATTTTTTCATAAAAATTTGAAAAATTGACTATATATAGTCCATTAAATTTTTTTCATAAAAAATTTTTTTGCATAAAAAATGGATAATGCATATTTCATTAAATTCCTTGCACGAAATATAGACGACGTATATAGTCCATTTAAGTTTTTGTATATGAAATGGGCAATTTATAGCCCATTAATGTTTTTTATATAAATTTAAAAAATTAACCATGTATAGCCCATTATATTTTGTTTTCCCATTTAATTTTTTTACATGAAAAATAGACGATGTATAATAGTGTTTGTAGTTTTTTGCATATGAAATAGACGATTTATAGTTCATTAAATTTTTTCATAAAAATTTGAAAAATTGACGATGTATATAGTCCATTAAATTTTTTTCATAAAAAATTTTTTGCATAAAAAATGGATAATGTATATTTCATTAAATTCCTTGCAGGAAATATTGACGACGTATATAGTCCATTTAAGTTTTTGTATATGAAATGGGCAATTTATAGTCCATTAATGTTTTTTATATAAATTTAAAAAATTAACCATGTATAGCCCATTATATTTTGTATGTATATCCCATCTAATTTTTTTACATGAAAAATATACGATGTATAGTGTTTGTAGTTTTTTGCATATGAAATGGACGATTTATAGTTCATTAAATCTTTTCATAAAAATTTGAAAAATTGACGATGTATAGTCCATTAAATTTTTTTCATAAAAATTTTTTTTGCATAAAAAATGGATAATGTATATTTCATTAAATTCCTTGCAGGAAATATTGACGACGTATATAGTCCATTTAAGTTTTTGTATATGAAATGGGCAATTTATAGCCCATTCATGTTTTTTATAAAAATTTAAAAAATTAACCATGTATAGCCCATTATATTTTGTATGTATATCCCATTTAATTTTTTTACATGAAAAACAGACGATGTATAGTGTTTGTAGTTTTTTGCATATGAAATGGACGATTTATAGTTCATTAAATTTCTTCATAAACATTTGAAAAATTGACGATGTATAGTCCATTAAATTTTTTTCATAAAAAATTTTTTTGCATAAAAAATGGATAATGTATATTTCATTAAATTCCTTGCAGGAAATATAGACGACGTATATAGTCCATTTAAGTTTTTGTATATGAAATGGGCAATTTATAGCCCATTAATGTTATTTATAAAAATTTTAAAAATTAACCATGTATAGCCCATTATATTTTGTATGTATATCCCATTTAATTTTTTACATGAAAAATAGACGATGTGTAGTGTTTTTAGTTTTTTGCATATGAAATGGACGATTTAAAGTTCATTAAATTTTTTCATAAAAATTTGAAAAATTTACGATGTATAGTCCATTAAATTTTTTTCATAAAAAATTTTTTTGTATATAAAATGGGCAATTTATAGCCCATTAATGTTATTTATAAAAATTTAAAAAATTAACCATGTATAGCCCATTATATTTTGTATGTATATCCCATTTAATTTTTTTACATGAAAAATAGACGATGTATAGTGTTTGTAGTTTTTTGCATATGAAATGGACGATTTATAGTTCATTAAATTTTTTCATAAAAATTTGAAAATTTAATTAAATTTTTTTCATAAAAATTTTTTTGCATAAAAAATGGATAAAGTGTATTTCATTTAATTCCTTGCACGAAATATAGACGACGTATATAGTCAATTTAAGTTTTTGTATATGAAATGGGCAATTTATAGCCCATTAATGTTATTTATAAAAATTTAAAAAATTAACCATGTATAGCCCATTATATTTTGTATGTATATCCCATTTAATTTTTTACATGAAAAATAGACGATGTATAGTGTTTTTAGTTTTTTGCATATGAAATGGACGATTTATAGTTTATTAAATTTTTTCATAAAAATTTGAAAAATTGACGATGTATAGTCCATTAAATTTTTTTCATAAAATATTTTTTTGCATAAAAAATGGATAATGTATATTTCATTAAATTCCTTGCACGAAATATAGACAACGCATATAGTCCATTTAAGTTTTTGTATATGAAATGGGCAATTTATAGCCCATTAATGTTTTTTATAAAAATTTAAAAAATGAACCATGTATAAGCTTATTGTATTTTGTTTGTATATCCCATCTAATTTTTTTACATGAAAAATAGACGATGTATAGTGTTTGTAGTTTTATGCTTATGAAATGGACGATTTATAGTTCATTAAATTTTTTCATAAAAATTTGAAAAATTGACGATGTATATATAGTCAATTAAATTTTTTTCATAAAAAATTTTTTTCCATAAAAAATAGATAGTGTAGATTCCATTAAATTCCTTGCACGAAATATAGACGACGTATATAGTCCATTTAAGATTTTGTATATGAAATGGGCAATTTATAGCCCATTAATGTTTTTTATAAAAATTTAAAAAATTAACCATGTATAGCCCATTATATTTTGTATGTATATCCCATTTAATTTTTTTACATGAAAAATAGACGATGTATAGTGTTTTTAGTTTTTTGCATATGAAATGGACGATTTATAGTTCATTAAATTTTTTTATAAAAATTTGAAAAATTGACGATGTATATATAGTCCATTAAATTTTTTTCATAAAAAATTTTTTTGCATAAAAAATGGATAATGTATATTTCATTAAATTCCTTGCAGGAAATATAGACGACGTATATAGTCCATTTAAGTTTTTGTATATGAAATGGGCAATTTATAGCCCATTAATGTTATTTATAAAAATTTAAAAAATTAACCATTATATTTTGTTTGTATATCCCATCTAATTTTTTACATGAAAAATAGACGATGTATAGTGTTTGTAGTTTTTTGCATATGAAATGGACGATTTATAGTTCATTAAATTTTTTCATAAAAATTTGAAAAATTGACGATTAAATTTTTTTCATAAAAAATTTTTTTGCATACAAAATGGATAATGTATATTTCATTAAATTCCTTGCAGGAAATATAGACGACGTATATAGTCCATTTAAGTTTTTGTATATGAAATGGGCAATTTATAGCCCATTAATGTTATTTATAAAAATTTAAAAAATTAACCATGTATAGCCCATTATATTTTGTTTGTATATCCCATCTAATTTTTTTACATTAAAAATAGACGATGTATAGTGTTTGTAGTTTTTTGCATATGAAATGGACGATTTATAGTTCATTAAATTTTTTCATAAAAATTTGAAAAATTGACGATGTATAGTCCATTAAATTTTTTTCATAAACAATGTTTTTCCATAAAAAATAGATAGTGTAGATTCCATTAAATTCCTTGCACGAAATATAGACGACGTATATAGTCCATTTAAGATTTTGTATATGAAATGGGCAATTTATAGCCCATTAATGTTATTTATAAAAATTTAAAAAATTAACCATGTATAGCCCATTATATTTTGTTTGTATATCCCATCTAATTTTTTACATGAAAAATAGACGATGTATAGTGTTTGTAGTTTTTTGCATATGAAATGGACGATTTATAATTCATTAAATTTTTTCATAAAAATTTGAAAAATTGTCCATTAAATTTTTTTCATAAAAAACTTTTTTGCATAAAAAATGGATAATGTATATTTCATTAAATTCCTTGCAGGAAATATAGACGACGTATATAGTCCATTTAAGTTTTTGTATATGAAATGGGCAATTTATAGCCCATTAATGTTATTTATAAAAATTTAAAAAATTAACCATGTATAGCCCATTATATTTTGTTTGTATATCCCATCTAATTTTTTACATGAAAAATAGACAATGTATAGTGTTTGTAGTTTTTTGCATATGAAATGGACGATTTATAGTTCATTAAATTTTTTCATAAAAATTTGAAAAATTGACGATTAAATTTTTTCATAAAAAATTTTTTTGCATAAAAAATGGATAATGTATATTTCATTAAATTCCTTGCAGGAAATATAGACGACGTATATAGTCCATTTAAGTTTTTGTATATGAAATGGGCAATTTATAGCCCATTAATGTTTTTTATAAAAATTTAAAAAACGAACCATGTATAAGCCCATTATATTTTGTTTGTATATCCCATCTAATTTTTTTACATGAAAAATAGACGATGTATAGTGTTTGTAGTTTTTTGCATATGAAATGGACGATTTATAGTTCATTAAATTTTTTCATAAAAATTTGAAAAATTGACGATTAAATTAAATTTTTTTCATAAAAAATTTTTTTGCATAAAAAATGGATAATGTATATTTCATTAAATTCCTTGCAGGAAATATAGACGAAGTATATAGTCCATTTAAGTTTTTGTATATGAAATGGGCAATTTATAGCCCATTAATGTTTTTATAAAAATTTAAAAAATGAACCATGTGTAAGCCGAATATATTTTTTTTGTATATCCCATTTAATTTTTTTACATGAAAAATAGACGATGTATAGTGTTTGTAGTTTTATGCTTATGAAATGGACGATTTATAGTTCATTAAATTTTTTCATAAAAATTTGAAAAATTGACGATGTATAGTCCATTAAATTTTTTTCATAAACAATTTTTTTCCATAAAAAATAGATAATGTAGATTCCATTAAATTCCTTGCACGAAATATAGACGACGTATATAGTCCATTTAAGATTTTGTATATGAAATGGGCAATTTATTGCCCATTAATGTTTTTTATAAAAATTTAAAAAATTAACCATGTATAGCCCATTATATTTTGTATGTATATCCCATTTAATTTTTTTACATGAAAAATAGACGATGTATAGTGTTTGTAGTTTTTTGCATTCGAAATGGACGATTTATAGTTCATTAAATTTTTTCATAAAAATTTGAAAAATTGACGATGTATAGTCCATTAAATATTTTGCATAAAAAATTTTTTTGCATAAAAAATGGATAATGTATATTTTATTAAATTCCTTGCACGAAATATAGACGAAGTATATAGTCCATTTAAGTTTTTGTATATGAAATGGGCAATTTATAGTCCATTAATGTTTTTTATATAAATTTAAAAAATTAACCATGTATAGCCCATTATATTTTGTATGTATATCCCATTTAATTTTTTACATGAAAAATAGACGATGTATAGTGTTTTTAGTTTTTTGCATATGAAATGGACGATTTATAGTTCATTAAATTTTTTCATAAAAATTTGAAAAATTGACGATGTATAGTCCATTAAATATTTTGCATAAAAAATTTTTTTGCATAAAAAATGGATAATGTATATTTCATTAAATTCCCTGCAGGAAATATAGACGACGTATATAGTCCATTTAAGTTTTTGTATATGAAATGGGCAATTTACAGTCCATTAATGTTTTTTATATAAATTTAAAAAATTAACCATGTATAGCCCATTATATTTTGTATGTATATCCCATTTAATTTTTTACATGAAAAATAGACGATGTATAGTGTTTTTAGTTTTTTGCATATGAAATGGACGATTTATAGTTCATTAAATTTTTTCATAAAAATTTGAAAAATTGACGATTAAATTTTTTCATAAAAAATTTGTTTGCATAAAAAATGGATAATGTATATTTCATTAAATTCCTTGCAGGAAATATAGACGACGTATATAGTCCATTTAAGTTTTTGTATATGAAATGGGCAATTTATAGTCCATTAATGTTTTTTATAAAAATTAAAAAAATTAACCATGTATAGCCCATTATATTTTGTTTGTATATCCCATCTAATTTTTTTACATGAAAAATAGACGATATATAATGTTTGTAGTTTTTTGCATATGAAATGGACGATTTATAGTTCATTAAATTTTTTCATAAAAATTTGAAAAATTGACGATGTATAGTCCATTAAATTTTTTTCATAAAAAATTTTTTTGCATAAAAAATGGATAATGTATATTTCATTAAATTCCTTGCAGGAAATATAGAGGACGTATATAGTCCATTTAAGTATTTGTATATGAAATGGGCAATTTATAGCCCATTAATGTTATTTACAAAAATTTAAAAAATTAACCATGTATAGCCCATTATATTTTGTATGTATATCCCATCTAATTTTTTTACATGAAAAATAGACGATGTATAGTGTTTGTAGTTTTTTGCATATGAAATGGACGATTTATAGTTCATTAAATTTTTTCATAAAAAATGGATAATGTATATTTCATTAAATTCCTTGCAGGAAATATAGACGACGTATATAGTCCATTTAAGTTTTTGTACATGAAATGGGCAATTTATAGCCCATTAATGTTTTTTATAAAAAAAATTTTTTTTTTTTAATACATTTATTTATTTATTGTATCTTCAATTATGAACTAACAATAAGTATTCAAATCTTAAATCTAAAATATAGGTATTAGGCCCGACCACTCTCGGACATAAACTTAGTGATAGTTATAAATAATACATATGTAAGTAGTGATAATCAAAAAAAAAAAAGAGAAAAAAATATTTTCAAGCAATCCCATCTGGAGTGTTGAGTAAAAGAGCCCTTGTGTCCTTCTTTTTCAAACGAATGTGGCCAGTAAAATTCAAGATGTTACGAGCAAGCGGATTAGGATGTGACTCGAGTTTTGTTAAATATTTGCCTGCGTATTTTGCTATTTCTTCAATCACTAGTGGCATATTCAAATCACGATGTATATTTGAGTTTTTAATGTACCATGGAGCCGATGTTATCAAACGTAAAATTTTGTTTTGCCTTCGTTGGATTCTCTCGACGTTAGAAGCTGAAGCAGTGCCCCATAACTGAATTCCGTAGCACCATATTGGCTTCAAAAGCGACTTGTATAATAAAAGTTTGCAGTCTAGGCTGAGTGTTGAATTTCTACCAATCAGCCAATATATCTGAGTTAGTTTAAGTTTCATTTGTATTAGCTTTGAGTCAATATGGTGTTTCCATGTAAGTCGTCGATCAAGGTGTATACCAAGGTATTTTACATGTGAATGCTGAGGAACAACTTGATTGTTGATTCGAATTGGAGAACAAGTATCTCTTCGCAGGGTAAATGTTACCTGAACACACTTTTGCTCGTTTACCTTAATTCTCCATAATTTTAACCATAGTTCCAGTTGTGTTATATGTTCTTGTAGATATCGGGAAGCCTCATGAGGATTTTCGTGCATACTTAGGCAGGCTGTATCATCGGCAAACGTAGATGTATGGATATCACAAGTATAAATTAAATACAAAACTGGCCCCAGTATGCTCCCCTGTGGCACACCGGATGATATAGTTTCGGGCACACTCATGAATTCTCCTTCCACAACCGTGAACTTCCGGGTAGTAATGTAACTTTCTAATAAATTCACTAAATTTATTGGTAGATATGATTTTAATATTAGAATTAGACCTTCATGTCACACTTTATCAAATGCCTGCGAAGCGACAATAAACAGTGCAGAACAGTACTTCTTTTCTTCAAATGTTCTTCTTATACATTGAACCAATCTATGCGTTTGTTCAATGGTGCTATGCTGACTTCTAAAACCAAACTGATGGTCTGGGATGCACCCACTACCAATTAGAATTGGGGACAATTTTGACATGAGCAGTTTTTCGAAAAGTTTTGACATTGTTGATAGCAGGCTTATTGGCCTGTATGACTTTGCCTTGGTCAGATCTTTGCCCGGCTTTGGAATCATTTTAACTTTGGCAAGCTTCCAGCTGTGGGGATAATACTCTAGTCGTAAAATGGCATTAAAAATGAATAACATGATTCTAAATGCAATACGAGGCAATTTTATTAGCATTTGGTTACTAATTCCATCAATACCCGGTGCTTTCTTCGGGTTGAGTTCAGCAATTAGATTTTGTACATCACACATTTTAAATTTTATGGGTCGAGGGGGTAGCGCAACTACACTCGGGAAATCAACAACACCAGTACATGTGTTTGAGGTAAATACGGGTTTTAAATGCTTTGCAAACAAGTTACCTTTTTCAATATCACTCCTGGCCCAAACTCCGGTAGAAGTGCGTAGAGGTGGTTTAAACTCAACGGGTGTTTTAATTCTTTTCGCAGCGCGCCGCAAAGAATAATTAGATGCTGGTGTGACATCGAGATTTTTCAGATATTTTTTAAGAGAAGCAGTTTTTTCATATGCAAGCAGTTCTTGGAGTCTTTTAGTGCACTCTTTTAATCTAATTTTATTTTGGGGTGATCTGTGCTGTTGCCATTCTCTTCTAGCTCTTCTTTTTGCACATACGAGATGTTCAATATCTGTAGAATATATTCTGTTAAACCCAGTCTGCGGATGGGAGGAAGTGGCATGTTCAGCTGCCTGCTTAATGTTTTCGTTAAGATTAGCAATATTAGATTCAATATCGTCATGAGTTCTAAGCTTAATGTTTTCAGTGCAATGAGTACTAAGATATATTTTGAATCGCAGCCAATTAACACGACTGACCATTTTCACATATGGGTGAGGTAGAGCACTTCTCAGTGGGCTACAGATTGTAACGATCGTGGGAGAGTGATCGGACGATAGATCTAGGGAAGCTTCAACATGAATTAATTCCCTAGAAATATTTTTCATGACGCCAAAATCTATAACATCCGGAATTTTATGTATGTCAGTAGGCCAGTAAGTGGGCTCTCCACTCGAAATGACGTCCAAGCCCATTTTTGAAATTGTGTTGAACAACGATCGTCCTCTAGGTGTGATAAGACGCGAACCCCAGAAAGTATGTTTTGCATTATAGTCTCCAGCTGCTATGAAACAAGGGCCAAGAGATTTGTAAAAATCCTCGTATTTATCCTCAGTAATTGCGAATCTAGGAGGAGAGTAAATTGATGATATGACAAAATTTGTGCAAAAATTTTCGATAAAAATATTCGTTGCTTGTAGATGTTCTTCACAAATGTTGTCAAGAATATAATGCTTGAGTCTTGACTTTATTAAAATTGCTGATCCCCCGCAAGCTCTTCCTCTTGGGTCCTTTGAATCATATAAAATGTAGCCATTAATCCTAAATAGACTTCTCGAAGTCAAATGTGTCTCAGAGACCAACATTATATCAATATTTTTTTCCGTAAGGAAGTGCTCAAGTTCATTTTTATGTTGGCGAATGCCGTTTGCGTTCCAGAAACATATTTTTAACGTGTTCATGGCTTGTTAACTAATGCTTGAAGCAGTGTAGACTGCATTCGTAGCATTTCTTGCATCATGCTAGTCATATTTGTTGTAAAATTATTTATAGTCAGCACTAGATTTTCAATAGTAGCTTCAAGGCGACTAAAATTAAAGCTTGAGTTTGCATTCGTTGAATTATTTTGAGGCGGAATATTTTGTGTGGGAATAGAACTAGTCTTAGCTGCGTCGGCATACGAAATACGTGAAGTGACAGGTTGGCTCATATGGGCAAAAGTGGCGGAGTGAGCGTTTGCTGTTTGTGCTGGAGCTAATTTAGGTTTTTGCCCCATAGTCTGTTTAACGAAAGAATAGACAGGACATCCTCTGTAGTTAGCGGTGTGATTACCTCCACAATTACTACATTTTTTTTCTGCTAAATCTTTAGGCTTAGTACAACCAGCAGTACCGTGCAATTCACCGCAGATAACACAAACTGAAGGTAACTTGCAGTAAGTTTTTGTGTGACCATATTCTTGACAATTATGGCACTGTACGGGTCCAGAACGCTTGTGTGGTTCTTCAACTGTTATTTTTCGATATAAGAGATATTTCAAATTATAAATTGGATGAGTCTCGCTTTTTTTCAATTTTATATCGTTTGGCTCAAGTTCGACGCGAAATAGAGGCTGAGGAATCTTCTCCCTATTTATTATGTTAGATACATTTTTTACCTTAAATCCCTGGAGGACGAGTGCATCTTTTATTTCTTCGGGAGCAACATAGGAATCGATGCCCTTCAATACGATCTGCATGCCTTTAGCACTTTTAAGCTGATATGTGTAGAAACTTTTCTTACTTTTTTCAAATTCAGTAATCAGTTTGCGAAAATCTTTTTCTTCATAAATTTGAATTTTGGTTTCATCAATGTTTCCACGTTTTATTGGAACGATGTGAAATTTATTCTCACCAATGACTGAAATTAAATTTTTTATAATAGCGTTTGAATTTTTTTTCTCTCAAATAGATAGGTGGCGGCTTAAATGTTTTGTTCATAGATACATCGGGTTCGTTGTTGTCAACTTGTAATATTTGAAAACGATTTTGGCGGTTAATAGAGGATGCGCTGTTATCCCTAGACATTTTTGGAACTGATGAAATTTTCGAAGACTTTGGGCTTCGTCCGCGCTTTACCACTGTAATATATCTGTCCATTCCCACTTGGACCTTGGGTTTTGGGCTGCTCTTAACTTCAGTAAAAACTTGGTTAAGTGATGACCACGAGCCCGAAGCGGATGATATCGCTGAGTTAAATGTAGAAGTACTAGGCAACGGTAATGTTAACGAATCACTAGTTGGCATTGGACAAAGCGAAGTTGATCGCTGACGAAAAAGTGGCCTCGCCGTTAAAAAAAGGCTACTATCTGATTTCTTATTTAATTTGTTATCATTAAGAGCTTCAGAGCTCTCAGTAAGTCTATTATCAGATTTTTTATTTTTATTATTTTCATTAAGAGCTTCAGAGCTCACAGTAAAATAGGCATTTCTGCCATTAGAACTCACTTCAAAGTTATTTGTTTTTGAGGTACTCATATAGAGTATTCCTCAAGGGCACTTTGTTTGTTTGTTGTTGTTTTTGTTTACGGTTTTTTTGTTTTTGTTATTTATAACTATGTAAAAAAATATTAGCAACGCAAATGAAGCTTAATTTGTCAAAAACAATATGTATTCCGAATGCATAAAAAATGGATAATGTATATTTCATTAAATTCCTTGCAGGAAATATAGACGACGTATATAGTCCATTTAAGTTTTTGTATATGAAATGGGCAATTTATTATTAATTTAGCCCATTAATGTTATTTATAAAAATTTAAAAAATGAATCATGTATAAGCCCATTATATTTTGTATGTATATCCCATCTAATTTTTTTACATGAAAAATAGACGATGTAGAGTGTTTGTAGTTCTTTGCATATGAAATGGACGATTTATAGTTCATTAAATTTTTTCATAAAAATTTGAAAAATTGACGATTAATAATTTTTTTTCATAAAAAATTTTTTTGCATAAAAAATAGATAATGTATATTTCATTAAATTCATTGCACGAAATATAGACGACGTATATGGTCCATTTAAGTTTTTGTATATGAAATGAGCAATTTATAGCCCATTAATGTTATTTATAAAAATTTAAAAAATTAACCATGTATAGCCCATTATATTTTGTATGTATATCCCATTTAATTTTTTTACATGAAAAATAGACGATGTATAGTGTTTGTAGTTTTTTGCATATGAAATGGACGATTTATAGTTCATTAAATTTTTTCATAAAAATTTGAAAAATTTACGATTAAATTAAATTAAATTAAATTTTTTTCATAAAAATTTTTTTTGCATAAAAAATGGATAATGTATATTTCATTAAATTTCTTGCAGGAAATATAGACGACATATATAGTTCATTTAAGTTTTTGTATATGAAATGGGCAATTTATAGCCCATTAATGTTATTTATAAAAATTTAAAAAATTAACCATGTATAGCCCATTATATTTTAATTTTTTTACATGAAAAATAGACGATGTTTAATGTTTTTAGTTTTTTGCATATGAAATGGACAGTTATAGTTCATTAAATTTTTTCATAAAAATTTGAAAAATTGACAATGTATATATAGTCCATTAAATTTTTTTCATAAAAATTTTTTTTCCATAAAAAATGGATAATGTATATTTCATTAAATTCCTTGCACGAAATATAGACAACGCATATAGTCCATTTAAGTTTTTGTATATGAAATGGGCAATTTATAGCCCATTAATGTTATTTATAAAAATTTAAAAAATTAACCATGTATAGCCCATTATATTTTGTATGTATATCCCATTTAATTTTTTACATGAAAAATAGATGATGTATAGTGTTTTTAGTTTTTTGCATATGAAATGGACGATTTGTAGTTCATTAAATTTTTTCATAAAAATTTGAAAAATTGAAAATTTTTTTCATAAACAATTTTTTTGCATAAAAAATGGATAATGTATATTTCATTAAATTCCTTGCACGAAATATAGACAACGCATATAGTCCATTTAAGTTTTTGTATATGAAATGGGCAATTTATAGCCCATTAATGTTATTTATAAAAATTTAAAAAATTAACCATGTATAGCCCATTATATTTTGTATGTATATCCCATTTAATTTTTTTACATGAAAAATAGACGATGTATAGTGTTTGTAGTTTTTTGCATATGAAATGGACGATTTTTAGTTCATTAAATTTTTTCATAAAAATTTGAAAAATTGACGATTAATAATTTTTTTTCACAAAAAATTTTTTTGCATAAAAAATAGATAATGTATATTTCATTAAATTCATTGCACGAAATATAGACGACGTATATGGTCCATTTAAGTTTTTGTATATGAAATGGGCAATTTATAGCCCATTAATGTTATTTATAAAAACTTAAAAAATTAACCATGTATAGCCCATTATATTTTAATTTTTTTACATGAAAAATAGACGATGTTTAATGTTTTTAGTTTTTTGCATATGAAATGGACAGTTATAGTTCATTAAATTTTTTCATAAAAATTTGAAAAATTGACAATGTATATATAGTCCATTAAATTTTTTTCATAAAAAATTTTTTTCCATAAAAAATGGATAATGTATATTTCATTAAATTCCTTGCAGGAAATATAGACGACGTATATAGTCCATTTAAGTTTTTGTATATGAAATGGGCAATTTATAGCCCATTAATGTTTTTTATATAAATTTAAAAAATTAACCATGTATAGCTCATTATATTTTGTATGTATATCCCATTTAATTTTTTTACATGAAAAATAGATGATGTATAGTGTTTGTAGTTTTTTGCATATGAAATGGACGATTTATAGTTCATTAAATTTTTTTCATAAAAAATTTTTTTGCATAAAAAATGGATAATGTATATTTCATTAAATTCCTTGCAGGAAATATAGACGACGTATATAGTCCATTTAAGTTTTTGTATATGAAATGGGCAATTTATAGTCCATTAATGTTATTTATAAAAATTTAAAAAATTAACCATGTATAGCCCATTATATTTTGTATGTATATCCCATTTAATTTTTTTACATGAAAAATAGACGATGTATAGTGTTTTTAGTTTTTTGCATATGAAATGGACGATTTATAGTTCATTAAATTTTTTCATAAAAATTTGAAAAATTGACGATGTATATAGTCAAATGTATAGTCAATTAAATTTTTTTCATAAAAAATTTTTTTGCATAAAAAATGGATAATGTATATTTCATTAAATTCCTTGCAGGAAATATAGACGACGTATATAGTTCATTTAAGTTTTTGTATATGAAATAGGCAATTTATAGCCCATTAATGTTATTTATAAAAATTTAAAAAATTAACCATGTATAGCCCATTATATTTTGTATGTATATCCCATTTAATTTTTTTACATGAAAAATAGACGATGTATAGTGTTTGTAGTTTTTTGCATATGAAATGGACGATTTATAGTTCATTAAATTTTTTCATAAAAATTTGAAAAATTGACGATTATTAATTATATGTATATTATATTTTGTATGTATATCCCATTTAGTTTTTTTACATGAAAAATAGACGATGTATAGTGTTTGTAGTTTTTTGCATATGAAATGGACGATTTATAGTTCATTAAATTTTTTCATAAAAATTTGAAAAATTGACAATGTATAGTCCATTAAATTTTTTTCATAAAAATTTTTTTTCCTTAAAAAATGGATAATGTATATTTCATTAAATTCCTTGCAGGAAATATAGACGACGTATATAGTCCATTTAAGTTTTTGTATATGAAATGGGCAATTTATAGCCCATTAATGTTAGTTATAAAAATTTTAAAAATTAACCATGTGTAGTCCATTATATTTTGTATGTATGTATATCCCATTTAATTTTTTTACATGAAAAATAGACGATGTATAGTGTTTTTAGTTTTTTGCATATGAAATGGACGATTTATAGTTCATTAAATTTTTTCATAAAAATTTGAAAAATTGACGATGTATAGTCCATTAAATTTTTTTCATAAAAAATTTTTTTGCATACAAAATGGATAATGTATATTTCATTAAATTCCTTGCAGGAAATATAGACGACGTATATAGTCCATTTAAGTTTTTGTATATGAAATGGGCAATTTATAGCCCATTAATGTTATTTATAAAAATTTAAAAAATTAACCATGTATAGCCCATTAACTTTTTTTATGTATATCCCATTTAATTTTTTTACATGAAAAATACACGATGTATAGTGTTTGTAGTTTTTTGCATATGAAATGGACGATTTATAGTTCATTAAATTTTTTCATAAAAATTTGAAAAATTGACGATGTATAGTCCATTAAATTTTTTTCATAAAAAATTTTTTTGCATAAAAAATGGATAATGTATATTTCATTAAATTCCTTGCAGGAAATATAGACGACGTATATAGTCCATTTAAGTTTTTGTATATGAAATGGACAATTTATAGTCCATTAATGTTTTTTATATAAATTTAAAAAATTAACCATGTATAGCCCATTATATTTTGTATGTATATCCCATTTAATTTTTTACATGAAAAATAGATGATGTATAGTGTTTTTAGTTTTTTGCATATGAAATGGACGATTTATAGTTCATTAAATTTTTTCATAAAAATTTGAAAAATTGACGATGTATAGTCCATTAAATTTTTTTCATAAAAAATTTTTTTTGCATAAAAAATGGATAATGTATATTTCATTAAATTCCTTGCACGAAATATAGACAACGCATATAGTCCATTTAAGTTTTTGTATATGAAATGGGCAATTTATAGCCCATTAATGTTATTTATAAAAATTTAAAAAATTAACCATGTATAGCCCATTATATTTTGTATGTATATCCCATTTAATTTTTTTACATGAAAAATAGACGATGTATAGTGTTTTTAGTTTTTTGCATATGAAATGGACGATTTATAGTTCATTAAATTTTTTCATAAAAATTTGAAAAATTGACGATGTAAATTACTTGCACGAAATATAGACGACGTATATGGTCCATTTAAGTTTTTGTATATGAAATGGGTAATTTATAGCCCATTAATGTTTTTTATAAAAATTTAAAAAATTAACCATGTATAGCCCGTTATATTTTGTATGTATATCCCATTTAATTTTTTTACATGAAAAATAGATGATGTATAGTGTTTGTAGTTTTTTGCATATGAAATGGACGATTTATAGTTCATTAAATTTTTTTCATAAAAAATTTTTTTGCATAAAAAATGGATAATGTATATTTCATTAAATTCCTTGCAGGAAATATAGACGACGTATATAGTCCATTTAAGTTTTTGTATATGAAATGGGCAATTTATAGTCCATTAATGTTTTTTATATAAATTTAAAAAATTAACCATGTATAGCCCATTATATTTTGTATGTATATTTAATTTTTTTACATGAAAAATAGACGATGTATAGTGTTTGTAGTTTTTTGCATATGAAATGGATGATTTATAGTTCATTAAATTTTTTTCATAAAAAATTTTTTTGCATAAAAAATGGATAATGTATATTTCATTAAATTCCTTGCACGAAATATAGACGACGTATATAGTCCATTTAAGTTTTTGTATATGAAATGGGCAATTTATAGCCCATTAATGTTATTTATAAAAATTTAAAAAATTAACCATGTATAGCCCATTATATTTTGTATGTATATCCCATTTAATTTTTTACATGAAAAATAGACGATGTATAGTGTTTGTAGTTTTTTGCATATGAAATGGACGATTTATAGTTCATTAAATTTTTTCATAAACATTTGAAAAATTGACGATGTATATATAGTCCATTAAATTTTTTTCATAAAAAATTTTTTTGCATAAAAAATGGATAATGTATATTTCATTAAATTCCTTGCACGAAATATAGACGACGTATATAGTCCATTTAAGTTTTTGTATATGAAATGGGCAATTTATAGCCCATTAATGTTATTTATAAAAATTAAAAAAATTAACCATGTATAGCCCATTATATTTTGTATGTATATCCCATTTAATTTTTTTACATGAAAAATAGACGATGTATAGTGTTTGTAGTTTTTTGCATATGAAATGGATGATTTATAGTTCATTAAATTTTTTCATAAAAATTTGAAAAATTGACGATGTATATATAGTCCATTAAATTTTTTTCATAAAAAATTTTTTTGCATAAAAAATGGATAATGTATATTTCATTAAATTCCTTGCACGAAATATAGACGACGTATATAGTCCATTTAAGTTTTTGTATATGAAATGGGCAATTTATAGCCCATTAATGTTATTTATAAAAATTAAAAAAATTAACCATGTATAGCCCATTATATTTTGTATGTATATCCCATTTAATTTTTTACATGAAAAATAGACGATGTATAGTGTTTGTAGTTTTTTGCATATGAAATGGACGATTTATAGTTCATTAAATTTTTTCATAAAAATTTGAAAAATTGACGATGTATATATAGTCCATTAAATTTTTTTCATAAAAAATTTTTTTGCATAAAAAATGGATAATGTATATTTCATTAAATTCCTTGCACGAAATATAGACGACGTATATAGTCCATTTAAGTTTTTGTATATGAAATGGGCAATTTATAGCCCATTAATGTTATTTATAAAAATTAAAAAAATTAACCATGTATAGCCCATTATATTTTGTATGTATATCCCATTTAATTTTTTTACATGAAAAATAGACGATGTATATAGTGTTTGTAGTTTTTTGCATATGAAATGGACGATTTATAGTTCATTAAATTTTTTCATAAAAATTTGAAAAATTGACGATGTATATATAGTCCATTAAATTTTTTTCATAAAAAATTTTTTTGCATAAAAAATGGATAATGTATATTTCATTAAATTCCTTGCACGAAATATAGACGACGTATATAGTCCATTTAAGTTTTTGTATATGAAATGGGCAATTTATAGCCCATTAATGTTATTTATAAAAATTTAAAAAATTAACCATGTATAGCCCATTATATTTTGTATGTATATCCCATTTAATTTTTTTACATGAAAAATAGACGATGTATAGTGTTTGTAGTTTTTTGCATATGAAATGGATGATTTATAGTTCATTAAATTTTTTTCATAAAAAATTTTTTTGCATAAAAAATGGATAATGTATATTTCATTAAATTCCTTGCACGAAATATAGACGACGTATATAGTCCATTTAAGTTTTTGTATATGAAATGGGCAATTTATAGCCCATTAATGTTATTTAAAAAATTAACCATGTATAGCCCATTATATTTTGTATGTATATCCCATTTAATTTTTTACATGAAAAATAGACGATGTATAGTGCTTGTAGTTTTTTGCATATGAAATGGACGATTTATAGTTCATTAAATTTTTTCATAAAAATTTGAAAAATTGACGATGTATATATAGTCCATTAAATTTTTTTCATAAAAAATTTTTTTGCATAAAAAATGGATAATGTATATTTCATTAAATTCCTTGCACGAAATATAGACGACGTATATAGTCCATTTAAGTTTTTGTATATGAAATGGGCAATTTATAGCCCATTAATGTTATTTATAAAAATTAAAAAAATTAACCATGTATAGCCCATTATATTTTGTATGTATATCCCATTTAATTTTTTTACATGAAAAATAGACGATGCATATAGTGTTTGTAGTTTTTTGCATATGAAATGGACGATTTATAGTTCATTAAATTTTTTCATAAAAATTTGAAAAATTGACAATGTATAGTCCATTAAATTTTTTTCATAAAAAATTTTTTTGCATAAAAAATGGATAATGTATATTTCATTAAATTCCTTGCAGGAAATATAGACGACGTACATAGTCCATTTAAGTTTTTGTATATGAAATGGGCAATTTATAGCCCATTAATGTTATTTATAAAAATTTAAAAAATTAACCATGTATAGCCCATTATATTTTGTATGTATATCCCATTTAATTTTTTTACATGAAAAATAGACGAGGTATAGTGTTTTTAGTTTTTTGCATATGAAATGGACGATTTATAGTTCATTAAATTTTTTCATAAAAATTTGAAAAATTGACGATGTATAGTCCATTAAATTTTTTTCATAAAAATTTTTTTGCATAAAAAATGGATAATGTATATTTCATTAAATTCCTTGCACGAAATATAGACGACGTATATAGTCCATTTAAGTTTTTGTATATGAAATGGGCAATTTATAGCCCATTAATGTTATTTATAAAAATTTAAAAAATTAACCATGTATAGCCCATTATATTTTGTATGTATATCCCATTTAATTTTTTTACATGAAAAATAGACGATGTATAGTGTTTTTAGTTTTTTGCATATGAAATGGACGATTTATGGTTCATTAAATTTTTTCATAAAAATTTGAAAAATTGACGATTAAATTAAATTAAATTTTTTTCATAAAAAATTTTTTTGCATAAAAAATTGATAATGTATATTTCATTAAATTCCTTGCAGGAAAAATAGACGACGTATATAATCCATTTAAGTTTTTGTATATGCAATGGGCAATTTATAGCCCATTAATGTTATTTATAAAAATTTAAAAAATTAACCATGTATAGCCCATTATATTTTGTATGTATATCCCACTTAATTTTTTTACATGAAAAATAGACGATGTATAGTGTTTTTAGTTTTTTGCATATGAAATGGACGATTTATAGTTCATTAAATTTTTTCATAAAAATTTTAAAAATTGACGATGTATAGTCCATTAAATTTTTTTCATAAAAAATTTTTTTGAATAAAAAATGGATAATGTATATTTCATTAAATTCCTTGCACGAAATATAGACAACGCATATAGTCCATTTAAGTTTTTGTATATGAAATGGGCAATTTATAGCCCATTAATGTTATTTATAAAAATTTAAAAAATTAACCATGTATAGCCCATTAACTTTTTTTATGTATATCCCATTTAATTTTTTTACATGAAAAATACACGATGTATAGTGTTTGTAGTTTTTTGCATATGAAATGGACGATTTATAGTTCATTAAATTTTTTCATAAAAATTTGAAAATTTGACGATGTATAGTCCATTAAATTTTTTTCATAAAAAATTTTTTTGCATAAAAAATGGATAATGTATATTTCATTAAATTCCTTGCAGGAAATATAGACGACGTATATAGTCCATTTAAGTTTTTGTATATGAAATGGACAATTTATAGTCCATTAATGTTTTTTATATAAATTTAAAAAATTAACCATGTATAGCCCATTATATTTTGTATGTATATCCCATTTAATTTTTTACATGAAAAATAGATGATGTATAGTGTTTTTAGTTTTTTGCATATGAAATGGACGATTTATAGTTCATTAAATTTTTTCATAAAAATTTGAAAAATTGACGATGTATAGTCCATTAAATTTTTTTCATAAAAAATTTTTTTTGCATTAAAAATGGATAATGTATATTTCATTAAATTCCTTGCACGAAATATAGACAACGCATATAGTCCATTTAAGTTTTTGTATATGAAATGGGCAATTTATAGCCCATTAATGTTATTTATAAAAATTTAAAAAATTAACCATGTATAGCCCATTATATTTTGTATGTATATCCCATTTAATTTTTTTACATGAAAAATAGACGATGTATAGTGTTTGTAGTTTTTTGCATATGAAATGGACGATTTATAGTTCATTAAATTTTTTCATAAAAAATTGAAAAATTGACGATGTTTAGTCCATTAAATTTTTTTCATAAAAAATTTTTTTGCATAAAAAATGGATAATGTATATTTCATTAAATTCCTTGCAGGAAATATAGACGACGTATATAGTCCATTTAAGTTTTTGTATATGAAATGGGCAATTTATAGTCCATTAATGTTTTTTATATAAATTTAAAAAATTAACCATGTATAGCCCATTATATTTTGTATGTATATCCCATTTAATTTTTTACATGAAAAATAAATGATGTATAGTGTTTTTAGTTTTTTGCATATGAAATGGACGATTTATAGTTCATTAAATTTTTTCATAAAAATTTTAAAAATTGACGATGTATAGTCCATTAAATTTTTTTCATAAAAAATTTTTTTGAATAAAAAATGGATAATGTATGTTTCATTAAATTCCTTGCACGAAATATAGACAACGCATATAGTCCATTTAAGTTTTTGTATATGAAATGGGCAATTTATAGCCCATTAATGTTATTTATAAAAATTTAAAAAATTAACCATGTATAGCCCATTATATTTTGTATGTATATCCCACTTAATTTTTTTACATGAAAAATAGACGATGTATAGTGTTTTTAGTTTTTTGCATATGAAATGGACGATTTATAGTTCATTAAATTTTTTCATAAAAATTTGAAAAATTGACGATTGTTTTCATAAAAAATTTTTTTGCATAAAAAATAGATAATGTATATTTCATTAAATTCCTTGCACGAAATATAGACAACGCATATAGTCCATTTAAGTTTTTGTATATGAAATGGGCAATTTATAGCCCATTAATGTTATTTATAAAAATTTAAAAAATTAACCATGTATAGCCCATTATATTTTGTATGTATATCCCACTTAATTTTTTTACATGAAAAATAGACGATGTATAGTGTTTTTAGTTTTTTGCATATGAAATGGACGATTTATAGTTCATTAAATTTTTTCATAAAAATTTGAAAAATTGACGATGTATAGTCCATTAAATTTTTTTCATAAAAAATTTTTTTTGCATAAAAAATGGATAATGTATATTTCATTAAATTCCTTGCACGAAATATACACCCTTATTCTATTTGGCGTCGGCAACATCGTCGTCAATTTTTAAACAACATCAATTTAACACAACATCAATGCGAACTTTGTATTCACTAACAATGTTACGACGACGTTGCCTGTTTATCGATAAATGCAATACACATATCCAATATTTGAGACAGCTGATTCATTTTGTTTACTATTTTTGGTAGAAGTGTTTTTGAATAAGTAAAAGGTTTGTACATAAATTAAAATAAAATGTTTTTCTTTCGTATCGGGACGAAGAAAATAAAAAATTTATTAGTGAAAAGAAGATTTCTCAGACAAAAGTCATTGCATTTGTAATTTACCCAATGAAAAGTAAGTGATAAATTTCGACATATTTTTGTGAAATAATGAGAAATGTTCATCGTTTTAATATTTTAAATTTATTTTCGGCTGAATAAAACATCATTTAAGCATGTATTGGATACAATTGAACCTGATTTTGGAAACAAAAGGGATCAGATCAACGTTTATTGGAGATTGCAGCTTCCTCCAAGGGGCTTATTGCTAATTGTTTATATACGCTGCTTCTTGTTGCTTAACGCTCAGCTTTGTTTGCAACCTTTTTTTAATTTAAAGCTCAAGTCCCGTCAGATCTGTAAAAATATTTCTTTCATACAGTATACTTTCCCAACACCCTATTTACTTTACATTTTGCCATTTACCACTAGTTCTAATGGTGCACCGAGGGAATTTAGTGCAGTCACAACAATTTCCCACTGTATCTTGAAAGTATTAGGAACACTGCCCCTGCGGACTTTTTTCAACTGCTAAACAAGCTTTTCAAATTAATTGGGTTTGGTAATTTTAATTTTGTCCATATTAACATTTTTCCCTTTTTTTAAATTTTTTTAAATAAATATGTATGTACGTATGTATGTATGTATATATACTTTTTTATTTCTTATATTTTCACATTTTTACTATTTAAATTATTTTTCAAATTCATTGTGGTATGCACACAACAGAACACGACATCAAAAACACTGACGACAAAATGAACGGCAACATCAACATCATTTTTTCGTACAGAATGCCAAACATATGCTGACAGTCATCGATAAATGGCAATACTATCTACGGGAATACCGATGTACCAAAAAACATTAAAAACGGCGTCGTGTTATGTTGCCGACGCCAAATAGAATAAGGGTGATAGACAACGCATATAGTCCATTTAAGTTTTTGTATATGAAATGGGCAATTTATAGCCCATTAATGTTATTTATAAAAATTTAAAAAATTAACCATGTATAGCCCATTATATTTTGTATGTATATCCCATTTAATTTTTTTACATGAAAAATAGACGATGTATAGTGTTTGTAGTTTTTTGCATATGAAATGGACGATTTATAGTTCATTAAATTTTTTCATAAAAATTTGAAAAATTGACGATGTTTAGTCCATTAAATTTTTTTCATAAAAAATTTTTTTGCATAAAAAATGGATAATGTATATTTCATTAAATTCCTTGCAGGAAATATAGACGACGTATATAGTCCATTTAAGTTTTTGTATATGAAATGGGCAATTTATAGTCCATTAATGTTTTTTATATAAATTTAAAAAATTAACCATGTATAGCCCATTATATTTTGTATGTATATCCCATTTAATTTTTTACATGAAAAATAAATGATGTATAGTGTTTTTAGTTTTTTGCATATGAAATGGACGATTTATAGTTCATTAAATTTTTTCATAAAAATTTGAAAAATTGACGATGTATAGTCCATTAAATTTTTTTCATAAAAAATTTTTTTGAATAAAAAATGGATAATGTATGTTTCATTAAATTCCTTGCACGAAATATAGACAACGCATATAGTCCATTTAAGTTTTTGTATATGAAATGGGCAATTTAAAGCCCATTAATGTTATTTATAAAAATTTAAAAAATTAACCATGTATAGCCCATTATATTTTGTATGTATATTTAATTTTTTTACATGAAAAATAGACAATGTATAGTGTTTGTAGTTTTTTGCATATGAAATGGATGATTATTAGTTCATTAAATTTTTTCATAAAAATTTGAAAAATTGACGATGTATAGTCCATTAAATTTTTTTCATAAAAAATTTTTTTGCATAAAAAATGGATAATGTATATTTCATTAAATTCCTTGCACGAAATATAGACGACGTATATAGTCCATTTAAGTTTTTGTATATGAAATGGGCAATTTATAGCCCATTAATGTTATTTATAAAAATTTAAAAAATTAACCATGTATAGCCCATTATATTTTGTATGTATATCCCATTTAATTTTTTACATGAAAAATAGACGATGTATAGTGTTTGTAGTTTTTTGCATATGAAATGGACGATTTATAGTTCATTAAATTTTTTCATAAAAATTTGAAAAATTGACGATGTATAGTCCATTAAATTTTTTTCATAAAAAATTTTTTTGAATAAAAAATGGATAATGTATATTTCATTAAATTCCTTGCACGAAATATAGACAACGCATATAGTCCATTTAAGTTTTTGTATATGAAATGGGCAATTTATAGCCCATTAATGTTATTTATAAAAATTTAAAAAATTAACCATGTATAGCCCATTATATTTTGTATGTATATTTAATTTTTTTACATGAAAAATAGACGATGTATAGTGTTTTTAGTTTTTTGCATATGAAATGGACGATTTATAGTTCATTAAATTTTTTCATAAAAATTTGAAAAATTGACGATATATATATAGTCCATTAAATTTATTTCATAAAAAATTTTTTTGCATAAAAAATGGATAATGTATATTTCATTAAATTCCTTGCAGGAAATATAGACGACGTATATAGTCCATTTAAGTTTTTGTATATGAAATGGGCAATTTATAGTCCATTAATGTTATTTATAAAAATTTAAAAAATTAACCATGTATAGCCCATTATATTTTGTATGTATATCCCATTTAATTTTTTTACATGAAAAATAGACGAGGTATAGTGTTTTTAGTTTTTTGCATATGAAATGGACGATTTATAGTTCATTAAATTTTTTCATAAAAATTTGAAAAATTGACGATGATATAGTCCATTAAATTTTTTTCATAAAAAATTTTTTTGCATAAAAAATAGATAATGTATATTTCATTAAATTCCTTGCACGAAATATAGACAACGTATATAGTCCATTTAAGTTTTTGTATATGAAATGGGCAATTTATAGCTCATTAATGCTATTTATAAAAATTTAAAAAATTTACCATGTATAGCCCATTATATTTTGTATGTATATCCCATTTAATTTTTTTACATGAAAAATAGACGAGGTATAGTGTTTTTAGTTTTTTGCATATGAAATGGACGATTTATAGTTCATTAAATTTTTTCATAAAAATTTGAAAAATTGACGATGTATATAGTCCATTAAATTTTTTTCATAAAAAATTTTTTTGCATAAAAAATAGATAATGTATATTTCATTAAATTCCTTGCACGAAATATAGACAACGTATATAGTCCATTTAAGTTTTTGTATATGAAATGGGCAATTTATAGCTCATTAATGCTATTTATAAAAATTTAAAAAATTAACCATGTATAGCCCATTATATTTTGTATGTATATCCCATTTAATTTTTTTACATGAAAAATAGACGATGTATAGTGTTTGTAGTTTTTTGCATATGAAATGGACGATCTATAGTTCATTAAATTTTTTCATAAAAATTTGAAAAATTGACGATGTATATATAGTCCATTAAATTTTTTTCATAAAAAATTTTTTTGCATAAAAAATGGATAATGTATATTTCATTACATTCCTTGCACGAAATATAGACGACGTATATAGTCCATTTAAGTTTTTGTATATGAAATGGGCAATTTATAGCCCATTAATGTTATTTATAAAAATTTAAAAAATTAACCATGTATAGCCCATTATATTTTGTATGTATATCCCATTTAATTTTTTACATGAAAAATAGACGATGTATAGTGTTTGTAGTTTTTTGCATATGAAATGGACGATTTATAGTTCATTAAATTTTTTCATAAAAATTTGAAAAATTGACGATGTATAGTCCATTAAATTTTTTTCATAAAAAATTTTTTTGCATAAAAAATTAATAATGTATATTTCATTAAATTCCTTGCAGGAAAAATAGACGACGTATATAATCCATTTAAGTTTTTGTATATGCAATGGGCAATTTATAGCCCATTAATGTTATTTATAAAAATTTAAAAAATTAACCATGTATAGCCCATTATATTTTTTATGTATATCCCACTTAATTTTTTTACATGAAAAATAGACGATGTATAGTGTTTTTAGTTTTTTGCATATGAAATGGACGATTTATAGTTCATTAAATTTTTTCATAAAAATTTGAAAAATTGACGATGTATATAGTCCATTAAATTTTTTTCATAAAAAATTTTTTTGCATAAAAAATAGATAATGTATATTTCATTAAATTCCTTGCACGAAATATAGACAACGTATATAGTCCATTTAAGTTTTTGTATATGAAATGGGCAATTTATAGCTCATTAATGCTATTTATAAAAATTTAAAAAATTTACCATGTATAGCCCATTATATTTTGTATGTATATCCCATTTAATTTTTTTACATGAAAAATAGACGATGTATAGTGTTTGTAGTTTTTTGCATATGAAATGGACGATTTATAGTTCCTTAAATTTTTTCATAAAAGTTTGAAAAATTGACGATGTATAGTCCATTAAATTTTTTTCATAAAAAATTTTTTTGCATAAAAAATGGATAATGTATATTTCATTAAATTCCTTGCACGAAATATAGACAACGCATATAGTCCATTTAAGTTTTTGTATATGAAATGGGCAATTTATAGCCCATTAATGTTATTTATAAAAATTTAAAAAATTAACCATGTATAGCCCATTATATTTTGTATGTATATCCCATTTAATTTTTTTACATGAAAAATAGACGATGTATAGTGTTTGTAGTGTTTTGCATATGAAATGGACGATTTATAGTTCCTTAAATTTTTTCATAAAAGTTTGAAAAATTGACGATGTATAGTCCATTAAATTTTTTTCATAAAAAATTTTTTTGCATAAAAAATGGATAATGTATATTTCATTAAATTCCTTGCACGAAATATAGACGACGTATAAAGTCCATTTAAGTTTTTGTATATGAAATGGGCAATTTATAGCCCATTAATGTTATTTATAAAAATTTAAAAAATTAACCATGTATAGCCCATTATATTTTGTATGTATATCCCATTTAATTTTTTTACATGAAAAATAGACGATGTATAGTGTTTGTAGTTTTTTGCATATGAAATGGACGATTTATAGTTCATTAAATTTTTTCATAAAAATTTGAAAAATTGACGATGTATATATAGTCCATTAAATTTTTTTCATAAAAAATTTTTTTGCATAAAAAATGGATAATGTATATTTCATTAAATTCCTTGCACGAAATATAGACGACGTATATAGTCCATTTAAGTTTTTGTATATGAAATGGGCAATTTATAGCCCATTAATGTTATTTATAAAAATTTAAAAAATTAAACATGTATAGCCCATTATATTTTGTATGTATATCCCATTTAATTTTTTTACATGAAAAATAGACGATGTATAGTGTTTTTAGTTTTTTGCATATGAAATGGACGATTTATAGTTCATTAAATTTTTTCATAAAAATTTGAAAAATTGACGATGTATAGTCCATTAAATTTTTTTCATAAAAAATTTTTTTGCATAAAAAATTAATAATGTATATTTCATTAAATTCCTTGCAGGAAAAATAGACGACGTATATAATCCATTTAAGTTTTTGTATATGCAATGGGCAATTTATAGCCCATTAATGTTATTTATAAAAATTTAAAAAATTAACCATGTATAGCCCATTATATTTTTTATGTATATCCCACTTAATTTTTTTACATGAAAAATAGACGATGTATAGTGTTTTTAGTTTTTTGCATATGAAATGGACGATTTATAGTTCATTAAATTTTTTCATAAAAATTTGAAAAATTGACGATGTATATAGTCCATTAAATTTTTTTCATAAAAAATTTTTTTGCACAAAAAATAGATAATGTATATTTCATTAAATTCCTTGCACGAAATATAGACAACGTATATAGTCCATTTAAGTTTTTGTATATGAAATGGGCAATTTATAGCTCATTAATGCTATTTATAAAAATTTAAAAAATTTACCATGTATAGCCCATTATATTTTGTATGTATATCCCATTTAATTTTTTTACATGAAAAATAGACGATGTATAGTGTTTGTAGTTTTTTGCATATGAAATGGACGATTTATAGTTCCTTAAATTTTTTCATAAAAGTTTGAAAAATTGACGATGTATAGTCCATTAAATTTTTTTCATAAAAAATTTTTTTGCATAAAAAATGGATAATGTATATTTCATTAAATTCCTTGCACGAAATATAGACAACGCATATAGTCCATTTAAGTTTTTGTATATGAAATGGGCAATTTATAGCCCATTAATGTTATTTATAAAAATTTAAAAAATTAACCATGTATAGCCCATTATATTTTGTATGTATATCCCATTTAATTTTTTTACATGAAAAATAGACGATGTATAGTGTTTGTAGTGTTTTGCATATGAAATGGACGATTTATAGTTCCTTAAATTTTTTCATAAAAGTTTGAAAAATTGACGATGTATAGTCCATTAAATTTTTTTCATAAAAAATTTTTTTGCATAAAAAATGGATAATGTATATTTCATTAAATTCCTTGCACGAAATATAGACGACGTATAAAGTCCATTTAAGTTTTTGTATATGAAATGGGCAATTTATAGCCCATTAATGTTATTTATAAAAATTTAAAAAATTAACCATGTATAGCCCATTATATTTTGTATGTATATCCCATTTAATTTTTTTACATGAAAAATAGACGATGTATAGTGTTTTTAGTTTTTTGCATATGAAATGGACGATTTATAGTTCATTAAATTTTTTCATAAAAATTTGAAAAATTGACGATGTAAATTACTTGCACGAAATATAGACGACGTATATGGTCCATTTAAGTTTTTGTATATGAAATGGGCAATTTATAGTCCATTAATGTTTTTTATATAAATTTAAAAAATTAACCATGTATAGCCCATTATATTTTGTATGTATATCCCATTTAATTTTTTTACATGAAAAATAGACGATGTATAGTGTTTTTAGTTTTTTGCATATGAAATAGTCCATTAAATTTTTTTTTCATAAAAAATTTTTTTCCATAAAAAATGGATAATGTATATTTCATTAAATTCCTTGCACGAAATATAGACGACGTATATAGTCCATTTAAGTTTTTGTATATGAAATGGGTAATTTATAGCCCATTAATGTTATTTATAAAAATTTTTAAAATTAACCATGTATAGCCCATTATATTTTGTATGTATATCCCATTTAATTTTTTTACATGAAAAATAGACGATGTATAGTGTTTGTAGTTTTTTGCATATGAAATGGACGATTTATAGTTCCTTAAATTTTTTCATAAAAATTTGAAAAATTGCCGATGTATATATAGTCCATTAAATTTTTTCATAAAAAATTTTTTTGCATAAAAAATGGATAATGTATATTTCATTAAATTCCTTGCAGGAAATATAGACGACGTATATAATCCATTTAAGTTTTTGTATATGCAATGGGCAATTTATAGCCCATTAATGTTATTTATAAAAATTTAAAAAATTAACCATGTATAGCCCATTATATTTTGTATGTATATCCCACTTAATTTTTTTACATGAAAAATAGACGATGTATAGTGTTTTTAGTTTTTTGCATATGAAATGGACGATTTATAGTTCATTAAATTTTTTCATAAAAATTTGAAAAATTGACGATGTATATATAGTCCATTAAATTTTTTTCATAAAAAATTTTTTTGCATAAAAAATAGATAATGTATATTTCATTAAATTCCTTGCACGAAATATAGACAACGTATATAGTCCATTTAAGTTTTTGTATATGAAATGGGCAATTTATAGCCTATTAATGTTATTTATAAAAATTTAAAAAATTAACCATGTATAGCCCATTATATTTTGTATGTATATCCCATTTAATTATTTTACATGAAAAATAGACGATGTATAGTGTTTTTAGTTTTTTGCATATGAAATGGACGATTTGTAGTTCATTAAATTTTTTCATAAAAATTTGAAAAATTGACGATGTATAGTCCATTAAATTTTTTTCATAAAAAATTTTTTTGCATAAAAAATGGATAATGTATACTTCATTAAATTCCTTGCACGAAATATAGACAACGCATATAGTCCATTTAAGTTTTTGTATATGAAATGGGCAATTTATAGCCCATTAATGTTATTTATAAAAATTTAAAAAATTAACCATGTATAGCCCATTATATTTTGTATGTATATCCCATTTAATTTTTTTTACATGAAAAATAGACGATGTATAGTGTTTGTAGTTTTTTGCATATGAAATGGACGATTTATAGTTCATTAAATTTTTTCATAAGAATTTGAAAAATTGACGATTATTAATTATATGTATATTATATTTTGTATGTATATCCCATTTAATTTTTTTACATGAAAAATAGACGATGTATAGTGTTTTTAGTTTTTTGCATATGAAATGGACGATTTATAGTTCATTAAGTTTTTTCATAAAAATTTGAAAAATTGACGATGTATAGTCCATTAAATTTTTTTCATAAAAAATTTTTTTGCATAAAAAATGGATAATGTATATTTCATTAAATTCCTTGCACGAAATATAGACAACGCATATAGCCCATTTAAGTTTTTGTATATGAAATGGGCAATTTATAGCCCATTAATGTTATTTATAAAAATTTTAAAAATTAACCATGTATAGCCCATTATATTTTGTATGTATATCCCATTTAATTTTTTTACATGAAAAATAGACGATGTATAGTGTTTGTAGTTTTTTGCATATGAAATGGACGATTTATAGTTCATTAAATTTTTTCATAAAAATTTGAAAAATTGACGATTATTAATTATATGTATATTATATTTTGTATGTATATCCCATTTAATTTTTTTACATGAAAAATAGACGATGTATAGTGTTTTTAGTTTTTTGCATATGAAATGGACGATTTATAGTTCATTAAATTTTTTCATAAAAATTTGAAAAATTGACGATGTATAGTCCATTAAATTTTTTTCATAAAAAATTTTTTTGCATAAAAAATGGATAATGTATGTTTCATTAAATTCCTTGCACGAAATATAGACAACGCATATAGTCCATTTAAGTTTTTGTATATGAAATGGGCAATTTATAGCCCATTAATGTTATTTATAAAAATTTAAAAAATTAACCATGTATAGCCCATTATATTTTGTATGTATATCCCATTTAATTTTTTTACATGAAAAATAGACGATGTATAGTGTTTTTAGTTTTTTGCATATGAAATGGACGATTTATAGTTCATTAAGTTTTTTCATAAAAATTTGAAAAATTGACGATGTATAGTCCATTAAATTTTTTTCATAAAAAATTTTTTTGCATAAAAAATGGATAATGTATATTTCATTAAATTCCTTGCACGAAATATAGACAACGCATATAGTCCATTTAAGTTTTTGTATATGAAATGGGCAATTTATAGCCCATTAATGTTATTTATAAAAATTTAAAAAATTAACCATGTATAGCCCATTATATTTTGTATGTATATCCCATTTAATTTTTTTACATGAAAAATAGACGATGTATAGTGTTTGTAGTTTTTTGCATATGAAATGGACGATTTATAGTTCATTAAATTTTTTCATAAAAATTTGAAAAATTGACGATTATTAATTATATGTATATTATATTTTGTATGTATATCCCATTTAATTTTTTTACATGAAAAATAGACGATGTATAGTGTTTTTAGTTTTTTGCATATGAAATGGACGATTTATAGTTCATTAAATTTTTTCATAAAAATTTGAAAAATTGACGATGTATAGTCCATTAAATTTTTTTCATAAAAAATTTTTTTGCATAAAAAATGGATAATGTATGTTTCATTAAATTCCTTGCAGGAAATATAGACGACGTATATAGTCCATGTAAGTTTTTGTATATGAAATGGGCAATTTATAGCCCATTAATGTTATTTATAAAAATTTAAAAAATTAACCATGTATAGCCCATTATATTTTGTATGTATATCCCATTTAATTTTTTTACATGAAAAATAGACGATGTATAGTGTTTGTAGTTTTTTGCATATGAAATGGACGATTTATAGTTCATTAAATTTTTTCATAAAAATTTTAAAGATTGACGATGTATAGTCCATTAAATTTTTTTCATAAAAAATTTTTTTGCATAAAAAATGGATAATGTATATTTCCTTGCACGAAATATAGACGACGTATATAGTCCATTTAAGTTTTTGTATATGAAATGGGCAATTTATAGCCCATTAATGTTATTTATAAAAATTTAAAAAATTTACCATGTATAGCCCATTATATTTTGTATGTATATCCCATTTAATTTTTTTACATGAAAAATAGACGATGTATAGTGTTTTTAGTTTTTTGCATATGAAATGGACGATTTATAGTTCATTAAATTTTTTCATAAAAATTTGAAAAATTGACGATGTATAGTCCATTAAATTTTTTTCATAAAAAATTTTTTTGCATAAAAAATGGATAATGTATATTTCATTAAATTCCTTGCACGAAATATAGACAACGCATATAGTCCATTTAAGATTTTGTATATGAAATGGGCAATTTATAGTCCATTAATGTTTTTTATAAAAATTTAAAAAATGAACCATGTATAAGCCCATTATATTTTGTTTGTATATCCCATTTAATTTTTTTACATGAAAAATAGACGATGTATAGTGTTTTTAGTTTTTTGCATATGAAATGGACGATTTATAGTTCATTAAATTTTTTCATAAAAAATTTTTTTGCATAAAAAATGGATAATGTATATTTCATTAAATTCCTTGCACGAAATATAGACAACGCATATAGTCCATTTAAGATTTTGTATATGAAATGGGCAATTTATAGTCCATTAATGTTTTTTATAAAAATTTAAAAAATGAACCATGTATAAGCCCATTATATTTTGTTTGTATATCCCATTTAATTTTTTTACATGAAAAATAGACGATGTATAGTATTTGTAGTTTTTTGCGTATGAAATGGACGATTTATAGTTCATTAAATTTTTTCATAAAAATTTGAAAAATTGACGATGTATATAGTCCATTAAATTTTTTTCATAAAAAATTTTTTTGCATAAAAAATGGATAATGTATATTCCATTAAATTCCTTGCACGAAATATAGACGACGTATATAGTCCATTTAAGTTTTTGTATATGAAATGGGCAATTTATAGCCCATTAATGTTATTTATAAAAATTTAAAAAATTAACCATGTATAGCCCATTATATTTTGTATGTATATCCCATTTAATTTTTTACATGAAAAATACACGATGTATAGTGTTTTTAGTTTTTTGCATATGAAATGGACGATTTATAGTTCATTAAATTTTTTCATAAAAATTTGAAAAATTGACGATGCAAATTTTTCCATTAAATTTTTTTCATAAAAATTTTTTTTGCATAAAAAATGGATAATGTATATTTCTTTAAATTCCTTGCACGAAATATAGACGACGTATATAGTCCATTTAAGATTTTTATATGAAATGGGCAATTTATAGCCCATTAATGTTATTTATAAAAATTTAAAAAATTAACCATGTATAGCCCATTATATTTTGTATGTATATCCCATTTAATTTTTTTACATGAAAAATAGACGATGTATATTGTTTTTAGTGTTTTGCATATGAAATGGATGATTTATAGTTCATTAAATTTTTTCATAAAAATTTGAAAAATTGACGATGTATAGCCCATTATATTTTGTATGTATATCCCATTTAATTTTTTTACATGAAAAATAGACGATGTATAGTGTTTTTAGTTTTTTGCATATGAAATGGACGATTTATAGTTCAATAATTTTTTCATAAAAACTTGAAAAATTAACGATGCAGGAAATATAGACGACGTATATAGTCCATTTAAGTTTTTGTATATGACATGGGCAATTTATAGTCCATTAATGTTTTTTATATAAATTTAAAAAATTAACCATGTATAGCCCATTATATTTTGTATGTATATCCTATTTAATTTTTTACATGAAAAATAGACGATGTATAGTGTTTTTAGTTTTTTGCATATGAAATGGACGATTTATAGTTCATTAAATTTTTTCATAAAAATTTGAAAAATTGACGATGTATAGTCCATTAAATTTTTTTCATAAAAAATTTTTTTGCATAAAAAATGGATAATGTATATTTCATTAAATTCCTTGCAGGAAATATAGACGACGTATATAGTCCATTTAAGTTTTTGTATATGAAATGGGCAATTTATAGCCCATTAATGTTATTTATAAAAATTTTAAAAATTAACCATGTATAGCCCATTATATTTTGTATGTATATCCCATTTAATTTTTTTACATGAAAAATAGACGATGTATAGTGTTTGTAGTTTTTTGCATATGAAATGGACGATTTATAGTTCATTAAATTTTTTCATAAAAATTTGAAAAATTGACGATGTATAGTCCATTAAATTTTTTTCATAAAAAATTTTTTTGCATAAAAAATGGATAATGTATATTTCATTAAATTCCTTGCAGGAAATATAGACGACGTATATAGTCCATTTAAGTTTTTGTATATGAAATGGGCAATTTATAGCCCATTAATGTTATTTATAAAAATTAAAAAAATTAACCATGTATAGCCCATTATATTTTGTATGTATATCCCATTTAATTTTTTTACATGAAAAATAGACGATGTATAGTGTTTTTAGTTTTTTGCATATGAAATGGGCGATTTATAGTTCATTAAATTTTTTCATAAAAATTTGAAAAATTGACATTAAATTTTTTTCATAAAAAATTTTTTTGCATAAAAAATGGATAATGTATATTTCATTAAATTCCTTGCAGGAAATATAGACGACGTATATAGTCCATTTAAGTTTTTGTATATGAAATGGGCAATTTATAGCCCATTAATGTTATTTATACAAATTTAAAAAATTAACCATGTATAGCCCATTATATTTTGTATGTGTATAATTTTTTTACATGAAAAATAGACGATGTATAGTGTTTGTAGTTTTTTGCATATGAAATGGACGATTTATAGTTCATTAAATTTTTTCATAAAAATTTTAAAGATTGACGATGTATAGTCCATTAAATTTTTTTCATAAAAAATTTTTTTGCATAAAAAATGGATAATGTATATTTCCTTGCACGAAATATAGACGACGTATATAGTCCATTTAAGTTTTTGTATATGAAATGGGCAATTTATAGCCCATTAATGTTATTTATAAAAATTTAAAAAATTAACCATGTATAGCCCATTATATTTTGTATGTATATCCCATTTAATTTTTTACATGAAAAATAGACGATGTATAGTGTTTTTAGTTTTTTGCATATGAAATGGACGATTTATAGTTCATTAAATTTTTTCATAAAAATTTGAAAAATTGACGATGTATAGTCCATTAAATTTTTTTCATAAAAAATTTTTTTGCATAAAAAATGGATAATGTATATTTCATTAAATTCCTTGCAGGAAATATAGACGACGTATATAGTCCAATTAAATTTTTTGTATATGAAATGGGCAATTTATAGCCCATTAATGTTATTTATAAAAATTTAAAAAATTAACCATGTATAGCCCATTATATTTTGTATGTATATCCCATTTAATTTTTTTACATGAAAAATAGACGATGTATAGTGTTTTTAGTTTTTTGCATATGAAATGGACGATTTATAGTTCATTAAATTTTTTCATAAAAATTTTAAAAATTGACGATGTATAGTCCATTAAATTTTTTTCATAAAAAATTTTTTTGCATAAAAAATGGATAATGTATATTTCATTAAATTCCTTGCACGAAATATAGACAACGCATATAGTCCATTTAAGATTTTGTATATGAAATGGGCAATTTATAGTCCATTAATGTTTTTTATAAAAATTTAAAAAATGAACCATGTATAAGCCCATTATATTTTGTTTGTATATCCCATTTAATTTTTTTACATGAAAAATAGACGATGTATAGTGTTTTTAGTTTTTTGCATATGAAATGGACGATTTATAGTTCATTAAATTTTTTCATAAAAAATTTTTTTGCATAAAAAATGGATAATGTATATTTCATTAAATTCCTTGCACGAAATATAGACAACGCATATAGTCCATTTAAGATTTTGTATATGAAATGGGCAATTTATAGTCCATTAATGTTTTTTATAAAAATTTAAAAAATGAACCATGTATAAGCCCATTATATTTTGTTTGTATATCCCATTTAATTTTTTTACATGAAAAATAGACGATGTATAGTATTTGTAGTTTTTTGCGTATGAAATGGACGATTTATAGTTCATTAAATTTTTTCATAAAAATTTGAAAAATTGACGATGTATATAGTCCATTAAATTTTTTTCATAAAAAATTTTTTTGCATAAAAAATGGATAATGTATATTCCATTAAATTCCTTGCACGAAATATAGACGACGTATATAGTCCATTTAAGTTTTTGTATATGAAATGGGCAATTTATAGCCCATTAATGTTATTTATAAAAATTTAAAAAATTAACCATGTATAGCCCATTATATTTTGTATGTATATCCCATTTAATTTTTTACATGAAAAATACACGATGTATAGTGTTTTTAGTTTTTTGCATATGAAATGGACGATTTATAGTTCATTAAATTTTTTCATAAAAATTTGAAAAATTGACGATGCAAATTTTTCCATTAAATTTTTTTCATAAAAATTTTTTTTGCATAAAAAATGGATAATGTATATTTCTTTAAATTCCTTGCACGAAATATAGACGACGTATATAGTCCATTTAAGATTTTTATATGAAATGGGCAATTTATAGCCCATTAATGTTATTTATAAAAATTTTAAAAATTAACCATGTATAGCCCATTATATTTTGTATGTATATCCCATTTAATTTTTTTACATGAAAAATAGACGATGTATAGTGTTTTTAGTGTTTTGCATATGAAATGGACGATTTATAGTTCATTAAATTTTTTCATAAAAATTTGAAAAATTGACGATGTATAATAGTCCATTAAATTTTTTTCATAAAAAATTTTTTTGCATAAAAAATGGATAATGTATATTTCATTAAATTCCTTGCAGGAAATATAGACGACGTATATAGTCCATTTAAGTTTTTGTATATGAAATGGGCAATTTATAGCCCATTAATGTTATTTATAAAAATTTAAAAAATTAACCATGTATAGCCCATTATATTTTGTATGTATATCCCATTTAATTTTTTTACATGAAAAATAGACGACGTATAGTATTTGAAGTTTTTTGCGTATGAAATGGACGATTTATAGTTCATTAAATTTTTTCATAAAAATTTGAAAAATTGATTAAATTAAATTTTTTTCATAAAAAATTTTTTTGCATAAAAAATAGATAATGTATATTCCATTAAATTCCTTGCACGAAATATAGACGACGTATATAGTACATTTAAGATTTTGTATATGAAATGGCAATTTATAGCCCATTAATGTTTTTTATAAAAATTTAAAAAATTAACCATGTATAGCCCATTATATTTTGTATGTATATCCCATTTAATTTTTTTACATGAAAAATAGACGATGTATAGTGTTTTTAGTTTTTTGCATATGAAATGGACGATTTATAGTTCAATAATTTTTTCATAAAAACTTGAAAAATTAACGATGCAGGAAATATAGACGACGTATATAGTCCATTTAAGTTTTTGTATATGACATGGGCAATTTATAGTCCATTAATGTTTTTTATATAAATTTAAAAAATTAACCATGTATAGCCCATTATATTTTGTATGTATATCCTATTTAATTTTTTACATGAAAAATAGACGATGTATAGTGTTTTTAGTTTTTTGCATATGAAATGGACGATTTATAGTTCATTAAATTTTTTCATAAAAATTTGAAAAATTGACGATGTATAGTCCATTAAATTTTTTTCATAAAAAATTTTTTTGCATAAAAAATGGATAATGTATATGTCATTAAATTCCTTGCAGGAAATATAGACGACGTATATAGTCCATTTAAGTTTTTGTATATGAAATGGGCAATTTATAGCCCATTAATGTTATTTATAAAAATTTTAAAAATTAACCATGTATAGCCCATTATATTTTGTATGTATATCCCATTTAATTTTTTTACATGAAAAATAGACGATGTATAGTGTTTGTAGTTTTTTGCATATGAAATGGACGATTTATAGTTCATTAAATTTTTTCATAAAAATTTGAAAAATTGACGATGTATAGTCCATTAAATTTTTTTCATAAAAAATTTTTTTGCATAAAAAATGGATAATGTATATTTCATTAAATTCCTTGCAGGAAATATAGACGACGTATATAGTCCATTTAAGTTTTTGTATATGAAATGGGCAATTTATAGCCCATTAATGTTATTTATAAAAATTAAAAAAATTAACCATGTATAGCCCATTATATTTTGTATGTATATCCCATTTAATTTTTTTACATGAAAAATAGACGATGTATAGTGTTTTTAGTTTTTTGCATATGAAATGGGCGATTTATAGTTCATTAAATTTTTTCATAAAAATTTGAAAAATTGACAATGTATAGTCCATTAAATTTTTTTCATAAAAAATTTTTTTGCATAAAAAATGGATAATGTATATTTCATTAAATTCCTTGCAGGAAATATAGACGACGTATATAGTCCATTTAAGTTTTTGTATATGAAATGGGCAATTTATAGCCCATTAATGTTATTTATACAAATTTAAAAAATTAACCATGTATAGCCCATTATATTTTGTATGTATATCCCATTTAATTTTTTTACATGAAAAATAGACGATGTATAGTGTTTGTAGTTTTTTGCATATGAAATGGACGATTTATAGTTCATTAAATTTTTTCATAAAAATTTGAAAAATTAAATTTTTTTCATAAAAAATTTTTTTGCATAAAAAATAGATAATGTATATTCCATTAAATTCCTTGCACGAAATATAGACGACGTATATGGTCCATTTAAGATTTTGTATATGAAATGGGCAATTTATAGCCCATTAATGTTTTTTATAAAAATTTAAAAAATTAACCATGTATAGCCCATTATATTTTGTATGTATATCCCATCTAATTTTTTTACATGAAAAATATACGATGTATAGTGTTTGTAGTTTTTTGCATATGAAATGGACGATTTATAGTTCATTAAATTTTTTCATAAAAATTTGAAAAATTGACGATGTATGGTCCATTAAATTTTTTTCATAAAAAATTTTTTTGCATAAAAAATGGATAATGTATATTTCATTAAATTCCTTGCAGGAAATATAGACGACATATATAGTCCATTTAAGTTTTTGTATATGAAATGGGCAATTTATAGTCCATTAATGTTTTTTATATAAATTTAAAAAATTAACCATGTATAGCCCATTATATTTTGTATGTATATCCCATCTAATTTTTTTACATGAAAAATATACGATGTATAGTGTTTGTAGTTTTTTGCATATGAAATGGACGATTTATAGTTCATTAAATTTTTTCATAAAAATTTGAAAAATTGACGATGTATGGTCCATTAAATTTTTTTCATAAAAAATTTTTTTGCATAAAAAATGGATAATGTATATTTCATTAAATTCCTTGCAGGAAATATAGACGACATATATAGTCCATTTAAGTTTTTGTATATGAAATGGGCAATTTATAGCCCATTAATGTTTTTTATAAAAATTTAAAAAATGAACCATGTATAAGCCCATTATATTTTGTTTGTATATCCCATCTAATTTTTTTACATGCAAAATAGACGATGTATAGTGTTTGTAGTTTTTTGCATATGAAATATATTTTGTATGTATATCCCATTTAATTTTTTTACATGAAAAATAGACGATGTATAGTGTTTGTAGTTTTTTGCATATGAAATGGACGATTTATAGTTCATTAAATTTTTTCATAAAAATTTGAAAAATTGACGATGTATAGTCCATTAAATTTTTTTCATAAAAAATTTTTTTGCATAACAAATGGATAATGTATATTTCATTAAATTCCTTGCGGGAAATATAGACGACGTATATAGTCCATTTAAGTTTTTGTATATGAAATGGGCAATTTATAGCCCATTAATGTTATTTATAAAAATTTTAAAAATTAACCATGTATAGCCCATTATATTTTGTATGTATATCCCATTTAATTTTTTTACATGAAAAATAGACGATGTATAGTGTTTTTAGTTTTTTGCATATGAAATGGGCGATTTATAGTTCATTAAATTTTTTCATAAAAATTTGAAAAATTGACGATGTCCATTAAATTTTTTTCATAAAAAATTTTTTTGCATAAAAAATGGATAATGTATATTTCATTAAATTCCTTGCAGGAAATATAGACGACGTATATAGTCCATTTAAGTTTTTGTATATGAAATGGGCAATTTATAGCCCATGAATGTTATTTATAAAAATTTAAAAAATGAACCATGTATAGCCCATTATATTTTGTATGTATATCCCATTTAATTTTTTTACATGAAAAATAGACGATGTATAGTGTTTGTAGTTTTTTGCATATGAAATGGACGATTTATAGTTCATTAAATTTTTTCATAAAAATTTGAAAAATTGACGATGTATAGTCCATTAAATTTTTTTCATAAAAAATTTTTGTGCATAAAAAATGGATAATGTATATTTCATTGAATTCCTTGCAGGAAATATAGACGACATATATAGTCCATTTAAGTTTTTGTATATGAAATGGGCAATTTATAGTCCATTAATGTTTTTTATATAAATTTAAAAAATTAACCATGTATAGCCCATTATATTTTGTATGTATATCCCATCTAATTTTTTTACATGAAAAATATACGATGTATAGTGTTTGTAGTTTTTTGCATATGAAATGGACGATTTATAGTTCATTAAATTTTTTCATAAAAATTTGAAAAATTGCCGATGTATAGTCCTTTAAATTTTTTTCATAAAAATTTTTTTTGCATAAAAAATGGATAATGTATATTTCATTAAACTCCTTGCACGAAATATAGACGACGTATATAGTCCATTTAAGTTTTTGTATATGAAATGGGCAATTTATAGCCCATTAATGTTATTTATAAAAATTTAAAAAATTAACCATGTATAGCCCATTATATTTTGTATGTATATCCCATTTAATTTTTTTACATGAAAAATAGACGATGTATAGTGTTTGTAGTTTTTTGCATATGAAATGGACGATTTATAGTTCATTAAATTTTTTCATAAAAATTTGAAAAATTGACGATGTATATATAGTCCATTAAATTTTTTTCATAAAAATTTTTTTTGCATAAAAAATGGATAATGTATATTTCATTAAATTCCTTGCACGAATTATAGACGACGTATATAGTCCATTTAAGTTTTTTATATGAAATGGGCAATTTATAGCCCATTAATGTTATTTATAAAAATTAAAAAAATTAACCATGTATAGCCCATTATATTTTGTATGTATATCCCATTTAATTTTTTTACATGAAAAATAGACGATGTATAGTGGTTGTAGTTTTTTGCATATGAAATGGACGATTTATAGTTCATTAAATTTTTTCATAAAAATTTGAAAAATTGACGATGTATATATAGTCCATTAAATTTTTTTCATAAAAAATTTTTTTGCATAAAAAATGGATAATGTATATTTCATTAAATTCCTTGCAGGAAATATAGACGACATATATAGTCCATTTAAGTTTTTGTATATGAAATGGGCAATTTATAGTCCATTAATGTTTTTTATATAAATTTAAAAAATTAACCATGTATAGCCCATTATATTTTGTATGTATATCCCATCTAATTTTTTTACATGAAAAATATACGATGTATAGTGTTTGTAGTTTTTTGCATATGAAATGGACGATTTATAGTTCATTAAATTTTTTCATAAAAATTTGAAAAATTGCCGATGTATAGTCCATTAAATTTTTTTCATAAAAATTTTTTTTGCATAAAAAATGGATAATGTATATTTCATTAAATTCCTTGCAGGAAATATAGACGACGTATATAGTCCATTTAAGTTTTTGTATATGGAATGGGCAATTTATAGCCCATTAATGTTATTTATAAAAATTTAAAAAATTAACCATGTATAGCCCATTATATTTTGCATGTATATCCCATTTAATTTTTTTACATGAAAAATAGACGATGTATAGTGTTTTTAGTTTTTTGCATATGAAATAGACGATTTATAGTTCATTAAATTTTTTCATAAAAATTTTAAAAATTGACGATGTATAGTCCATTAAATTTTGTTCATAAAAAATTTTTTTGCATAAACAATGGATAATGTATATTTCATTAAATTCCTTGCACGAAATATAGACGACGTATATAGTCCATTTAAGTTTTTGTATATGAAATGGGCAATTTATAGCCCATTAATGTTATTTATAAAAATTTAAAAAATTAACCATGTATAGCCCATTATATTTTGTATGTATATCCCATCTAATTTTTTTACATGAAAAATATACGATGTATAGTGTTTGTAGTTTTTTGCATATGAAATGGACGATTTATAGTTCATTAAATTTTTTCATAAAAATTTGAAAAATTGCCGATGTATAGTCTTTTAAATTTTTTTCATAAAAATTTTTTTTGCATAAAAAATGGATAATGTATATTTCATTAAATTCCTTGCAGGAAATATAGACGACGTATATAGTCCATTTAAGTTTTTGTATATGAAATGGGCAATTTATAGCCCATTAATGTTATTTATAAAAATTTAAAAAATTAACCATGTATAGCCCATTATATTTTGTATGTATATCCCATTTAATTTTTTTACATGAAAAATAGACGATGTATAGTGTTTGTATTTTTTTGCATATGAAATGGACGATTTATAGTTCATTAAATTTTTTCATAAAAATTTGAAAAATTGACGATGTATAGTCCATTAAATTTTTTTCATAAAAAATTTTTTTGCATAAAAAATGGATAATGTATATTTCATTAAATTCCTTGCACGAAATATAGACGACGTATATAGTCCATTTAAGTTTTTGTATATGAAATGGGCAATTTATAGTCCATTAATGTTTTTTATATAAATTTAAAAAATTAACCATGTATAGCCCATTATATTTTGTATGTATATCCCATTTAATTTTTTACATGAAAAATAGACGATGTATAGTGTTTGTAGTTTTTTGCATATGAAATGGACGATTTATAGTTCATTAAATTTTTTCATAAAAATTTGAAAAATTGACGATGTATAGTCCATTAAATTTTTTTCATAAAAAATTTTTTTCCATAAAAAATGGATAATGTATATTTCATTAAATTCCTTGCAGGAAATATAGACGACATATATAGTCCATTTAAGTTTTTGTATATGAAATGGGCAATTTATAGCCCATTAATGTAATTTATAAAAATTAAAAAAATTAACCATGTATAGCCCATTATATTTTGTATGTATATCCCATTTAATTTTTTTACATGAAAACTAGATGATGTATAGTGTTTGTAGTTTTTTGCATATGAAATGGACGATTTATAGTTCATTAAATTTTTTCATAAAAATTTGAAAAATTGACAATGTATAGTCCATTAAATTTTTTTCATAAAAAATTTTTTTGCATAAAAAATGGATAATGTATATTTCATTAAATTCCTTGCACGAAATATAGACGCCGTATATAGTCCATTTAAGTTTTTGTATATGAAATGGGCAATTTATAGTCCATGAATGTTTTTTATATAAATTTAAAAAATTAACCATGTATAGCCCATTATATTTTTTATGTATATCCCATTTAATTTTTTACATGAAAAATAGACGATGTATAGTGGTTGTAGTTTTTTGCATATGAAATGGACGATTTATAGTTCATTAAATTTTTTCATAAAAATTTGAAAAATTGACGATGTATATATAGTCCATTAAATTTTTTTCATAAAAAATTTTTTTGCATAAAAAATGGATAATGTATATTTCATTAAATTCCTTGCAGGAAATATAGACGACATATATAGTCCATTTAAGTTTTTGTATATGAAATGGGCAATTTATAGTCCATTAATGTTTTTTATATAAATTTAAAAAATTAACCATGTATAGCCCATTATATTTTGTATGTATATCCCATCTAATTTTTTTACATGAAAAATATACGATGTATAGTATTTGTAGTTTTTTGCATATGAAATGGACGATTTATAGTTCATTAAATTTTTTCATAAAAATTTGAAAAATTGCCGATGTATAGTCCATTAAATTTTTTTCATAAAAATTTTTTTTGCATAAAAAATGGATAATGTATATTTCATTAAATTCCTTGCAGGAAATATAGACGACGTATATAGTCCATTTAAGTTTTTGTATATGGAATGGGCAATTTATAGCCCATTAATGTTATTTATAAAAATTTAAAAAATTAACCATGTATAGCCCATTATATTTTGCATGTATATCCCATTTAATTTTTTTACATGAAAAATAGACGATGTATAGTGTTTTTAGTTTTTTGCATATGAAATAGACGATTTATAGTTCATTAAATTTTTTCATAAAAATTTGAAAAATTGACGATGTATAGTCCATTAAATTTTGTTCATAAAAAATTTTTTTGCATAAACAATGGATAATGTATATTTCATTAAATTCCTTGCACGAAATATAGACGACGTATATAGTCCATTTAAGTTTTTGTATATGAAATGGGCAATTTATAGCCCATTAATGTTATTTATAAAAATTTAAAAAATTAACCATGTATAGCCCATTATATTTTGTATGTATATCCCATCTAATTTTTTTACATGAAAAATATACGATGTATAGTGTTTGTAGTTTTTTGCATATGAAATGGACGATTTATAGTTCATTAAATTTTTTCATAAAAATTTGAAAAATTGCCGATGTATAGTCTTTTAAATTTTTTTCATAAAAATTTTTTTTGCATAAAAAATGGATAATGTATATTTCATTAAATTCCTTGCAGGAAATATAGACGACGTATATAGTCCATTTAAGTTTTTGTATATGAAATGGGCAATTTATAGCCCATTAATGTTATTTATAAAAATTTAAAAAATTAACCATGTATAGCCCATTATATTTTGTATGTATATCCCATTTAATTTTTTTACATGAAAAATAGACGATGTATAGTGTTTGTAGTTTTTTGCATATGAAATGGACGATTTATAGTTCATTAAATTTTTTCATCAAAATTTGAAAAATTGACGATGTATAGTCCATTAAATTTTTTTCATAAAAAATTTTTTTGCATAAAAAATGGATAATGTATATTTCATTAAATTCCTTGCACGAAATATAGACGACGTATATAGTCCATTTAAGTTTTTGTATATGAAATGGGCAATTTATAGTCCATTAATGTTTTTTATATAAATTTAAAAAATTAACCATGTATAGCCCATTATATTTTGTATGTATATCCCATTTAATTTTTTACATGAAAAATAGACGATGTATAGTGTTTGTAGTTTTTTGCATATGAAATGGACGATTTATAGTTCATTAAATTTTTTCATAAAAATTTGAAAAATTGACGATGTATAGTCCATTAAATTTTTTTCATAAAAAATTTTTTTCCATAAAAAATGGATAATGTATATTTCATTAAATTCCTTGCAGGAAATATAGACGACATATATAGTCCATTTAAGTTTTTGTATATGAAATGGGCAATTTATAGCCCATTAATGTAATTTATAAAAATTAAAAAAATTAACCATGTATAGCCCATTATATTTTGTATGTATATCCCATTTAATTTTTTTACATGAAAACTAGATGATGTATAGTGTTTGTAGTTTTTTGCATATGAAATGGACGATTTATAGTTCATTAAATTTTTTCATAAAAATTTGAAAAATTGACAATGTATAGTCCATTAAATTTTTTTCATAAAAAATTTTTTTGCATAAAAAATGGATAATGTATATTTCATTAAATTCCTTGCACGAAATATAGACGCCGTATATAGTCCATTTAAGTTTTTGTATATGAAATGGGCAATTTATAGTCCATGAATGTTTTTTATATAAATTTAAAAAATTAACCATGTATAGCCCATTATATTTTTTATGTATATCCCATTTAATTTTTTACATGAAAAATAGACGATGTATAGTGTTTGTAGTTTTTTGCATATGAAATGGACGATTTATAGTTCATTAAATTTTTTCATAAAAATTTGAAAAATTGACGATGTATAGTCCATTAAATTTTTTTCATAAAAAATTTTTTTGCATAAAAAATGGATAATGTATATTTCATTAAATTCCTTGCAGGAAATATAGACAACGTATGTAGTCCATTTAAGTTTTTGTATATGAAATGGGCAATTTATAGCCCATTAATGTTATTTATAAAAATTTAAAAAATTAACCATGTATAGCCCATTATATTTTGTATGTATATCCCATCTAATTTTTTTACATGAAAAATATACGATGTATAGTGTTTGTAGTTTTTTGCATATGAAATGGACGATTTATAGTTCATTAAATTTTTTCATAAAAATTTGAAAAATTGCCGATGTATAGTCCATTAAATTTTTTTCATAAAAATTTTTTTTGCATAAAAAATGGATAATGTATATTTCATTAAATTCCTTGCAGGAAATATAGACGACGTATATAGTCCATTTAAGTTTTTGTATATGAAATGGGCAATTTATAGCCCATTAATGTTATTTATAAAAATTTAAAAAATTAACCATGTATAGCCCATTATATTTTGTATGTATATCCCATCTAATTTTTTTACATGAAAAATATACGATGTATAGTGTTTGTAGTTTTTTGCATATGAAATGGACGATTTATAGTTCATTAAATTTTTTCATAAAAATTTTAAAAATTGACAATGTATATAAATTTTTTTCATAAAAAATTTTTTTGCATAAAAAATGGATAATGTATATTTCATTAAATTCCTTGCACGAAATATAGACGCCTTATATAGTCCATTTAAGTTTTTGTATATGAAATGGGCAATTTATAGTCCATTAATGTTTTTTATATAAATTTAAAAAATTAACCATGTATAGCCCATTATATTTTGTATGTATATCCCATTTAATTTTTTACATGAAAAATAGACGATGTATAGTGTTTGTAGTTTTTTGCATATGAAATGGACGATTTATAGTTCATTAAATTTTTTCATAAAAATTTGAAAAATTGACGATGTATAGTCCATTAAATTTTGTTCATAAAAAATTTTTTTGCATAAAAAATGGATAATGTATATTTCATTAAATTCCTTGCACGAAATATAGACGACGTATATAGTCCATTTAAGTTTTTGTATATGAAATGGGCAATTTATAGCCCATTAATGTTATTTATAAAAATTTAAAAAATTAACCATGTATAGCCCATTATATTTTGTATGTATATCCCATTTAATTTTTTACATGAAAAATAGACGATGTATAGTGTTTGTAGTTTTTTGCATATGAAATGGACGATTTATAGTTCATTAAATTTTTTCATAAAAATTTGAAAAATTGACGATGTATAATAGTCCATTAAATTTTTTTCATAAAAAATTTTTTGCATAAAAAATGGATAATGTATATTTCATTAAATTCCTTGCACGAAATATAGACAACGCATATAGTCCATTTAAGTTTTTGTATATGAAATGGGCAATTTATAGTCCATTAATGTTTTTTATATAAATTTAAAAAATTAACCATGTATAGCCCATTATATTTTGTATGTATATCCCATTTAATTTTTTACATGAAAAATAGACGATGTATAGTGTTTGTAGTTTTTTGCATATGAAATGGACGATTTATAGTTCATTAAATTTTTTCAAAAAAATTTTTAAAATTTAAAAATTGTTTTGCATAAAAAATGGATGATGTATATTTCATTAAATTCTTTGCACGAAATAAAGACGACGTATATAGTCCATTTAAGGTTTTTTTTGTATCTATAGCCCATTTAATTTTTTTGCATTTGAAATAGACGATGTATAGTGTTTTTAGTTTTTTGCATACGAAATAAATTTTTTCATAAAAATTTGAAAAATTGACGATGTATAGTCCATTAAATTTTTTTCATAAAAAATTTTTTTGCATAAAAAATGGATAATGTATATTTCATTAAATTCCTTGCACGAAATATAGACGCCGTATATAGTCCATTTAAGTTTTTGTATATGAAATAGGCAATTTATAGTCCATAAATGTTTTTTATATAAATTTAAAAAATTAACCATGTATAGCCCATTATATTTTGTATGTATATCCCATTTAATTTTTTACATGAAAAATAGACGATCTATAGTGTTTGTAGTTTTTTGCATATGAAATGGACGATTTATAGTTCATTAAATTTTTTCATAAAAATTTGAAAAATTGACGATGTATAGTCCATTAAATTTTTTTCATAAAAAATTTTTTTGCATAAAAAATGGATAATGTATATTTCATTAAATTCCTTGCAGGAAATATAGACAACGTATGTAGTCCATTTAAGTTTTTGTATATGAAATGGGCAATTTATAGCCCATTAATGTTATTTATAAAAATTTAAAAAATTAACCATGTATAGCCCATTATATTTTGTATGTATATCCCATTTAATTTTTTTACATGAAAAATAGACGATGTATAGTGTTTTTAGTTTTTTGCATATGAAATGGACGATTTATAGTTCATTAAATTTTTTCATAAAAATTTGAAAAATTGCCGATGTATAGTCCATAAAATTTTTTTCATAAAAATTTTTTTTGCATAAAAAATGGATAATGTATATTTCATTAAATTCCTTGCAGGAAATATAGACGACGTATATAGTCCATTTAAGTTTTTGTATATGAAATGGGCAATTTATAGCCCATTAATGTTATTTATAAAAATTTAAAAAATTAACCATGTATAGCCCATTATATTTTGCATGTATATCCCATTTAATTTTTTTACATGAAAAATAGACGATGTATAGTGTTTTTAGTTTTTTGCATATGAAATGGACGATTTATAGTTCATTAAATTTTTTCATAAAAATTTGAAAAATTGACGATGTATAGTCCATTAAATTTTGTTCATAAAAAATTTTTTTGCATAAAAAATGGATAATGTATATTTCATTAAATTCCTTGCACGAAATATAGACGACGTATATAGTCCATTTAAGTTTTTGTATATGAAATGGGCAATTTATAGCCCATTAATGTTATTTATAAAAATTTAAAAAATTAACCATGTATAGCCCATTATATTTTGTATGTATATCCCATCTAATTTTTTACATGAAAAATATACGATGTATAGTGTTTGTAGTTTTTTGCATATGAAATGGACGATTTATAGTTCATTAAATTTTTTCATAAAAATTTGAAAAATTGCCGATGTATAGTCTTTTAAATTTTTTTCATAAAAATTTTTTTTGCATAAAAAATGGATAATGTATATTTCATTAAATTCCTTGCAGGAAATATAGACGACGTATATAGTCCATTTAAGTTTTTGTATATGAAATGGGCAATTTATAGCCCATTAATGTTATTTATAAAAATTTAAAAAATTAACCATATATAGCCCATTATATTTTGTATGTATATCCCATTTAATTTTTTTACATGAAAACTAGATGATGTATAGTGTTTGTAGTTTTTTGCATATGAAATGGACGATTTATAGTTCATTAAATTTTTTCATAAAAATTTGAAAAATTGACAATGTATAGTCCATTAAATTTTTTTCATAAAAAATTTTTTTGCATAAAAAATGGATAATGTATATTTCATTAAATTCCTTGCACGAAATATAGACGCCGTATATAGTCCATTTAAGTTTTTGTATATGAAATGGGCAATTTATAGTCCATTAATGTTTTTTATATAAATTTAAAAAATTAACCATGTATAGCCCATTATATTTTGTATGTATATCCCATTTAATTTTTTACATGAAAAATAGACGATGTATAGTGTTTGTAGTTTTTTGCATATGAAATGGACGATTTATAGTTCATTAAATTTTTTCATAAAAATTTGAAAAATTGACGATGTATAGTCCATTAAATTTTTTTCATAAAAAATTTTTTTGCATAAAAAATGGATAATGTATATTTCATTAAATCCCTTGCAGGAAATATAGACGACGTATATAGTCCATTTAAGTTTTTGTATATGAAATGGGCATTTTATAGTCCATTAATGTTTTTTATATAAATTTAAAAAATTAACCATGTATAGCCCATTATATTTTGTATGTATATCCCATTTCATTTTTTACATGAAAAATAGACGATGTATAGTGTTTGTAGTTTTTTGCATATGAAATGGACGATTTATAGTTCATTAAATTTTTTCATAAAAATTTTAAAAATTGACAATGTATAGTCCATTAAATTTTTTTCATAAAAATTTTTTTTCCATAAAAAATGGATAATGTATATTTCATTAAATTCCTTGCAGGAAATATAGACGACGTATATAGTCCATTTAAGTTTTTGTATATGAAATGGACAATTTATAGTCCATTAATGTTTTTTATATAAATTTAAAAAATTAACCATGTATAGCCCATTATATTTTGTATGTATATCCCATTTAATTTTTTACATGAAAAATAGATGATGTATAGTGTTTTTAGTTTTTTGCATATGAAATGGACGATTTATAGTTCATTAAATTTTTTCATAAAAATTTGAAAAATTGACGATTAAATTTTTTTCATAAAAAATTTTTTTGCATAAAAAATGGATAATGTATATTTCATTAAATTCCTTGCACGAAATATAGACAACGCATATAGTCCATTTAAGTTTTTGTATATGAAATGGGCAATTTATAGCCCATTAATGTTATTTATAAAAATTTTAAAAATTAACCATGTATAGCCCATTATATTTTGTATGTATATCCCATTTAATTTTTTTACATGAAAAATAGACGATGTATAGTGTTTGTAGTTTTTTGCATATGAAATGGACGATTTATAGTTCATTAAATTTTTTCATAAAAATTTGAAAAATTGACGATTAAATTTTTTTCATAAAAACTTTTTTTGCATAAAAAATGGATAATGTATATTTCATTAAATTCCTTGCACGAAATATAGACAACGCATATAGTCCATTTAAGTTTTTGTATATGAAATGGGCAATTTATAGCCCATTAATGTTATTTATAAAAATTTAAAAAATTAACCATGTATAGCCCATTATATTTTGTATGTATATCCCATTTAATTTTTTTACATGAAAAATAGACGATGTATAGTGTTTGTAGTTTTTTGCATATGAAATGGACGATTTATAGTTCATTAAATTTTTTCATAAAAATTTGAAAAATTGACGATGTATAGTCCATTAAATTTTTTTCATAAAAAATTTTTTTGCATAAAAAATGGATAATGTATATTTCATTAAATCCCTTGCAGGAAATATAGACGACGTATATAGTCCATTTAAGTTTTTGTATATGAAATGGGCAATTTATAGTCCATTAATGTTTTTTATATAAATTTAAAAAATTAACCATGTATAGCCCATTATATTTTGTATGTATATCCCATTTAATTTTTTACATGAAAAATAGACGATGTATAGTGTTTGTAGTTTTTTGCATATGAAATGGACGATTTATAGTTCATTAAATTTTTTCATAAAAATTTGAAAAATTGACAATGTATAGTCCATTAAATTTTTTTTATAAAAATTTTTTTTCCATAAAAAATGGATAATGTATATTTCATTAAATTCCTTGCAGGAAATATAGACGACGTATATAGTCCATTTAAGTTTTTGTATATGAAATGGGCAATTTATAGCCCATTAATGTTATTTATAAAAATTTAAAAAATTAACCATGTATAGCCCATTAACTTTTTTTATGTATATCCCATTTAATTTTTTTACATGAAAAATAGACGATGTATAGTGTTTGTAGTTTTTTGCATATGAAATGGACGATTTATAGTTCATTAAATTTTTTCATAAAAATTTGAAAAATTGACGATGTATAATAGTCCATTAAATTTTTTTCATAAAAAATTTTTTTGCATAAAAAATGGATAATGTATATTTCATTAAATTCCTTGCAGGAAATATAGACGACGTATATAGTCCATTTAAGTTTTTGTATATGAAATGGACAATTTATAGTCCATTAATGTTTTTTATATAAATTTAAAAAATTAACCATGTATAGCCCATTATATTTTGTATGTATATCCCATTTAATTTTTTACATGAAAAATAGATGATGTATAGTGTTTTTAGTTTTTTGCATATAAAATGGACGATTTATAGTTCATTAAATTTTTTCATAAAAATTTGAAAAATTGACGATGCATAGTCCATTAAATTTTTTTCATAAAAAATTTTTTTGCATAAAAAATGGATAATGTATATTTCATTAAATTCCTTGCACGAAATATAGACAACGCATATAGTCCATTTAAGTTTTTGTATATGAAATGGGCAATTTATAGCCCATTAATGTTATTTATAAAAATTTAAAAAATTAACCATGTATAGCCCATTATATTTTGTATGTATATCCCATTTAATTTTTTTACATGAAAAATAGACGATGTATAGTGTTTGTAGTTTTTTGCATATGAAATGGACGATTTATAGTTCATTAAATTTTTTCATAAAAATTTGAAAAATTGACGGTGTATAGTCCATTAAATTTTTTTCATAAAAAATTTTTTTGCATAAAAAATGGATAATGTATATTTCATTAAATCCCTTGCAGGAAATATAGACGACGTATATAGTCCATTTAAGTTTTTGTATATGAAATGGGCAATTTATAGTCCATTAATGTTTTTTATATAAATTTAAAAAATTAACCATGTATAGCCCATTATATTTTGTATGTATATCCCATTTCATTTTTTACATGAAAAATAGATGATGTATAGTGTTTTTAGTTTTTTGCATATGAAATGGACGATTTATAGTTCATTAAATTTTTTCATAAAAATTTGAAAAATTGACGATGTATAGTCCATTAAATTTTTTTCATAAAAAATTTTTTTGCATAAAAAATGGATAATGTATATTTCATTAAATTCCTTGCACGAAATATAGACAACGCATATAGTCCATTTAAGTTTTTGTATATGAAATGGGCAATTTATAGCCCATTAATGTTATTTATAAAAATTTAAAAAATTAACCATGTATAGCCCATTATATTTTGTATGTATATCCCATTTAATTTTTTTACATGAAAAATAGACGATGTATAGTGTTTGTAGTTTTTTGCATATGAAATGGACGATTTATAGTTCATTAAATTTTTTCATAAAAATTTGAAAAATTGACGATGTATAGTCCATTAAATTTTTTTCATAAAAAATTTTTTTGCATAAAAAATGGATAATGTATATTTCATTAAATCCCTTGCAGGAAATATAGACGACGTATATAGTCCATTTAAGTTTTTGTATATGAAATGGGCATTTTATAGTCCATTAATGTTTTTTATATAAATTTAAAAAATTAACCATGTATAGCCCATTATATTTTGTATGTATATCCCATTTCATTTTTTACATGAAAAATAGACGATGTATAGTGTTTGTAGTTTTTTGCATATGAAATGGACGATTTATAGTTCATTAAATTTTTTCATAAAAATTTTAAAAATTGACAATGTATAGTCCATTAAATTTTTTTCATAAAAATTGTTTTTCCATAAAAAATGGATAATGTATATTTCATTAAATTCCTTGCAGGAAATATAGACGACGTATATAGTCCATTTAAGTTTTTGTATATGAAATGGACAATTTATAGTCCATTAATGTTTTTTATATAAATTTAAAAAATTAACCATGTATAGCCCATTATATTTTGTATGTATATCCCATTTAATTTTTTACATGAAAAATAGATGATGTATAGTGTTTTTAGTTTTTTGCATATGAAATGGACGATTTATAGTTCATTAAATTTTTTCATAAAAATTTGAAAAATTGACGATTAAATTTTTTTCATAAAAAATTTTTTTGCATAAAAAATGGATAATGTATATTTCATTAAATTCCTTGCACGAAATATAGACAACGCATATAGTCCATTTAAGTTTTTGTATATGAAATGGGCAATTTATAGCCCATTAATGTTATTTATAAAAATTTAAAAAATTAACCATGTATAGCCCATTATATTTTGTATGTATATCCCATTTAATTTTTTTACATGAAAAATAGACGATGTATAGTGTTTGTAGTTTTTTGCATATGAAATGGACGATTTATAGTTCATTAAATTTTTTCATAAAAATTTGAAAAATTGACGATTAAATTTTTTTCATAAAAACTTTTTTTGCATAAAAAATGGATAATGTATATTTCATTAAATTCCTTGCACGAAATATAGACAACGCATATAGTCCATTTAAGTTTTTGTATATGAAATGGGCAATTTATAGCCCATTAATGTTATTTATAAAAATTTAAAAAATTAACCATGTATAGCCCATTATATTTTGTATGTATATCCCATTTAATTTTTTTACATGAAAAATAGACGATGTATAGTGTTTGTAGTTTTTTGCATATGAAATGGACGATTTATAGTTCATTAAATTTTTTCATAAAAATTTGAAAAATTGACGATGTATAGTCCATTAAATTTTTTTCATAAAAAATTTTTTTGCATAAAAAATGGATAATGTATATTTCATTAAATTCCTTGCAGGAAATATAGACGACGTATATAGTCCATTTAAGTTTTTGTATATGAAATGGACAATTTATAGTCCATTAATGTTTTTTATATAAATTTAAAAAATTAACCATGTATAGCCCATTATATTTTGTATGTATATCCCATTTAATTTTTTACATGAAAAATAGATGATGTATAGTGTTTTTAGTTTTTTGCATATGAAATGGACGATTTATAGTTCATTAAATTTTTTCATAAAAATTTGAAAAATTGACGATGTATAGTCCATTAAATTTTTTTCATAAAAAATTTTTTTGCATAAAAAATGGATAATGTATATTTCATTAAATTCCTTGCACGAAATATAGACAACGCATATAGTCCATTTAAGTTTTTGTATATGAAATGGGCAATTTATTGCCCATTAATGTTATTTATAAAAATTTAAAAAATTAACCATGTATAGCCCATTATATTTTGTATTTTTTTACATGAAAAATAGACGATGTATAGTGTTTTTAGTTTTTTGCATATGAAATGGACGATTTATAGTTCATTAAATTTTTTCATAAAAATTTGAAAAATTGACGATGTATAGTATTTGTAGTTTTTTGCATATGAAATGGACGATTTATAGTTCATTAAATTTTTTCATAAAAATTTTAAAATTGACGATGTATAGTCCATTAAATTTTTTTCATAAAAAATTTTTTTGCATAAAAAATGGATAATGTATATTTCATTAAATCCCTTGCAGGAAATATAGACGACGTATATAGTCCATTTAAGTTTTTGTATATGAAATGGGCAATTTATAGTCCATTAATGTTTTTTATATAAATTTAAAAAATTAACCATGTATAGCCCATTATATTTTGTATGTATATCCCATTTAATTTTTTACATGAAAAATAGATGATGTATAGTGTTTTTAGTTTTTTGCATATGAAATGGACGATTTATAGTTCATTAAATTTTTTCATAAAAATTTGAAAAATTGACGATGCATAAATTAAATTAAATTTTTTTCATAAAAAATTTTTTTGCATAAAAAATGGATAATGTATATTTCATTAAATTCCTTGCACGAAATATAGACAACGCATATAGTCCATTTAAGTTTTTGTATATGAAATGGGCAATTTATAGCCCATTAATGTTATTTATAAAAATTTAAAAAATTAACCATGTATAGCCCATTATATTTTGTATGTATATCCCATTTAATTTTTTTACATGAAAAATAGACGATGTATAGTGTTTGTAGTTTTTTGCATATGAAATGGACGATTTATAGTTCATTAAATTTTTTCATAAAAATTTGAAAAATTGACGATGTATAGTCCATTAAATTTTTTTCATAAAAAATTTTTTTGCATAAAAAATGGATAATGTATATTTCATTAAATCCCTTGCAGGAAATATAGACGACGTATATAGTCCATTTAAGTTTTTGTATATGAAATGGGCAATTTAAAGTCCATTAATGTTTTTTATATAAATTTAAAAAATTAACCATGTATAGCCCATTATATTTTGTATGTATATCCCATTTAATTTTTTACATGAAAAATAGATGATGTATAGTGTTTTTAGTTTTTTGCATATGAAATGGACGATTTATAGTTCATTAAATTTTTTCATAAAAATTTGAAAAATTGACGATGTATAGTCCATTAAATTTTTTTCATAAAAAATTTTTTTGCATAAAAAATGGATAATGTATATTTCATTAAATTCCTTGCACGAAATATAGACAACGCATATAGTCCATTTAAGTTTTTGTATATGAAATGGGCAATTTATAGCCCATTAATGTTATTTATAAAAATTTTAAAAATTAACCATGTATAGCCCATTATATTTTGTATGTATATCCCATTTAATTTTTTTACATGAAAAATAGTTGATGTATAGTGTTTGTAGTTTTTTGCATATGAAATGGACGATTTATAGTTCATTAAATTTTTTCATAAAAATTTGAAAAATTGACGATGTATAGTCCATTAAATTTTTTTCATAAAAAATTTTTTTGCATAAAAAATGGATAATGTATATTTCATTAAATCCCTTGCAGGAAATATAGACGACGTATATAGTCCATTTAAGTTTTTGTATATGAAATGGGCAATTTATAGTCCATTAATGTTTTTTATATAAATTTAAAAAATTAACCATGTATAGCCCATTATATTTTGTATGTATATCCCATTTCATTTTTTACATGAAAAATAGACGATGTATAGTGTTTGTAGTTTTTTGCATATGAAATGGACGATTTATAGTTCATTAAATTTTTTCATAAAAATTTTAAAAATTGACAATGTATAGTCCATTAAATTTTTTTCATAAAAATTTTTTTTCCATAAAAAATGGATAATGTATATTTCATTAAATTCCTTGCAGGAAATATAGACGACGTATATAGTCCATTTAAGTTTTTGTATATGAAATGGACAATTTATAGTCCATTAATGTTTTTTATATAAATTTAAAAAATTAACCATGTATAGCCCATTATATTTTGTATGTATATCCCATTTAATTTTTTACATGAAAAATAGATGATGTATAGTGTTTTTAGTTTTTTGCATATGAAATGGACGATTTATAGTTCATTAAATTTTTTCATAAAAATTTGAAAAATTGACGATTAAATTTTTTTCATAAAAAATTTTTTTGCATAAAAAATGGATAATGTATATTTCATTAAATTCCTTGCACGAAATATAGACAACGCATATAGTCCATTTAAGTTTTTGTATATGAAATGGGCAATTTATAGCCCATTAATGTTATTTATAAAAATTTAAAAAATTAACCATGTATAGCCCATTATATTTTGTATGTATATCCCATTTAATTTTTTTACATGAAAAATAGACGATGTATAGTGTTTGTAGTTTTTTGCATATGAAATGGACGATTTATAGTTCATTAAATTTTTTCATAAAAATTTGAAAAATTGACGATTAAATTTTTTTCATAAAAACTTTTTTTGCATAAAAAATGGATAATGTATATTTCATTAAATTCCTTGCAGGAAATATAGACGACGTATATAGTCCATTTAAGTTTTTGTATATGAAATGGACAATTTATAGTCCATTAATGTTTTTTATATAAATTTAAAAAATTAACCATGTATAGCCCATTATATTTTGTATGTATATCCCATTTAATTTTTTACATGAAAAATAGATGATGTATAGTGTTTTTAGTTTTTTGCATATGAAATGGACGATTTATAGTTCATTAAATTTTTTCATAAAAATTTGAAAAATTGACGATGTATAGTCCATTAAATTTTTTTCATAAAAAATTTTTTTGCATAAAAAATGGATAATGTATATTTCATTAAATTCCTTGCACGAAATATAGACAACGCATATAGTCCATTTAAGTTTTTGTATATGAAATGGGCAATTTATTGCCCATTAATGTTATTTATAAAAATTTAAAAAATTAACCATGTATAGCCCATTATATTTTGTATTTTTTTACATGAAAAATAGACGATGTATAGTGTTTGTAGTTTTTTGCATATGAAATGGACGATTTATAGTTCATTAAATTTTTTCATAAAAATTTGAAAAATTGACGATGTATAGTCCATTAAATTTTTTTCATAAAAAATTTTTTTGCATAAAAAATGGATAATGTATATTTCATTAAATCCCTTGCAGGAAATATAGACGACGTATATAGTCCATTTAAGTTTTTGTATATGAAATGGGCAATTTATAGTCCATTAATGTTTTTTATATAAATTTAAAAAATTAACCATGTATAGCCCATTATATTTTGTATGTATATCCCATTTAATTTTTTACATGAAAAATAGATGATGTATAGTGTTTTTAGTTTTTTGCATATGAAATGGACGATTTATAGTTCATTAAATTTTTTCATAAAAATTTGAAAAATTGACGATGCATAAATTAAATTAAATTTTTTTCATAAAAAATTTTTTTGCATAAAAAATGGATAATGTATATTTCATTAAATTCCTTGCACGAAATATAGACAACGCATATAGTCCATTTAAGTTTTTGTATATGAAATGGGCAATTTATAGCCCATTAATGTTATTTATAAAAATTTAAAAAATTAACCATGTATAGCCCATTATATTTTGTATGTATATCCCATTTAATTTTTTTACATGAAAAATAGACGATGTATAGTGTTTGTAGTTTTTTGCATATGAAATGGACGATTTATAGTTCATTAAATTTTTTCATAAAAATTTGAAAAATTGACGATGTATAGTCCATTAAATTTTTTTCATAAAAAATTTTTTTGCATAAAAAATGGATAATGTATATTTCATTAAATCCCTTGCAGGAAATATAGACGACGTATATAGTCCATTTAAGTTTTTGTATATGAAATGGGCAATTTATAGTCCATTAATGTTTTTTATATAAATTTAAAAAATTAACCATGTATAGCCCATTATATTTTGTATGTATATCCCATTTAATTTTTTACATGAAAAATAGATGATGTATAGTGTTTTTAGTTTTTTGCATATGAAATGGACGATTTATAGTTCATTAAATTTTTTCATAAAAATTTGAAAAATTGACGATGTATAGTCCATTAAATTTTTTTCATAAAAAATTTTTTTGCATAAAAAATGGATAATGTATATTTCATTAAATTCCTTGCACGAAATATAGACAACGCATATAGTCCATTTAAGTTTTTGTATATGAAATGGGCAATTTATAGCCCATTAATGTTATTTATAAAAATTTAAAAAATTAACCATGTATAGCCCATTATATTTTGTATGTATATCCCATTTAATTTTTTTACATGAAAAATAGTTGATGTATAGTGTTTGTAGTTTTTTGCATATGAAATGGACGATTTATAGTTCATTAAATTTTTTCATAAAAATTTGAAAAATTGACGATGTATAGTCCATTAAATTTTTTTCATAAAAAATTTTTTTGCATAAAAAATGGATAATGTATATTTCATTAAATCCCTTGCAGGAAATATAGACGACGTATATAGTCCATTTAAGTTTTTGTATATGAAATGGGCAATTTATAGTCCATTAATGTTTTTTATATAAATTTAAAAAATTAACCATGTATAGCCCATTATATTTTGTATGTATATCCCATTTCATTTTTTACATGAAAAATAGACGATGTATAGTGTTTGTAGTTTTTTGCATATGAAATGGACGATTTATAGTTCATTAAATTTTTTCATAAAAATTTGAAAAATTGACGATGTATAGTCCATTAAATTTTTTTCATAAAAAATTTTTTTGCATAAAAAATGGATAATGTATATTTCATTAAATTCCTTGCAGGAAATATAGACGACGTATATAGTCCATTTAAGTTTTTGTATATGAAATGGACAATTTATAGTCCATTAATGTTTTTTATATAAATTTAAAAAATTAACCATGTATAGCCCATTATATTTTGTATGTATATCCCATTTAATTTTTTACATGAAAAATAGATGATGTATAGTGTTTTTAGTTTTTTGCATATGAAATGGACGATTTATAGTTCATTAAATTTTTTCATAAAAATTTGAAAAATTGACGATGTATAGTCCATTAAATTTTTTTCATAAAAAATTTTTTTGCATAAAAAATGGATAATGTATATTTCATTAAATTCCTTGCACGAAATATAGACAACGCATATAGTCCATTTAAGTTTTTGTATATGAAATGGGCAATTTATTGCCCATTAATGTTATTTATAAAAATTTAAAAAATTAACCATGTATAGCCCATTATATTTTGTATTTTTTTACATGAAAAATAGACGATGTATAGTGTTTGTAGTTTTTTGCATATGAAATGGACGATTTATAGTTCATTAAATTTTTTCATAAAAATTTGAAAAATTGACGATGTATAGTCCATTAAATTTTTTTCATAAAAAATTTTTTTGCATAAAAAATGGATAATGTATATTTCATTAAATCCCTTGCAGGAAATATAGACGACGTATATAGTCCATTTAAGTTTTTGTATATGAAATGGGCAATTTATAGTCCATTAATGTTTTTTATATAAATTTAAAAAATTAACCATGTATAGCCCATTATATTTTGTATGTATATCCCATTTAATTTTTTACATGAAAAATAGATGATGTATAGTGTTTTTAGTTTTTTGCATATGAAATGGACGATTTATAGTTCATTAAATTTTTTCATAAAAATTTGAAAAATTGACGATGCATAAATTAAATTAAATTTTTTTCATAAAAAATTTTTTTGCATAAAAAATGGATAATGTATATTTCATTAAATTCCTTGCACGAAATATAGACAACGCATATAGTCCATTTAAGTTTTTGTATATGAAATGGGCAATTTATAGCCCATTAATGTTATTTATAAAAATTTAAAAAATTAACCATGTATAGCCCATTATATTTTGTATGTATATCCCATTTAATTTTTTTACATGAAAAATAGACGATGTATAGTGTTTGTAGTTTTTTGCATATGAAATGGACGATTTATAGTTCATTAAATTTTTTCATAAAAATTTGAAAAATTGACGATGTATAGTCCATTAAATTTTTTTCATAAAAAATTTTTTTGCATAAAAAATGGATAATGTATATTTCATTAAATCCCTTGCAGGAAATATAGACGACGTATATAGTCCATTTAAGTTTTTGTATATGAAATGGGCAATTTATAGTCCATTAATGTTTTTTATATAAATTTAAAAAATTAACCATGTATAGCCCATTATATTTTGTATGTATATCCCATTTAATTTTTTACATGAAAAATAGATGATGTATAGTGTTTTTAGTTTTTTGCATATGAAATGGACGATTTATAGTTCATTAAATTTTTTCATAAAAATTTGAAAAATTGACGATGTATAGTCCATTAAATTTTTTTCATAAAAAATTTTTTTGCATAAAAAATGGATAATGTATATTTCATTAAATTCCTTGCACGAAATATAGACAACGCATATAGTCCATTTAAGTTTTTGTATATGAAATGGGCAATTTATAGCCCATTAATGTTATTTATAAAAATTTAAAAAATTAACCATGTATAGCCCATTATATTTTGTATGTATATCCCATTTAATTTTTTTACATGAAAAATAGTTGATGTATAGTGTTTGTAGTTTTTTGCATATGAAATGGACGATTTATAGTTCATTAAATTTTTTCATAAAAATTTGAAAAATTGACGATGTATAGTCCATTAAATTTTTTTCATAAAAAATTTTTTTGCATAAAAAATGGATAATGTATATTTCATTAAATCCCTTGCAGGAAATATAGACGACGTATATAGTCCATTTAAGTTTTTGTATATGAAATGGGCAATTTATAGTCCATTAATGTTTTTTATATAAATTTAAAAAATTAACCATGTATAGCCCATTATATTTTGTATGTATATCCCATTAAATTTTTTACATGAAAAATAGACGATGTATAGTGTTTGTAGTTTTTTGCATATGAAATGGACGATTTATAGTTCATTAAATTTTTTCATAAAATTTTTAAAAATTGACAATGTATAGTCCATTAAATTTTTTTCATAAAAATTTTTTTTCCATAAAAAATGGATAATGTATATTTCATTAAATTCCTTGCAGGAAATATAGACGACGTATATAGTCCATTTAAGTTTTTGTATATGAAATGGACAATTTATAGTCCATTAATGTTTTTTATATAAATTTAAAAAATTAACCATGTATAGCCCATTATATTTTGTATGTATATCCCATTTAATTTTTTACATGAAAAATAGATGATGTATAGTGTTTTTAGTTTTTTGCATATGAAATGGACGATTTATAGTTCATTAAATTTTTTCATAAAAATTTGAAAAATTGACGATTAAATTTTTTTCATAAAAAATTTTTTTGCATAAAAAATGGATAATGTATATTTCATTAAATTCCTTGCACGAAATATAGACAACGCATATAGTCCATTTAAGTTTTTGTATATGAAATGGGCAATTTATAGCCCATTAATGTTATTTATAAAAATTTAAAAAATTAACCATGTATAGCCCATTATATTTTGTATGTATATCCCATTTAATTTTTTTACATGAAAAATAGACGATGTATAGTGTTTGTAGTTTTTTGCATATGAAATGGACGATTTATAGTTCATTAAATTTTTTCATAAAAATTTGAAAAATTGACGATTAAATTTTTTTCATAAAAACTTTTTTTGCATAAAAAATGGATAATGTATATTTCATTAAATACCTTGCACGAAATATAGACAACGCATATAGTCCATTTAATTTTTTGTATATGAAATGGGCAATTTATAGCCCATTAATGTTATTTATAAAAATTTAAAAAATTAACCATGTATAGCCCATTATATTTTGTATGTATATCCCATTTAATTTTTTTACATGAAAAATAGACGATGTATAGTGTTTGTAGTTTTTTGCATATGAAATGGACGATTTATAGTTCATTAAATTTTTTCATAAAAATTTGAAAAATTGACGATGTATAGTCCATTAAATTTTTTTCATAAAAAATTTTTTTGCATAAAAAATGGATAATGTATATTTCATTAAATTCCTTGCAGGAAATATAGACGACGTATATAGTCCATTTAAGTTTTTGTATATGAAATGGACAATTTATAGTCCATTAATGTTTTTTATATAAATTTAAAAAATTAACCATGTATAGCCCATTATATTTTGTATGTATATCCCATTTAATTTTTTACATGAAAAATAGATGATGTATAGTGTTTTTAGTTTTTTGCATATGAAATGGACGATTTATAGTTCATTAAATTTTTTCATAAAAATTTGAAAAATTGACGATGTATATATAGTCCATTAAATTTTTTTCATAAAAAATTTTTTTGCATAAAAAATGGATAATGTATATTTCATTAAATTCCTTGCACGAAATATAGACAACGCATATAGTCCATTTAAGTTTTTGTATATGAAATGGGCAATTTATAGCCCATTAATGTTATTTATAAAAATTTAAAAAATTAACCATGTATAGCCCATTATATTTTGTATGTATATCCCATTTAATTTTTTTACATGAAAAATAGACGATGTATAGTGTTTGTAGTTTTTTGCATATGAAATGGACGATTTATAGTTCATTAAATTTTTTCATAAAAATTTGAAAAATTGACGATGTATAGTCCATTAAATTTTTTTCATAAAAAATTTTTTTGCATAAAAAATGGATAATGTATATTTCATTAAATCCCTTGCAGGAAATATAGACGACGTATATAGTCCATTTAAGTTTTTGTATATGAAATGGGCAATTTATAGTCCATTAATGTTTTTTATATAAATTTAAAAAATTAACCATGTATAGCCCATTATATTTTGTATGTATATCCCATTTAATTTTTTACATGAAAAATAGATGATGTATAGTGTTTTTAGTTTTTTGCATATGAAATGGACGATTTATAGTTCATTAAATTTTTTCATAAAAATTTGAAAAATTGACGATGCATAAATTAAATTAAATTTTTTTCATAAAAAATTTTTTTGCATAAAAAATGGATAATGTATATTTCATTAAATTCCTTGCACGAAATATAGACAACGCATATAGTCCATTTAAGTTTTTGTATATGAAATGGGCAATTTATAGCCCATTAATGTTATTTATAAAAATTTAAAAAATTAACCATGTATAGCCCATTATATTTTGTATGTATATCCCATTTAATTTTTTTACATGAAAAATAGACGATGTATAGTGTTTGTAGTTTTTTGCATATGAAATGGACGATTTATAGTTCATTAAATTTTTTCATAAAAATTTGAAAAATTGACGATGTATAGTCCATTAAATTTTTTTCATAAAAAATTTTTTTGCATAAAAAATGGATAATGTATATTTCATTAAATCCCTTGCAGGAAATATAGACGACGTATATAGTCCATTTAAGTTTTTGTATATGAAATGGGCAATTTATAGTCCATTAATGTTTTTTATATAAATTTAAAAAATTAACCATGTATAGCCCATTATATTTTGTATGTATATCCCATTTAATTTTTTACATGAAAAATAGATGATGTATAGTGTTTTTAGTTTTTTGCATATGAAATGGACGATTTATAGTTCATTAAATTTTTTCATAAAAATTTGAAAAATTGACGATGCATAAATTAAATTAAATTTTTTTCATAAAAAATTTTTTTGCATAAAAAATGGATAATGTATATTTCATTAAATTCCTTGCACGAAATATAGACAACGCATATAGTCCATTTAAGTTTTTGTATATGAAATGGGCAATTTATAGCCCATTAATGTTATTTATAAAAATTTAAAAAATTAACCATGTATAGCCCATTATATTTTGTATGTACATATATCCCATTTAATTTTTTTACATGAAAAATAGACGATGTATAGTGTTTGTAGTTTTTTGCATATGAAATGGACGATTTATAGTTCATTAAATTTTTTCATAAAAATTTGAAAAATTGACGATGTATATATAGTCCATTAAATTTTTTTCATAAAAAATTTTTTTGCATAAAAAATGGATAATGTATATTTCATTAAATCCCTTGCAGGAAATATAGACGACGTATATAGTCCATTTAAGTTTTTGTATATGAAATGGGCAATTTATAGTCCATTAATGTTTTTTATATAAATTTAAAAAATTAACCATGTATAGCCCATTATATTTTGTATGTATATCCCATTTAATTTTTTACATGAAAAATAGATGATGTATAGTGTTTTTAGTTTTTTGCATATGAAATGGACGATTTATAGTTCATTAAATTTTTTTCATAAAAAATTTTTTTGCATAAAAAATGGATAATGTATATTTCATTAAATTCCTTGCACGAAATATAGACAACGCATATAGTCCATTTAAGTTTTTGTATATGAAATGGGCAATTTATAGCCCATTAATGTTATTTATAAAAATTTAAAAAATTAACCATGTATAGCCCATTATATTTTGTATGTATATCCCATTTAATTTTTTTACATGAAAAATAGACGATGTATAGTGTTTGTAGTTTTTTGCATATGAAATGGACGATTTATAGTTCATTAAATTCTTTCATAAAAATTTGAAAAATTGACGATGTATAGTCCATTAAATTTTTTTCATAAAAAATTTTTTTGCATAAAAAATGGATAATGTATATTTCATTAAATCCCTTACAGGAAATATAGACGACGTATATAGTCCATTTAAGTTTTTGTATATGAAATGGGCAATTTATAGTCCATTAATGTTTTTTATATAAATTTAAAAAATTAACCATGTATAGCCCATTATATTTTGTATGTATATCCCATTTAATTTTTTACATGAAAAATAGATGATGTATAGTGTTTTTAGTTTTTTGCATATGAAATGGACGATTTATAGTTCATTAAATTTTTTCATAAAAATTTGAAAAATTGACGATTTTTTTTTCATAAAAAATTTTTTTGCATAAAAAATGGATAATGTATATTTCATTAAATCCCTTGCAGGAAATATAGACGACGTATATAGTCCATTTAAGTTTTTGTATATGAAATGGGCAATTTATAGTCCATTAATGTTTTTTATATAAATTTAAAAAATTAACCATGTATAGCCCATTATATTTTGTATGTATATCCCATTTAATTTTTTACATGAAAAATAGATGATGTATAGTGTTTTTAGTTTTTTGCATATGAAATGGACGATTTATAGTTCATTAAATTTTTTCATAAAAATTTGAAAAATTGACGATGTATAGTCCATTAAATTTTTTTCATAAAAAATTTTTTTGCATAAAAAATGGATAATGTATGTATATTTCATTAAATTCCTTGCACGAAATATAGACAACGCATATAGTCCATTTAAGTTTTTGTATATGAAATGGGCAATTTATAGCCCATTAATATTATTTATAAAAATTTAAAAAATTAACCATGTATAGCCCATTATATTTTGTATGTATATCCCATTTAATTTTTTTACATGAAAAATAGACGATGTATAGTGTTTGTAGTTTTTTGCATATGAAATGGACGATTTATAGTTCATTAAATTTTTTCATAAAAATTTGAAAAATTGACGATGTATAGTCCATTAATTTTTTTTCATAAAAAATTTTTTTGCATAAAAAATGGATCATTAAATCCCTTGCAGGAAATATAGACGACGTATATAGTCCATTTAAGTTTTTGTATATGAAATGGGCAATTTATAGTCCATTAATGTTTTTTATATAAATTTAAAAAATTAACCATGTATAGCCCATTATATTTTGTATGTATATCCCATTTAATTTTTTACATGAAAAATAGACGATGTATAGTGTTTTTAGTTTTTTGCATATGAAATGGACGATTTATAGTTCATTAAATTTTTTCATAAAAATTTGAAAAATTGACGATGTATAATAGTCCATTAAATTTTTTTCATAAAAAATTTTTTGCATAAAAAATGGATAATGTATATTTCATTAAATTCCTTGCACGAAATATAGACAACGCATATAGTCCATTTAAGTTTTTGTATATGAAATGGGCAATTTATAGTCCATTAATGTTTTTTATATAAATTTAAAAAATTAACCATGTATAGCCCATTATATTTTGTATGTATATCCCATTTAATTTTTTACATGAAAAATAGACGATGTATAGTGTTTGTAGTTTTTTGCATATGAAATGGACGATTTATAGTTCATTAAATTTTTTCATAAAAATTTGAAAAATTGACAATGTATAGTCCATTAAATTTTTTTCATAAAAAATTTTTTTGCATAAAAAATGGATAATGTATATTTCATTAAATCCCTTGCAGGAAATATAGACGACGTATATAGTCCATTTAAGTTTTTGTATATGAAATGGACAATTTATAGTCCATTAATGTTTTTTATATAAATTTAAAAAATTAACCATGTATAGCCCATTATATTTTGTATGTATATCCCATTTAATTTTTTACATGAAAAATAGATGATGTATAGTGTTTTTAGTTTTTTGCATATGAAATGGACGATTTATAGTTCATTAAATTTTTTCATAAAAATTTGAAAAATTGACGATGCATAGTCCATTAAATTTTGTTCATAAAAAATTTTTTTGCATAAAAAATGGATAATGTATATTTCATTAAATTCCTTGCACGAAATATAGACAACGCATATAGTCCATTTAAGTTTTTGTATATGAAATGGGCAATTTATAGCCCATTAATGTTATTTATAAAAATTTAAAAAATTAACCATGTATAGCCCATTAACTTTTTTTATGTATATCCCATTTAATTTTTTTACATGAAAAATAGACGATGTATAGTGTTTGTAGTTTTTTGCATATGAAATAGACGATTTATAGTTCATTAAATTTTTTCATAAAAATTTGAAAAATTTACGATATATAGTCCATTAAATTTTTTCATAAAAAATTTTTTTGCATAAAAAATGGATAATGTATATTTCATTAAATTCCTTGCACGAAATATAGACAACGCATATAGTCCATTTAAGTTTTTGTATATGAAATGGGCAATTTATAGTCCATTAATGTTTTTTATATAAATTTAAAAAATTAACCATGTATAGCCCATTATATTTTGTATGTATATCCCATTTAATTTTTTACATGAAAAATAGACGATGTATAGTGTTTGTAGTTTTTTGCATATGAAATGGACGATTTATAGTTCATTAAATTTTTTCATAAAAATTTGAAAAATTGACGATGTATATATAGTCCATTAAATTTTTTTCATAAAATTTTTTTTTGCATAAAAAATGGATAATGTATATTTCATTAAATTCCTTGCAGGAAATATAGACGACGTATATAGTCCATTTAAGTTTTTGTATATGAAATGGACAATTTATAGTCCATTAATGTTTTTTATATAAATTTAAAAAATTAACCATGTATAGCCCATTATATTTTGTATGTATATCCCATTTAATTTTTTACATGAAAAATAGACGATGTATAGTGTTTGTATTTTTTTGCATATGAAATGGACGATTTATAGTTCATTAAATTTTTTCATAAAAATTTGAAAAATTGACGATGTATAGTCCATTAAATTTTTTTCATAAAAATTTTTTTTGCATAAAAAATGGATAATGTATATTTCATTAAATTCCTTGCACGAAATATAGACAACGCATATAGTCCATTTAAGTTTTTGTATATGAAATGGGCAATTTATAGTCCATTAATGTTTTTTATATAAATTTAAAAAATTAACCATGTATAGCCCATTATATTTTGTATGTATATCCCATTTAATTTTTTACATGAAAAATAGACGATGTATAGTGTTTGTAGTTTTTTGCATATGAAATGGACGATTTATAGTTCATTAAATTTTTTCATAAAAATTTGAAAAATTGACAATGTATAGTCCATTAAATTTTTTTCATAAAAAATTTTTTTGCATAAAAAATGGATAATGTATATTTCATTAAATTCCTTGCAGGAAATATAGACGACGTATATAGTCCATTTAAGTTTTTGTATATGAAATGGACAATTTATAGTCCATTAATGTTTTTTATATAAATTTAAAAAATTAACCATGTATAGCCCATTATATTTTGTATGTATATCCCATTTAATTTTTTACATGAAAAATAGATGATGTATAGTGTTTTTAGTTTTTTGCATATGAAATGGACGATTTATAGTTCATTAAATTTTTTCATAAAAATTTGAAAAATTGACGATGCATAGTCCATTAAATTTTGTTCATAAAAAATTTTTTTGCATAAAAAATGGATAATGTATATTTCATTAAATTCCTTGCACGAAATATAGACAACGCATATAGTCCATTTAAGTTTTTGTATATGAAATGGGCAATTTATAGCCCATTAATGTTATTTATAAAAATTTAAAAAATTAACCATGTATAGCCCATTAACTTTTTTTATGTATATCCCATTTAATTTTTTACATGAAAAATAGACGATGTATAGTGTTTGTAGTTTTTTGCATATGAAATGGACGATTTATAGTTCATTAAATTTTTTCATAAAAATTTGAAAAATTGACGATGTATATATAGTCCATTAAATTTTTTTCATAAAATTTTTTTTTGCATAAAAAATGGATAATGTATATTTCATTAAATTCCTTGTAGGAAATATAGACGACGTATATAGTCCATTTAAGTTTTTGTATATGAAATGGACAATTTATAGTCCATTAATGTTTTTTATATAAATTTAAAAAATTAACCATGTATAGCCCATTATATTTTGTATGTATATCCCATTTAATTTTTTACATGAAAAATAGACGATGTATAGTGTTTGTATTTTTTTGCATATGAAATGGACGATTTATAGTTCATTAAATTTTTTCATAAAAATTTGAAAAATTGACGATGTATAGTCCATTAAATTTTTTTCATAAAAATTTTTTTTGCATAAAAAATGGATAATGTATATTTCATTAAATTCCTTGCAGGAAATATAGACGACGTATATAGTCCATTTAAGTTTTTGTATATGAAATGGACAATTTATAGTCCATTAATGTTTTTTATATAAATTTAAAAAATTAACCATGTATAGCCCATTATATTTTGTATGTATATCCCATTTAATTTTTTACATGAAAAATAGATGATGTATAGTGTTTTTAGTTTTTTGCATATGAAATGGACGATTTATAGTTCATTAAATTTTTTCATAAAAATTTGAAAAATTGACGATGTATAGTCCATTAAATTTTTTTCATAAAAAATTTTCATAAAAAATTTTTTTGCATAAAAAATGGATAATGTATATTTCATTAAATTCCTTGCACGAAATATAGACAACGCATATAGTCCATTTAAGTTTTTGTATATGAAATGGGCAATTTATAGCCCATTAATGTTATTTATAAAAATTTAAAAAATTAACCATGTATAGCCCATTATATTTTGTATGTATATCCCATTTAATTTTTTTACATGAAAAATAGACGATGTATCGTGTTTGTAGTTTTTTGCATATGAAATGGACGATTTATAGTTCATTAAATTTTTTCATAAAAATTTGAAAAATTGACGATGTATAGTCCATTAAATTTTTTTCATAAAAAATTTTTTTGCATAAAAAATGGATAATGTATATTTCATTAAATTCCTTGCAGGAAATATAGACGACGTATATAGTCCATTTAAGTTTTTGTATATGAAATGGGCAATTTATAGCCCATTAATGTTATTTATAAAAATTTAAAAAATTAACCATGTATAGCCCATTAACTTTTTTTATGTATATCCCATTTAATTTTTTTACATGAAAAATAGACGATGTATAGTGTTTGTAGTTTTTTGCATATGAAATGGACGATTTATAGTTCATTAAATTTTTTCATAAAAATTTGAAAAATTGACGATGTATATATAGTCCATTAAATTTTTTTCATAAAAAATTTTTTTGCATAAAAAATGGATAATGTATATTTCATTAAATTCCTTGCAGGAAATATAGACGACGTATATAGTCCATTTAAGTTTTTGTATATGAAATGGACAATTTATAGTCCATTAATGTTTTTTATATAAATTTAAAAAATTAACCATGTATAGCCCATTATATTTTGTATGTATATCCCATTTAATTTTTTACATGAAAAATAGATGATGTATAGTGTTTTTAGTTTTTTGCATATGAAATGGACGATTTATAGTTCATTAAATTTTTTCATAAAAATTTGAAAAATTGACGATGCATAGTCCATTAAATTTTTTTCATAAAAAATTTTTTTGCATAAAAAATGGATAATGTATATTTCATTAAATTCCTTGCACGAAATATAGACAACGCATATAGTCCATTTAAGTTTTTGTATATGAAATGGGCAATTTATAGCCCATTAATGTTATTTATAAAAATTTAAAAAATTAACCATGTATAGCCCATTATATTTTGTATGTATATACCATTTAATTTTTTTACATGAAAAATAGGCGATGTATAGTGTTTGTAGTTTTTTGCATATGAAATGGACGATTTATAGTTCATTAAATTTTTTCATAAAAATTTGAAGAATTGACAATGTATATATAGTCCATTAAATTTTTTTCATAAAAATTTTTTTTCCATAAAAAATGGATAATGTATATTTCATTAAATTCCTTGCAGGAAATATAGACGACGTATATAGTCCATTTAAGTTTTTGTATATGAAATGGGCAATTTATAGCCCATTAATGTTATTTATAAAAATTTAAAAAATTAACCATGTATAGCCCATTAACTTTTTTTATGTATATCCCATTTAATTTTTTTACATGAAAAATAGACGATGTATAGTGTTTGTAGTTTTTTGCATATGAAATGGACGATTTATAGTTCATTAAATTTTTTCATAAAAATTTGAAAAATTGACGATGTATAGTCCATTAAATTTTTTTCAAAAAAAATTTTTTTGCATAAAAAATGGATAATGTATATTTCATTAAATTCCTTGCAGGAAATATAGACGACGTATATAGTCCATTTAAGTTTTTATATATGAAATGGACAATTTATAGTCCATTAATGTTTTTTATATAAATTTAAAAAATTAACCATGTATAGCCCATTATATTTTGTATGTATATCCCATTTAATTTTTTACATGAAAAATAGATGATGTATAGTGTTTTTAGTTTTTTGCATATGAAATGGACGATTTATAGTTCATTAAATTTTTTCATAAAAATTTGAAAAATTGACGATGCATACATAGTCCATTAAATTTTTTTCATAAAAAATTTTTTTGCATAAAAAATGGATAATGTATATTTCATTAAATTCCTTGCACGAAATATAGACAACGCATATAGTCCATGATGAAACTTACGAGTTGAATAAAAAGAGTTTTGGTAAACTAAAGAAATTATATTTATTTATATAAAAGAAAATTTATGACTTCAAAGTCAGAAAGTTGAAATGAGAATGACATAAGAAATAATATTAAAACAATTTACACATTGCAAAGCCTACTATGATTTCAAATTCATACACATAGAATTTATACATTGTATAAGCCTACTATGATTTCCAATGTGTGTATGTATAAAATACACATACAATTTGCACATAGTATAAGCCTACTATGATTTCCAATACTCCGCCTCAATGTGAATATTGTTTTCGCAAATACATTTGTTTATTTCAAATTCAATAAGTCAACTAATTTATAATGTTTAACTTTTGGTAGATTCTTTGTTAAGATATCGGCTACCATTTCTGTCGTTGGACAATAAGTTAGTTCCACTTCCTTATTTTTTACCAGTTCTCTTATGTGGTGAAACTTTATATCTATATGTTTACTCCTCTTGTGAAAAATAGGATTTTCCGCCAGCTTTTGAGCACCTTGGTTGTCAATATGTAATTCAACAGAATCTTCCTTATATATCTCGTCTACCTCCATTAAAAGTCGTTTTAAATAAACAGCTTCCTTTGCAGCGTCAGAAGCTGCCATATATTCAGCCTCCGTACTGCTGAGTGCCACTGAGGACTGTTTTCTTGATTCCCAGGTAATTGGGCAACCATTGTAGTAAAATACGAATCCTGTGTAGGATTTTCTATTCGATGCATCTCCGCCCCAATCAGCATCCACATATCCCTCCAGACCCTTACCGTTAATCTTATATATCAGCTTCAAATTCTTTGTACCACTCAAGTATCGCAATATATGTTTCAACTTTACCATATGCTCTATATGGGGATCAGAATTACGTTGTGCCAACTTCGACACAGAATGCAAGATATCTGGTCTAGTAGAAATTGCCAGGTACATCAGCGTACAAACAAGTGACTGATAGACTTGTTGATCAATTTTTTCACAATTGCCATCACAGTTTACTTGGTAACCAGCTTCTAATGGCACTGTTACTGGTTTGCATTTATCCATACCATATTCTTCCAAAATATCCAGAATATATTGGGTTTGGCTCAACTTGATTGAACCTGTGTTGCCCTCGCGCTCTATTTTTATCCCAAGAAAATGATTGAGTATGCCTTTATCTTTTACTTCAAAATTATAGGAAATTTGTGTCTTGACTTCTTCAACAACTGATATGTCACTGCATGCTACAATTAAATCGTCCACATACACTCCTATCAGCACTAAATTACCTTTCCTTTTACCTTTATACAAGCATGGTTCATTGTTGCATGGAAGAAAATTTAGTTTTCGTAAAACTCCATCAAGTTTGCAGTTCCATTCTTTACCGCTTTGCTTCAGACCATAAATCGCCTTATGCAAACGTAAAACTTTTGTCGGTGACTTTTCATTTAAAAAATGTGTTGGTTGCTTCAGGTAAATTTCATCATGTAAGTCGCTGTTTAAGTATGCTGTACATACGTCCATTTGGTGCAAATGCATTTTGTTTTTTACAGCCAATGCTAAAAGCAATCGTATCGACGAGTACCTTATGACTGGAGAGAACGTTTCTTTGAAATCGATACCGAATCTTTGATTACAGCCCTTGGCAACTAGGCGTGCCTTGTATCGTTCAATTTCTCCATTCATGTTTCGTTTTAAAGCGAAAACCCATTTGCATGGTATTGCTTTGCGTCCCTCTGGTAAATCGGTCAAGGTCCAAGTTTTGTTTCTCTCTAAAGCAAGAAACTCTTCTACCATGGCTTTCTTCCAGAAATATTTACATTTACTTGAAAGAGCTTCCTCAACTGTTTGTGGAACAGTGTCATTTACTGCTGTACATATATTATTCTCAGGTTGAATGACATTATATTGTTTTTTCGGCCTGCCTCTCATTCCATTTCGAATTATTCTTGGCCTTCCACGTCCAATAATCAAGTCTTGTTCCTCACTTTGGCTTTCGGAACCACTATCTTCACCTGCAGTGTCAAATCTCTCATCATGATTATCCACATATACAGAAGGTTGGCAACTGCTGTCAAGTACTTCTCCACTGTAATCATGATTATCTACATGCACAGAAGGTTGGCGGTTACTGTCAACTACATCTCCACCGTAATCATGATTATCGAGACACATTGTTAAATAATCATCTGCTTTGAGAACATTTCCAACGTTGTTGCTGTCATTTGTACCATCATTAAATATAGTTTCATCAAATAGAACATCGCGTTGTTCTACAATACTACGTGTTGTTGTATGAAATAGTCGATAAGCTTTCGACGTCATCGAATATCCAACCATTATGTACGAACTGCCTTTCTTTTCAAACTTCGATTTATATCCAGATTTGTTCAAGCTTACAGCGTATGCCCCAAACGTTTTAAAATGCTGCACACTCGGCTTTCTACCAAACCATAGTTCATACGGAGTTTTATTTTTCAATTGTTTTGTGGGACATCTATTTCTTATGTATGCTGCTGTATTAACAGCTTCCACCCACAAATATTCTTTTGCGCCAGCATGCACCATCATCGACCTTGCCATTTCAATGAGTGTACGGTTGGCTCTTTCTGCCACACCGTTCTGCTGCGGGGTGTATGGCACTGTTAATTGCCTGCTAATACCTTCTGCTGACAAAAACGAATCAAACTGTGAGTTCAAATATTCACGTCCATTATCTGTTCGCAATGTTTTTATTTTGCAGCCTGTTTGCTTCTCAACATGTGCCTTGAAAATTTTAAACTTTTCAAAAACTTCGCCTTTTCGTTTAATAAAATAAACAAAAACCCTTTTTGACTTGTCATCAATAAACGTCACAAAGTATTTTGCACCACTAACAGACTGTACTCTGAACGGTCCGCAAACATCCGAATGGACAACTTCAAGCAATTCACTGGATTTTGTAAAACTTTCCTTGGGAAATGGTAAAACATGTATTTTGCTTAACATACAAGTTTTGCATTTAAAAGAATTATCAATGTTGTTAACATTCATTCCCATCACCATTCTTTCTTTACATAAATCATGTAAATTTTTGAAATTCAAATGGCCGTACCTATTGTGCCATATTGTATTCATGTTATTTGCAACACAAACCCTTTGAGTTACATGATTATTAGACGTAACAAACATGTTCTGTTTATGCTCGGCTTTCAATACAATCGTTCCATCAGCTCTCTTGATAACTGCTCCCGTCCGACTAAAAACTACAGACAACCCACAGTCAACAGCTTTGTTGACAGAAATAAAATTTGCCTGCAACTCAGATGAAAATAAAACGTTTTGAAGCAAAATTTCAAAATCGTTGTTGTATATTAAAACATCACCTTTTCCACTGGCATTAATGTATTTGTTGCCAGCTAACGCAATTACTTCATGATGTTCTTCAAAACGGATAAACATAGCTTTACTATTACACATGTGTGATGTTGCTCCACTGTCGATATACCAATTTTCAACATTTAAAGACCCTGTGTCCGCTGCAGCCAACATTGTCATTGCTTGTGAACTGTTGCTCTTTTGCTTCCTGTCACACTTATTAGCGTAATGACCAGCCATACCACACGAAAAACATTTACCTTTCAAACTCTTCTGATTCTGCTTTTTATTTTTGCTTACGTGCGAAGATTTTGCTACGAATGCTTGTTGTGTTGAACTTAATTCTGCACTTTCGCTTCCAATTTTTTCTTTTCTACGTTTACCTTCTTCAAGAAGTTTCTGTTTTTAGCAATGAAAACGTCGGCAAATCATCTCTCGTTTCCATTGCAATTACAAAATTATCGAAATCTTCTGGCAAACTAGACAAAAGCATTATGACCAATAGTTCCTCCTGAATTTCTATCCCAATCTCTGTTAATTTTTCAGACACCTCAGAAAATTCATTCAAATGTTGAGTAACATCTCCATCTACAGGCATTGACAAATTTACCAATCTCTTATACAACGAAACCTTTTGTAATGGTCCTCTCGGCATGTATACTTGCTGTAATTTTGTCCAGGCTTGCAATTCTTTATATAATTCAACTGTGTTGATTTTACTCCCAAATAAATGGACGCTAGTGCTTTCTCATCGTCTGACTCCCATTTCACTTTTCCGTCACCTTCAGGCTTCTGCGAATCTCCATTCACAATTTTCCAGAAACCAGCATGGATAAGAACGCTTCTCATTTGTATGAACCAGCTGTCATAATTCTTGCTATCCAATTTTTCAATTTGTATCAGTGGTGCACTCATCTTTATTCCTTCTTTTTATTTAAAATACCAATCTAAACTCTTATTGTAGGCGACTGGGCCCATAACCTGATGAAACTTACGAGTTGAATAAAAAGAGTTTTGGTAAACTAAAGAAATTATATTTATTTATATAAAAGAAAATTTATGACTTCAAAGTCAGAAAGTTGAAATGAGAATGACATAAGAAATAATATTAAAACAATTTACACATTGCAAAGCCTACTATGATTTCAAATTCATACACATAGAATTTATACATTGTATAAGCCTACTATGATTTCCAATGTGTGTATGTATAAAATACACATACAATTTGCACATAGTATAAGCCTACTATGATTTCCAATAGTCCATTTAAGTTTTTGTATATGAAATGGGCAATTTATAGCCCATTAATGTTATTTATAAAAATTTAAAAAATTAACCATGTATAGCCCATTATATTTTGTATGTATATCCCGTTTAATTTTTTTACATGAAAAATAGACGATGTATAGTGTTTGTAGTTTTTTGCATATGAAATGGACGATTTATAGTTCATTAAATTTTTTCATAAAAATTTGAAAAATTGACGATGTATAGTCCATTAAATTTTTTTCATAAAAAATTTTTTTGCATAAAAAATGGATAATGTATATTTCATTAAATCCCTTGCAGGAAATATAGACGACGTATATAGTCCATTTAAGTTTTTGTATATGAAATGGGCAATTTATAGTCCATTAATGTTTTTTATATAAATTTAAAAAATTAACCATGTATAGCCCATTATATTTTGTATGTATATCCCATTTAATTTTTTACATGAAAAATAGATGATGTATAGTGTTTTTAGTTTTTTGCATATGAAATGGACGATTTATAGTTCATTAAATTTTTTCATAAAAATTTGAAAAATTGACGATGTATAGTCCATTAAATTTTTTTCATAAAAAATTTTTTTGCATAAAAAATGGATAATGTATATTTCATTAAATTCCTTGCACGAAATATAGACAACGCATATAGTCCATTTAAGTTTTTGTATATGAAATGGGCAATTTATAGCCCATTAATGTTATTTATAAAAATTTAAAAAATTAACCATGTATAGCCCATTATATTTTGTATGTATATCCCATTTAATTTTTTACATGAAAAATAGACGATGTATAGTGTTTGTAGTTTTTAGCATATGAAATGGACGATTTATAGTTCATTAAATTTTTTCATAAAAATTTGAAAAATTGACGATGTATTATAGTCCATTAAATTTTTTTCATAAAAAATTTTTTTGCATAAAAAATGGATAATGTATATTTCATTAAATTCCTTGCACGAAATATAGACAACGCATATAGTCCATTTAAGTTTTTGTATATGAAATGGGCAATTTATAGTCCATTAATGTTTTTTATATAAATTTAAAAAATTAACCATGTATAGCCCATTATATTTTGTATGTATATCCCATTTAATTTTTTACATGAAAAATAGACGATGTATAGTGTTTGTAGTTTTTTGCATATGAAATGGACGATTTATAGTTCATTAAATTTTTTCATAAAAATTTGAAAAATTGACGATGTAAACGATGTAAACGATGTAATTGACGATTAAATTTTTTTCATAAAAAATTTTTTTGCATAAAAAATGGATAATGTATATTTCATTAAATCCCTTGCAGGAAATATAGACGACGTATATAGTCCATTTAAGTTTTTGTATATGAAATGGGCAATTTATAGTCCATTAATGTTTTTTATATAAATTTAAAAAATTAACCATGTATAGCCCATTATATTTTGTATGTATATCCCATTTAATTTTTTACATGAAAAATAGACGATGTATAGTGTTTGTAGTTTTTTGCATATGAAATGGACGATTTATAGTTCATTAAATTTTTTCCATTAAATTTTTTTCATAAAAAATTTTTTTGCATAAAAAATGGATAATGTATATTTCATTAAATCCCTTGCAGGAAATATAGACGACGTATATAGTCCATTTAAGTTTTTGTATATGAAATGGGCAATTTATAGTCCATTAATGTTTTTTATATAAATTTAAAAAATTAACCATGTATAGCCCATTATATTTTGTATGTATATCCCATTTAATTTTTTACATGAAAAATAGATGATGTATAGTGTTTTTAGTTTTTTGCATATGAAATGGACGATTTATAGTTCATTAAATTTTTTCATAAAAATTTGAAAAATTGACGATGTATAGTCCATTAAATTTTTTTCATAAAAAATTTTTTTGCATAAAAAATGGATAATGTATATTTCATTAAATTCCTTGCACGAAATATAGACAACGCATATAGTCCATTTAAGTTTTTGTATATGAAATGGGCAATTTATAGCCCATTAATGTTATTTATAAAAATTTAAAAAATTAACCATGTATAGCCCATTATATTTTGTATGTATATCCCATTTAATTTTTTACATGAAAAATAGACGATGTATAGTGTTTGTAGTTTTTAGCATATGAAATGGACGATTTATAGTTCATTAAATTTTTTCATAAAAATTTGAAAAATTGACGATGTATTATAGTCCATTAAATTTTTTTCATAAAAAATTTTTTTGCATAAAAAATGGATAATGTATATTTCATTAAATTCCTTGCACGAAATATAGACAACGCATATAGTCCATTTAAGTTTTTGTATATGAAATGGGCAATTTATAGTCCATTAATGTTTTTTATATAAATTTAAAAAATTAACCATGTATAGCCCATTATATTTTGTATGTATATCCCATTTAATTTTTTACATGAAAAATAGACGATGTATAGTGTTTGTAGTTTTTTGCATATGAAATGGACGATTTATAGTTCATTAAATTTTTTCATAAAAATTTGAAAAATTGACGATGTAAACGATGTAAACGATGTAATTGACGATTAAATTTTTTTAATAAAAATTTTTTTTGCATAAAAAATGGATAATGTATATTTCATTAAATCCCTTGCAGGAAATATAGACGACGTATATAGTCCATTTAAGTTTTTGTATATGAAATGGGCAATTTATAGTCCATTAATGTTTTTTATATAAATTTAAAAAATTAACCATGTATAGCCCATTATATTTTGTATGTATATCCCATTTAATTTTTTACATGAAAAATAGACGATGTATAGTGTTTGTAGTTTTTTGCATATGAAATGGACGATTTATAGTTCATTAAATTTTTTCCATTAAATTTTTTTCATAAAAAATTTTTTTGCATAAAAAATGGATAATGTATATTTCATTAAATCCCTTGCAGGAAATATAGACGACGTATATAGTCCATTTAAGTTTTTGTATATGAAATGGGCAATTTATAGTCCATTAATGTTTTTTATATAAATTTAAAAAATTAACCATGTATAGCCCATTATATTTTGTATGTATATCCCATTTAATTTTTTACATGAAAAATAGATGATGTATAGTGTTTTTAGTTTTTTGCATATGAAATGGACGATTTATAGTTCATTAAATTTTTTCATAAAAATTTGAAAAATTGACGATGTATAGTCCATTAAATTTTTTTCATAAAAAATTTTTTTGCATAAAAAATGGATAATGTATATTTCATTAAAATCCTTGCACGAAATATAGACAACGCATATAGTCCATTTAAGTTTTTGTATATGAAATGGGCAATTTATAGCCCATTAATGTTATTTATAAAAATTTAAAAAATTAACCATGTATAGCCCATTATATTTTGTATGTATATCCCATTTAATTTTTTACATGAAAAATAGACGATGTATAGTGTTTGTAGTTTTTTGCATATGAAATGGACGATTTATAGTTCATTAAATTTTTTCATAAAAATTTGAAAAATTGACGATGTATAGTCCATTAAATTTTTTTCATAAAAAATTTTTTTGCATAAAAAATGGATAATGTATATTTCATTAAATCCCTTGCAGGAAATATAGACGACGTATATAGTCCATTTAAGTTTTTGTATATGAAATGGGCAATTTATAGTCCATTAATGTTTTTTATATAAATTTAAAAAATTAACCATGTATAGCCCATTATATTTTGTATGTATATCCCATTTAATTTTTTACATGAAAAATAGACGATGTATAGTGTTTGTAGTTTTTTGCATATGAAATGGACGATTTATAGTTCATTAAATTTTTTCATAAAAATTTGAAAAATTGACAATGTATAGTCCAATAAATTTTTTTCATAAAAATTTTTTTCCATAAAAAATGGATAAGGTATATTTCATTAAATTCCTTGCAGGAAATATAGACGACGTATATAGTCCATTTAAGTTTTTGTATATTAAATGGGCAATTTATAGCCCATTAATGTTATTTATAAAAATTTAAAAAATTAACCATGTATAGCCCATTAACTTTTTTTATGTATATCCCATTTAATTTTTTTACATGAAAAATAGACGATGTATAGTGTTTGTAGTTTTTTGCATATGAAATGGACGATTTATAGTTCATTAAATTTTTTCATAAAAATTTGAAAAATTGACGATGTATGTATAGTCCATTAAATTTTTTTCATAAAAAATTTTTTTGCATAAAAAATGGATGATGTATGTTTCATTAAATTCCTTGCAGGAAATATAGACGACGTATATAGTCCATTTAAGTTTTTGTATATGAAATGGACAATTTATAGTCCATTAATGTTTTTTATATAAATTTAAAAAATTAACCATGTATAGCCCATTATATTTTGTATGTATATCCCATTTAATTTTTTACATGAAAAATAGACGATGTATAGTGTTTGTAGTTTTTTGCATATGAAATGGACGATTTATAGTTCATTAAATTTTTTCATAAAAATTTGAAAAATTGACGATGTATAGTCCATTAAATTTTTTTCATAAAAAATTTTTTTGCATAAAAAATGGATAATGTATATTTCATTAAATCCCTTGCAGGAAATATAGACGACGTATATAGTCCATTTAAGTTTTTGTATATGAAATGGGCAATTTATAGTCCATTAATGTTTTTTATATAAATTTAAAAAATTAACCATGTATAGCCCATTATATTTTGTATGTATATCCCATTTAATTTTTTACATGAAAAATAGACGATGTATAGTGTTTGTAGTTTTTTGCATATGAAATGGACGATTTATAGTTCATTAAATTTTTTCATAAAAATTTGAAAAATTGACAATGTATAGTCCAATAAATTTTTTTCATAAAAATTTTTTTTCCATAAAAAATGGATAATGTATATTTCATTAAATTCCTTGCAGGAAATATAGACGACGTATATAGTCCATTTAAGTTTTTGTATATGAAATGGGCAATTTATAGCCCATTAATGTTATTTATAAAAATTTAAAAAATTAACCATGTATAGCCCATTAACTTTTTTTATGTATATCCCATTTAATTTTTTTACATGAAAAATAGACGATGTATAGTGTTTGTAGTTTTTTGCATATGAAATGGACGATTTATAGTTCATTAAATTTTTTCATAAAAATTTGAAAAATTGACGATGTATAGTCCATTAAATTTTTTTCATAAAAAATTTTTTTGCATAAAAAATGGATAATGTATGTTTCATTAAATTCCTTGCAGGAAATATAGACGACGTATATAGTCCATTTAAGTTTTTGTATATGAAATGGACAATTTATAGTCCATTAATGTTTTTTATATAAATTTAAAAAATTAACCATGTATAGCCCATTATATTTTGTATGTATATCCCATTTAATTTTTTACATGAAAAATAGATGATGTATAGTGTTTTTAGTTTTTTGCATATGAAATGGACGATTTATAGTTCATTAAATTTTTTCATAAAAATTTGAAAAATTGACGATGTATAGTCCATTAAATTTTTTTCATAAAAAATTTTTTTGCATAAAAAATGGATAATGTATATTTCATTAAATTCCTTGCACGAAATATAGACAACGCATATAGTCCATTTAAGTTTTTGTATATGAAATGGGCAATTTATAGCCCATTAATGTTATTTATAAAAATTTAAAAAATTAACCATGTATAGCCCATTATATTTTGTATGTATATCCCATTTAATTTTTTTACATGAAAAATAGACGATGTATAGTGTTTGTAGTTTTTTGCATATGAAATGGACGATTTATAGTTCATTAAATTTTTTCATAAAAATTTGAAAAATTGACGATGTATATATAGTCCATTAAATTTTTTTCATAAAAAATTTTTTTGCATAAAAAATGGATAATGTATATTTCATTAAATCCCTCGCAGGAAATATAGACGACGTATATAGTCCATTTAAGTTTTTGTATATGAAATGGGCAATTTATAGTCCATTAATGTTTTTTATATAAATTTAAAAAATTAACCATGTATAGCCCATTATATTTTGTATGTATATCCCATTTAATTTTTTACATGAAAAATAGACGATGTATAGTGTTTGTAGTTTTTTGCATATGAAATGGACGATTTATAGTTCATTAAATTTTTTCATAAAAATTTAAAAAATTGACGATGTATAGTCCATTAAATTTTTTTCATAAAAAATTTTTTTGCATAAAAAATGGATAATGTATATTTCATTAAATCCCTTGCAGGAAATATAGACGACGTATATAGTCCATTTAAGTTTTTGTATATGAAATGGGCAATTTATAGTCCATTAATGTTTTTTATATAAATTTTAAAAATTAACCATGTATAGCCCATTATATTTTGTATGTATATCCCATTTAATTTTTTACATGAAAAATAGACGATGTATAGTGTTTGTAGTTTTTTGCATATGAAATGGACGATTTATAGTTCATTAAATTTTTTCATAAAAATTTTAAAAATTGACGATGTATAGTCCATTAAATTTTTTTCATAAAAAATTTTTTTGCATAAAAAATGGATAATGTATATTTCATTAAATCCCTTGCAGGAAATATAGACGACGTATATAGTCCATTTAAGTTTTTGTATATGAAATGGGCAATTTATAGTCCATTAATGTTTTTTATATAAATTTAAAAAATTAACCATGTATAGCCCATTATATTTTGTATGTATATCCCATTTAATTTTTTACATGAAAAATAGACCATGTATAGTGTTTGTAGTTTTTTGCATATGAAATGGACGATTTATAGTTCATTAAATTTTTTCATAAAAATTTGAAAAATTGACGATGTATATATAGTCCATTAAATTTTTTTCATAAAAAATTTTTTTGCATAAAAAATGGATAATGTATATTTCATTAAATCCCTTGCAGGAAATATAGACAACGTATACAGTCCATTTAAGTTTTTGTATATGAAATGGGCAATTTATAGTCCATTAATGTTTTTTATATAAATTTAAAAAATTAACCATGTATAGCCCATTATATTTTGTATGTATATCCCATTTAATTTTTTACATGAAAAATAGACGATGTATAGTGTTTGTAGTTTTTTGCATATGAAATGGACGATTTATAGTTCATTAAATTTTTTCATAAAAATTTGAAAAATTGACGATGTATAGTCCATTAAATTTTTTTCATAAAAAATTTTTTTGCATAAAAAATGGATAATGTATATTTCATTAAATTCCTTGCAGGAAATATAGACGACGTATATAGTCCATTTAAGTTTTTGTATATGAAATGGGCAATTTATAGTCCATTAATGTTTTTTATATAAATTTAAAAAATTAACCATGTATAGCCCATTATATTTTGTATGTATATCCCATTTAATTTTTTACATAAAAAATAGATGATGTATAGTGTTTTTAGTTTTTTGCAAATGAAATGGACGATTTATAGTTCATTAAATTTTTTTTATAAAAATTTGAAAAATTGACGATGTATAGTCCATTAAATTTTTTTCATAAAAAATTTTTTTGCATAAAAAATGGATAATGTATATTTCATTAAATCCCTTGCACGAAATATAGACAACGCATATAGTCCATTTAAGTTTTTGTATATGAAATGGGCAATTTATAGCCCATTAATGTTATTTATAAAAATTTTAAAAATTAACCATGTATAGCCTATTATATATTGTATGTATATCTAATTTTTTTACATGAGAAATAGACGATGTATAGTGTTTGTAGTTTTTTGCATATGAAATGGACGATTTATAGTTCATTAAATTTTTTCATAAAAATTTGAAAAATTGACGATTAAATTAAATTTTTTTCATAAAAAATTTTTTTGCATAAAAAATGGATAATGTATATTTCATTAAATTCCTTGCACGAAATATAGACAACGCATATAGTCCATTTAAGTTTTTGTATATGAAATGGGCAATTTATAGCCCATTAATGTTATTTATAAAAATTTAAAAAATTAACCATGTATAGCCCATTATATTTTGTATGTATATTTAATTTTTTTACATGAAAAATAGCCGATGTATAGTGTTTGTAGATTTTTGCATATGAAATGGACGATTTATAGTTCATTAAATTTTTTCATAAAAATTTGAAAAATTGACGATGTATAGTCCATTAAATTTTTTTCATAAAAAATTTTTTTGCATAAAAAATGGATAATGTATATTTCATTAAATTCCTTGCAGGAAATATAGACGACGTATATAGTCCATTTAAGTTTTTGTATATGAAATGGGCAATTTATAGCCCGTTAATGTTTTTTATAAAAATTTAAAAAATGAACCACGTATAGCCCATTATATTTTGTATGTACATCCCATTTAATTTTTTTACATGAAAAATAGACGATGTATAGTGTTTTTAGTTTTTTTTGCATATGAAATGGACGATTTATAGTTCACTAAATTTTTTCATAAAAATTTGAAAAATTGACGATGTAAATTCCTTGCACGTATATAGTCCATTTAAGTTTTTGTATATGAAATGGGCAATTTATAGCCCATTAATGTTTTTTATAAAAATTTAAAAAATTAACCATGTATAGCCCATTATATTTTGTATGTATATCCCATATAATTTGTTTACATGAAAAATAGACGATGTATAGTGTTTGTAGTTTTTTGCATATGAAATGGACGATCTATAGTTCATTAAATTTTTTCATAAAAATTTGAAAAATTGACGATGTATAGTCCATTAAATTTTTTTCATAAAAATTTTTTTTGCATAAAAAATGGATAATGTATATTTCATTAAATTCCTTGCAGGAAATATAGACGACGTATATAGTTCATTTAAGTTTTTGTATATGAAATGGGCAATTTATAGCCCATTAATGTTATTTATAAAAATTTAAAAAATTAACCATGTATAGCCCATTATATTTTATATGTATATCCCACTTAATTTTTTTACATGAAAAATAGACGATGTATAGTGTTTTTAGTTTTTTGCATATGAAATGGACGATTTATAGTTCATTAAATTTTTTCATAAAAATTTGAAAAATTGACGATGTATATATAGTCCATTAAATTTTTTTCATAAAAAATTTTTTTGCATAAAAAATGGATAATGTATATTTCATTAAATTCCTTGCACGAAATATAGACGACGTATATAGGCCAGTTAAGTTTTTGTATATGAAATGGGCAATTTATAGCCCGTTAATGTTTTTTATAAAAATTTAAAAAATGAACCATGTATAAGCCCATTATATTTTGTATGTATATCCCATCTAATTTGGTTACATGAAAAATAGACGATGTATAGTGTTTGTAGTTTTTTGCATATGAAATGGACGATCTATAGTTCATTAAATTTTTTCATAAAAATTTGAAAAATTGACGATGTATAGTCCATTAAATTTTTTTCATAAAAATTTTTTTTGCATAAAAAATGGATAATGTATATTTCATTAAATTCCTTGCAGGAAATATAGACGACGTATATAGTTCATTTAAGTTTTTGTATATGAAATGGGCAATTTATAGCCCATTAATGTTATTTATAAAAATTTAAAAAATTAACCATGTATAGCCCATTATATTTTGTATGTATATCCCATTTAATTATTTTACATGAAAAATAGACGATGTATAGTGTTTTTAGTTTTTTGCATATGAAATGGGCGATTTATAGTTCATTAAGTTTTTTCATAAAAATTTGAAAAATTGACGATGTATAGTCCATTAAATTTTTTTCATAAAAAATTTTTTTGCATAAAAAATGAATAATGTATATTTCATTAAATTCCTTGCACGAAATATAGACAACGCATATAGTCCATTTAAGTTTTTGTATATGAAATGGGCAATTTATAGCCCATTAATGTTATTTATAAAATTTTTAAAAATTAACCATGTATAGCCTATTATATATTGTATGTATATCTAATTTTTTTACATGAGAAATAGACGATGTATAGTGTTTGTAGTTTTTTGCATATGAAATGGACGATTTATAGTTCATTAAATTTTTTCATAAAAATTTGAAAAATTGACGATTAAATTAAATTTTTTTCATAAAAAATTTTTTTGCATAAAAAATGGATAATGTATATTTCATTAAATTCCTTGCACGAAATATAGACAACGCATATAGTCCATTTAAGTTTTTGTATATGAAATGGGCAATTTATAGCCCATTAATGTTATTTATAAAAATTTAAAAAATTAACCATGTATAGCCCATTATATTTTGTATGTATATTTAATTTTTTTACATGAAAAATAGCCGATGTATAGTGTTTGTAGATTTTTGCATATGAAATGGACGATTTATAGTTCATTAAATTTTTTCATAAAAATTTGAAAAATTGACGATGTATAGTCCATTAAATTTTTTTCATAAAAAATTTTTTTGCATAAAAAATGGATAATGTATATTTCATTAAATTCCTTGCAGGAAATATAGACGACGTATATAGTCCATTTAAGTTTTTGTATATGAAATGGGCAATTTATAGCCCGTTAATGTTTTTTATAAAAATTTAAAAAATGAACCACGTATAGCCCATTATATTTTGTATGTACATCCCATTTAATTTTTTTACATGAAAAATAGACGATGTATAGTGTTTTTAGTTTTTTTTGCATATGAAATGGACGATTTATAGTTCACTAAATTTTTTCATAAAAATTTGAAAAATTGACGATGTAAATTCCTTGCACGTATATAGTCCATTTAAGTTTTTGTATATGAAATGGGCAATTTATAGCCCATTAATGTTTTTTATAAAAATTTAAAAAATTAACCATGTATAGCCCATTATATTTTGTATGTATATCCCATATAATTTGTTTACATGAAAAATAGACGATGTATAGTGTTTGTAGTTTTTTGCATATGAAATGGACGATCTATAGTTCATTAAATTTTTTCATAAAAATTTGAAAAATTGACGATGTATAGTCCATTAAATTTTTTTCATAAAAATTTTTTTTGCATAAAAAATGGATAATGTATATTTCATTAAATTCCTTGCAGGAAATATAGACGACGTATATAGTTCATTTAAGTTTTTGTATATGAAATGGGCAATTTATAGCCCATTAATGTTATTTATAAAAATTTAAAAAATTAACCATGTATAGCCCATTATATTTTATATGTATATCCCACTTAATTTTTTTACATGAAAAATAGACGATGTATAGTGTTTTTAGTTTTTTGCATATGAAATGGACGATTTATAGTTCATTAAATTTTTTCATAAAAATTTGAAAAATTGACGATGTATATATAGTCCATTAAATTTTTTTCATAAAAAATTTTTTTGCATAAAAAATGGATAATGTATATTTCATTAAATTCCTTGCACGAAATATAGACGACGTATATAGTCCAGTTAAGTTTTTGTATATGAAATGGGCAATTTATAGCCCGTTAATGTTTTTTATAAAAATTTAAAAAATGAACCATGTATAAGCCCATTATATTTTGTATGTATATCCCATCTAATTTGGTTACATGAAAAATAGACGATGTATAGTGTTTGTAGTTTTTTGCATATGAAATGGACGATCTATAGTTCATTAAATTTTTTCATAAAAATTTGAAAAATTGACGATGTATAGTCCATTAAATTTTTTTCATAAAAATTTTTTTTGCATAAAAAATGGATAATGTATATTTCATTAAATTCCTTGCAGGAAATATAGACGACGTATATAGTTCATTTAAGTTTTTGTATATGAAATGGGCAATTTATAGCCCATTAATGTTATTTATAAAAATTTAAAAAATTAACCATGTATAGCCCATTATATTTTGTATGTATATCCCATTTAATTATTTTACATGAAAAATAGACGATGTATAGTGTTTTTAGTTTTTTGCATATGAAATGGGCGATTTATAGTTCATTAAGTTTTTTCATAAAAATTTGAAAAATTGACGATGTATATATAGTCCATTAAATTTTTTTCATAAAAAATTTTTTTGCATAAAAAATGAATAATGTATATTTCATTAAATTCCTTGCACGAAATATAGACAACGCATATAGTCCATTTAAGTTTTTGTATATGAAATGGGCAATTTATAGCCCATTAATGTTATTTATAAAAATTTAAAAAATTAACCATGTATAGCCCATTATATTTTGTATGTATATCCCATTTAATTATTTTACATGAAAAATAGACGATGTATAGTGTTTTTAGTTTTTTGCATATGAAATGGGCGATTTATAGTTCATTAAGTTTTTTCATAAAAATTTGAAAAATTGACGATGTATAGTCCATTAAATTTTTTTCATAAAAAATTTTTTTGCATAAAAAATGAATAATGTATATTTCATTAAATTCCTTGCACGAAATATAGACAACGCATATAGTCCATTTAAGTTTTTGTATATGAAATGGGCAATTTATAGCCCATTAATGTTATTTATAAAAATTTTAAAAATTTACCATGTATAGCCCATTATATTTTGTATGTATATCCCATTTAATTTTTTTACATGAAAAATAGACGATGTATAGTGTTTTTAGTTTTTTGCATATGAAATGGACGATTTATAGTTCATTAAATTTTTTCATAAAAATTTGAAAAATTGACGATGTATAGTCCATTAAATTTTTTTCATAAAAATTTTTTTCCATAAAAAATGGATAATGTATATTTCATTAAATTCCTTGCACGAAATGTAGACGACGTATATAGTCCATTTAAGTTTTTGTATATGAAATGGGCAATTTATAGTCCATTAATGTTTTTTATATAAATTTAAAAAATTAACCATGTATAGCCCATTATATTTTGTATGTATATCCCATTTAATTTTTTACATGAAAAATAGACGATGTATAGTGTTTTTAGTTTTTTGCATATGAAATGGACGATTTATAGTTCATTAAATTTTTTCATAAAAAATTTTTTTGCATAAAAAATGGATAATGTATATTTCATTAAATTCCTTGCACGAAATATAGACGACGTATATAGTCCATTTAAGTTTTTGTATATGAAATGGGCAATTTATAGCCCATTAATGTTATTTATAAAAATTTAAAAAATTAACCATGTATAGCCCATTATATTTTGTATGTATATCCCATTTAATTTTTTTACATGAAAAATAGACCATGTATAGTGTTTTTATTTTTTTGCATATGAAATGGACGATTTATAGTTCATTAAATTTTTTCATAAAAATTTGAAAAATTGACGATGTATGTATAGTCCATTAAATTTTTTTCATAAAAAATTTTTTTGCATAAAAAATGGATAATGTATATTTCATTAAATTCCTTGCAGGAAATATAGACGACTTATATAGTCCATTTAAGTTTTTGTATATGAAATGGGCAATTTATAGTCCATTAATGTTTTTTATAAAAATTTAAAAAATGAACCATGTATAAGCCCATTATATTTTGTTTGTATATCCCATCTAATTTTTTTACATGAAAAATAGACGATGTATAGAGTTTGTAGTTTTTTGCATATGAAATGGACGATTTATAGTTCATTAAATTTTTTCATAAAAATTTGAAAAATTGATTAAATTAAATTTTTTTCATAAAAATTTTTTTTGCATAAAAAATAGATAATGTATATTCCATTAAATTCCTTGCACGAAATATAGATGACGTATATAGTCCATTTAAGATTTTGTATATGAAATGGGCAATTTATACCCCATTAATGTTTTTTATAAAAATTTAAAAAATTAACCATGTATAGCCCATTATATTTTGTATGTATATCCCATTTAATTTTTTTACATGAAAAATAGACGATGTATAGTGTTTTTAGTTTTTTGCATATGAAATGGACGATTTATAGTTCATTAAATTTTTTCATAAAAATTTGAAAAATTGACAATGTTTAGTCCATTAAATTTTTTTCATAAAAAATTTTTTTGCATAAAAAATGGATAATGTATATTTCATTAAATCCCTTGCAGGAAATATAGACGACGTATATAGTCCATTTAAGTTTTTGTATATGAAATGGGCAATTTATAGCCCATTAATGTTATTTATAAAAATTTAAAAAATTAACCATGTATAGCCCATTATATTTTGTATGTATATCCCATTTAATTTTTTACATGAAAAATAGACGATGTATAGTGTTTGTAGTTTTTTGCATATGAAATGGACGATTTATAGTTCATTAAATTTTTTCAAAAAATTTGAAAAATTGATTAAATTAAATTTTTTCATAAAAAATTTTTTTGCATAAAAAATGGATAATGTATATTTTATTAAATTCCTTGCAGGAAATATAGACGACGTATATAGTCCATTTAAGTTTTTGTATATGAAATGGGCAATTTATAGCCATTAATGTTATTTATAAAAATTAAAAAAATTAACCATGTATAGCCCATTATATTTTGTTTGTATATCCCATCTAATTTTTTTACATGAAAAATAGACGATGTATAGTGTTTTTAGTTTTTTGCATATGAAATGGACGATTTATAGTTCATTAAATTTTTTCATAAAAATTTGAAAAATTGACGATGTTTAGTCCATTAAATTTTTTTCATAAAAAATTTTTTTGCATAAAAAATGGATAATGTATATTTCATTAAATCCCTTGCAGGAAATATAGACGACGTATATAGTCCATTTAAGTTTTTGTATATGAAATGGGCAATTTATAGCCCATTAATGTTATTTATAAAAATTTAAAAAATTAACCATGTATAGCCCATTATATTTTGTATGTATATCCCATTTAATTTTTTACATGAAAAATAGACGATGTATAGTGTTTGTAGTTTTTTGCATATGAAATGGACGATTTATAGTTCATTAAATTTTTTCATAAAAATTTGAAAAATTGATTAAATTAAATTTTTTCATAAAAAATTTTTTTGCATAAAAAATGGATAATGTATATTTTATTAAATTCCTTGCAGGAAATATAGACGACGTATATAGTCCATTTAAGTTTTTGTATATGAAATGGGCAATTTATAGCCATTAATGTTATTTATAAAAATTAAAAAAATTAACCATGTCTAGCCCATTATATTTTGTTTTTATATCCCATCTAATTTTTTTACATTAAAAATAGACGATGTATAGTGTTTGAATTTTTTTTGCATATGAAATGGACGATTTATAGTTCATTAAATTTTTTCATAAAAATTTTAAAAATTGACGATGTATTATAGTCCATTAAATTTTTTTCATAAAAAATTTTTTTGCATAAAAAATGGATAATGTATATTTCATTAAATTCCTTGCACGAAATGTAGAGGACGTATATAGTCCATTTAAGTTTTTGTATATGAAATGGGCAATTTATAGCCCATTAATGTTATTTATAAAAATTTAAAAAATTAACCATGTATAGCCCATTATATTTTGTATGTATATCCCATTTAATTTTTTTACATGAAAAATAGACGATGTATAGTGTTTTTAGTTTTTTGCATATGAAATGGACGATTTATAGTTCATTAAATTTTTTCATAAAAATTTGAAAAATTGACTATGTATAGTCCATTAAATTTTTTTTATAAAAAATTTTTTTGCATAAAAAATGGATAATGTATATTTCATTAAATTCCTTGCAGGAAATATTGACGACGTATATAGTCCATTTAAGTTTTTGTATATGAAATGGGCAATTTATAGTCCATTAATGTTTTTTATATAAATTTAAAAAATTAACCATGTATAGCCCATTATATTTTGTATGTATATCCCATTTAATTTTTTTACATGAAAAATAGACGATGTATAGTGTTTTTATTTTTTTGCATATGAAATGGACGATTTATAATTCATTAAATTTTTTCATAAAAATTTGAAAAATTGATTAAATTAAATTTTTTTCATAAAAAATTTTTTTGCATAAAAAATAGATAATGTATATTTTATTAAATTCCTTGCACGAAATATAGATGACGTATATAGTCCATTTAAGTTTTTGTATATGAAATGGGCAATTTATAGCCCATTAATGTTATTTATAAAAATTTAAAAAATTAACCATGTATAGCCCATTATATTTTGTATGTATATCCCATTTAATTTTTTTACATGAAAAATAGACGATGTATAGTGTTTTTAGTTTTTTGCATATGAAATGGACGTATGAAATGGACGATTTATAGTTCATTAAATTTTTTCATAAAAATTTGAAAAATTGATTAAATTAAATTTTTTTTTTTTAAATTTTTTTTCATAAAAAATAGATAATGTATATTCCATTAAATTCCTTGCACGAAATATAGACGACGTATATAGTCCATTTAAGTTTTTGTATATGAAATGGGCAATTTATAGCCCATTAATGTTATTTATAAAAATTTAAAAAATTAACCATTAGCCCATTATATTTTTTATGTATATTCCATTTAATTTTTTTACATGAAAAATAGACGATGTATAGTGTTTGTAGTTTTTTGCATATGAAATGGACGATTTATAGTTCATTAAATTTTTTCATAAAAATTTGAAAAATTGACGATGTATAGTCCATTAAATTTTTTTCATAAAAAATTTTTTTGCATAAAAAATGGATAATGTATATTTCATTAAATTCCTTGCAGGAAATATAGACGACTTATATAGTCCATTTAAGTTTTTGTATATGAAATGGGCAATTTATAGTCCATTAATGTTTTTTATAAAAATTTAAAAAATTAACCATGTATAGCCCATTATATTTTGTATGTATATCCCATTTAATTTTTTTACATGAAAAATAGACGATGTATAGTGTTTTTAGTTTTTTGCATATGAAATGGACGATTTATAGTTCATTAAATTTTTTCATAACAATTTTAAAAATTGACGATGTATAGTCCATTAAATTTTTTTCATAAAAAATTTTTTTGCATAAAAAATGGATAATGTATATTTCATTAAATTCCTTGCAGGAAATATAGACGACGTATATAGTCCATTTAAGTTTTTGTATATGAAATGGGCAATGTATAGCCCATTAATGTTTTTTATATAAATTTAAAAAATTAACCATGTATAGCCCATTATATTTTGTATGTATATCCCATTTAATTTTTTTACATGAAAATTTTTCATAAAAATTTGAAAAATTGACGATGTATATATAGTCCATTAAATTTTTTTCATAAAAAATCTTTTTGCATAAAAAATGGATAATGTATATTTCATTAAATTCCTTGCAGGAAATATAGACGACGTATATAGTCCATTTAAGTTTTTGTATATGAAATGGGCAATTTATAGTCCATTAATGTTTTTTATATAAATTTAAAATATTAACCATGTATAGCCCATTATATTTTGTATGTATATCCCATCTAATTTTTTTACATGAAAAATAGACGATGTATAGAGTTTGTAGTTTTTTTCATATGAAATGGACGATTTATAGTTCATTAAATTTTTTCATAAAAATTTGAAAAATTGATTAAATTAAATTTTTTTCATAAAAATTTTTTTTGCATAAAAAATAGATAATGTATATTTTATTAAATTCCTTGCACGAAATATAGATGACGTATATAGTCCATTTAAGATTTTGTATATGAAATGGGCAATTTATAGCCCATTAATGTTTTTTATAAAAATTTAAAAAATTAACCATGTATAGCCCATTATATTTTGTATGTATATCCCATTTAATTTTTTTACATGAAAAATAGACGATGTATAGTGTTTTTAGTTTTTTGCATATGAAATGGACGATTTATAGTTCATTAAATTTTTTCATAAAAATTTGAAAAATTGACGATGTATAGTCCATTAAATTTTTTTCATAAAAAATTTTTTTGCATAAAAAATGGATAATGTATATTTTATTAAATTCCTTGCAGGAAATATAGACGACTTATATAGTCCATTTAAGTTTTTGTATATGAAATGGGCAATTTATAGTCCATTAATGTTTTTTATAAAAATTTAAAAAATTAACCATGTATAGCCCATTATATTTTGTATGTATATCCCATTTAATTTTTTTACATGAAAAATAGACGATGTATAGTGTTTTTAGTTTTTTGCATATGAAATGGACGATTTATAGTTCATTAAATTTTTTCATAACAATTTTAAAAATTGACGATGTATAGTCCATTAAATTTTTTTCATAAAAAATTTTTTTGCATAAAAAATGGATAATGTATATTTCATTAAATTCCTTGCAGGAAATATAGACGACGTATATAGTCCATTTAAGTTTTTGTATATGAAATGGGCAATGTATAGCCCATTAATGTTTTTTATATAAATTTAAAAAATTAACCATGTATAGCCCATTATATTTTGTATGTATATCCCATTTAATTTTTTTACATGAAAATTTTTCATAAAAATTTGAAAAATTGACGATGTATATATAGTCCATTAAATTTTTTTCATAAAAAATCTTTTTGCATAAAAAATGGATAATGTATATTTCATTAAATTCCTTGCAGGAAATATAGACGACGTATATAGTCCATTTAAGATTTTGTATATGAAATGGGCAATTTATAGTCCATTAATGTTTTTTATATAAATTTAAAAAATTAACCATGTATAGCCCATTATATTTTGTATGTATATCCCATCTAATTTTTTTACATGAAAAATAGACGATGTATAGAGTTTGTAGTTTTTTTCATATGAAATGGACGATTTATAGTTCATTAAATTTTTTCATAAAAATTTGAAAAATTGATTAAATTAAATTTTTTTCATAAAAAATTTTTTTGCATAAAAAATAGATAATGTATATTTTATTAAATTCCTTGCACGAAATATAGATGACGTATATAGTCCATTTAAGATTTTGTATATGAAATGGGCAATTTATAGCCCATTAATGTTTTTTATAAAAATTTAAAAAATTAACCATGTATAGCCCATTATATTTTGTATGTATATCCCATTTAATTTTTTTACATGAAAAATAGACGATGTATAGTGTTTTTAGTTTTTTGCATATGAAATGGACGATTTATAGTTCATTAAATTTTTTCATAAAAATTTGAAAAATTGACCATTAAATTTTTTTCATAAAAAATTTTTTTGCATAAAAAATGGATAATGTATATTTCATTAAATTCCTTGCAGGAAATATAGACGACGTATATAGTCCATTTAAGTTTTTGTATATGAAATGGGCAATTAAATTCCTTGCAGGAAATATAGACGACGTATATAGTCCATTTAAGTTTTTGTATATGAAATGGGCAATGTATAGCCCATTAATGTTTTTTATATAAATTTAAAAAATTAACCATGTATAGCCCATTATATTTTGTATGTATATCCCATTTAATTTTTTTACATGAAAATTTTTCATAAAAATTTGAAAAATTGACGATGTATATATAGTCCATTAAATTTTTTTCATAAAAAATCTTTTTGCATAAAAAATGGATAATGTATATTTCATTAAATTCCTTGCAGGACATATAGACGACGTATATAGTCCATTTAAGATTTTGTATATGAAATGGGCAATTTATAGTCCATTAATGTTTTTTATATAAATTTAAAAAATTAACCATGTATAGCCCATTATATTTTGTATGTATATCCCATCTAATTTTTTTACATGAAAAATAGACGATGTATAGAGTTTGTAGTTTTTTTCATATGAAATGGACGATTTATAGTTCATTAAATTTTTTCATAAAAATTTGAAAAATTGATTAAATTAAATTTTTTTCATAAAAAATTTTTTTGCATAAAAAATAGATAATGTATATTTTATTAAATTCCTTGCACGAAATATAGATGACGTATATAGTCCATTTAAGTTTTTGTATATGAAATGGGCAATTTATAGCCCATTAATGTTATTTATAAAAATTTAAAAAATTAACCATGTATAGCCCATTATATTTTGTATGTATATCCCATTTAATTTTTTTACATGAAAAATAGACGATGTAAAGTGTTTGTAGTTTTTTGCATATGAAAAATTTTTTGCATAAAAAATAGATAATGTATATTCCATTAAATTCCTTGCACGAAATATAGACGACGTATATAGTCCATTTAAGATTTTGTATATGAAATGGCAATTTATAGCCCATTAATGTTTTTTATAAAAATTTAAAAAATTAACCATGTATAGCCCATTATATTTCGTATGTATATCCCATTTAATTTTTTTACATGAAAAATAGACGATGTATAGTGTTTTTAGTTTTTTGCATATGAAATGGACGATTTATAGTTCATTAAATTTTTTCATAAAAATTTGAAAAATTGACGATGCAGGAAATATAGACGACGTATATAGTCCATTTAAGTTTTTGTATATGAAATGGGCAATTTATAGTCCATTAATGTTTTTTATATAAATTTAAAAAATTAACCATGTATAGCCCATTATATTTTGTATGTATATCCCATTTAATTTTTTACATGAAAAATAGACGATGTATAGTGTTTTTAGTTTTTTGCATATGAAATGGACGATTTATAGTTCATTAAATTTTTTCATAAAAATTTGAAAAATTGACGATGTATAGTCCATTAAATTTTTTTCATAAAAAATTTTTTTTGCATAAAAAGTGGATAATGTATATTTCATTAAATTCCTTGCACGAAATATAGACAACGCATATAGTCCATTTAAGTTTTTGTATATGAAATGGGCAATTTATAGCCCATTAATGTTTTTTATAAAAATTTAAAAAATGAACCATGTATAAGCCCATTATATTTTGTTTGTATATCCCATCTAATTTTTTTACATGCAAAATAGACGATGTATAGTGTTTTTAGTTTTTTGCATATGAAATGGACGATTTATAGTTCATTAAATTTTTTCATAAAAATTTGAAAAATTGACGATGATAGTCCATTAAATTTTTTTCATAAAAAATTTTTTTGCATAAAAAATGGATAATGTATATTTCATTAAATTCCTTGCACGAAATATAGACAACGCATATAGTCCATTTAAGTTTTTGTATATGAAATGGGCAATTTATAGCCCATTAATGTTTTTTATAAAAATTTAAAAAATGAACCATGTATAAGCCCATTATATTTCGTATGTATATCCCATTTAATTTTTTTACATGAACAATAGACGATGTATAGTGTTTTTAGTTTTTTGCATATGAAATGGACGATTTATAGTTCATTAAATTTTTTTATAAAAATTTGAAAAATTAAATTTTTTTCATAAAAAATTTTTTTGCATAAAAAATGGATAATGTATTTTTCATTAAATTCCTTGCAGGAAATATAGACGACGTATATAGTCCATTTAAGTTTTTGTGTATGAAATGGGCAATTTATAGCCCATTAATGTTATTTATAAAAATTTAAAAAATTAACCATGTATAGCCCATTATATTTTTTATGTATATCCCATTTAATTTTTTTACATGAAAAATAGACGATGTATAGTGTTTGTAGTTTTTTGCATATGAAATGGACGATTTATAGTTCATTAAATTTTTTCATAAAAATTTGAAAAATTGACGATGTATAGTCCATTAAATTTTTTTCATAAAAAATTTTTTTGCATAAAAAATGGATAATGTATATTTCATTAAATTCCTTGCAGGAAATATAGACGACGTATATAGTCCATTTAAGTTTTTGTATATGAAATGGGCAATTAAATTCCTTGCAGGAAATATAGACGACGTATATAGTCCATTTAAGTTTTTGTATATGAAATGGGCAATGTATAGCCCATTAATGTTTTTTATATAAATTTAAAAAATTAACCATGTATAGCCCATTATATTTTGTATGTATATCCCATTTAATTTTTTTACATGAAAATTTTTCATAAAAATTTGAAAAATTGACGATGTATATATAGTCCATTAAATTTTTTTCATAAAAAATCTTTTTGCATAAAAAATGGATAATGTATATTTCATTAAATTCCTTGCAGGAAATATAGACGACGTATATAGTCCATTTAAGATTTTGTATATGAAATGGGCAATTTATAGTCCATTAATGTTTTTTATATAAATTTAAAAAATTAACCATGTATAGCCCATTATATTTTGTATGTATATCCCATCTAATTTTTTTACATGAAAAATAGACGATGTATAGAGTTTGTAGTTTTTTTCATATGAAATGGACGATTTATAGTTCATTAAATTTTTTCATAAAAATTTGAAAAATTGATTAAATTAAATTTTTTTCATAAAAAATTTTTTTGCATAAAAAATAGATAATGTATATTTTATTAAATTCCTTGCACGAAATATAGATGACGTATATAGTCCATTTAAGTTTTTGTATATGAAATGGGCAATTTATAGCCCATTAATGTTATTTATAAAAATTTAAAAAATTAACCATGTATAGCCCATTATATTTTGTATGTATATCCCATTTAATTTTTTTACATGAAAAATAGACGATGTAAAGTGTTTGTAGTTTTTTGCATATGAAAAATTTTTTGCATAAAAAATAGATAATGTATATTCCATTAAATTCCTTGCACGAAATATAGACGACGTATATAGTCCATTTAAGATTTTGTATATGAAATGGCAATTTATAGCCCATTAATGTTTTTTATAAAAATTTAAAAAATTAACCATGTATAGCCCATTATATTTCGTATGTATATCCCATTTAATTTTTTTACATGAAAAATAGACGATGTATAGTGTTTTTAGTTTTTTGCATATGAAATGGACGATTTATAGTTCATTAAATTTTTTCATAAAAATTTGAAAAATTGACCATTAAATTTTTTTCATAAAAAATTTTTTTGCATAAAAAATGGATAATGTATATTTCATTAAATTCCTTGCAGGAAATATAGACGACGTATATAGTCCATTTAAGTTTTTGTATATGAAATGGGCAATTAAATTCCTTGCAGGAAATATAGACGACGTATATAGTCCATTTAAGTTTTTGTATATGAAATGGGCAATGTATAGCCCATTAATGTTTTTTATATAAATTTAAAAAATTAACCATGTATAGCCCATTATATTTTGTATGTATATCCCATTTAATTTTTTTACATGAAAAATAGACGATGTATAGTGTTTTTAGTTTTTTGCATATGAAATGGACGATTTATAGTTCATTAAATTTTTTCATAAAAATTTGAAAAATTGACCATTAAATTTTTTTCATAAAAAATTTTTTTGCATAAAAAATGGATAATGTATATTTCATTAAATTCCTTGCAGGAAATATAGACGACGTATATAGTCCATTTAAGTTTTTGTATATGAAATGGGCAATTAAATTCCTTGCAGGAAATATAGACGACGTATATAGTCCATTTAAGTTTTTGTATATGAAATGGGCAATGTATAGCCCATTAATGTTTTTTATATAAATTTAAAAAATTAACCATGTATAGCCCATTATATTTTGTATGTATATCCCATTTAATTTTTTTACATGAAAATTTTTCATAAAAATTTGAAAAATTGACGATGTATATATAGTCCATTAAATTTTTTTCATAAAAAATCTTTTTGCATAAAAAATGGATAATGTATATTTCATTAAATTCCTTGCAGGAAATATAGACGACGTATATAGTCCATTTAAGATTTTGTATATGAAATGGGCAATTTATAGTCCATTAATGTTTTTTATATAAATTTAAAAAATTAACCATGTATAGCCCATTATATTTTGTATGTATATCCCATCTAATTTTTTTACATGAAAAATAGACGATGTATAGAGTTTGTAGTTTTTTTCATATGAAATGGACGATTTATAGTTCATTAAATTTTTTCATAAAAATTTGAAAAATTGATTAAATTAAATTTTTTTCATAAAAAATTTTTTTGCATAAAAAATAGATAATGTATATTTTATTAAATTCCTTGCACGAAATATAGATGACGTATATAGTCCATTTAAGTTTTTGTATATGAAATGGGCAATTTATAGCCCATTAATGTTATTTATAAAAATTTAAAAAATTAACCATGTATAGCCCATTATATTTTGTATGTATATCCCATTTAATTTTTTTACATGAAAAATAGACGATGTAAAGTGTTTGTAGTTTTTTGCATATGAAAAATTTTTTGCATAAAAAATAGATAATGTATATTCCATTAAATTCCTTGCACGAAATATAGACGACGTATATAGTCCATTTAAGATTTTGTATATGAAATGGCAATTTATAGCCCATTAATGTTTTTTATAAAAATTTAAAAAATTAACCATGTATAGCCCATTATATTTCGTATGTATATCCCATTTAATTTTTTTACATGAAAAATAGACGATGTATAGTGTTTTTAGTTTTTTGCATATGAAATGGACGATTTATAGTTCATTAAATTTTTTCATAAAAATTTGAAAAATTGACGATGCAGGAAATATAGACGACGTATATAGTCCATTTAAGTTTTTGTATATGAAATGGGCAATTTATAGTCCATTAATGTTTTTTATATAAATTTAAAAAATTAACCATGTATACCCCATTATATTTTGTATGTATATCCCATTTAATTTTTTACATGAAAAATAGACGATGTATAGTGTTTTTAGTTTTTTGCATATGAAATGGACGATTTATAGTTCATTAAATTTTTTCATAAAAATTTGAAAAATTGACGATGTATAGTCCATTAAATTTTTTTCATAAAAAATTTTTTTTGCATAAAAAGTGGATAATGTATATTTCATTAAATTCCTTGCACGAAATATAGACAACGCATATAGTCCATTTAAGTTTTTGTATATGAAATGGGCAATTTATAGCCCATTAATGTTTTTTATAAAAATTTAAAAAATGAACCATGTATAAGCCCATTATATTTTGTTTGTATATCCCATCTAATTTTTTTACATGCAAAATAGACGATGTATAGTGTTTTTAGTTTTTTGCATATGAAATGGACGATTTATAGTTCATTAAATTTTTTCATAAAAAATTTAAAAATTGACGATGTATATATAGTCCATTAAATTTTTTTCATAAAAAATTTTTTTGCATAAAAAATGGATAATGTATTTTTCATTAAATTCCTTGCAGGAAATATAGACGACGTATATAGTCCATTTAAGATTTTGTATATGAAATGGGCAATTTATAGCCCATTAATGCTTGTTATAAAAATTTAAAAAATTAACCATGTATAGCCCATTATATTCTGTATGTATATCCCATTTAATTTTTTTACATGAAAAATAGACGATGTATAGTGTTTTTAGTTTTTTGCATATGAAATGGACGATTTATAGTTCATTAAATTTTTTTATAAAAATTTGAAAAATTAAATTTTTTTCATAAAAAATTTTTTTGCATAAAAAATGGATAATGTATTTTTCATTAAATTCCTTGCAGGAAATATAGACGACGTATATAGTCCATTTAAGTTTTTGTGTATGAAATGGGCAATTTATAGCCCATTAATGTTATTTATAAAAATTTAAAAAATTAACCATGTATAGCCCATTATATTTTTTATGTATATCCCATTTAATTTTTTTACATGAAAAATAGACGATGTATAGTGTTTGTAGTTTTTTGCATATGAAATGGACGATTTATAGTTCATTAAATTTTTTCATAAAAATTTGAAAAATTGACGATGTATAGTCCATTAAATTTTTTTCATAAAAAATTTTTTTGCATAAAAAATGGATAATGTATATTTCATTAAATTCCTTGCAGGAAATATAGACGACGTATATAGTCCACTTAAGTTTTTGTATATGACATGGGCAATTTATAGTCCATTAATGTTTTTTATATAAATTTAAAAAATTAACCATGTATAGCCCATTATATTTTGTATGTATATCCCATTTAATTTTTTACATGAAAAATAGACGATGTATAGTGTTTTTAGTTTTTTGCATATGAAATGGACGATTTATAGTTCATTAAATTTTTTCATAAAAATTTGAAAAATTGACGATGTATAAGTCCATTAAATTTTTTTCATAAAAAATTTTTTTGCATAAAAAATGGATAATGTATATCATTAAATTCCTTGCAGGAAATATAGACGACGTATATAGTCCATTTAAGTTTTTGTATATGAAATGGGCAATTTATAGTCCATTAATGTTTTTTAAATAAATTTAAAAAATTAACCATGTATAGCCCATTATATTTTGTATGTATATCCCATTTAATTTTTTACATGAAAAATAGACGATGTATAGTGTTTTTAGTTTTTTGCATATGAAATGGACGATTTACAGTTCATTAAATTTTTTCATAAAAATTTGAAAATTGACGATGTATAAATAAATAAATATAAATTTTTTGCATAAAAAATTTTTTTGCATAAAAAATGGATAATGTATATTTCATTAAATTCCTTGCAGGAAATATAGACGACGTATATAGTCCATTTAAGTTTTTGTATATGAAATGGGCAATTTATAGCCCATTAATGTTATTTATAAAAATTTAAAAAATTAACCATGTAGAGCCCATTATATTTTGTATGTATATCCCATTTAATTTTTTTACATGAAAAATAGACGATATATAGTGTTTTTAGTTTTTTGCATATGAAATGGACGATTTATAGTTCATTAAATTTTTTCATAAAAATTTGAAAAATTGACGATGTATAGTCCATTAAATTTTTTTCATAAAAAATTTTTTTGCATAAAAAATGGATAATGTATATTTCATTAAATTCCTTGCAGGAAATATAGACGACATATATAGTCCATTTAAGTTTTTGTATATGAAATGGGCAATTTATAGTCCATTAATGTTTTTTATATAAATTTAAAAAATTAACCACGTATAGCCCATTATATTTTGAATGTATATCCCATTTAATTTTTTACATGAAAAATAGACGATATATAGTGTTTTTAGTTTTTTGCATATGAAATGGACGATTTATAGTTCATTAAATTTTTTCATAAAAATTTGAAAAATTGACGATGATAGTCCATTAAATTTTTTTCATAAAAAATTTTTTTGCATAAAAAATGGATAATGTATATTTCATTAAATTCCTTGCACGAAATATAGACAACGCATATAGTCCATTTAAGTTTTTGTACATGAAATGGGCAATTTATAGCCCATTAATGTTTTTTATAAAAATTTAAAAAATGAACCATGTATAAGCCCATTATATTTTGTTTGTATATCCCATCTAATTTTTTTACATGAAAAATAGACGATGTATAGTGTTTGTAGTTTTTTGCATATGAAATGGACGATTTATAGTTCATTAAATTTTTTCATAAAAATTTGAAAAATTGACGATGTATAGTCCATTAAATTTTTTTCATAAAAAATTTTTTTGCATAAAAAATGGATAATGTATATTTCATTAAATTCCTTGCAGGAAATATAGACGACGTATATAGTCCATTTAAGTTTTTGTATATGAAATGGGCAATTTATAGCCCATTAATGTTATTTATAAAAATTTAAAAAATTAACCATGTATAGCCCATTATATTTTGTATGTATATCCCATCTAATTTTTTTACATGAAAAATATACGATGTATAGTGTTTGTAGTTTTTTGCATATGAAATGGACGATTTATAGTTCATTAAATTTTTTCATAAAAATTTGAAAAATTGCCGATGTATAGTCCTTTAAATTTTTTTCATAAAAATTTTTTTTGCATAAAAAATGGATAATGTATATTTCATTAAATTCCTTGCACGAAATATAGACGACGTATATAGTCCATTTAAGTTTTTGTATATGAAATGGGCAATTTATAGCCCATTAATGTTATTTATAAAAATTTAAAAAATTAACCATGTATAGCTCATTATATTTTGTATGTATATCCCATTTAATTTTTTTACATGAAAAATAGACGATGTATAGTGTTTGTAGTTTTTTGCATATGAAATGGACGATTTATAGTTCATTAAATCTTTTCATAAAAATTTGAAAAATTGACGATGTATATAGTCCATTAAATTTTTTTCATAAAAATTTTTTTTGCATAAAAAATGGATAATGTATATTTCATTAAATTCCTTGCACGAAATATAGACGACGTATGTAGTCCATTTAAATTTTTGTATATGAAATGGGCAATTTATAGCCCATTAATGTTATTTATAAAAATTTAAAAAATTAACCATGTATAGCCCATTATATTTTGTATGTATATCCCATTTAATTTTTTTACATGAAAAATAGACGATGTATAGTGTTTGTAGTTTTTTGCATATGAAATGGACGATTTATAGTTCATTAAATCTTTTCATAAAAATTTGAAAAATTGACGATGTATAGTCCATTAAATTTTTTTCATAAAAATTTTTTTTGCATAAAAAATGGATAATGTATATTTCATTAAATTCCTTGCACGAAATATAGACGACGTATATAGTCCATTTAAGTTTTTGTATATGAAATGGGCAATTTATAGCCCATTAATGTTATTTATAAAAATTTAAAAAATTAACCATGTATAGCCCATTATATTTTGTATGTATATCCCATTTAATTTTTTACATGAAAAATAGACGATGTATAGTGTTTTTAGTTTTTTGCATATGAAATGGACGATTTATAGTTCATTAAATTTTTTCATAAAAATTTAAAAAATTGACGATGTATATATATATAGTCCATTAAATTTTTTTCATAAAAAATTTTTTTGCATAAAAAATAGATAATGTATATTCCATTAAATTCCTTGCACGAAATATAGACGACGTATATATTCCATTTAAGATTTTGTATATGAAATGGGCAATTTATAGCCCATTAATGTTTTTTATAAAAATTTAAAAAATTAACCATGTATAGCCCATTATATTTTGTATGTATATCCCATTTAATTTTTTTACATGAAAAATAGACGATGTATAGTGTTTTTAGTTTTTTGCATATGAAATGGACGATTTATAGTTCATTAAATTTTTTCATAAATATTTGAAAAATTGACGATGTATAAGTCCATTAAATTTTTTTCATAAAAATTTTTTTTGCATAAAAAATGGATAATGTATATTTCATTAAATTCCTTGCAGGAAATATAGACGACGTATATAGTCCATTTAAGTTTTTGTATATGAAATGGGCAATTTATAGCCCATTATTTATAAAAATTTTAAAAATTAACCATGTATAGCCCATTATATTTTGTATGTATATCCCATTTAATTTTTTTACATGAAAAATAGACGATGTATAGTGTTTGTAGTTTTTTGCATATGAAATGGACGATTTATAGTTCATCAAATTTTTTCATAAAAATTTGAAAAATTGACGATGTATATAGTCCATTAAATTTTTTTCATAAAAAATTTTTTTGCATAAAAAATGGATAATGTATATTTCATTAAATTCCTTGCACGAAATATAGACGACGTATATAGTCCATTTAAGTTTTTGTATATGAAATGGGCAATTTATAGCCCATTAATGTTATTTATAAAAATTTTAAAAATTAACCATGTATAGCCCATTATATTTTGTATGTATATCCCATTTAATTTTTTTACATGAAAAATAGACGATGTATAGTGTTTTTAGTTTTTTGCATATGAAATGGACGATTTATAGTTCATTAAATTTTTTCATAAAAATTTGAAAATTTAATTAAATTTTTTTCATAAAAATTTTATTGCATAAAAAATGGATAAAGTGTATTTCATTTAATTCCTTGCACGAAATATAGACGACGTATATAGTCAATTTAAGTTTTTGTATATGAAATGGAAAATTTATAGCCCATTAATGTTTTTTATAAAAATTTAAAAAATTAACCATGTATAGCCCATTATATTTTGTATGTATATCCCATTTAATTTTTTACATGAAAAATAGACGATGTATAGTGTTTTTAGTTTTTTGCATATGAAATGGACGATTTATAGTTCATTAAATTTTTTCATAAAAATTTGAAAAATTGACGATATATAGTCCATTAAATTTTTTTCATAAAAAATTTTTTTGCATAAAAAATGGATAATGTATATTTCATTAAATTCCTTGCAGGAAATATAGACGACGTATATAGTCCATTTAAGTTTTTGTATATGAAATGGGCAATTTATAGCCCATTAATGTTTTTTATAAAAATTTAAAAAATGAACCATGTATAAGCCCATTATATTTTGTTTGTATATCCCATCTAATTTTTTTACATGAAAAATAGACGATGTATAGTGTTTGTAGTTTTTTACATATGAAATGGACGATTTATAGTTCATTAAATTTTTTCATAAAAATTTGAAAAATTGACGATGTATATAGTCCATTAAATTTTTTTCATAAAAAATTTTTTTGCATAAAAAATGGATAATGTATATTTCATTAAATTCCTTGCAGGAAATATAGACGACGTATATAGTCCATTTAAGTTTTTGTATATGAAATGGGCAATTTATAGTCCATTAATGTTTTTTATATAAATTTAAAAAATTAACCATGTATAGCCCATTATATTTTGTATGTATATCCCATTTAATTTTTTACATGAAAAATAGACGATGTATAGTGTTTTTAGTTTTTTGCATATGAAATGGACGATTTATAGTTCATTAAATTTTTTCATAAAAATTTTAAAAAATGGATAATGTATATTTCATTAAATTTTGTCATATCATCAATTTACTCCCCTCCTAGATTCGCAATTACTGAGGATCAATACGAGGATTTCTACAAATCTCTTGGCCTTTGTTTCGTAGCAGCTGGAGACTATAATGCAAAACATACTTTCTGGGGTTCGCGTCTTATCACACCTAGAGGACGAGCGTTGTTCAACACAATTTCAAAAATGGGCTTGGACGTCATTTCGAGTGGGGTGCCCACTTACTGGCCTACTGACATACATAAAATTCCGGATATTATAGATTTTGGCGTCATGAAAAATATTTCTAGGGAATTAATTCACGTCGAAGCTTCCCTAGATCTATCGTCTGATCACTCTCCCACGATCGTTACAATCTGTAGCCCACTGAGAAGTGCTCTACCTCACCCATATGTGAAAATAGTCAGTCGTGTTAATTGGCTGCGATTCAAAAAATATCTTAGTAGTCATTGCACTGAAAACATTAAGCTAAGAACTCATGACGATATTGAATCTAATATTGCTAATCTTAACGAAAATATTAAGCAGGCAGCTGAACATGCCACTTCCTCCCACCCGCAGACTGGGTTTAACAGAATATATTCTACAGATATTGAACTTCTCGTATGTGCAAAAAGAAGAGCTAGAAGAGAATGGCAACAGCACAGGTCACCCCAAAATAAAATTAGATTAAAAGATTGCACTAAAAGACTCCAAGAACTGCTTGCATATGAAAAAACTGCATGTCTTAAAAACTATCTGGAAAATCTCGATGTCACACCAGCATCTAATTATTCTTTGTGGCGCGCTGCGAAAAGGATTAAATCACCCGTTGAGTTTAAACCACCTCTGCGCACTTCTACCGGAGTTTGGGCCAGGAGTGATATTGAAAAAGGTAACTTGTTTGCAAAGCATTTAAAATCCGTATTTACCCCAAACACATGTACTGGTGTTGTTGATTTCCCGAGTGTAGTTGCGCTACCCCCTCGACCCATAAAATTTAAAATGTCTGATGTACAAAATCTAATTGCTGAACTCAACCCGAAAAAAGCACCGGGTATTGATGGAATTAGTAACAAAATGCTAATAAAATTGCCTCGTATTGTAATTAGAATCATGTTATTCATTTTTAATGCCATTTTACGACTAGAGTATTATCCCCACAGCTGGAAGCTTGCCAAAGTTAAAATGATTCCAAAGCCGGGCAAAGATCTGACCAAGGCAGAATCATACAGGCCAATAAGCCTGCTATCAACAATGTCAAAACTTTTCGAAAAACTGCTCATGTCAAAATTGTCCCCAATTCTAATTGGTAGTGGGTGCATCCCAGACCATCAGTTTGGTTTTAGAAGTCAACATAGCACCATTGAACAAACGCATTGATTGGTTAAATGTATAAGAAGAACATTTGAAGAAAAGAAGTACTGTTCTGCACTGTTTATTGACGTTTCGCAGGCATTTGATAAAGTGTGGCATGAAGGTTTAATTTTAAAATTAAAATCATATCTACCAATAAATTTGGTGAATTTATTAGAAAGTTACATTACTACCCGGAAGTTCACGGTTGTGGAAGGGGAATTCATGAGTGTGCCCGAATCTATATCATCCGGTGTGCCACAGGGGAGCATACTGGGGCCAGTTTTGTATTTAATTTATACTTGTGATATCCATACATCTACGTTTGCCGATGATACAGCCTGCCTAAGTATGCACGAAAATCCTCATGAGGCTTCCCGATATCTACAAGAATATATAACAGAACTGGAACTATGGTTAAAATTATGGAGAATTAAGGTAAACGAGCAAAAGTGTGTTCAGGTAACATTTACCCTGCGAAGAGATACTTGTTCCCCAATTCGAATCAACAATCAAGTTGTTCCTCAGCATTCACATGTAAAATACCTTGGTATACACCTTGATCGACGACTTACATGGAAACACCATATTGACTCTAAGCTAATACAAATGAAACTTAAACTAAGTCAGATATATTGGCTGATTGGTAGAAACTCAACACTCAGCCTAGACTGTAAACTTTTATTATACAAGTCGCTCTTGAAGCCAATATGGTGCTACGGAATTCAGTTATGGGGCACTGCTTCAGCTTCTAACGTCGAGAGAATCCAACGAAGGCAAAACAAAATTTTACGTTTGATAACATCGGCTCCATGGTACATAAAAAACTCAAATATACATCGTGATTTGAATATGCCACTAGTGATCGAAGAAATAGCAAAATACGCAGGCAAATATTTAAAAAAACTCGAGTCACATCCTAATCCGCTTGCTCGTAACATCTTGAATTTTACTGGCCACATTCGCTTGAAAAAGAAGGACACAAGGGCTCTTTTACTCAAAACTCCAGATGGGATTGCTTGAAAATATTTTTTTTTTTTTTAATAACACTACTTATGTATTATTTATATCTATCACTAAGTTTATGTCCGACAGTGGTCGGGCCTAATACTTATATTTTAGATTTAAGATTTGATTACTTATTGTTAGTTCATAATTTAAGATACAATAAATAAATAAATGTATTTAAAAAAAAAAAAAAATAAAAAAAAATAAAAAATTAAATTCCTTGCAGGAAATATAGACGACGTATATAGTCCATTTAAGTTTTTGTATATGAAATGGGCAATTTATAGCCCATTAATGTTTTTTATAAAAATTTAAAAAATGAACCATGTATAAGCCCATTATATTTTGTTTGTATATCCCATCTAATTTTTTTACATGAAAAATAGACGATGTATAGTGTTTGTAGTTTTTTGCATATGAAATGGACGACTTATAGTTCATTAAATTTTTTCATAAAAATTTGAAAAATTGACGATTAAAAAATGGATAATGTATATTTCATTAAATTCCTTGCAGGAAATATAGACGACGTATATAGTCCATTTAAGTTTTTGTATATGAAATGGGCAATTTATAGCCCATTAATATTATTTATAAAAATTAAAAAAATTAACCATGTATAGCCCATTATATTTTGTATGTATATCCCATTTAATTTTTTTACATGAAAAATAGACGATGTATAGTGTTTGTAGTTTTTTGCATATGAAATGGACGATTTATAGTTCATTAAATTTTTTCATAAAAATTTGAAAAATTGACGATGTATAGTCCATTAAATTTTTTTCATAAAAAATTTTTTTGCATAAAAAATGGATAATGTATATTTCATTAAATTCCTTGCACGAAATATAGACAACGCATATAGTCCATTTAAGTTTTTGTATATGAAATGGGCAATTTATAGCCCATTAATGTTTTTTATAAAAATTTAAAAAATGAACCATGTATAAGCCCATTATATTTTGTTTGTATATCCCATCTAATTTTTTTACATGAAAAATAGACGATGTATAGTGTTTGTAGTTTTTTGCATATGAAATGGACGACTTATAGTTCATTAAATTTTTTCATAAAAATTTGAAAAATTGACGATTAAAAAATGGATAATGTATATTTCATTAAATTCCTTGCAGGAAATATAGACGACGTATATAGTCCATTTAAGTTTTTGTATATGAAATGGGCAATTTATAGCCCATTAATATTATTTATAAAAATTAAAAAAATTAACCATGTATAGCCCATTATATTTTGTATGTATATCCCATTTAATATTTTTACATGAAAAATAGACGATGTATAGTGTTTGTAGTTTTTTGCATATGAAATGGACGATTTATAGTTCATTAAATTTTTTCATAAAAATTTCAAAAATTGACGATGTATAGTCCATTAAATTTTTTTCATAAAAAATTTTTTTGCATAAAAAATGGATAATGTATATTTCATTAAATTCCTTGCACGAAATATAGACAACGCATATAGTCCATTTAAGTTTTTGTATATGAAATGGGCAATTTATAGCCCATTAATGTTTTTTATAAAAATTTAAAAAATGAACCATGTATAAGCCCATTATATTTTGTTTGTATATCCCATCTAATTTTTTTACATGAAAAATAGACGATGTATAGTGTTTGTAGTTTTTTGCATATGAAATGGACGACTTATAGTTCATTAAATTTTTTCATAAAAATTTGAAAAATTGACGATTAAAAAATGGATAATGTATATTTCATTAAATTCCTTGCAGGAAATATAGACGACGTATATAGTCCATTTAAGTTTTTGTATATGAAATGGGCAATTTATAGCCCATTAATATTATTTATAAAAATTAAAAAAATTAACCATGTATAGCCCATTATATTTTGTATGTATATCCCATTTAATTTTTTTACATGAAAAATAGACGATGTATAGTGTTTGTAGTTTTTTGCATATGAAATGGACGATTTATAGTTCATTAAATTTTTTCATAAAAATTTGAAAAATTGACGATGTATAGTCCATTAAATTTTTTTCATAAAAAATTTTTTTGCATAAAAAATGGATAATGTATATTTCATTAAATTCCTTGCACGAAATATAGACAACGCATATAGTCCATTTAAGTTTTTGTATATGAAATGGGCAATTTATAGCCCATTAATGTTTTTTATAAAAATTTAAAAAATGAACCATGTATAAGCCCATTATATTTTGTTTGTATATCCCATCTAATTTTTTTACATGAAAAATAGACGATGTAGAGTGTTTGTAGTTCTTTGCATATGAAATGGACGATTTATAGTTCATTAAATTTTTTCATAAAAATTTGAAAAATTGACGATGTATAGTCCATTAAATTTTTTTCATAAAAAATTTTTTTGCATAAAAAATAGATAATGTATATTCCATTAAATTCCTTGCACGAAATATAGACGACGTATATAGTCCATTTAAGATTTTGTATATGAAATGGGCAATTTATAGCCCATTAATGTTTTTTATAAAAATTTAAAAAATTAACCATGTATAGCCCATTATATTTTGTATGTATATCCCATTTAATTTTTTTACATGAAAAATAGACGATGTATAGTGTTTGTAGTTCTTTGCATATGAAATGGACGATTTATAGTTCATTAAATTTTTTCATAAAAATTTGAAAAATTGACGATGTATATATAGTCCATTTAAGTTCTTGTATATGAAATGGGCAATTTATAGTCCATTAATGTTTTTTATATAAATTTAAAAAATTAACCATGTATAGCCCATTATATTTTGTATGTATATCCCATTTAATTTTTTACATGAAAAATAGACGATGTATAGTGTTTTTAGTTTTTTGCATATGAAATGGACGATTTATAGTTCATTAAATTTTTTCATAAGAATTTGAAAAATTGACGATGTATATATAGTCCATTAAATTTTTTTCATAAAAAATTTTTTTGCATAAAAAATGGATAATGTATATTTCATTAAATTCCTTGCAGGAAATATAGACGAAGTATATAGTCCATTTAAGTTTTTGTATATGAAATGGGCAATTTATAGCCCATTAATGTTTTTTATAAAAATTTAAAAAATGAACCATGTATAAGCCCATTATATTTTGTTTGTATATCCCATCTAATTTTTTTACATGAAAAATAGACGATGTATAGTGTTTGTAGTTTTTTGCATGTGAAATGGACGATTTATAGTTCATTAAATTTTTTCATAAGAATTTGAAAAATTGACGATGTATAGTCCATTAAATTTTTTTCATAAAAAATTTTTTTGCATAAAAAATGGATAATGTATATTTCATTAAATTCCTTGCAGGAAATATAGACGACGTATATAGTCCATTTAAGTTTTTGTATATGAAATGGGCAATTTATAGCCCATTAATGTTATTTATAAAAATTTAAAAAATTAACCATGTATAGCCCATTATATTTTGTATGTATATCCCATTTAATTTTTTACATGAAAAATAGACGATGTATAGTGTTTTTAGTTTTTTGCATATGAAATGGACGATTTATAGTTCATTAAATTTTTTCATAAGAATTTGAAAAATTGACGATGTATATATAGTCCATTAAATTTTTTTCATAAAAAATGGATAATGTATATTTCATTAAATTCCTTGCAGGAAATATAGACGAAGTATATAGTCCATTTAAGTTTTTGTATATGAAATGGGCAATTTATAGCCCATTAATGTTATTTATAAAAATTTAAAAAATTAACCATGTATAGCCCATTATATTTTGTATGTATATCCCATTTAATTTTTTTACATGAAAAATATACGATGTATAGTGTTTGTAGTTTTTTGCATATGAAATGGACGATTTATAGTTCATTAAATTTTTTCATAAAAATTTGAAAAATTGACGATGTATATAGTCCATTAAATTTTTTTCATAAAAAATTTTATTGCATGAAAAATGGATGATGTATATTTCATTAAATTCTCTGCACGAAATATAGACGACGTATATAGTCCATTTAAGTTTTTGTATATGAAATGGGCAATTTATAGCCCATTAATCTTTTTTATAAAAATTTAAAAAATGAACCATGTATAAGCCCATTATATTTTGTTTGTATATCCCATCTAATTTTTTTACATTAAAAATAGACGATGTATAGTGTTTTTAGTTTTTTGCATATGAAATGGACCATTTATAGTTCATTAAATTTTTTTCATAAAAAATGGATAATGTATATTTCATTAAATTCCTTGCAGGAAATATAGACGACGTATATAGTCCATTTAAGTTTTTGTATGTGAAATGGGCAATTTATAGCTCATTAATGCTATTTATAAAAATTTAAAAAATTTACCATGTATAGCCCATTATATTTTGTATGTATATCCCACTTAATTTTTTTACATGAAAAATAGACGATGTATAGTGTTTTTAGTTTTTTGCATATGAAATGGACGATTTATAGTTCATTAAATTTTTTCATAAAAATTTGAAAAATTGACGATGTATATATAGTCAATTAAATTTTTTTCATAAAAAATTTTTTTGCATAAAAAATGGATAATGTATATTTCATTAAATTCCTTGCACGAAATATAGACAACGCATATAGTCCATTTAAGTTTTTGTATATGAAATGGGCAATTTATAGCCCATTAATGTTTTTTATAAAAATTTAAAAAATGAACCATGTATAAGCCCATTATATTTTGTTTGTATATCCCATCTAATTTTTTTACATGAAAAATAGACGATGTATAGTGTTTGTAGTTTTTTGCATATGAAATGGACGACTTATAGTTCATTAAATTTTTTCATAAAAATTTGAAAAATTGACGATTAAAAAATGGATAATGTATATTTCATTAAATTCCTTGCAGGAAATATAGACGACGTATATAGTCCATTTAAGTTTTTGTATATGAAATGGGCAATTTATAGCCCATTAATATTATTTATAAAAATTAAAAAAATTAACCATGTATAGCCCATTATATTTTGTATGTATATCCCATTTAATATTTTTACATGAAAAATAGACGATGTATAGTGTTTGTAGTTTTTTGCATATGAAATGGACGATTTATAGTTCATTAAATTTTTTCATAAAAATTTGAAAAATTGACGATGTATAGTCCATTAAATTTTTTTCATAAAAAATTTTTTTGCATAAAAAATGGATAATGTATATTTCATTAAATTCCTTGCACGAAATATAGACAACGCATATAGTCCATTTAAGTTTTTGTATATGAAATGGGCAATTTATAGCCCATTAATGTTTTTTATAAAAATTTAAAAAATGAACCATGTATAAGCCCATTATATTTTGTTTGTATATCCCATCTAATTTTTTTACATGAAAAATAGACGATGTATAGTGTTTGTAGTTTTTTGCATATGAAATGGACGACTTATAGTTCATTAAATTTTTTCATAAAAATTTGAAAAATTGACGATGTATATATAGTCCATTTAAGTTCTTGTATATGAAATGGGCAATTTATAGTCCATTAATGTTTTTTATATAAATTTAAAAAATTAACCATGTATAGCCCATTATATTTTGTATGTATATCCCATTTAATTTTTTACATGAAAAATAGACGATGTATAGTGTTTTTAGTTTTTTGCATATGAAATGGACGATTTATAGTTCATTAAATTTTTTCATAAGAATTTGAAAAATTGACGATGTATATATAGTCCATTAAATTTTTTTCATAAAAAATTTTTTTGCATAAAAAATGGATAATGTATATTTCATTAAATTCCTTGCAGGAAATATAGACGAAGTATATAGTCCATTTAAGTTTTTGTATATGAAATGGGCAATTTATAGCCCATTAATGTTTTTTATAAAAATTTAAAAAATGAACCATGTATAAGCCCATTATATTTTGTTTGTATATCCCATCTAATTTTTTTACATGAAAAATAGACGATGTATAGTGTTTGTAGTTTTTTGCATGTGAAATGGACGATTTATAGTTCATTAAATTTTTTCATAAGAATTTGAAAAATTGACGATGTATAGTCCATTAAATTTTTTTCATAAAAAATTTTTTTGCATAAAAAATGGATAATGTATATTTCATTAAATTCCTTGCAGGAAATATAGACGACGTATATAGTCCATTTAAGTTTTTGTATATGAAATGGGCAATTTATAGCCCATTAATGTTATTTATAAAAATTTAAAAAATTAACCATGTATAGCCCATTATATTTTGTATGTATATCCCATTTAATTTTTTACATGAAAAATAGACGATGTATAGTGTTTTTAGTTTTTTGCATATGAAATGGACGATTTATAGTTCATTAAATTTTTTCATAAGAATTTGAAAAATTGACGATGTATATATAGTCCATTAAATTTTTTTCATAAAAAATGGATAATGTATATTTCATTAAATTCCTTGCAGGAAATATAGACGAAGTATATAGTCCATTTAAGTTTTTGTATATGAAATGGGCAATTTATAGCCCATTAATGTTATTTATAAAAATTTAAAAAATTAACCATGTATAGCCCATTATATTTTGTATGTATATCCCATTTAATTTTTTTACATGAAAAATATACGATGTATAGTGTTTGTAGTTTTTTGCATATGAAATGGACGATTTATAGTTCATTAAATTTTTTCATAAAAATTTGAAAAATTGACGATGTATATAGTCCATTAAATTTTTTTCATAAAAAATTTTATTGCATGAAAAATGGATGATGTATATTTCATTAAATTCTCTGCACGAAATATAGACGACGTATATAGTCCATTTAAGTTTTTGTATATGAAATGGGCAATTTATAGCCCATTAATCTTTTTTATAAAAATTTAAAAAATGAACCATGTATAAGCCCATTATATTTTGTTTGTATATCCCATCTAATTTTTTTACATTAAAAATAGACGATGTATAGTGTTTTTAGTTTTTTGCATATGAAATGGACCATTTATAGTTCATTAAATTTTTTTCATAAAAAATGGATAATGTATATTTCATTAAATTCCTTGCAGGAAATATAGACGACGTATATAGTCCATTTAAGTTTTTGTATGTGAAATGGGCAATTTATAGCCCATTAATGTTTTTTATAAATTTTTTTTTTTTTAATACATTTATTTATTTATTGTATCTTCAATTATGAACTAACAATAAGTATTCAAATCTTAAATCTAAAATATAAGTATTAGGCCCGACCACTCTCGGACATAAACTTAGTGATAGTTATAAATAATACATAAGTAGTGATAATCAAAAAAAAAAAAAGAGAAAAAAATATTTTCAAGCAATCCCATCTGGAGTGTTGAGTAAAAGAGCCCTTGTGTCGTTCTTTTTCAAACGAATGTGGCCAGTAAAATTCAAGATGTTACGAGCAAACGGATTAGGATGTGACTCGAGTTTTGTTAAATATTTGCCTGCGTATTTTGCTATTTCTTCAATCACTAGTGGCATATTCAAATCACGATGTATATTTGAGTTTTTAATGTACCATGGAGCCGATGTTATCAAACGTAAAATTTTGTTTTGCCTTCGTTGGATTCTCTCGACGTTAGAAGCTGAAGCAGTGCCCCATAACTGAATTCCGTAGCACCATATTGGCTTCAAAAGCGACTTGTATAATAAAAGTTTGCAGTCTAGGCTGAGTGTTGAATTTCTACCAATCAGCCAATATATCTGAGTTAGTTTAAGTTTCATTTGTATTAGCTTTGAGTCAATATGGTGTTTCCATGTAAGTCGTCGATCAAGGTGTATACCAAGGTATTTTACATGTGAATGCTGAGGAACAACTTGATTGTTGATTCGAATTGGGGAACAAGTATCTCTTCGCAGGGTAAATGTTACCTGAACACACTTTTGCTCGTTTACCTTAATTCTCCATAATTTTAACCATAGTTCCAGTTGTGTTATATGTTCTTGTAGATATCGGGAAGCCTCATGAGGATTTTCGTGCATACTTAGGCAGGCTGTATCATCGGCAAACGTAGATGTATGGATATCACAAGTATAAATTAAATACAAAACTGGCCCCAGTATGCTCCCCTGTGGCACACCGGATGATATAGATTCGGGCACACTCATGAATTCCCCTTCCACAACCGTGAACTTCCGGGTAGTAATGTAACTTTCTAATAAATTCACCAAATTTATTGGTAGATATGATTTTAATTTTAAAATTAAACCTTCATGCCACACTTTATCAAATGCCTGCGAAACGTCAATAAACAGTGCAGAACAGTACTTCTTTTCTTCAAATGTTCTTCTTATACATTTAACCAATCAATGCGTTTGTTCAATGGTGCTATGTTGACTTCTAAAACCAAACTGATGGTCTGGGATGCACCCACTACCAATTAGAATTGGGGACAATTTTGACATGAGCAGTTTTTCGAAAAGTTTTGACATTGTTGATAGCAGACTTATTGGCCTGTATGATTCTGCCTTGGTAAGATCTTTGAGCGGCTTTGGAATCATTTTAACTTTGGCAAGCTTCCAGCTGTGGGGATAATACTCTAGTCGTAAAATGGCATTAAAAATGAATAACATGATTCTAAATGCAATACGAGGCAATTTTATTAGCATTTGGTTACTAATTCCATCAATACCCGGTGCTTTCTTCGGGTTGAGTTCAGCAATTAGATTTTGTACATTACACATTTTAAATTTTATGGGCGAGGGGGTAGCGCAACTACACTCGGGAAATCAACAACACCAGTACATGTGTTTGGGGTAAATACGGGTTTTAAATTCTTTGCAAACAAGTTACCTTTTTCAATATCACTCCTGGCCCAAACTCCGGTAGAAGTGCGTAGAGGTGGTTTAAACTCAACGGGAGTTTTAATTCTTTTCGCAGCGCGCCACAAAGAATAATTAGATGCTGGTGTGACATCGAGATTTTCCAGATAGTTTTTAAGAGAAGCAGTTTTTTCATATGCAAGCAGTTCTTGGAGTCTTTTAGTGCACTCTTTTAATCTAATTTTATTTTGGGGTGATCTGTGCTGTTGCCATTCTCTTCTAGCTCTTCTTTTTGCACATAAGAGAAGTTCAATATCTGTAGAATATATTCTGTTAAACCCAGTCTGCGGATGGGAGGAAGTGGCATGTTCAGCTGCCTGCTTAATATTTTCGTTAAGATTAGCAATATTAGATTCAATATCGTCATGAGTTCTTAGCTTAATGTTTTCAGTGCAATGACTACTAAGATATTTTTTGAATCGCATCCAATTAACACGACTGACCATTTTCACATATGGGTGAGGTAGAGCACTTCTCAGTGGGCTACAGATTGTAACGATCGTGGGATAGTGATCGGACGATAGATCTAGGGAAGCTTCGACGTGAATTAATTCCCTAGAAATATTTTTCATGACGCCAAAATCTATAATATCCGGAATTTTATGTATGTCAGTAGGCCAGTAAGTGGGCTCCCCACTCGAAATGACGTCCAAGCCCATTTTTGAAATTGTGTTGAACAACGCTCGTCCTCTAGGTGTGATAAGACGCGAACCCCAGAGAGTATGTTTTGCATTATAGTCTCCAGCTGCTACGAAACAAGGGCCAAGAGATTTGTAGAAATCCTCGTATTGATCCTCAGTAATTGCGAATCTAGGAGGGGAGTAAATTGATGATATCAAAAAATTTTTGCAAAAATTTTCGATACAAATATTCGTTGCTTGTAGATGTTCTTCACAAATGTTGTCAAGAATATAATGCTTAAGTCTTGACTTTATTAAAATTACTAATCCCCCGCAAGCTCTTCCTCTTGGGTCCTTTGAATCATATAAAATGTAGCCATTAATTTTGAATAGGCTTCTTGAAGTCAAATGAGTCTCAGAAACCAACATTATATCAATATTTTTTTCCGTGAGGAAGTGCTCAAGTTAATTTTTATGTTGGCGAATGCCGTTTTGCGTTCCAGAAACTTATCTTTAACGTGTTCATGGCTTGTTAACTAATGCTTGAAGCAGTGTAGACTGCATTCGTAGCATTTCTTGCATCATGCTAGTCATATTTGTTGTAAAATTATTTATAGTTAGCACTAGATTCTCAATAGTAGCTTCAAGGCGACTAAAATTAAAGCTTGAGTTTGCATTCGTTGAATTATTTTGAGGCGGAATATTTTGTGTGGGAATATAACTAGTCTTAGCTGCATCGGCATACGATACACGTGAAGTGACAGGTTGGCTCATTTGAGCAAAAGTGGCGGAGTAAGCGTTTGCTGTTTGTGCTGGAGCTAATTTAGGTTTTTGCCCCATAGTCTGTTTAACGAAAGAGTATACAGGACATCCTCTGTAGTTAGCGGTGTGATTACCTCCACAATTACTACATTTTTTTCTGCTAGATCTTTAGGCTTAGTACAACCAGCAGTACCGTGCAATTCACTGCAGATAGCACAAACTGAAGGTAACTTGCAGTATGTTTTTGTGTTACCATATTCTTGCCAATTATGGCACTGTACGGGTCCAGAACGCTTGTGTGGTTCTTCAACTGTTATTTTTCGCTATAAGAGATATTTTAAATTGTAAATTGGATGAGTCTCGCTTTTTTTCAATTTTATATCGTTTGGCTCTAGTTCGACGCGAAATAGAGGTTAAGGAATCTTCTCCCTATTTATTATGTTAGATACGTTTTTTACCTTAAATCCCTGGAGGACGAGTGCATCTTTTATTTCTTCGGGAGCAACATAGGAATCGATGCCCTTCAATACGATCTGCATGCCTTTAGCACTTTTAAGCTGATATGTGTAGAAACTTTTCTTACTTTGTTCAAATTCAGTAATCAGTTTGCGAAAGTCTTTTTCTTCATAAATTTGAATTTTGGTTTCATCAATGTTACCACGTTTTATTGGAACGATGTAAAATTTATTCTCAACAATGACTGAAATTAAATTTTTTATAAGAGCGTTTGAATTTTTTTCTCTCAAATAGATTGGAGGCGGCTTGGATGTTTTGTTCGTAGATACATCGTGTTCGTTGTTGTCAACTTGTAATATTTGAAAACGATTTTGACGGTTAATAGAGGATGCGCTGTTATCCCTAGACATTTTTGGAGCAGATGAAATTTTCGAAGACTTTGGGCTTCGTCCACGCTTTACCACTGTTATATATCTGTCCATTCCCACTTGGACCTTGGGTTTTGGGCTGCTCTTAACTTCAGTAAAAACTTGGTTAAGTGATGACCACGAGCCCGAAGCGGATGATATCGCTGAGTTAAATGTAGAAGTACTAGGCAACGGTAATGTTAACGAATCAATAGTTGGCATTGGACAAAGCGAAGTTGATCGCTGACGAAAAAGTGGCCTCGCCGTTAAAAAAAGTCTACTATCAGATTTCTTATTTATTTTGTTATCATTAAGAGCTTCAGAGCTCTCAGTAAATCTATCATCAGATTTTTTATTTTTATTATTTTCATTAAGAGCTTCAGAACTCACAGTAAAATTGGCATTTCTGCCATTAGAACTCACTTCACAGTAATTTGTTTTTGAGGTACTCATATAGAGTATTCCTCAAGGGCACTTTTGTTTGTTTGTTTGTTTTTTTATTACGGTTTTTTTGTTTTTGTTAATTATGACTATATAAAAAAAATATTAGCAATGCAAGTAAAGCTAACAATAACAATATGTATTCCGAATATTTTTTCGTACAATTTTTTTTTGTTTAGTATGAAATAAAAACTCCGCTAAATCGACTGTTCACTATGAATGTACAACGAGAACTGACAATTTATAGTGCTTTAAATTTTTTCAAAAAATTTTGAAAAATGGACGATGTATATAGTCCATATATATTTATTTATCATATATTTGTTTTAAATTATTTATAGTTTGCACTAAATTATCAATAGTAGCTTCAAAGCGATTAAAACTAAAGCTTGAGTTTGTATTTGTTGAATTATTTGGCGTGAACAAATTTTGGTAGGGAAATAGAAATAGTTTTAGCAGCATCGGCATACGATACACGGAAAGTAACTGGTTGGCTCATTTGCGCAAAAGTAGCGGAGTAAGCATTTGCTGACTGAGATGGAGCTAATTTAAGTTTTTGCACCATAGTCTGATTACCGCCATAATTACTGCATTTTTTTATCACTTAGATCTTTTGGCTTATTGCAACTAGCAGTGCCGCTTAATCCGCCGCAAACAACACAAACAGTGGGTAATTTACCGTATGTTTTTGTATGGCCATATTCTTGGCAATTATGGCACTGTACGGGACCTGATCGCTTAAGTGGCTCTTAACTGTGATTTTTCGGTAAAATTTTTCTTAATTTTATATCATTTGGCTCGAGTTCAACAGTACTTTAAATCCTTGTATTATGAATTAAATTTTTTTATAAGATTTTGAAATATAGACGATGTGTTATAGTCCAATAAATTTGTTCATAAAAAATTTTTTTGCATGGAAAATGGACGACGTATATAGTCCATTTAATTTTTTGCGAATGAAATGGACAAATTATAGTCCATTAAATTTTTTCATAAAAAATTCAAAAATGGGCGATGTATAGTATATTGAATTATTGTATGTATAGTCCATTTAATTTTTTGCATAAAAATGTCCGATGTATAGACCATTTAATATTTGAATAATAAGTGATAATTATAGTCCATTGTACAGGGTGGCCCAGAAAGACCGAAGTGGTGTAAATTCCTTATAACTTTTTATTTAAGACATATTTTTTTAATTTTTTGTTTTTTAAATACAGTAAATTTATAGGGAATATTTTTAGATTAGTTGTTAAAAATGATATCCCGCAAGTGGAGGCCATTTTCTGCTTCGCACAAATGATCTCTTTTCAACACATTTTCCATGACCTTTCGCAAAACTTCCGGTGTTATGTTGTTAATTTCGTCTGAAATATTGGTTTTTAATTCCTCAATAGTCCTAGGCTTATTAACATAAACTTTCCCTTTTAAATAGCTCCAAAGGAAACAGTCTGGAGCGGTTAAATCCGGGGAACGAGGAGGCCAATTAAAATTGCTTCTACGCGAATTTATTCTTTCCCCAAAGATGTCGCGTAAAATAGCCATTGTGGCCCTCGGAGTGTGCGCTGTGGCTCCATCCTGTTGGAACCATATTTGCGGATGGTATTCCACGGCTGGCCTTACAAAATTTTCCAACATGGCCCGATATCGATCACCATTGATGGAAATGGCGACATCTCTTTCATTTTCCAAAAAATATGGACCAATGATCCTTTCTGAAGAAACACCGCACCAAACAGTACATTTAACTGGGTGTAATTGTCGTTGATGAAGTACTCTCGGGTTTTCCTTAGCCCATATCCTAAAGTTTTGCTTGTTAACAAACCCATTTAATTGGAAATGGGCTTCGTCACTCATAAATAAGTTATGAATAATGGAAATGGAAAGAGCACATTTGTGCGAAGCAGAAAATGGCCACCACTTGCGGGATACAATTTTTAATAACTAATCTAAAAATATTCTCTATAAATTTACTGTATTTAAAAAACAAAAAATTAAAAAAATATGTCTTAAATAAAAAGTTATAAGGAATTCACACCACTTCGGTCTTTCTGGGCCACCCTGTATTATTTGTATGAAAAAATTTGTTTCATAAAAAATTACCGATTTATATGCCATTTAATTTGTGCATAAAAAATAATAATGTTCATTATATTTTTTGCGTGAAAAAATTTTTTGCATAAAAATTGGACAATGTATAATCCATTTAATTTTTTGCATAAAAAATAATAATGTATAGTCTATTTAATTTTTTCCATGAAAAATAGAGGATGTAAAGTGTTTATTTAATTAATTAATTATTTTTTTTTTTGCATGAAAAAATTTTTTGCATTAATGTTGAACGATTTAATTTTTTGCGCGAAAAATTTACGGTTTAATTGTTATTTAATTTTTAAATAAAAATCTAGATCTAGAGTCCATTTTATATTTTGCATGACAAACTTTTTTGAGTATATATGTACGATGTATAGTCCATTGAATTTTTTTGTATAAAAAATGGACGGTGTAAAGCCCATTTAATTTTTTGCATGAAAAACCTACGATCTATAAGGCATGCAAAAATGTGTGTTTAAAAAATGGACGATTTATTAAATTTTTGCATAAAACATGATGATGTATAGTCCATTAAATGTTATGCATGAAAAGTGGTTTTCATAATAATTTACGTCGATACGAAATCTTTAAATTTATTTTCATACACTTTCTTCCAGAAGATCCTCACTTCTTTTAATGATGTATGGTGTAATGTACAGTAAAATTTGTTTAAAACGAAATTACTGCTTTAGGTAATCAAAAATAATAAAATTCGTCAGATAATTATTATAGAAAAATATGATAATAATTTTTAAAAGGAAACTAGTTATGTGTAGCATATGGAAAGTGATAAAATACCTTTTACCCGAATTTATATTCTAGAATATTGACAGTACTGGGTATTGCTATGACCATCTCATTATCTTTAAAAAGTGATATTCGTTAAAAAGTTAATCTCATTTAAACTGCTGTTTTGTTTTTATTTTTCTTTTGTGACTTTGACAGCTGAAATGGAAATTTCATATAATCGAATACATGTTTTTCTTGTATTGTTGTATTTGTTACTCAGCTGGAATTAGTACATATTGTGTATTGTGCCACCAGTAAGTAGTATGAATAGAGAGGATAAATGTGAGTTTAAAGAAGAAGGAAGAAATTTAGTTAATAATGCAACAACTGGTGAATCGTTGCTAAAATCTGATGGATGCTATTGTTCGGCTTGAGTGGATGTTGCGTTTAAAGAGCAATAAATGACATTATAATATGCAATCAGTTCTGTTACATACACATACTTACTTATAAATACATACACATGTACATATTCAAAGCGCTATGTATATAGTTTAGTTAAATAGGAAAAATAGAAAATAGAATCTGAAAATAAAACGTTGTATTGCAAGTCTATTCACGTTGTAATACGAGTAGATGCTGCTGCGGCAATTCAATTATTGTTCTCTAATGCATAAAAATGAATTGCTTAAGTGCTTTTTGCAATGCAATTTTGTATAATAAAAGAGCATAGCGTTGTTTTGTGTTGTGTTTAGTGAGATAATATTGAGCTTTGTTAGGTTTATTGGTCCGTGTAAACGTTGTACCTATTGTAATGTAATGTTTATTTATTTAATGCTGTATATTCTAAAAGCTAGACAAATATTTATGAACTTCACAATGAGTAATTAAAAATTTTAGTGTGGCAACATTGTGTCATCTTAAAATCTTCATTGTGAGTGAGTTGAAGTATTAATATAACGAAAATTTTTAAATTACAAATTATTATTAGATAAATTTATCAAAATATCTTTTGCTCTGCAAAGCGCCTAAAGTCAGCGATAAATAAAAAGGGTCTTATGCAAAAAAACTTAACAAAGCTTTGCAAAGCAATGTTAAGTAAAGTTGTACTCTAAAAAAAATTATTATATCAAAATTCTAAAGTAGGCTCCCACGTTTGTTAAGACTACTTTAAGTTGATATTTCCAAAATGTGTATATTGTACCTCAAATATTTTTGTTAACAAAGCACATATTGATTCATTTTACATCTGAAAAGGAAGCTAGAAGTGTTCGCTCTTAGCATAGATATACTATTTCTGTCTTGTAATGGAAATCATCATCAAATTATCCAACTGATTCGAAATACATAATTAAATCTATAAAATATATTAAAATAAATAAAATTATACCAAAATTTTTTAGTGATGTACATACAATCAAAACAAATCGAAAAAAGCTTGATATTCAAATACTCATTTCATTCGAATAAAAGAAATTGTGATAAATATTCTTTGTTCATCACATTTTTTTACTTTTACTTCATTGAAATATTTATCTGTTTTCCTTTCCATGTCAGAACCTCATATTATTTAAATTATGTTGCTTTACTTCAAGATAATAAAAATTTATTTAATAAAATAAAAAAAATATTTGAATACCCGAATGAAATTTTATTCAATTTAGTACATCATAAGCTGTGAAGTGGTTGTTGAACACGATGGTGTTACCAGAATTTATTATTAATTAACAAAATAATTAAAGTTGTGTTTTGCATACAATATCTTAACAAAGCAATGTTAGCCTTAAAGTTCTTGTCAACTAATATGAACTTTAAAGCTAAAGTAAAATATTTTTTTTACTTTTTCATCTACTACAGCTGCGCTGACAGTTTGAATTTGCCATATTGAAAATTACATGCCTTTTATACTTTTAAATTTGCCACCTGGTAATAAATTTGATTTACACACAAATAAAACACAACAAACTTGGCATTCCATATTAAAGTAATAAAATTGAAACGTTGCAATATTAAGATATATGTATGTATTTTAAAACGCTATGGTGAACTCCTTAGCTATATCTGAAAAAATCCATACATAGACATCTAGGAGTACCGATTAGATCAAAAAGATAAGAAAATATATCGAACCTTAAAAAAACTTCATTTATTAAAAAAAAATTATTTGGAATTCGTCATATTTTGAAATTACAACATGTACAAGCATTAGGGGAATTCCGCCATTGGGAATGGGTCAACTTTTGTTGCCCTCTTTTTCCACTTTATCTATAATATTTACAAATTTAATTTATTTACAAATACTTGTGTGTATAAAGAAACTTGTGTTCTAAATTTATTTCAAAGTTTTTAATTCAGTCGTTTCTTTGCTTTCAACCATTCGTTCATTCATAAAGAAATTAGTTCAGGGTTTTTTTTGCTGCACGCTCTATAAGCTTTAAAGCTTAATACGAAAAGTTAATACAACTGTAAAAATTTTTGCACGCAAAAATGTGATTAATTCTTTGGCGTTTCATTTACAACTTATTTATAATTTATTTTATAAGGTATTCTATATTTTAGTTTTTTTTTTATTAAAACTTCTAATAGGGATTTATGTGGATTTCCTTAAATGCAACAACTGAGTTACAAGCAAACTTGAAAAAGAGCGGCAACACCATATAGTACAACAATTTCAAAATCAGTAAAGCTTTGACGTCACCTAATTAAGATTTGTTTCACACAAATTGTTTGGACAGGACAGCTAAACAAATGATGGACATCGCTCCTGTTTAAGTTTGTCTGTTAGAATATTATAGCTAAAAAAATGTTGCAACTCTTTAAAGTCATAACAAAAATTTAACGAGCAGCAAGGCTGTTAACTACCTTTTTTATAATCATTACAATTAGCACCACCGGCGACAGACCACATCAAAAGAGAGTTACAACAAATTCAAAAATTTTTTCTATTCACACTTATAACTTAATTTTAGTAGGTGTTACCCTTTAAGGACAATTTTTGTTTAACATTTTAACCCTCTAACTCCGTATGGATTTTTTTGTTTATTGTGTAAAAAGGGCGCTATGAAATAATGCCCAAGGAAATAACACCCAAATAGGAAAATGAAATAAGGCCCAATAATATTAAGAAGTTTTTAATTAGGATTTATTTAATTTTTTTTGTTTGCTCTATTTCATTATGAATTTGGTTTCATTGGGGTTTTTACATTTTTAGTTCATTTATATTGGGGCTTTTTTCATAAATTGTTTGTGTTAAATGTTAAAAGTGAAAATATAAATTATTATGGAGCAAAAATAATCGATTGCTGCATTTATTTTATTATATTTTTGCACTTTCCTTTTTATTTAAATTCAAGTGTGTGCAGTATTGCCAATAGAAAGAATTATCTTGCGATGACGTCCTTGCCATATGCATAAGCTTCGCACATCTGGCAATAATTTTATAATTTAATGGCACCACAATGTGTTCACAAAATTGTAAGATGTCTAAAGGCTCAGTTAGCGGACTGTAATGTAAAGTAACTGCAACAGAAGCAAACAGCTGATCGATATTGTTATGTGAAAAGTAATGAAAATGATTATAGAGATGTAATGTAACGTAACGTAATTTGAATATAAAAATATCGATCAGCTGTTTCCTGCGTTACAGTTACTGTACATTACAGTCGGCTAACTGAGTCTTTACAATTTGTTGTCCGCTAGTAGTCTGGCAATGGACTGACAATGCTTTTTATTGCAACGCTATCGGACAAAAATTTCCAGTTCACACGGTTGTAAGAAATTTTTCATTATCAAACCAAATTTTTTAGATAAGACCGTTTCTTTTCTTGTTTGATTTGTTTCTTTAAAAAAGCTATTACATCATCTTGCTCGTATTTGGCTTGCTTGAGAATAAAAAAACCAACAATTTCAGTTCTTGTTTAAATTCTGTTTTAATAAAAAAATTTAAAAAAAAAAATTGTGGAAAAATTTTATGTCAAATACTTATTGTAACTTAAAATTTAAATTCACAGGAATTAAAATAAAACAAAAATTAAACTCAATTCCAAAAGTCCAGAAGTATACAAACAGATGTTTGTTTAATTTTATTATCACATACAAAAAAATAGTTTAATTAGACGATACACAAGCACTTTTTTAAGGCAGACTATCTGTGCCGAACACTATTCAAAGTCGCAAAATATGAATTTTTTATGAGGCAAATTAAAAATATATATAAAATAAGCATATTTGCAAGTATGGAATGAACATTATAAAGATTATAAAACTTTATTATTTATTTAAAAAAATTATTTGTTCTTGGCTTAGCAATCCAGATGCATTGCGTTCCTGTACAAAAATTTTTATTTTAAATTAAAAAAAATGTGCTTTGAAATGTTTTTATTTTTTTTTTTTTTTTGAAATTTTTCTTTCAGTGCTATAGAGTATGTGCTTGACTTACTGTAGTAATATGCAAAATCAGCAGTTGAAAAAAATATATACACACACACACAAATGTGAGCATTAGACCAGTACCTATTTTCAAAAAGTTATAATAATCAATGCAAGATCTTTTTAAATTGTTGCTTTTAGCAAAAGAATTATTGTGTAAAAATTTCAAGTCGCTATTTTAATCGTAATAAAATGTGCGGCATTGAGAACAAAGTTCGGGATAAAGGGCTACAAATAGAAGAAAAATCTTATAATCGCCCCTGAACGGTTAAAATAAAAGACCGATCCCCACTAAATCTTTCTTTAACATTTTTTCAGAATATAATAACCCCTATATACACTGCTTCCGGGTGCTCCCATACAAGAATAATATTTTTATAAATTTTTTCTCAGGGTACTCGTAAAGCAGCCATGAGCGACCCTTATTAACATTTTTTCTAAAGACACCAACTTCTTAGCTCCCCTAATTAGAGGAGCTTCCATTCAAAAATAATATTTTTTATTAATTTTCCTTACAGTTACAATTAGTCCCAGTGTGCTTCTAGAGCATCAAATATAAGACCAGCCGCCACTAGTTTTATTTTTAGTGGAGAATAACCGGGGGTCAATCAGACAATTACCACCTCCAGAGGTACCCTGGGCCATGTTAGATCGGTGTGGAAAAATTTATAAAAATATTATTTTTGTATTAAGCGGTCTTACATTTTACTCTTGTGGGAGCCGTTCATCGGCGGTTATGAGATTTTTCTTGAATTTGTAACCCTTAATACCAAACTTTGGCTTCGATGTGGCACACACGTACGTGTTAATATTAAAACAGTGACTTAAAATGTATGTACAACACATAACTCTTTTCCTAAAAGCAACAATTTACTTTTCGAAAATAAGGACCAGTTTAGTGTACATACCAGAGAACTGTATGAGTTGATTCACTTACGCGATGTTCACTCACTTTTAAAATGTTTTTGTTTTGTTTTGTTTTGTGTTTTAACATCAATAAATGATAAATGTAAATGATATTGCTTGCAGAGTTACCTCTCTAACAACTGACTGTCATTAAATCAATCTCTTTTTTTTTGTGCTGTTATTAAAAATCAATAAAAATTATTTCTGTTTATTTATGTTTAATTGTTTTGTAAAGCAATCAAATAACTCACAAAAAAACATGTTAACTAAATGAAGTCTTAAGTTAGTAAAACATGGCCAATTAATTAATAGCTTTTTCTCGTATTAAAACAATTTATAAAATAAAATGAAGTATTCAAAACAATCATACTGATTCTTTGCTTTAGTAAGCCATATGAAAGCATAGAGATTGCAAGCAGTCGCATGCATTTATTAACAACAATCTCATTGATATGAAACATGCAGTAGTATCATTCATTATTTTAATGTAAAATGCCAGCTTAATATTCATTTTAGAAAATGCAAAATTATGCCGTTTGACTCGCACTCATGCAGATCACTGGTACATATGTACATACATACATACTTGTAATACATTCTATTGACATTAAGTTATATTCCATACTTAAATTACAAAAAAAAATTAATAAAACACTTTATTCTAGTTTTCTACTTATTTTTTTGTTACTTTGTCAGATATCCTTTTTTTAACAGCAATGCATACAGCAGCAACAACAACAAAAATTATTATTATTATTATTTTGGCTCCTGCTATTGACATTTGATGTGCTGCGTTCTACATATGAGGTTTTTACAACAATTTTCTGTTTAGAGAGTTATTCCTGCGGATATGGTAAGTACACTAGTGTAATGATTGCATGTGTAACTGTGTGTGTGTTTGTGTTTGTATTCATACAATACACATTTTATAACTTACTCTTACCCATAGACAACGTAAGAGTAAACGGGATAACAAGTAAAAACTTATTTATTTTCTGTATACATATTTTTTTGCTTTCTCTTCTTCCGTACTCCGTTTGTTGAAGGAGTTTTTGTTTATATTCACATACAATAAATTTATTCATTTTGTAACCAACCCCCCTGAATATTTTTAATTTAGCAAGAAGTGGGTATTGCTTCAATTCGAAGTTGGGTTCTTAATTGAAAATGTTTTTACTTTTGTTACTTTTTTATTTGCTTAAACATTTATGAGCTTAACAAACATGTGCTGTTTGTTCCTTTAAAAGCATCCACAAAAATCTTCTCCTTTTTTATTTGGTTTATTTCTTGTTTTTCAATCCTGTACATAGTTTTCCTTGGCTTTTTATGTATTTATAAGTACACTCGTTACTGCTGTTGTTGTAACTTTTATTATGCAAGATGTTCTAGAATACAAAGAACTTGTATTAAATTATATCCCAGTAAGGAAATAAAACAGCATTATAATCCGCAGGGATATTTTTTTATGGCACCAGAAAATTGTGTTTGACCTTTCTTCAATAGAAACAATTTTAAGAAAATTTCTTCGTAAATTTTATTTCAACAAATGTATAGAATTTCATTTGATTTGATTGAACCAATTTTGGTACAGTTTTGTATTGTGTGAGATTTTGAAAAGGATAAAACTGACACATTTTCCATCAAATCAAATACAAATGTATGCTGCTGAATAGTAAATAATACGTGGATGGAAGCAGTAAATATTTAATGCTACTCGTATAATTGATGCCAAACATCAATAAGCCAAATTGGTATTGTTAGCACAAAATTGTTGTCTAGCATCTTTTCATTAAGTATCATATCAAGCATGAAATCTTAATCTTAGTTAGCGTTGAAAACAAAAATTAAGAAAAAACAACAAAAGAAATTAAGATAAAGTAAAAATTATTAGGTTACTGGAAGCAGTAAAAATTTCAAGCGTATTCTGGAATAAGCAGCAACAAAGGAGAAATTTCTTAGTTGTTTTTCCACCTTCCAGTAGGTAGAAGGATATATTTACCCTTCATACATACATACATATATCCTTAATTTTAAAATATAAAATTTTTGCTAAAATTATGATTCAGATTCAGCGAAGCTTTATTACTATTAGCACAATTATATAAGCTACCATATCCTAGAAAATTTTATTCAAATCAGTGCAAGGACGTACAAACCTCCCATATGTCCTTTATTTTCACAATGTGATTTCAGCAACCATTACGATTATGATATAGCCTTAGCTTGACAATTATCCTTAAGTTCATTCAAGCTAATTTATATGAAAAATTTTATTCCAATAGCTGCAAGGATATGGGTACCTACCGTCATTTCAAAATACCAAATTTGTGTAACAATTATAATCCATATGCAGTGAAACTATGTAACTACTCCCATTTTAATGGAATTTAAATTTTTGCGAAAAGAAAATCTAGTAGCTAGAAAAATATGTGTATCTTTCATATATAATAAATTTTTAAAAATTAAATTATTGCTAAAATTATGATTCAGATGCAGCGAAACTATATTACTATTAGCACAATTATATAAGCTAGAATATCCGACAAATTTTATTCAACTCGGTGCAAGGACGTACAAACCTCCCATATGTCCTTTATTTTTATTATGATATGTCCTTTATTATTTATTATGATATAGCCTTAGCTTGAAAATTATCTCTGAAATTATTCAGTCAAGCTATTTTATATGAAAAATTTCATTCCAATAGCTGCAAGGATATGGGTACCTCCCAAATATCCTTTATTTCGAAGTACAACATTTTGGTAACAATTATAATCCATATGCAGCGAAACTATGTAACCACGCCCATTTTAATGGAATCTAGTCGCTAGAAGAATATATGTATCTTTCATACATATATGTATAATCAATTTTTTTAAATAAAATTTTTGCTAAAATTGTGATTCAAACGCAGCGAAACTTTGTTACTATTCACACAATTATACAAGCTAGAATATCTGATAAATTTAATTCGAATGGTTGCAAGGATGTTAAAACCTCCCATATGTCCTTTATTTTAAAAATGTGATTTAAAGAAAAATGGTATCATGATGTAGCCTAAAAATAACAATTGTTTCTTAATGTATTGTGTTTAAAACATTTTATTCCAGTTGATGTAAGGATATGGGTACCTCCCGTATATCCTTTATTTGAAAATATTAAAATATGGTTACAATTGTGATCCAGATGCAATAAAACTGGGTAACTATTCCCGCAATCACACAATTTAGAGCTTCAATAATTTTTATGCGAATCGGTGCAAGGATTTGCCTACCTCCCATATATCCTTTATTTTCTATATTTGAATTACAACTATATGATTGTATTGCAAAGAGAAGTTATACAAAATTTGTTTAAATTTTAATTTTTACTTATGAAATGTTGAAAAAAAATATTTAGTTTTCTCATCATTCTTGGCCTAAGTGTCAACAATAAACTTTAATAAGTGTAATTGTAAAAAAAAAATCTAGTGTGTACAAAAAATCTAGTGTGTAGAAAACAAAGTTCTTGAAAAAATAAATTTAAAAGTAAGACATATTAAGTTGCAGAAAACTATAATAAACTGGAAAAGTCAGATAAAAACTTTTTTTATATAAACAAAAACCTGGAAATCTTTTCAATCTCTGGAGGAGTTTTTAAATTAAATATTCGACTCCTAAAGAAATTTCTATGAAACTAAATGTGGAAATAAGTAAATTTCCCCTCCTCTCAACCACGTTAAATACATACATATATTGAATAAGATGCTATGCTGACTGAAAGTCGCCAAAAATATATGTACAGTGTGATAATAAAGTTTTCGCACAAATATGAAATCTATCAAAAAAAAAAAGTTTGCCAGACATTTGCAGCACATTTCTCTGTACTGAATACTTTGATTTTAAGAGATGCTTTCAATATGATTGATATTGTTTATTTTTTCCTACTTTAAAATACTAATTTTATTCCATTAAGGTTTTTGGACTACAAAATCGATTACTTCAAATAATAAAATTATTTGAAACTCTTGGCATTGCCCCTTCAGTTTCATATTTGAGAAATTTACGAAACTTGACCAATTAGGTCGTATTTAGGGTACTAGGCAAATTCCATTTTTTTATCAAAGTGGAACAAATATTCCACAGAAATTTTACTTAAAAATTCTGTTTTTGAAAATCGATTATTTAAGTTATTAAAACAATTTCACAAACGAAATCAATTGGTTCGAATTTAGAACCTATCTTTCATATGAAGTGCAGTATTTTTGCAATTTCATATTTTATCAAAAATGAAAGCTAGAATTGTGGAGGAATTGCCTAAAATTCAAATTTTTCAAAACCAAATATTTTAGTTTTGAAAATAATTTTACAAAGAGGCCGATTGGATGACATTTAGAACCCTTGAGACGTACTACACTTCCTATTCCTTACTTTAACAAAATGGAAATTATTTTTCTCGAGAATTCTCAATAAAAAGGCATATTTAATAATAACTATGCGTTTTTATTAACATAAAGTACGATAGGCCTCATTAGCTTATTGCAATAAAGATATCTTCTTCAAAAGGCATATCTTTTTTCCCCCGGAAGTAACCTTCCCATACTGATAGTGACCCTATGTTCCTCCATGGAACCTTATGAGAATAAATACATACATACATATATCCTCCCCATTTTTTTACATGCTTTTTTACTCACATACAAATTTCATATTAAAATTTCGTGTTAATTCAACATGATTTACAGTAACCATTTAAGAAAAATTTTCCTTTCGAAACAACTTTATTTCAGGTACATTTCACATTCCACTACTACTGTTAAATCAAAATGGAGAATCATGTTGACTCAAAGTTATTTCAAATTAACTTAAAGCAACATAAATTCGATACTGAAATAACACAAAAAACATAATTCAATAAAAATTATTTCAAGTTGAAATAACATGAATTTAATTTAATGCAGTCATTTTATAACGTGATTGTGATTAAGGGTAAGATCATTTAGTGCAACAGGCCAAAAATCAAAATTTCGTACAATCAAAACAACGTTTGTCGTGTGTGTGTGTGGATTGTATTACCAACTTTAATGTTTGTCCATCAAGTAATCGACTGCACTGTCACTGTATCAAATATTTCGTACACACAATACTATTCGTAAAGACTTAAATTTCCGTAAAATTACAAAAGAAAAGAACAATTTTAATAAAAATTCCTTCTAAACTTTTCCTTAAGTTTCTTGGCTCTTATTTTATTTTTATCTTTATTCCTTTTGCTTGTTATTTAAAAAATTTACTTTACTTATTTTAACGCTTTTGTTGGAATATGTATGCATGCACGAGTACATACATACATACATATATTTTTTGAGGGTGCGGTCAAGACTCACGTTTGAATTACGAAATGCCTTTTTTTGTTACCAATACATACATACACATTTAAATATTTAAATGTATGTACATACCCTGTCGGATAATGTGTGGTTGACTACAAAAATAATTAACTTTTAGTTAACTTTTTTTAGACTGACTAAAAGCTAACTGCAATGTCATCCAGAACAAACCCAAAATTAATTCTTAAGTTGAGTACGTACGATTTGATGAGAGCCAGCAAATGCATTATCAGCTACTTTGAAACTCATTTCAGTTTTATATTAACATTTTGCTGTTATTATTTTATGTGGTACCTTAGCTGAGTGATAGCGCATCGAGTACACAACGTGTGATGATACATGTGCGAACTCCAGCTTTTTTTTTAATTTACTGACTACCAGGTGATTTAAAAAAAATCAACTTTAAGTTAGCTGAAGGTAATGCAGAGTGAGACAATTGACTAGCGCCTGGGACATCGAAATGTTAAAATAGTCAGTTGATTACACTCAAAAAAAGACATGTACTATTGTTAAGAATTTTTTTTTCCTAAATTCAAGTAAAAAAAAATTCTAAGTTTAAGTAATTTTTTCTAAGTTTAAGTAAATTTTTACAAAAATCTAGTAATAATTACTTCATATGAGTAAAAAATAAAAAGTTCATATCCTCAAAAATAGTTCATAAAAATACACAATAAATTTCTCACATTTCAGGAAATGTTTACTGACTTAAAGGAAATACTTACTAAGAATAAGAAAATGGTTATAAACTGAAGGAAATTTTATATTAAGGACTAGACAATTTCATCTTAAATCAAAAAATAAACTTTGGGAAATGAATTACTCCTGATTAGTTCATGAAATTTGACTTACTTAAAAGATGTAAAAAGGTATACTAAATTTTAGGAAAATATTTACCAGTTTTAAGTAGTTTTTCCTTAAATTATAGAATATATATTTTGTTTGCATTAAGCAAAAAATATAATTAAATTTATCATATTTTCGAAAAATATTTGAACTTGAAATTTATTTTTTTGTGAATAAAATAAAATTTTAAAACTCAATAATTTCAATGCTTATTCAGGCTGCCTTGTTAGGCAATTGTTTAGAGTGCCTGCTTATTAATCAGAAGGTTGCTGGTTCAATATTTGTCCCCTCTCAAGGAATTTATATGTATGTATGGTGAATGGTGAATTATAATTAAGAATATAATATGAAGATATAATTAATATAATAAATAACAAATCATTTGGTATAGAATTTAATTAAAAATAAAAATAAGTACCAGAATTAAAGACAAAAAAATTGGAAAATTGAGATCAAAGACGAAAAAAAATTCTTGCAAAGCTCCGAATTTTATGGGAAAATTTTACTTAATTTTAGGAAAATTTTACTTAAATATGAAAAATTAATAATTAATGAACTAGAAATTTAGTAAATATTTTACTGGTTTCAAATAAAAAACAGCTTTGGCGCCATACGACAACTTTTTTTTATTAAAATTTAAGGCCAAATTTTGTAAATACAAACGATTTTTTCGTTTTAATTTTTGTATGGAAAAAATATTTTTTGAAACGAATTTTCGTTATTTTTCATACAAATTTGAAACGTTTATAAACGAAATTTTTACAAAATCTGCCTATTAGAAAATTTTCCAAAGTTTTATTTAATTTTTTTTTTTTGAGTGTACGTTGAAAAGTAATCCAAGTGTCAGTCAGTACTAGGTGGGAAATAGTTAGCTTAACCCTTTCGAACCGGATGGTACACACCACTTAAAGTTTAAACATCCCTAAAATCTTGAAATTTAATGTTGCTAGGTTGTAAAATGTACATTGTTGTCTTTTAGTTCTTTCTCCTGAATACATTCTAATATGGTTCGTTATATATCGTTGTGTGTGTGTGTGTGTGTGTTTGTGATATATGAATATGAAAATGAGCATTTCCATCCCTGCATGCTGCATACTTTTATATAAAGTTCTTATTCCTCTTTGGCATTTTAGTATGTAGTAGTTGGTTGATTATATGTATTTGCTTGTTGCTATTATACTGACCCTAATTTATAAGAATATTTAAATGTACTTGAATATTTGGCTTTAAGGGGAGAAAAAAAAGAAAGATGAAAAAACTAAAAGAATTTGCATTGATATCATTTTCTACACGTGCTATTTCGTATTAAAAAAAATATACATAATGTCAGAAGAAAAGAGAAATACATAAACTAAAAAAGAAATACTTAAGCTGATGATATTGTAGTTGACCAAACCCATGTTTAACCTACTCCTTAATGACAAATGAATGGAAAAATACATTAAAAAAATACAAGCTCATGCTAACACAAAACAAAATAATGATAAGGGGCAAATAAGCCAAGAGGGCCGCCCAACTAGTTAAGAGTTCTGCTGTCAATATGTTTGAAAATATAAATTCATCAAGACCAAGTTTGAGCCCAATTAAAGACACTCAATTACATATAATAGTCAACTTGGGCAAACACAATTAGTTTCCTTATTGATCCCACGCCAAATTGAAGGAATGCCTTAGAACACTGCTGATGACCACCGAGAGTAATGTATTCGTGTATGTTTATTAATTTCTATAAGAAGGCGATTGAAATTCAGCACTCTGTTGCTACTTTGGCCGACTATGCTTTAGAATGACACGAATAACATTTCAAGGGCTAAACATATCGAGCTTTAACCGCCAAAAAAAAGCTTAACCGACATATTTTTTTAACCTAATTTTTTTAACAAAAATGAATTATTTGTGATTTTATTCAAAAAATTGAGTTCGAAAGTTACATAGTGTCCTCAAGTATAATTTTATATCATAACTTGTAATATAAAGCCGGCAGAGCAACTGTCATTTTTAGGGTTCCGTACACCAAAGGTGAAAACCGTAAGAGCTACGGACCTGAAATTTAGACAGAGTATATAGAACCTTGGCCGCTACAACAACAAATACATGAGAGTTACAAATTAAAGGGTCCATAACGAGGAACAAAAAATTTTTAAATCCCATGTAAAATACGTACAATTGTATGTACATATGTATATTGACACTTGAAATTTTGTAAAATTAGTGTTTTTTATACAGACTACAACAATTAACACTAAAATTATAAAAAATTTAAATTAAAGGGTTTGAAATTTATTTGCTGGTGGTTCAGCTTGGTCTCTAAGCATTTCATTGTTGCTGTAACAAATCATCAGTAGACTTCAACCACACATTTTGAATAGTCACAAACCTTTTATCTTATGCACAGACTTTCAAGAACTATTTGAGAATTCACAAATAATAATATTTTTGAAAATCACAAAAGAAAAATAAGCATAGTAGGCTTAGAAACTCATACAAAACCCAGCAAATAATTTATATTCGATATGAATCTATTTTATTTTTCTACACCTTTATACAATTAGAAATCCATTGGATAACATTGGTTTTGTATGAGTTTCTAAGCCTACTATGCTTATTTTTCTTTTGTGATTCTTTTGGGTGTTATATCAGTTAATGTAAGTTTGACTATGTAATTTTGACAACTTGCTATATCTTGGAAAGCTTAAAAGGCAAACTCTTAAAATTTTCAAAAACAGTAAAACTAAAAAATCCCAAAATTATGAAATCACCAAACAGAAAAAAAATCGCCAAATATTAAAAAAAAAATTGCTGAAACGAAAAAAATCACCAAAATTAAAAAAAATTCCAACACTAAAATAGATAGCCTAATTCAAAAAAATCGCCAATATGCAAAAAAAAACGCAAAAACCCGAAAAAAATCGCCAAAGCGCAAAAAAGGCGCCAAAACTAAAAGAATTATTTAAATGAAAAAAATCACCAAAATTAAAAAAAATCGCCATTATTAAAAAAACGCCAAAATGAACAAAAACGCTAAAAACCGAAAAATTTATAAAACTAAAAAAAATCGCCAAAACGAGAAAAAAATGTCAAACCTAAAAAAAAATCGCCAAAATTAAAAAAACGCCAAAAACCGAAAAATCGCCAAAGTTAAAAAAATGGCCAAAATATAAAAAATCGCCAAAATGAAAAAAAGCCAAAAACCGAAAAAATTGCCATAACGAAAAAAGTGCCAAAAAAACGCCAAAACTTACAAAAAAATCCAAAACTATATTTTATACATATAGGCTAAAGTTCGTAATGAATTACACATCTAGTGTCCGTACGGAACCCTTCGTGCACGGGTCAAAGTCGCACTTCACTGAATTTATTTCATTAATATCAACACAAAGGGGTAGACGTTCATGATTTTATATCATGATGAATCAGACAAAATTTTTGCAAAATATTTCCAAGAATATGTAATTTGCGTGTTGTTTAATTTTTTGGTCAGAAATAATTGGTGTGCCGCCTTTTTAAACCAAAATTTTTAAATGCACAGTGACACATAAAATGACATTTGATATCAAGATGAATTTATCAGACCGTGAGCTCTGATGATTATATGATATAATCATTGCTGCCATAATATCAATAAATTAAGTCAATCAATGATGAATTTTCATCATGATATCAATTTGACATTCATCATGATATAAATTATGGCACGATATAAGAAATGGAGTAGGAAAATTATGTATATTAAGAGCCAATCCCACAATGTCGAAAACGTTCGACTTGTCGCACACTTACTTACATTCGAAACAAAAACAAATTTTAATACTTTGTCAGTCCCAAACACACTATAATTTCTTTTGTAATTGTAATTTATTTCCTGCAAAAGCCAATTGACTTAACAAAAAATTTATGACTGGGCCCAAATCATTGGCTTCTTTTTTGAGAGTACATATATAAAATTTGTGACAAAATATGTAATTAATTTTAATAAATAAAAAAAGGTTTTAACTTTTAGCTTTAAGCAGCTTAAACACTTTTCGAACGAACATATTTTTCTATTTATCAATGACATGGGAGCAGAGTCAACCATATGAGTTCGTAAAGCTTGTTGTTGTAAATGTGAGCTTGTGCAAATTATATCCAATACAATAGGTTCCTGGGGAAATAGACAAGGCATGTGATAGTTTGCTTATTGCACAACACATTAATTTATTCATTAGCAAATGTTAGATTGGGGATTTTAGTAACATTTGAAATCCGCAAAACCATTAGTCAGGCCTAAATTATTGTGCAGGTGCAGTATTGTTCGAAATGTTGCATTTAGCAAAACTTTGTGAAATATTATTGTAAGTGTTTCCCTAAAAATACTCGCACATTGAAATTTATGGAGACTTGCGAGAAAATTTAAATAAATTAAGTTTTGTTTCTAGAAAATAATCCTTTTGGCCACAACTGCAACTTAAAGGTTAGCTTAATACCATAAGGATTTATTAAAAAAAAATTTAGGAGTGAAGGGATCATTACATAACACACACCGCCACATTATTTTTCTAAGTAATTAATTTTTTTTGTTAATAAATAAAAATGTATTTAAATTCACTAGATAAAAAAACCTAAGCGTTGAGTTAAAAAAGTGCTAAAGTTAAACCCCCATATGCAAAAAAATTAAAGTGTGCTTGAAGTGTACGTTAAAACAAAATTTCCAGTTTTAACGTACACTTGAAGCACACTTTAATTTTTTTGCATATGGCGGACAATTTTTAGCTTCGAAAAAAAACTTATGTTAAAATTCGAACTTAAATTCGAATTTTCATTATACAGTTTTATACTTAATTTTCAAATATGACTTTAAAAAACTTAAGCTTTATGCAAAATATAAAAATTTTCCATGTTCAAAAATTCGAACCTAAATTCGAATTGAACGAAAATGAGAGATGTATAATAGCAAGATATAAAATCATAAAATCCTAGATTTCAGTGAGTTCGCCAATTCGAATTCAACTTCGAAAGTTGGAAAATATTATAGGTAGTGATAAGGTAATGATAAGCGACAGTTCTACATTTTCTCACTAACAAAAAATCGTGTTATTGTAATGTGCAGTGTACTATGCGTAGTACGTTCGTAAATGTAAATAAAGGCAGCCCTGAAGCAGTGATATGGTAGAAAATGCTGTGTATTCGATGCAATCAAGCATAAATATAAATCAGAAACAGTTTATAATTACGAAAAATATTGCAGAGTAATCATATTATGCTGAACTGTGATAGATTTACGAACAGAAAGACCTAAATTACCAGGACGCTCAAAATCGTATGTGTGGGCCTTAAGTTTAAGTCCAAGATGCTGCTGCCGTTTCCAAAATAACTAAGTAGCTGTCAAAGTGACAATTTGAAGTCATGTAGCCTGCTGTTGTCAATGTGTTTAATGCAATATTCCAACCATTTGGCGTCTATTTACAATCAGTTGTCGATTGCAAGCTCTGTAAGGTTTTTAATAAATACTCCTAAAATAAAAAGTATCAGTTCTATGCACTTAATCTATTATAAGAACTCTATTCGTCCAACTTTAGTGAATATAAAAACAAAAGAAAAATAATAATTTTTTTTACATAAAATTTATTTATATAAAAGTCAATTAGTTAAAACAGTTGTTTGAAAGTTGTTTGGCATCAACAACCACAACAACAACAAGCCGTGTGGAAATTTCTAACAGAAAGCAGTCGTATGAAATATAAAAGAAGCGACTTGTGTTGGAGTCTTACGACAGTAAATAAAAAAGGGGGATAAAAGCAAGTGTCAACACATTTAGAAAATATTCTATAGCATGAGGTCATTAGGTGAATTGAAGAACTTAAAATAAAATAATATCTAAAGCCTTTAGGGAAGAATTATGTAAGCGACCGCTCGCTCAACACAAGCGAAAACACGATGACAAGTAAAGTATAAATGCAAAAAAAATTAAACCGAGTACGGAGGGGTGTGTTGGTTCTAGGTTTGATAGGAAGAGGTGTATGTTATTGCTGCTAAATCTAATTATTTAAACTGTTAAGTATAAATATGTTTGTAAATGTAACAAAACACTGGGGTGTAATGACTTAATTTGTATAAAAGCTTTTTAGCTTTCATTTTGAAAATGGCGGTGGCACTAATAAAAAACTAGGGCAAAAATAATTTAAATAAAATAAAACTTAAGAAAATTATTATAGAAAAACTCGATTTCCTGAAAAAAAAAATTAAGGAAAACTTTAAATTAAAACACAAAATGTAATAAAATTACAATAACAAAAATTAAAAATTTTAAAAACCCTCGAATATATCTACAAAAGACTATTTGTGAATTCTCAAATAGTTCTTGAAAGTCTGTGAATAAGATAAGAGATTTGTGACTATTCAACATGTGTGGTTGAAGTCTACTGACGATTTGTTACAGCAGGAATTAAATGCATTTTCCGCATAATTAGTTTTTAGGGTTCCGTACACCAAAGGTGAAAAGGCATCCTATTGTTTTCGCTACGCTGTCCGTCTGTCCCTCTGACTGTCACACGCTATTTCCTCAGGAACTGTAAGAGCTACGGACCTGAAATTTGGACAGAGTATGTAGGACCTTGGTCGCTACAACAAGAAAAACATGAGAATTAAAAATTAAAGGGTGTTTCAAAACTAGCAACGAAAATGTTAAAATCAGTTGTGATATAATTGTATGTACATATATATATTGGCACTTGAAATTTTTTAAAATTAGTGTATTTTTATAAAAACTACAACAATTAACACTAAATTTTAAAAAAAAATTAATTAAATGGTGGTCCATCAGTTAATGCAATTTTGACTATGTAATTTTGACAACTTGCTATATCTTGGAAACTTCAAGAGTTTAAATTTTCAAAAACGATAAAACTAAAAAATCTGAAAATTATAAAATCGCCAAACCAAAAAAAAACGCCAAGAACCGAAAAAATCGCCAAAACGAGAAAAAAAAATTTGAAACTAAAAAATGGCCAAAATGGAAAAAAAAATCCAAAAACCGAAAAAATCGCCATAACAAAAAAAATCGCTAAAATTAAAAAAATCGCCAAAATAAAAAAAATCGCAAAATTAAAAACAAATTCTAACACTAAAATAAAACGCCAAAACCGAAAAAATCACCCAAGTGAAAAAATCGTCACAATTAAAAAAAAACGCCAAAAACCGACAAAAACCGCCAAAACGCGAAAAAGGCGCCAAAACCCCAAAAAAATTATAGGAAAAAAATTGCCAAAATTAAAAAAAATCGCAAAATTGAAAAAACGCCAAAACCGAAAAAAATTGCCAAAATAAGAAAAAAGTGGCAAAACTAAAAAAGCGCCTAAATGAAAAAAATTGCAAAATTAAAAAAACGCCAAAAAACCGAAAAAAAATCCAAAATAAGAAAAATCGCCTAAATGCAAAGAAATCGCCAAAATTAAAAAAAAACGCAAAAACCGAAAAAAATCACCAATATTAAAAAAAATCGCAAAAACGAGAAAAAAAAACGCAAAAAAGCCTAAAACAAAAAAAAAGGTCGCATTGAATTACATATCTCGTGTCCGTACGGAACCCTTCGTGCGCGGGTCAAAGTCGCACTTCACTGAATTTATTTTTTTGAGTTGTGACATTATTGAAGTAAATGAGAGATATACATTTATTTCACACCTGTCCCAATGAATTACGAAAAACCAATTAGAAATTAACTAATGCGAAAAGAACAGAAAATATTAGAACTAACAATTATTCCTTAAATTAAAAATTCATAATAACTAGTTGAAATACGAGTACATACAATCAATAGTTAGTAAATATAGTCCAATTGCATTTTCCCGTCTATAAAAATTTTCACATTAAATAATTAAAAATATTATAGAAACATTATAGCTGAATTCCTTTGTATCCAAACAAAATAATTAGTAGACATTATTTATAATGCCTTTCATTTATTTTCCAAAGCATTTGTACATTAGTGTCATTAATGTTAATTCCTATGGCTTTTGTTATGAAATGAAAGTATGTACATGCATGGTATTACATTTTTATGAAGTACACATTTATATATATGTATTTATATATTTTTTATTGTCTTTAATTCAGTTTTTTATTTTTCTTCTTCTTCTTTATTTCTGTTTAACAACCATGAACCTGAAAATTATTGTTACCATGACTTATGATTGTTAAATGAAATATTGTTCTAGTATGTATACACAACAATAATAATAATAAGTCAATATACAATCTAAAAGGAAAAACAAGAATAAGACTTGTAACATTCATGTCATACAAATGTCAGGAAAACATTTGCGCAAAAATAATAGTTGAACAATTGTAATAGACATGTTACGAGTAGATAGAAATCAATAATTTAAAGAGTATTGAAAGTAAAATTAGCTGCACATAAATCGATTATACTATGGGTTTATATGTATTTAAGTACTAAAATTTTATTGCACAAAAAAAAATTATAAAATTTTAGTTCAACAATTTATTTCTTTTTAAATACATATTACCGATTGATAGAGATGTTATCGTGAATACTTTTCATTAACGACCAATGATTGGCAAGCGATACTGTGAGTTAATCCAATTAAGGAAAAACTGTTTAAGTCTAATTTAGCAGTTTTTCAGAAGAACACGTTTAAACTTTAACGGCACTTTTCACAATGTACAATTAAAAGCTAAAACGGACTTTAACTGCAAGTTTTGTATGAAGAACTGTCAGTTAAAGTTCACGTTATCTCTTAACCGTACATTGTGAAAAGAGACGTTAGTAAGGTTTTTTTAAATGGTTTCCTATTCCAGTGAAACTAGTTACTTTCTTCATAGGCAATATTGATTAAAGAGTCTTGTATACAGCTATGGACAAATAAATAGCGCAACTAAGACTGAAACAGTTTTTTATGCGTAAATTAATTACATGAATTAACTTAAATTTTTTATCTAATTTTTCGACTTCTGTAAAAAAATTAAAGTATTATTTTTTTATGCTTTAAGCCCCTTATGCAAAAACAACTTAAAGTTGGTTTAACAAACGAATTTTATATGGCAAAACCGGTTTTAATGCATGCTTAAACTTTAACAATCGTTTTTGCATAAGAGCATAAGTCTTTATATATTTTTATTTCGATATTTCGTTAACCTTCGGTTAATTTCTTCAGGATATTTCTTATTTTTTTTCAATTTCTCTTTTTTTGTGATTGAGAGCAAAAAAAGAAAAAATTAAATAATAAAACAAATAAGAATATCCTGGAAAAGTTAACCAAAGTTTAACGAAATAACTATCAGAATAAAAAATTAAATATATATTAAAAAATACAAACGTATCCAAAAAAATTAATATGAACTTCAAGTAATATTTTGGTAAAATTTTATGAATATTTGTTTTAAAGCTCATACTATTATTTTTTGTTTTGATACGGCTGATAAAACTTAAAATAAAATTAAATTAAATTAAATAAACTAATATAATATAAAATAAAATAAAATAAAATAAAATAAAATTAAATTAAATTAAATTAAATTAAATTAAATTAAATTAAATTAAATTAAATTAAATTAAATTAAATTAAATTAAATTAAATTAAATTAAATTAAATTAAATTAAATTAAATTAAATTAAATTAAATTAAATTAAATTAAATTAAATTAAATTAAATTAAATTAAATTAAATTAAATTAAATTAAATTAAATTAAATAAAATAAAATAAAATAAAGTAAAATAAAATAAAATAAAATAAAATAAAATAAAATAAAATAAAATAAAATAAAATAAAATAAAATAAAATAAAATAAAATAAAATAAAATAAAATAAAATAAAATAAAATAAAATTAAATTATATAAAAATAAAATGAAATAAATTAAAATAAAACAAAATAAAATTATATAAAAATAAAATAAAATAAAATAAAATAAAATAATATAAAATAAAATAACATAAAATAAAATAAAATAAACTAAAATAAAGTAAAATTAAATTAAATTCAATAAAAGTAAATTAAATAATACAATTAAATTTTCAATTTTCGTTTCGCCATAACCTGAACTGGTTAGAAATATTTTTTTCTTGCACTTTTGAAATTAACAAACAAATAAAAACATAAACACCTATTTATGGTTATGGCAGCAATGACAGGTGAAACATATATATTTATATATTTATTTTTATATTATTTATATTTTTTTCCATTGCTGTATTTATATTTTTAAAATATGTTACACTATGCAACAAATTGTTATCTTTTTGCCATAACCACAAAAAATATATGTTTTCTTAACTAATTTAGCGTCGCTGAACACGAATATGGCATTCATTTATTTGTCTTAAGAAGCGTTTTCGAGATATTCACAAAAACATGTTTTTTGAAGTTTACGATGATATTTCCAAAAGTCTGTTTATTAAAATTTAGCAAACTTAACACCATTGCAAAGATATGTTTTTCTTTTATCAGCCCTTATTTTTAATGTATTCATCGAATAAAAATTCATTGAGTTAAGACCCTTTAGAATTAAAAAATTGTGAAATTTGTAAGTTTTAAGTGAAACATTTTTAAATTTTTTAATTGAACTTTTAGTGATTTTTAATCAGAAATAATTTTAAGTCAGGCTTAAGTTCAGTAATTTCAATTCTTATTGAATGAAATATTTTTATTAATTAATGTGAGTATCTAAAGAAGAGAAGAAAAATTAAACTTAGACTTTAAGCTGGGGGAAATACCGATACTTTTCTGTGCAGCCACGCACTTCATCAGCACCCTAGTCTATCTACTGGGGTAGAGATTCTTGTTAACATCAGCTATTTAACTTAAATTTTTAATGAAACGGAATATGAGAAACGATTGTTGTGTATACAATTGATTTACCTTTGGTAAACACATTTATAAGTATCACTATTAATTTTCTGTTTTTCCATTTTTTCATTTTTCTATTTAGGTTAGCACGAAATTATATTACTCTACCTAAGTATGTTTAGTCATTCTTGCTTATCTTTTATGATCATCACATTAATCATTTGTACTTATTCGATGTACCATCGGTACATGCATGTAAGTATAATTGTAGTGGCTTAATGTTACTTGTTGTTGCATTCTACCGTTTTTACTAAAAGTTCAATTAAAAAATTTACAAATGTTTCACTTAAATAATCATGGGCACGTGAAAAAATATGTTCACTTGGCAATCACTGTTTACTTGGCCATCACAGTTTCAGAATGCTGGAAATCCAAGTAAAAACGGTAGAATGCAACAACAAGTAACATTAAGCCACTACAATTATACTTACATGCATGTACCGATGGTACATCGAATAAGTACAAATGATTAATGTGATGATCATAAAAGATAAGCAAGAATGACTAAACATACTTAGGTAGAGTAATATAATTTCGTGCTAACCTAAATAGAAAAATGAAAAAATGGAAAAACAGAAAATTAATAGTGATACTTATAAATGTGTTTACCAAAGGTAAATCAATTGTATACACAACAATCGTTTCTCATATTCCGTTTCATTAAAAATTTAAGTTAAATAGCTGATGTTAACAAGAATCTCTACCCCAGTAGATAGACTAGGGTGCTGATGAAGTGCGTGGCTGCACAGAAAAGTATCGGTATTTCCCCCAGCTTAAAGTCTAAGTTTAATTTTTCTTCTCTTCTTTAGATACTCACATTAATTAATAAAAATATTTCATTCAATAAGAATTGAAATTACTGAACTTAAGCCTGACTTAAAATTATTTCTGATTTGTAAGTTTTTTTTTAAATTCAGTACTTTAAGTTGTCAAAAAAATTCTAAAATTTATCTTAAGCCTGTATCTTAAATAAAATCTTCTAGCCAACTTATTAAGCGTTAAATTGTTATCATCGCTTAAAAATCACATTACCTAAAATTTAAAAAAAATATTGTGTACAAGTTGCTAAATGAAGAGAATGATCTTTTGTAGATTACGTGAACAAGTTGCCAAATAAAAAAAAGTAAGTAGTTCTCAAGAATCGATGTTAAAATCATTAAGTTGATAATCCACTAGGGAAAATGCTTAATTATAAACCCGATTACCTTTTTTGACATTTTTTTGTTGGGTAATGATGTATGCAAATTTACTGATTTACTTACCCTGTTTAGTAATCCTTGCAACACATTTTACATTTTGTGTGTCCTGAAATAGAAGTTGAAAAAAAAAATTATAAAACAATCATATTTTTTCATTTGCATTGATTTAATCTAAAAAAAAATGCTTTAAACAAAATAAACAACAACAACTTGTTACGGTAAGCTGGCAGCAACAACAAAATAAATGTATGTACATGCAACAACCACAACAACAACATGAAAAAATTTCGATTTAATCACTTTTACAAAAAACACTGCATGCAGCACGCAAATGCTTTCAGACATTTCGTTCGAATATGCATTAAAAAAAGTAACTGAGAAAAAAATATCAACATGTCAGTTAGCAAGAAAATGGGAATGGTTAAACAACACTAAAGAGAGTGAGAAAGAGAGAGAGAGGGAGGGGGAGAGGGAGGAAGGGAATTGAGAATGTTAAAACTTCCAAAGTGATTAGCGGAGTTCAGTGTTCCATGTAAATGGTCTTGCGAAAGTGCAAATACTAAAGAGATACTTCCCGTTATTCGAACAGCTGGCATGCATATGTCAACAACCTGGTAAGTGATGGAAATCGTTTGGTTTCAAATCGCGCGATTTCAGCTAAAATATTGTTCTGAAAAGTTGTTATTATTATGAAGGAGTCAAATTTTTTTTTCATATTTCAACTGAAAATTCTTAATTAGAAATATAAGCAGGTGAAACTTACATTTACACTTCCATTCAAAAAATATACCGTAATCGAAATATTTAAAATTTATTTTTTTTAAATAGATTACGTGAACAAGTTGCTAAAAATAAAGTAAGTACTTCTCAAGAATGGATTATTTTAGTTTCACGCCTTGTTAAAATCATTAAGTTGGTATTCCAGTAGGGAATAGATAGCTTCCATCAAAAATGCTTAATTCCAAACCCGATTAGATTTTTTTTAAATTTTTTGCTGGGTAGATACATATTCATAAATAAATATCATTCTATATATAAAACATTTGATATGTAACTTTCCACGTACTTACACACAATGCAGTCATGAATTAAAATAACACCCTGACTTTTCTATATAATATAAACTGTTTGTGGTGCAGAAATATGGAAAAAATAAAATAGAACTATGAACGGAAATACAACAACGCAATATATGTATGTAAGTAAAAGTAAATGTAATTGCATCCGTATCCTTTAGGGCTGCCTTTAATAAATTTATTCATAAATCTACTACATGAACACGCAAACCCATTTACATATGTGCATACATACATACATACATACATACATGTGTATGGATGTATATATGGGTATGTACGTACTTATTGCGTATGCACAGTCTACTTAATAAACAACAACATCAAAGTAATAACAAACACGCAGAGAACGTAACTATGTTACCAATAACATTTGCCACTTAATACACTGAGCAAAATCATTTAGATCTTATAATACCATGGCGCAAAATAATCAACGTAGAACCAACCAGAGTAAGTTGCAATTAACGGTGATGCATATCGGTTAGATCAAAGGAAAATATTTAAAATTTTGTTTTTTTATTTTTAAGCATTATGAAAAATTGCAACAAAAAAAATTTAAAAAAAGCCCTTAAATGAAAAATATCAACAATATTAATAATAATGTTGATCAAATGCAACAAAAATCACTAAATATATAAAGATCGCCAAAAAATTAAAAAAATGGCAAAAAAGAGAAAAAATCGCCAGAACGAAAAAAATACCAAAACTATAAAATAGTTACAAATATAAAAAAATTCGAAAAAATCGCAAAATATATAAATAGATCACCAAAATGAAAAAAAAACGCCAAAACTAAAAAATCGCTAAAATTAAAAAACGGAAAAACACGAAAAAATCCAAAAAAAATAGAAACCGAAAAAGGCACTATAAATAAAGGTGCACTATATAGGGGAAAAAATCTCCAGAGCGGAGAAAATCACCAACACTATAAAATAGCTAAATGTATAAAAAATCGCAAAAAAATTTTAAAAAAATCTCCAAAACTAAAAAAATCGCTAAAACCAAATAACGGAAGAAAACCGAAAAAATCCAAAAAAGGAAACTAGAAAAAAGCGCTATAACTAAAAAAATACCAAAACAAAAAAAATTTAAATGTCCACATCGTCACCTAAAATCCAAAAGGCCGTGTAACAACCAAAAAATTCAAGATATGATTTTTGATTGGTTATGATGTAATTAGTGGAATGGCGCTCTCCCCTTCACCTAATGTTTATTGGCTTCGAGAAAGCCTTCGATACTCGCTCACGTTCAGATGTATGGACGGCATTAAAATGCAAGGGTATCCCAGAGAAAATAATAGCGCTCATAAAACATCTTTACGTTCATGCCGATTGCTGAGTATTGCACGAAAACAGAACTGGAGGCATAATTGCAGTCAGGAAGGGCGTTAGACAGGGATGCGTACTATCACCTCTATTATTTGATATCGTACTTGACGTCATTATGGCAGATGTTACACGCACCAACAGAGGCGTGAGCTAGGGACTGCAAGGATGTTTGGAAGACTTCGATTATGCAGACGATATTTGACTTCTTTTTCACAAAGACTCTGACATGCTAGGCAATTTCCGTGCGATAGATGAAACGTCCGCAACAGTAGAACTAAAAATTTATCTTAGTAAGACCAAAACATTGCGCATAAATGAATCAACCACTCAACCATTCCTTCTACGGCACCAACCCTTGGAGCATGTAACTAATTCTGCTTTATGGCAGTGAATCTTGGAAAGCTGCAACCAAAGACATCAGTAGCATCAAAGTTTTTGTAAACAGATGTATACGACGAATACTTCGTATATTCTGGCCTGAAAGAATAAGCAATATAAACCTCTGGCATACCACCCACCAAATGCCCATCCAGTTGGAGATACGTCGATACAAATGGTGCTGGATTGGCCATACACTTAGAAGGCCACCCGACGACATTAACAGAATGGCCATCGACTGGAATCCCCCAAGTTCAACGATATATTGGAAGACCTGCTCATACTTGGAGGAGACAGCTGGATGCTGAAATAAGAATTTCAGGAAGGAGTTGTAGCGAAATAAAACAAATCGCAAATGAAACACATGATAGGAAGAACTTTGTTGTGGCCTATGTTCCTTCTATATAATATATAATATGTATGATGTAATTTAACAAAATATATCTAAGTTTAACATTTATTAACGCACTAATATCTAAAATTATTATTTTACTTATTTAGTAAAATATTTGTTTTTTATTAGCTGAATCATATGCGCATTTTACTGTTACTAATGCAGATCATCAGGGAACATTTATTATGTTAAACTATCATTTAAACAAATGAGAAGCTCAACAAATATCAAAGTTGAAACAAAAACTCAATAATCAACATATTTTTTATTTTTTAACTTTACCATTGTTACATTGGCTGGCGTTTTTCATCTTGAATTGTAGTTGTAAGAAGTATGTAAAGAAAATAAATGTAAATAATTAAAACAGCTTTTCAAGAATAGAGTGCAGTGAAGTGAAGTTAATGATTCCTTTATAATCTGCATTAGCAACAGTGAAATGCGCAATGTATTTTTAATAGAATAAAATAATAAAAAAATGTTAAACTTAAATTGTAAAAATGCCCATAAAAAATCGTACCAAATATAACAAAACTGGTTTGGAACCGGATAAAATAAATATCAAAACCTCTGTCAAACCTCTGATATAAGAAGACTTTATATATTGATATCAAGCACAATTCTCAAGTCTTTTTCAAAGGTTCGTGTTTAAATCTTGAATTCAAGTTGATAATAACTTTAATATAAACATTTGAGAAGTGTTTTATCCATTTTGTCTCAGCTTGATGTCAAGTGTCATTCTCAAATTAAAAATACATGATAATTAGGATTACTATGAATTCGCCTTGGTTGCAACACTATTTAAAGCGCAAAATAAATTGTAAACATTTTAAAAATATGGCGATCAAAGTGTATTATAAGTAAAGAAAAATTACATTATTGCTTGCTTGCTCGTGAAAAAAATATACTTATTGCTGGTGAGTAAAAAATTAATTATGATTAAGAACGCGAATAAGAAAAAGAATAAGAAATACTATTTACTTACATATAAATAACTTTATGTGGATAAATGCGTCAGTCAGTAATGAATTCCATGAATTTAAATATTAAACATTAACTTACAAAGAAAAAACTGTATTTCATTTGCATATGTTCCACATTATTTTACAAACCACATTTGAAAAACAATTGAGAACAATTCAGTAAAATAAAATTTTTTATTAAAAATACATTGAAATTGATTATTGAGGGGTATAGCTGGATGCTATGCGCATTTCACTGTTGCTAATGCAGATCATCAGGGAACCTTTACCCAAAGTTTCTTGGAACAACTAGAGTTATTATGTTATAAACTTTCATTTAAACAAATGAGAAGAAGCTCAACAAATAACAAAGTTGAAACAAGAACTCAATAATCAACATGTTTTTTATTTTCCTACTTTACTACATTGGCTGACTTTTTTTCAGCTCTAATTGTAAAAGTATGTAAAGAAAATAAATGTAAATAACAACCACAGCTATTCAAGAATAGAGTGTTGACACACAAGTATTTTTGACCTGGTGCCGTCAAGATAATAATTAGTGCGAATTGTTACAATTTAAGTTTAAAATTTATTAGTTCTTGTATCAACTTTGTTATTTGTTGAGCTTCTCATTTGTTTAAATGAAAGTTTATAACATAATAACTATAGTTGTTCTAAGAAACTTTGGATAAATGTTCCCTGATGATCTGCATTAGCAACAGTGAAATGCGCATAGGATCCAGCAAAACCCCTCAATAATCAATTTCAATGTATTTTTAATAAAAAATTATTTCACTGAATAAGTAAAATAATAATTTGGGATTATTAGTGCGCTAATAAATTCTAAACTTAAATTGTAACAATTCTCAATAAAAAAAACACTAAGTATTTTTTATTATTTTTCTTATTCGCGTTCTTAATCATAATTAAAAGTATGCTTAATACTTTTTTCACGTTTTTAAAACGTTTACGATTTATTTTGCGCTTTAAATATTGTTGCAACCGATTTGTTATCAGGCATGTTCTGAAATCATGATGATTTCAAATCACTAACGATTTTGAAATCACGCTTTTTTAGCTTTTAGTAGTGATTTTCATTGTGCTAAATAACGAACAAAAAGCTTTTATTGTGCTGCCACAGTATTTAGCACTAATTTTTGCCATTTGCACATATTTTAAACAATTGTATATTGAATATTAACCAATCGCATTTCATAATTATTGTTAATTATTATTGAATAAAATAGATCAAGTTTTATTCTTAATGATTAATTTTAGTTGAATAAATTGGGCATATGCTACACGTCTTTAAAACTTTGTTGCTCTGGCAACCGCAAATGCCTTTTTGATAAACAATATCAGCTGACTACTGAAAAGGAAAAGTAAATCACCAAGAATTTTAAAGAGTCTACAAAAAATATAGAATTTTCATAAATTTTAAAATTTTACGTACCTTTTCACAATGTATGGTTAAAAGATAACAGGGACATTAACGGCAAGTTTTGTATGAAGAAATGTCAGTTAAAGTTCACGTTAACTCTTAACCATACATTGTGAAAAGGGACGTTAGTGTTCTTTTCTGTAAAATAGTTAATTTTATTACAAAAACAAATAAAGAACAAATGCACGTAGGACTTCTCTATTAGTGTGATTTTGTTTTTAGTTTAAATTTGGAAAATAATCGTTATTTGCTATCCCTGTCGAAAATACATTAATTATATCTGTTTAGATGCCTGAATTTGTTACCATAATTCTTTGACGAAATGGCATTTGGAAAAACTTTAATCAACATTATTTAGTTTGTTGTAAATAATTCTAGTCTATCGCTTTGTCGATCTTTTTTTATGACGAGATGTTGACAAAAATAAATGTGTATACATGACACAAAGAAATAAACATTTTTGCCAAAATGTTTTATCGATAAATCGTGCATGCTAAATAAATAAACAAGGACAATTTAAAGCTATTTCTTATTAAACTTACACACACACACACCAACTAATTCTCATTACGCAAATATTTTTTGTGTTCTTTTTTTTGTTTCTTGTTTTGTTAAGTTATTTAGGCTAAAATCCATAATACGATTGTGTGTGTGCAATAATCCCACACACACATTCTATTATTACATGATTCATATGCGTAAAAAGACAAACTCACACAGAAACGCAAATATCAAAACATAAATATTACGTAGAATAAAAATTTTTTAAGGTGGGAGTGAGGGGGTTCTCTAAAGATATTTTGGGGAGACTGCGAAAAAGTCATGGAGTTTTTAACCGAGAAATTTTCTCCCAAGTGATTTCACGGTTCAATCTAAAATTTTCTATATTTTCTTAAGCAGGTCGTACACGACATGTTTTTTACGTCTGACATGTCAACTTTTCAACTCAGATGTAATTCTGCATGTCTGTCAAAAATTTTGTTTTACAGAAGGTTTATAATATTCAGTCAAAACGTGCATGTACAATTACGTCTGACATTGTCTGTGTTTGTATTCAACAGCTGATCTGTGCTGAAATTTTATTAAGTATATATGTACGGATAATATTATAAGCTTACCTTGATTAAATCTTTCTCCATTTCTAAAAAATAAATAAATGAACTTTATAGTTTTTTTATTATCTCTGTAAATATTTCGCACAGCTTTTGCACAAAGCTATGTCGGCCTCCGTTTCAGATTGGAGTGTATTGGCGGCACAAAAATGTTTTTTACGCCATAAAAAGTTCATGTATTTAAAAGAAATTTTATTTAAATTCGAAGAAATCATGTTAGGATACAAAAATGCAACGCTATTTTATTGCATGTACATGATTGCTATTGAATAGTTTGAAACAATGTAAAAATATCGGTATTATAATATATCAACTTCAGCCGACTAATGCTTCTGTCAATAGCGGAACGCCGCTGAATGTTTCCTCACGGCATAGATTTTTGACGACATAACAAAAACAGCTGATATCAGAATCTTTGTCAGAAGAAAATAGCACACGCTCTAATTGAAATTTTGTCAGAAGTACCGCACGATATGAACATGTTTTATAGCAGGAAATTTGACAAGTCAGATGTAAAACACATGACGTCTACTGTGGGCTTTAGCTACTTTAGAGTCGCTGAACACGAATAAGGAATTTATTTATTTTTCTTAAGAAGCTTTTTCGAGATATTCGCGAAAAATTAGTATATGTATTTGCTCTTTACAAAGATAATTCCAAAAATTTTGACAACTGTTTACTTAAATTACGCAAATTTTACACTGTTGAAAAGATAAGTTTTTCTTTTATCACCTCATATTTATAGTATAATGATCGAATAAAAATTCAATGAGTTGCAGCCTTTTAGATTTAAAAAAAAATTAGATTTTTAGTGAAAACATCCGAAAATTCAAATTCGGATACATTCAGTAAATATGTCGTAACTTCTTAATCTTTTGTTCGATGATAACAATTAAATACTTAATAAGTTGGCTACAACATTTTATTTATTATACAGTTTTAAAAAAAATTTTAGAATTTTTTTTGGCTTGAGTTGCACTAACCTAAAATACTGAACTTAAAAATACAATTTAAAAACTTATTTTTTTTTAATTTAAAGGACCTTAACCCAATGAATTTTTATCCGATCAATACATTAAAAATATGAACTGATAAAAGAAAAACATATATTTGCAAGTGTGTTAAATTTGCTAATTTTTAATAAACAGTTCTCAAGATTTTTGAAAATATCTTTGTAAAGAGCAAGAAAACACGTTTTTCGCGAATGTCTCAAAAACGAAAATAAACTACTGCCATATTCGTGTTCAGCGACCCTTAAATTAGTTTCATAGTGTAATTGCACTGGATCCCTGCACTTAATAAAATAATATAAAGAGCCATAACCGCCAGGAAAGCTTAAGAGACATATTTTTTAACTTCGTTTTTTTTTGACGAAAATCGACTACTTACGATCGCAAATAATCGATTTTGGTTAAAAAGTTAAACTCGAAAGTTTGTCGCTTAAGCTTTTTTGGCGGTTATGGCACGATATAGTCATAAAGCGGCTGTGAGTAAAAACAGTGTGGAAATCCCTGCTACCAAAGATAAAAGCAGATTATTTCTAATACATATTAGTTTTGCCGCTTCCATTTAATTCTACTGCCAGATTAATTTATGTATATGGTTACTTCCGTACTGGGATGGGAGTGATGTCATTATAGCAAGATTTGTCAATTATTAAACTCCTTTGTCGTCTGCCAAAGATAAAAAAACACAAACACCAAAAAAGCCTGTTAATAATGTCTCTTAACTTTGCTAATGTCTCTAACTAATTGTTGCAAACATTCATTCATTCATTTCGTCCTATTCCCTTTACATCCATACATACATACATATGTATGTACATACTAGTGATGCACGAATATTCGTATTCGTATTCGAATTGTCGAATATTCGAATACGAGTGTGTTCGTATTCGCTAAATTCAGGCGGATGCGTATTCGAATACGAATATATTTCCAAAGAAATTAAATAAATAAAAACATAAATCCTAAACGAAATTTAAATAAATGACTAAAAATCTTAGTTTGTACAAACACATTAATTTTTTTACAGAAATTTGAGCTTTGTATCATTTTCAAATATTATTCAATGACGATCATTAAAGTTTTAAGAAGTTTTTATTAACTTTAAACTACGCCAACCAGAGTGTAAAGTCCTTTTTCATAACAATTTTTTAATATTTCATATTGCATATAATATTCGTATTCGTATTCGCGAATATCAAAAATTGACATTCGTTACATCACTAGTACATACATACATATGTATGTATGTACATATGTAACTTTTAAAGGCATTTATTAAATGCCACCATATAAAACTTTATTTTATTTTGTGTCGAAATTACTTTTGTGTTTTGCATATCAAATAGTTCCCTTTTTTTAAAACATTCACACATTTTAAAATTTTATTTTGTGTGTGTGTGTGTCAAAATTGTGTTATTCGGCAGCCTTTTTCACTATAAATCCAGTTTGTTTTAAAATTTTAATATACAAAAATTAATGATTGTCCCTTGAAAAAAAAATGTACGTCCTACTTAAAAATGGGAATTTTCACCAAAATATGTATATATTTTATATTTTTAATAGAGAAAGTAAAACACTTTTTATGCTAGAGCCATCCTTTATATTTTTTACTACGACAGAGTAATTTTTATAAATTAGCGTCCTTTACAGGAAAGTACCCTTTAAAATAAATTACCCACAATAAAAAAATAAATTAAACAATTATTTTAAATTAATCATTTTTTATCTGACGGCTCTATTCTCCTTGTTAAAAGGAACAAATATATGTATATACATATGTGCCCTTAATTATGAAACTGGTCTAAGTCATATATTTCTTCGGCCGAGATATTTAGTAAATTACATTTGAACAAATCTAAAAATATTTTTATATAATGCAACATATTAATTAAGAGCTGTAGTAGTCTCGATTAATATAAATTTATTTAATATTTATTGAAGCTTTTTAAAGATTTATTTAAAATTTCGAAACAAAAATGCATATTAGACTTAGACCACTTTCATAATTAAGGGCACATAGCTATATATTTTTTTATCTGAACAATAATTTTTTTTTGTGCTGAAAATTACCTTGTTTGCTAAAAAGTACCTTTTTGTTGAAAAGTACCTTATAATTGGGAAAATTCTTTTTGCTAAAAGTACTTTTTTTTGTCAAAAAGTACTTTTTTATAAAAAAGTATATTTTAATTAAAAAGTATCTTTTTATTAAATAGTAGATTTTTATTTAAAAGTACCTTTTTTGTTAAAAGAAAAAGTAACTTTTTTTGTTCAAAAAGTACGTTTTTTACTTTTTTTGTTAAAAAAGGTACGTTTTTTACTTTTTTTTGTTAAAAAGTAGGTATTTTATTAAAAAGTATCCTTTTTGTTAAAAAATTTGAAATTTTTTAAAGTACCTTTTTATTGAAATAAGGTACTTTAAAAAAAATATTTTTTGCTAAAAGTAATTTCTTTGCTAAAAAGTAATTTTTTATTAAAAAGTACGTTTTTACTAAAAAGTATCTTTTTATTTCATAGTATCTTTTTATTTAATAGTATCTTTTTATTAAAAAGTTCGTTTTTTGTTAAAAGTACCTTTTCAGCAAAAGCACCTTTTTTGTTAACAGAATATTTTTATTGAAAACTACGTTTTTATTAAAAAGTATTTTTTTATTAAAAAAGTAATACATAAAAGCAAATTTTTATTAAAAAAAAGCAAAAGTTAAACAATTCTTACTTTTTAATGCCAACAAGAACCTTTTTATTAAAAAGTACTTTTCTGCTAACAGTATATTTTTTATCAAAATGTACTTTTTATTATAAAATACCTTTTTATAAAAGTGCACAATTTTGTTAAAAAGTACCTCTTTTGTTCAAAGTAACCTTTTTATTAAAAAGTATTCTAAAATACCTTTTTATTAAAAAATACCATTTAATTAAAGCCTTTTTTTAATTTAAAACCTTTTTATTAAAAAGTATATTTTTTATTCAAAAGTACCTTTTTATTAAAAAGGATCCTTTTATTAAAGAATTCATATTAATTAAAAAGAACCACTTTATTAAAGTTAATTTAAATGTTATTTTTAACAAAAAGTCATTTTTATTAAAAAGTACTTTCTGATTAAAAAGCCCTTTTTGGGGTTCCGTACACCAAAGGTAAAAAGTTCTTATAGTATTACATACATACATATGTATGTCAACATACATACATATGGAGTCAAAGTCGCACTTTACTGAATTTATTTATTAAAATATAACTTTTTATTTAAATACATTCTTATTAAAATATAAATTTTTATAAAAAAAATTATTTAAATACTTTTTTATTAAGAAATAATTTCTTATTAAAAGTTAATAATTAATAAAAAAGAAATTCTTATGTATGTATTTATATTTACATATTTATTCAAAATTGGGTAAAAAAATATTTTTTAGATTTACGTGTTTTTGGAAATACTCGTACATTTGCGCATTAAATTTTATGAGTAGTTTTAGCTTATGAGGTTTTTTTTTTGTAAATAGCTTTGATGAACTTCACTAAATTTTATGGTTTATTACAATTGTGGGATTATGTGTTTGCAAACCGAAACACGTAATCTTTAACTCAAAGAATGGCAGGTGCAAATGCCTTGAAACTCATTTATTTTCTATAGCTTTTACGATAAAGTTTCAGTTTTATTCTTCGCAAAATAAGTTTTTCGTTACACTTTCACTCATAAATTACTTGTATATTTGCTACCTCCTGTTCGAAGTTTGTATAATCTTGCCGTACCTTAGACATGTTAGCTTTAATCCTTATAATGAGGCTCACACTGTGGGGCAAAACACACAATGAATGACAATATATATGTTTGCATTAGTCAAGTACATGCATGTTATATGTCAACTTCTACAGTGAGGTTCTTTTATAACGAATACAAGTTACAACGAATTATAGCATATTAAAAACAAGTAAGAGTGCTATATTCGGCTGTGCCGAATCTTATATACCCTTCACCAACGTATGTACGTATATGTAGTATACAGATCCATACATAAGTAAATACATAGATATTTGTTTTGTGGTCTTATAGTGCAATTTTTAGTAAGAGACCTCTCGGTAATTTTCGACTAAAAAATTTTATTCAAATATTTTATTGTCAATATTAGCAATAAGTTGAATATTTTATTCTACAGTCTGTATTTAAGAAATATTTTACATTCAGCCTTATTCTAGTTGTCAACATCGAACGCACAAAACATATGTACATATACGTACATACGTTGGTGAAGGGTATATAGGATTCGGCACAGCCGAATATAGCCCTCTTACTTGTTTTATGTCAGTTTACAAATGTGTGTAATGCCTCTGTGGATGAGTTGTAGCGATGCTAGCCTCTCATTCCAGAGGTCGTGTGTTTGATTCCCGCCATAGACAAAAAAATATAAAAACAAATAAAATAAAAACATTGGAGGGATTTCCGCTGTTTGATGCAAATGGTCTTGTATAAAAGTAAACGCAAAATATTGTAGCTTTTCTTTGGATTATGTATTCTATTGTTGGAATTTAAAGAAAACCTACGACATTTCGCATTTAAACTTACGCAAAAGCTTTTGCAGTGCAAAGATCTGATAGAAGAAGATAAGAGAAAGTACGTGAAATGTAAAATTAAATTTCAATGGGCTTTCCTCTGTCAATTTTTTAAATGCAAAGTTGTGTGTTTTTCACAGCTCAGGGTGCGTGTCAAGTCTTGTAAAAATCTGTAAAGTATAGCAACTTAAAATAAAATATTTAATTTTAATGGGCGTAACTCTGCCCATATTTTTAAATTAAAGATTGTGTCTATTTTAAAGCTCAAAGTGTGTGGTAAGTCTCGTAAAAATCGGTGTACTAAAATCAATTGAAATATAATAATAAATGTTAATGGGCGCAACCCTGCCCATTTGTTCAACTTTCTAATTGTGTAACTAAAAGAACCAAAGGTGTTTTATAGGTTTCACAGCAATCAAATAAGTAGAATATCATAATATTAAATTTAAAAATTGTGGGCGTGTCCACGACCATTTTTTTTAAATGGAACCAATGGGAAGCTATACCCTCTAAAATGTACCGAGTTATGAAGTAACACCCCAAAAAACGAGTTGTTAACCTCCTCCTTTTTTTTAAGTCGGTTAAAAATAATATTGTGGCAGGACTAGTACATATAAATGTCAAAAATCAGCTGTCTTACTTTATGCTATCAATTCTTTGAAAAACAAGTAAAAAAAATGTTTACTGAGAGAGAAATTAATTTTATTATTGACGAAGTAGAAAACTATAAAGGAGAGCAATAGAGTGTAAGAAAACAGATCGATTAAAATGTGAAGAAAAAGTAGAGGCTAAGAAAACGCAAAACATATGTTCTGCATCCAAGGCGAATTCAGTATCAGGTGAACTCATCCCTACAAAAACTTTACAATACAAAAAACAACATCTAGTTTGGTGTACTACAAAACCAATCTGTCAGAAGATGTCCCAGCAAATTTTGACATCAACAGCTGATAATCAGCCGGGCTGAAAAGGTCACCTGATATTGAATTCTCCTTGGTCTGCATCTCACGTCATATCAAACAGGTACTACGAGTATTAGCAGCAAGATTACTTATCAGCTGAATTTTTGTTTACACGTTTATACCGAAGAATTCATTTGCCAATTACTTTTGTGCCTTCTTTTTTCACAATTACTTTGTGAAACTACAAATGTGAGAAGCATTCAGAGACTATTTAAATAATGCAGTGATTTATTGATTTGCTGGTTAAATAATATTTTAAACCAAAAATTAGGGATTCACTTCCAATGATTTATGTGCATTTAATGACAATTTTTACTAACATTTACCTATGAAAATTTCACTGTGGCTTTCACAATAGTTTCCCTGCATTTTTCTATGTTTAGCAAAATATTTTTCTTTTACATAATTTTATTTGAATTTACAGAGGAAGAAACCAGTAGAATGGTGCTCGTTAATCACGTTTTTCTTTTCACTTTATAAAGCTAAAGAAATTTCTAACTCTTATTACCAGAGAAACCGCAAATATGCAATTGCATGTTTTTTTCTTGTGTGAACTTTTTATGAGTTTTGGCATCGATTTGTCAGCGCATATTTTTACATATTTGAACCTTTACTGCATGTTTTTGCACATTTCAGTCTTAAACGCATATTTGTAGCATTTTTATTCGAATGTTTAGAGCATATTTGACAATTTTAGGGTATATTTTGATATTTTATATATGCGGTAGTGCTTGAATTCACTGTACTCTTTATAACTTGGTAGCAATATTTTTAATTTTAATAATTCAATGTTATAATATTTTCAGAAGCTTTCAATATTTTATGTAATTTAAAAAGAAACATTAAGTTTTTTGCTGTTATTGAATTTAGTAATTTTTTATAGTTTTAAATACTTTATTTCAATAAATTTGATTCTTTTTGTATAAAACAAACGTGTTATAGTATCGAATCCTACATTTTGGGCTCAACCTTAACACAAATCCGAATATTTTTTTTCAGCCAAAGATGGAATGGGTCAGCGCATCAGATCAGGATATTAAAGATGCTTCACTGAAAAAACTAATTTTCCATTTCAAACACAAAATTCTCTGAATCAAATACTAATTTTTTCAATTTAGGTCCTACAAAGAAATTTGTAAATTCAAATGCAAAATTTTGTAGTAATTTGTTTGAAAAAACCCCGATTTTTTCAATCAACAGATTGTCTGATTCAACAAATTTTTTAATGAAAATAAAAAGTAAATAAAATAAATAACTGTTGTGTACAGTATGCAATTTCTATATTGGAACAGAAATGTCCTCTTAACAATTTTGTTACAAGTATTACTTTATATTAATTGTATTAAGTAGAATTTTTCACACCATATTTTTTTTGCTTTCCTTCAAACAAAATTGGATCAAACCATTTACTGGAATAGTAAAAAATATTTACTGAATCAAAATTTTATATCATACAAACTTTTGTTTTTTGGGAATAATTTTTTCTGTGTTGTGAAGAATACAAATTGTTATTATATGGTGACAGAAGCACGTTGATAAGACGCATCAAACTTTTTGAGAAAAATTGAGCGGAAAGACGAAAGTTCGAAGAAGAAGAAAGAATTCAGACTGAAGCTCTAAGAGGGAAGAAAGATGAAGAAAAATTATGAGCCGAATATGAAAAAAGAATGGCCGAAGATCACGCCGAACAGTAAATCAAAACGAAAGAACAAGGGAAGGTGAATCACAAACGTTTGACGAAAGAGTAAGACAAGAAGCTGAAAGAAGAAAAAATGAAGAAGATGAAAAGCGATTCGAGGAAAAGGTCTTGATAGTACTACAACGGCTACGAGATATGGAACTACGATCTATAAGTGACTCAGTAGCATCACAGCAACCACGTAGAAGTTTTGGAGACATTTTTGATCAAAATGCGAGAGAGAGTCAGTCGGAAGTTACATTTCGAGATGTTCATGAGTTAATGCAAAAGTTTTCCGGTGTAGGTGGTCGTAGTATAGACGAATGGCTTGATGACTTTGAAAAAAATGCTTGTCTACTAAAATGGACAAATTTTCAAAAACTAATCTATACTAAAAGGCTGCACGAATGTAAAGCAAAATTATATGCTACGCTCACTTCTGGGCTTAAAGAAGAGTTCAAAGTTATGGTTAATAGTGCTACTATACATCGAATATTACGTGACCGCAAAAAAAGGTCATACGAATCATATCGTCAATATATATAGATGTATATTTAGATGTGACAGGCAAACATTTTTATTTGAAAATCTAGGCCAATTTTTTTTTTGTTTACTGCAATAACACTTATAAACAAATAGCTTGTCTTATTTATACAAAATATAATACCAACGTCTTAATCTGATACCAGTGTATCTTTTGAAGTTGATGTTAAATTTTCACGGATGTATTAAAACAAAATTGTATTGTTTGCTTTAGTCAAAATTTTTATTGAAATTTTAATTTAACGTACGCTTCAAGCCCAAATTATTATTTTATGAATTGAATAGGGTAAAGTTCGTATCGCCTTGTAAGCCAAATTACATGTGATAATTATTAATGAACAAATAACATCAAAGTTAGTTGTAAATATTCTGACAACACATAGTTAAACGGAACAACTAGCTGTTTTCGAAGGCCTTTAAACCTTCATCATCAGCGTTCTTCTGTATTTGGTCCAATGTTTATGGTGTCAGTTGATGTAGATTTCGGTTTCATATATTAATAATTATCACATGTAATTTGGCTTACAAAGTGATACGAACTTTAGCCTGTTCAATTCATAAAATATAGAAACAAATGAAGTTTGAACATTAATAATTAAATTAACTAAAATTATTATTATTTTTTTTTTAATTTTGTATTTTATGTATCCCTTTTTTGTCAATTTTAATTTTGTCTTATTTTTAATTTAAGAAAATCGGTTTAGCCGTTTACAAGAAATTAACTTCTTTTCTAGATGAGTGGGGAGGTTTCTAAAATTTTTTAAAATATGTTTTCATTTATTTATTGAATGCGCATAAAACACTTTTTTAATCGACTTCAAACAAAAGGAGGATGTTTACAACATGTACATTTTAGATCATTTGTAAAGAAACCTATAAAACACATTTGGTTCTTGTAATCACATAATTTTAAAATTAAGATTTAATGGGCGTAAAATTTTACTATTTTACGCGGTTCTAGTTAACCGATTTTTACGAAACCTTGATCTCTAAAATAGACACAATCCCCAATTAAAAAAATGGGCGTAGTCACGCCCATTAAATTTAATATTTTATTTTAAGTGGTTCTACTTTACCGATTTTTACAAGACTTAAGACGCACCCTGAACTCTGAACACACACACAATATTGAATTTAAAAAAATGGGCGGAGGCAGGCTTATTAAAATCTTATTTTATATTTCATGTACTTCATCTTATCTTTTTCTATCAGATCTTTGTATTGAAGTCGGTTTTGTTTTTTTTTTTTGGCAGAAAGAATTATTTCAGAGTAAGTTTCGGGTTTCCCTGCTTATTTCATACATACATACGTACATACATACAATACATGTGCACATACAATACATATATACAGTACATACATACTCCTACTGCATATTTATTTACCTCACCTCATTATTCTTGAATTTCGTTAATAGTTTGTTTTTCTCTTCCTAAATATGCAGACTTCCAAAATAGAAGGTTCAACTATTTTTATTTGCTCTTCCTTTTCCTACACTATACTTATAATCTATATTCTTACTTTCTTCTTTCATTAAATGAAAATATTTACGTAATTTTTGATTCTTTGTGCTTTCTTGACAGCATTATAATTCAGTTAATTTTTCTTCAATGAAAACTTTCTATACAACTGCAAACTTACATAATTAATGGGAAATGATTGGGAGGGAAGAGATAGAGTGAGATGGACTAAAAGCGGAATCGGAAGTCGTTTATAATTGCCATTAGATTTTTATTAGTATCTGGCAGTTGATATAGTGTGACTAATGAAGCGTTGAGATATTAAGAAGCTATGTATGTATGTATTTTATTAAATTAATTGCAGGAGGGGGCGTGGCACGTCCCATACCAATAAAATTATTAATTTATACAGCGTACTTTAAACAAGATAAGAGTATTAACATTTTTGATGTGCTCTACTTTGCAATATGGGTATTACAAAGAGGTGAGGCTGCTGTAATGCCATAACTTTTTTGTTACATCCTCATCATAAATAAAATAGCTAAAATTTAATTCTTAAAATTAAGAATATTTAATAGGAGGCTAGTTAGTTAGTAGTATATATGTACAACTTACAATAAATGCAATAAAATTAACGAAACAACTTAACTCTGTGATTAGGGAAATAGTTTCGCTGAAAGTCGATTTTCAAAATTACGAAAAAGTTAATCATTGTGTTTTATCTACAGAACGATTCGTAGAAGCCGACGCACAATGGGGCCAAACGTCCATTTATCGCGGATCAATTCATATCTTCACAACTACAATACTGAGGGTTACTAAATTGTACTCGTATATGGGTAGCTGCTGCTCTTAGAACAAACTACTTACTTGTTTCTACAAAATCTTGGAGGTATAGGAATTACAAAATATTTATTATTTTCCCTATAACTCTTAAAACAAACTGCATATTATATCAAAATCGTACATGTCCAGGGTGTAGGAGGGGGTAGACTATTATTTCCCATACAAAGTAATTTATTCATTAATTAATAAACATGTTTTTTTAAAGTTCCGTACACCCAAGGTGAGAAGGAAGGAAGGTCAGAGTATGTAGATCTTTGTACGCTACAACAACAAAAACATGAGAGTTAAAAGTTAAAGGGTGTTCCAAAACAAGCAACGAAAAGTGTTAGAATCCCATATAATAAATATACACTTATGAAAAAGATGCAACTTAAAAATAAAAACGCGTCACATTAATTCAATAATTTTGAATATAATAGAAAATGTATATTGAGATACTTAAAAATAAATAAAATTAAAGAATTAATACTGTTAATTAATATTTTTCCATATTGAAATAAGAAATTTCAACATGACTAGACTTTCGTTTATGTTTCTTATTAATTTAATATGGTTTTTATTAATTTTAAGCTGTTTTTTCTCTGAGTATACAATTATATTTATGTCTATACACTTGAAATTTGTAAAGTTAGTGTGTTTTTTACAGACTACAACAATTAACACTAAGAAGAAACTGCTGAAATTTTCAAAAACAATAAAACTAAAAAATCTCAAAATTATAAAAAAAAATATAAATCGAAAAAATCGCCAAAAACCGAAAAAAAAAATCGGTAAAACGAAAAAAACCCGCAAATTAAAAAAATTTTCTAAAACTAAAATAAATCGACAAAACCCAAAGAAATAGCCAAAATTAGAAAAAAATCGCCAAATTGAAAAAAACCCCAAAATGAAAAAAAATCGCCAAACTTAAAACAAAGTCAAAACCCGAAAAAAATCGTTATAACGAGAAAATAAATTCAGTGAAGTGCTACTTTGACCCGCGCACGAACCCTTCGTATGGGCACGAGATATGTAATTCAATACGAACAATATAAAAAAACCCCCAAACTAAAAATAGTCGCTTAAAACCGAAAAAATCACAAAAACGAAAAAAATGCCAAAGCTATATATGTATATATTATGTAGGCTAAAGTTTATATTATATTGCATATCTAGTGTCCGTACGGAACCCTTCGTGCGCGATTCAAAGTCGCACTTTGCTGAACTTATTTTAAGTTTAGCATTTGTTAACGCACTAGTAATACCAAATTATTATTTTACTTATGCAGTAAAATATTGTTTTTTATAAAATATACATACACACATTGAAGTTGATTATTAAGGGTTTAGTTAGCTCGATCCTATGTGCATTTCACTGTTGCTAATGCAGATCATCAGGGAACCTTTACCCAAAAATTTCTTACAACAACTAAAGATATTATATATGTATATTAAACCTCTCATTTGTTTAAATTGCAGTTTAACATAATCACCAGTATTGCGTATGTCACGTCGAATATTCGTCTACGAGAATTTCCTACTAGATTAATGGAAATGTGTAAAATGTTTGTTTAATCTAGCACAAAATTCTCGCAGTCGAATATTCGACGTGACATACGCAATACGGGTAAATACATATGTCTAGTTGTCCAAGAAATTTTTGGGTAAAGTCTCAATGATGATTAACAACATTAAAATTTCACATACTTACATACATATGTAGGATCCTGCCAGCTAACCTCTCAATAATCAATTGTGTTCCCCAAAGCTCCTTATATGTATATAAATACATATGTATCTAGGTTTAAGAGGTTTTTGGTAAAGTATTTTCTTGGCTTATCATAAAAATCATAAAAAATTCATATACATACATACATATGTATGTACACACAAACACACACACTCGTATGTATGTATGTGCATACCCTGTACGAATCTTGGGGTTAAGTGTCTCCAAGCCCTTGACAAAATGTGCACATTTTGGTGACTTTTTGGCGACACTGTTAACGGAGCGTCTCCATATTAACATTTGATGATTTAACGAGTAGAAAACATTTTTTCCTATACACACTTTCGTCCGGCCAAATACTCAGGCGTTGAGTTTGCCAATAATAAGCGCTTAACGAATTCCGCTAACACTTTTATTGCTGTTGTTGTTGTTGTCATTATTTTATGTACTTAGATTAGATACTTTTGATTAGATATGTGAGTCAAGCATTAGCCATGTGTGAGTCACTCACTTTGTAATACAACAAACTGCAGCTTTCTACAAACTGCATTAGTATTGTCATAAATTTGCTTCAAAATCAGAGAAGAGCAATAAGTAGTGAAAAAGTGAATATAGTTAAATCCTGACTTATAATTTCTTGTATTTATGCGTGCTCCTACTTATGTAATGTTGTCTATGATGCAGATTCACTCGAAAGTTTGAAGTGCTCTTCGAACTCATACATAGCAACATTTATGGCGTTGTTGATTTCGACTCTCCTTAACTCAATGCATATGAACGGTGCCAAGAATGATAAAGTAAAGATTACGCCAGCGCACGAGAATAAAAAAACATTTCTGCTCATGATGGAATTCTGACGTCACTCACCCTGTGTTCTCATTGGCTAGTAAAATTCAGTTGTAGAACTATTACACACACAAACACTCACATTTCATATTTGCTTCTCTCTCTCTTCGCTTTATTTTGTTTTTATTTTTCTTAGTTTTGCAGCTTTTAAACAACATTTAATTTTTTTTGGAAATCTCTCTGAGTAAATTAATTACAGGGCTACCAACTAAAACAAAATACATAAATGTTTTGCAAGAAATTATAAATTTCACATCTGACTTGGAACCTTTGCGAGGGGACTACTACGTCATCAAACGGTAAATCATGCGGAAGGCGTAATCTTTATTTTATCATTCTTGGACGATGCAAAATAAATATGTAAGTATGATTCGCAATGCGAACTTTGCATACGAACATTACAGATCTCATTATGAGGTTGTGTGTTTGTTTCTCTATTGCTTATTTTTTTTTTTGCTGGAATTGAAAAACAACCATATTTACTACTATTGTATGCTACTTGAAAACTGTTTAATGACTAAACTCTTAAATAAACACACATACATGAACTAAATGATCTAAATCAATGTGAGTAGTATAAGAATTTTCGTGAAATTAGAAAACAAACTGAAATGCTTTGTAAGTGTGAGTGTGGTATGAATGTCAACGTCGCATTCATATTTATTTCAACTTATTTATAAATCAATGTCATTGCGAGTGTGAGTACATCAGAGTAGTTGAGTTTAAACGATGTCTACGCGTTTATATTTAAAATTTCATGAGTCAGCATGAATACCAAAATCATTGCCTTTCACTGTTCCAAATACACTTTTGATGATAATAAAAAAAGTCAAAATGAATAAACTTCAAAGCCAGTTTTCTGCTTTTATCATTCCGTGTCACTTACATACATACATATGTTAAATTTCTATAGCAAAAAGCATTTTCTGGGGTATACACAATTCGCCAGTAATTCTAGTGAAAAAGTCAATAGAGAATCAGTGTTGTTTTAATGTTGACACTTCCTACAGGGTAGTTATGTAAATACCACACATATCAAAAATAACAATAAAACAAAAAGTTAAGAAATCTTTAAAACAACAATGCTTTAGGATTTATAAAACACACACACACACAAATAAGCACGCACGCCCTACACACATTCATATGTACGTATAAGTATGTAAGTACCTAAAAAATTATGTTAAATTGCGTGTATGAAAGAACAACAAAGATTTTTTATTAACTAGCCTAGAAAATGGAAACAAAATTAACTAAAAAAAATTCAATAAAAGGAAATGAAGAAAAATCAGGCAACAATTAAATAAGCAAAAGAGAAAAGAAAATATTTGTGCTACATTCGATTCCTTGCGCAAACTCTCTTCTTCCTGCATTTCAGAGCAAGTAGTCATGACCGTACAACAATAGCGCAAAACTTTTTTAAGGTTAAGATTTTCTGTTACTCGCAAAAAGTGGAAATCAATTGTATGTATGTACATATGTATGTACTTATTTATGTACATACTTATGAACATACATTTATGTATGTATGGATTTAACCAGCTCGCCATTGTGCAGATATTTTTTTAAGGCGAATACCCTGCGAAACGGTAAAAATGCGAGAGAAAACTTCTCTACAGAACCGTTTTTCTGCGGTACCTTTTTCCATGACAATCATTGGGGTAAAGAAAGGTTGATACATACAAACACAATTTACCAAATAGACATGCCCTAACGAAAAATTAACGAAAAGAAAAAGTAGTACAGACACACACGTATGTACATATGCATACATACATACATACATATGTTTTATATATGTACATGGGTACGTAAGTATGTATGAATGTATTTAAAAACCGAGTATAATTGTGCATGAAAATTTAAAACAAGAGGGTTTTTCTAATTCTTCTTTCCGTTTTAAACATTCATACATGAATGTACATATGTATATATGTATGTATGGAACTGTACATACATACTTACACCCAAATAATTGCCTATGTATGTATGTATGTATGTATGTATGTGTATTGTATTATTTTTATCAATTTATTGCGTTTATCACTTTCGTTTTTTGTTGTAGTAGGTATTCTATCTCAACACTCTACTTACTATGCGTCACTTTTTATGGTCCTTCGTTTAAAATTCTTATCTTTACTTCTTGCTTATCTCATGCTCTTTCCAACCCTCCATTTAGCATACATACATACATACATACATATGTATGTATGCATTTATGCTTTTCTGTTTAGTAAGAATATGTTTGCAAAGGAAATGTGTGGATAATTTGTTTGAAATGTAGGTTTGCATAGATTTGTATGGAACCATACAGTGGCACTATGCAAAATGCAAGTATAATCAATTTAAATATAACGTTCTGTTAGCAAAACAACTTTTAAGTTCAATAGACAACTATGTATGCAGATGCTGGTTATAAGCAGCCCACTTTAATTCACGAGAAGTTATATTGTCCACTATAGCAACATTCTCGCAAAACAAAACCCAACTAGCGTGAGATGTACTCCGTAGGGCAGTACGTTTGCTCCTGAACTAATCATAAATATATTTAGAAAATCTAACTGTGTAACGCAGTTTATTTTTCAGCTGGGGTATGACTCAGTCTGCCCAGGGTCTAGTCAAAGGTCTGCTTCCTTTGGATAGTATGTAGATGTTGTTATACTAACACAATCGGTTTTATATACGAACTCACGACTTCTAACATCAACACTATTAAAAAAGTGAAGTGAAGAGTATGAAGTATGTATATCCGAAAGGTGATATTATGTCTGGTTACTTTACGAAATACAATTAATACGAATACCTATATAGACTTTATGTTCGGCTACCGTGCAGCTAACTACAACGAGCACGAAGTAAATTCGGGAGACTTCGTATTCGGCTACTCTACGAAGTAATATTAGTAATACGTAATGTAAGGTAAATTCAGTAGACCTTAAGATCGCTAAAATACGGTTTATCTACAGGTTAACTAATAAGAACAAGAATCGGTAAAGCATTCGGACGACACTTTTAAGTGGCTTGCTTATAGTTGTCGTTCGTACGGTATCGGCTCTTGTTGATCATTGATTACTTATGCCAACTAAAATATGACCTGAGTGAGAATCACACCTTTCGTTGGCATGTTGGAGTACGGTGTCAATCAGTGGTGGTGTCTGGCTGCATGTGTATGTCGTGCTTTATACGGTAAAAGATACGTGCAATTTCATTATACGGTAAAAGGTGCCTGCATTTACACTTTTTATTGAACAAGAGCATAAGTGTATAAGTACTTGTAACGTCACATTACAACTGACTTACCATTACGATGCCTTAGCGAAGGATCACGAGGTCTACTAATACGTTAAATAGGGCTAACTTCAAAACTATTCCAAATGGATTAATTTTGTACCGTTCAAGTGCAAACTTATGAGTTTTAGAAGAGCAACTTTAATCGTAAAAATGCGAACATTTGTCATATTGCAGTGAATGCTTGTGGAACGCATACTCCAACAATTTCTGTAGGGATTTCCGAAATTCCTATCAAAAAAACCTCATGACTCCGTTACAGTACCTTATCTCAAGGTGCTCCTAAAACCGCCAATATGCATAGCGCAGAAAGCATTATGTGATTTGCAAAGGCACTTATATATAAGTTGCAGTTATAGAACATAATTATGAGTAAGCATCTGGTTAAAGCTATATAATAACTATATAATAGAACACTGATTAGGATCCATGCAAAGAAACAAAGCACTATAACTTAGTTTCTCTCGGCCTTTGCGAAACTAGATGGTCTGGTTTTGAGGATATGCTAGTTGGTGATGGCTTCACGATGATCTACTCCGGTAAGCCCAACGACCCACCACGCTCTAGTGGAGTCGGGTTGCAAACGCATTGATAAGCTGCCATCCACATTCCGATAGAATAATAACAGCACGTCTTTGTACTCGTGCACTTAACATAAGCCTTCAGTGCTATGCAGTTACGAAATTAGCAGATTTGACGATTAAGGAAAATTTCCACAGCCATCTGACTAGAGTACTATCAATCATAAACCCTGGGGATATTGTTCTGATTATTGGTGACTTCAACGCACAAGGGGGCGACGATAACTCTAAACCGCGACAGATCCATGGGGTGTAATGGGTTGGGAAGAGTGACCGAAAACGGCAAGATGTTTACTGAAATGTGTTTAAATAATAACCCTGCAGAAAATTTGGTGACAAGTGATCCAGTGCTATCAAAAGTATGGAGTAGTGTATGGTGAAAAAAGACAAATCGTGTAAATTGTTACATATTCACCATTTTAGTGATGTATTGTCCAATTTAATTTGGACTCGGTCTAGTATTGTAGTAAAGGGTACTTGTTCGATATGATTGAATACATGGATCTTTCAAGTAAGTATAATGTTAATTGCTCCCTCCAATGTGACTCTGGAACCAGTCCCGTAACTATACTTAGATATTAAGTTAAGCTTAAATAATATTTATACTTTTGAAATATGAGTGTCCCTGTGGTTGAGTGGGCAGTGTGTAAGCTTTTCATGGATGAGGTTGTCGGTTCGAATCTCAAAAAGATTTCAGATTAAAAATGAAATTTCATCGCATTTATACCAACAAAAAGTTTATAAATTTTCATTGTTATAGTTAAATATCGAACTGAAATTTTTATATAATTTACATTATTCTACACCGAATAGGTCCCTATAAGATAGGTCAGTGACAAGTCACAAAGTGCATACAAAGTATCTATTAACCCCATCCTAGGCCACCCCATGTAAAAGTGACTGGTCCGCTTCATAGGAATTGTTAGAACTCAGACTAGTCCCTATCATTTGAGGACCGGTCACGTTACTAGTCTTGTGTCAGTTCGATTTCCTGCAAGGAATTTAGTAATTGATGGCACAATTTTGCCCCATAAGAGAATTCACTAAATTACTTGGGTATCGTCTGATCGATCATCATACAAAGTATAAGAATGATCATATCGCCGTTAGCGAAATGAATCTGTTTTAGATGTGTAAAGGTTGCTGTAGTAAAGAAAGGAATTACTTACTGTTTATAAGAAATTTGATGTTCAACAACTGAAAGACCCGAACGTAAAAATCACCTATACAAATACTTTGAGAGACGTTCTGTTATCCAGCGATATTTTACTAGAAGAGTTCTCAAATGTTAATGCAAATCACATTGGATACAATAACTCTGACCAAAAACCATGGATATCTGATAATACATGGAATCTTATCAGCGAGAGAAAACACGGGAAAGCGCAGTTAGGCACCACGGGCATGCAGAAGATCCGACCACAGACTAAATGACAACCAAATTGATAAAGCAGTTAAACTTATTAGTCGGAAAGATAAACGTAGATATATAGGAGGACTTGACAAGGACTCACAGACAGCTACCGAAACGAATAGAAGTCGCGACTGATACAAGATTACCACGTGAATTTCAAATGAGTAGTCCTCATGTACTAAACCTTTAGTAGATGAGGACTTCACTTCGAAGTCCGCCCAGCTCTATATCTGGATGCAACACTACTCTGGTTTATGTTACTGCTACTTTATGATCCTGTAGCAGCCACCCCAAATGTAGTGAAAACAAACTACAGCTCCCACAACTGCAGAAATAGTAAATGCGATTCAAAACCTAAAGAAACACAAGGCTCCAGGAATTGATAATATTAACAACTTTTGAAAGCTGACACACATACAAGCGCCTTATTGATTAATAAAATTATGCAAAACCTATGTAATTGTAATCGTGTTTGAGGCAATATGCTCTTTATAAGAGCGCAAAGGAACCAATATATAAGTATGTATGTATGTACACCAGGACCATCCGCCAAACACATGAAACCACATATTTTGAATATCAAAAACACCCAATATATTACTTGGCTGACCGCACCCGATCATTCATTAGCATTTGTCAGACACTAGATATCCAATGCTTTAAAAGAATGCATGAAAGCGATGGTTGGACGCTTAATTTCAATCGGTGTTTAGTCCACCGTCAGATTAGGCAGCAAAGGCAGGTGCTCACGTTAACTTGAAACTCATATTCTTTAGAGCTCAGGGTAATTCAAGGTGACGCCGAAACCTTATTATTAGACACGTTGCAAAGCTTCAAATATATACATATGTATGTACACATTTTTTCTTCTGTTATTTCACATAAATTTCATGGGTAACCAGCTAAAGGTTCTACCCAGACTATTTTGTCTGTCCATGGGATTGTCGCATCCATTATCTCTAAGAGATAACCCTGCGGAAATGATTTAGTCACAATTATTAAAATTTGTACATGTTGAATATCGTGGTTTAGTTTAAGATTTTAGAGGGTGGATTATTAACTCAGTGTTTTTTTTTTAATTTCCCGCCTCTTAATTGAAATGGCAACACTATTTCTGCTACCTGTCAGTTTACTACTGTCTAAATTTGAACAAGCTGAGTCAGTTAGTTTATGCTTGGCAGCCGTTAGATAAAAGTGAATTTCGTATGCTCATTAAGCATTATTTTTTGCGGAAAAAAACCATCACTTAAATCAAGGCTAAGCTTGATAAATACTATGAGGACTCTTCACCATCAATTTCAATGGTAAAAAAAATTTGGTTTACTGAATTCTGTTCGACTTGAACGTTCTGGAAGCCCAATTGAGTTTTATACATGCGACACAATTGAAAAAAAATCTAAATATGGTTTTAGCCGATTGTATATTGAAAGTGCGATTGTGGAAGCCATGGGAACTTCACATATCGCAGGGTCTTAAATTTTGAATGATCATTTGGGTATGAGAAATCTTTCCGCAAGATGAGTGACGTATTTTCTCACAATCGTCCTGAAAGACATGATAAAAATCCTTGAATTGGGCTCCGAATTGCTTTCTCATCCATCCGCCCTATTCTCCAGATTTATCCCCGAGTGACTATTTCTTGTTCCCAAACTTGAAGAAATACTCGTTGGATGGAGATTTGACTCCAATGAAAAAATCATCTTACAAACAAATGTTTATTTTTATGACCTCGGAAGGCATAAAAAAGTTGGACTAAGTGTATTGAACTCAAAGGAAATAATATTGAAAAATAAAATAACTTTTTATATAAAAACCCTCCTGATACAAAAGAACATCGATTTTACGGTCACCTTAATCGCCTATCTGAACATGCAATCCAATTCATTATGGAAAATCTTTGCAAAACCCATATTTCACCCTATTCACTGCAGAAGTGTCTGCCGATGTACAGCGTAGCAAAAAAGAAACCCCAAATAAGTTGGTTCACAATTTGAGCTTTGTCCATTCATGATTGTACCTATGCCTTAAAACACATGGTCCGCCTTCCATAATTATCAAACATCGATAAAATGAGATACACACACATATCTATCAATTTAAATGAAAATCTGTCGATTAAGCATTGGACATAATGCTGACATTAGTCACAAAAAATCTAAAATTGTATTAGTTCCAACACACTTTTACCATTCTTGCTGCTAAAATGTAATTATTTTTATATATTTCTTAAAATTTAGCCACACAATACTTTTTCGTTGCGACCCACTGTTCTCATTTTTATGTTGCTTTCATATGTATGTCCAGCAACTGCTTCACACTCTGGCATCCCTATTTTTACATGTAGTTGTCACATAATTATTAATGTTGTTTTGTTGCTTTTGTTGCTGTTTTACTTGTTTAAATGTGTCGTTCTTCTCTTGTGCTTTATACTCGCAAGTCTGGAAAGGAACTTGAGTTTTTTTTAACATTTTCTTTACACACATTTTTATTTTGGTTCTTGTTGATGTTGTTATTGTTGTTGCTGTATTTGTACTGTCGTCACAAAAAACAGCAATGCAGCATTTCCACGCACATGCTTTGTTGCGCTGTTCGTTCGTTCGTTCGTTCGTGTGTTTGCTCCTTCGTTCACAAAAAAATAAAATTTAATATATTCATGGAACATCTCAATGCTAGTTTTGTACACTTTTGCCGCACCATTATCACCAGCTCGCTTGTATTTGGGTCTTTTCATCATTCTCTTTATTTCCTTTTTTGTTAATTTGCACATACATACATACACATACACACACACACGCACACGCACACGTACAAACATTTTGTGCTAAACTTTTTACTTGTTGCTTGATGCAAAAGAAAAGTTTTGTATTTGCCACCCTGAGGCAAACCCGATTTTCTTAAATGTTCTTTCTATGAACAAGAAAAAAAAATGGTTTAATTGCACATTTGTATATTTGTATAAATATGTACTTATGTATGTATGTATGTATAAGAGTACATACCTGCCTTGATTTGTATTAACAATGAACAGTGGGCTTAATTTAAAAATATTTCGTACGAAGAGAAAAAACTTGTACAACAATGTCGTTGAGTAATTGCGACTTTCGCATAGAAATTTAAGTTTCACAGAAAACTAAATCTTTATTTTAGGGTCTCTTTTCCAGCATTATAGTTGGAGAAAAAAAATTAAATCACAAGATCAAATTCTTTGAGTTTTTCTTAATTATTCTTTGTGCTTTTCGCTTATTTCAAAATTTTCTATTCAGAGATACCACATAATATTGAATTAAATGGTGATCTTACTCACTAGAGCTAAATACTATATAATAAAATCTTTGAATTTATATAAATCGAGACCAGTAAATCTCTAAATTAAAATGCTGCATAATATAAAAGCACTTTTTGATTTGTTCAAATGTAATCTACCAAATATCTCGACCAGAGCAATATATGACTTTGACCACTTTCATAATTAAGGGCGCATATGTCTATAAATATTACGATTTTCGGTTCGCAAAAAGTTACTGAATCCAGGTACAGATTTCTGTAGGATGTGCGAGGATGAAGAGGAACCCGAAACTATTGAATATATTGTCTGCCATTGCCCAAAGCTGCAACGACATAGGCTTAGATAACTAAGCAGACGTTTCCATGAGTGATATCGCAAAGTTTAAACTGGATTTTTTTGGGGTACAATTTTGGGTTACATTTTAATTAACAGGTACTAGTAGAAGAGAATCACAATGAAGTCAACTGTATGTCCAATAGAGCTGGGTCCAACTCGTTCAGTCGTTCGTTTTAGACACAAACTTTTGTGATGAAACCTACTGTCATGCAATAAAATTTTATATTTTTTGTTTGTTTTATTTTTCTGTATAACTTTGATAACTTGTATAACTTTGATAGTATGTATTACGATAATATTTCTCATACATCGGTAAATTTTTTCATGTGTCAATAGTGTAGAAATGATGAGAGTCAACCCAAATTTAATACAACCCAATTATATTTTAGTATTGCGAACATACAGATAAGCCAGCATAGGCCTGTTGTGTGCCCACCTTCATAGGAACCTCTAATCTCGATAATATACGGTAAGGTCTCATCGCTAAAAGATGGATGTCGGTTGGGTAAAATCAAAATTTAAAAATATTTCCATATAAACTCTATTGAAATATTTCTTAATTTCGTTCGATAAGAGTGCCATAATTTGGCCAATTGTCTCAATGACCTCCATGCATGCCCTGCATTCATTGTATGTGACTCCAATCCGGTACCCTCGGAGGTTAGAGTCGGTCAACTTTTCTAGCTCGTGCTTGTTTAGTTTCAACAGCCCCCTTGTTTTATCTTCTTCTAGGTCATGCAACATAGAAGCTTAGTTGTATAAACCATAGTATCACTATTCTATCATGTCTTGTAGACCATATTCGCCTGATTTTGTAACTTAATCGTCGCTGCTTTGAAAGACTTTGTATTAATAAGAGTTAGTGTCTATAATGCTCTGGCTTTTTTCGCCATTCCACTTGCGCGCTCATTACCGATTACGCCGAAGTGTCTTGGCAGCCATGTATAGACACTGCTTACTCTATCTCTTCCTTCACCACCTGTCTCCTTTAGCACTATCCCTTCCCAAAGAAGGTAACAGCTAGTAATAGTGGTAGGCATTCATTGCAGAGTGTTACTTTTCTTTAATAAAAAATTTATTAATTTTGCTAAATACAACTAATATTTACTTGAAAATGTTATGGCACAAGACAATTACAAATTCAACCATTATTAAAGATGCGTATGGCAATACCAACGTGTAAGTTGGATTGTCTCTCAGACAACAAAACTGAATTGAGTTGAGAATGATAATAGGAGTTTAAGATTATAAATCCAATTTCTATGATTACCGAATATTTTGGATAATTAAGATTATCTCTATATTGCGCCTCGACAAAAAAGAATTGAAGAGTTGAAAATATCCAAGCACTCACATCTTGAATTAACCCACTAAATGATCGGTTCAGGTTTTGTGGAAATTTAGACAGGACTTCGATGGAATATACATAAGATACAAATAGTTCGAAACTCCTCAAAGCAAAGCCCAAGTGAAGTACTCTCCTATTACATAGTTCTCAACTAGTGAGAGAGCCATTCTCATGTGAGGTAATTTGGAGATGCACGATCTAACCTAGCCCACAGTTCTTCAAACATATTTCTCCTATCTCTCTCTCTCTCTCTCTATCACACTGCATATCTACTCGTAACTAACTCTTCAGCAATTACGTGCTGATTGTATAACAACTCCCCATCCTCGGAATATAAAAAAGCAAGTAAAGGTAAACTTTTCTTTATAAATAAGTTTTAATTTGTATGCAAAATGCACAAACTTATGATTAACACACATACATACATATATACATACATACATATGTAAATAAGGAAAATGCTAAACAAAAAATTTGCTTTCAATTCCACAACAGTTGCTCATTAATTTGTATCATTGGTTTTATCCCTTTAGTTATCCCACTTTCCACCGCTATCTTTCCTTTACTTTCGTATCCGTTTATAAAGTAATCTTCATTCAGCCTGTTTTTCTCTGCAGTTTTTTTCTTTTTTTATCTGAAACATGCTTCCATTAAGAAAACTTCAATAAGAACAACAACAACAGCACATCCTCCAAATAGAAAAATATAACAAAATAGGTACCTACAACCCTATGACTAGTTTGGTATGTATCCAAGCATGAATTGAGCAAAATACCAGGGAGTTAGTAAATATGTACATATATTTTTTTTCTTTTATTTTTTTTTATTTCAATAGTGAAATTCTCACATTAACCGTTACATATGAGAAGGAATAAAAGCATATTGGGTGTGTTGTTGTTTTTTGTTCTACTTTCTTGGTATTAAAATTGTTCCTTATTAATACATAAGTACATACATATGTATATATACACACACACACAAGTATTTCATTTGGTATGTAGCTTATTCACCACAAATTCTTCCCAATTGTCATAATGCGACATAGTAAAGTCCCGAAAATTTGCAAAATGTTTTCAAAGAAATGGATACTCACTCATTTAATACATTTCTTTTTGTTGTATTGACAATTTAAATGTTGTTTCTTTTATTGCTGCTGTTATACTTTTTGCAGGTTTGTTGTTATGTGTTACTGCTACTTTTGTGTCTAGAATTATGTACATATGTATGTATGCATGTATATAAGTCCTCTTAATGTTTGAGATTACTACAAAAATACATACTACAACTCAGTGGATTTCACAAGCAAACGTGTATGCAAATTTTTTAACGATTATGAGTTATTGATGCAAAATTGCATTAAATTGGAAGGTTACATAATTTTAAAAAATTCGTTCATATGGCTGGAACGAATGTAGCGATCCCATTTTCACTCATATTTTCAAAATCATTCAATGTTGCTGATTTGGCTTGAAACAATGACTTCACGTGAGTCGTACGATCAGTTCGAGAAGTTTTGCCAAATTTTTCAGTCAGCGCAACTTATGCCCCTATTACGGTTCTCAACTAAATTCAGTTTGGTCGTCATTTACAACTCTGCGTAAGTCAAGTTTCAGACTTGGCAGTTTTTCTTGTAGCAGCTCCCATCAATTCTCTTTTAAAACTGCTGGTTTGTTTACACTCAAACGGTTTCTTGTTAAATTTTCGTATTGTTTCAATGCAGCGAATGAAATAACAAAAGAGAATTGAAGTAACTTTTCTGTACAAGCAAGTCGGTACCCCTCTTCTTTACCTTTCCTCTCTCTCTGTCCCATGAACTCAGACTTGCTTCAAGAAAAACTGCCGAGTCTAAAACATAAGATACTCAACGTTTTTCTTAACCAAACTTACCCCCTGTTTGTGTAAGACGTTTGAATTAGAATTCTTGGCGTTTCTGTAATAGATTAAAGAAAAGTTGTACAAGTTTCCTTTAATTTATTACTAAAACGTCAAGATTTCTAACTCAAACGTCTTACGCAAACAGGGGGTAACTCATGTTTTAGACTCGGCAGTTTTTCTTGAAGCAAATCTGAGTTTATGGGAGAGATATGAAAGATGAAAGGAGAGGAGTACTGACTTGCTTGTACAGAAAAGTTACTTCAATTCTCTTTTGCTATTTCATTCCCGGCATTAAAACAATAGAAAAATTGAACAAGAAACCGTCCGAGTGTAAACAATCGAGCAGTTTTAAAAGAGAATTTAAGCGAGCTGCTTCAAGAAAAGCTGACAAGTCTAAAACTTTACTATACACAACTGTTTTTCGTAGTTTGATCTGTGGTTGGGTTTTTCTAGTTACAGTTTGGTGCGATATAAAACACAGAAAAAGTGAAAAAATCGTAACAAAATATTCTTAACAGTTTCAGTATCGCCGGTCCATATTGCGGTTGAACCAGATCAAATATTCCAGCGAAATTTTCACACGGTTGCGCTTGTGGTCGATTGTGATCAAACGCGGCATCCATCTTGCGAAAAGATTTCCCATAACCACGTGATCATACAAAATTGAAAGAACTGATCCATGAGAGATGCCTATAATCTCTCTCACTTTCAACCTCCGATCGGCTAAAACCATTTGGTAAATATTTTCCATTATTTCGGATGTAGAGACCTCAACTGGGCGTCCAGAACGTTCGTCTTGTATGGCCACAACAAAATTTAGTAAAGCACTTATTTACCATTAAAATTAATGATGAAAAGTACCCATAGTATTTATCAAGTTTAAAGCCATTTTATAGAGGACAAGAATTATCGTGTTCCTACTTCCATTGAAAACACACGAAATTTGCTGCTCAAAACGCGCGCTAATAGTCTATCAATGGCTGCCAAACATAAACTAAATGGCGGAGCTTGTTCAAATTGAAGCTCAAATTAGACGTGTCATATCATATTGCCATAGCCATAACCAAAGTTAAAATTCAATTGGTTTATATCGCTATGGCGAGTCACCTATAATTAAATACAATGTTGCACATTAGTTTGGTTTGAACAGCTGTTTTTTATGGTTATGGCACGTCTAATTTAAGCTTTCTGGCAGGAAGCAACTGACAATTGCCTGTTGAAAGGAGCAGTGTTGCAATTTCAATTAAGTGACGTGAAATTAAAAAAGAAACTTAGTTAATGACCCACCCTCGTACAAAAGGCTGCTAAATATTTCTGCATACATATTGGATACAGTTAACTATTTTAATAAAAGCAATATATACATAGGTATGTATACAAAATTATTATTATCATTATTTGTTAGTGGTTCGGTAGCAAATTTTGACGCCCTTTGCTCCAGTGGGAGTCCAAGGCACATATACATACATACATACAAATACGTATGTACATATGTATGTATATACATATATGTATGTATGTAGGTATTCACAAAATTAATATCTTTGAATCACAAATTAACTTAGAAGAAGATTGGCGACTAAATAAATATATTACATACATATATAAAAATATAAATAGACACTTACATACATATGTATGTACATATGTATGTACATCAGAGTGGCCGTTAATTGTATGGAGACTTTTTTCTTTGCTTTCTTCTACTCTCACCCCCCAAATCAGTTCAGTTTTATGTAAAAAAAATACAAAAAAATTTCATATCGATAAGTTGTGTTTTAGGGGGTGCGTGTGGCCCTCAAAGTTGGCCTTCAAGCCCATTTTTTCAATGAAATGTTTTGCATATGACTATCTCTCTAAAAAACATTTTACAAGAATATGACATATAACAATATTTTAGCTCTTCAAGTCAACAACATTAGTCTCAAAGAAATATTTTAGAAAATAATGAGGAAAATAACGAAAATAAATTCAGTAAAGTGCGACTTTGACCCGCGCACGAAGGGTTCCTTCCGTACGGACACGAAATGTGTAATTCAACACGAACTTTAGCCTATATTAAATATAATTTTGGCACTTTTTTTTCGTTTTTGACGTTTTTTTTCAATTTTGGGGATTTTTTATTTTGGCGATTTTTTTAATTTTGACGGTTTTTTTTCTGGTTTTAGGGATTTTTTCGGTTTTTGTAGTTTTTTTTTATCATTTTGGCAATTTTTTTAGTTTTGACATTTTTTTCTCGTTTTGGCGATTTTTTAGGCTTTTGGCGTTTTTTTATTTTTTGGCGATTTTTTTTTTAATTTTGGCGTTTTTCGATTTTTGGCGTTTCTTCATTCACGCGACTTTTTTCATTTAGGCGCTTTTTTAGTTTTGACATTTTTTTTCTCATTTTGGCGATTTTTTCGGTTTTTGGCGATTTTTCAATTTGGCGGTTTTTTTAATTTTGGCGATTTTTTTCATTATGGCGATTTTTTTTTAATCTTTGGCGATTTTATAATTTTCCGTTATTTTAGTTTTACCGTTTTTGAAAATTTTAAGAGTTTACCTCTTACGGTCTCCAAGATATAGCAATTTGTCAAATTTACATAGTCAAAATTGCATTAACTGATGGACCACCCTTTAATTTAAATTTTTTTAAATTTTTGTGTTAATTGTTGTAGTCTATACAACACTAATACACTAATTTTACAAATTTCAAGTGTCAATATACATATGTACATACAATTGTATGTATATTACATGGGATTTTAGAATTTTTAGTTGCTCGTTTTGAAACACCCTTTAATTTTTAATTCTCATGTATTTGTTGTTGTAGCGGCCAAGCTTCTACATACTCTGCCCGTAGCTCTTACGGTTCCTGAGGAAATAGCGTGTGACAGACAGACGGACAGCGTAGCGCAAACAATAGGGTTCCTTTTTTCACCTTTGATGTACGGAACCCTAAAAAAACAATTTTATATAACAAAATTATGTTTATGTGGAAATTTTTTATTTTAAGCATGTACAATAAGAGCTTATATACATATATTAAATTATTTCATACATACAAATATACTAAAATAAAACTTAAAAAAAATTACATTGAATTTATGGGCTTGAGGGCCAACTTTGAGGGCCGGACACACTCCCTAAAACACAACTTATCGATATGAAATTTTTTGTATTTTTTTACATAAAACTGAACCGATTTTGGGGGTGAGAGTAAAAGAAATCAAAAAAAGTCTCTATACAATTAACGACGACTCTAATGTATATACATACATATGTATACATATGTGGGTATGTAAGAATGTATTTATGTACCTATAATTAAAAGCTTATTTAATGTGTAAAATATTCTGCATTACACTACATACATACATACATACATACATACATACATACTCGTATTTTCAATTCTCCTTTCATGTTGGTGCAATTGCTGTCGCACTGCGAAATTTTTTCCCATCTACAAGAGATGGCACAAATTTATAAAGGTTAAACATTTGGTGCATACAACAAACAACACACACTATCGCTGACAGAAAGAAGAAGGAAACTTATTTATACAGTGCCACTACCCACACACACACACTCTTACAAATATGCACTCTTACGTTCTTCATCATCTATTTAATATTCATTTAAATTTTAAAATAAAAGAAGCAAATGAAAAACAATAAAAAGAAGTGCAGCGTTTATTGACCGGATGTTATAGTTGCACATTTACATACATACATACATATGAACATATATACATATTTACACACACATGTACACATGCACATGTACCCAGTTGGCCACGTCTCTAAAGCGTATGCCAGACACATCAATATTCACATTCAACATGATTTTTCACAAATGAATCGTTTTTTTACTATTCATGCTGACTCATGAAATTTTAAATATAAATGCGTATACATCGTTTAAACTCAACTACTCTGATGTACGCACACTCGCAATGACATTGATTTATAAATAAGTTGAAATAAATATGAATGCGACGTTGACATTCATATTTGTTCTCTAATTTCAGGAAAGATTTAGTTCATTTGGCTCATGTATGTTTATTTAAAAGTTTAGTCATTAAACAGTTTGCAAGTAGTATACAATAGTAGTAAATAGGGTTGTTATTAGGGTTTTTTCCCGGGATTCCCCGTTCCGAGAATTCCCATTTTAAAACTTCCCGATTTCCCGGGATTTTTTTTTTTGCGGGATCCCGGGAAATATTAAAACTAATAGTTGACAACTTTACATATAGAAAAAAATGCTTTCATTTTGGCATTTGTGAAATTTTATTGCGAGAGCAGCGTTATTTCTAACAAATTTTATATTTAAAGATATATCTTGTCACATAGATTGGTGTTTTAGGCAGGAAAATAACAGTTATAAGAGAAATGGCGAAAGTTTTTATAACCATTCATTGAATTCAAATAATGTTTATAAATGTACATTAATCGTCGAAGACAACGTCGTGAAACGATTTGGCCAACTGGGTATGCACGTGTATTCCTTTAGATTGTGTATATAATGTTACGCGTGACACATGTCGACTACATATATTGTTCACCCCTTGACATTATGACACGTAACCATCGACCAAACCGTGTTGCTGTTAACAAAACCAAAAATAAATACACATGTTGTTGCAATCGCTGTCATACAAAGTCATATCAAAGCAAACTATCAATATGAATATTCTTTAAACTTTGCTGTTGTGCTTAAGAGGAGTGAGAGGCAGACATTGTTGTTGAGAGAAACAGACTAAACTAGCGTACAACCAGTGGCATAGTGCCACAAGGACTTTTCAGTTTCATTTCTACAAACTACTCGTACTTTTACAAATAGTACTTTTTTCAAAAAGAATAAATACATTTTAAAAACTGAAGTTTTAAGAGATACTCTTTTGAAAAGTACTTTTTAAAAGCAACTTTTGTGAAAGGTACTTTTTTAAAAGGTACTTCTTAAAATACCCTTTTTTAAAAGAGGTTTTTCTCTCTTTTAGAAAGGTACTAATTTAAAACAGTTTTGAAAAAAAATTACTTCCTTAGCAAAAGCTTTTTTCAAATCTGATTTTTAACAGGTACTTTTTTCAAATGTTGTGCTTTAATAAAACGTGTAATTTTTAATAAGCTCTTTAATAAAAGGTACTTTTTTGCAGGTAGTTGTTAAACAAGTTTTTTTAAAGGTATTTATTAACAGCTGATTTATCAAAAGGCACTTTTTTAGCATTAACTTTTTAAAAAGTACTTTTTTAAAGAGGCAAATTTTTGGAAAGGTGTTTTTTGATAAGTAATTTTTTACAGAAATATACTTTTTTCAGTGGGAGTCTTATATAAAATTGCTTTCTTCAGTTAAAATTTTACAAATACTGAAAGGTATTGTGTATTTTTTAAAATACGAGGCCAGGTCATCAGTCGGTGATCTTTTGAATTTCTCGTCTCTTAATTGATATGGCAACACTGCCGCGGATTTTGAGAAGAATATTTAAAAAAAAGCGAAATTCGTTTGCTTAATAAGCATTATTTTTAGAAGAAAAATACTATGGGGACACTTCACCATTAATTTAAATGGTAAAATAGTGATTTACTGATTCCGTTGTGGCCGTACAAGACGAAGCTTCTGATCGTCCAGTTGAGGTCCCTAAATCTAAAAACAATGGAAAAAATTCACGACATGGTTTAAGCCGATCGGAGATAGAAAGTGAGAGAGATTGTGGAAGCCATAGGCCGGGTTTACATATATCTGTGTGCCAAATGCCACACAAGCGTAAAAAAAACGTAACCAACTAATTAGTAATGAAAAACTGTTTGATTCAGACATGTATTTATTAAGTTAAACAATTTAATACATAATTAGTAGACAATTTTATAGAATCCAAAATGATTGCAAACTATTTAAATCAATAAATACATGTCTGAATCAAACAGTTTTGCATGACTAATTGGTTACGTTTTTTTTTTTGGGCAAATGACACACAAATTGTAAACTCAGCCTTAGGCATCTCACATGACTCAGTGGTTTCAATTTTGAATGATAACTTGGTTGTGAGAAAGCTTTGGAGAAATTGGAGAAATTTTGGACTAAGTGAATAGAACTCAAAAAATACTTTGTTGAAAAATAAAATAACTTTTTATATAAAAACCTGTGTTTCATTCAAAAAGTCATTGACTCGTTCTCGTACATGTTTGTCTTTTTTGAAAAGGAAAAGAAGAAAAAAAAAATATTTTTACTTCAAGCCGTTGCCCAAAATAAAAATATATATGTATATACAACACATGCCAAAAATAAATTAAAGATTTAACACAGAATTCTTTTTTTTTTGTATGGGGACCACCTTATTGGCTGAAAATAGATGACAAATATTTTTGGAGTAAATCTTCGCATTGAAAAAACATTTAGGGTCGATCATACATTTGACTTCGATAGGTACGCCCTAGGGGCAGTTAGAGCCCTGAGAGTAAATTTTATACAAATTTCGCCTTAGTATGGGAGGCTCCTTAAGGAGTCAAAATAGGGTATAGGTTTCTTAAAAAAATTATTAAAAAATAATATTTTGTATGGGGACCACCTTAATGGTTGAAGATTCATCATAAGTATGTTTAGAAAAAGTATTTATATTGAAAAAATATTGGAGGTTTGTCATACATTTCACTTCGATAGGTATGCCCGAGTAAATTTTTTTAAAATTTGTCCTCTGTAAGGCAGCCCCTTAGGGAGAGGAGTTAGTCTGTCGGTGTGTTTAAAAAAGATGTTGGGCAGAGAAAATTAATGGATGCTGATCATACATTTGATCCTTGTAGCGGTGACCCAGGGAAAGTTATATGATTTTTTTGTATATTTTTTTTTGCTTTTACCCTCAACTTTGAGCACGAAGAGGTGACCTTTACCCCCAACTGACCGCCACCATTTTTTTGCTCAACTATTTGTTTTCTAAACCTCACAAAATGAGAGGTCCTTAAAAGTCGAAATCTCGTTACTATGGATTCTCATATGACACAATGCCATACCTAATACACATATGAATACATACATATGTACATACATACTAGGGTTTCTAATTTCCCGGACTTTTCCAATTCCCGGAAATGTCAATAACATATGAATTTAATTAAATCACCCCAATAAAAATATAATTTAATGAAAAACATACACTCAAGGAAAAGCTGCAACTTAAAAATAAGAACGCGTCACATTAATTCAATAATTTTCAATATAATATTATTATTATTTCAATAGAAAATGTATATTGCGATACTTAAAAATTAATAAAATTTATAAAGGAATACTCTAAATTCAAATTTTTCCATATTGAAATGGGCAGAATATAAAATAATTAGAAATAAATATAAACAACAAATTGAAAACAGTAAAAATAATTATATAAACAACAAAATTAGTAACTCAAGGAACCAGAAACAAATGTGGAAGGAAATCAAAAACCTAGTAATTCATGATAACAAAAGTATGATCAAATCAGTGGTATTTGACAATGTAGAATACACTGATAGTTATAATATCGCTAATAAATTTAACTCTTATTTTATACGCAGCATTAGTAATATACGGGAATCGATAGACAATGTGCAATATGTAAACAAAATAACATGCAATGTAACTGATTTTTTTACATTTCGTATAATAAATAATTTAGAACTATATAACCTAGTGAAGCAAATGAAAAATAAAACTGATTACGATAAAATATCAAATAAGATTATATTGGACAATTGGAACGCAATTGGTAGCGTATTATTAAAAATAGTGAATACATCATTGCAGACTGGCTATTTTCCGGACAATTGGAAAAAAACAATGGTAACGCCAATTAGAAAAATTGTAAACACAAAGAAATGCGAAGAATATCGGCCTATTAACACCTTAAAAACTTGTGAAAAGATACTGGAAACAGTTGTAAAAATACAATTGGAGATATATATAGAGGAACATAATATACTATCCAAATATCAATCAGGATTCCGTAAAAAACACTCATGTGAAACGACCGTTAACTATGTCATTAGTAAATGGAAAGAGATAGGAAATGATAAGAAATTGATTGCAATTTTTCTTGATTTCAAAAGAGCATTTGAAACCATTGATAGGGAAATAATGATAGAAAAGCTATATATGTATGGAATAAGAGGAAAAGAGCTGAATTGGTTCAAATCGTACATGGACAACAGAACACAGACAACTAAGGTAAATAATTCAGTATCGGAGGAAGTAATGAATGACTTTGGAGTTCCACAAGGCTCAATACTAGGCGCACTGCTTTTTATTATTTATATTAATGACTTGCCAAATATATTAGAAAGATGTAACATAGTCCTATACGCAGATGATACCTTAATATATACCATTGCAGACAAGGAAGAAGAATGTCGAGAAATTATAATTTATAATATAGATAAAATAAATAATTGGTTAAAAATTAATGAACTTAAACTTAATGAAAACAAAACGAAGATAATAGAAATTAACATCAATTCGAACGAAACATTTGAAATAAATAACTCGGTAATTGAAAAAGTCGAGCATATAAAATATCTCGGGTTTATAATTGATAAGAAACTAAAATTTAATGAACACATTGAGCACATATGCAAAAAAATCGGTAAAAAAAATCAGTTTTCTTGGAAGAATCAGAAACAAAATATCAAAAACTACAGCGATAAATATATATAATACCATAATAAAACCACACTTCGAGTACGGGTCTACTATTTTATATACATGTAGCAACACACTCCAATTAGCAAGAATGCAGAAACTTCAAAATAAAGCTATGAGAATAATATGTATTAAAATGTGATAGATATACTGAAATAAATACAATGCTGAATATCCTGAAATGGTTAAATGTGAAACAGAGACTTCAATTCAATACGCTCAGATTTATTAAAAAGATGAAACAAGGCGACGCACCCAAATACCTTTGTGAACAAATAAGATATGTAGGAGAAAGCCAACCGTACGGACTAAGAAATGTGAACGATTTTCGATTAAACAGGGTTATGTCAACGCAGATGCAGAGATCACTGTTTTACAAGGGCTTACAACTGTATAATAAACTACCAAATAATATGAAAAATGAAAATAACGAGAATGTATTTAGAAAAAAATGTATTAATTTTGTGAGATTTAGTGCTGATTTATAATGATAGGAAGTTTGAATCATGTATTGTAAAAGTATTTTTAATACTAATAATAATAAATAAATAAAAATAAAAAATAAATAAAATAAGAAACTTCAACATGACTAGACTTTCGTTGTTTCTTATTAATTCAATATGGTTTTTAGCTGTTTTTTCTCCGGGTGTACAATATTTAAAATAAAAACAAAACAACTTTATTTGTTTATTTAATGAAAAAAAAAAACAAAAGCAAATAAATTCATATGCTTTGAATTATAGCATGGATGGAAATTACATCTACATATGCCAAACTACATAGATACTATTTCCTATAAAGACATTTTAGGTTGAAAATGTTTAGTAACGCTTGAAGTTGTTGGAGCCTCCTCGAAAACTATATTACATCTGCTTCCATGCTTATATTATGCATCGGTAAAAAAAAGAAAATTCCAAAAACTTGAATATTGAATTCCCGAAAATTCCCCTTGAAAGTTTCCAGGGATTTGTAAAAAAAATTCCCGGGAATTCCTGGGATTTTTCCCCCGGGAATACATATTTGTTTATCCTTTGCTACTTTATACCGTACATCCTTAAAACTAGTCCTCACAGCTACTAAGCAAGTTTGCCCATCCCCGTTATTTGGTTAACAAGAGGAATAAAAATTGGCGCATTGCTGTTATTGTCGCAGTCGTCACTTTGGCTTAAAAATCTGGTAAACGTTTTCTCATTCTGCATGTAAATACTTGTATAAACATGCACACTAACTAACTAACCATACATACATATATGTATATGTACGCCAAAAGTCTTGTGTGAAAATTCTTTAGGGTGTGCAGTTTTTGTTTTTCTCTGCAATTTTTTATTTCCATTGTAATAAATTAATGCTAATGCTTAATCCTTTCGGCCGCGCCCATAAGCCAGCTGTAAGAAATTTTTTTATGATTTTCTTTGTTATTAGCTCTAAATTAAGAAGTTTTGAAAATTTTAGACTTCTAGGGAAGTTGCTTATAAGCAGTGTTGCCAGTAGATTTCTCGAAAAAATACCTGCATATGTTAAAAAAATCCGATTTTTCCCTACACGTTGAAGAAATTTCTCCTACAAAAATCCCTACACATTTTTGTCATTCAAATAGAAGAAAACTATTAGTTATAAAAAAATATATTTGTTTATTACAGCTTTGGTAAAACATAAGTAAAAATCTAAAAAAAATAATACATACATACATACATGTGTACTTTTAATTAAATTCAATTATACCCAGCCAGAATTTTTTGAAATTTTCAATCAAATTCTAGTCTTTTTTAACTCTTTTGCGCAATAAAAAGCTAGAATATGCGCCCAAAAGACACTGTTGTCAGTAGAAAAACGTGACTACCCGCGACTCCTCTCGATAAGTCATTTATGAGTCTATTTCTATATTAGTTTAGAGTCATTTTCGACTCCTTCTCTAGCAGTATTTAAAGTCTTTTTATAATCGTTTTCTGATAATTTATTAGTATTATTTCGCTTAATTTTTTAATATTTTTCGAATTGTCCTTCAGTCATATTTCGCGTACGAGTCATTTGTGAGAAATTTATCAGTCTTTTTATTGTTATTTATGGCTGTAATTTGAGTCATTTATCAGTCACATTTCTAATCGTATTTGTCTCTTCTTCGAGTATTTTTAAGTCGGCCTTCTAAGTCCAAACAGAATTACGGCATAAACACATTTTCCATACAATTTGGCAGAAAAAGGAAGTGACAGAAAGCAGTCTAGAGATAGAATATATTTTATTTTAAACATTTTTTTATGCTATCACATATCATTTTCTCAATAAAGCTACCACACTTTCAATAAATTTTGTAAACAAAACTACAAAGAAAAATAAGCATAAAAGGAAATAAAACAACAATCAGAGAGCATTTGAAGTTACTTCCGCAGATTTTATTATGGGATTTGGTAATTTGACACCGATTTTTCCTGAAGTTGCAGTTTTCATTTAATTTCATATTCGATTTAACTTTTATAAATGAAAAAAAATAAAGTTTTTGACATTTATTCAAGAATGCGTAAATATTGCTCCGTTATACTTAAAAATAACATATAAAGTAGTGTTGAAATTTATTATTCGACATATTGTCATAATTATAGACTTCAACCACAAATTTTGAATAGTCACAAACCTCTTATCTTATGCACAGGCTTTCAAGAACTATCTGAGAATCCACAAATAATAATATTTTTGAAAATCACAAAAGAAAAATAAGCATAGTAGGCTTAGATACTTATACAAAACCCAGCAAATAATTTATATTCGATATAAATTTATTTTATTTTTCTACACCTTTATACAATTAGAAATCCATCGGATATCAATAAAAGTAATTACAAGGCAAAATGAAAAATAAAATCTAAAATTTAACATTTAACAAATTAAAATATAATTATGACAATATGCCGAATAATAAATTTCTTAAATGTTAAATGTTAAATTTTAGATTTTATTTTTCATTTTGCCTTATAATTACTTTTATTGATATCCGATGGATTTCTAATTGTATTTAGCGCAAATCATTTTTTAGTCATTTTTTGATCGTGTAAATTAATTATAATTAAGAAGTTTCTGATCACCAATAGTGATGTAAAAAGGTTCAGCAAGGTGATTATTCAAAAAACAATCTTCCAAATGCTAGATAGGTAGCAACATAAAGTTTTTTAAAGGATAAATTCAATTCAGGTACAAAAACAGGTTATTTTAAAATTAATATAAATGTGTATGTACTATGTTATGTTATGTACTACTCGTACATAATTTAAATATCAGAACTTTCATTTAATTAAAATAAAAAGTAATGATATCTTAGAAAGAGCATATATAAAAGCGATCTCATGTACCAGGTGGTACCAAATTAACAGCTGCTTTTTTTAGGAAGTTTGTAGGAAGTTTGATTTGTAAATTTTCATTGCAATAAAGTACTAGGCAGATTTTGTTGTTGCAGACTTCACACCACCTTGTGTATAAATTCGTGTTGGCATAAATACAAGGGACATCAATAAGGTAACCGCATTACTACAACAAATATTTCAACAGCAACAACCACATGTACTTTGTTGGTATAAATTACCATCTTTCTTTTCAAAACAGGGTAGCATCGTAGATTGTATGTTTCTTATTGGAAATGTCAAACACCATACAAAACTGAATATCCGTTAAGCTGGATTCATCCATTGTTTCTGAATAAAATTTTTGTCCGGACAAAATTTTTTTTATATAGACTTTGACGTTTCTCTTTTTGAGAGGGAGAGAAACTCCATATAAAAAAAATGTTGTCCGGACAAAAATTTTGTTCGGAAACCATGGGTGAATCCAGCTTTAGGTGTTTATGGATACCCAAATAAAAGCATGTTTTTAGGCTTATACCTACACAATCCAAATTTGATATTTGGATTGGTATAATGACATTAGTCACCTGGTTTAGTGCTGCCACCTAATAAATGCGCCATGGCATATATGTATATAAATATATACATATTACTTAGTGTCGCCAACCTTTTAAACCAGCAACATCTCTGGAAATATGTATATATTTAAGCGATTTTAGCGAAAAGAAAATTTTTTAACCGTTTTGAAAAAAAAACTATTACTAAAAAAACGTTATGTTTGCATTTATTTCATAAATAATGCGACATGACGAAAAAGTCCCTAAATTTTGGATCATATTAAATATCTGTCCGATTTTCCCTACGCTTCTACTTTAGCATCAAAAACATCTAAATGTAAGGCTTTTCCCCTAATTCTGGCAACAGTACCTATAAGCAACATTGGGCCATCGGGGAAGTACTTCGTGACATTGAAAAATTAAAGCAAACTCGTATTTTCTGTACTATAATAAATAACGTATGAAGACCACATTTTATACATTTTTATAGGGGTTTTCTTGACTTGATTTGGAAAATAATACATTATTTCTATATTATTTCGTAATTAATTCCACTTTTCCCCCTGGGAATATTTATCAATACAGCAAGTTTTCACAGTACAACTCAAAAGACCTTTAGATAAATAAATTATCAAATATTATCATACATTCAAAAAAATAAGTACGGATTTGACAACAACAACAACAACAATAAAACTTATCAAATTATAGAAAAAAACGATTTAAAAATTCTTTGCTTTTTAAAAAAATTCTTTTTGTTTCAATACATTATTTTTTTTACTAAATATGTATCTAATAACCAGGGAAACCAGAAATATGGTGTAAAAAAAGGGTTCTATGCGCATTCAATATGCACTAAAGACTTGAAAATATGCACTAAAAACTAAAAAAATATGGTCTTAAAAATAAAATAAATTGGTCTGTTTGTAAATGAAAATATATTTTTAATTAAAAGATTCAACAACATTTGCATATGTATATAATTCTTTCTGCCAAAAAAACGACTTCAATGCAAAAAGATCTGATAGATGAAGATAAGAAGAAGTACGTGAAATATAAAATTAAATTTTAAAAGGCGTGCCTTCGCCTTTTTTAAATGCAAGATTGTTTTTTTTTCTGATCTCAGGGTGCGTGTTAAGTCTTATAAAAAGCGGTAAACTAGAACCAGTTAAAATCAAATATTAAATTTTAATAGGCGTAACTCCGCCCATTTTTTTAAATGGCTGATTGTGTCTATTTTAGCGCTCAAGGTGTGTGGTAAGTTTCGTAAAAATCGTTTAAGTATAACCGCGCGAAATATAATAATAAATTTTAATGGGCGTAAACCCGCCCATTTTTTCACCTTTCAAATTGTGTAATTACAAGAACTAAAGGTTTTTTATATGTTTCACAGCAATCAAATAAGTAGAATATCATACAATTAAATAAAAAACTGTGGGTATTTCCCCACCCACTTTTTTCACAATGGGACCAATTGCAAGCTATACCCTCTCGGCCTAAAAAGTACCGAGTTATGAAGAACCCCTCAAAAAAATAAAGACGAATTGATAACTTCCTCCTTTTTTTTGAAGTCGGTTAAAAATAAGACAAAATTAATATAAACAAAAATAGGAAACAATAAAAAAATTAACACAGAATAACTCCCGTATTAAAAAAATTATTTGGGACGTTAAAACAAAATTATCAGACAAAATTTTGACGTATTCTAATAAATTGTGACAAATTTTTTTTGTCATAGAATTTTGTCAAGTTTCTTGTTATATATTTTAAAATAAAATTGTGATTGTATTCTGTTGTTCATATGACAAGAAAAAGCTTAAAAAGCTCAAAAAAGCTTTCAACATACTATGGTGAGATTTATGTCAAATCGAAAACTAATTTCATTTATTTAAAAAATAACATTAAAGAAATTTGTAATGAAATTTATTTTTTTACGATATGAGTCGAGCTCATACATAGTTTGATAGTACTACCAGAGGGTAGTAAAACCCTCTACCAAACAAATCGTAGCATCTTATGCCAAAAAAAATAAATGCTTACACTTTTTTTGCAAAAATTAAGGAACATTTTTTTCACTTTTTTCTGAATAACTTCCAGGGACTCCTAATTTTTTGCTAACAGTATTTGGGAAAATTGAATCTCCGGTAAAGCTGGACAAATTCTGTGAACACATCAATATAACCTGAACGTATCTAGGTGCCCTATTTTTGTACCTCATTAAGACCACTTTGCAACTTAAAAACGTTAATTTCTTAATTCAGTGAAAAGTGGTAGTGAAAAGTTATTAGTTTTTGTAAGTTATGCTGAAAAAAGTAAAAACAAAATATTCGTTCTTCTATTAAAAAAAAATGTGAAAACAAAAATTGAGTTTTCTTGCACAAGGTGTTACTGAAGGTTAGTAGAGATGTGTGTACTTGATTATAAGATTTTAAAAATTTTTAAGTTAAAAAGTGGACTTTATGAGCTATTAGTTTGCCTAGACAGTTTCAAATTGTATTAATATATTCCCAAAAATTTTCCAGTTCTATCTCCGAAAACTCCGAAGCTCCTGGAAGTTATTTTGAAAAATTGAATAAATTTTTTTCCTTTACTTTTGCAAAAAAAAAGTACACAAAGAAATTGTCTTTTTTGGCATAAGATTTTACCAATTTTTTTCTCTTTAATTCTCACACCTAAAAATTAAATTAAAAGGAAAATTAATAATTTTTTATTTCGTTGTGTGCTTTTCATAAGGTAACAAATTTGTTATATTTTATTCATGACAATATTTTTCAGAATACCAAAAATTTACAAATAGTCATTCACCTCAGTTTTGTTATAATTTTGTCACTGTCACAGAGGTTAGAATACGGGTATAAAACAAATAATACAAATTATTTTTTTTTTTTGATACTCTAGTAAAAATTTAACTTCAATTTCAAAAGAGATCACGGCATCAGAATTAAAAGTTTGGAATACAAGATTTTTATTTATAATTTTTATTGCAATAATCAACAACATATTGACCTAGATTTTGAAATAAAAATCATTGCCTGTCACGTCGAAATAAACTCTATGCATTGACAATGTTCGTTCAACGTCTACTCGGGGTAGAGTCCGTCACATATAGCAAAACCGAATTTTTATGGAAACTAACGCTACGGGCGTTACTGCGTAATATACTCGTACAAGAAAACTTTATACATTTATACCAACACAACATAAACTTGTAGGCATATTAAAATAAAAATCTATAATGTATCAAAATGTGCCCTAAAAGCGTAAATTGTGGGTAAAATATGCATTCAAGACAGAAATATGCAAAAACATGCTTTAAAGGGTAAAATATGCAAAAATATGCACTAACAAATCGATGCCAAAATTCATAAAAAGCTCTGCAACGGATAAATATCTTATCGTCGCATTAATACGTCACACAAGAAAAAACATGCAATTGCATATTTGCGGTTTCCCTGGTAATAACTTATTTTTAATTGTACTTATTAATCATGGAAATACATATTTTTTTACAGGAAAATTAATTACGAGTAATTTTTGTTATTGAAACTGAAAAGTATTTTTACAGCCTTATTTATAAAGACTTTTTAGGAACATTTTTTTTAAAGAAAATGTTTCTTAAAAAGCCTTTACAAAGCCTTAATAAGCTTTAGAAATAAGGCCGTTAGTGTGTAATAAAAAGGGTTTCTTGAGACACCCTAATTTTCTCGTATGTAAATGCATCCATGTATGTAACTTGTTTGTGTGTGTGTTTGTTGTGTGTGTATTTATAACTGTATTTTGTCATTTATTTCCTACGAAATGCGCTGAAAACTATTTTTAACAATATTTCACAAAATGCTGTGCCGATAAACCGGATCAGTCAGTCCATCGTTATTTAATGTGTTTGAGTGTGTATTGTTGGTTGGTATGCGTGTTGTTACATTGATTGGTTATACAGTCCAATGTTGACAATGAATTTGCCGTTTAAAGGCAACAGCAGCAACAACAACAACAATAGCGTCTGCAACTAGAACTAAAGAATGAATAAAATTTCGAATGAAGAAATGCGGCTAACAAAATGCGACACGTTGCGACAAATTTTCCAAGTTTCCCTGTCGATGTTTTTTTAACAGAGTGGAGAGCGCGACCCTGTGTTGTGTGGATCTGTGCATGTGTTAGTTTAGTGGTCACCCGTTATATGACAATGCAGTAAAAATGCTTTACACCCATGGGACGGGACGTACTTCCTTTTATCCTTTTTTTCTCTCTCCCCTTTTACAAACACACATACATACATACTTACATATGTACATACTACATATGCACATATTTAGTTGCCGAGGGAGTCAATTAATACATGTCGTGCAATCATGGGTGCGACAACTAATAAGCCTTAAGGATCATTTATTATTGGATTAACCTGTTTAACATGTTTAAGAAATGCCGCATTTAGCCCAAGTTTTCTTTTTAATTTTTGCAAAAAAAAAAATTTAAAGTGAAACAATCACCAGTTACAACAACAAGTTTAAAAAATTGTACTATTTTGACCTTAATTGTGCTAAAATATTTTTTTCGTTCAAATTACATACATATTTTTATTTGTTTTTATTAAAATAATCGACTTTGTTAAGGCCAGCGAATCGATTTCACAAATTTGCTTTTAAGTTACACCTGTTAAAGTTGAAATTTAAAATATACAAATCACATAACAGCATGTGCTCCAGCATCCGATGATTTGGAAATGGAATACTTCATATTTTTTTGATTTTCTTGCTGCGTTTTGCTTTCACAACACTGTTTTCAAGGCAAAGAATATAAATTTCATAGTTCTTAAGTGAAAATTGGCATATGCAATCGTTTGAAAATAAATAGGTACGGAGTGAAACTGCGGAGATTCCTTAAATGTACTAAATTAGTCATTGGTGTACTGTTGTACTTTCTCAGTTTAAATAGTACCAAAAAAGATACAATTGTACCAACTTTACCATTCCTGATGCATACACATATAAGTACATACATATCGTTAACTTAATACGAAAAGGCCCATAATTTTTCGAAATCGATATTTTTACATACATATTTCGATAGACCATTACTAAACTAAATGAAAAAAAAAATTAATAAAACTAATATATCACTAAATTTGTAAAGTGTTTTTAATAAAAATTGCGTTTAAAAAAATTTTGTATCAATATTGCATCTTTTTTTATTTAGTTTTTTCCTCCTCCTGTAAACAATGTAAAACATGAGTTAGGGCCTTTTCGTATTAAGTTAACGATATGTACTTATGTATGTACATACATATGTATTTGCCCTTAATTATGAAAGTGGTCCAAGTGATATATTCCTTTAGTTGAGAAATTTAGTAGATTACATTTGAACAAATCAAAAACTATTTTTAAATTATGCAACATTTTAATTTAGAGTTGTACTAGTATCGATTAATATAAATTTATTTAACATTTATTAGATATTTATTGAAGATTTTTTAAGAATTATTTGATATTTTGAGGCAAAAATGTTCATGACTTAGACCACTTTCATAATTAAGGGCACATATGTACATACATATGTATGTACCCAGAGGCAAAACTCATAAGACCTTCTTACTTCAGACCTTATTAAAGGCATGCTCAGAAATGTTTTCGATTCAATATTCTATTCTTATCAACTGGTAAGGAATGCCTTACAGAAGGCCTCGACTCTTTCGCATAAAAAATAGTATGCGCATTCAATATTTCCTTCTGCTAAGCCGAAGTACATGAAAGAGAATGCTAATGTTTATTGTGTAGTTCAAAACAGAAAATTTATACTTTGGATAAGTACAATGTGTGTGAAAGTTTCCATAACATAAAATCGATAGAGTTTGAGAGCCTTAACTTAAGATCTTAATTTTGAGTTTAAGGGTTTTTGTCCTCGGCCCTTGATTTAAACAAACTCTTTTTATATTTTTCTTAGTGATCTCTCATCTAGATTTATTTTTGTATCAAATTTCAGCTCTCTAGAGTTTTAAGAGCGTGGCCCCTCACTGGCTAAAACCTCAGGGTTTTAAAATTTTTTTCCATTGGCTCACTGATCAACACTTACTTGTGTATACAACTTCAGCTCTGTAGAGGGAATTCTAGATTTATATTGTATGGGTGTTAAACTTAAAACGCGTTTGCTGCTAAACTGTATTTTTTTAGTTGTGACACTATTAGAGAACGAAGCCGATCGGTTCACAGCCACGCCGCCGATGATTTTGGTAATTAGTTAGCCGCCGCCGAAGAGTGTGGCAACGAATTGCCATAGCAATGCCCATCAGTCTCAGCCGCCGCCGATTTGCCCTATTTGGTGTTAGCCGCCGACCAAAATTATATATCGGCTTCGTTCTCTGGACACTATTGAAGTAAATGAACAATATGTACATATGTACATACTAGTGATGCGTGAATATTCATATTCGTATTAAAATATCCCAAGATTGCCGTTTTTCCTCCAAATAGTCTGATATACCTTTCCGTATTAATGACTTTACAGAATTTTAAAAACTAAAAACATGCACTCAATTCTGCTCGCCAGTGTATACCTACCTATGTACTAGTGATGCACGAATATTCGTATTCGTATTCGAATTGTTGAATACGAATGTATTCGTATTCGCTAAATTTAGGCGGATGCGAATACGAATGTATTCGTATTCGTCAAATTCAGGCGAATACGAATACGAATATTTTTCCAAAGAAATTAAATAAATAAATACTTTAATCCTAAACGAAATTAAAATAAATGACTAAACATTTTAGTTTGTACAAATACATTAAGGGTTTTCATGAGAACCCTTAAAGTTGCCATTTGCGCAATTGGGCAAACTTGCGAGACTTGTTTCATGAAGCCCCTTTTGAACTTTTGGGCAAACAGTTTATGTAAATTTGAAAGAAACGTCAAAAAATTAATTAAATAATAATATAATAATAAAATTTAAAGCAAATTTTTAATTTAAAAACATATTTATACTTTTAATAAAAATGTTTAAAGGAAGCCAAAAATTCCAAGAAGTTGTTAGGTATTTACAAAATGCACAATTGCACAGCTTAAGCTTGCGAGTGAAAATTATTGGGCAAATTTAACAGGTTTGTGTAGATAAATTCCCAAACAATTGTTGACATTTTATTTACGAGTGTAAAAATGCACAATTGCACAGTTTGCGAGACTTTTGAACATTCTCATGAAAACCCTTATTAATTTTTTTATAGAAATTTGTGCTTTGTATCATTTTCAAATATTATTCAATGACGATCATTAAAATTTTGGATACTTTTTATTAACTTTAAAGTACGCCAACAAGAGTGTGTCATATTGCATATAATATTCGTATTCGCGAATATCGTTTCAAATATTCGTATTCGCGAATATCGTTTTAAATATTCGTATTCACGAATATCAAAAATTGACATTCGTTACATCACTACTATGTACCTATAATGAAGGGTAATTACTGAAAGTATCGTAAACTATTTACCTTTTTATATCAGTTTTAGTACACTTATTCTAAACATGCACTCGATTTTGCTCGCCAGTGTACATATATGTAAGTATGTTAACTAAAACAACGTTATGTCTTGAAGATCATACCCAGCGGGAACTAGAAAGAGTAGCTATGCCTTCTAAAAGGCTTCTTTCTGCACGCCTTCATTTGGATGTAAAAGGCGTGCTCGCTCCATTCCATGCTCATATCTTTTTTACACGCGTTGTCATTGCGGAGCAGGCCTTCTGTTCTTACGCCAGAGTTTTTGTTAGATTTAGATTTTGTTTTTGCTTTAGTAAAAAACAAAACAAAACATGTTACTCCTGTTCTTCTCCCTTCTTATAGAAGCGAGTGTGGAATGTGTATCGTATATTTTATGCGAAAGAGTCATTTAATAAAGCCTGCACCAAGAAGGTCTTCTGAGTTTTACCGCTGGGTACCTACCTGCATACATACACATGTACATACATACATACATATGTATGTATGTATATAGACTTTTGTCGTTAAATGTGCACCATTAAAACCGTCAATAAAATCATAATTTATTATTTACATACTTACATACATATGTATGTATGTAAGTACCTACACACAATAGAAGAAATGCAAGATTTTGGTTAGACCACAATGTACTCGTACCACCATCATCATCATCAAGCTACATGTTGATTGATCAAAGTTATTAATGGACCTGCAAATGTTTATTTCTTGTATTCGTGGCGCTTTTTTATATTTTTGAGAACAAGTTTGTCTGCAGAATGTACAGTGTAGAATGAAAAAACAAGGTGTTTTATTTGCAACTAAATTTTAGTTACTAAAAGATGGAGAAATATATATCTACATATGTACATACATATGGATATACATTGTATATAGAAGGTTTGTTGGTATTGTTGTCGTATGCAGAAATGCAGACACGACGGAGAAATGTGAAGTTGATTTCTTTAGCATAATTATGAGAGTTTTTTGTGTACATGTTTTAATTGTTGCCTTTGAGAAATGTATGTATTAACAGCATGTATGTATGTATTAACAGGCAACTACACCAGTGTTGCCAGAATTTCTAAGGATAAAATCTGCGAAATTTAAATATTTTTCACGAAAAAATCTTCAAAATCGGCATTTTATTTTTAAACAAACAATTTTTTTTTTATATTTTATTCAAAAAATTTACATAAATATGGGTGTATGTAAAAGTGTAACATTTTCATGTAGAAGTAATATAAAATGAAATATGATAGGTATTTTATAATACTTTTATAGGATATTTACATTTACACTGCGCGATATCTTGGACATTTCAATTCCAATATTTATTAAAATCGATACCGTTTGCACGAAGTTAATTTTTTTTATTTATTATGCTGCGGAGGTTTTCTTATATACCCACCATACATCATACAAAAAAATATTTGTAATAGGTACATATCATGATGCGGAGGTTTTCTTATATAGGTACCTACCACACATCATAAAAGAAAAAAAATATTTGTAATAGGTACATATCATGATGCGGAGGTTTTCTTATATAGGTACCTACCACACATCATAAAAGAAAAAAATATTTGTAATAGGTACATATCATGATGCGGAGGTTTTCTTATTAGGCACCCATCACACATCATAAAAGAAAAAAAATATTTGTAATAGATATCACGCGCAAAAGTCGTAAAGATACATATTTATTTATTGACTTTGAATAAGCTTTATTTGCTTTATTAATTTTTTTTGCTTAATCTGACAAAGTGACATTGAGGAATACTCTATCCCAGCTAACCAAAATATTCGTGAATAATATCGCATTCGAATGTTGCGTAAACATTTCTCGGACAAAACACTCGAGAACGGCTATCGTAAACGGAAGGAGAAAGTGCTTCTAGAGCTCATTCGTCGCTCAGTTTGTGGCAGCAAATCTTTCGATTTCGATGTTTCGCTTACGAATCAATAGCGAATCTTTAGCGATGTCATTATGTAATCATACACATTAATGGTTTCAATATTTATGATTTGAACGGGCTAAAGTTCGTATCGCTTTTTAAGCCAAATTACATGTGATAATTATTAATGAACAAATAACATCAAAGTTAGTTGTAAATATTCTGCCAACACATAGTTGAACGGAACACCCAGCCGTTTTCGAAGGCCACTAAACCTTCACCATCAGCGTTCTTCTGTGTTGGTCCACTGTGTGTGGTGTCAGTTGATATAGATTTCTGCCTTATATACGAAACTTTCTTGCAAATGGAATATGTGAATTGTTTTTGATTCATCGTATTTCAATTTGCTGAAACGTGCTTTGTAATGAATCTCTAATTTCATTTCATTGCTTCTAAATAGCAAAAAACGTTATTCCTCTTTTGTTGTACATGCAAAAATAATTCAAAATTTAGAGGAACAAATTGTTTCTTGGTGCTAAACTTTTTTTAACGAGAATGTTTCGAGAATTGTTCATTATAGCGAACAGTCATTTATTTTCGAATCTCAGATTGGCTGGGATACTAAACGGACGACACAGTCGTCAATACTCTAAATCCATGATCGGCAACCTATACCATTACATTTTAAGATTTATGAGTTATACTCTTACCACAAACTGGTGTTTCCAGTGCAATTGCATGTCATTTCCCGAATTTGAAACCTTAAATCTCCAAAATTGTAATACATTCTTATTCCTTCAGAATTGTGCAATTACAAGAACCAAAGATGTTTCCTCAGTTTCACAGTAATCAAAGAATGAACTAATTTCAGCGTAATTTTACCAGTAATATAGTATGTATTTTATCCTTAATGCTTTAAATAGGTTTTTGTAAAATTGTCACCTTCCATTTATACTTTTAAGAATTTTAAGTTTGTAAATATTACCATGTAAATAATATATTTAAGCAGATAAGGAGCATTGTTCCTAAACTCTTTACTTCTTAAGTCTAACTAATTATACTTGATGTTATCCAAATAAAGAAGAAGAACAAAATAAGGGCTTAAATCTAGTTTAGGGGCACCTCCCAGAAATGAACAAAAAGTATCCTATCCTATAGTAAATTGAAAAATAGGAACAAAAAATTAAATAAAAATATTGGCGGAAAGGCTTAGTTTCCGAGTTATGGGCCTCTAAAATTTTAGTACAATATTTTAATTATACGATGTTTTTCAACGAATATGACCAATATTGGTATCTCAAAAATTAAAAAAAAATCCTATCCTATAGAAAATTCAAAAATAAAGGAAAAAATTCAATAAAAAATTTGGCGACGAGTCCTAGTTTCCGAGTTATGGGCTTCTGAAATTTTAGTGCAATATTGTTATTATACAGTGTTTTTCAACGAATAAAATTAATATTGGTATCTCAAAAATTAAAAAAAAATACTCTATCCTATAGAAAATTTAAAAATAAGACAAAAAAGTTAAATAAAAAAATTGGTGGCGGGCTTAGTTGTTGAGTTATGGGCTTTTGAAATTCTAGTATAATATTGTTATTATACTTTGTTTTCCTTGTCGGGAATTATCATGGTGGAGAAAATCCTTAAAAAAAATGTTATTAAGCAGGAAAACTTTACTTGGCTGCGCCGTCTCGGGAAACACCATGGTGGAGAAAATCCTTAAGCCCGGCCGCAGGCCGGCAATGCAGAACAATGTTAAGCAAGAAATTTTGCAATCCAGAAAATCATTACTAGGCTGCGCCGTCTCGGGAAACACCATGGTGGAGAAAATCCTTAAGCCCGGCCGAAGGCCGGCAGTGCAGGAATACGCTATTAGGCAAGAAAACTTTGCAAGGCAGAAAATTTTTACTAGATTGCGCCGTCTCGGGAAACACCATGGGGGAGAAAATCCTTAAGCCCGGCCGAAGGCCTGCAATGCAGAAAAATGTTATTAAGCAAGAAAACTTTGCAATCCAGAAAATCATTACTAGGCTGCGCCGTCTCGGGAAACACAATGGTGGAGAAAATCCTTAAGCCCGGCCGAAGGCCGTCAGTGCAGAACAATGCTATTGAGTAAGAAAACTTTGCAAGGCAGAAAATCTTTACTAGACTGTGCCGTCTCGGGAAACACCATGATGGAGAAAATCCTTAAGCCCGGCCGAAGGCCGGCAGTGCAGGAATCCGCTATTAGGCAAGAAAACTTTGCAAGGCAGAAAATCTTTACTAGGCTGCACCGTCTCGGGAAACACCATGGTGGAGAAAATCCTTAAGCCCGGCCGAAGGCCGGCAATGCAGAACAATGTTATTGAGCAAGAAAACTTTGCAATCCAGAAAATCATTACTAGGCTGCGCCGTCTCGGGAAACACCATGGTGGAGAAAATTCTTAAGCCCGGCCGAAGGCCGGCAATGCAGAACAATGTTATTGAGCAAGAAAACTTTGCAATCCAGAAAATCATTACTAGGCTACGCCGTCTCGGGAAACACCATGGTGGAGAAAATCCTTAAGCCCGGCCGAAGGCCGGCAATGCAGGATTATGCTATTAGGCAAGAAAACTTTGCAAGGCAGAAAATCTTTACTACACTGCGCCGTCTCGGGAAACACCATGGTGGAGAAAATCCTTAAGCCCGGCCGAAGGCCGGCAATGCAGAACAATGTTATTGAGCAAGAAAACTTTGCAATCCAGAAAATCATTACTAGGCTACGCCGTCTCGGGAAACACCATGGTGGAGAAAATCCTTAAGCCCGGCCGAAGGCCGTCAATGCAGGAATATGCTATTAGGCAAGAAAACTTTGCAAGACAGAAAATCTTTACTACACTGCGCCGTCTCGGGAAACACCATGGTGGAGAAAATCCTTAAGCCCGGCCGAAGGCCGGCAATGCAGAACAATGTTATTGAGCAAGAAAACTTTGCAAGGCAGAAAATCTTTACTAGGCTGCGCCGTCTGGGGAAACACCATGGTGGAGAAAATTCTTAAGCCCGGCAATGCAGAAAAATGTTATTAAGCAATAAAACTTTGCAATCCAGAAAATCATTACTAGGCTGCGCCTTCTCATGAAACACCATGGTGGAGAAAGTCCTTAACCCCGGCCGAACTATATATATATATATATATATATATTTATATATATATATATATTTATATATATGTATATATATATATATATATATATATATATATATACATATGTATGTAATACATTTTAAAATAAAAAAATGTTTATTTTTTTCTTCTTTCAATACTTGTTTACATGTTTGATCATTTCTATATTAATGTATACAATTTCAGAAGCCCATAACTCGGAAACTAGGACTCGTCGCGAAATTTTTTATTTAATTTTTTTCCTTATTTTTGAATTTCCTATAGGATAGGATTTTTTTTTAATTTTTGAGATACCAATATTGGTCATATTCGTTGAAAAACATCGTATAATTAAAATATTGTACTAAACTTTCAGAGGCCCATAACTCGGAAACTAAGCCTTTCCGCCAATATTTTTATTTAATTTTTTGTTCTTATTTTTCAATTTACTATAGGATAGGATACTTTTTGTTCATTTCTGGGAGGTGCCCCTAAACTAGATTTGTTCCAAAATAAGTAACCGAGCAATAAGGTAAAGCATCAAACACATAGACGACAGCAGGCAGCAGACAGCAAAGTGTCAAAAATAAAATACATGTGTTTAAATGAAAACGATTATTTTGACGACATCACAGCAGCACGACTACACAACAGCATTTGCTGCTGCTGCCAACTTAGACTAATTTCTATTTTCGTGAGCAGCAAAGAGCAAATGCAGTGCTGCCACTATAAATATAAATTGGAAGAAATAAGAACTTATAAATTTTCGTAATATTTAAAAGAAAATAACATTACACAATTAAAATTATGAAATAAATTGATGTGTTTTTACATTTTTACGTGATATTAGTACGTTTTGAGTCAGTAACTTTAATTTTATTTATGTAAAATATATATCTGGCTGATTATATATAGTGTTGCTGCTGATTTCAAAATAATTATGTAGCTGACTACACGGCAGCATTTGAAGCCAACTTCATTTGAAGTCGTGAAGTTGTGAAGTCTGCTGTCGTCTAAGTGTTTGGAGCTTAACAATATAAAAAACAGACAAATTGATAACCTCCAGCTTTTTTTTAATCGGTTTGAAAAATTAGAAGTTATGTCACTGTCTTAGACAGTGATGCCTAGGTTTTTAGCTCTAAGATCACATCAAAATTTAAAACAAGCACTAAAGAGCGTAATTTTGAGATATAAAAAGCGTAAAAAGCACTAACGTGAAAAAAGATTAAAGATCCAAATGAGTGAAGTTTAATAATGTATAATATAACATCTTTAACGAAATACATATATCAGACAAAGAAGGTATGCTTAACATTGAAGAAAATAAATATGTCAACTTTTTACTAAAGTAATTTTAAGAAATACACAAATTTCTTAAAAGCACGCACCACTTAGTGCTTTTTCTTAGTTTGGTCCTAACGCTCAAAATTTGGCATTTTGCACCAAGTTGGCATCACTGGTTTCACAAAAAAAAATTAACAATTTGATATCGTAAGCTAGAAATAATAACAGCCATATTCATGAATAATATATCTATTTTATAAAAGGTTTATTAATAAAATTTCCATAGAAAATTTTTTCAATAAACCTTTTATAAAACAGAAATATTTTTATCAATAAAGCGATAAGTATATAACAATTTTGTTATCAGGGATCGCAAATAACTATTAATTTTCAAATGTGAACTAAAATAATCTAAATAATAGAGAAGTGCTAAGTGCACCAGGAAAAGACCAATATGCTCCTTGTTACATGAGCTACCTTTAGATGCATTGATTGATTTTTATTTATTCCTCAGAAAATAAGTTAATTTTTTGCTTAGCAAATAACAATTACTTCTTGATTTTTTTTGTTAAAAAATTTGATTTTTAAACTATAATGCGATAAAATTAATACTAACTAACTGATTTAAAATCAAATTAATTTCCAGATTTAAAAAAAAAATATTGTATGTGAAATTAAATTTAGTTTTGTATATATGTACATATGTATGTACATACTTATGTATGTTTCAGTTCAAAATTAAAAAATTTTTAATTAAAAAAATGAAAATAAAAAAGTAACTGTTATTATCTGAGCAAAAAATAAAACTCAATAAATAACTTTTGTTTTCTGAGGAATAAATAAAACTCAAGAAATAATGATTAAAAAGTTATTTTTAAAATCACATTTGTTTTACTACTTAATTTTTAAATTTTAAGTTAGTCTGGCATCATCTAAATGCCAACAGTGGTTGCCGAAATGGTAAAAGAGAGTAAACATTATACAAGAGAGCAATAAGGCGAAAAAACAATCTCACGAACCGGTTATGAGAAGGAGGGGAATGTTACAGAAAAAAAGACGCATGATTTTACAATATAACAACAACACTACAATAACAAATTAACAGAGCACAAAACACTGAACATAATCAAATAGAAAATACCAAAAAAAATGAATAAAATAAAGTAACACAAGGTATACGAAACGTTTTAAAAGCACAAGCAGAACTAGAAGAAATAAAAGTTTGATATAATAAAATAAAGTGAAAAAATAAATCAGCTAAACATAGAAGAGCCGTACAGAAAATAGCTCAGTTGCAATTGAGTTGTTAACCGTGGCGGACTTGAAATATTAGCGAGTTCCCTCGTCTAAATTTAATAATAATAAGAAAAAAACAACAGAAAAAATATAAAAATTTTAATTATCAACAAGAAAAATGTAATATAGAGTTTAAAAATATTCCTATAAAGAACTTTTTTTAATAAAAAATGTTTTAAACTTGATCTAAAATAAATAATTAAAAAAATAAAGTTCTATAAATTTAAAGAGTTTAAAATTAAAAACAAGCTGAGGGAAAAGTTTTTCAAATAATTGACAATTTTTTTTAATCCTCGTTTCATCAGTTGTTTTTTTTGCTGTAACTTGATATGGAGAGAAAAATAAAATCTAAAACAATTATTTAAATTTTTTTAATTTTTAATTTTTATCGACTTTTTAGGTTTTGGTGACAGCAAATAAATTAATAGTTTTTTAAGCATTGTTGGCTGCAAAGTATCTTACCCAAAAATTTACGAAACGGTAAAATAAAGCAACACAAAACCATAAAAAGTCTCCCAGCTTAATTATCTCGCGAGATTTTTCTCGATTCTCTCCATATCTATTTTCTTTTGCCCCTTTTTTGTACTTTGCACTCTTCTGTGCGATTAACCGCAAAAAAGAAATTGGCCAGTACATATTAAACAATACATGAAATAAAATTCAACATTTTTTTTCTTATAAATACTTGTGCAAATTGGGTGTTCAGTTATTAAAAACCATATTCTTTGATTTCTCTTGCAGTGCTGGCCTTTTTTTTGTTGAAAAATATTTACATTATACAAGACTGTTAGCAAAGGCGTGGAGAGCCATAAAAGAATTAGAGATAAAAATCTACATAAGCATTTTTTTAATTTAATAAAAAATAAAACTAACGAAATCCAGGAAAACAAAAAGGATTTTGTACTACTGTTAACTCCAAATCACAGCTTTAATTTAAAAGAAGAAACCTACAAAAAACACATAAAATGGTAAGCAGTACTATGGATTAGTGTAATTATTTTAACTCTACGAGCGAACTTGAAAAAAAAGAAAACCGGAAACCCATTTTTAAAAATGCGGTTTAGTGCAGATGACTAAACCATTGCTAAATAAAAAAAACGCAATTGTGTTAATTTACACATTCATACTCACAGTTGCACACATGCACAAGTCTTATACACAGTCATCATTTCTAAACTTCACTTGGCATGAGTCGTATGTATGTATATAAAAAAAATTCGTTAAAAAAGGGTGTGGAGCAGAAAACAACAACAAGATTACATAGTGAAGAGCAGCTTATTGTTATCAGAGTTGCCAGTTGTTTTAAAATATTGTTCTGAAAATAAATGTTGAGAAAAATGTACCTACGAATAAATGGGTTAATAAAAATAAAAATTATATCAAGATACATATGTACATCTTTACTTATAAATACTTACATAGTCCCAATTTACACTATGCAAATCTTATTGCTAAGCTGATTAGTTTGTTAGGAGAGAGCGACGAGGGGAAAAGAAATGTTTTTGTTCCCCCTGTCGGTCGCACATTCTGTAGTCTTGTTTATGGTTGCGTTCAAGGCGAATTCACATAAGGTGATCTTAATTCGCCAGCTGACTTAATTTACCTGCTGTCAAATTAATCAAAACGTTAAGAAATATTCTGACAGCAGGAAATTTTACACTAACAAATATACAAGGCGAATACACAGAGTTGCAAATTAAGACCACCTTATGCCAATTCGCCTTGGTTGCGTTCGAAGTTTCGAAAATATCAAAATGTTTTGAAGTTTATAGGTTGCAGTGTCTATGTCAAAATATTCGAAAACGTGTTGCGTAAGCAAGTTGCAAAGTCCGTACCTACCATTAGGATCGGTTCGGATGTATGTATCTACATATATACCGTTTCTGGGGATAACAATATTAATTGGTTTAGACACGGTCTAAATTTTTGCTGAGATTGGTATGAGTGAAAATTTATTAGTATGTGGGACACCAACGATGCTTGATGGAAAATCAAACAATTTTGATTTTCGGAATGCTTGCTGTCACTTTTTGGGGTATATTTACTCGCTCTCGATAACAAATTTGCGCAACTGACAATCTATTTCCGTTCCCTAAGGACATAAACCTGCCAACAGGAATCAGTTGTTTTCGACGAGCACCAATTTTTTGGTGTTGTGTTAAAAAAGTGTCGTCGATGACGACAACTGGAATAAGGGTGATTATATTTCCATTATGAATTTGTTGCCCAAAATATCGGAAAAACATAAATTTAACTTGACTGGTGAAGAAAAAAAGTGTTAGAACTTTTTATTTTGCTATCGGCACAATGTACCGATTTTCGTCGGCGCACTGAAATAAAGTCATAAGTAATAAGTTAAATTAGCTTTATTTTTTCAGCTGATTGAAATGACATAATTGCACCACACTGCATTGGTAATAGACCCATATATACTTATCTTGGAATTAATTGAGAAATAAGTCTATTTTGGTTTATTACTTATGACTTTATTGCAGTGAGCCGACGAAAATCGGTACATTGTGCCGATAGTGGGACCCCGGCTTAAGCAGTACAGTCATTATTGTTAATGAACATCTTTAATGTAATGTAAACACTTTTATATGTAAACTAGTTTAATATAAAGTTCATATTCTAAATACTACTAATAAATATTAATAATAATTTAGACATTTATATATATATTTTTTTCAACCAAACGAACAGAACAAAATCAAAATAAAAATGAGTGCTTGGTGGGCCATAATGCATGGTAACATCAAGCCGACACGCACACGTAAACGAACTTGACAGGGAGAATTTTGATCGAGTCCAAAGCCTTTTATGCAGTTCTTATGCAAGCCACACACTTTGCGGCTGTTGGTACAAGTTAGTTTACCCCAAAATATAAGTATAATATAACTATATTGTCACTTGTATACTATTTATCGGTTCTTAATGGCAATCTCTTACTAATGTCTAAAGCTTTGTAAGTTAATGTAGCAAGTTAATAGTAGTCAATTCTTGTTGACAAAGAGTAGTGACAACTTTTACTGTCGTCTTGATGTGACGTCGACGACGACACCCGCAGTAAGAGGGAATATTTTTTACATGTCAAATTTTTCATATGAAATAATCAATGTTGCTCAACATTTTTAACAAATTTGAAAAGAGTGCACTATACTTTACGTGAATTTTTTTTGTTTTTTTATGATAAAAATCCACTTAAAATAACTTCGTTTTATTCGGGGCAATGTGACTATAAAATAAAATGAAAGAGCGACAAAAAATGCATTCTAAAAACAAATTACACAAGACTATAGTTTCAATCAATACAAAATTTCATGCAGCCCGGGTACATCTCTAATCAGTAGTGAATTTTTGCATAATTACATACATATGTATATATGTATGTATGTATGTATATATATGTACTTAGGGAAGGAAGTATATACATACATATATGTATGTATGAATGTATGTACATATATGTATGTATGTGTACATATATGTATGTATATACTGAACGGATGAGTGAATTAGTTCCTCTGTTATTTAATTTTTTTTTTTTCATGAGGTCATTTTATATACGTATGTATGTATGTACTTATATTTGTTTAATAAAATATCAAAGTGCGAACAAAATATGTAATTTCATTATCAAATGTATACTAGAATTACTAAAATGTACTAGTGACTGTCTGTTTCCAATGTCTTCATATACATAATGCCTAAAAAACTATAGGTATAATGTCAATAGTTGCTTCCAAATGACACGCACAAGTTAAATGTCTATAGCAAAAAGCATTGTGTGGGGTATGATTAGTCAGTAGTACTGGCGATAAAGTCAATCCTTACTGATTCACTAGTGACATTTCCTACAGGGTATGCACTTACGTTGCATGTAGTACGTGCATAATTGCATAATTAACTGGAAACAAAAACAGTTAAAACAAACAGGTGATCCAAAGTACTAAATTATAAAATTTATTTTAGATTTGTTTTATCTTTAAAGAAGTACATACACACATATGTACAGGGTGGCCCAGAAAGACCGAAGTGGTGTGAAATCCTTATAACTTTTTATTAAGACATATTTTTTTAGTTTTTTCAATGACCTTTCGCAAAACTTCCGGTGTTATGTTGTTAATTTCGTCTCGAATATTGGTTTTTAATTCCTCAATAGTCCTAGGCTTATTAAGATAAACTTTCCCTTTTAAATAACTCCAAAGGAAACAGTCTGGAGCAGTTAAATCCGGGGAACGCGGAGGCCAATTAAAATTGCTTCTTCGCGAAATTATTTTTTCACCAAAGATGTCGCGTAAAAGAGCCATTGTGGCCCTGGAAGTGTGCGCTGTGGGTCCATCCTGTTGGAACCATATTTGCGGATGGTTTTCCACGGTTGGCTTTACCCAATTTTCCAACATGGCCTGATATCGATCACCATTGATGGAAATGGCGACACCTCGTTCATTTTCAAAAAAATATGGGCCAATGATCCTTTCTGAAGAAACACCGCATCAAACAGTATACTTAACTGGGTGTAATTGTCGTTGATGAAGTACTCTCGGGTTTTCAATATCCCATATCCTAAAGTTTCGTTTGTTAACGAGGCTTCGTCACTCATAACTAAGTTATGAATAATGGAAATGGAAAGAACACATTTGTGCGAAGCAGAAAATGTCCACCACTTGCGGGATATCATTTTTAATAACTAATTTAAAAATATTCCCTATAAATTTACTGCATTTAAAAAACAAAAAATTAAAAAAATATGTCTTAAATAAAAAGTTATAAGGAATTCACACCACTTCGGTCTTTCTGGGCCACCCTGTACATATTTCTGTCCATACTAATGTATGTATGTATGTACTAGTGTTGTAGCGAATGTCAATTTTTGATGTTCGCGAATACAAATAAGAATATTTCAAGCGATATTCGCGAATACGAATTCGAATATTTGCAACGATATTCGCGAATACGAATATTAAAAAATTGTTATGAAAAAGGACTTCACACTCTTGTTGGCGTACTTTAAAGTTAATAAAAAGTACCCAAAAATTTAATGATCGTCATTGAATAATATTTGAAAATGATACAAAGCACAAATTTCTATAAAACAATTAATTTATTTGTACAAACTGAACTTTTTAGTCATTTATTTAAATTTTGTTTAGGGTTTATAAATTTATTTATTTAATTTCTTTAGAAAAATATTCGTATTCGTATACGAATACATTCGTATTCGCCTGAAAATGGCCGAATATTCTACAATTCGAATACGAATATTCGTGCATCACTAGTATGTACATACATGCATATCTGGCAATAAGAGTGGTAAAAAATATTGTTATCAGGTCTATAACAAAAACTCAAGTGTGTTAAGGGATAAGATTATACCTACAATTAAAATTTTCACACTTCTTTACACGTAATTTCTGAGAAAGCTTTTGTTGTTGTAAAATGAGATTATTTGTTTTAATTTATGTCGTACATAAATATATTGTTCAAGTTGGTGTTAAAGGTTGATATGTCTGTGGTGAAGGTCAAACCGTAGCTAAAAGAATGTATGTAATATTTCTTAAAATTATTGTTCAGAAAAGCAAGACTGGCATATTAGCTCAATTACATATTTACTTTTATTCCAGTTGTCGTTGTCAACGTTGCTGTAATTAATTTTTTTTTGTAACGTCATCAATTCAACAAAAAACACTAAGTAGTGCTCTTAAGAAATTTGTGTTTTTCTTAAAATTAATTTAATAAAAACTTGGTGTATTTATTTTTTTTTCAGTGTAAATCATACTTTTTTTCGTCTGATATAGAAAATATTAAAGTTTCTTAAACATTATTAAACCACCCACCCATATTTAAACTTCACTTGTTTTGATCTTCACTCGTTTTTCACATTAGTGCTTTTTACACTTTTTAGTATTTTTTTTTAAATTTTGATTTGCCCTTCCTTAGAGCCAAAAAAAGTTGCCTTCACTCTGGCAAATAATAGGACAAATAAAAAAATTCTAATTGGAAAAAGAGAGAAATTTCACGCGGGATTTTATTCATAATAGCCTTGATTACTTTTTTATTCCAAAAATATACAGGGCAATTATGAATAAAATTCCGCGTGAAATTTTTCCCTTTTCCAATTAGAATTTCAGGTTTTCCCTATAAATTGCTATAAGTTGGAATTTTTCGCCAGGAAAAATTTCTCGCGGAAGTTTATTCATAATTGCCCTCATATTCACACTTATATATCGTCACCTTAAATGCAAACGGACGTAACTACACTTTTATATTTTTTACATTAGAAACAAAAAACGTTTTAAAATCAATAATAACAAAGTGTTCTTGAAAATTTTCTTCGAAATTTACTTGTAGTATGGATACTTATATGATTTTTACCATTTATTTCCTTTTTATTGTATATTTAAGGTTTTATGTTAGTTACGGTCTTTGCAATAAAAAATAGATGAATTCGTAATAACGTCCGTTTGAATTCCTTTAATAAAGTCGTAATTTTTGATCGCAGAGGTCTAAATATTTGCGTGAACATGTAGTTTGTTTATTTATTTATTTTCAGTTTATGGACAGAAAGTCCTTTCAGACAACGAGATAATGTCAACATTTTTAATAACTAAGAATAAATAACTTATAGGTATAAATAGTAAAAGATCAACAAAAAATAAAAATAAAGAAGGCTAATTAATTACTTGATGAATGTATAAACAAAGTTATAGGATAAGGATAGTGACAGAGAAGACAGGTGGTGAAGGAAGAGATAGAGGAAAGCTTCATTCTTTTACAACTCTTTTGCATGCTTATTTGCAGTGCTGTACCGCCTCTGGTGTTAAACGGGGCGTATTAAATTTTGAAGTTGTGTTTTAGTAGCCACTTCATTGGTTATTTTACTTTGCCGATGATTCTTTTGGTGAAAAACCGAAGGTCCTGTGTTCGAGCCCGGTCACCGACAAGTCATTAACAATACCAACAGCACGCATTTTTATGATGTGCATTAGTAATGCTAATGTAACGCCATCCTTCGTTGTGCAAAAATAGTGCAAAGGAATTGAAATACATAGTACAGATTTTGCACTACATATCATGATGGGTCCCAGAACAAAAAGTGCAACAAGTTTTTAATAGGTATCAAAATTTTCTCTGAAAAATTAAGGAAAATAAGACGTTTTCCAAATAGATCTCAAGTCAGTTAATACATACAGTGGCACAGAAAAACCAAGAATTTTTGGAAAAAAAATATATTTATTAATAATTTAAAGAAAATCAAATTTTACTGCACAGAAAAGTATACATACTCCCACTGTTGATCAGCGATAATTTTTCAAAAAAAGAACTTGCATGTGTTTTGCCAGTAATGCTTCACGTCTCTCAGTTAATAATTGAAAAGGTCGTTCAATCAGTCGTTCTTAATTTTGAATAATAATGTGTCCAAAAGTTAAAGAATTAAGATAAGATATTAGAAATCTGATTGTTCAGCATCAAAAGAGTGTACTCGAAAAAATCGCTGCGCAAAATTTCTAAAATTGTTGGGCGGTAAAAATCTAGTATAAAAACCGTTATAAGAAATTACAAAAAGAACAAAAGTGTTGATTAGGGTTGTTATCGCTTGATTTATAAAAAGAGAACACAAGAGAGAGAAAACCCGGACATTTTCTTAAAAAAAGTAGGTAGTAGGCCAAGAAGTGGCCATCCGCAAAAATTATTCAACGTACCTATAAAACGACACATATTGGAAGAAATGACAAAATTCCAGGACAACTGCTGTTGATATATGTACGTATTAAAAGGCATAGAAAAAAATGTTGATTGCCACTCTTCATCGAGAAACACTACGCAGTGTATTGGGAAGTGGAGGTTATCGGAATAAACCATTCATAAGCGATATTAATAAGGCCAAATGGAATTTGCTTAAAAGCATTTAAATGAAGAGGAAAAGTTTGAAAAATTGTTGTGTCTATCACGGAAAATAAATTAAACTCATTCTTAAACAATGGAAAACAAAAAGTTTGGCTCAAAAAGAATGAAGAGCTGGAACATAAAAACCTTATGCCCACAATAAAACACTGACGCGGCCTCATGGTTTTGGGTTGTATGTCTGCGGTTGGGATTAGAAATTTAGTTTTCATTGAGACAACAATGGATCTATTTATGTATTTGAACCTATTAAAGGATAATTTGAAGGTGTCACTAGTTAAAATGGGTGTACCTGGAAGCTGATGCTTTCTTTCAACAATATAACAACCCAACTCATAAAGTGTTCAGTTTAAAGGAATTGCTTTTGAATAATGTGACAAAACAACTGCATTCTCTTCCCCTCTAATGTGTAGGGAACATTCATTTTTGTTTGTATGTATAAAGAGGGTGGAGTAGTTAACACGTTGACTACAAAATCGAAGATCCTGGGTTCGATCCCTGTACCCGACCGTTATTAAATAACAACACCACGCATTTTTCTGATGTGCATTAGTGTCCCTTTGTATCAGTTGTTGTAGCAAAGTTCAAGTGATGAAGGCATAGTCACTGGTCACTTAACTATACCCACTTCAGCAGATGCTAGCAGACTCATCGGCGAAGTAAAATAACCAATAAAATGGCTACTAATCACAGCTTCAAAAAATTTAATACGCCTCATTTGACACCAGTAGGCGCTGCAACACTGCATGATTAAAAAGCGTTCAAAAAGCAGAGTTGTAAAAGTATGAAACTTCTTCTATCTCTTCCTTCACCACCTACCTGTCTTCTATCACTATCCCTTTCCTAAAGAAGGTAACAAACACCTAGTAATAGTAGTAGGCATTAATTGCCTGCGTGTTAGTTACTTCTCTTTAAAGTTTAAAAAGATTAAGGGCCGTATCCAAAAAAAGTTAAATTGAACTTCAAGTACATACATACATATGTATGTAAGTAGGTAGGTACCTACTCTTTTGTCATAAATTTTTATTGTTTTAAAGTACACTTCAAGCTCAAATAATTTTTTTTGATACGGCCATAAGTTAATAAATAAATAAAAGGTAAAATTGCCACAATGAATATGTATGTACATACTTTTCATAAAAGAAATAAATGTGTATGTACATACATACATACATATGTACATATCTACATACACATATTTTAAATATTAAGAAAAACAAGCTTTTGTTAATTACATATTTAAATTTTAAAGTGAGAAGAAAAACCCTCATACATTTTATGTTATTTCCTACTTCATACTCCCATTTATTTTACCTGTTTAAAAAATTTCCCCTTTTGGCAAATTCAGTAGTTAAATTGCTTTCCCCTATTCTGTATATTTTAACAGAACCACAAACCGTTTGGCTTACTTTTTAAAAAAATGTGGGAAAAACCAAGAGAAGTACAGAAAAAAAAACAAAATTGTACTGCTCTCTATCTCGCCTTGCACTCTCAATTATATTTCTGCAAAAAAAAACAACCACTTTGCAAAAAAGCCAGCATGTGTCAAGAACATGAGTGAAAGTGTGTGAATTGCGGTGTTTTCTGCTTTTGTGTGTGAAACACGAGACAACAAACATTGGAAGTAGGAAAAGAAACGTTCTCCCATATGTTTTCGTGTTGTTTCTTTTACTCAACCGTTTCGTACCGATTCATTATGCCGCATTGCGGTTATTCTTAAGTTTATATTTTTCACACTCTATGCCTTGTGTTGTTCTTCGCTTTTTACTTTTCTTCATGTTTGTTTATTATACGAGTATACTTGGTTTTCAAATCATCAAGTAGATTTTTTTTTGTTGCATTTTACCTTTTTGACTTTCGCATTTAATATTTTTTGTCTGGCGTTTAAACAAAAAAAAAATTAAAGAATTTCACTAATTCAACAGATAGGCGGCAATAACGATATGCATGTATGTATGTGTGTACGTACTATTTGCGTGACACACACGTGAATACCCTGCAGGAAATGTCAATACTAAAATTATACTGATTATCTATTGACTCTGTCACCAGTACTACTGACAAACTATACCCCAACTAATGCTATCTACTTTTTACATTTAACACAGGCTTGTCCTACGAAATCTACCAGTAGACTACGTCAGTACTGAATAAGTAGTTCTTGTTGGACCATGTGTCGAAAATGTCAATAGTAAGATTGTACTGACTTACTATTGACGATATCACCACACTCCGGGAAATTTCCGTAGTAAAACTGTACTGATTCACTATAGACGCTGTCACCACCTGCAGGAAATGTCAATAGTAAAATTATACTGACATACATACATATATGTATGTACATATGGATGAGTTGGAAGAAGAGTAAAAAGAAAATTGTTGCAAATAAAATTTTAAGTGAAAACCAACATAATCTTGTATTGCATTTTGATTAAGGCTGCGTTCACACGGTACAAGTACTTATTCAAGGCGATCTCATTTCAGGAGATGATCAGCTGTTAATTTATCTGGCAGGAAATTCTACTCTAACAAATATAATTTTTTTCCTGCAATGTTGCATTTGATTTCGAGCTAAGATCACCTGTAGTGAAATTCACTAACTTAACGATTATATAAAATTAGATACAATTCTGTGGCAAAAAGGAAAAAGTGCTTAAGTCGAGATAAGCTGATTTTGAGTTACTGGTCAAAATCTCTTTTGTTAGACATCTGTTCTCATTTGGAATAATAGCTTAATGTAATTATACTTTGGTATACATACATACATACCTATTTCAACTTAAATGTATTACTTATAGTGTGTAGAACGATGTTTGCTTAAAAAATAAAATTTAACAGGAATTTCCCAATTTAACATAAAAAGAAATAAATTTCTGAAAATCGACTTGAACGCTTAAAAGTGCTCTCCTGCAAAACAGTATGACTTAAGCAGTAGTGATGCCAACTTGTTGCATAAAAGCACATAAAAATTAAAAAAAGCGTAATTTTGAGATCTAAAAAGCGTAAAAAGCACTAACGTGAAAAACAAGTGAAGATTTAATAATGTTTAATAGGTATTTTCTAAGCTATTATCTATTTCTGCAATAGTATCATCTTTAATGAAATAATATATCAGACGAAAAAGATAGGCTTGCTATGCTAATGCACCAATCTTTTATTAAAGTAATTTTAAGAAGTACACAAATTTCTTAAACGCACTACTTAGTGCCTCTTCATATTCCTAATTTACACTATGCAAGTCTTATTGCTAAGCTGATTAGTCTTTTAGGGGAGAGAGACGAGAAGAATAGAAACGGTTCTGTTCCCCCTGTTTCTCCTTCCAACAAACTAATCAGCTTAGCAATAAGACTTGCATAGTGTAATTTAGGACTTAGTTTGGCAATAACGCTCAAAACTTGGCGTTTTGAGTCTTCGAAAAAGCACATAAAACATTGCCAACAGCACCGCGTTGGCATGGCTGCTGCCAATTTACCTTATCTCAGGTGATTCGTAAGTGTAAACAATTTTGTTTTTATAACTCCAAAAGGCTTCGTAAAATTGATTTCCGAATTCACTGATTCTTATAAAATTAAAATGTATATCGGATGCCTAAAATTTTAAGTTTTAGAAGTGGAATGCAAGGTCAACCGATTCCTATATTTTTTATATATACATACTAGGGTATTCAATCGGTTAACCGTTAATCGGTTAACCGGTTAATTACTATAATTAAATTTTTTAATTAATGGCTAAACCGGTTAATTTCAGTCGATTAACAGACGTAATAAATTTTTTCATATTTTGTAGTATTACACCTTCTTTTTGTGTGAATAATTAATTGTTTCGTCTCATATATAAAAGGTGAGTGTTTAGAAATTTTTATTCATACAAACAAAGAAGTATGTATGTTCGGTGACCCTAACTTAAGTAAAACTTCAAAATCCTTGGACATGGCTATAAAAGAGTTTAGTAGAGACTACATTACTCTAACTGGAGGGAATTATTCAGTTTTCATTTAATAAAACCCAATAGTACTGTTGCCAACGATTTAATTGAGGTTTATATTTAATAAGAAATCCAGATATTAACTTTTTTGCAGAATATTCGTCGCTGAGCTCTGCCATTATGAGTCAGCTGATGATCCGCCAACAGAAGGAATTATCATTAGTAACTCAAGAAATGTTCTAACAAAATTAACCAAATTAGTTTAAGAATAATTATGTAGGTATGTGTATTTTTGTTTTACTAATAAACTCAAATTAATAAATAATTCATGCACTTTTAGTTGTTGAAAACACATGATTTATGGAAAAACTTTGTTAATCGGTTAACCGGTTAAAACCGAAATTAACCGATTTAAAAACTCCGATTAAATAATCGAGCGATTAACCCTAATACATACATACATATTTATAAATAATAAAAAAATCTTTATATAATAAAAAGTTCAAACGTAGTGAATTTTCCAGTTTCAGTGCTTTTGGAAATTTTAAAGTTGACAACATTGTTTACTACTCAAATTTATTTATGGTTTGTGTGCTTATGTTATGAACATATTGAAACCATTTGTTTTTTGCCATTATTAAGTCGTAAACTCAAATAAATTTTTATGTTATTATAGGTATACCTCTTAATTTAAGTAAAGATCATAATGGCAATAAAAAAATATAATAAAAATAGAAAAACAATTTTAACATAATATGTATATATGATGTACATCATACATACATACATACATATGTACATATTAGGGTGATAGACTCGGTTGCTCAACCGGTTTCAAAACTTGTTTTTTTTTGTAATTAAAAACCCACCCTAAAGCTCTATACTTTACAAATGCAAAAGCGTTTTTATTTTTTAAATTTTTTGAGCAAAATATGGGACAGACGAAATATTTTCTTTGCTGAATCTTTTTGTTTAGCGATTATTTAAAGTAATTTGTATTATTTTTCTTTTTTTGTAATTTCCAAATTTCCTACTAACAGCAACCTACGCATTAGCAGAAAAAAGAAGACTGGAGCTCTAATAAGGGAAGTTGTTTGAGGTTGCTTCCACCTATACCTTAATGTCGCATACGTCGCATAAAATCAATATTTATTATAGCACATTCAGGCTGACTCCAAATTAAGCAGTTTCGTGATTTCGGTCGAAAACAAGTTGAAATTAATTATTTTCCCATATATTTTGACATTTTCCAAATTAAGTTATTTTACTTAATTTCGATGAAATTAACAAGAAATTACAATATACAACTCTGTTTTTGTACTAAAAGTACTTTTATTTTCAAACATGAGTAAATTTACAATTATGAGAAACAACAATTAAAAGAAATAACAATTTTGACATTCAATATTAAATTAAAAAAACAATTTAAGAAGTTTATTATTCGACATATTGTCATCCAATGGATTTCTAATTGTATGAAGGTGTAGAAAAATAAAATAGATTCATATCGAATATAAATTATTTGCTGGGTTTTGTATGAGTTTCAAAGCCTACCAAACTTATTTTGTCTTTGTGATTTTCAAAAATATTATTATTCTATGAATTCTCATATAGTTTTTGAAAGTCTGTGCATAAAGTAAGAGGTTTGTGACTGTTCAAAATTTGTGGTTGAAGTCTACTGATGATTTGGTTTAAGCGCCAATGAAATACGTATATAGACCAAGCTAAACCACAAGCAAATAAATTTCAAATTAAAAAAACAATGAAATCTATTAAATTTATGAAAATTTTTGAAAGAAATATGTGTATAAGTGTAACAAAGAATTTATTCAACTGAAAAAACAACTTCAATGCCTTCCGCCGGTGAATAATATGTTTGCGAAATTATCTCAAATGTCATTCAGTACCTGCATAAACAGTTTTCATTTCGTTCGTAATTTGAGCTTAAAATTACTTAATTTCGTGTCAGCCTGAATGGGCTATTATTTTTTTTCAGTAGTAAATAAGCGTTTGTTATCGTTTTATTACTTTTTAATTAAAGTTCAATCAATATTAGAAATTTTATTTAATTTCCTTGGGAAAAAATGCCGCGTCCGCCTTATCGCGTCCGCATTTGTATTCAACCCATTTAAAAACATTTAAAACAAAATTTTCATGTTTCTCCACCTTCATTTTTAAATTTACAAAAAAAAAATCTTCATAAAATTTCGCTGAATATTTCTATAAGTGCACAAAAATAACTTCTATTTTTGTTTCGTCCGTTTCTTGCTGACATTTGCTTATATCTTTTTGATATGTTATTGATATCGCCCAGAATTTTTTCTTAAACATACTACTCCTTCATTATCCATTCAAATAAAAGTGTACGAATGTCGCGTCCGTCTCCTGGGAATTGCCCATATGTACAGTGTACAGTGGTAGTAGAGGCGATTAAATTGGTCTTGTAATGTACAATGGATGTCAAATTCCGAGCTGTTTTTTTGTGACATTTTGCTTCATACATCTACATTACATCTATTGCATACCAAAAATGCTGTATTTTTATAACCGTTTAACCGGTTTTCCAGGTTTTTTTTTAAATATTCAAACTATTCGAAAACCGGTTTCTGGAATATGTCAAATAATCGATAACCCTAATACATACATATGAAATTCTGTGGTCACATGCGATAAATACCGTAAGTCGACAAACAGGGTTTCGACAAAAATCACTTTTCAACTGATACAATTTCTTTGAAAAAAATCAAAATGGGCAAATTAAAATAATTGTGGCGAAAAATTGAGATTACTGTATTAACGAATTCAATCAAGATTTTATGCAAATGTAGTATGTACTTGTAAAATTTTTTGCTTGTTATGTACTATTTTATTGGACTTATATTAAGGCCCTGTCCCACGATGTCGACAACGTTCGACTTGTCGCTCAGTAAGCAAAGAAAAAACTTGTACAGCAAACGCTCCGCTCTTCTAATTAAAATATCTCAGTTGCTTTTTTGTTGCAGGGTATACACGATACTTAATTTCGTACTTAGCGTAGTATGAGTTGTAGTACGGGTTTCCAGATACACGTTACTACAAAGCATACTAATTCATTTGAAAAAATATTTTTTAAGGCAATATACACGCGGATAAATGAATTATGCAGTTGAAAATAATGAAAAAAATATAATGCAAAAACTAAAGGGGCATGTTGTAGAGAATGGTTAAAATAGTGTTTTATATATTTTTTTTTTAATTAAAATATCCGCTACATAAGGTTTATTTTTAAATTGAGCCGCAGAAACACTGCGTTTTTTAAATCAGCTCGTCATAAAATAAATTTTGCTGTACAACAGCATGACACACAATACTTATTATCGAACTTAGCGAAGCTCCGCCCACAAAAATCAAAAATTTTTGATTTTCATACAAAGTATACTTGAATAAGTACGAAAGCATGATAGACGTTACTAATTTCATACTTTGCAGTATCGTCTATACTCACCATAAGATTTTAAGCTCAAACCAAAAGCAATTTCAAGGAAAATTAATCAGCTTTCCGTAAAAATCTTTGGTTTTATTAAAAAATTAATTTTAATGCTTAAAAATAACAACATAAAATAATACCATTTTCAAGAGGAAACAAAATTGTACGCTAACTTTCCCTTCGATCAGCTGTTTTCTACCGTTGCAGTTACATTCCACATTATAGTCCGTATTTCACATGGATTTTTTCACTTTTATTTTTATTTTTGGTAGCGAACTGAACTTATTTCAATATTATACTTAAAAAAAAAGGGGGGACTATGTCACTACAAAAATTTTTTTTTTCAGTATTTCTTCTGAAAAATTTTATGTTTGCTTTTACGCCTTTTTGCATTTTAGCTAACGATATACATACACACATACATACATAGATAGTTTCTTCAATATGCTCAATAAAGCCATAAAATAAGTTATAAATTGGATCTAAAGGAAATTTATGATCAGAAATTTTACTTCTGTGTGCATACGTGTGTATGTATGTATGTATGTATGTATGTATTTATGATAAATATCAATCAAAAACTAAAGTCTTATGTCCATAAATAAATACATAAATATATACATACATATGTATATACAAACTTATTTCGATGATATATCGATGTTATTAGGGCTTAAATTATATAGACTCTAAAAATAAATTGATTATTTAATTAATAAAAAGGTGTAAAAAATTCTGTTCTATGTTTTAAATGTGAAATTATTTGTGTTGTTGAGGAGTTGGTAAAATTATTTGATTTGTGTTTGTTTCCATTTGCATTCAATAGGTACCTTGTCGGATAATGTGTGGTTGACTACAAAAATAATTAACTTATAACTTTTCTTAGACTGACTAAAAATGCTAACTGCAATGTCATCCAGACCAAACCCAAAAGGAATTCTTAAGTTGAGTACGTAATCGAATTTGATGAGAGCCAACAAATTTATTATCAGCTGCTTTTGAAACTAATTTCAGTTATATTAACATTTTGCTATTGTTATTTTAGATGGTATCTTAGCTAAGTGGTAGCACATTAGAGTACACAACGTGTGATGATACCTGTTCGAACCTCAGAAATTTTTTTTAATTTACTGACTACCAGCTGGCTTAAAAAAAATCAACTTTAAGTTAGCTGAAAGTAATGCCGAGTGAGACAATTTACTACCGCCTGGAACATCGCAATGTTAAAATAGTCAGTTGATTACACTGAAACCTAATCCAAGTGTCTGTCAGTACTAGTTGCGAAATAGTTAGCTTAAAGTTAGTTTAAAGTTAACGTAATTTCCGCCAGGGTATGTAAATAGTATGTGTGTATGTACAGTACACCAAGTTCATTTTCGAACAACCTCAACTTTAAAAAAAGAAAAACTTGTAATTAAATAAATAACTACCTAAAATATTTTTTTATCTTGTACGAATTTATAACAAGAGGCGCTATTTAAGAAATCAAATAATCAAAAAGACATTTCGATCAATAATTTTATAGAAAATAGCGGAATTCACTACGTATCTGTGAGGAACACAGTTCATAATTTAGTATAAAAAACTGATTAATTTTGCTTTTGTAATATGAATTTTGTTTTTTTTTAATTAATAAACTCTGCCTTTAAAATATTTTAATAAAAGTAAAATATATTTTTATATAAATGTTTATTAAAAACAACCTCTATAAACAAAATCTTGCAAGAAATAAGTAATTAATTAAATTTATGACAAGGCAGTGTTTTTTATTGAGGGTGTTCGAATACGAACCTTGCATACTGTATGTATTAAGTTAATGAGTCAACTAACATACATACATATGTACATACTAGTGATGCACCAATATTCGTATTCGTATTCGAATTGTCGAATATTCGGCAATTTTCAGGCGGATGCGAATACGAATACGAATATTTTTCCAAAGAAATTAAATAAATAAATGCATAAATCCTAAACGAAATTTAAATAAATGACTAAAAATCTTAGTTTGTACAAATACATTAATTTTTTTATAGAAATTTTTACTTTGTATTATTTTCAAATATTATTCAATGACGATTATTAAAGTTTTGGATACTTTTTATTAACTTTTAAGTACGCCAACAAGAGTGTGAAGTCCTTTTTCATTACAATTTTTAATATTTCATATTGCATATAATATTTGTATTCGTATTCGTATTCGCAAATATCGTTTCAAATATTCGTATTCGTATTCGCGAATATCTTTTGAAATATTCGTATTCGTATTCTTATTCGCGAATATCAAAAATTGACATTCGTTACATCACTAGTACATATATAGATATGTATCTAACTATTTGTCTTTGTTTTTTTTTTTAATAAATTCCTTTTTTTTATTTTAATTTTATTGCATCGTTTTTGTTCTGAATAAAACAAATGATTGTTTTATTTTCATTGTTTTTTTTTGTATTGATTGGTTGGCTGGTGGTTGTGTCATTTAAACTTGAGGCGGCTAATTATTCTTGAGAAAAAAAATGATTCATATGCATAGAAACAATATAATAAAAAAATAAATAAAATAAGTAAGTGATAAATTGGTGTCATAACCACCAAAAAATAAACTTAAGCGACATAGTTTTCGAACTTACATTTTTTTGACGAAAGTCGATTACATACATACATATTTGCTATCGTAAATAATCGATTTTCGTCAAAAATACATACATATGTATATTAGAGTTTCCGTTAGTTGTATGAAGAATTTTATTTTAATTCTTATATCTCCCCCCCAAAATAAATTCAGTTTTATGTAAAACAAAAAAAATAATTTGTGTTCGCCCCTCAAAGTTGTATTCAATGTAATTTTGTTTTATCGAACGATTTCGGTCAAAAACTTAAGTTCGAAAATTATGTCGCTTAAGCTTTTTTGGCGGCTATGGCACGAATTAATGGTTTCTCACAGAAAGTTTAGTTAAAGTTTAGGATCTTTTAACATCGGAATATATGTATGTATATATGTTGTACATATGTACATACATACATACATGTTTTTATATTTTTACTGATAGGTAGCAAGGTTGTTTTTTTAAAATTATCATTAAATTTTAAATACAAATTTTGTGTACGCGTGTTTCAGGCAGTAACTTAATGATTGCCTCATCGTACGAAAATGTATATTTTTGTTTTGTTTCTTATTTCTACAGTGACAGCAGCTGTTTTTGTACAATGAATAATGAAGAATACCGGCAAAAAAAAAACTTGGTGGTAATGATTTGCCATTTTAAACTAAGATGATTTTCAATGACACAACGTGCGTACTGTCTGCTGGTGACAATTATTAGGCTAGTCAATTGTTCGAAATAAAATTGTTGAAATAATCGCATAAATTACTTAATCGAATACGAACAAAAAAATATGTAGGTATTTGTGTAATATAAAAATAAGCAAATAAAAAAAATATTAGAATAATGGGACTAATTACGAGTGTCGTATTTCGACTACGACTGCAACGATCTTGTACTAGATTAAAAAAATTAAAATGAAAAAAATTTTGCAATGTTCTTTGGTCTAATACAAAGTAGTAGTAGTCAAAGTTGAAATACCAAATTCGTAATAAGGCCCAATATATTTTACATACATACAAATTTTTATACTCAATGCGGTCAGCAGCTCTACACTAGCTAAAATTTAAAGAAAAATCGAGTCACATTGTTCTGAAGTACAAGCTTAATTACTTGCTGTCGCAAGTGACAAATAAGTAGACTTTATCGTGGAAATGCCCATATGCCGACACTGTTCTGTAAACCGAATCCGAGTAAATTTCTGGTTTTCAAAAAATTAATAATGGTCCTGCAAACGTGTTTAAAATCATACATGATAATTTTTGACCAGATATGATATATGTGAATCTATATAATAAAAAAATTTAAAAAAAATCTAAAAAAATATTTCTATAGTTTTCTAAAATCGGGCGGTTTCAAATCGATCGGTTTACAGAACAGGGCCGTACACTATGTTATTGTTTATTTATCGAGCTCACTCACTACTTATCGTGCCATAACGCATATTTATATTATTCTCGTTTTACTGTCAGATACTTGAACAAACAGTGGCCATCGATAATATTTTGCAAGTGGTAAAATGCAAGAGCAAGAAGATCTATTTCGATTTTTCAATTCCAGTATTTTGGAGAGAGTCAAGTAACCACCAAACCAATTGTTACTTCTGTTTAACATAAGTTGCTGGATTCAATTATCAATTATAAAGGATTTTGGAACAAAATCATGCTGCTGGGAGACTATTGCTGGACTCTAATACGTGAAAGCGTACTAACAAAATACAAACGACGTTTAAATAACCCACCCATTCATTCACTTTTGAAAATTCATGGATTTTTAAATAATGAAATTTTTTATGCAAAAAGGCATAAAAACATTTTTTTTATCTCGAAAACCTGACGTGATAGTGAAAAAAAATTAGATATTTGGTTTCTCGAGACCAAAACCTTGTTGACTAGTGTTATTTTATAACTACGGGTACCTGATTGATGTGCCTTGCTTGGGTATGAAATATCACATTTAATTAATTGACAAGTAATTCGACACATTGAACAATATATCATAAACAATCAAGACTCAAAATTATTAGAATGATTTTGTTTTTTCATAAAACAGTTCACTGAACGAATTTCCAATGACTTAAAATTTCTTTTGAAACACATCTCTCTTATTTTACACACTTGCGTCATTTGTACAGTATAAACAGTTTTTGCCACTCCTCAACATCTAGGATTTTTTGAATTGTTACTGTTTATGATTCAGTGTTGTCAGGTAATACCGGTTTTGGATGATTATAATTTCTATTGTATTGATGTTGACATTTTCTGGTTTTGAGAAAATAAAACTTATAATTTTGTGGTTTAAAGAAGAAAAAAAATTGATAATAAAAATAAAAGGACAATTGATTAAAAAAATACACTTTTTTGAAAAAAATTTAAGAGTACGTCGTTTTAAAAAACGGACTGTCCTCTTAAAAAAAAGGACGAATAGTCACCGGATTGATATCTAGTCGTATTTTAACTTAAATATCGCTCAGACCTGGCGGCAAATTACGGCACTCGTTCGTTATCTAACGAAATTACGAAATATTTCAATAGAGTTTATGTGTGAAATAATTTAGAATTTCGAATCGTATCGAATGGCGCTATTTGCCCCCTGATCTTAAGATCTAAAACGTGAACTACGAACATAAATAACTTATTTATACAAAATATAAATATTTATCAAATATCACGCGTATCTAATAAATATGTATGTATATACAAGTTAACATTATACGCATTGTTATCTGTATTTTTTTTTAAAAAAACGTTTTTTTCCATTTACTCTCAATAACAAATAGGAAAAATTGTTAACAATTTTGTTTTATTCATTGATTCACTTACATACATATGTATGTACAGATAAACATACATTTTTGTGTCGAAGATATGCAAATATTTTCCAGCATATTTAAAATATTTGCTGACGTCAGTTTTTCTGTGTTAAAAAAACGTACATACATACATATGTTTATAAACACACACATACATACATACATATGCACATTTGTTAGATGCTTCCTAGTTGACCAAGACTTTCGTTATTGATATCGATTTCGAATATACATATATCGAACATTTATCGTGTAAAATTATAGAGAGTGACACTCAAAAATGAATCGAAAAAAGTTCTCTTGTCGCTTTCGAATTAAATTGTAGACCCCTCGGTACTGTTTTTTACTATTGCCACTTCCTATAGGGTACTTACATACGCACACATGTACATACATATGTACATATACATATTTGTTGTTATTGTTATTTTTCTTAAGATAAGGTAAATTATAATTTATAAATTCATTTAATAGTTAAAAATAGATTTTGGACAACTTGAATACATATCGCTTATTTAATTCAATAGTGCCACAACTAAAAAAAAATTGTTTTGCAGAAAACGCGTTTAAAGTTTTCAATTTACATACAACGCATAGAAGACATGAAAAGATATTCTTCCCTCAAGAGGTCATAGTACAAGATATTTATGTATGTATGTATATGAAATTAGTTTCGAAAACGTGTTTTTTTTGTTATAACACTATTGAAGTAAATAAGCGATATGTGTGTGTATTTATGCACATAAGTAATTCGAATTTTTCGATCGTAAACAATTTGAATTGTTGTTTTTATTTTCGTTACAATTGGGGTTTACATGAAAATCAAAGCATTTGAAGGGATGTTCGAAAACTATTGACCTAATTTCGAATTTTGCAAATATAAAAGTAATTTAAGTTACTTTTAATTTTTTTTTGTTGAATTAGGAAAACAGAAAAAAACATCTGAAGGAATTTGCGAAAACTGTAATTAATTTTAAATTGAATTTTTTGCTTGATAAGTTTTTATTTTTGCTAAAATCTAAAGTAAAATAGAAATTTGAGTAAGCTCTAACTTCTAATTCTACTGGTGTTAGTTAATAGTCCTTTCATAAGGTAATATAATAATTCAAAGTTTCAAAGAAAATTTGGAAATTTGAAATCAAGTTTCAAATTTTTGGAACACTTAGGATTTTTGAGAACATCAATTTAATTTTGAATTTTGGAACTTATACTTCTTAAGTTAGTTTGTAGTCCTTTTATAAGATTAAATAGTAATTTAAAGCTTGCAAAGGAAATTTCGATATTTTAAGAGAAGTTTCGAATTTTTCGAACATTAGGACATTTGAAAACTTCAATTGAAATTCGTACTTATTCTTGTCTTTTTTTTTTGTTTGTAGCTTTTCCATAAGGTAAAATAATAATTCAAGCTTTCAAAGGAAATTTGTACATTTTAAACCAAGTTTCGAACTCTAGGATTTTTGAGAACATCAACTTAATTTTGAATTTTGGAACTTATACTTCTGTTGTTAATTTAAAAAATAAAATTTTGTAAGATAAAACAGTAATTTAAAGCTTTCAAATGAAATTTTGACATTTTAAACCAAGTTTCGAATTTTTCGAACATTAGGACATTTGAAAACTTCAATTAAAATTCAAACTTTTTCGAACTTATTTTTGCCTTTTTTTGTTTGTAGCTTTTTCATAAGGTGAAATAATAATCGAAAGCTTTCAAAGAAAATTCGGGCAAACGTTGTTACGAAATTTTCAAACATTAGGACTTTTGAAAACTTTAATTTAAATTTTGAATTTTGGAACTTATACTTCTGTTGTTAGTTTGAAGTCATTTGATAAGGTACAATAATAATTCAAAGCTTTCAAATGAAATTTTGACATTTTAAACCAAGTTTCGAATTTTTCGAACATATGACTTGCAAAATTCAATTGCAATTTTGACTTTTTCGTACTTATTGTGTTTTTGTTTGTTTGTGGTCCTTGCATAAGGTAAAATAATAATTTAATTCTTTCAATGGAAATTTGGACATTTTAAACTTAGTTTCGAATTTTTCGAACTTTGGAATTTTTGAAAACTTCAATTGAAATTTTGACTTTTTCCTACTTATTCTTGGTAAAATAATAATTTAAAGGTTTCAAAAGAAATTTTGTCATTTTAAACCTCGTTTCGAATTTTTCGAACACTATTAGTTTATGTGTGATTTAAACAAAAAATCATATTTAGTTTTAGTAAGTAATTAAAGCTGTGATTTTTATTTTAAAACCTAATGTATATGCATTTCAAATTACTCCTTGATGATATCATGGTACGCTTTTATGTGTGATTTCTAAACTTCCCGTACCATAGTGGGTTAGATATTACTTTTATATACAAGAAAAATAAAATTAATCTAAAGCAATTTTGATTTTCTAATACATGTATGAATGTATATATATGTATATAAGTATGTATATAAGTATATATGTAGCACTAAATTACTTTGCAATTTTTATTCATGCAAATAACTTTGTTTTTGTTCCCTTTTCTGTATGCACGAGTATGTATGTATTTTTAAAAAATGTAAAATAATACACAATACACATAATAGCACACGATTTAAAATTCAAATTATTTGTGTCACTGCAAAAACACAGAAATTTGAGTTGTCACAATATACATACATAAAAATATTTTAATAAATAGCAAAGATTTTTATAACCGTTTAAAACGCAAAATATAATTTTCTGCTCTGCTGTCTTCAGAAAGTTATAAATGGTAGTGTGGTTTTCGTTCTTTTTTTTCAAAGTTCTTTTCGAAGAGACTAAATTTTCTTATTAACATGTTTATTAATTATATGTATATACATATGTATGTATTTTTTACTTTAGGCTGATCAACTAACAGAAGAACAAATTGCCGAATTCAAAGAAGCCTTCTCGCTATTCGATAAAGATGGTGATGGCACCATCACAACAAAGGAATTGGGCACAGTCATGAGATCGCTTGGACAAAATCCCACAGAAGCCGAATTGCAGGATATGATCAATGAAGTCGATGCTGATGGTGAGTTTTTCTACAATAATTACAACTAGAAAAAGAAGACACGTGGCTTTTTATTAGCGGAATTTTTCTTTACGGTAAAAAAAAACTAACACACATCCTAGACATTTGGAAAATTTTTGCCTGTAGTAAAAAAAGGAAAAAGGGGAATAATACAAAACAAATGACGGTCCTAGAGATTAGCCAGAGTTCAATACCTGGAGGTCTACTGTGTAATTTGAAACGAAAGAAAAAGATTTCGAATTTGTATGTTTATAACATGTAAATTCGAAAGCATTTTCTTTCGAATCGAATTACAGAGTAGACCCCCTGGGCGGTTATGTAATTCGATTCGAAAAGAAAAATGTTCGAATTTGTATGTTATTAAAACTATAAATCGAAAACATTTGCGTTCGATTCGGATTTCATAACAACACACCTGCTGGCCACACCCAGTGATATCAACATCATAGATTTTTCTCGTATGCATTTGTGTCTATGGTAACGTATAACGCAACACCATTCTTTGTCGATATTTATAGCAATTAGTCGTCCGCGAAGTGAAATAACGAATAATGCGCCTACTTAACACCAGAGGCGCTGCCACGATACTACTAGACTAAAGAACATTCCAAAATTGTTTCCTTAATCTAGTACACAATCGTCGTAGTCGTATTGGAAATACGACACTCGTAATTTGGCCCAATAAAATAAATTTTAATCGAGCAATCGAATAATTGTTCGAATAAAAAAAGCTTTTGAAATGCAAATTAAAAAAATAAATACATTTGAATAAATTTTTTTTGGAGCTTTCGGTGTAACTTTTTTCGAGAAACCGATTATGTTGCATACAATTTGCGAGTTGCATACAAATTTTATTCAAGCAATCTAATAAATTTTAAGATTTACGGCCCTTTTCACAATGTATGATTAAAACTGAAGTTTTTAGATTTAAAACAACAGAACAAGGAAATAAAAAAAAGCTCCCATCAAGGTGAATCCATACTAGGTGGTCGCAAGGGATCAGGTGACTATTTTCGCCGCTTGTAATTTGAATATATGTACATACCTGGGATGTCAAGACACATTTTTCAGTACTTTTTTCTGACTTTTCAAGTATAAATTTCTGAAAGCGAATTAAGCTGAGTATACCTTATATTTAAGTGCCTTGGTTCTCATATTGAAAAAAAAAATATTTTTTGTTCATGGCACATATAATCACCCTTATTCCAGTTGTCGTCATCGACGTCACTTTAACACAACACCAAAAAATTGGTGCTCGTATCCGTTATCGAAATCAACTGACTCCTGTTTGCAGATTTATGCCATTTTCTAGACCTTAGGGAACGGAAATAGATTGTCAGTTGCTCAAAATTGTTCTCGAGACCGAGTAAACAAGCCCCCATTTTTTGGTGTTGTGTTAAAGTGACGTCGATGACGACAACTGGAATAAGGGTGAATAACTTGGTGCGAAATACTGGATATACATACACATACTCGTATGTAAGCATACATATATTCTTTTTTGTTTGTTTGTTAGGTCTTAGCGAAGCACTGGAAGCTAAGAACAAAACACATTATTGTGATGAATGGTTAGAATCGGGTTTTTTTAATTGAAATAATTTTCTTGAAAAAAATCTCGTTTTTATTGTTGCTAATTGTACTGTAGTGAACTGTTACTATTTAAACATTTTTATTATCTAGCGCATTTGTGTTTCAGTTTATATTTTAAAAAAAAAATTAAACTTGTTTATTTTAATTTTTGTATTAACAAATAAAAAGCGATATAAAAAATAATTTTATGTTTATGGTTTTTTGGTATTTCTCTAAATGAGTTTTCTGTCTGTTGCCATTTGCAAATCGTCTCTTAATGTTAATTTAATTTTTCTTAAAATAATTTTATTTATACACATATGTGTGTATGTATGTATGTATGTATGTATGTATGTACATATGTACATACATATTTCCTTAATGAGTTTAAAGTACTTTTCATACCGATTTCAACAATTTGAATAACGGAAAATTCAAGCAAACTGTAAAATACCTTAAAAATTGGCGCATGGAAATATACATACATATGTACATATTTTTCCTGGGAAAATGTGTACAAAAGATTTATGTGGAAATCGGAATTTGTAGAAGAACTAATATACATATTTTTAGTAGATGAGGAAGTATATATGTATTTCCAGTAGCTATACAAATTTAGAAACTAAGAATTAGGGCGTTTCTATATTAATTTAACGATATGTGGCGCTTTCAAACTAAAGGTTTGTATAAAAGCAACGTAAAAATGTATAACTGTTTGATATGTAACGTACTTACATATATACATATGTATGTACATAAGTATGTACATATCTACTGAGTTATATATGTACATATATGTGTAGATACATACATATGTGCATTTCTACATGCATATTTAAATAAATATATTCATAATTTTTACAATTACAATTACTGCACTCATTATAACAAAATGCAAAAAAGGCATTTATGAACAACGAATACATTCGTATTCGCATCCGCCTGAATTTAGCGAATACGCATGCATTCGTATTCGCCTGAAAATGGCCGAATATTCGACAATTCGAATAGGAATACGAATATTCGTGCATCACTAGTACATACATACATATTAGTGATGTAACAAATGTCAATTTTTGATATTCGCGAATACGAATATTTGAAACGATATTCGCGAGTACGAATACGAATATTATTTGTGAAATCTATAGACATTAAATTGGGGTTTTATTTACGCCTGCAATATGAAATATTAAAAAATTGTTATGAAAAAGGACTTCACACTCTTGTTGGCGTACTTTAAAGTTAATAAAAAGTACCCAAAATGTTAATGATCGTCATTAAATAATATTTGAAAATGATACAAGTCACAAATTTCTATAAAAAAATTAATCACCCTTATTCCAGTTGTCGTCATCGACGTCACTTTAACACAATACCAAAAAATTTGGGCTTGTTTACTCGCTCTAGAGAAAAATTTTGCGCAACTGACAATCAATTTCCGTTCCTTAAGGTCTAGAAAGTAACATAAATCTGTCAATAGGAGTCAGTTGTTTTCGACAACAGATATACGAGTACCAATTTTTTACTGTTGTATTAAAGTGACGTCGATGGCGACGCTACTTCAGCTGCTAATATTTTGCTCTATGTAATTTCTTTGGAAAAATATTCGTATTCGCCTGAATTTGACGAATACGAATACGAATACATTCGTATTCGCCTGAAAACGGCCGAATATTCGACAATTCGAATACGAATACGAATGTTCGTGCATCACTAGTGCATACATATGTGTGTATGTACGCACATAAAAAAACTTAATGAAAAGTGTCATCATTTCATTTATGCATACCATTATGCATAAACACATTTTATGAATTTCTTGCTTCGGAAATGTTGCAAAACGACAAAAATGAGAAGAAAAAGTTTATTTTTGGAAAGGTTAAAATCCTCTAGTGTCTGCCTATAGCAGCAGCAAGCGAAAGAAACGAATGGCGATAAATATGTACGTATGTATGTATGTGCATAAAAATATTGTTAAAACGAGGAATTCGCAAAAAAATTCACCACAATAAAAAAAAATATATATAAAATTATATAAGAGAAAGGAGAAAAGAAATAATGACAAAGAATAAAATAACACAATATGATGCCAAAATTAGCACTACATACTTACATACATATATTTGTACATTTGTATGGTCCTATGTAATATATATATATATACTTACTTAGATATCATGTTGTGATCCTGATTGTTGAAACATACCAGCTGCTGGGTGACAAGACTTTACTATCTCCCCAGGGGATTTTAAATAAAACCTTGGTTGGAACTGTGTTTTCCTCCATTTCATTGATTTAATAATAGCAAAGAATGCTGTTGTTCGTTTTTGGCAGCTTAAGAAGGTTGGGGTGGAGTTTTTTTTTACAATTGCCATACATGCTTGGTTAGTAAGTTTTCCATTTCCCATTTTGTAAAAAAAAAAATTTATAAGTTTACTTCTATGTACTTCTGTCCTACACACTCAAGACTTGACAAAGTAAACTTTGTGTGTGCGAATGGGGTCTTAAAGCTGCCAACAACTTGGATTATTCGTTACTATTTATAATTAAAGCAATGAAATGAAGCAAGCTTAACTATACAGGTGAAAGTAAGTACATAACACGCGTTATTGCGCGTGCCAGCTGTAGGCATCTGTCAAAAAAAGTTGAAATAGTGCTTTTGCATACGACAAGTTACATACGAAATCGTTTGCGTTAGAAAGTTAGTTGAAACTTACTTTTTAACGCGTTGTGTTGTTTTGACAACTAATCAGCCGACAATAAAAAAAAAATAGAATCATGGAGGATAATCTTAATAATAATCTTATTATTGTATAAAAACGGAATTTAAAATGTTCCTAGTCGATTGTTCAATGTAAAAATAAATAAAAAAAGCTAATAAAAATGTTGAGTAACTTGCAATTTTTCATGCAGTTTTCAAACGCACCAATCATCGACGAACCAACGCGTGTTATGTATTTCTACCTTAAGGAGCTATTCACATACTACATAACGCTAATTTTCAGAGTGTTTAAAACTCTGAACGCACCCCCACCCAACAAAAAAACAATTCTACACCTTTTCCAGTTGTAATTTAGAAAGCGTCATTTGTAATTTAGATTTTTCAATTTAAATTCAGAAAGCGTCACTTTTAGTTTAGATTTATCAATTGTAATTTAGAAAGTGTTAATTGTAATTCAGAAACCATCAATTGTAGTTAGAAAATAGTAAAAATTATATGAAAACATACCTACACCACTGTTGTAGATAGTGCCTGTCCTACCTTCAGAACAGTAATTATTGGAAAAGAAGCAATTGAGAGGAACATTTTTTTTTAAATTTAACATTTTTTTTAAGAAAATTAAAATAAATTCATATTTAATAAAATTTGTACTTTTTCTGAATTACAATTTCCACTTTCTGATTTACAATTGATGCTTTCTGAATTTCAATTGAGGATTTCTGAATTTAAATTGATAAATCTAAATTATAAGTGGCGCTTTCTGAATTTAAACTGATAAATCTAAATTACAATTAGCACTTTCTGAATTACAACTGGAACAGGTGTAGTAAACCTTTTCCATATCAAAAAATATTATAAAAATTGGTCCACAAATGCTGAAGTTATTTAGTAATTAATTATTTGGACGGGCGAATTGCGACCGACACTTTTCCCCTTCCCAATTTCCAAAAAAATGTGATGTTCTTCCATAGCAAAAAAGAATTTTGAATGACTAAAATGTTTGATAATAAATTTTTGGGGCTTGCAGATTGCTTCTCCCCCACCCAAAATAAAAAAAAAAAATAATGCACCTTTATATGAACAACTTATTTTAAAAATGGCCCACAAACTATAAAATAATTTGATAGTCCATTTTGTTTGGCGGGCACATTTCGCCCTCACCCAACCCCATTTAAAAAAATTATGGGTCCTCGCATATGCAAAACAAAATTTAGAAAATTACCCCTTATGCAAAAAAATATTTTCATATTAGTTGACAAGCACTTTAAGGCTAACATTGCTTTGTTAAGAAATTGTATGCAAAACACAACTTTAATTATTTTGTTATTCAATAATGAATACTGGTAACACCACCGAGTTCAACAACCACTTCACAGCTTATGATTTAGTACATTGAATAAAATTTCATTCGGGTATTCAAATATTTTTTTTATTTTAAATAAAATAAAATAAATAAATAAAATAAATTTTTATTTTCTTGAAGTAAAGCAACCTAATTTAAACAATATGAGCTTCTGACATGGTAGGAAAACAGATAAACATTTCTATGAAGTGTACGTAAATAAATATGAGGAACAAAGAAGAATTATCACAATTTCTTTTATTCGAATGGAATGAGTATTTGAATATCCACCTTTTTTCGATTTGTTTTGATTGTATGTACATCACTACAACATTTTCGTAAAATTGTATTTATTTTAATATTTTTTTATGGATTTTACGATGCATTTTGAATCAGTTGATGAGGTTTTCCATTACATGACAGAAATAGTAAATCTAAGCTAACACTAACACTTCTAGCTTCATTTTCAGATGTAACATGAATCAATGTGTGTTATATTAATAAAAATATTTGAGGTACAAAATACACATTTTGAAAATATCAACTAAAAGTAGTCTTAACAAACGTTCCCCACGTTATAAATTTGATAGTTTAGAAATTTGATATAATATTTTTATTTTTATTTATTTTTATTTTTATTTACACCCTGACCCCTTCCCAATTAAAAAAAAGTTTACCTTTCATATCCAAAAAGAATTTCGAAAATTGGTCTACAAATGACGAAGTCATGCTCGTTTATATTATAAAAACTGTTAAAAGCTAAAAGGAAGAAGTAAGATAAGATAATTTAAAAATGTGGACGTGGTTGAAAAAAGTACGAGTTAAATATTGTGGAAATTTCAGTAACCAAACATTAACTGCCTATCCCACGATGTCAACAAAAAACTTTAGATCAATCGATTGTTAATATGGAATACAAAAACAATTTTTCTAATTTTTATTGTTGTTTGCGCAATACAAATTGTCGATCGAAAGTTTTCTATCGATAACAAAATTACATTAAAAAATGTATGCTTTCTTTTTTTTCTCCACTAAATTTCAACTATTTTATTACATATTTTTATTTTTTATTTATTTTTTATTAGGCAACGGTACAATTGATTTCCCCGAATTCTTGACAATGATGGCCCGTAAAATGAAAGACACCGATAGCGAAGAAGAAATCCGAGAAGCCTTCAGAGTATTTGATAAAGATGGTAACGGTTTCATTTCAGCGGCTGAACTACGTCACGTCATGACAAATTTGGGTGAAAAGTTAACAGATGAAGAAGTTGACGAAATGATTCGGGAGGCTGATATCGATGGTGATGGTCAAGTCAATTACGAAGGTAAGAAATTCGAATGATTGCCTCTACATATACATATACATATGTACTTATGTATATATATATATTATCGTTCCTGTTCTGTAAACCGATCGATTTGAAAACTAACTCCGTGAGTAGAAATATTAAAATTTTTTTTTATATTAAATATATTCTCAAATATATCTGAAAGAAAATTATCGTGTTTGATTTTAAACACTTCTGCAGGACCATTATTATTTTTGTTGAAAACGAGAAATTTACTCAGATTCGGTTTACAGAACAGGCCCCCCGTATATTATATTTTTATATTACATAAAATTTCAATATATTTATTTGAAAAAAATGGCAAATAATTCGCTATATTTATTTTGATGTTTAATATTAAATACATACATACGTACATATGTATCCATACATATTAAAATAAAAGCAAAGAAAAAAATGTGTTTATTGTATTAATTGAAGAAATTTGTAGAAAATTTTTCTAGACTTTTTACTATCAGTCGCATCACAGTTAAAAAAATTTTAACTATTAGTCTCACCTCAGTACGAAACTTTAAATAAAATAAAATAATCGTCACATGTTTATATACATACACACATATGCACATATTGTTAGTTTGAATTAATTTATTAGATTCCAATAGTTTTAACAATGTAAGTTAAAAACGAATAAATGTAACAGAGTTGGCGTAGATATAAAAAATATTAAAACAAGTATGATAAAGTACAGGAGAAACACAATTACTTGTTAAATTTATCGTTCATTTCAACACTCTCCCTGAATGACAAATTCAAAAATCAAATTCCTTCTCATGTACTCTTTACAGTTATAAAAGTATATAAACATTTAAATTTAAATAATTAAAGTTTTAGAAAAATCCAAATTTACTTCCAAAATAATCAAGTTTTTGAGAAGTAACAGCTTTGGTAAATACGTCTGCAATCATCTCATTTGTACACAGGTATTTCAAAATTATTTCCTTTGCATCGATCTTCTGACGAATAAATTTTGATTTAATATCCACATGTTTTGTTCTGGACGAGAAATTATTATTAAGGGCAACCTGTAAAGCACCCTTGTTGTCGCAATATAACAACATACTTTTACAGCTTTTGGGATTAAGTTCAGCTTCTAGGCGTTTTAGCCAAGCAGATTCTTGAATAGCTGCAGTTAATGACTGGAACTCAGCTTCTGTCGATGACAATGACACAGTTTTTTGTTTTCTTGTAGACCAGGAAATTGCGCCGGATTGATATACAAAAACATACCCAGTAGTGGATTTTCGGTCGTCAATATTTCCGGCCCAGTCAGCATCGCAGAAACCTTCTATTTCTGAGTTGGGTTGCTTTCTATAAACAATACCTTTGTTGATTGTGCCTTTTAAGTATCTCATTACGCGTTTAAGTGCTTCCCAGTGTGCTTTACCAGGATTGCTTCCAAATCGACTTAGGAAATTCACAGCGTAACAAATGTCAGGTCGGGAAATCCGAGCTGCAAATAACAAACACCCGATCGCCTGCATATAGGGAACACGTGACATTTCCTGCCTTGCTTCTTCATCTTTAGGAGACATGCTCGAGGATAGTTTTTGGTTGTAGTCCATTGGGGTTGATGTTGGGTTACACTCACTCAAACCAAATCGTGCTAATACATTTGATATGTATTGCACCTGATCGATTTTGATAGCGTCTTTAATTCTGGTTATATGCATACCTAACACTGAAGATACCTCCCCGATGTCCTTCATTTTAAATCTTTTGGCTAACTCGGACTTAACAGAATCAATTGTTTTCATATTATTGGAAAATATTAAAATGTCGTCGACATAAATAGCCACGTACAACATCTGATTACCATTTACCTTATGATAAACGCATTGATCCACTTCACCTCTTATGAGTCCCATCTTTATCAACTCGTTGTTGATTGTTTCATTCCATACGCGTCCCGACTGCTTAAGACCATAAATGGACTTTTTCAACAAGCATACCTTATCGGAACCATCATTGAACATTTCTGGTTGTTGCATATAGATAGTTTCCTTAAGTGAACCATTTAAATATGCACTTACAGCGTCCATTTGATGTACATACATGTCGTATTTAATAGCCAAAGCTAGCAAATATCGAACTGAGTCGTACCGGACGACAGGTGAAAAGGTTTCATTAAAATCAATCCCTTCACGTTGTGAGAAACCTTTGGAGACTAACCTCGCTTTCCATCTTATAATACTACCATGTTCATCCTTCTTAGTTTTGAAGACCCACTTTGTTTTCACAGCCTTTTCGCCTGGTGGCAGATTTGTTAGCACCCACGTACTGTTTGCCATCAGCGAATCAATTTCTTCCTGCATGGCCGCTTTCCATTCGTCTGAATCAACCGAAGACATGGCTTCCTTTACACTGCCAGGATCATCAGAAACAAACTGCATAGCACAAAAGTTTTGTGACTGTTTGAATTTGTTGGCAATACGATTTGATCGACGTACATTTTCTGCATCCGATGGAATATTTTGGGCAACGTGTGGTGTTGGAACCCATTCATCATCTGCTTCAATTGGTAATGCCATAGGTGATGACCACTCAACAGAATCGGCGTAATCACACTCACCGAAACTAGTGTCGGAAATCTCATTGTTATCAATGTCATTCATTATTCTATGAGTTGATTCAACAAAACCTCCACTCTCCTCTGAATCAACTTCATCGTAATTTTGGAGCAGTTCTGGGTAATAAAAATCCTTTTTAATGTTGAGACTCACTTTACTTTCTTCCAAGAATACCACATCACGACTTATAATTATATTGTTGTCTACGGGGTTAAATAATCTGTACGCTTTACTTTCGCAGCTGTACCCCATCATGATACATTCCGTTGATTTCGAGTCCAGTTTGCGACGCTTTTCCTTGCAAATGTGTGCAAGAGCAGGACACCCAAAAACTCTCAAAAATTTTAAATTAGGACGGCGACCAGACCAAACTTCTTCGGGGCTTCTGTCTTCACCACGACATGGAACTCTGTTGATTAAATAACATGCTGTATTAGCGGCTTCAGCCCAAAAACGCTTGTCTAAACCGCTATCAATTAGCATACATCGAACACGCTCCATCAAGGTCCTATTAATTCTCTCCGCCGTACCATTTTGTTCCGGAGAGTAAGCACACGATTTTTGATGAATCACCCCACAGTCCTGTAAAAATTTTTTAAATTTTTCATTAACATACTCGCCTCCGTTATCAGTTCTGAGAATTTTGATTTTGTTCGAACACTGATTTTCAGCCATTTTCTTGAACAATACGAAAGTGTCGAAGACATCAGATTTTCTTTTAAGTGGGTATACAAACAATTTTCTGGAATAGTCGTCAACAAACGTTACCAGATACCGAGCTCCAGAAAACGAGTTTACACTTAGCGGGCCAACCACATCAGAATGCACCAATTTTAATAATTTAGTAGCTCTTATACCATCTTCTCTTATTGGCTTTCTGGTTTGTTTCCCTTTCACACAAACCACGCACGGATCTTTGTTTTTGTTTTCAAAATTAACGCCATCTGAAGACTTTTTAACTTTATCTAAATTCTTGTCGCAAATGTGTCCCATTCTTCTGTGCCAAAGGCCAAGTTCTTTTGTAACAACAAATGCGCTGTTTTCTTTAGATTGCGTTTCACTGTCAATTCGATATAAATCGTTGTAAATTTTAGCAGAAGTAACTAGTGAACCATCTCCGTTCAATATGCGGCATGTTTCACCTTCAAAAATAACTTTCTTACCGCTACTAGTCATTTGTCTTACAGAAAGAAGATTTGCACACAAGTTAGGCACATATTCAACGTTTTTCACGGTTATTTCTTTTTTTGAATTTCCAATCAAAATATTTAAATCGACGTCTCCTGCGCAATCAACGTTCAATTCGCTCTTGTTAGCAACCATCACTTTCTTGTCTTCTATGTTATGTATATTGTACATACACTTTCTATCGTTTATCATGTGATTACTTGCGCCACTATCTACGTACCAATACATAGACTTATCCTTGTTTTTGTTGTAAGGTTCGTTTGTGCTGGCGTTCAAACACGTGCCCGATGTTATGAGGGTTGAAGAAAACCCTCCCTTCTCATTTTTTCTATTTTGCTTACCGTTACTTCTGTTGTTACCGTTTTTGAAAACACTGTTGCTATTGTTCTTATGATGACAATTTCTGGAAATGTGTCCGTATTCTTTGCAGTTGTAGCATTCCACAGGCTTTTTCTTCTTAGAGGTGAAATTTTTGGAATAGAGCACAGCGTCCTTTTCCTTACTTGGAACATCAAATTTAGCATCTTGTAAAAGAAGATTCTTTACCTTATCGACGGTCAATTTTTCCTTTGAGTTCTCGACAGCCATTACCAGTGGCTTAAAATCATCCGTCAACCCAGCTAACATAAGTGAAGCAGTAAGTTCGTCGTCTATGTTGAGTCCTGCGTTCTTTACTTTCAGAGCAGTTATTACTAGCTCGTTTATATACTCTTGAATAGAAACATAGTTCCGCAGTTTCATATTCACCAATTGTTTTAACAATTCCACTTTACGCGTAAGGCCAGAGTCCTCAAAAACACTGTTTAATGCATCCCACGCTTCTTTTGCTGTTTTAGCTGCAGCAATGTGTCCATAAATACAGGGATCTATCATCAAAACAATTTCTGCCAAGGCACGTTCGTTCAAGACTGCATCATTAGCTTCAACCGATCCGGTTTCCACAACTTTCCAGCATCCTTTGATGACCAGACAAGATTTTGCTTGCCTCTTCCATACGTCGAAATTCTCGCGTCCCTTTAGACGCTCCAACGAAAATCCAATAGGAAGGTTTGCCATCTTATTTGCCTCAAAAAAAACTTTTATATTTGAAAAATAAAAACTTCGAATATATATATTTTTTTCAACTGCGTGACATGTAGCCCATAACCTGTTAGTTTGAATTAATTTATTAGATTCCAATAGTTTTAACAATGTAAGTTAAAAACGAATAAATGTAACAGAGTTGGCGTAGATATAAAAAATATTAAAACAAGTATGATAAAGTACAGGAGAAACACAATTACTTGTTAAATTTATCGTTCATTTCAACACATATGATATCGTTACTTTATTGTAGAAAGGCCCTAAATCATTATTTTTCTTGAAATCGATTTTTGTTTAATTTTTTGTTACATTATACAAAAAACTCCATTTCAAAAAAAATTATGGTTAGGGCTAGAGTGTCTATGCGGGGAAAAAAATTCGGGATTTCCCGGGAATTATTTTTTTTACTAATCCCGGGAAATTTTTAACGGGAATTTTTAATATTTACGTTTTTGGAATTTGCTTTTTTTACATTGCTGTTCGTTTTTTTATTACTTGCGTTACGAAACATTTTCAACCTTAAAAAGTCTTTATAGGAAATAGTATCTAGATTGGCAGATGTAGATGGAATTTCTATCCATGCATTTATTTTTAAGTATTGTTGTTCTTGAAATGAACGAATAAAGTTGTTTTGTTTTTAATTTAAATGTATGTTTTTTCATAAAATTGTATTTTTTGTCGATCATTTAATGAAATTTATATGTTTTTGAAGTTCCCGGGAGTAAAACATTTTACATCTCGATTCGAATTGGAATTGGAAAAGTCCGGGAAATTAGAAACCCTAGTTAGGGCCTTTCTATATTAAGGTAACGATATGTGTATCTACAGGGAAATGATAAATGGTAGAACACAGAGAGAAAAAATTTGTTTATTTTCACATTTTTTCTGGTGTTACGTAGTTTGTAATAGAATTGAAAGCACCAATTTTTAAATAACACCTTTTCTGAGCAGTTAAAACATTCAAACACACACACACACACATATAAATACATACACAATTCAACAAATATATATGTACATATGTATGTATTAAACCTGAGCTGCCCAAAGAAGCACCTGAGTGGCGAACATCCAATCGGCTTATGAATACACATAGTCATGTTTTAGACTTGGCAGTTTTTCTTGAAGCAGTTCTCCTCAATTCTCTTTTAAAAGCGTTCGATTGTTTACACACGGATGGTTTCTTGTTAAATTTTCTTATATTTTTAATGCAGCGAATGAAATACATAACAAAAGAGAATTGAAGTAACTTTTCAAGCAACTCAGTACACCTCTTCTTTCTTCCTTCCCCTCTCTTCCATAAACTCAGACTTGCTCCAAGAAAACCTGCCAAGTCTAAAACATGAGATATTCGAATACATGACTCTCGTGTTTCTCTCGGTGGCCAGCTCTGGTGTAAACATACTCGATATGTTCATATGAATTTACACGGAAATTAATTGAAAGAAAAAAACAAAACAAGAAAATAATTAAATGTTTATTTAAATTATTTTGTAGCAAAATAATATAAATAAGGCCAGTGAAAACAAACCAGCAATACGAGTAACTTAAGCAAAAAATGCAAATTGCCAAATAGCATAAAAAATTTATTCCAGCGGGAACAAAAAAAAGCTCCAAGTGCGAGTCGAATTCTTCTCCAGAACGATCGCACAACACTTAATGCTTTAACGAGTAAAATATGCAAAAATATGCACTAACAAATCGATGATAAAATTCTTACAAAAATTCTGAAGCGGATAAATATCTTCTCCCCGCATTAATACGTCACACAAGAAAAAACATGCAATTGCATATTTGCGGTATCCCTGATTATTAACATTACAATTCGAAGAGAATTTGCTTTCGTTTCGAATTGCACATACGTATGTAAATATAAAGCATGTTTTCAAACAGCCAAACCAAAACATTTTCCCTTCCATTTTATATACACAAAATTTTTTATTATACAGTGGCGAATGATGAATAAATATCCCGAGTATCATGAGTATATTTATTTTGTCCAACTAAATATAGTACATAGTCTGAGTAGTTTTTGTTTTTCCCATAAATGCAGTAGAGTTGCTCTTTTTAATTAATTAACGGTTTGCTGCTACATAAGGAAAGATTATATTAATCACTCTGATGACTTTTGGAATACTGGTTTCAACTATTGGTTTTTTTGTTACACACTGTAATGTTGAGCGCAACTTTCTTAATTTTTTTTCTTTCATATCATTCTGTTCGAGACAAATAAAAACAAACAAAAAAAAATAATGGTGGGGAATCAGACAAGCCGTTCACACGTGATGCCGTGACCAAGGCAAATACGGGATTAATTTTTATATACAGTGTGCAAAGTTTATATTCGTACACTCTCAACTTTAAACGAATAAAAACTCTTGTAATTCAATAAATAACTATAGCTAATACTTTTATTTCTCTTGTACGAATTTATAAAAAGAGGAGGCTCTATTTAACAAATCAAATAATCAAAATGACATTTCGATCAATAATTTTATAGAAAACAGCGGAATTCACAACCTATTCTTAAGAAAGAAAATTTACATTCGTACACTAAAATAATCCTAAAAATTAATGCTAAAAACTAGTTTTATTATGAAATTTTAATGCATCAATTTCTAATCTAATATTTAAAAAAATTTAATGTGTACGAATACGAATTTTGTTTTTTTGAATTGTTAAGTTGTAATTTTCTTTAAAAAAAACTGTTAACTGTTTCATTAATTAAAACCTCTTTAAAACAAGTCTTGCTAGAAATAAGTAATTTAAGATATTACCAGGCAGTGGTTTATTTGATTGAGGGGGTCTAGGAATACGAACTTTGCATAGTGTACATACTTGCTTTTACCCGCGGCACATCACGCGTTCACCTGATATTTTGGAAACTAAACTTAAAATTTATAAATGTTTTGTTATTTGTTACTCACTGATAATGTTAAAAAAAAACGATAACAACAGACTAAGAACGGCTTTTAAAAGTGGCTAAACAATCAAAACCCGAAACGAAAACCAACTCAAAAATGAGTTTTTCGAAAAAATTCAGAACAAAAAAAATGTTTCCAAACCAGATAAAATAATAGATGGTCCTTGACGCTGGTAATGTGGCTTTCCATTGGTTAAAGAATTTTCCAAATCGATTTCACATTTATACAGGCATGTTCTGAAATCGCGGGGATTTCAAATCACCCACCGCACCAAAAAAAACAACTTATCGCTATGAAATTTTTTTGTATTTTTTTTTCATAAAACAACAAAAAGAAATATTAACAGTCACATTAATGTACATATCGTCGCCTTTCTTCTTAAACCACGTAAGCGCCAACGACTGATTTTTCAGAAAACGAAAAAAACTTAATATCTTTGTAAATATGTGCGTTATAAATTTTTTTTTAAATATGGCTTTGCGACTCTGTGGAGAAAGTCTTTTTGGGTTTTTGGGAAACAATTTTTAACGTACAAGTAACTGCGGCCAAATTTGTCGCTTATGTGTTTTTGGCGCAAACAGAAATTGGCAAAAATTGTCGCTTACGAGGTTTTTCTATAACTAAGAAAAAAGGTTCAGTGTTTAAATTAACATTTATTTTTATTAAAAAATATATAATATATGAAATGTATGCAAAGAAACTTATTATTAAAGGTATTCACGTCAAAAGTTGCACTGGTGCGAAAAAGCAAAATTGCAAAATTTTCAAAAAATATAACAACAGCCACATAGAAAATTATTATGCACAAATGATGCAAAATTTTCAGGGTCTGAGTAAGTGCAAGATTATCAGGGTAAATTTTGCAAAGTTGTGCAACTTTTTATGGCATTGTCAATCAAAAAAAAATGTGCAAAAAGTACTTAAAAAATCAACCATACATCAAATTACAACGCAGAAATATCTAAATGTATTTCTTCTAAATGAAAAAAACAAGTGGTTGAAGATTGAAAAATTATAATATTTTTAAAAATTCTTAGCTAGAAATTTGTAAAGAAATCTTTAAATTTGATTTTAAGATCACAAATACATAATTTTGCTATATTCAAAAGACCTATGTATGGCTTAAATTGTTATTAGAATTTTGTTAAATAATACCAATACTATTAATATTGATATTTTTATTAGTTTAAAGTTCCAACACTTTGTTTCAGCATTTAAACAAACTCTTTTAACAATTAAGAAACATACGAGTACAATATATCCTTGCACATATTGTGTTGCTTTATAGACAACTAAACAAAATGGGTTGCTTACGGCAGAGAGTGCAATTATGCTTTTTTGCACAGTTGCAAGAGTTGACGTGAATACCTTTATTATTTATTTAACTCTTAGGGCACTGCTACACGTTCAATATATATTGTGATATTTGGATCGCGATCCATTTTACTGCATTGATGGATCACGAGCGTATGCTACATGTTCAATATTTATCGCGTCAGTATTTACGTTATTTTTGTGCTGTGCGGATCGTTTATTAAAAAAATGTGACGAGAAAATCAAAAAAAAAGCTTTAGCCGACGAGTCCCACACTCCGGCAATGCCTCCAAATTAAATATAAAGTCTTTCAAAATAATTTTTTCGGTCGTTAATTTCTATTCCACTGGCAGAACCCACTCGCTTTCATTATCTTCTGCCACTACCATTTATTAAAACAAATTTTACACAAATGTATAATAAACTTTTTTACTTTTTATTTGTTAAATTTTTCACGGCGTCTTTTATTTTATTTCACTTTTTATTAACGTATCGCGATCTAATATCATGAAAATACTACACGTTCAATATTTATCAAGCGATCTGGATTCCATAATTTAGGCCTTTCTGCGATATGGATCGCGATCCATCAATACTGCATGCTACACGTTCGATAAATATCGCGATACTGGATCGCGTTCAATATATATTGAACGTGTAGCAGTGCCCTTACACTCACTGAAAAATTAAACATTTTTGAGGTTTTTCGAATTGATTCGAGAAGATTTTGTAATATTTTAAAGAAAAATCATTCCATCGGTAATGAAAAATGTTCTCTTAAACTAATATAATTAAAATTAAAAAAAACACTTTAAAATCCTAATTTTCATTATTGATAACGAGTTGTTCAAAAAAGGTCCAAGGACAATTTTTTTTCTGTATATACATACATATATGACGGTTTGTATGGGAGCTACTATAAGAAGCAGAGATAGAACTTTGAATTATTTAAAAGAATTATTGGTCATGCAAAAATAATTAGCGCCAGTCTCAGAAATTAACCCACTATGTGCATGCTCAGAACGGCTTTTTGTACAGAAGCCATTTCTACATATCGAGATAGAGTTTTGGCATATTGGAAAAAATTTCATTTTATTAAAAGTAATATGGACTAGAGGAACATTTGTGCTATATAGCATGTAAAGTTTTTGATTTACTCGACAAAAATTGTTGTTCCTATCGAAGTTACTGACTTTGAATGCCTGGCGCCGCACCAAAAAAGGAAATATTGGCCTGAAACTTTCTCAATTTTTTTTTCTTATATCTAAATTTAAAAAGTTGGTGGGTAAGAAGACTTTGTTATTTCCAACTATAGATATGAAAGTCATTCGTTTTCCATGCAAATGTCATTTTGTATGGCGCTTACGAGGTTTTGGAAATAGCTTTAGTTTTTGTTTTTTCATACAAACTTGTCTAGATGAGAATGCATGCAATCGAGTGGAAAATGTTATTTTCTATCGTAAAACCCAAAAAAGTCAATTTTGAAAAAAGGCCGCTTACGTGGTTTTAGAAGAAAGGCGACGATTTGCGCCCTTAGTTATGAAATTTAGTAGATTAAATATGAACAAATGAAAAAATATTTTTATATTCAACATTTTAATTTGGAGTTGTTTTACATACTAGTCTCGATTAATATAAATTAATTTAACATTTGTTAAATATTTATTGAAGATTTTTTAAGATTTTTTATTTGATATTTGAAGCAAAAATGCACATGACTTAGACCACTTTCATATGTATGTATGTAAAAGACCTTTTGCTAACCTCTCAATATCTAGGCTACCGGTAGTTTGTGCTTTTTATTAGTAAATAGTTTTTTTTTTGGTTTCATTTTATTTCCTGGCTACTTTTTGTTTACATTTACTTATGGTAGATTTATTTTTCATTATTTATCTAAAGACAAAAGTTTCCTTCACACCCCGTCTCTCCACCCTCTCTCCTTGTGAGTTCTATATATTTTTTTGTCTCTTAATTATTGTTGTTTTTCTCGTTGTGATTATACTTTTTTTTTTGGCTTTAAGCCAAATATTTTTTTATTTCATTTCTTTTTTTTCCAATTTTTTTAACAGTAAAATTGCATTTAAATATGATGATAATAGTTGTTGTTTATTACCCTTTGTCTTCTATTAAGATTAAATCAATTAAAATAATATTTGATAATTGACTATTTGTTTTTTTAACACAAGAATTAAATTAAATTGTTAATTTTATGGTTAATTTTTATTTGATTTTTTCCGCATCTTTAATTAATAAATGTGTTTATTAAAGATGAGATGTAGTAAGTAAAAGTTGGAACGGCATTTTTTTCGTATATTATGTTTTTTTTTTGCTTGGTGGGAATAACCTATTAAAATACTTAGCTCAGCGTGGGACGATACTTTTTGTTATGAAATTTGCATGAACCGTTTCAAGGATTCCAATTACCTACATATGTTAATATCGAATATCTATCGAAAATAAAAAAATAATAAAAAAATATTTTGCTGAATAAGTAAGATAATAACAAATTTTAAACTTAAATTGTAACGCCAATATTCATAAAAAAATAAAATGAATTTGGAATCCATTTTAGCAAAATTTTTTATGAAAAATTCAAAATAAAATACATTTCTAATTCATTTAAAATTTTATGATTATTGGGGTAACAATTTCCCCCAAAAAAACACTAATTATTAACTTGACTGCAGCTAGTCAAAAATACGCGTGTGATAACACTTTATTTTCTTGCTAAAGCAATGAATAGTTGTTGTTGTTTTTTACATTCATTTTCATTACATACGAGTACTTCTTACAACTACAAATCGAGCTGGAAAAAGTCAGCCAATGTCGCAATGTTAAAGTAAGAAAATAAAAAAACATGTTACTTATTGAGTTCTTGTTTCAACTTTTATATTAGTTGAACTTCTCATTTGCTTAAATGAAAGTTTATAACATAATAACTCTAGGTGTTCTAAGAAATTTTGGGTAAAGGTTCCCTGATGATGATGATGTGCTAACTCCTCAATAATAAATTTCAATGTATGTATTTTTAATAAAAACAATATTTTACCGAATGAGTAAAATACTAATTTGGGATTATTAGGTCTGTCTGCGTACACATATTTTGCATAATTTTGTGCAAATCTTGCGAAATGTTGTCTGCGTACTCCAAATCTCTTGCAGTGAGAGAGTCAAAAAGAGATTTTTTTGACAGTTGGAATTTAGAGAACTTGCAAAATATTGCTGGAGAAATTTCCGCTTGCAAGATTTTGCAACTAGTTTGAACAGCTGTTTTTATTATTTGAATGAAATAATTTTTGTGGGCAAACTAAGCAAAAGAAGTTTTATAAAAAACCAGACAAATAAAACTAAAAACTAAGATGAAATTGAGCTTACCAAACTAATAACATGGTAATAAACAAGTTTTTTTAATTTAAAACACTTTTTAGGCTTCACTTTAATTAATATTTTTTTAATTTACCACGAGAATTCACTATTGCGTACATATACTAAAATTATTTAGCTTTGTTATTTCAATTGTTTACACACCGATCAGCTGTTTTCTTGCAAGATTTCACTGGATACCGTCTGCGTACTTTTTGAGATATTTTCTGCCGACATAGTAAAATTGGTCTTACTCTCCCAAAAAAAATTACTGAGTATTTGCTACTGGAAGAGTACCCAGACAGACCAATTAGTGCGTTAACAAATGTTAACCGTATATTGTAACAATTCCAAAAAAAAAAAAACAATAGAGAAGTTTCCAGTCAAGTTTTTTTTTAAGAAATACAAAAGTACACCCTGTTTAAAAATGCAAAGTTTACTTTGCAAAGTTTTCATTCAGCTGGGTGAAAGACAGAGCGTGTCTAAAAGGGATATTACAACAGCAGAACACACACACACATACACAAACACACACACACATACACATACAAAAACACAAACATACACACACACACAAACATACCCACACATACGCATACACATTTTTATTTAGAAACCATTGACCGTAACTGTTATGAATTTTACAATAAAAGTCAAAAGATAACAATTATGTTCTGATTTTTATATTTTTGACCCAGAAATAACAGTTATTTTATAATTTTTATTTTTTCGAGCAGAAATAAAAATACATTTCTGAGATTTCGCAGCCGAGAAAAAAACGTGGTGGCACTATTTTTTATCACTTTTATGATATGGCTATTAAATAAAAGACATCGGGATTTCCCGGGAATAAAATATTTTACTTCTCCATTCCCAAGAATTGAAAAAGTCCGGGAAATTAGAAACCCTAGCTGCGTACTATCATTAAAAATAAGTTTCAGAATCACATATCACATCACATCACATTATTTTAAGCGACAAAATGTATAGGAAAAAAAGCAAGATTGTCGGATCGTTAAAAGTTACTGAATCGCACAACAGGACCGTGTGGATTTTCCACTGTTGCACAGTGTTATTATTTTCGATTACTGGTAGAAACAAACGAAAAAATTTCAACATTTTTATTTAAAATTTGACACAAAGGAGCTCTAATCAGGAACTACAACTACCAAGAAATTGCTTGCGTGTGTTCTTTGTTGTTGTAATTTTGTTGCACAACTAGTGGTAACTGATCGAGCTGCTGTGATATGGACATTTTTCTGTATTGTAAACATTGCCCCTTATTGTAAATGGCGTCGTCGGCGTCACATCAAGACGACAGTAAATATTGTGACTTGCCTGCTCTTTGTCGACAACAATTGACAACTATTAACATGCTCCATTAATTTAGAAAACCTTAGAGATTAGTAAGAGATTGGCAAAAATAGCCAATTCTTGCCGACAAAGAGTGACAATATTTTCTGTCGTCTTAATATGCCGTCACGAGGCCATTCACAATATGATGGTGGATTAACAAACCCAGCTGTGCTTGTTTGTGGTGATAGTACTTTTTTTTTGTCTATCTGCAAGGATATAACAGCTTTTTATAAAAGATAATCGAATAGAAAATCTCTTGACATCATAATTTTTTTTTTAATTTTTTAATCAGGCGAGATGTACTAAATATTTTGAATGTCCCATTATTTTTGATTTTTCAATACAAACTAGTGACTGGGAATGTCTACAATTTGTATTGTATTTATTTCGAGTAATTCTTCTAATTAATCACATTGAAAATAATGTGTTAAATCGCGTCTCGTTTACTTTTTTTTAAATAAAAATAATCTATTAGTAATAGTTTCAGATTTTACATGCACATATATACATGCGAATATAAATACAAACGGCAGAAAGTAGTACTGTGTCCTCCTTCTCTATTTTCTCTGGCTCGATTTGTTTTTTATTTAATTATTTTATTTTATTGTTTCTTTTAAAGAACATGTATCATCTTTTTCGTTATATCCACATATGTGTGCATGTGTGTGTGTGTGTGTACTGAGAACATTTTAGTTAATACAAGTATTTTGAAAACTGTGCCCCCAATTTTAGCAGGTGTTTGCATTTAATATCTAAAAATAAATAGCCAAAACTTTTTTCGCATTTTGTTCAGAGAGAGAGAGAGAGAGAGAGGGAAAAAACAAAAAAATTTTAACATATCCCAAGAATGAGGAACAAATAAATAAAAATACATTTTTTGTATAAACGATGGCTAAATAAAAATACATACTTACATACATATGTATGTACATATGTATGTACATTCAATTGTATGAAGACAATAAGTTAAATTTTGCGTTAGAAATCGGCAACATACTAGTGAATAAGTTAGTGCGCCGCGCACAGTGTCGCACAATACAAGTTGGACTTCTTAATAAAAAAGTTCGAAGGAAATACTCGTACATACAAACATATTTCGGTTTATGGCAAAATTCCAAAATTTCATTATTTACTGTAGTTCTTCATATTGAAATGATATTATTATTTCCATCTGACTAATTTTTACGCATAATTATTTTCATAAATTCACTTATTTATAAACTCATCCATCAGTCAGTTGTTTGTATATTTGTTTATAATTTAAGTAATTTTTTTTATTATTATTAAAAAAACAAATTCCACAAATTTTCTTTTGAGCTCTTTTTTCACAATTTAAATACATAACAATTTAATTTATATAGAAAAAAAAAGAAATTGGTAAATTGTAAACACATTGACCACAGCAGGCTACCGACTTTAAAATATATTACATCTGTTGAAATGAGAACGATTATTTTTACGACGACAACAAGGCAATACCACGGCAGGTTGTTGTCACTGCTGCTTTTGTTTTTGTAGTGAAATTAAAATAATTTCTATTTTTGTTTGGTGACAATGAGCAGAAAATATAATGCTGCCAATATATAATATAAAATGTGGAATGAATGATTCCGAAATTCATTTTAAATTGAATATATAAACACATTTTAAGAGAGTAGAACTCTGGTTTGTGGAATAAAGTTTGTTCAGTCATTGTTAATTGAGAGAGAGAGAGAGAGAGAGAGAGAGAGTGAGTAATAAAGGTATGCAGCAGGCCAGCGATGCCAACTCTACCACTTTCCGAGAAAAATCTACCAAATTTTTAGTTTTTAAATAATAATTAGGGTTTCTAATTTCCCAGACTTTTTCAATTCCCGGGAATTTCAAAAACATGAACATAATTAAAGGACTTTAATAAAAAATATAATTTTATGAAAAAACACATTTAAATTAATAACAAAAATTTTACAGCCTTAACTATAAAAATTAATAAGGCTTTATAAATTTATAAAGAATTTTTAAGAAAATTTTGTATGAAAATTTCTTGTAAAAAACCTTTTTAAAGCCTTAATAAGTTTCATAAATAAGGCGGTTAAATTTTAAGATTAATTTTAATTTTAATTTTTAAGTTAATATATATGCTTATATTATGCATCGCTACAGAGTTGTATTTTTAAGTAATAAGACAACGAACAGCAATGAAAAAAAAGCAAATTTCAAAAACGCAAATTCCCGTTTTTGTTCAATCCCGGGATTTGTTCAAAAATAATTCCCGGGATTTTTTTCCGCGTAGAAACTCTAATAATAATGCTAAAGTATAGTTACGTGAGTTTTTTTTATCTAATCCTAGGTAGAAGTTCAACTGAAATATATTTTAACAATGCATGTAAATAACGCTGTGTTGGCTTCACTATTTAAAACCTGCTACAAGCCCAAATATTTCCTTTACTGGGCCACTTTGTGAGAAAATTGCATACATAATGCGAATGTTGAAAGTTAATTTGTTAAAAAGTGTTTGTAGAAACAATCTTTATTGATACTCTGCAAATAAATTTACACGATATATCAGCGCTAGCGCTGGGCAACCTTGAGCTGCAGAGGAGCATTAGAAATTATTTAAATAAATATGAGAATAATAAAAATTTAAAAATTAATTAAAATCATAAAATTACTTATAAAATATTTCTTATCAAAACGAAAGGTTAATTAACGTTAAAATTTTGTTTCTAAGGTCTTTAAAATATCCTATTGTATATCCACGGCTTTTTAAAGTAAGATTTGTCTGAAACTACCTCTTTTTTTACATCGAATCTACATGTAGAAAGATTTTGGGATGGCATCACTACAGCAGGCACTAGGCCTGCGCTATTGTCCTCACTTTAGTGGGTAAATTCTACAAAATTAATTTAATCAATTTTTCCTTTCGAGAAGTCGCCTCTATTTTATTACAAAAAAAAAACTTAAAATAACTTTTGAATTTTCATCGTTATATTCACATGTGTATTTTTCTTTTTTTTAAATGTCCTTACAGAATTCGTGACTATGATGACATCAAAGTGAGCAGCTAAATTACTTCTTTTTAAGCTTTTATATGTTTTTAAGATGTTGACGAAGACTGTAGCTGGGCGCATTTACATCGCGCATTGCTGCTGCTATGATTATTATATAACAAAAACAACAACAAGAACAACAACCGTGAGAAAAATATATATTTAAATAGAAAAACATCAACAACAACTAACCAAACACTATTGAAATCTTAAAAATTTAAATAAAATATAAATATATACATATAATAAATAAATTTAAAAAAAAAGGAATAAATGAAAATTATGAAATTTTAAAAAATAACGCCCTCCCCACAACTACAACAAACAACCAACAAACAACTTGAACTTTAAAAACAAAACCACAACATTTAAATCTAATTACAATTAATAAACAAATAACAGAAAAATTATAAAAAAAAACATTAAATTTAAAACAAAAAAACCCAGAAAATTATATATTATAATAAAAATACAACAAACAAAAAGAAATCAAACAAAAACTTTATTATTTAAGCTAAAAATAAAATAAAATAAAAAAAAACCCAAACACAAACAGTTGAAAAGCATTACGAGCTAAAAAAAATGAAAGCTAATTGAGGAAACGGAAAACACAAGACCGTGCATGCAGTAACAAAACACTGTTTTTATCCTGCTTTCTTTTCTTAACAAATGAAAGAGGCCCGCCCCTCATAAAATTTTTTATTTAATATCTTATATTTAAAATTTTAGTTCATAACTTAAAATATTAATTAAAATCATAAAGTTTTTTTCTCGTTTGATTTTAAACAGCCTTTTTGTTTACCTATTATTAAAAAGCAAAGCAGTCAGCCTCTAAAGATTTTTTTAATAATTATCGTTAAAAAAATATTAAATTTAAGTATGTAGTTTTAAATTTTGTAATTTTTTAACCAAAATTATTAATAAAGGTCTTTAACATATACACTTACAGTCTTCGTTGATAGTAAGTTAGTTAAAAAAAACAAAACAATTACAAAAAACACATTTTTATTTTAATACTTTTTTTGTCAATCAGATACTTAAACTTAATTTAAAAATATACTTATATATAATAAAATAAATAAGTGAAAAAAAAATAAATTTTACACTCTTACACACTTTCTTAATTAAAATGATTGATTCTACAGAAGAAGATGATATACATATATCTACATATATTTAATGCAAATAAAAACAATATTTTAAAAGAAAATGCAATTGTATCTAATGAATTAAACTATGATATAAAAGAAATTTAATGAAACTTTTTTCTACTCGTTCAAGCTTTTTTAAACAATAAATATTAAAAAAAATAAAAAAAATTCCTTGATTTTTTTTTAAATTTTCTTAAATGCAAGAAGACTTTAAAGTTGAACAACAATTATTGTTTGATTCCAATTAAAAACAATAATTATTAAATAATTACTTTCTATTTATTGCTTTTGAACTGCTTTTAACGAGTATTAAATTAACACACTTTTGTTTAAAAAAAAGGACAAACTTTAAATAAAACAAAAAATCTTTAAAAAATCTAAACAAACGATTTATTTTTTTTTTTAAAAAGTTTTTTTTTTTACTTTAAGGTTAAAGATTACAATAAATAGGATTGTGTGAAGATGATGAAATCAACTAAGAGCTTTGGCGTGTTAGTCTTGCCAAGGAAATCGCGAAATTTGTAGTGTTTCCACTTCAACATTTTTGTCAAAGATTACACTTTTCTTTAATTTGTTACAAAAATATTCGGGGTCGAAGTCGAAATAAGGCTGGTTTGAATGTATGAAATTCTCTTAGATGATAAGTAGTAGTAGCTCTCGCTCATGAGCGATACAACTCCATTTTAAAATGGTAAGAAATTGTATTAAAAAAAACAACTGTGTATATACGACATAAATTGCAAAGAAAAAAAAAACAAAACAAAAAAATGTAAGAAATAACATTTACGTGTGGATAGAAAAAACGTGTTCGTATTGCTGCAATGCTAATAACATGATGCAATGTTAAAATAACATACAATGTTAATAAAAGCAAAACTTTGGGAATTTTGTTGGTAAATATGTATGTAATGAATGGATTGGTTGGACAGTCGTTTTTTGTTTAATAAGCTACAAATGTAATGAGTTGTACATATTTTTATACATATGTACATAAGTATATAAAAACTAATTGCAGTATTTATTTATTTAGCTGCCAGTTTATAGAAGCAGACAATTAAAAAATTTTCGTCTGCCTATTTTTATTTCAAAAACAAAACCAAAGCACTTAAATTTGTTTTTGTTTTTAATAAAAATAAAAAAAAAGAAATACACAGACGATAATTTTTAACTTGTGTTCTATAAACTGGCAGTAAATCACTATCTGAAAGCAGTTACTGGAGCAAATTCCTTTTTGCTAGTAAAACAAGTAATTAATCAATTTTGAACGCTTACACGGGTTCATTCATATTCTAATTGAAAAACTAAAGGCAGTGATGTGTAAAAAAATATTTTGTTTACGTTGAAAAAACAATTAACCACATTTTGCTCTACACGTAGAATAATTAATTAATAATTGTGTAGTTAATTTCAGTGAAATTTTTTTTTAGAACTTTTCCAACAAAAATACGAGTCAAATTGTAAGATGTTACGACTCGAATGCATATAAAAAGGCATGTTCTGAAAATCACATTTTTGAAATTACTAGTGATTTTAAAAGTAATAATGGTCCTGTAGACGTTTTTAAAATCATATACGATAAATTTCTTTCAGAAAAGATATTGTATACTCTATACAATAGAAAAATTAAAAAATTAGGGATCAAATATCTGCATGACTACTATTTTTTTTAAAAATCACTAGTGATTTGAAAAATGTGATTTTCAGAACATGCCTGAAAGTTTTCGCTGGAATGTATACTTTGAAAACGATTTTTTACGACACTGCATCTACACGACCACCGTGTGCCGTTCACTGCCGCTATTGCCAACTGTAGAACAATTTATATTTTCCTAAGCGACAATGAATGAGGATCTAGTGCTGCCAATAGGATATGTGAAATAAGTGAAAGCTTGGTGTATTGTATTTTATTGATTTTTTTAAATAAATGTGAAATATCTGGGGTAATACTCGGTAATTTGAAATTAAATGCTTGCCTTCGAATAGAAATCTAAAGAAGATCGGGTATGTTCCGTATTCCGCTTCAAATTAAATCGTTCGGAATTGGCATAGCATTGTTGTTATACGGCCATGTTCTGAAAATCACTTTGTGAAAGTAATTTGAAATCACAAGAAAGGTGTTCTGCACACAACTTTTTCAGTTTTTGTGATTTTAAACCGTTCAGCTAAATGCCTGCCGATTTGAAATCACTTGGTTATTTTTAAAGACACTTTCTTTTGCAAGAAATGTTATTTATTTGCTTTGTGATTTGCATTTGTGATTTTGCATATGCAAAACACAATATCAGCTGTCTTGTGCTTTTTGAAAGGGTAAAATCAGTTCTGTGATTTTCAGTACACCATCAAATCACAATTGTGATTCGGAACCTTGTGATTTACAGAACATTCCTGTTTATGTTTTTTAATAAATGTGAAATATCGAAGGGAATACTCGAAAATTTGAAATTAAGTGCTTGCCTCCGAATTGAAATCTAAAGAACATCGTTCGGAATTGGCATAGCATTGTTGTTATAAATACATACATATTTTCAACAACATCGTAGTTCCGCACGTTTTAATTTCACGTGGAAAATGGCAGAAATAAAATTTTTATGTATTTCTTCTTGAAAATAAGGCAAATAATTAGCTACTGGCATCATGTCGACGATTGTAGTCGTTTATGTGTTTACTAGCACACAAAGATGTACAATCGTGGCACATAATTATTGCATACTTTTGGGCTTGAAATAATGTTTATATTTTTAAGTAAGCAGGTTATCTGCTGACTTCACGTCGACCATTGTAGTCGTTTATGTGTTTAGCTAGCACAAGATGTAGGGTTACCTACATTTCAAGTACAATCGAGGAATAATAAAATATTGCATACTTTTCGGCTTAAAATAAAGTTTGTATTTTTAAGTACGCAACAGTTTCTTATATATTTACATACTTACAACTTGCTTTTTTATAGCGATAGTTGAAATACAAAAAGAAAAACTACAATATTGCTGGCTTAAACAATGCACGATTTGTCTGCTATTTAAGTGTAGCTCACCGTTTCATTTTTGAAACTGAAAGGACACATTTTATGAACTTGTCCTAATATTTTTAAATTTTTTTAAATTTTTTGCAAATGACAGACAAGAAGACCGATTATGTGCTTTCTCGCTTTTTTTAATTACGGTAGCAGAGAAAAAAAAGAAAATATATATAAAAGGTATTCATTTCAGGTTTTTCTCGTTGGAAAAATGGAAAAATGTAATTGTTTTAACAACAAACAGAAAAATAAATTCAAAAATTTTTTTTAATTTTTTTCTTGCGTTTGTTGTAAAAAAATTACATTTTTCCATTTTCCAACAAAAAAAAACTGAAATAAATACCTTTACAGATACAAATAAATAAAATTTCCACTGCATAATAATATTTTCCTTTTCTTCGTGTTTGACTTTTTTTTAATATCTGGAATATAAAAGGGGACTAGTTGAGAAAACACTCCAATATCAAAGCTGATAATATGTCTTCAAAGTTCCAGCAGAGAACAAATTATGATCCACTAATGGGAATAAAATTTTGGAAATTACAACTATTGCCCTTGTTAACCTTGTTAATCTAATGTGCAATTCAAAAGTAATGAAAATGCTTTAGAATTTGTGTGTTATTAACATTTGTGTTATTAATATTACAGTTCAAAAGCATTTACTTTCGTTTCATTTACAGAGTAGATTTGATTCGAAATAAAATTTATTTTTATCTTGTAAAACGAAACGAAAGATTTCTTATATGAAATTCGATTTAAAAATATTTACGTCCCTTTTTACAATGTATGGTTAAGAGTTAACGTGAACTTTAACTGACAGTTCTTCATACAAAACTTGCCGTTAAAGTCCCTGTTATCTTCTAACCATACATTGTGAAAAGGTACGTTATTTGTTTATTTAAATGGTTATAGTTAAATATAATGTAGTATATGTTGTATGTATAGCATTAAACACATTAACCACAGCAAAGCCAACGACTACAAAATCTCAAGGATATAATACACATTTTTGTATGTGAATGATTATTTTGACGGTAACAAGGCAAAGGCAACATGCTACAGGTTGTTGTCTATGTGGATTAAGTCGTTGTAGTCCAATTAAACTAATTTCTATTTTTGGGGGCTACAAACCAAAAACACTGTTGACAATATAGCAAAGTATGTAAATCAAATTAGTACCAAGAAATATTTTTTATTGCTAAATAAAAAAGAAAGTTACAAAATTTTAATGCTAATTATAAAAGTAATATATTTTTGCAAAGCGAAAGAAATTATAATTCGCGAAAAGTTGCAAAATTTCAATAAGGCCATAATATTGATTAAGAATCGCTAAAACTGTAAAAAATACAAAAAATTTGCGAAAATTAAGAAAATTCTCAAAAAGTTACTAACAGCGGGGTTATAGCAAATTCTATTAATGTTTAAAAATTTTTAAAATTGTTGGGAAGCTAAACAAACACACAAAAAGTCGTTTTTATTGCGAAATTTTGAACAAGTCATAATTAATATTCGTTAAAAATCGCTAAAATTTTAAGGTATGCGAAAAGTTCGGCAAAAATCGAGGAAATTACGAGAGTTTGCAAAAACGTATTAACAGCGGGGTGATAACAAAGTCTAATATTGTTTAAAAATCGGCAAAACTCGTAATAAAAAGCGAAAAAACGCGAAAATTGCTAAGTGTTGAAGAAATTACTAAGCCTATAAATAGCAAAATTCGCAAAAAAAGAATATAAAAAATAAACTGATTTGTTTTTATGTTTTTGAATAAATGTGAACTATTTGAAATTGGCACCACTGAAATATACATATATTTATGGCGCCAGCGGCACTTGTAGCTGTGTAGCCGTGTAGTCTGCTGTGGTCTATCTGTTTAATGCTTAATCGTGTCGCTTAAGCGACTTAATTTTAAAATAGCAGGAAGTTAACTTTAAAATATTTCTTAACAAACATTTTCAGCCCTTAATTAACAAAACAATTCTTAACAATGGCTGACTGCTCTCATAGGTTTGTATAAATACAATTTTCTTACATTTTCTAATTGATTGAAATGAATTTGAATTAAAAAAATAAAAATAAAAACTAAATATTTATTTTCTTCTTTTTTGTAGATCTTGTTTTAAAGGCCAAAAAAATTCCCTCTCTTAAGTTAAAAGAGAAAAACGAACTTTTTCAAACCACACAAACGCAGCCACCTAAAACAAGAGGTCATTAAAAAAAAAAGAAACCTTAAAGAAAATAATTCAAACGTTAAAAACCAAAATGCACGTAGAAAAATGTCAGAAATTCAGAAACATAATAAAAATAAATAAAAATACTATAAACTTGTTAATTAAGCTTATATAAATTATAAATGTACCTTTAATAAAATAAATTTAAATCTAATTAAGTCTTAATATATAAAAAAATAATAATATTAAAACATTAGAAATGTATACAAACATTAATCAAGTGCATATGTACACAAGGCCGGCAACACTTGTAGCAACAGCGAATGTAAGAAACAAGCGTTTTTACTACAAATTAAATGGTTGCTATTACTGTTCAATAAAATGTAAACAATGAAGAAAAAACCCCGCTCAGTCTATTGATAACAACAGCCACCATTTTGCTAAATGGTTGGTATTTCTACAACAAAGCCACCAATATTTGAGGCCGCCATTTTGTGAGCAAAAGAAAAATTTGCAGGGTTTCTCTCGCTGTAACAACTGAGTGATGGCAAACCAAAACAAGTGTACGCATAAATAAATTAAATATGTATTTCATAATTAAGCATTAAATACTTTTTTATTTTTACTTTTAGCTGCCTTATTTATATTTAAAATATATAATATATTACTGCTTTATAAAGGGTTTATAAAGCAAATTTTGTATGGTTTATCTGATTTATAAACACTTTGTAAAACAAAAATATTTTTTTTTTTATAAATAAGGCCTTAAAATAAAACTACACATAAATTTATTATAAATATACTAAACATATATAAAAAACAAAATATATGTACATATATACATACATAGTACATATATTTAATATAATAAAAATAAAGTTGATGTTGTAAAATTAGTTTTATATTATATATAGATTGTAAACAAGATTAAAAAAAAGTGTCCTAATACAGAAGCATATATACAATTAAGAACAACGGAAGTAAAGTATGCCCTCTCTCATTTTATTCTAAGCTAAATAACAAGTATGAATTAAGTAAAAACATTTAAAAAAATAATAATAAAGAAAACGAGTGCAGCAGAAAAAAATTTGCTATAATTATGCGTGGTGTAGTAGGAAAATCAAACAGTTTAATAAGCAGCCACAAAAAAGTAAATGTTATAAAATTTAAATGTATTCAAATTTAACTCCATTCAATTAAGTAAATTAAAATAAGCCAGTAAAAGAAAAAGAACATTTTATCAAAAGAACAAACAAATATGTAACAGTTAATAAGAAAAAAAGAAAAAGTGTTTTGAACAATTATATTGAATGTATGTAGTAGGAATTTAACTTAATATTTAAAATATTGAATATGTCTGTTTTATGCAACAACAACAAGTTTAAAAACTTATTAAAAATATATTTGAGTATAAAGCAATTTAAAGCCTTTAAACAGAAAGTTACACATAAATAGTAAGAAATTTAAGAGAAAAAAAAATTAATTAAAAATGTTGAGCATATTGTGTGTTATAATAAAAAAAGTCTTGTAGAATGAAAATCTAATTCGTAAAATAGTTTAATAAACAAATTTCAAAATTAAAAAAAAATATAAATCTGGGTTTTTTTCGTCAAACATTAAAATATAAATTGTAAACTTCAATACTTCTCCATAAAATCATAAAATAAATTGTTGTATGTATTTATATATACCATACTAAATATATATATATATATATATATATATATATATATATAAAAAAAGCAAGATATGTTTGTGTTAAAAATATAGCAAAATTATATGAGGCAGCCACATGTTTTCGTCTCCTTCTTCCTTATTATGTACTACCAAACAACAAACAAAAAATAACTTTAAAGTTAAGAAAAAAATATTTTGAAAAAAAGAAGAAAAAAAAAACAACAATTTAAAGCTTTACAAATAAAACACATATGTATGTAATTTTAATTTATTAAAATAACATTTAGTATACATATATAATATAAAAATATATAAATATATTAAAAAATTATATATACATACATATATACCATATTATATAATTTAGTTTTTTTTTCAAAATTTTTTAAATGTGTGTAGACGACCATAACTAATAAATAATTTTAATAATTTAAATTTGTTAACACAATTTAACGAAAAACAAAAAATTCGTACATTTATAATTAATTACTAACTTATGTTACAACAACAAAAACAATCAAAATTAAAAAAAAAATCTTTTTAATTTTTTCTAAATAAAAAATAAAAGAATTAAATCAAAACAGAAAATTGGCGAAAGAAAAAAAAATAAATTTTATTAAGTTTTAGAAAATTATAACAAACAAATTTGCAAAGCTAAAGGCTTTACTCCAACAACAAAACCACATCAACACGAACAAACAAACAAACAAGAAAACAATTATAATTATAAACGAAAAATAAAAAACAATATTGATGTGTAATTAATTAAAGTTCTAACACAGTGCATAAATAATACAAATGTTAATTTGTATAATTCTCGTTAAAAAAAGAAAGAAAAGAAAAGAAAACAACAAACGTACATAAATATTTGCAAAAGCTAAAATTCAAATTCATAATATACATAAATAACAACAACAACAGCAACAACAACAACATGTCTCTTTATTATTCAATTTAACAGAAAAATAATACATACAAAAATTTATCTATAATATTATAAAATCGAAACAAATAATAAATAATAAAAAATAAACACTTCAAATAACTAACAAAAAAACGAACAAAAAAATCCTGTTTTTATTTAGAAATAGAAGAGAATATACGATTTACGTGAGTAATTTTGAACAACTCCTTTTTAGTCGTATAATAAGGATGGAAAGCGGAACGTTTTTTCCTGGCGAGCTTTAACGCTGAAATGCCATATCTAAACGAAAGCGGCAACGTTACGTTAGAACGATAAAAACAGGGTTATCAAAAAAAAAAAAAATAAATACAAACAACCCTGATTATTTTAACAGCTAGACGGACGCCATTCAGTGATGCCAACTTTTTTGACTGTAAAGGCCAATAAAAATTAAAAAAAAAACACAAAAAACGTAATTTTGAGATCTAAAAAGCGTAAAAAGAACTCAAATGAAATATAAGTGAAGATTCAAACGAGTGAAGTTTAATAATGTTTAATATCTTCTGAGTTATTTTCTATTTCTGCAATAAAATCATCTTTAGTAAAATGTATCAGACGAAAAGTGTATGCTTTACACTTAAAAAATAAATACACCAAGTTTTTATTAAAGTTATCTTAAGAAATACAAAATTTTTTTAAAAGCACTACTTTTGCTTTTTGAGTCTTCAAAAAGCACTAAAAATAATGACAAAAGCACTAAGTTGGCATCGCTGGACGACATTGTTGTTTTTGATTTTGTTATTGAAATTTGAGGAAATTCATTATTCGTTACAGCGTTGCCATATTTTTTTCTTCTCAAAAACTTCAAGTCGAAAAAAACCTTTTCTTCTCATTAAAAATCTTTTGTCTTAGTGATTTTTACTCAAAATATATTAATATGCATCGATTTTAGTGAATTCAAATTCAGGAAAAATTTATTTTGTTTCTAATGAACATGTACAAGATAAATATATGTATGTATGCACCAGCGATGCCAACTCTACCACTTTTGTGGTAGATCTACCTCTTTTGGGTATCTCATTCCACTTTCCGAGATAAATCTACAACTATTTTTTAATTTTTCAATAATAATGCTAAAATATAGTTACACCAGTTTTTTTATCTAATCCAAGCTAGAAGTTTAACTGAAATATATTTTAACAATGCATGTAAATAACGCTGTGTTGGCTTCACTATTTAAAACCTGCTACAAGCTCAAATATTTCCTTTACTGGGCCAGTTTTTGAGAAAATTGCATACATAGTGCGAATGTTGAAAGTTAATTTGTTAAAAAGTGTTTGTAGATACTCTGCAAATAAATCTACACGATATATCAGCGTTAGCGCTGCGCAACTTATTAACTCGCTCGTTTTAAAATTTTATAAGACTCGTACTCCTTTTGTTCTCAACTCGTAAGCATTAAATGACTTGCTTTAAAATTGTACTCGCGAGTTGTAATTTTGAACTCGCGAGCACAAATTTTAAAACGAGCGAATTAATAAAAATTGTGCTCGCGAGCATAAAAAATTATCATTTTATACTCGTCCCAAGTTTTTTTTTGCTAGTGCATAAGCAAACAAAATTAATAAAATTCGCGAATAATTCTTTTTAACTCGACTCGCTAGTATAGTTTTATTTTTGACTCTTAAAATTTTAATTCATCTCGCGTGTCCTATTTTCGATTCTCAAAAATTAAATGCCCTCACGAGTTTTATTTTTTTAACTCGCGAGCAGACAAGGAGTAGCTCTTTTCAATACAAAAAATAAAACTCGCTTGAATTGAATTCGTTTACGAGCGAGTTTAATTCTAGGACTCTCCGCACTCTGACTAAAAGTACCAAACTTCATATTTTTAAAAATCGTATGTTTAAAAAAGAAATCTTTTATGGCCGTGCCAAAAAAATAATTATTTGGGTTTGAAGTGTACGTTAAAACAAAATTTCCATACAAATTTTGACAAAAGAACACTTGAAGTTCAAATAATTTTTTTCGAACAGAAGATAAATCTTCACATATGTTAACGCTATGATGACAAACAAAAGTACACAACGCACACAACCAAATATATTCAGCTGAATGTTGATGTATCTGCAACCTGCTTGTTATTCTACGTATTGTACGTTTGAGTGTGTGTGTAAGATGTAGATGGTAAGCTATTATGTGTTAAAGGGAGGTTTTTTAAAGCAAGCGCACACAACTAATGTCAATGCATGTGCGATATTGGATGTGCTCAGAAAAATAAAAGACCATACACACAACTTATGTATGTATGTATGTACATGCATGAGGTTCGTATACGCGCCCATGCGTAGAAAGAAGTACAAGCGACACAAATTTTTAAGTCACGAACTATATTTTCTTTTTTACTCCTATACCTGCAATAAGTTAAACATATGTATGTATTGCCAACAGTGTTGTTTAACGTTTGTCTTAGAACATTTCGCTGTATTAAAACATTTGAAAAATCCCTTATCTTTTAAAAGTTCTTGTAAGAGGTCTTGTGGAGTTCTTTAATAGAGATTTTTTTCATCATTATTTTGAAAAAAAATTAAATTTTTAACATAATTATGTATATCAAATATTTCCTTTTCAATATAAAGCATATATGAGAGAAAAACGTCTCCTTGCACCGATTGAAAAACAATTCATCAGAGGCCTCAACTGATTCATTTCATAAATAGTCTATAATAAGTTTTTATTCATTATAATTTTGGATAAAATTTAATTTAAAATAAATTCAGTAAAGTGCGACTTTGACCCGGGCACAAAGGGTCCCGTACGGACACGAAATATGTAATTCAATACGAACTTTAGCCTATATAAAAAATAGTTTTGGCATTTTTTTTTTTTAATTTTGGCGTTTTTTTTATTTTGGCGCTTTTTTAATTTTGGAGATTTTTTTTGGTTTTGGCGATTTTTTCGGTTTTTTTCCATTCTAGCAATTTTTTTAGTTTTGAAATTTTTTTCTCGTTTTGGCAATTTTTTTCGTTTTTTTGACGTTTTTTATTTTTTTTTGGCGATTTTTTCGTTTTGGAGATTTTTCTTGGCAAATTTTGGCAATTTGCGGTTTTTGGCGTTTCTTCATTTTGGCGACATTTTTCATTTAGGCGCTTTTTTAGTTTTGACACTTTTTTTTTCTCATTTTGGCAATTTTTTTCGGGTTTTCGCGATTTTTCAATTTGCGGATCTTTTTTAATTTTGGCGATTTTTTTTATTTTGGCGATTTTTTTCATATTAACAATTATTTTGCTACTGGAGCCTTTTTCGCGTTTGGGGATTTTTTTCATTTGGACGATTTTTTCGAATTTTGCGACTTATTTTGGTGTTAGAATTTTTTTAATTTTGGCGATTTTTTTGAAGTTTTGGCGATTTTTTTTTTTGGTTTGGCGATTTTATAATTTTCAGATTTTTTAGTTTTACGGTTTTTGAAAATTTCAAGAGTTTATCTGTTACGGTTTCCCAGATATGTTGTCAAAATTACATAGTCAAAATTGCATTAAGTGATGTACCACCCTTTAATTAAATTTTTTTTTAAATTTTTGTGTTAATTTTTGTAGTCTATATAAAAATACACTAATTTTACAAATTTCAAGTGTCAATATACATACAATTGTATGTATATTACATGGGATTTTAGCATTTTTCGTTGCTCGTTTTGGAACACCCTTTAATTTTTAATTCTCATGTATTTGTTGTTGTAGCAGCCAAGGTTCTACATACTCTGTCCAAATTTCAGGTCCGTAGCTCTTACGGTTCCTGAGGAAATACCGTGTGGCGGACAGACGGACAGCGTAGCGAAAACAATAGGGTTCCTTTTTTCACCTTTGGTGTACGGAACCCTAAAAAGGATATACAGGCACCTTGCAACTTCTTGCCCCGATTTGAATGAAATTTTATTGACTTAATTGAACAATTCTGGAAGTTTTTGCAAGCTTTAATTTAATGAGGGATTATTATTTTATATTAAGGACATATGTATTTATGTACATATGGGACGAAAACGTATCCTTGCACCGATTGAAAAGAAATTCCCCATAGGCCTTAACTCTTTCATTTCATAAATAGTTTACAAGTTTTCACTGCGTTCTTTATCATAATTTTGGCTAAAATTTTGTTTTTAATAAAAAGGATATATGGGAGACGTGAGAGTTTTTGCCCCAATCTGAATGAAATTTCCCAAATAACTTTCTTAAACAATTTTAGAAATTATTACAAGATTTAGTTGAGGCCTTAACATGATTCCATTGATAATATATTTTATTTATATTAAGGTTATATGGCAGGTAAGCGTATCCTTACTCCGATTGAAAACAAATTCACCAGAGAACTTAAGTTTTTAATTTTATAAATAGTTTAATTTTGGCTAAAATTTTATTTTTAAAATTAAGGATATATGGAGGCCATGCGAGTTCTTGCCCGAACTGTATGAAACTTGCCAAATGGCTTAATTGAACAGTTCTGGAAGTTGTTACAAGTTTTAGTTCAGGCATTATCATGATTCCAGCGAAAACTAATTTTTTTTTATACTCAATGTACATACATACATACATGCATATGTATGTATGTGCATACATATTTATATCGTATCCTTGAATCAATTGAAAAGAAATTCGCATGAGGTCTTAAATGTTTAATTTTATTAATATTTTACAACTTCTATACTATAATTTTAGCTAAAATTTAGTTTTTAAAATTAAGGATACATGGGGATCAGGCGAGTTCTTGTCCCGATTGGAATAAAATTTTATAAAAAGCTTAGTTGAATTATTCTACAAGCTTTATTTGAGGCCATAAATATGATTCCACAAAAAATATTTTTTTTTATATTAAGGACATATGGGAGGAAACGTATCTTTGCACTGATTGAAAAGAAATTCACCAGAGGCCTTAACTGCTTCATCCTACAAATCGTTTACAAGTTTTCACTGCGTTCTGTATAATACTTTTGGCTAAAATTTAGTTTTTAACAAAAAAAAAAAAAAAAATACGGGCGCTAGTTTTTAATATCAAATTGAAATTTATAAAATGTTTTCATGTTTTGTTTATTTTGTGTTTGTATAATGACGATCTCAACAAACTAAATCAATATGGCAAGTCGCAATCATAACGCAAGAGTTACAGAACATGCTTGGCGATTTGCAAACTCACATGCGATTTGGAAACCATACAAGTGTCAGAACATACCTGTAAGTGTTTCATTTGATTTCTGTCTTCTTCCAAACATTTTCTCCTAGGAAAATATCCTATTCTAAGCAGTTGTGAAATAAGCAAATACGAGAAGGGAAAACATCTGGATCAGCCGTTTAATTTTTACATTTACAATTTTATACACAAAAATCATCTCGTATTTATTAAAAAAAATTGTTTTGCTTTGCTTGGGAATGTTCGTGCTTTATTTTTATCCGACTATCTATGCGACAGTGCATATGTTGACGTATGATTGATATTTAATCTATTGAAGTATGTAAATGGTGTAACTTTGGAAGTACATATTTAACAATTTTGGCTGCATGCTGATCATAATTTTAGACAAAATTTAATTTTTGAAATAAAGGATATATGGGATGAAATCATATCCTTGCACCGATTGCAATGAAATTCACTACAGCGCATTAAAGCACAATTTATGAAATAAATTGTAGTTAAAATATTTTTTTTTGTATTAAGGACATCTATATAAAACTCATTAGATAGTATTAATGCACGATTTTTAGAAATATTAATACAGTTATATATAATTTTAAGCATAATTCTGGCTAAAGTTAAATTTTTACAATAAAGGATATATAGCAGGTAGCCACATGCATGCACCAATTATAAGGAAATTCACATCAGAGGATTAATGTACAATTATAAAAGTTGTAACAAAGTTTCATTGAATTTGAATTGTAATTGTGGCTAAAATCTAATTATTGAAATTAAGGATATACTGAAATTAGACATATCTTTACATCGATTGAAGTATATATGTATGTAAGTATCTCTGCAGCTCTCAGTGGTTTACAATTCTTGATATTTACAAGGTAGTTAAAATTTAATTATTGAAATAAAGGATTTATGGGAGATATGAATATTCTTGCACCAATTCCAAGAAAATTTATCACAAACCGTTTATGTACCATGTTAAGAGATATTTACAAAGCTTTATTGAAATTGTATGTATATAACTGTAATTAAAATTTAATTTTTGAAATAAAGGATATGTGGGAGACATGCAAACCATTGCATAAATTTTTAAGAAATTTATCAGAAATTATTGATGTACAATTTGTTGAAATTTTATCATAGCTGTTGGTTAAAGTTTAATTTTTGAAATAAAGGATGCATGGGAGATATGCATATCCTTGCGCCAATTTTAAGAAAATTTATCAGAAAGCATTTATTTACAATTTATTGAAATTGTAGTATAGTTAAATTTATATTTTTTAAATAAAGGATATATGGGAGATATGCACATCCTTGCACTAATTTAAAGGAAACTTTTCAGAAAGCATTGATGTAAATTTCACTGAAAGTTCTGCATAGCTGTAGTTAAAATTTAATTTTTGAAATAAAGGATATATAGGAGATATGCATATCCTTGCACCAATTTCATTAAAATTGATCAGAAAACATTGATATACAAATTATTGAAATTGTATTACTGCTATTAGTTAAAAATTAATTTTTTAACTAAATGATATATTGGGAGATATGAATATCCTTTCACAAATTGCAAGGAAATTAATCAGAAAGCATAGAGAGATATATACAAAGCTTTATTGAAATTGTATAATAGCTGATAGTTAAAATTTAATTTTTTAAATAAAGGATATATGGGAGATATTTATCAAAAAGCATTTATGTACAATGTTAGAGATATTTACAAAGCTTTATTGAAATTGTATAAAAGCTGTTAGTTAAAATTAAATTTTTTAAATAAAGGATATATGGGAGATATGCATATCCTTGCACCAATTGCAAGGAAATTTATCGAAAAGCATTTATGTACAATGTTAGAGATATTTACAAAGCTTTATTGAAATTGTATAAAAGCTGTTAGTTAAAATTTAATCTTTTAAATAAAGGATATATGGGAGATATCCATATCCTTGCGGCAATTGCAAGGAAATTTATCAGAAATCATTGATATACAGTTTATTGAAATTGTAGCATAGCAAGTGATGGGAAATAACAAAAAGAATTTAAAATGTTAGTGGTGGGTGACAAATTTGAATATCAAATGTTGGCCTGGGCTTCTTCTTCATTCGAAAAAGTGTTGGTCTACACTATTTCCGTTTCAAGCATCTAGTACAGACATCAACTCATATTATTTTATGATTTTCATGCTTCAAAGCTTTTACTTTTTTTTAAACTTTGGCGGATAAAGTTCGTTAGCACGTGCTAATAAAAGGGCATAAAAACAAAATGAAATACAAAAAGAAAATCACAAATAATTCTATGAAAAAAATAGATACCGTGTGAATAGAAAAATAATGGTATCACAACAGCCTCCTGCGTGTTCTCAAGCTTTGCAACTGAAAAAAGCCGCTTGTTTATTTCAGTTGTAGGCAGGATATTGCAGGCAAAAGTCGACGAGTACGCGAAACGGTTTTATTTTTTAGAAAATTTAATAATAAGTAAAATTCAAATGCATAAATTGCTCGTGGAAAAACGTACCAGATATAATAGAAGCAGCAAATGAAAATTATAATTGAAGTGAAAACCATTAGCAGATGCATATATAAAATGTGAATGATATTAAAAAGATAGCTAAATAATAGATATATGTAATATTTAATAATAAATCATTTTTTTTAATAAAAAGTAATCTAAGAAATGAATTAAAAAAAATGTTAAAAGTCATATTCTTCAATAAATTTCTAAATCAACAATTATAGTATAAAAACAAGAACAAAAAAGGAAACATTATCCTCTTTATTAATGTGAATATAAAATAGTGCATGTGTTTGCTTCTCACTTTGTCTGCGTGATACCATTGCTCTAAGTACACGTGTGTGCGAAAAAAATACATTATATTTTTAAGTTAAACTATACACCGGGTTGTACCTTTTATATTATTGTGGCTTATGTGGCCTTGTGATTCTTTACATTTCCGTAAAATACTTTGCGAAAAAAAAAACAAGTTGCATTCAACTTCTCTTATAGTCCTTAATCATATGCGCATACATATGTAGATATATATAGTCTTTTTTAATATTTTCATAATATGTACACCCTACTTGAAAAGTTAAAGAGAAAATGTCAACTTAAGTTTTGTTAAGCTCTTGGGTAAAAAGCAATAATTAGCAGCCGGGTTTACAAAATATACTAGGCTACAAATAAATTATTGAAACAACACAAATATACAAAATTAGATTAAAACGTTAAGAAAATTAAAATAAGTTAAATAAAATTAAATAAAAAGCTAAATATAATCCAGGCTTATCATAAATAAAATCTCACATGGAAATTTCAGAATGTGTGAACAATTGGTATCAAAAAACTTCATACGCTTGCGAAATATTTTTAAAATTTATGAAGAAAATTATTCAGAAAGAATAATGTATTACTGTTAATACATTATTATAATACAATCATAACAATTGTAATTTTTAAATACTCGTATCAATTAGAAACAAATCAAGACTATCCAGTTAGTTTTTAGTTTTAATTGTTTCAAACAGTTAAGAGTTTCATTGAATCAATTAAATTGTTAATGAAAAATTTTAATTATTAAATATTTTTCTAGGTAGCTGATCGACAAAATTACCTAAATTTTGTTAGTAAGATTATAGGCATAGAAAGTCCATTCTAGGGGGTGCATTAATCCCCAAGGATCGCTGTTGCCCACCGTAGAATTATTAAAAATTTTATTTAATTATTTATTTTATTATTACTCATGAAAATCACCAGTCATAATGCCCACCTCGAAAAAATGTTTAGCTACGCTAGAAAATAAAGTTTACATCGGGCATTTCATGTGTTGTCATTTTCATATGTGTGCACTGCCGTTCCCATAAAATTTTTCGATGACACATACATTTTGTTTTGTCATTTTGACGGGAATTAGTCCCATCCCTAAATAATGGCAATACGGTATCATTGTCTACATCAAACACTAATTTTGCCATAATGATATTTAGTGTCGTTTACTTTATCATTGTGAATCCGCTTGAGCGCAACACGCTTTACTGAAAAAAAACTGATTACTTAAAGCGATACAAGTCCTTGCACTGATTTTAAACGCAGCTGGTCTTATTAACTTCGCTTTAGCGAAACAACGCTTTACTGAAAATATCATATTACTGAAAGAAAAAAACCAAGCAAGCCCACAACTACACGTTTTGTATGAAACTTATTTCGCTTTAGTGAAAAAATAAACAATGACAAATTTATTTACTAGAAATCGTTTGCATAGCTTAAGGCTGAAATAATTGTGCATGTTTTGTCCGTTAAAAAATTAAATGGCAAAATGTATTTTATTTGTCTTGTTCGCTCTTACGTGCTTTACTGTATTTTTCTATTATATTGTACTGATTTTAAGCAGTACGCTTAAGTGCAAAAATTTCAGTAATCCAAACTACATTTTAGAGAAAAAATCGGATAATTGAAAAAAAATTGGGTCTTGGTTATGTCCATTAAAGCGGTGTCGACTACTTTGTTTTTCGTATTGTTTGTTAATTAATATTTACACAAATGAATAATCGCAAAATTATTCAATTGGCTAGTGCCTGCCACCGTGACTAGGGCTTCCAGTTTACGGAAGCCGCATTCAAGTTCGTTTAAAATTTTCGTGTGCATTAAGACCTAACTCCTTGGAAATTTCTGCCCTTTCTTACATTTATATCCTTGTAAATTCTACATATACATACATATTTTTCCGGAACACTGTTGCCAGAAAATTTTACCAAAAATCTGCAAAAGTTGGCTAAAAAATCTGAAAAATCTCAAAAATAGTTTTAAAAAATCTGCAAAATATTTGCAACAATAAAAAATCCATCATTTTGAATAGTTTTTCATTTTGTTTTCGAATTAACATAAATTATCTGGCTATACAAAAACATATGCTGATATTACAAACTGTTTAATAAAAATAAACATTAAAAAGAAAAATAAGGACAAAAGGATATGCACAAGTTTTCTACATAAAACTTTAAAAAAATGGTACATATACATACATACATACAAATCTGTGCAAAGAAATAAACATTTAAATCGCACACTAAATAGGAAACAGTCACAACTCAAAAAATCCCAGATATTTAGGATTGGAAAAAAATGTTCAAGAAGACTTTATTGCAAAAGAAATGTTTGCGGTCCATGAAAATATAAAACCATTTTCATAATTTTGAGTTGTGACTCTTTATGATGTTTATGACTTATCTTTGCACATATTTGTCCAAACCTGAACGTCAAAAACTACTTATTTGTTAGTGTTTCATATGTGTATGTTTCTGACATTAACACCATCGTTATTTCTGCTACGGAGTAAGGAAAAACACGAAATATTGATGTTACTCGTATACCAGCATTTCAGAAAGTCTGCAATTCGGCAGTGAAAAATCAGCAAAATGCAGAGAAATCTACATATCTGGCAACAGTGCTCAAGAACCTCCACAAGCTGAATTAGCTGTGTCATCATGTCATGCGTCCAAAACGCTTGAATTTTCTCACACTCTTCTGTGCTTTTCCACTTTCTTTTTCGTTTTCCAAAAATTTAAAATTCTTTCGGTATTTCTTCAATATCAACACGCTGGCATTTTCTTTTTGTGTTTGCAATGCAGCTAACTTATTCTCACAGCTGTTTACATCAGATTCGTAAACAGTTTGTGTGCTAATGCCACACAACGAAAAATATCGGAAATGACAAACGTTGCCATTAGTTCCCACTGTTATTCGGCCTTATGCTGGGAACACAATTGGGACGAACGACGAATTTCGTCCAAGTCGACGAATTCGTCGATAAGCATTCGCTGCGTAAATTCGTCGTGTGAAGCACAATAACGACGAATTTACTCACCGAATTCTTCTCTCATATTTGATAAAGTTGGTTGTTGTGTGTACAAAAACACAGAGAGAAGGAGAGAATTTTCTCTAAATTTTGTCTTTTCGTCGTTAGTCGGCGTACAAAATAGAAATAAATCTATTTAAGAGTTTGTCACGCACGACGAATTTCGTTGTACGGCGGTGTTGTCTTCATTTTCATATGCACAAATGTGTTTTATTTTTTATGACGAAAGTTCGCACCGAAAAATTCGTCGTTCGTCCCAGTTGTGTTCCTAGCATTACTCATTTATTTACATATACATATTTTAATTTTACCACGGTGTGTGGTGAAGTACGAGTATGATTGATATTGTATTGCTCATGCTAATCATATATTAAGTATACGCCACTATTAACAAAAATTATTAAAATGTATGAGCAGTACAGCATTGAAGAGTCGTTACCAGCAGCTCTCATTAACACAACTTGGACTCTTCCGTGTTTATGTGCGTGTGTCTATGCATGTGCATTAATGTTGTCTGATGTGTTTTTTTCTCGTGTGCATTTCTGTGGTCGTTTGTTTTGGATTTTAAAGTTTTCTGTTAGCAGTTGGAAACGTAAACATTCACATGAATGTATGTTACACAACACAGCCATACACATACATTTGAACGTATGTATAATATAAGCACTTTTCCATGCACGTGTGTAACTGAAAATACTCGTATATACATACATACTCTTACATACATGTAAACATTAGTATTTAAATGCAGCTGCATATTTATGTATAGTTTTTTATATAATGTGATATAAATATTTTTTTGGTTTTTGTTGCTGTTTTTATTTTCTATACGCTCAAGAAGGTTACATCTATCTAGGACTAAATGAATTCAAAGAGAAAAAGACCCTTAAAATAATAATAAAACATTGCATATACATGCATATGTAGATAAAAAATAGCGTTAAGCGTACATGCATCTATAACGATAGAAAGAAGCAACCGTGAAGTTTTTTCAGCATTCGTGGTGTGTATAAAAATAGGCCTTTTTATAGATTCAAAAATAGGAATTAGTTCAAATGCAATTTCAGCAGCGTACATTCATTTAAGTATTGTGTGTATGTATATTTGCTCATACATACATATATATTTCATATGTGATTGTCATGAGAATGTGTTTACTAGTGATAAAAGTATTTAATATATTGTCATATAAAATCAAAAAAGGCATCAATTATATATGAAGTACTTTAAAGGAGAGTGAAAACAATATAATCACTCCTATCGTGAACATCTTTTCCTTGGAAACATTTTCCCTTTTCCCAAACTGCAATCATGAATTAATCTTTCCCTATAAATGTTTTCTGTAAATAAACTGGCTGGTAAATAAGCAAAGCTTCAAAAATTTAATACGCCTAATTGACACCACAGGTGCTGCAACACTGTCTTAAAAAACAACGAGCAAACAAGCATGTGCGTGAAGATAAATTTTAAAATTTATAACCCTAGACATAAACCGTCTTGTTTAACAGAGCTGTGTTAAATAATAATTACTAGTTTTTTCCCACAATTTTTCAAGCAAAATAAACCAGAAAATTTAAACCGAGAGACTCCTCTATGCCTCCTTTATATATATAACATTTCATACATCCAACAATACAAAAAATCCATATCTTAACCCACAATCATAATATGGTTTTTAGTAATTTTTTAAAAATTGTACGAGATGGGGTAAAAAACAATATTGGAAGATACTCCTGGATACCTCTAGATCAATGTCCAATAGTCAACAGTCATAAAAGCCTGTTTTTGTAAAAATTACAAAAAATGACTAAAATGACCAATTGGGTATCAAGTTTATTTGGTGGGAAAAAACTAATTATTATTATTTAATAGTGCTCTGTTTTTCCGTTATTCTTAAAATAAAGGACATATGGCAGGAAGGCACATGCATGTGCCAATGGCAAGGAAATTCACCACAGACGCTTTCGATAACGAGCTGATTCGATCACGTTTTTCAGTTTGAGATTATGGCATACATTATTACATTGTTCGAAAGCGAATGCCATAAAAAAAATTTAAACCGACTTAAAAAATAAGCACTAAAAAGCTAAAAATAATATTGATCTAGTTAAATAAAATATTTTTACATATGTTACCTATAGTGTCGTTTGAAGTTGGTACCAAAAATATTGGTAACTAAGCACATACATACATATATCTATGTACCTAAAAAGTTCTTGCAATTGTTTTACCGGTCATATTCCTAGGTGTTTAGTACCTGTATTACCGGCACCAACTTCAAACAACACTATAGGTAACATATTTAAAAATATTTTATTTATTGAAATTTATTTGCTGGTGGTTTAGCATATCTATATACGTATTTCATTGGCGCTTGAACCAAATCATCAGTAGACTTCAACCACAAATTTTGAACAGTCACAAACCTCTTACTTTATGCACAGACTTTCAAAAACTATATGAGAATTCATAAAATAATAATATTTTTGAAAATCACAAAGACAAAATAAGCTTAGTAGGCTTTGAAACTGATACAAAACCCAGCAAATAATTTATATTCAGGTGAACTCATTTTATTTTTCTACTTCCTTATACAATTAGAAATCCATCGGATAACAATAAAAGTATTTGCAAGGCTAAATGAAAAATAAAACATTAATTGAGCTTTAATGAAATTTATTTGACATATTGTCAGAAGTGTAAATACTACAATAATTGAAATACGTATATAGATATGCTAAACCACCAGCAAATAAATTTCAATTATTGTAATATTTACACTTCTGACAATATGTCAAATAAATTTCATTAATATTTTATTTAACTAGATTCGTATTATTTTTAGCTTTTTAGTGCTTATGTTTGAAGTCTGTTTAATTTTTTTTATGTTTTATTTTTAGCTTTTTAGTGAAATAAAGTATTAAATTTCATCGGGCGTGGCTACGCCCATTTTTTAAACAAGATTGTCTATTTTTAAAAGTTTAATGTGTGTGCCAAGTTTCGTAAAAATCGGTGAAATAGAAGCTTGTGAAATATTATATTAAATTTTAATGGGCGTGACCCTACCCATTTTTCTTAAAGAAGATTGTGTCTACTAGCTAATCCGAAAATTAACTTAATCTCACATAATTGAGTTTGATGTTTTTGAGTGGTAGTTTAAACTTTTTGTTATATGTAGTATTACCATACTGATTAACAAAATAGTGACAACATTTTCTATGCAAAAGTCATACATGTTATCAACACACTTTGATTTTTTGTGGGAAGAAGAAGAAACTGTCATATTTTATTATTTACAAGTAAAATATTGCCCGAGTTAAAGGAAATATATATATATAATATAAAATATATATATATATATTTATTTAAGTGATTTTAAATTATTTTAACATATAATTTTTACAAAAAGTTATATGTTTCACAGGTGCTTGTTGTCAATACTAAAGTAAGATTAAACTACCACGATTGGCCGCTTAAACTAGCAAGTAAACCCATACCCAAAATTTGCAAATGAAGATTAAGGTTAATTTAATCTCTAATCTTGAACTCAAAAAGTCGCCCTTAGAGTTCAAGGTGTGTGGTAAGTTTCGTAAAAATCGGTTAATTAGAACCAAGTGAAATGTTATAATACATTTTAATGGGAGTAGCCCCACCCATTTTTTCAACTTTAAAATTGTTTAATTACAAGAACCAAAGGTGTTTGCTATGTTTCGCAGCAATCTAATAAGTAAAATATCGTAACATCAAGTTAAAAAAATTATGGGCGTGTCCTCGCCCACTTTTTGTTAGAATTGAACCAACCCCAAACCCTCTCAGACAACAATAACATTTTTACAATCGGTCACAAATGTACCGAGTTAAGAAGCTCCACACCTAAAAAAAATCAAGACGAATTGTTAACCTCCTTTTTTTGTGACCGAACCAGCTTGTTATCAAAAGCGACGATTAGACCGCTGGATTTTTCAAACTTTTTTCTTAACCTTGATATCAAGGATCATCCTAATATAAATGTATCTTTTTATATTTGTTATGGTTTCAAATAATTCAAATGTAAGAACTTTATTATTATTTAATGTTAGTTGGTCTAAATTTAAGTAACTTTTTAATTGATATTACAAAGTTTTTAATCAAAATCTCACTTAATCCCTATTGTCAATAGGATTAGAATAACTACGTCCAAGCCATATGCACAATGTGCAAACTTTTATAAAGAGCTTTTTGTGCTTTCACACAGACGAGAGTACAACATCCATAACAACACAACAGACAGCAATGCTTGCTCTTACTTTGCAAAGAAACAATAACAAATTTAAGAGCTTTAAAAGCTGTTTACATCAAATGCAAATATCAGTGTATGTGTGTTTGGACGTAGCTGGATTAGAGTATAGCGCGAAATTTCTATGGAATTAAAAATTTGCCAATAAAATTATTCAAAAAGTCGGTCAAGCCTTGCAAAAGTTTCCTTCATTTATGAATCCATTGTTAAGAAGTTCTCTTTTTTATTATTTATAAATACTTCAACATTTGTTATATTTATCTGACAATAATTTTGGGTGTCCCCAATATCAGTATAACTATTTAATTTTCTTTTTCATTGCATTTCAATGAGACTTTAAACAAATAATAACAAAAAAATATTCTGAAAAGAAATGAAATGCAACTAAAATGTAATAAATAACACCATCAACTTTTCAAAAAAGAAATGAAAAGAATCATACTAATATTAATATATTTATAAAAAAAGGCCTTTATCTTATTTCATTTAAGTCTTTTTTTCTGGCAAATTGCAGCATGCTGCCAACTGTAACACAATCTTCAATGTACGAGTAATAAAACATAAAATTGAGAAAAAAATCTTTTTATTGTTGAAATATAACAACAATGACTGTCGCATTATTACGTGTATATAAAAAATTTTTTTTTTATCTCTAGTCCATATAAAATATAATTAAATTAAGCGTACATAATAAACACAAGTCCGAAAGAAAAATGATTTATTGGCAGCAGGAGAGCATGAGTGTGAGCGCAAAATGTACATATGTAAAATAAATAAATAAATAACAAACAGACATACATACATACATGCAGATAGTTCATCATTGCAGTAGTAGTGTTAGTGTTGGTGTGTGCATTTATATATATGTATGTGTGCCTCTGGCACTTGTGTAGTGTTACGAATGAGTGATCGCATTGGTATCAATTCATCAGCAGGCCGTTATGCTCGTGTGAGTCCTTCGCCGGGTCGTGGTACAAAAGTTGCATATGCACCATGTCCTCTTTTCGATGTCCACGATGTCGAGCCGGGTGGCAACTGTTTGGCCATACCCATGTCATCGCTACAGCCGTCAGCTCACGGCAAGCCAGCAGCAATACCAAATGGCAATAATAATCATTACAAAAAGGGTGAGTTAAAAGGAAAAGTTTAATACACAAAACAAAATCCCAGTCAGCAATTGAAAGATTGTTTTTTATTTAAGAAAGAAAATTAAAATTTGCAAAATCATGCTGATGTTCGTAGCATGATTGTTTTAACAATTATTCGGCAGTAATATTTCGTGCAGAAGAGCGAATCACAAAGGACTATTTCAGAAGCTGCGACTCTTCTGAAAGGATACCATTTTATTCCGACAAAACAGAGGGCGAATCACGGCATCCGATACGACTCGTAATTTAAAAATATTTCCATATAAACTCTATCGAAATATTTTCCAATTACGAGTCGTTTCGAATGCCGTAATTTTCCCCCAGTATTTTTTGACAAAAAACAAAAACACAAGCGCACAGACGATTATTTTTTATCGCGCAGAGGAGTCGAAAAAGGCTTAAATTCGATAAAAAATTTCAGAAATTGCTGGCTGGGACACCACACATTATGATAAATTATCGCATAAAATTTTAATATTTTTTAAATGGCCAATGAAATTAAATGAAGCAGACAATGATTTGAATATTTTTTATCTGTGATTTCAATAATTTTAATTGTTTTAAATGATTTGAATAGATTGAAAGCAATTAAAAACTTCAATTTCTTACATTTAAGAAATACAGAAAAAATATCACCACTAAAAATTACACTAATTATTTATTTACACCGATTATTAATTTTACGAATAACCGGACATTACCTGGAATCCTTATAAAGCAGTTGTATATGAAACGAAACATACAATTAGAATTTTGAACGTGAATAGCCGGAATAATAATTTTTCTATTTTTTTTAACGAATAAAGCCGCAAATTTTAATCGATTAATCGGTCAAAGTTTTATGGGCAGAATAATTTGGAGCTCAAACAATATTCGTTTTCATTTACATCTTTGGAGTGAATTATTTAATTTCTTGAACAACTTGAATTGCTTGAATAATCGAATAAACAATTTTCCGATTACTCGAACAAACTTTTTTAATCGAATAATTTTCACACAAGTATTATTTGTTTCTACTGTAATTTCATCCCGTATATCGAATAAAGTCCGTTGCCGTCGAATAACTCTTAATGTTTATTCGATTATTTAATTAAGATTTTTTAATCGCACAATTTTGAATTGGAAAAATATTTAAGTTTTCGGATGTTTTAAATGAAATATTATATTTCTTAAATCACTTGAATAATCGATTAAAAAATTTTCAATTACTCGAATAAAATTTTTTACTCGTATAATTAACACTTATTTATACTCTATTATTATTTATTACTCTTATACTCTTTTTAGCGAATAAACGCTGTTGCTTATGTGAATAACCGAATAAAACTTAATATTTATTCGATTAGTACATTAAGTTTTGTTATTCGTACAATTTGAAATTTAAAGAATTTTTGGGTTTTTCGCAGATTTTGCATGAATATTTTACTTTTGATCACATCGAATAAAAATATTTCAATTAGTCGAAAACCATTTTTTATTCGAATAATTGTCACTAAATTTTTCTATTATTATTTCACTCCGTTTAGCGAATCTGGAATCACTTGAATAATCGATTAAAATTTTTTCAGATTACTCGAATAAGAGTCATTTAATTTTTCTGTTATTTCACTCCATTTATCGAATAAAAACTTAATATTTATTCGATTAGTTCATTAAGTAATTTTATTCATAAAATTTTAAACTGGAATAATATTGGGGTTTTTTGCGCAGATTTTGCATGCATTTTTTACTTTTGTTCACATCGAATAAAAATATTTCAATTACTCGAATACAATTTTTTACTCGAATAATTTTCAATCAATTTTTAATTTTTAATTTTACTACGTTCATCAAATAGAAGTAGTTGATTCTATTAATAATCAAATCAAAGCCCTTTTTTCGCACATTTTGAATGAATATTTTATTTGTTGTTCACTTGAATAATCGAATGAAAACTTTTTCTATTACTCGAATAAACATTTATTACTCGAATAACTGTCAGTCAACTTTTTCTACTTCTATTTCACTCCGTTTATCGCAAATTGGTTGCTACTTATGTTTACAGAACAAGCAACGAATAATCGAACTTAATATTCATACGATTAGTTAGTTAAATTTTTTATTGCAACAATTTTGAACTGTAAGAATTTTTTAATAATCGAACAAAAGCATTTTGGATTACTTGAGTAAAATTTTCTACTTAAATAATTTTCTCTGAAGTAGTAATTTCTCCAACTCTTATGTCACATCATTTAATTAATTATTAATTCGATTAGTTGATTAAACTATTTCAAAAAATTTTTAATTGTAATAATATATGGATTTTGTTTGCATGTTTTGTTGTTCACCACAATAATCCAATTAAGTTTTAAATTTATTCGAATAAAATTTATTATACCAAACGAATAAATTTTCAAGTTTATTTGATTATTCGAATAGGACGATGCCTGAAGTTGAGTAATATTCGTTTTTACTTGTATAGTATTTCGTTTAAGAATTAAAAATTTAATGAACATTAAGAAAGTTAAAATTTACTCGATTAAGATAGGTTTGCTTTGCACAATTGTGACCTCATAAAATATTCGTTTTCATTTGTATTTTATTTAATTTAATTTTTTTTAAATAAAATATTATATATGCTATTCATTCGAATATATATATATATATATATATATATATATATATATATATATATATATATATATATATATATATATATATATATATATATATATATATATATATATATACATATGTCCTTTATTAAAAAAATTTTCACTGGGAACATATGGCGTCGAATAAATTATTTGAGTAAAAAATTAAAATTTAAATTATATTCGCAGAAACGAGCAAAATGTATTATATACAGTATCGGCCAGTACATTTATTTAAAATGATGTTACTTAAATGGACATTCCAAAAAAATAGTTTTTCCAGCACAATTTAATAGAAGTTATCCGTTGGCCTACTCAAAGTCCCGATCTTAACACAATCGAGAACTTGTGGGAGATCGTTAACTTAAAAATTTACCGAGAAAATTGCAAAACCAAAGAAAATTTATTTGAGGCCGCAAAAATAGCCTGGGAAGCAATAACACCTGATATAATTAATATTTTTTAATATCCTCTATGGCTGAAAGATGTGCATGTATCATCCAGAATAAAGGATTCGCAACGAAATATTGATATTAATAGTTTTTTTTGCACCTTAACTTGGGGGTGCTTTAGTTTAGTCCGCTTATATTTGCGACTTAAAATGTTTTTTGAATTTTAACTTTTTTTAAATTAAATTCTGAATTCCTTAAGTTTGTGTTTTTCAATAATAAAGATATAAGTAATTAAAAAAATAAAAATAAAAATTTCAATAACTTTGTTTTCTTAAAAAAATTATCATTTTAAAAAAATGTACTGAGGGGGTGCTTAGCTTTTGGCCGATACTGTACTGTTTTTATCATATGAAGAAAAATTAAAATTTATTCGATTATTCTTTTACATTATTGTCTTCGCACAATATTGAACTTATATATTATTCGTTTTTATTTCTATTTAATTGCATTTTTAGAATAAAAAATTTAATTTACTTTTTATTAGATTACTCGAAAAATTTTATATTTGAAAAATATTTTTTGCATATTTATATTTCGTTTTTTAGTGAAATCTTTTATTTGTTGTTCATTCAGAAAACCGAATAAAATTTTAAATTTTTCGAATAACCGAATAAAATATAAAATTTTTTTCGAATTAACGAAAAAAATCAAAATTAATTCAATTATTAAAATTTTATTTATCTAATGATTTCGGAATTAAATATCTGACTTTTATTTCGCTTTAAGTATTAAAAATTTAATTTAAAAATTAAAGTTTATTCGATTATTCGCTTAAGCATTTTTAGGGTTCCGTACACCAAAGGTGAAAAGGAACCCTATTGTTTTCTCTACGCTGTCCGTCTGTCCAACACAGGCTATTTTCTCAGGAACCATAGGTATTCGGACCTGTAATTTGGACAGAGTATGTAGAACCTTTGCCGCTACAACAACAAATACATGAGAATTAAAAATTAAAGGGTGTTCCAAAACAAGCAACGAAAAATTTTAAAATCCCATGTAATATACATACAATTGTATGTACATATGTATATTGACACTTGAAATTTGTAAAATTAGTGTGTTTTCATATAGACAACAATTAACACTAAAATTTAATGCAATTTTGACTATGTAATTTTGACAACTAGCTGTATCTCGGAAACCGTAAGAGGTAAACACTTGAAATTTTAAAAAACGGTAAAAATAAAATATACAAAAAAAGAAAAAAATTAAAAAAAATTAAAAAAAATCGTCAAAACGGAAAAAATTGCCAAAGTTAAAAAAAAAATTCTAAAACTAAAATAAATCACCAAATTCAAGAAAATCACCCAAATCGATCAATCAATTCAAAAAAATCGTCATAGTTAAAAAAAACGCCAAAAACCGAAAAAAATCGCCAAAACCCAAAAATGCGCCAAAACCAAAATAATTGTTTATTTGAAAAAAATCGCCAAAATGACGGAAAAAGTGTCAGAACTAAGAAAGCGCCTAAATGAAAAAAGTGGCCAAAATGAAAAAATGCCAAAAACCGAAAAAAATCGATACAAATAAAAAATTCGCCAAAATTAAAAAAAAACACAAAAACCGAAAAAAATCACCAAACGAGAAAAAAGTGTCGGAACTAAAAAAATTCGCCAAAATGAAAAAAAACGCAAAAAACAGAAAAAATCGCCTATATAAAAATAATTGCCAACTTTAATGAAATTTATTTGACATATTGTCAGAAGTGTAAGTACTATAATAGTTCAAATATATTTGCTGGTGGTTCAGCATGTCTATATACGTATTTCATTGGCGCTTGAACCAAATCATTAGTAGACTTCAACCACAAATTTTGAACAGTCAAAGGAAGTAGAAAAATAAAATGAGTTCACCTGAATATAAAAAAAAATCGCAAAAATAAAAAAAATCGCCAAAATTAAAAAAAAACGTCAAAAAAATCGCCAACACGAGAAAAAAAGGGGCAAAACTAAAGAAGCGCCAATAAATGCAAAAAACTCAAAAACTAAATAAAGTTCATATTGAATTACATATCTCGTGTCCGTACCGAACCCTTCGTGCGCGGGTCAAAGTTGCACTTCACTGAATATATTTCTATTTTATTGTATTTTTTTAAAAAAAATTAATTTATTTATTATTTAAAAAAGCGAGTAAAAATAAAAAATTATTCGATTACTCGAAAAATTTTATATCTGAAAAAAAATTTTTTTCATATATATATTTCGTTTTTTTCGTGAAATATTTTATTTGTTTTTCATTCAGATAAACGAATAAAATTTTAAATTTATTCGAATAACAGAATAATATATAAAATTTATTCGAATAAAGGAAAAAAAATTAAAAATTGATTCGATTATTAAAATTTTATTTACCTAATTTTTTTTTTGAATTAAATATTTCATTTTTATTTCGCTTTAAGAATTAAAAATTAAAATTTATTCGATTATTCGCTTAAGCATTTTTTTCTTTAAACGATTTTGAGCTTATGTAATATTCGTTTTTACTTGTAATTCATTTGATTTTCCGAAAAAATATTTAAAAATTTAATGCACAGTTTATTCGAATAATTGAGTAGAAATAAAATTTTATTCGACTACTTAAACACGTTTATTTAAAAAAAGGCTCTTTTTATTTTTGTACTTTTTTGTTTGTTTGTAACGCAATATTTTATTTTTGTTTGATGAAATAGTAGGATACGAGTAAAATGTAAAAATTATTCGAATAACCAAATAAAACTTAAAATATGTAAAAAATATGAATAAACTGTAATATTGATTCGATTATTCGAATTTTGCTTAAACAATGGATCTGAAGGTTATATAAGATTAATTTTTATTCGTCTTATGTTGCATATAATATTCTTTTTTATTTGTATTTCATTTAAGTTTAAGAATACAAAATAAAAAATATTTTTTTTATTCGAATAACAAAGTAAAAATAAAAAATTTATTCGATTATTTTATTGAGCTTTATAACTGAAACAATTTCGTATTTGAAAATTATATATTATTTTAATATTTTATTTCTTATTAATTCCAATAATAGAATAACATGTAAAATTTATACGATTACTCATTCGACTAATTTTTTTTTTACTCGAACATTTTTAAGATTCAAATAGTATTAATTTTTACTTTCTTTTATTTAATTTTTTAAATAATCGAAAAAATTTACTATATGTATAAGCGGTTACTCAGATAAAACTTAAACTTTATTCGACAAAATATTTTCTCATAAAAAATTCTTTTAACTCATAATTAATTTTTATTTGTACTTCATTTCCAATAATATTTTTTTAAGCAAAATAATTTTGATGTCAAATATATTTGCTTTTATTTGTACTTATTTCCTTTATCGAATAAAATCTTTTATTTATGGTTCATTTGACTAATCGAATAAACTTCCAATTTTTTATTTATTTTTTTTATTTAACAGAAAATTTGTTTTCTCTTTGAAAGGGCAAAAAAATATTGCACGTATTCTTAAAATGTAATATGCCTTAGAAAATTTTCTTTTACCGAGTAATTATTCGATAACAATTAAGCAATTAAAAATTCTTGTAGTAGAAATACGTACATATGTATGTAAAAAATCAATAACTTGAATCGTTGCAATTTATATCTACATATTTGATCCCCTTCCTCACCTTTTTCATAATAAATAAAGAGTTTTTTTAGCCAAACGTGTTCTGCAGCTTTTTCTCCCCACCTTTAAATTATAATTTCAACAAAGAATAACGCTGCTCCTCGTAATAAATTTTTAATTTTTATTCCCCTTTTTCATTTTATTACAATCAAAAGAAATATAAAAGAAAATTTTCTTGCTTTGTCATTTTTTAGATTTTTGCTTTTACTTTTTCTGTGCGAGTTAATTTTCTTCTATCTGCAGACTTTTTCTGCGTGCGTTTCGCTTTAAAATTTTGGGGTCAAGTGTGGTGACTTTGGCGGGTGTAGCATTTTGTCTTTTAATAAACAAATACATAAATAAATCTTTGTCATTCATATTTTATTTTTAATACTTAATAGAATACGTACGAGTATAACGCACACAAGGTGGTCATGGACATTAGAATAAATGCACAATGGGCTGAAAAATCATAAATAATACAGATAAGATTTATAGCCTGAAATCTGAAAAAAACATTGAAAATCAATAGTTTATATCATGTAATGATTTTTTTAATATGTAACAAAGATTTTCCAAAATAAATATGCAGGAAATGTTTAAATTTTTTAAACATTTACATTGTCTACACGATGTAAATTATAGGTAAATAATGTAAACAATACATATGTATGTATATACATATATAAGTACATATCTTTTTTAGAAAACTAGACTACTAGTAAATACTAAAAAAACGCAACAAAAATTAGTTGTATACACATTGTCTACATCATGTAGAGTTTTAAAACATTTATTACAAAGGTTTGTCAAAATAAATATGCACAAACTGTTTGTAGTGGTTTCCGATTTCTCGTATTCCGGTTCCATATTTCTCGTATTCTGGAATGATGAACTTTGAAGTGTTCACACTGGGCATTCATTAAACAATGATTAAAAAAAGTTTATCTTAAGTAGAACAAAAATAAACAAATTAACTAACATGTGCATAATTAGTAAAGAATAAACGACAATGGTAAGTCTGTTTGTAAATTAGAGATGGTAAATTTGGGCTTTCATTACAAAACACGTTTCAGCAAAATTTAAATACGATGAATCAAAACAATTCACGTATTCCATTTGCAAGAAAGTTTCGTATATTTAATTGTCTACACGATGTAAATTATAGGTAAGTCATGTAAACATTAATTATGTATGTAAGCACACATATAAACATATTTTATTTAGAAAACAAAGCTACAAAATCAACGAAAATCAATAGTTTACACATTGTCTACATCATTTAAAGATCTTTAAAATCATTTACTACAAAGATTTCATAAAAATTTAATTGTTTACACCATGTAAATTATAGGTAAATAATGTAAGCATGTAAAAATGTATGTATATAAGTATATATTTTTTATTTAGATCATAAAACTAGTATATACTAATAAAAGCAACGAAAATCATTAGTTTTCATATTGTCTACACCAAGTAAAGATCTTTCAAAAAACATATTACAAAGATTTTCTAAAAAAAATATGCATGAAGTGTTGAAATTGCATACAAATTTAATTGTTTACACTGTGTAAATTATGTAAACAAGACATTATACATATACAGATATTTTTTAGACGACAAAAAAAGTACATACCAATAAAAGCAACGAAAATCAGTAGTTTATACATTGTCTACATCATGTAAAGATCTTTCAAAAAACGTTTTACAAAGATTTTCTAAAAAAATATGCATGAAGTGTTGAAATTGCATACAAATTTAATTGTCTACACGGAGTAAATTATGGGTAAATAATATATATATATATACATATATATATGTATACATAATATATGTATATACATACATACATATATGTACATACAAATATAGATGTATGTACATATGTAATTTTTTACACGGTATCTGCAAATAGGGGGGGGGGGGGAAATATATAAATTTGATTAATTTGTTTCTAACGTGTAAGTTTGAATTGCAGTGAAAATCAATTGTTTACATGGTGTCAACAACAAGTTAAGCACCTGCCTAATAAAAAAAGGAAAAAGTTGTTTATTTCAATTTTGTTTTATGAAATAAGTGTAAAAGTCAGATACTCACTGAAAAACATTTCTTTACATGATGTCAACAATTGGTAAAAAACATGCCTAGTAATAAATATTTTTACATGGTGTCAACATTTAAGAAAAAGTCATATTTCAATTTTCTAATATTAAATAAGCTTAGAAGTTTCAATTTCATGCAAAAGCAATTGTTTACATGATGTCAACAACTGGTAAAATATATGCATAGCAATATATAATTTTTTACATGGTGTCAATAATTGGAAAAAGTTGTTTATTTCAATTTTGTTATATGAAATAAGTGCAAAAGTTGGATAGTCACTGAAAAACAAATATTTACATAATGTCAACAATTGGTAAAATACCTACGCAATAATATATTATTTTTTACATGGTGTCCACATTTAAGAAAAAGTCGTAAATTTCAATTTTTTAATATTGAATGAGCTTAGAAGTTTGAATTTCATGCAAAATCCATTGTTTACGTGATGTCAACAACTGGTAAAATATGTGCATATCAATATATAATTTTTTACATGGTGTCAACAATTGGTGCAATATGTTAATTTAAATTTAGTTCTAACATAATAAGTGTAAAAGTCGAATATTCACTGACAAGCAATTCTTTACATGATATCAACAATTGTTAAAAAATCTTTTTAGTAATATATATTTTTTACATGGTGTCAACATTTAAGAAAAATTCATATTTTTCAATTTTCTTATATTAAATGAGTTTAGAGAAGTTTGAATGCCATGCAAAAGCAATTGCTTACATGATGTCAACAATTGGTGAAATATGTGCATATCAATGAATTGATTGTGGTAGTAGGTTTTAATTATTTCCCAGTAGAGTTGAAAGCTTTTAAGTCTTTGAAATATATGTATAAAATTCTTTACTAATTTTTTTGTTTCTCAACACCCACTGTTTAAGTATTTTCGTACATGTATTTAAAAATCTCTTGAGATGATCGTCGTCTATCTTTAGCTGTTTTTCTTTTATGTTTTTTTTTTGTAAAGTTGACAAAATTGTTTCTCTCTACTTAATTTTGAATTGGATCAGTTTTAATTTTGTAGTCGGAACGTCAAAACACAAAAACAAGATCGTTAAATGAAAATTTAAGACACATACATACATATAAAAAAACACATTTAATTTATCGATAATAATTTAAAAATTTTATATTTGTGCTAAAATGTATGCAAAAAGTTTTAAACTACAACAAAGAAAAGTTTAAAGTACAATTATTTTAAGGAAATTAAAAATATTAAAGAAAAAAAAACAAGAGTGCTAATTTGTATATATTATTGGAAAAATAAATTAGACACATCACTTGTTGCCATAAAGCAGTGTAATCAATTTCTTTTTTTTTTTTTAAGAAAATTAATCAACAACTAATTTACAACATCTGCACTTGATGTTAAAAAAACGAATCAATAAACATTTTGTGCACTCAAAAGAATTCATTTATTTCTTCTTTTTTTTTTGGTGGTTTGTTAAAATGTTTTAAATTCTGCAAAATCAAGGTCAAGGGCTTTTTAACGTTGTCTAGGAAAAAATATCATAGAAAAAAAGAAAATAATTTATCTCTTTTTGCTCCCTCTGCCACGCTCCCTCTGCTACACTCGCTCTTTCTCACTTACATTTGTTTGAGTTGAGAAATCTTACAAAAAAAAAACAAATCTAAGTATGTAATTTTGTTGTTGTTTTTACACCGCTCTGTTTTAGATATCATTTGGTAAATAAAGTAAACGGCCGTGTTAAAAAAGGGGGTTTGTTGTGGAGATTAGTTAAGAACAAAAAAATATAATATTTCGAGGTTAGAATATGCACTTAAACAAAATTAAATTTTTCAACTAAAACACTTTAAAAAGAAATTAATATTCGTGTTTAATGTCATTCAAAAATTTTGACACGCGAATTTTATTAATTTTTTTTAAACACACCTCGTGGAAATTTGTTATTTCGTTTTCTGGTTCTCATTACACTGTACAACAAAAGCGAATTGTTTGCTCAATAGAAAAAATTACAAACAGCTGATCTGGATTTTGAAGGTTTGCATTTGAATGTGTGGTAAGTGAGGTTCTGAAGCCCCCTTTTGTATTGGTTTAGGATACCTTGCATTTTAGTTAAAGGAAATATTTAAAAATTTTAAGTATTAAACACATTCACCACTGCAGGCTACAGACTTCAATATAACAAAAATAGAATACGCATGTACATATAAGAATGATTATAATCGAATAATTATTTGACGACAGCAAGGAAACACGGCTCACGCAAAGGGCAAAATAAGACGATTTCTCGGATTAATTAACACATTAAATTTGTTTTATATATGTAGCTAAGCAGCATAGCTATAACCGAGTATCCTAAGATACCTCTTTTTCTTTTTAACCGACTTCCAAAAAAGAATGAGGTTAACAATTCGTCTTTATTTTTTTTTATTTTTTTTAAAGTCTGGAGCTTCATAACTCGGTACATTTGTGACCGATTGTAAAAATTTTGTTGTTGTCTGATGAGAGGGCTTAGCTTCCCATTGGTCCCATTGTTAAAAAAGTGGGCGGGGACACGCCCAAAATTTTTTAAACTTGATTTTACGATCTTTTACTAATTTGATTGTAGCGAAACCTATCAAACACCTTTGACTTTTGTAATTACACAATTTAAAAGTTGAAAAAATGGGCATGGCTACGCCCATTAAAATGTATTATAATATTTCACGTGGTTCTACTAAACCGATTCTTACGAAACTTATCACACACTTTGAGCCCATTAAAATTTAATATAATATTTCACAAGCTTCTGTTTCACCGATTTTTATGAAACTTGGCACACAGCCTAAGCTTAAATAAAGGCACAATTTTACGTTCAAAAAAGTAGGCGGGGCACGCCTATTAAATTTTAGTATAATATTTCACGTGCTTCTACTTAACCAATATTTACGAAACTTGGCACACACCTTGAACTCTTAAAAATACACAATCTTGTTTAAAAAAAGTGGGCGTAGCCACGCCCTATGAAATTTAATACTATATTTCACTAAAAAGCTAAAAATAAAACTTTTAAAAAAAATTAAACCGACTTCAAAAATAAGCACTAAAAAGCTAAAAATAATATTGATCTAGTTAAATAAAACATTTTTACATATGGATAATTCCAGAAAAAGGTCAACCTCGTGTAAAAAATTAAAAGTGTTGAAAAAATTTTTTTTTCAGTAATAAATCTTAAATGTCTGTGCTCTATAAATGTAAAAGAATTTTTAATTTTTTGGATGAAATAAGCAACTGTAAAAAAATTTTTTTTCTTCACCTTTTTGAGTCCGTTTCTCGCCGACATTTGCTTATATCTTCTGACTATATTATTGATATCACCCAAACTTAAACAGTGTTTTGAAGACTGTGAATAAATATTGGATCTTTTCATTCCTTTCTGGTTTTTTGTTCAACTAAAAGTGTACGAATGTCGCGTCCGTCACCTGGGAATTGCCCATATGTTACCTACAGTGTCGTTTGAAGTTGGTGTCAGCAATATTAGCAACTAAGCACATACATATGTACATGCATACATACATATATGTATGTACATAAAAAGTTCTTGCAATTTTTTTACCGGTCATGTTCCTAGGTGTTTAGTACCTGTATTACCTGCACCAACTTCAAACAACACTATAGGTAACATATTTAAAAATATTTTATTTAACTAGTTTAAGTTTTTATTAAATAATTTTTTTTAATTACGTATTTTTTCTTTAAAAAAATCTTAAATACACTATATATTATTGGCTTTTTCTTACAATTTATTGTTTTCTACTAAACATATCCTAAAGACAACTATTAAAAAATGCCTACCACGTATTTTTTTATTTCATAGTGACAGCATGTCTGACAGTTTGCAGTTTATTTAAATTATGCCAATTCCTTTCGATTAAGATATAAGCAAACTGTCTTAAAATTAGTTTAAAGTGTACATGACATAAAATATTTGGCAGCGAAATACAATGTGGCTGGTTTAAAGAAAAAAAGGCCAACTTAATACGCCAAAAAATGTAATAAAAACTGTCACAGGGAGTAAATGATGGCAAAGAAAAGTACAGATGTTAGGAAAGAACTATTTTTTTAAGTGAAATTAAAAAAAATAAATAAAACAAAGAATATTAGGTCAGTTACATTAGCGCACATAATTATGTCTAATATAAAAATATTTTACCATGAAATAAATCTAATAAAAGTTAAAAAAAATATATGGAAAAGATAAGCGAATTTTCAACAATTTGTTTTAAGTTCCCTAAACAAACTCTTTATTTTATATTATTTGATGTTTTTAAATATGTATTTTAATGTAAATTAATTTTTAAATATGTATTTTAATTTAATTTAATTTAATTTTTTAAATTTTCATTAGTTTTTTAATTGAATCTATAAAAATATTCCAACTGTTTGATTAATTGATTCTCTACAAACATTTCAATTAAATTAAAATGAAACTTAAAAAAACATCATTAAATTTTTAGTTAACGTAACATCTTTTAATTGAAAAAAACAAATAAAATTGTCTATTAAAATGGTATGCTGGTGGTGGAACACAACTGGGACGAACGAAAAATTTCGTCCACGTCGACGAATTCGTCGATAACAATTCGATGCGAGAATTCGTCGTGTGAATCACAATAACGACGAATTTACTCGGCGAATTCACCTCTTACAATTGATAAAGTTGGTTATTGTGTGCAGTGTTGCCGGTTTAGGAGATTTGTCCTCAAATTAGGGATTTTATTTCGCGATTGGGGGTGAAAAATTAGTATTGGTGATCTGGGGATTTGTTGGGGATGATAACCACATTTTAAGGTATTTTTTGGGGATTTTTGAACTGAGAAATTTGCGTCTGGCAAATCTAAAAATGTGTGTTACTATTCATAGTGAATGGTTTTTAATAAGAAGAAGCATCAAGGCAGATTAACCAATAATGTACACTACCAAAACGAAAACACGTAACAAAATGCAATATGACTTGTTGTAAGCACTTCTCAGAATAAACACACACTTTAAAAATAATTCAATTTGTTGTGACAAATTTAATCCTTCTGCTGAAATTGTAAATCTTTTTCATACAAGCACAATGTACAGCAAAATTTGTGAGGCTGATGAATCAGAAGATTTCGATTCTGAAGTTTTTGAAATGGTAAGCTTTAGTTAAATAAAATTTTATACTTCACTCGGGGAAAACCTGGAAAATGTATATTGAGATATTTAAAAATAAAAAAAATTTTAAATTAATACTGTAAAATAATATTTTTTCATATTGAAATAAAATATTTCAACATGACTAGGTTTCCATTGATTTTAAGATGCTTTTTCCCTAGGTGTTGTGTGTATTAAACTATGTGTATATATATTAATATGAATATAGATAGCTATCGATATAAATGAATTTTATTGAATACATATTTGTTTTTTCCCTATTTTTTAAATAAAATTAAAAAATTGGGGATAAGCGCTAGAAAAAAAACTGGCAACACTGTTGAACATATGAACAAATGTGTTTTATTATTTATGAGGAAAGTTCGTTTTTAGCATCCCTATGTTACTCTACATATCGTCGTTTCAGAATAGGTTTAGCCCATATACCACAAAGTTGGAGTGGAGAAAAACGACAAAGAAGGTTTACATGAAGTTTTCTCAAAATATACCCGATGGATTTCTTTTGTAAAATGTAAAATGTAAATTTTTGTGAAATTACATCAATGAAGTTACAGAAGTTAATATTCGGAAGTGCGAAAAAGCACACAGTGCATCCCCCTCTACCTTACGAGGATGCAATAACGTAAACAAATAACGAAATTTAACACAAACACTACGAAGTTGGTCTGCTGTTTATATTCAAATTATCAAAGTTTTTCAAAAGTACATTGTCTGTCGCTTACCTGGATATAAATTTGAATGCGAATGAAATTGTTTAATTCGAGTTTTAATTTTTATAGCTATGCTATTTATTGCGTAATACAGGAGTTAGAATGACGATTTTCGTAACAAAAATAATCGAAACTATTGCAGTTGTAAATTTATTTGTATTCTGATTTCTTTGTACTTAAAAGCAGAGTACGAAAATAAACGAAATAAATTGTTTGATTTTGTTTTGTTTCGTTCTTTGAAAAATTATCTTCACAAACATAATTATTGAGACTGCATACAAAATAAGTGTTAAATGGATGATTGAAAAAAAGTTTAAGGCTTTTTTTACACAATTGTAATTAAATATTTTTTTATTTACCGCAATCATTTGCGAAATGTTTGGTTTAATAAAAAAAATTAATACCATTTGCGTTTAGCAATTTATAACATATATTTGCAATAGCAACTCAAATCAATTCTTTAAGTATCAAACAAATTATGCGCTTATTTAAATATTCACAATAACTAAATATTTGAGGCATACAAATTTTATAGTATTGTATATAAACATTTGGCAAGAGATTTTTTTTAAATGTGGCATTTGAAAAATGTCATTAATTTTAGCCAAAACTTGTTGATAATGCAAATGGTTTTAAGTAGTCTTTTGAAGATTTAGATGTTATTATTTGCAAAAGTTCTTTGTTAGAAGCACAACCGCAGGCACACAGTGGATCGGACAAGATGAAAAAAGGATTATTTTTCGGTATTAATAATTTGTTTAAATAAATAAATTAAAGCAGTTTTTTATTATAAGTGATGCTATAACATAATTTAAGTAATTAAAAACAAATAATTATGTTTCGTATATGGCGCCAAATTTTATGAAGTTATGAAGTGTATAGGGTGTCATATGATAGAATATCAATATATATTAAATACATATGATTATTTAAGGCAAATTTGAACGCTGCACTCGTGTGAATAAAGAATTAAAAATGTCAATGTGGCTTGCTAAAAAGTTCTTGAATATCTAAAGAAAGTGCCAGTGTATGGTGCAATTTGTGCTCAGGTGGCAGCACACAATAGGGGAATTTGTTTACAAAAAAAAGTGGGAATAAGTCTGCAGTTTCTAAATGGGCCGTCCGATCCTTATGAAATTGCCTACACCATTTGAGAAAGTATCACAGAGCTTAAGTTTGAAATTCGGACTACATATCTTTAAGGGGGGCGCAGCCACGCCAAAGGTGAGCTACCTCGGGTTAATGAAAGATTCAAACCGATGCCAAGCTGATGTTTTTGATCTGATAAAAAATTTTTTTGCAATTGGATTTTTCTCTCCAAGAGCTAAACAAAGACTGTTACATTTATGGGGTTTCACTTACAGTTTAGAAAATATTTGAGAAAAAATATTAAAAGTTTAAGTCAAATCTTGTTCGATTTTTATAGATAAAGAACAAAATTTTAAACCTTTAAAAGTAAATTTGGTATCAAAAACACAATTAAGTTAAGAGTTATATGCAGTTAAAATTAAGATTTTGAAAAAATTAAATTTTCGGGGTTGTTTTTTTGCAGAAAAAGTGGGTCAATTAATTATTTCCCTATTATTAAAATGTTTTTGCTAAAATACCAACCCCATATTTTTATTTATATAAAAATATAAAGTGATTAATGTATTGTTACTATAAATGTTAATAAAAATAATTGATTATTTATAGATAAGGATTGAATTTAACTATAAGAAATATTGCAAAGAAGTTGTTTGTTTAAAATTTTCGTTATTGAAAGAACCAGATCGTTTCGAAATCGAACTATTTTTGTTATAAATATAAAATTTAAGGACCTTTTTTCAAATTCCAAAGCTGATATCAAATAATTCTTTCTGCCTGGGTGCGTGTTAAGTCTTGTAAAAATCGGTAAAGTAGAACCACTTAAAATAAAATATTAAATTTAGTGACCGTGACTCCGCCCATTTTTTAATTGGGGGTTGTGTCTATTTAAGTGCTCAACGTGTGTGATAAGTTTCGTAAAAATCGGTTAAGTAGAACCGCGTGACATGATATGTTTTTAAATATTTCAAAAAAGATTATCTGTGCCCGGCGAAAATTAAGATTATTCTTAAAAAAAATATTGAAAAATCCCATTTTTGGGATTTCGCGAACATTTTTTGGGAATTACGAATTTTTTAGCAGTCGTTTGTGTAACACCTCTTTCTTTTCGGGAAACTCTTCATATATTGTAAGCAGATGGATAAACAACACAAGCTGTCTTAACGGCAATTCCGCTCGAAATTTCATTTTAACTCATTATATGCCCATTTAGCAGCAATTTTCCCCTTTCTCGAAAGGGATCAAAATACCCAAAGTCATTGGTTAAAAATTTACATACAATGTTGCTGATAAGATTTTGCATAGAAATGCTGTAGACATGTTTTACCCAATAAGCAAAGGTTACTTGACTTCCGATGTCGATCCACCAACTATATACAAAACGGCGGAAGTTTCAAGTCCACTTCAAGTAAGATTCAGAAGTAAACTTTTTAAACGCTGATACCCTTTTACATATGTATGAATATTTTTTTGATCCTTACAGCCATAAGTATTCGTTATACACATATTTTCTTTGTTGTACAGTGTAACCTAAATCATAGGTATTAGAGGCCTGCATAAACCGTCTTGAAATGTAAATACGTCTTGTTGTTTAAATATATTTTCGTGACATGTATTATACTAAACCAATAATAAATACTGTCGTATGTACAAATTCTTCCGTCACGAACTATTTTCTTCTTTACTCCTATACCTGCAATAACTGAAACAAATTTATTGCCAACAGTGCTGTTTAGAGTTTCTTTTAGAAGATTTCGCTGTAGTAAAGCATTTGAAAAACCCCTCATACCTTAAAAGTTCTTATAAGTGGTCTTGTGCAGTACTCTATTAGGTATGCATTTTTTTGTCTGAAAAAAATATATTAATAAACATCAGTCACGCATTTAGAACAAATAAATTAACGTTAAGTATCTTGTCATGAAAGAGGGACATGCATTGTGATTTAATAACTCATGTCTAGGGTGGGCAGTTAAGGGTTAATACGTGAGAGGGAGAGAGAGAGAGAGAGTTAAAGAGTGAGAGCAAATAAAATTAAAATTAAAATATCAATAAATTAAACCAATTACGGCTAGAGTGGTTATAATTCTATAAAAGAATATATACATTCCGCATTGTGGACACAAATATCTCGTTTTCGTGAAAACCCGCTTATGTCTTAATAGTAATTTTTCCATAAGGCCAAGAAATTGTTTTTAAAAAAGTTTCCAATAAGCACTCATGCGATTAGAAATCTCTTTTGATTACATACCTGCTTGTTTTTGTTTATGAACAAAAAAATCGCTGCATTCTATTTATATATTTTATTGGGATCACGTAATATCACGTATGTAAATATCATTAGCATCATTACATAAAAATTTTAATTATAATACACTTAAGGTGGTATTCAGCAAAACCACAGATTTTAGTTTTTCTTTTAGCGCCTGCACAAAATTATTAACACTCAAACAAATCCTCTAGCCTCTAAGCGAAGACAAGCAAAGGTTAAGGACACACGCTAAAGTTTTAAGTTTTATGTGAAATTTTTTTTTTCATGAAAATAACTTAATTATCCTTTAAACAGACCTCAACATTTTATATTTATGAACTGGTAACCTTTTAAATATATTCGACTATCTCTTTTTTTTTTGCAAGTAAAAGAAAATTAAATAAAATAAAAGAGAATAAATTATGTTCCACTGTTAAACTGAAAGTCTTTTGTATACGTTTATGTCAGTTGTACTCGTATTATAAATGTGCGGTTGTGGTTTTAATGAGAGTGGAATTAATATTTAAATAATTTGCCAAGAAAACAAGCATTTACTTATACTCAAAAGATATATTTATTACTTAGTGTAACCCTTGTTGAATCTCTTTATATGCGCGCAGTGCGGATATTTACCATTTCCGCATCCTTAACCACACGTAATATTCGCACATAAACACATAATACTCTAACACAAGCACACACACACACACATACACACACACATACGTACACACATGTGTACAAAACCAAAATTATTTTCTATTTAAATCTTACAAACATGTACTAAATTCTTGAACAATAAGGCAAAGTTTAGCAACCAACCCAATTGGAAATTGTTCAGAGAAAATTTTTTTTAACCGATTTATCCCTTTACGGCGCCATGTTGCAAACATTCAATCGTTAATTTTATTTTATTGTAAGAACAACAAAATTGTATCTATTACATCACAACAGATTTAAGGCTCAGTTAGCCAACTGCAACGTAGGAAACAGCTGATCGATATTTTCGTATGAAAAATAGCTTACGTTACATTACATCCCTATAACCATTTTCATTATTTTTCACATAACAATATCGATCAGCTGTTTCCTACTGTTGCAGTTATTTTACATTACAGTCGGCTAACTGAGCCTTTAAACGCGTTTTGAAATCGTGAGATTTCCAAAATCAAAAACAGTGATCCGACGATTTAGACCATTCAGAGCTCTTTCCTGGAAATCAGGCGATTTCAAATCGAGCGATTTACAGAACAACCTTGTATATCTTTAAACCGAAACTGTGAAGTATACTAATGTTATTTAAAATCTACAGCAGACTAGACTTGGGTTGTAGACTTCTATCGAACTGTGATCAAACCCATTTAAATTACATGGGTTTGATGATTGGTTTGTGTCAAAAACGAACTACTGAATGAGTTCGATGCAAGTAGAGTTGTTTCCAACATAGACTGTGTCCAACAGTATTTTTTCAACTAGTTCGTTCAGTTTAGACTTGGGTCGTAATTTAAATGGGTTTGATCATTGGTTTGAGGTATTGAATGAGTTCGACCCAAGTCTAGTTCAGTTGGACACAAGTCCGGTCAAAAGCATCAATGCAAATTAAATGGGTTTGAAACAACGTTTGATTCAAATGCTCTCAAACTAGTTCAAAAGATCTGTTGGGCTAGACTTGTGGACTAGCCTTGTGTCCAACAATTCTTTTTAAACTAGTTTGCGAGCGTTCGAATCAAAAGTTATTTCCAACCCCTTTAATTTGCATTGATGCTTTTGACCGGACTTGTGTCCAACTGAACGAACTAGTTCAAAAAGAGTAGTTGGACTAGACTTGTATCGAACTCATTCAGTAGCTCCTTTTTGAAACAAACCAATGATCAATGCTCATAGCTACTGAAAGAGTTCGATACAAGTCTAAGTTGAACACAAGTCTACATAGCTGCGTCCAACTCGTTCGAACTCTTTTAGTCTGTCGTTTTAGACACAAAACTCCATGCAATTTAAATGGGTTTGACACAAACCTTAGACCTATATTTAAATTGCATTGGTTTGATCATTGGTTTGCGTCAAAAACGACCGACTGAATGAGTTCGACCCAAGTATACTACACAGCGGTTTCGCTCGCGTTGATCTGATATTTTCGAAACTATTGTACTTAAAATGTTTTGTTATTTGTTACTCACCTATAATGTTAAAAAAAAACGATAAAAACCGACAACAATGCGATAAAAAAAATTAAAAACCGACTGAAAACTGGTTTTAAAAGTGTTTAAACAATCAAACCCGAAACGAAAATTACCCTAACCAGCCCAAAAATGTGGTTTTCGGAAAGAATCCCAACTGATTATAAAAACCAGTTCCGAACCGGATAAAAAATAGACGATGTTTTCCGCCGCTAATGTAGCTTTCAATGGGTGAAAGAATTTTAAAAATCGTTTTAGCGGTTTTGAAAGTCCGTGCAAAATATAAAAAACCGGTTCCGAAACGGATAAATTAATAGCCTACTTTTGACGCTGCTAATGTAGCTTTCTATTGGTGAAAGAACTTTCAAAACACAGTATTCACACTATGAATTTTATATAGAGCAGAAAGAGGCGTAGAAAAACTTACGCGATTTCTGTTTTCCATTGAAAGTATGGTAGCATTGTTGAGAGAATGAGTATTTTTAGGTATAAGCATAAAAAAAACGATGTTAACGTCAGCGAGACCGTTTGACCGACTAAAAAGGCGAATTGCCACTTTTTCGACTGCCTTGCCACTTTTTTATAATAATACATTAAAAATAAGAAATTTTAGAGTAGTTATCGCGTTTTTTTAATGTTGCCACCCTTTTTTTGAAAAATCCCCTATTTGGTGCCACTTTTTGAAAAATGTCATACGTCACCCTGTACCTATGGTCTGTAACTTGCGAGAACTTTTCGCGTCGAGAAAAATCAAACAATTATATTGGTTGTCCTGTTTTTCACAGGCTGATTCACATACAACCTGAAATAAGCGTACAAGAAACATGAGCAGGAACTAAGTTTTTTGTTAGTCATCCTGTGTTTCACAGAATTACAACAAACTTTTCGATGGGAAAAGTTCTCACCAAAGTTACAGAACATGGGCACTGGTTAAAGTAAAATAGATTCTGTTTATCTGCGACTGCTGTTTTGTGTAAATTTGTATTTAAAATGTATTTATGTCGCAATTCTGTTTGATTATTCAAAAACCAGTCTAAGGTTGCCACCTTGAACTAATAAACATATATTTTTTCAAACTACTGCCATCATCTATACGGCAAATTTTCCAATTGGTATGCAACTTTATATTTAAATAAACTGTTGCTCTTGTTAGAATATCATTATAACAACAAATAAATTAGAATTTGTTGGAACACAACAATGCTTTTGGCATATTGAACAGAAAAAAATAATATAAATAATAAATTCATACAAAGAAACTTGCACACGCAAAGAAATATATGTACGTATGTATCAAATTAATTGTTCATGCAAGCCCAAGGTCTTCAAAGGAAATATTTAAATGAAAATTAATATAAAAAACCAACAGCAGCCATAACAAAACACAAACAATTAAAAAAAAACAAAATAACATACAACACAACCAGTTACTAAAGTATGTGGTAAAATATACAATAATAGTTAGTTTATTTACTCAAAGAACAAAATATCAATAAACTTTAAACATTTAGAAAAATAAACTCAGGAAATTAACACAACATCTACAATCATGAATTTAATGTTTCGTAAGAATTTCCGCGAGGGTGCCAGCGGTAAGACCGGTGGTGTTGGCACTTCCAAATTGCAAACAAAAGTCACGCGTGCGAAACGATCACGCGATTTTGGTCTCTCATCGCAAACGGAGGATATACACTATAGGACTCATCTATTCTTTTCACCCAGTCGTACCGGCTGCGATGTGGGCGAAGGTAGGCGCTCACCAACAACTTGTACAAAGAAATACATGCACACTATCAATCATACTCATATTTTTGTTTTCATAGTTTCTTATTTCTTTTTTTTTTTGTAAGACAAATACAAAAGAATCGCAAAGAATAAATATACACTGCATTAAACAGAAAAATTATTAACAAAAAAAAGAAATAATTGTTGGCCATTAACACATTTTTATTTTAACAAAAGAAAAGGAATGCAGCTCACTAAAACTAATAAATCTTCGCGCCCGGGTGTGTGGAAGGGAGAAGGAATGCTCTTTGATTTCTCTTAAATTTAATGAAGAGAGAACAAAAACAAATGCTTTTAATAACTTTTGCTAACTGATGGGTTAATTACCGTTAGAGAAAAGAACACATGAATAATGTTGAAATGTTGCCATTTATGTGTATAATTGCAGCAAACACAATTAGAGCGTTAAGCGATTAAAAACTAAATGATGGGTTTGCAGTGCTTAAACTGCGTTTAAAAACGTGTTGTTTGCAATTAAGGCAAAGTTTCTTTTTGTTGGTGTTAAATTTTGTGCACATGCAAAGAGAACAAACATGTTGTTATATCTAATTATTTAACATTTTCATGCAAAGTTTCTTGGATCTAATTATAAGCAATTAAAAAAATTTTTCTCAAAAAAGTGAAACAATAGTGAACAAAAGATTTGTGGCAATAAGGAAAAAGTGCTTAAGTCATATTTTTCTATTTTGCAGGAGAGCACTTTTAAGCATTCAAGTCGATTTTAAGAAATTTACTTCTTTTAGAGTTAAATTGGGAAATTCTCTGTTAATTTTTATTTTTTTAAGCAAACCGCGCACGCGTGCTAGTGGTCTCACAATAATGAAGAGAGCAACAAGAGATAATTTGTATTTCTAATTAATGTGTACTCAATTGTTACTACAATCAGGGTTACCACTCTAATCTCAGACTATTCATATGTACCGGTTGTTTAGTCTCATTTTAATAGACTATAATGGATTCTTTTAAATTAAATTAGTTTAATTTCATAAGTATGCATGTATATGTGTGGGGATCGCTGTTCTACACACTATAAGTAACACATTTAAGTTGAAATATACCAAGTATAACCTTACTTAAGATATTATTCCAAATGAGATTAGAAGTCTAAAAAAAATACACATGTAAGTCAGAAGTCATAGTGCTATAACTTCCTGAACAATCTCACAAATTAATTGATATTTGACGAGGGGTACTTTCAAATATGCAGACTATTAACTTTAAATCAGCTTACCTCCACTTAAGCACTTTTACCTTTTTGCCACAGAAATGTAGGCCACAGAAATAATAAGGCTTCGATTGGAAGCAATTAACTAGAAGGGCAGTGCTGTATCTTAGCAGATATACTTTTATTGCTCGATACAAATTGTGAAGTATAAATATTTAGGGGGCAAATTATGTCATTCGATACGGTTCGAAATTTTAAAATGTTTCCATAAAAACTATATTGACATATTTCGTAATTTCGGTCGATAACGAGTGCCATAATTTGTTCCCAGTTTAAATCGATTAAACAAAGAATTATCGAATTAAATTAATACGTTTGTTTCAATAAGTTTTCAGTTTTTCCAGATTATTGTATTTCACAAGGCACAGTGGTTCCTAAGCCGAAAAAAGTGGTAATAAATATAAGTATATCCTCTGAACTAATGATCCAAATACAAAACGCCACATACCAAAAGTTTAAAAAAGGACCCGTAATTTGTTCCCAGATAAAACCGATTAAGCAAAGAGTTATCGAATTAAATTAATACGTTCGCTTCAATAAGTTTTCAGTTTTTCCAGATTATTGTATTTCACAAGGCACAGTGGTTCCTAAGCCGAAAAAAGTGGTAATAAATATAAGTATATTCTCTGAACTAATGATCCAAATACAAAACACCACATACCAAAAGTTTAAAAAAGGATCCAAGCTTTTTGAAAATGTATTTTTTGAACATCCTGTTATTATATAAGCTGAAGTACAAAGTGTTACAGTTTTCCATGACCAGTGGTGGATTATGGAAAATTTTTCGAATCTAAAATAGCACTTACAAATCTGAACCGATTTGAAAGTTCTATAGTTTGTTTAAAATGCGAATAAGAATATAAAAATATTATACTGATAACGTATAATCGTGCACGTTCCGACTTTCCACTAATTTTCACGTGTTTTCTTGTGTGTTCGATTATTAAAACACATGCTACACCTGTTTAGGATAAATTTTAGAAAATACACTGTAGGTACTGTATCTTTAAGAAACTTAGTTTGTAATTTATTATTTTATTAAAATTAAAATATATCAAATATTCTTTTATTAATTTGTCAACTTTTAAAATTCATTCGAATAATAATTTTCATTATCATAACTTCATTGTCTTAAATAAAAATAATAATTTTTTAAATAAATATATGTAATTTTTATATCAACGTAAAATATAAATGTGTTTTATGTCAATACATAAACATGTGTTTTAACATTCGAACTGATAAGAAAACATTTGAAAACGACTCGGAAGCCAGAACATACATGAATCTATTACTGGCAATAGTGTGCACTAGTGACAACGGTTGTCATTTCCGATATTTTTAGTTGTGCGACATTGATTTCCATATAAAAAACATAATGCGAACATATTTGAAAATGACACCATAAAATTACAACACAAGAAATGCCACAAGTTTACTTAGCAGTAAGTTGTCAACAATTTTGCCATTTTGATTATACTAAAGTCTGGGTAGAACCACACAATTTTAATTTTAATAAAGAAGAGAATTCTTACATGCCGAACGTACATTAGTTTAAACTAAATTAGTTACTGAGTATAACTACCAATCAACAGCACAAATTTAAATTAGCAGCATTACATTTATGCGTATAAAATATCATTTGAATGCACTGAAAATACGTACCCTGCTGCTAACGCAACGCTTAACGCTCTAATGTAGGTTTGACTCATATTCTTCTACTCCAGACAATAACAAACAAAACAAAAAAGGAATGGCGAGTATAGGACCAGCCATTCACGCGTGATGCCTTAAAGTTAAAAAAGATCTTTTCATAAAATAGTTAAATATATTTCTATGGTTTTCATGAACAAACAACATACATATATTATATATTTCTCATTTTGAGTTTATGATATCAAATACTTTTTAAAAAGGCGTAAGGAAATTTTTAAAAATATGGATTTCTACCATTTTTTAAATAAGCTTATAAAATAATTTATTTGAATTCGCGATTTTTTGGACATGCGATGTTTTTCCTGCAAATCACATATTTAAGTTTAATTCAATTGCATAACGAATAAAGGTCGAGGAATAAATAAATCCACATTGGCGAATACTAGTTCGATTTTGTATTAAAAAGAATTTATTTGAATAATCGATAATAAAAAACACTGATCATTTGACCGATTATTCGAATAATTAATCGAAAAATGATTGAAAATAAACGATAATTAGAATGAACGAGAAAGTATCAAACTAATCGATTATTCGAAAAATGGGGAATAATTGAAAATTAATCGATAATTCGAATAACCGGGAAGGCTGAAATTAAGCGATTGTACGAATAATCAAGAAAGCTGAAAACTACTCGATTATTCGAATAATCATTAAAGCTGTAAATGAATCGATTATTCGAATAATCGACAATAGTTGAAAATGAATCGATTATTCAAGTGATTGATAAAGCTTAAAATAATTCGATTATTCGAATAATCGAGAATGGCTCAAAATTGTTCGATTATTCGAATAATGGAGAATAATTGAAAATGTTTCGATTAATAGAATAGTAGAGAAAAGCTGAATATTAAACAATTATTCGAATAATTGAGAAATGCTGAATATTAAATGATTATTCGAATAATCGAGAAAAGCTCAAAATTCCTCTATTAATTAAAATAATAGAGAATAGCTGAAAATTAATTGATTATTAGAATAGTAGAGAAAAGCTGAAAATTAAACAATTATTCGAATAATCGAGAATAGCTGAAAGTTAATGGAATATTCAAATAATCGAGAATAGCTGAACATCAATCGATTATTAGATCAATCAAGAAAGCTGAAAATTATTCCATTATTCGAATAATGAACCAAAAAAACTGGAAATGAAGAGAACCAATAACATTATTTTTTCTTTCACTTACCTCCAACGGTATAAGCGAAAACACGTTTTTTTCAATTAATTATTAAGAGAGATTTCTCCCACGTGGTGTATTTTGGGCATGAGTTATTTATGTGTACCTCAAAACAAAATCAAAAAATAATACCTGGGAGCAACACGCAACTTGAAAGGCTACAAGCTTTTCAATACTCTCTACTAAAACTACTTGTAAATAAAGATATTAACAAAGAAATATATATCAATATCAACAAACAAATAAAAAGGTATATAACAGAAGACGTATACGTAAAACTAACAACTATTTAATAACAGGATAAGAAAATCTTATGAAATTTTATAACAAATTTTAGTAAATAAACAAAAAAAATAAATTATTAAAGATTTTAAAAGAAACACTTTATGCACTGTTTTTAAACAAAAGTAAATAACAACTTTCAGCTAAATTTAACAAAAGAAAAAACTATAACGTTTTGAAAAAAAAATGGCTCCATGTAAGTTTTAAATTATGCATTTTACCAAGGGGTAGATTATGCTGAATTAACCACACTAATATTGTATATGTGTATAATATGTATGTATTGTAATTTTTTTATTAGAAATGGCATAACATAGTATTAAAAAAAGGCTCCTAAGACCAGCTCCCCATGTGCAATAAATAAAACATAATCTTTTAAAAAAGCCTAACTAAACACAACTAATTAATGCACCGCAATGATATATATATACTCACCCACACACGCGCAAACGCATGCACAAGTAGCCCACAAAACTCATCCATCTAAACACATACATACATAAGCACATATATATACATACATGCATACATACTATATGTAAGTGTCTGTCTTTTATATCTAAATTTTTCGAAATATTTTTTCATCAACTTCGTTGCGACCACCTAACAAACACCCCGCCCACAAACAAACAAACAAACAAACTCTCTAACACACGTTATGTGCGTGAAAACAAAAATAAAATTGAAATAAAATCAACAGAACAACAACTCATTGCAGAACGTTGCAGTGGCTTTACAGGTGCTTATACACAAATGTCCAACAACGCCTCCACATCGCTTTCTATGCCCGGCACGCAGCATGAAATGGATGCACCGCAGCCTCTGGTTGATCGCAAGCCCTCGGTATCGCTTTTAAGATGGAACTATAGCAGCAACAACAACATCAATGCAACCGCCACCATTACCTCCTCCTCCATCACCAACTCCTCTGCCCACATCATCAACATAAACAACAACAGCAGTAGCAGTAGCAACAGCAACACCAACATCAACAGCAATTTGAACCTCCATGCCAGCAATGTCTACAACAACAGCCAACAATTTAACACGCCTAACAGCAATCGCAGTAGTTTTAGAAAACAAACGACTACGGCGACGAACAATAAGGGTGTTGCCGCCAGCTTGCCCACAACGTCCACTGCTGCTAGGCAAGGTTTGAGTTTGTTCAGCCCCAAAATTTGTTGTCTTTTGTTCTTAACCAAAAAAAAACAAACACGTTTTTCAAAATTAACTCAAAATTTTTCGTTTACTTTTAACATGCATTTCGTTACGTTTAATTTTTGGCATTTGAAATAACTGTTCGAACCCTTTAGACCTTTGGCCTGAACATTTTCTACCATTTAAATGAACTTTAAAATAATCATATTTAAATAATGAGTTTTGCTAAATTTAATGTTCATATTATATGTATACGCTCATATGCCAGCAAAAAGCTTTTAACTTATAAGCTTTAAAGGGGCTTTATAAGCTAATCAGCTTTTTTAACTGTTTTTCATGATATTTCTCGGGCAATATGTAATGCATTTTACATTTCTTTAAGTAAAATAATTAGAGCTTTCCGTTTTAAACAAAATATATATGACCGTATTTAGACACGAAAACATTTGGAGGGAAACATTTAGTTTGGTAGCAATTTACGGGTGGGGAAGAGAGAATCATTTTTGTGTTCGGTAATCGGCGACACGCTTTGTTTTCATACTCTTTGCTACATATACACACATACATGCATAAATATGATTGTTTTTATCCAGTAATATTGGAATGTCACCGGAAACATTTTCGTCTGTGTGGACGCGAAGGAAACAACAAGAGAGAATTCCCGATGTTTTCCTTCCAACTGTTCGCCCGTCTAAACTAGCACTATGAAATATGTGAAAGCTCAACTTTTAATTATTCGTATAATAGAAGATTGCCGTAAAAGGTTAGAAGTTTTTTAAGCTCTAAGCCAGCTACGTCCAATCCATATGCATAATGGGTAAACTTTTACGAAAGAGCTTTTTTGCCTTCACACCTACGAGAGCACAACAGGCAATCAGATCTTGGCGAGAATAGTGCTTGCTCTTACTTTGCAAAGAAACAAGAACAAATTTAAGAGCTTTCAAAGGTGTTTACCTCAGAGCATGTGTGTTTGGACGTGGCTGCTTTAGATTCCTTGTAAATGACTTAAACCAGCTACGTCCAAACACACTTAAACACGTTTTAGACACGCAAAGTTTACTTTGAAAAGTCTTAATTCAGCTGTGTGAAAGACAGAGGTAAGAATACTTCCTTTTTCTGGCTTTCTCCGAGCTGAATTAAGATTTTGCAAAGTAAACATTGACGTCCCTATATATAAGTAAAAATTGGCATGAAGTTAGTATAAGTGACGAAATTGAATTAGGTGTTTACAAATTCCTCAATACAATTTGACATTAAAAACCATTACCTAATATTAATCCTCCTCTAAGTCCTAGCATGATTTTTAATGTGAAGTTTCTTCGCAAAACTTTTCAACATCATGTTCAATTTTGCCACTTATGCTAACTTCATGCCAATTTTTGCTTAGACATAGGGCCGTGAGTGTCTAATAGAGCACTGCACTGACTACTCGAACAATGTTCATGAGTAATCTACTCTCAGTATTTTTCTCTTCTGCCTATATGAATTTTACTAAACTAAAAACACATGGGCATGCTCTGCGCTTATGTTCTATAACTTTGGCGAAAGCTTTTTCAGACGAAAAGATTGTTTCTGTGTTTCACAGAATGAGTAAGAAAAAAGAACTTAGTTTCTTGTTTCTTGTAAGGTTATTGTATGTTTTATACCAATTAGCCTGTGGAAAACAGAACAACCAATGCAATGCTTAATTTTTCTCGAACACAGGTGCAGAACTTTCTAATGACAATTTATTCACCCACATCTAAAACAAGTTGAATGTGCATATACTCGTACATATAATATAAAACTTTTGCCAGGCTTTAATTAATTAATTAATACCAGCAAAACAACTTTAGTAAAGATCTTCCTAAATTATAAAATATGTTTAATTAAAAAATAATAATAAATAATAAACCAAAAAAAATCAATTTTCCAACCCTGGAACGATACTTTTAATTTTTCTCATTTTTAACACTTATTTATTTTAATTAACAAAGAAAAAAATCTGTTTTATTTAGTTATTTTTATATGTACATCAAAAAAGTTAAGTCCAGCTCAAAATATTTCTTTCTAAAACATATATAGAAAGAGAAAAAAAAATTAATTTGATACCAAGCCGTTAAGCAGCTCTGGGTTGAAGAATATCTCTCGCGTCATTGTAATTATTTCTTAAGTCTGGTCAGGCTTGTGTGTATTGGTTGACCTTCGAGAGTTTTTGTTTTTCGTATCGGTCGCACCGATTGACTGATCTGCCACGGATAACCGCATAATCTTGTGCGTCTTTTGGGGAATTCCTTTAACAACCACGTTGCAACTTCCTATGTGAAGGCATAGGTCGTGTACAGTCAGTCACAAAACTTTTTCAAAATACTGTTAATAACATTTTGGGCACGTCAACTAAAATTTGGTCAATATGAGTTTCCGATGGCAAATAGCTTCCCTATGCACAATATTCATCTGTAGTATAAAATTCGAATCCAAAAAATAATTTTTTCTCGTTTTATATAAATTTTTCTGATTCTGCTATCTCAAAGTATAATTTTGTTGATGAAAATAAATGCGAACTCCCATGTAAATTTAAAATATTTTTAAAAGATCAGTAATTTATTACAAATTTACCTCAAATCTTATTGCATTTGGCATGTTGAACACGAATCTGGTAAGGATTTTGATATCCTATTGCCAGTTTATGAGATGTGGTCACTTTAAAAATATCAGTACAAAGGGGTTCCGATAAAAAAAAATTGGTAATTTATGTATAACTTTTGAACTGTTAATTATAGTCAACAATATAAGCTTTCGAAATTGATAATTTGAAGTAACCCTGTTACAATAATGAGTGAGTTAGAGAGTGCTAAAGCTGACTACCTCGAGATGGAAGAGACTTTCAGTTAGGTTTAAGTAATTTTTTTCATGATATTTTTAGTTTTTTCTTGTAGCTTTTCAATTCTTATATCTGGCATTTAGTAAAAGATTTCACAAATTGATTAAAAAATAAATATATTAAAAAAAAATTAAAATTTTTTTCCGACAACATATGCTAAATGTAAAGAAATATTTGTTTTTTGATCTATTAAAATATGCTATCTCATAAAAATATGCAAACCAGTGCAATATAAAATATTTTTTCCAGACCTATAAATTCGTAAGCATTTTTAAACCAAATTATGGAAGGCACATCATTTATTTTTACAATAATGAGCAAATTAACTAGTTTTTTTTTGCTCTACTGAAAACTTAGCTTTTTTGAGTTGGTGTATTTTGAATATAGGCTCTCGATATGATCTTAGTCACCCGCCCATGTTTGTGCAACCATATTCTGCAAATTTACTTTGTACAATATACAAATATTAAATAAATAAATAAATAATTTGATACCAAAGTGTAAATTTTCCAACCCTGGAATCAACTCTTTAGATTTCTTTAATTTCTTATACCAATTTATTTCTTTTAAAAATACAAAATATGTTTAATTTATAGAGAAAAATAAATATATTAGTTTTAGTTGTTTATTTTTATATACCAAAAAAAAAAATTAAAATTTCTAACCCTGGAATTGTCCGTTTTATTTTTTTTTTTGGATTTTTAATATCAATTTTATTCTTACTGAAATATAAAAAAGGTTTTAGGGCTTTAATTCAGTAAGAAGATTTAGGACGTTTTTGTTTTGAGTTCTTGTGTTTGAATTCTCTAAATTATTTTCATCAAAAATAGTTGTTGTCTTTGATAATGAAAAATAAAAATATTATTGCCTTGTTTTTAAAACATAAAAATTAAATTAAAGTATTATACAATACTTTGAAAAATATATGAAAAAATATATGCTGGATGTAATGTTTGGAACAGAATCATAAAGCAAGTACACGAACCTTGGACAAAAATAATAATTGTTTTAAAGAATCACGATGCACAATCGACGAACAGAATTAGGGCATTAGTTTCAACTAGTTACAAAAAAAAAAGTTTAAGCTTTTCAGCTCTGAAAACGTCTTTTTATTTTTACTGATTTTCAATACCATTTCTGACACACCAGTCACCAGTTTTGGAAAACCGACAGACATACATCGCTTATTTGTCTTTTCTATTAATAAGGACCCAGAATACATATATACATACACATGTACATTAGAGCGTGGCCGTTAATTGTATGGAGACTTTTTATTTTTTGATTTATTCTACTCTCACCTCAGTTCAGTTTTATGTAAAAAAAAATACAAAAAAAATTTCATACCGATAGCTTGCGTTTTAGGGGGTGCGTCCGGCCCTCAAAGTTGCCCTTCAAGCATATTTTCAATGTAATTTTTTGCATATGACTATCTTTTTAAGAAATCGTTTTACAAGAATATGACATTGGCAATATTTTAGCTTTTAAAGTCAACAACATTGGTCTCAAAAAAAGTTTTTTGCTAAGATTAATATTTTAGAAAATAATAAGGAAAAATTACCAACAAAATACCACCAATTTTATGTAACAAAACTATATATATGTATATTAGCCTAGTATGTTCCATTATACTACTATATTTGATAATTGGATCTTTAAAACTTTATGAGTTACACTCGTAACGTACTGAAACCCCCAAAAGTGAGCATTTTGAATTAAAATTTAAAATTTTTTTTTTAGTTTTGTAATTCTCAATAATTTATTGAGAGTATTTCTATAAACATTGGGATTTTCCAAGCTTTTTTAATTGTAGTTGAAGTCTACTGAAAGGTTGCTTAGCACCAATGAAATGTATACAAATAAACTTTTTTTAAATTTTATTTTGTTTCAAGTAAAAAAAGGTAAGATAAAAATATGAGAATAAAACACTTAAATCTATTTTTTTTATATGGGAAAATTACGTAAAGGTACAAATTTCAATTATGGTCTATATAAAGCAGCTACGTCCAAACCATATGCAAAATGCGCGAGCTTTTACAAAAGATCTTTGTGCTTTTGCAGCGATGAGAGCACAACAGCCAATCACAAGGCAGCGACTACAATGCTTGCTGGTTATACCCTTCTTAGGCACGAAAAGTTTACTTTGCAAAGTCTTAATTCAGCTGGAAGAAAGACAAAAAGAGAAAGCATTCCTCCCTCTGTCTTTCAACCAGCTGCAAAGTAAACTTTCCGCGTGTAAAAGGGATGTTACTTCGCCAAGACAAGAACAAAAAAATAGCTTTCAAAGCTGTTTTCCTCAAATGCAAATTTCACAGTATGTGTGTTTGAACGCAACTGATTTAAAACATTTAAAATGTTTCTAGCCTAAAAGCTTTACAATATTTATGTCATTTCATTAGAAAAAGCTTTGAAAAAAGTTGCAAATCTATTTTGAAAAAAATGTAAGTTAATTTTTCAAAAGAGTAAGTAGCTCGTAACTTCTGAGCTGTATATCAATATGCAATAAAAATAATTTTGCTTTAAAAAGTATTCACTCAAATAAGGACAGTTTATTTAAGAGTGGCGAATTAACATTTGCAAAAGCGAATTTGATTGTCAACTGATTGTCAAAATATACTAATAAATTTCTTAATTAACACTAAGCACAAGCTTTTTTTTTTAAAACAGGGACGGACCAAAAAGCTTGAGTTAAATATGTATTTACATAAACTTTTATTTTTATTTTTATTTATGTATATTATCATTTAATTTAACAGAAAACTAAAAGAGCTTTTTAACACTTTTACCCTAATTTTCCAAACAGACTTCTTCTACGCAAACGAAAGGAGCCGAAGTAGTTAAAGCTTTTAGTATGTTATGTTATTTTGTTAAATAGTCATTTAGACTTAAGCTTAACTTTTAATTTATTTTTGTGTACATAAATAAATATTTAATAATTATTGCAGGTGGCTTTGCGGTTTGCAGTGGAGGCAGTGCACAGGCTAGTGCAGCCGGTGGCACTAATAATGGTCTTACAGTGAGTTGTTCTAGATCCGAACCAATATCGCTGGCCACCTTAGATCGTGATTGTTTCATAATACCGGTACATAGTGTGGATCGCTTCTTGCCGGCCGGTATACCGGTGAGTATAGATTAGTTCGCTTTATATTCTTTTTTTTTCGCATATTACAGCAAATGTTACTTTAACAGCTGCCGCCTTCGCCCGTCGAAGGTCCGGGCACAAAACCTGCCAGCCCCCTGAGTGTCTTGGAGGTTTCTGATCCCAAAATGTGTATACTAGTGCATTTGATGAGTCCTTTTGAACCGATTGATCCGGTTTTAGAATCACCTTTAGCTCATCCTTTACTTAAACAACGAGCTGTGGCCTCCGAACTTTTGTCTGAGGTTCAACAGGCAAATAATGCCGTAGGCGGCATGCTATTGGCCAATATGGAAAAGTGTTGTACGTATTAGAGACCTGCACAATACCATTTATAAGACCTTTCAAAACGTGAGAGATTTTTCAAATGCTAAACAATGTTGGCAAGACAAAAAACTGAAACAAATGTCTTGCAAAGAGTGTTGTTTAGAGTTTGTTTTAGAATATTTCGCTGTAGTAAAGCATTTTAAAAATCTCTCATGTCTTGAAAGGTCTTATAGATGGTCTTGTGCATGATTGATTGTGCAGGTGATTTGAGAGATTTGTTTATGTGACATTTTCCTCTTTAGCTGAATTTCCTTTTATCGCTTACTACGTTATAAATACAACGCAAACAGATCCTTCTAATTTTTATACAGGCATCAGAGTTTCATCTTTATCGAAATTTGAGCCAAAAAACTTGAGGTCAGTCAGTGTTTGAATATATTTAGTACTCGCACTTCTTATATATGTATATTTGAAATAACATTACAATTTTTAGATACACTGCCGCTCACACTTTAGATTTGTATAGCGAAGTGGCCGCCATATGCCGTCCGCCTTTGCAACTGGCCCCCAATGAATCGGGAAGCCTTAAAAAATCACAAACATCAGCTACGGGTTATATAATATCAGTATTTAAGGTAAGTGAGTGTAAGTAGGATAAATTAACCCTTAAATGTATTTCAAGCTCTGACTTAGGTTAGATTAGGTTGAAAAGAGGGGCATTCAACATTACACAATATTTGGGGCGAACCATAAAACCTATCAAAGCTTAGTCAGGTTTACCTAACCTAATTTCCTCAATATTCTTTCTTAGGTTTCTCTAATTTGAGTCCCTAAATTGTTACATATCTGGTATATCCTCTAGATGCGAGATTTGTCTTCTAACTTGACTGAATGGTAGAAACAGACACAAGTAGTATTCGAGAGTTTCATAATCTTTCTGTCAAGCTGTACATGTGAAGCCAGGCGATTCTTTAACATGTTGTTATGCTAACCAAAGTCCGAAGTTTTGTTATTTTTAATCTCAGAATAGAGATGATGCAAAGCTGGGCATTCGCAAAGAAAGTGAAAGATTGTTTCTTCTTTGATTACTTCTCGACAACCTCGGCAGAACTCATTATAGGACAGACCTATCCTACTAGCATATCTGTCGACCGTCCAGTGCGCTTCGTGACTACAACGAGCCTCGAGATGTCCCTGCGGTTTCTGTTAGTCAATTATACTGAGCGCCTATCGTTGTAGCAAGGCCTAATTTTGTTAGCAACCTTGCACGTGACTACATTGCGCCGGTGTAGTTCGTTGACCACTTTCTATGCCTTTATCACTTGAATTTTCCTACAACAACTGATACAAATGGACACTAATGCTCATCAGACAAGTGTGTGGTGTTGTTATTTAATGACGGTCGGAGACTCGAATCCCTTACCTTCAATTTCAGTTCAACGTTCAAACTACTTCAGCCAACGCCAACCTCATTATGCAGACAAAGTGGCGATGTTATTAAAGAAAACCGTTCTCTATGCTTAAACGCAAAATTGCTTATTTTATTGCTAGGAAATTTCGCACACACTTTGTGATAGTACAAACCTATGCTTAAAAAACGAGGATGTAGACCAGCTACGTCCAAGCCAATCAACAGCCAATCAGATCTCGGCGACAATAATGTTTGCTCTTTGCAAAGAAAGAAACAAGAACATATTTAAGAGCTTTGTTTGAATGTACCTTGTGTAGAGAGTACTTTAAGCTTCAGCTTGAACGGAAGTTTTTAAACTTAAATAATAATTAAAGTGAACTTTGTTTTCACTATTAATATATAAACAAATTTAATATATAAACAAATAAGTAAAAAAATGCATATAAACTATCTGCCTAATCTTTCTAATTCAAGCCATTATTTATTTCCCTTTAAAACAATATTTTTTTCTATACTTTAAAGGTATTCGAAGGAGATGATGGTGAGAGATTTGAAAAAAATTGGTTGTATTGGACGGGTGCTAGAATGCTCTACAGGTAAGTAAAGCATACATATTTATAAAAAAAATTACATTTTTTATTTTTTACAACACGCATTGAAATATGGACATTTCCAAGATGTCAAACGTGACCGTCGTACACATTTAAATTAAAAAAAAAGTCAAAATAAAACAAAACAAAATAAGTTAGCGCTATAATTAGTGCTCAGTATGATTTTGAGACATTGTTTGTTTTGAAGATAATTCCAAAAAAAATAAGGCATGCGCAAGTGACAAAAACGGAAGCTAAGCCTGAAGCAATATTGTAATGTGACTAATTTTAGAATGTTGTGCATTAATGTCTGTTTAAAATAGTTTTGATCTTACATATATTCATATTATTTTTCAATTCAATTGCAATTCACAGTTGCACGTGACATTTGTTCCTGTTGCCTTCTATACGAAATTATAAATAAAAAAGCTTAATAAAAATGTTTCAAAATTAACAGGAGTATTCAATGTATTTATTTTAACATCATAAAAAGAAATTTAGCATAAATAAATAATTTAACACACGAGTAATAAATTATTTTAAATGAAAATAGTATTAGGAATACCAAATAAGAAGTTCGAGCTATTTTCACTTCTTGTATATTGCGGCAAAAAATGCAACTGTGATATACCTGGAATGCTTCTCACTTCAACTGCTAGTTCAGTAAAAGTTGCAATGCATCCTCCTTTTTTCTACAGGTTTTGCAAATGTATGCTTGCATTTGTATGGCCCTTTTTGTGCTTGTTCAGAATTTCAAATTTTTGGGAGCTTGTGCTGACTTTGCATTTTCTTTTTGCTGCCATTGCACCTTTTTTTCTCTTGAATAATTGATTTTTTCAGCCAATGTATTCCACTTTTTCCTAGCATTCCTCATTCTTAATATGTTTTTCTTATTTATGGTTCCTTCAATTTATTTCCACTGTTAGCAAGCATTTTTTATTTTAGCCGTTTTGGCTCATATAAAGTATAAATAATAAAAACTATACAAAAATTTTATTTTTTTATTTTCCTTACACTTATAATGTCGCACGTGACCAACTTTACATAGATACCACGATCACAAATATTTCTATTTTTCAGCAAGATTTTTTCATTTATTTGTACTATAGGCAGATTTTGTAAAAAATTTCGTTTCTAAACGTTTAAAATTTGTATGAAAATTAGAGAAAATATTTTTCCTATACAAATTTCAAAACAAAAAAAGCGTTTGTATTTACAAAGTCTAGCCTTTAAACAGCTTTATGTACATTATATATACTGAATATATCCCTAGCTTTGTGTATGTACTTAAGACGCACTGAAAGCAAATGTTGTTTTTCAATGTCGCACGTGACATTGATATATGAAATTTTGCAAAGCAAAAATTTACATTTATTTTTAATCACATTGCTTCTCATACATATTTTTTTTTATTTTTTAACTTTTAATTTGTTGGTGTACGTGGAAATGCCATATGTCATTAAAAAAATAATTTTCCATAATAAGCAACCTTTTAATAATCTTTGTTGAAAAAAAGTCAATTTCAATTTTACTATTTTAGGCAATAAAAAAGCAGCAAACATAAACACAAATATTGTTTTATTATACATACATATCTGTGCCTACAAGCGATAACAGCGTAAGTCGAAAAAATTCAGTGAAGTGCGACTTTGACACGCGCACGAAGGGTTTCGTACGAGATATGTAATTTAATACGAAATTTAGCCTATATAAAATATAGTATTAGCATTTTTTTAATTTTTGGTTTTAAGCGTTTTTTAGTTTTGGGGCTTTTGCGTTTGTTGGCGCTTTTTTAGTTTTGGCGATTTGTTTTTGCTTTTTCACGTTTTTTTAATTTTGGCGATTTTTTTATTTTGGAGATTTTTCCAATTTTGGCAATTTTTTTTCATATTGCCGATATTTTTTGGTTTTTGGCGATTTTTTTCATTGTTAAAACTTTTTTAGTTTTGTCACTTTTTTCTCGTTTTGGCGATTTTTTTAAATTTTATCGATATTTTTTCATTTAGGCGATTTTTTTTATTTATGTTAATTTTTTTCGGTTTTTGGCGTTTTTTAATTTTGGCGTCTTTATTCATTTAGGTGCTTTTTAAGTTTTGACACTTTTTTCTCATTTTGGCGATTTTTTTCGGTCTTTCGCGTTTTCTTTTTCAATTTGGCGATTTTTTTTCATTTTGGCGATTTTTTTTTCATTTTTTCGATTTTTTTTCATATAAACAACTATTTTGGTTTTGGAGCTTTTTTCGCGTTTTGGCGATTTTTTCGGTTTTTGGTGTTTTTTTTTTAATTTTGGCGATTTTTTTCATTTGGGTGATTTTTTCGAATGTTGCGATTTATTTTATTGTTAGAAGTTTTTTTTAATTTCGGCGATTTTTTTCGTTTTGGTGATTTTTTTTTTTAAATTTTTGGCGATTTTTTTTTGCTTTGGTGATTTTATAATTTTATAATTTTTGTATTTTTTAGTTTTTTTTTTAAATTTCAAGAGTTTAGCTCTTAACGTTTCCAAGATATAGCAACCTGTCATAATTACATAGTCAAAATTGCATTAACTGATGGACCACTCTTTAATTAAATTTTTTTTTAAATTTTAGTGTTAAACACACTAATTTTACAAATTTCAAGTGTCAATATACATATGTATGTACATACAATTGTATGTATATTACATGGGATTTTAACTTTTTTCGTTGCTCATTTTGGAACACCCTTTAATTTTTAACTCTCACCTTTGGTGTACGGAACCCTAAAAACGAAAATGTAGTTTTTACTATAACTTGGCGCCTATTATAAATTTTATTCCACTTTTTTTAAGACTTAATTCAATATTGTTTTGCTTATTATATCTTTATAATAAACTTCGTTAAAGACTTGAGGATTTCACTTCAAAATAATATTGTTTGAAAGGTGACTTGAAAGGTGACTTGATCGAGAAGGTTCTTAGCTATGTTTGAAGAAAATCGGTCAAGCCGTTAAGAAGATATTACATCTTCTCTAGATATATTTGGGGAGTTTTTAAAATTTTTAATTTTTGTTATTTAAGGCTTAATTTAATATTGTTTATTTTATATCTTTATAATAAACTTTGTTAAAGTCTTCAGGATTTCATTTCAAATTATGAATATTCATTTGTAGACTTTTTTAGTATGTACAACTCGATTTTGATTAAAGTGGACTTATGCTGTTATCGCTTTTGAGCACAGATTTGTTTGTATATATGTATTTATGTAATTTTCCTCATATTAATTGCATTTTGTTTTTTACTTCCTACAGATATTTGCCCCGTGCTGCCGGCTTGAGGCGCATCGCTCTACATAAAAGCACTTCACAAAAAGGTGATAAAATGTATTTGTTGGTTTGTGAGTGTGCCGACTTGCTAAAGGACATAACATCAGCTGCCGTTTTAATACCTGCCCTTAGAGCTCGCCTTTGTGGCTACACAGGTCTTTATAGGCCAATTCAAGCATTTTGAGTTTTATGTTTATTTTTAGTTCTTCTGTCTGTGTTGTCTTCCCTCATTGCCTTTTGATATTATTTTTCTAATTTTGAGTTGATTATTAATTTATTTTATTTTTTCATTTGTTTATTTTAATAAAAAAATATGGCAGTATTTGTTTTTTAATTTATTTAATTATTTAGTTTTATTATTATAATGATAGAAATTATAATTTTTTAAGAATATAATTAAACATGAAATTCAATTGTGATTTAGGGAAAATTGTACTAACGCCGGCATTTAGAAATGATTACTAAAGTTAATATTGGCTTAAAGCAGAAATTTTGTATAAGAAAATCAGTTTAAAGTATGCTTTAACTTAAAGAATTGTTTATGAATGCAAGTGGCACATATTCGTAGTCAAAACAAAGTTTGCTTTAAGAGTTTAAAACCGGTATTATGTATGATAATACTGGTTTTAAATTTTGGAAGCATACATATTTTGTTTTCACTATGAATATGGGCCATTGAATTTCTTATGTCAATTATAGTTAAAAAGCTTTCTATAACAGAGTAATTGAGACCAAAAGTGCTTTGGGATTTGCTGTTTTATAAGCAAAAATAGATTCAGTTAGAAGATGATTTATTTTACTACTTGTTTAAAACTTTTACTCCCTTTAAACCTTGGAATAAGTTAAAAAGCTTTTTTATAATGCATGTTTATATGTTTATAGCTTTTACAAGATAATATCATATTAGATTAAAGGAAAATAAATTGAACTTACAGGGGGGGAAAGTAAAAAGACCGCTTCTTGAGATGAATTTAAGGCTGTTGTTAAATCTGAAATTATAAATAAAAAATAATTCTTCAAAATCGCAAAAATTAAATATTTTTGAAGCTTTAAAAACAATGCCTGATTTTCGGCTTTCAAAAAGTTCTAAAAAGCATAAAAAAATTTAGTGATAAATATTTGAATAAATAAATAATTTAAAACAGCTACTTCCAAACCATATGCACAATGTGCGAGCCTTTACAAAAGAGGTTTGTGCTTTCACACCGACGAGAGCACAACAGCCAAGCAGATCTAAGCGTCAACAATGGTTGCTGCTTACTTTGCAGGAAACAAGAATAAATTGTAAAAGCTTTCAAAGCTTTATACATCAAATACAAGTATCTGTGGTTGAAAGCAGCTAGTACATTTTAAGTAGTAGTACATTTTAAGTTGATTTAAAGCAAGAAAACATTTTGTAACGAAAATAAGCTTTATATATATATATTTAAAAATTATTTTTTGTAAATCATTAGATTACGAAGCTTTTTCTCATACACATAACTCGAAAACTTTAGTGCAGTCTTTTCTCAAAATATAAGACAAAATGTATATTTTCTCAAAGAGAAAGAAATATATTTCATGTCCACAGGGAAGTGGAAATTTATTAGGAATACTTGCTCTAGAATTTAAGGGTCTACAATTTCTAAAACAAGTCAATTGGATAAGTAGAAAAGCATTCAATGCTAAATTAATAAGGGCGAGGCTCCACCCACTTTTTAAATATAACATAGAGTATTTTTCAGAGCTTAGCTTGTGTGAAAAGTTTCGTAAAAATCGGTAAAGCTAAAGTACGTGATATGTTATATAAGATTTTAGTGGACCCGTGTGCTGAGCTGCACAGCAATTGGTTAAGTAAAATATCATAAAATCAAGGGGGAAAAATTTATTAGGCGTGTTCCTGCCCACATTTTTGACACTGATACCAAATGGAAGCTGTAGCCTGTTAGACGAAAAGAATTTCAAAATCGGTCTTAAAATGACGGAGTTATGAAGTAGCACACATAATAAAATACAGACGAATTGATAACCTCCTCAGTTTTGGAAGTCGGTTAAAAAAAAGAATGACACAAAATGGTTTCATTATGTTTGTAACTGAACAACTAAATAAAAACCAGTCGCTTCCTTGAAGCAATTTTAAGAGCGAAAAGTATTCGGCTGTTGTGCAATGTTGCGACTTTGAAAAAAATCATTTTAATTATTTTAGCGCACAGTTGTAATAACGATAAACATTTAAAGGTAACTTTAAAGTTTAGTTTTGCTAAGCTTAAGATTAACTATGTGGAAGCTTATCGTTAAGTTGTAAGAATGACCCTAAATGAGAAATTACTTAAATCATAGATGCCCAGAAAAGCGACAGAGTACCGAACATCATTCTTATACAAATGAATAAACATACGCCTATACATTTCTTTTGGTTTTCTCTCTGTAGGCAGCTCTGAAACTGTCTGTCTGGTCTTGAAGCAAAACCACATCTCTGCTGTTCTTTACACACGACTCACTCTGCCTACGCTCACTGTTTGTGCAATGACTTTACTTTTATACACTTTCGCACTTCTATCAACTGCTTCCAACTGAGATTTAGGGCCAATTTCACCAACTCTATTTAAATATCAATTCATATTTAAATGTCGATTTTCATTAATTTTTGTATGAAAAAATTACTTTTAAATATGAATTGATATTTAAATAAGTTGGTGAATTTGGCACTTACTCTTTCTGCACAATAATGAACTGAGCTCTTAAGCTACGGTCACACTTGTCAAACATTTGCCCTAAAAAGCGTAACCAATAAACACTAATGAAAAAATTAAAATTAAACAGTTTCGAACAGAACTAATAGATAATGTCATAGAATCCAACATTATTGGCTACTTTTTAACTTGTCAAACTTTTCTCTGAATTGAACGATTTTTCAGTAGCATTTAGTGCTTACGCTTTTTTGGGCAAATGTTTGTCAAGTATGACCGTACCTTTAGTAGACAACTTTTAACATTAAAGAAACTGAGCTTCAGACTGACTTTATGATAGACAGCACTGCCAGCAGATGTATCGCCCTTTTCATACTTCACACAAGGCTTCCACAATGTGACAGCAAGGCGTTGGTCGGCGAAATAAGGGCGCCGCACCTTTTAATACACTCTTCTATTACGTATGTGTACACACGCATTGATGAGAAAATATTTGTGATAATAATTTACTAAAAAAATTTTATTTTCAGAAAATTATTTTGACAAACCAGAAAGTTTGATTTAATAACGTGTACAACACGCGTGAAAAACATGACATGCAAAGGCATTTTCAAGCATATATATTAATTATTTTAAGAAAATTTTATGCCTTTCTTTATAAACAAAACTTGAGTGTTTCTTCAGAACATAATAAAATAAATTTTGCCTTTGGAGATTTAAAATTTCAAATTAGGAAAATGAGACGAAATTTCACTGGCAACACCGGATAGTGGTGAGAGTATAACACACACAATTGTAAAATGCAATTGTATAGGTTGCCGACCATGGTTCTGGATAATTATTTTTGCTTACAAAATTTTTTATTATAAAAACATTTACGTTAGCTCTATTCCTTAAAAATATTCAAAAAATTATCGAACGTAACCTATATCTATAATGCAAGTGAGAGTTAATATGAAATTAACTCTTAAACGATTGTCAAGTTTCAACTAATTTCGATTGCTCGTCATTCAGATACTCATAGTAGAATGTTAAGGCAAATATGTTTGTTCAACATTTTAAACGATTTTCTACCAGTCTTAGAATACTTTTGCCTGCTTTTCGCAAAGGGACTAAAAAATGTCCATTAGATATCGAATATCGTAATATCAAATTGAAAATGCTTGATACAATTAACTAGTTATGGAAAGCGACGTTTAAGGTTCTGTATTTCGATCGGCCTTATATTTTTCTTTACATTAATTTGATTAAAAAATATTTCTTGTATTTCAGTTTTCAATATTTTTATGTTAAAAGTTAATTTATTTTGTATATTAAATCATTAGCATTTCTAAATTTTTTTCCTCTAATTTAGAGTTAACAACTAGAGTTTACTAGAAATTATATAATTTCTAATGTATTTTTAATTAAAAAATTAGAAAATATAGAGTAATTTAATCACAATTCAAAGCAATACTTCCAATTATGTAGTGTACTTATGAAACGTAAATATCTTTTTGGACCACAATAACCTTAACAAATTTAAGATAGAAATACAATATAAAAAATATACATACACACACACATACTTTAATCAATTAAAAATGCTTGTTAAATACAAATAAACGTAAAAATAATAATAATAATATGAATTAATAGAGAATGACAATGAGTAGTCCAAAACAAAAAATGTATACATGAATAAATAGCCTTAATTTTATTAAGTGCATATAATCATAATCGCATATTTGCTCTCAAGCAACATACAAAAGCATCTCTACTTCGTTTAGGCGAAAAACTAAAATACACTACAACTAAAAATAAAAAACCATATGCTTATCAAGCGTATTGATTCTTTGCCATACTTATCTTATAGTCGGAGTATGTTCATACTATGGATATTTAGTCGGACAAAAAAATATACACATGATAGTCGGGATATTTATTCATCACTCGCCACCGTATACAGTCAGATTATTTTTATACTTATGCGTATGATTGTACCTCATGCAGCCTATACATTTTATTTAAAGTTCTTTGTGATGCGTATAACATATATAATTTGTATATATGTACATATTTGTTGAATGTTATAGCAGCAGAACTAGGTAAGAGCAATTTCATAAGACTTGGTTTATCTATACAGGGGGCAAATCACGGCACTCGAAATCGAGTGCACGTTCGTGTAGAGAATTATTTCGATGGCTACAATTTTTTGGATCACGGTATTCGATCGTATTTTATGTTACCTACTACTATTTTTTACATTGCTGTTAGCATAAGACAATAAGAAAAACAAAACTAAAAACAAAACTTTATTTTTATGTTACCTACTACTATTTTTTACATTGTTGTTAGCATAAGACAATAAGAAAAACAAAACTAAAAACAAAACTTTATTTGTATTTGTTCTGGAAATTATTTTTCCCTTATTTATTTTTTTGCACTGCCTATTGGACAATTTTTGTATTGATATTCACTTTCATTAAAAACAATTAAAATTAAATTAAATTATATTTTCTAAACTAATTGTTCGAAAATATTCGGAAAATACTTATATTTTGATTACATACTTCTTTCTTTTTCCTTTGTTTTGTTTCTTTGGTTTGTTTCACGGCAAAAAGCTAAGAGTTTACTTGTTGTCGATAGTAGACTACCAATCGAGTGCAACTTCGAGTAGATACGTTTCGTTAACGACTGCCGTGATCCACGTTAACAACATTTCCAAGACAAAGTACTCGATTTCGAATGCGGTGATTTGCCCCCAGCTTATGAACTACTTATCTGTGTTCAGTGAACCTTTTTCGCGTCATAGAATAAAAGTAACGCAAACATTTGCAAAAAAACCTTTTATGAAAATTTCGCTTTAGCTTTTTCTATCAAAAATAGATTAAATATACTAAAACTTATGAAATGAATTATAATTATAGAAGAAAAAACTCTATTACCAAGAATGTGCTAATTAAATTTACACAACATTTTTTTATCTAAATTAAATTAATACTCGTAGTTAAGTATTTTTCTTACTAAAAGTCAATTTTCTAAACAAAACAAAATGGCTTCTCTTTTTATAATATAAAAAAAATAATTTAAAAAAAATAATTAAAAAATTAATTAATTATTAAAAACGAAACTACTGTCGTTAATATCAATACGCTTGAATTGTGTATTTCGGTTTACACACTACAACAATTTTTTTTGTCAACCAAAGGTTTGTCGGAGAAAGGGGAAAATATGATGGTTCAGACAATTTTAGTTGAAGAGGAGAAGTTAATGAAGAGGGAGTTAGCATATTTTCCTCTCACTCTCTCTCGCGCATGAACTAAAAAATTGCTTAAGTAAAATTGTCGTGTATGCACCGGAACTTAATTAATTTCGCCTCTCTTTTTCTCTCATAAGCTTAAAAATGTAAGGATTGGAATCAGTATCAGGGCTGCCAGTACTAATGATTTGAACCCAAGGATGCGATTTCTCAAACTAATTGGGGACCGGGAGTTTATTTTTCAGGGATATTTAAAATTATTTTGTAATATGTTTCAGTATAAAATTATTGGGGACTCCATATTTTTGCAGTTTTTTTAATGGTTTTTGAGTTTGCAAAAAAAAACTCTGTCAGCCTTGACCCAGACTATAAGAAAACGAAGTTTACTGCCGAACATTAAGGCTCAGTTAGGCGACTGTAATATAAAGTAATGAAAATGGTTATAGAGAAGTAATGTAACGTAAACTAATTTTCATATAAAATATATCGATCAACTGTTTCCTACTGTTGCAATTACATTACATTACAGTCGGCTAACTGAGCCTTAGGGTGCGAACAGAGTGACCGCTTGTTGCCGAGCCGAGCACACTGACGCTTATTGCGAGAACTTGTTCATGCGAGAAACAAGTTTGAGTGTGCATATTGTATGCGAGAATCAACGCTGATATTTGATATATTATTTGTGTTTTATGTATCAAATGTAATACATAAAAAGAGAAAAAACATTTTCTGCATCTAGCTTTTCGCAGAATCTCTGCTGCTGCTGTTGATGATTGTGTTTATAAAGTTTCTTTGAAAATAGTAATTATGATTTAAGTTTTATTTTGTTGAAAAAAAAACTGAAATTTTTATTATTTTATTTACTTTTTGTTAAATTTTTGTTTTTAATTTTTTATGTTTTCTAAACAAGTTGAAATCATAAAACGATAACATAAACAATGTTTTCGGCGCTGAAATACGATTTGAAACTGTTTTCTCGCATTAAATCAGCTTTGCGCTCCGACCAGTTTTCTCGCATTGAGCGTCAGTCGGCTCGGCTCGGCAACAAGCGGCCACTCTGTACGCACCCTTAAGCCGGTTATTAAAGTTTTCTGCTCTAAAATGCTCTTAGTTTCTTTTCTTTCATGTTTTCATCATGGTATTGCCATATTTTTAGGAATTATCACACATGCAGCTAAAAACGATAATGGCATGATGGTGTAATTTAATTTATTTCAATTAATCATTTTATTCGAAACTGCAACAATTAGTGGTAGTTTTTATTTTATATTCTATTTTATGCTATGTTCCCTTTTTCACAAAATTATATAGCAACTCTCTTGCATTTTATTGACGTTCAACGACAGTGGTTTCAAATATTTGTTAGAGAAACAAATTAATTTAACAAAAAAATAAAATAATAAATAAATAAATATGAGAATATGACCAAAGTGGAACTGAGCTAAAAAATTAATTTACATATAAATACTGTTGCATAGTTATGTAAATCAAATACAATTTACATTTACAATTAATAAGAAAAGATATCAATCAATCATTAAGTGCTAAAATAAATGACTAAGCAAAAATCTTTAAAAAAAACTATAAGTAATATGCATGTGATTTTTTTCCGATTTCAATTTATGTAGTCCGTAAACAAATGCAAGCATACTTAAAATATATTAAAGACATAAGTAAATAAATAAATACAAATGTGATACTAAATCAAAAGCACAATTAATTCAACTAAGAAAAAGTAAATGCTGGGGTTGCAATGCCCTATATAAAATATGCAAACGTTAACACAATTAAAACTTTTAATTTATTTTCTAGGAAGCAGGGGATAGTTATCGAAAAAAATATTTGTATTCTTCTTTTTTTGAAATCTTATGCGATTTATGTAAAATTTGAATTGTTGTGGAGGTAAATATTAAATTAAGGATTGGGCCTGTAAAGAAATCCAACACTGCGCTGTATCTGATGCTTTCTGCGTTCGAAAAAGCCACAATTGACAACAAGGCAAATTTTATGAGTTCCCAAAAATCATTCTTTATCCATTATTAAACGTGTAATTTTATAGCCTTTCAAGCAAAATATAGAGTACATTAATTATTAATACTTTATACTGGATGACGATTTAAACGGAACTATGCATCGAAAAACGCATATGTACCGCTATCTGCACAATGGGCAAAAGGAAAATTTTTATTTTATTTTTCTCGTATTTAGCAAATCCTGTTCACTTTGAAAAAAATGCATTATAAATTTTATACCTTCCGACATCAAACAAACAAACAAATAAACTTTCGCATTTATAATATTAGCAAGGATTCAATAACTTTTGCGGTAAAATGTTTTTTTTAGCAATTTTTTTTTAAATTTTTAGCACAATTCACAATTTCAATTTATTTTTACTTTCATCCAAGTAAAAAAAATTTATTATTAATTAACTTTTACCCGCAGCTCCGCTCTCGTTTATCTGTTTAAAAAATGCATACCAAAAAAACTGCCTAAAATTTTGATTTTCGGAACAAGTCGGTAACAAATATAAAAAACCGATTCGGAACCGGATAAGCAATATTCTATATTTGACGCTGGTAATGTAGCTTTCCATTGGAGAAAGAATTTTCGATATCGGTTTATCGATTTAGGGGTTCAAGCGTAACAAACAAACAAACTCACTTTCATATTTATAATATTAATAATGAGGATTTATTAATTTTTAGGACCGATTTCACCAACTTATTTAAATATCAAGTTATATTTAAAAGTGCTTTTTCGATACAAAAATTAATGAAAATCGACATTTAAATATGAATTGATATTTGAATAGAGTTGGTGAAATTGTGCCCTTAATGTTCTCTCGTTCGAAATTGTAACAGTGAGATTACACGAGACATAAGTTTGGAAATTTTTGTGTTGGCAATTGTCAGATTCTGTTGCTAACACAAAAAATTACTGTGTAAACCGTAAATGTTAGTGTTCGAACACATGTTTGGAAATAATTGCTCGAACACAAGTCTGAGCAACTATGTTAGAACACAAGCTGTCAAATTTACCTTTTTCGTAGGAAATAATGGCGGGAAACTAGAAATAATAACTTTATTACAAAAAATATCAAGCAGAAGCATAAAATATATGTTATGTGGCAGAATTCTTAAAAAATCAAAACTTAAAATGCGCATTTTGTATGTATATGATTTGTAACATTATACGTCTAGCCACCCCTTAAAATAAATTTGAACACTTTTTTCTGACGTCATTCTGGCAACCTTTCTGCTTATGTTCAGAAATAAAAATTGCTCGTCTAATCGTACTGTAATCAAATTATTATTGTTTGTCTGTGCTCAGTGTTGCCATATTTTATTTTCAAAAATCTTCAAGTCGACTAATAAAAATCTTTATTTTTATCATTAAACATCTTTTTTTAATAATTTTGGCTTTACTGCATTGAAATTCAGTTAAAATTATTTTATTTCAAGTGAACTAACCTAACACACATAAACCTAAATATGTAACACAAAATCTTTAATGTATTTATTTTAACATTCTACATATCGTCGCTGTTTTATGTAACTGACCTATCTAACATTTGTAAAATTTTACAGGAGTGCAGTTTTTTTATTGTTACCTACATGCATTCTTATGGAAACCTCTGAAATAGTTTTACTTTTATAAGCTCAACGTTAATGTTTGCAGTCATAAATATTGTAGACAAGGTCTATAATGACTCATAAGGTCTAGTAGTGGAATTAACTAACTTTCAAAAAAATTTCAGGTCGGTTAGTTAAAACAGCGACGATATATGCATACATACTCCCGAACTTGCTTAAGCTGTAAAAAAAGAGGATATCGAACTAATTTTCATAAAATTGTGTTTGTGTTATAAATACTTGGGTCGAACTCATTCAGTCCGTCATTTTTGACACAAACCTACATGTATTTTAATCGGGTTTGATAAAAAATTTGCGTAAAAAACAACCGACTGAATGAGTTCGTCCCAAGTCTTGTTTGTATTAAAATTTCGATCGATATCGTATGCCGTAATTTAGTCCCAGATTTAATCAAATTATTTCTTTTAACACAAGCGTTGTTTAGCAGAATGTGTGTTTGTACATTGAGGAAATCATTGTTGAAATTTAATCAAGTGGAATAAATACTGTTGTTGCAGCATGCAACTAACTCCTTTTCATACTTTTTATGAAACAAAGAAGAAAATATGCAAGTAATTTTGTCAAAATGAACTCTAACTAATATGCTAAGAGTACAATTTTTCATATTTTCAAAAATCTTATTTTTAGCTAAGAAATCTTTTAGTCTTTTTAACATCTCGAAAAACTTCAAAAATAAGATAAATCTTCACATATGGTAACGCTGTCTGCGCTTCAATCAAGCCTCTTCATCAGATAAGCGAACCAATCACACATGCACATGAGATGTTTCGCAGAGATGGATTTCCGAACAGGCCCAATTATTTGTAAAATTTAAGTTTTTGTAACAACTCGCTTACTTTTCAGTGAATTTCTAATTTTTTTGTTGCAAATATTACTTTTTTTGTTTGTTTTTTGTTTTTGTTTTGATTTGGGCGGTTTTATAATCTTACAATATAAATTTTTAAGCTTTTAAAATTAATTTGTGTTGTACATATTTATTTTAATTATAAATCAGATTTTTAGCAAAACTTTTCATCTTTGTAATATACAAAATTATTTAAAGAAAAATATTTTAAAATACAAAGCTGTGATACTAAAACCAAACAAACAACACTGTGAAACTCTCTCTCTCTCTCTACAAAAAACACAACAACACTAAAAATTGGCGCCCATAACTGTAATAATATATGATTAATAAATAAATACCTATATATATACATATGTAAACATATGTATGTTCATCAAGACTGTCCAAACCATGATACAATTACACTAGGTACATGCAGAACTACAACAAAATTACAACACCAAAAAACACATGTATTTTGTTGGTATAAACAAACCCCAAATTGTCGGAAACAACTGTCTTTTGTTTATAAAAATAACAATTACAGGGTAACTAAAGTACAATTGCAGACGCGGCATTCCTGCATGATTATAGTTATTCAGTGTTGCCAATATGGGTGTAGTTAGACAGTGTGTAATTTCTACTCACATGTGTAGGCGATGTAATTAAATTCTTGTATAATATGTGTGTAATTCTACTTTGGGTTCTATTTTTATTAATTATTGTTTTAATTTTAACCTACACAAAAGATGTGTAGTGTAATTTTCTTCAATGTGTAATTGGAGACACAGCCATGTGTAAATTCATTGGCAACACTGTAATCATTTTATTTACACACATACATTAACATTTTTGCAGCTTGTAAACAAAGTTTGACAACTAGGAGCAACGTATACAGTGACAGGCTGGGCTTGTGCATGTACCTAGTATAATTGTATCATGGTCCAAACCAATGATGCGCACACAATGCCCCCGGGGGCCGAACAGTTTTCGCGATTTACACATACATAACAGGAATGTTGACGAAGCGCACTGCAAAGAGTACAAAACATGATACAATTACACTAGGTACATGCAGAACTACAACAAAATTACAACACCAAAAAACACATGTATTTTGTTGGTATAAACAAACCCCAAATTGTCGGAAACAACTGTCTTTTGTTTATAAAAATAACAATTACAGGGTAACTAAAGTAGAATTGCAGACGCGGCATTCCTGCATGATTATAGTTATTCAGTGTTGCCAATATGGGTGTAGTTAGACAGTGTGTAATTTCTACTCACATGTGTAGGCGATGTAATTAAATTCTTGTATAATAAGTGTGTAATTCTACTTTGGGTTCTATTTTTATTAATTATTGTTTTAATTTTAACCTACACAAAAGATGTGTAGTGTAATTTTCTTCAATGTGTAATTGGAGACACAGCCATGTGTAAATTCATTGGCAACACTGTAATCATTTTGCTTACACACATACATTAACATTTTTGCAGCTTGTAAACAAAGTTTGACAACTAGGTGCAATGTATACAGTGACAGGCTGGGCTTGTGCATGTACCTAGTATAATTGTATCATGGTACAAAAGTTATAATTTTATTCAGTTGTATGCCAACTTTTAAGCAAGAAGGTTGATGTCGCTTGATTTGTTATGATACAACAACAAAATACACAGTTGAGATTACAAGTTAGAGAAAAAGAGAAGAACAACTGAGTATTTTTATGATTTTTTTTCCAGCATTTGAATACACTTGGAATAATTTTATGTTCACATATTAACCATTTTTTTATTATTTTGAAATGTGGAAGGTATATTATGAGAAAAATTTTTTATTTTCACTAAACATATTTAATGAAGCTTAGTGCCTTGTATGCAATCAAAAATTAAAAAGAATAAGTGCATACAGTTTTAAGCGTCATTATGAAAGTCGTCATTTAGAAATGTGTAGTTTGTCAGGGAAGGACAGAGATAAGCTTATAACAAAATTAAAAAAGAATTTGGAATTGAAAAATAATAAAGCTTTGCGTGATTGTAAAATCAATACAAATACCGCAACATGCAGCCAACTAATGGCTACATACATTATTTAAAATTTAAATTTTTCGACAAAGCAAATGCTTTACATTACGTAAAACAATCAATCGTAATTGAACTGATTTTTTATTTCCACTTAATCATTTTCATGATATAATATTTGATTGTTTTAATGTTTCATTCATACTTCAGTTCATGTTATTAATTAAACATAAAAAATGTTGTATACAAAAACATTATTCAAAACATTTACCAGCAAATTTCTCCCAGTGCACTCACCACTACACACACATTTTGAATCTGTTTCTCTTTGTGAACATCGCTGGTCCAAACTGGCGCCAGGGTACCGAACATGAATCGGCTTGTTATTCAAATGAATACACATACGTGAATATATTTCTCTCAGTGTTCTCTCAATGGCCAGTCTTGATGTACATCAGAGCTGCCCACAGAGAGAGAACCGAGAGAAATGTATAAGTGTATGTGTATTCATTTGTATAAAAAGCCGATTAATGTTCGGCACTCTGGCGCTTCTCTGGGCAGCCTGGATGCACATACATATGAATGTATGTGTCGATCTGGTAACTACTGATCCGATTGGAGAATTAGGACCTAATTATTAGGTACACATAAAATTCAATTCTCAATCAAATCATTTTCGTCTGAAAGCACAGAAAATGTTCTAGAGTTCAAATTGATCTATGTATTTAGAAATAGTGAAACATGCTGGGATCTCTCCCTGCCATGTTTGTTTACAACATTCTTGGAATAGAAAATGCCTGCATATTTATTAATCATATATTTTCTTTTTAGATTCTAAGCTTTTGAACTAATTTTACAAAAACAAAAAATAATCAACTTATATTAAAAAAAGTATTATAAATTATAAAAAGCACTTATTTTTAATAATAAAGTAAAACCAGAAAGGCTAATCTTTTTTCTAACTTTAAAATTTCATCAATTAGCTCTCTATTATTAAGATCTTAAAGAATCTTTGAACAAAATATTAAGAAATCCATAGTTCTATTGCAAAAAAAAAACAATATTGCTAAAGAGTGCGGGCAGCTGCAAGTTTCACTAATTGTTAAACATTTTCTTAAAAAAAGACAATTTATAAAAGACTGATTGTAAAAAATTTTAAATTTGTAATAAAAGCACCCATTTTATCAGCAACAATTTATGTATGTATGTTCAAGAATTTTTTAAGATCTTTACTTCTACCTATACTACACTTTATACTCGTAGCTACAAAGAAAAATATGAAACTGAGGGTCTACTCTGTAAATCGAAACGAAAGAAAATGCTTTCGAATTTACATGTTATAAGCATACAAATTCGAAAGCATTTTCTTTCGTTTCGAATTACAGAGTAGACCCTCTGGTAACAAAAATCTAGACTCAATTTGTAAAACAAATGTTTTTACTTCAAATTGAAGCTTAATTTAACTTTTATTTAAAATGCATTAAAAATCAATCAACTATGAAAACGATAAATACAAAAATATAATATCATTAAGTAGTACGAATATTGATTAAAGATAAAAAAGATGATACCTATTAATTATTTTGTTCAAATATTTTAGCAAATTTTTAGAAATAACAAACCGATTTAAGCTTTAACTAGTTATAAAAATACTTATCCAGGCAAATTAATAAATTTTGTTTAATACCTATAAAAAAACAGAATTCAAAGTTGCAGTTTTATTTGAAAAATTTAAGGAAATTTAATGTCATCCAACAATTCAATTATTATTTGTGTTCGGCTAGGTTCACCATTTCGTCAACTATTATTTAACTTCTCAAGATACTCAATTTTCCATACACAGCGAAAATCGAACAACAAATGCAACTCAAAACAACCACACAATCAAATTCATACTAGCTGCCTTATTCATAAAAAATATTTCTGTTTAATAAGAGGTTTATAAAATACATTTTCTATGGAAATTTGATTAATAAAACCTTTTATAGAAGTAAATATTTTTTATGAATTAGGCCATATTTAGGTAGGTACTTACATATGAGTATATAATAAATTTGCGCTGAACTCCTAATACTCCTAGTAGGTACCATTGTTAATTAATTTAAAAAAATCAGCAGGACACTTTCTTTTGGATTTATTTATTTATCTAAGCAAACTGACTAAGTACCAAAATTTCGTAACAAGTCGTTACCGATGACCTAAAATAGTTTACAATACATACATATGTACATACATACATATCTAGTTAAAAAATATGTTGAATAGCCAACGAAAAATTTTTTGAAGGCTTCAGAAAAATACTAAACTAAATAAAATGTTTTAAAAACAAGTTCACTAAATGCCAGTGTTGGGATATGGCAAATCTTAAGTTGTACAATGAAAATGGTAAAATTGTACCAAATTAACATCAATTGTACCAAAATGTAGCCATCTGCTAACTAAGCATACACAATGGGGGCTATTCTGGAAAACGCGTCGAAGAAGTGAAATTATACATTCAAACAAAAACAAATTTTCAAAAATTGTTTTTGTTTGTCATGCATTTCATAAATGAGATAAACGTGAGAATATCAACGCGTTTCTCTTTCTTTCAAAAACGGTCAATTTTATATGAGAAACAAAAACAAATTTTTTACATTTACACAGTTTTGTTTTTGTTTTCCATGTAAGTTTCACCAAGTCGACGCGTATTTCAGAATAGACACCAATAAGAATTCATAACAATTTTTCATTTATTGAAAACGAAAACATAAAGAAATTAACTAATAATAGGTACACACTTTGCAAAGTGTTTCCGCAAAATGTTTATTTAACATGCTGCATACTTTTACACGGAAACTGCAATCTACTATGCGACCTATAAACATAAAATCATTTTGATATTCTCGAAACTTCGAATGCAATTTCGAACGCAACTATGAGCAAGTCTGCACACTGTGCGCCCGACAATGCAACCATAAAGAACTGGGACAAGTGCTACCAAAACAAATGAAAATAATGAGCATAAACTACCAATGTTGCAAATTTTAGTACTTATGAGCAGTGTTAAGCCCTGATCCCACTATCGGCACAATGTACCGATTTTCGTCGGCTCAGCGCAACAAATTCGTAAGTAATAAACCAAAACGGCTTTATCAATTAATTGTGAAATAAGTCTATATGACTTTATTACCAATGCAGTGTGGTGCAATTATGTCCTTATATTTCAATAAGTTCAGAAATAAGGCCAATTTAGCTTATTTCAGTAAGCCTACGAAAATCGGTACATTGTGTCTATAAAGGGATCTCGGCTTTAGGCAACATTGTTAGGAGAAATTATTATTACTTTAATGCAAACACAAATATTTTCAAATTGCACCAAAGTGTACCAATGTACCAATTCAAATGAAATTGTACCAAATTTGGTACAATTGTACCACAAATCCCAACAGTGCTAAATGCATCTCAAAATCATATTCAAAATAAAAGTCATTCCTGCTTGTTTGTTTGCACTCTCTTACTACGAAATAAAAATAAACAAAATAACTACATATGTACACACATACATATGTATGTATGTATGCATCAAACAAAAACAAATTACCTTTTAGTATACAATTTATTTATGCCTTTATTCTGCACCATTATCAACACTCCGCTTTCTTAATAAACTACTATTAAAAGCAACAACCAACAACAACAACAACAATCAACCATTAACACCATGAATCAAAAACATTCATGCATTAAAACGAATATGTACACACTTTAAAAAACAACAATAAGAACAATAGCAACACTAACCATTTGGTTATTTCTTTTCAATCAAACTTTTCACCTGATTAAAAACTTTAAAAGACTTTTAATTCACAGGTATTTTCTTTTAAAAAAAAAGATAACACTAAGATAATTGATTTATTTAATTATCTTTACAATTTGCCAATATTTTTTAACACACTTTTATTATGTAAATATGTACATACATATGTATGTATGTATGTATATCAAACAAGCAAATTAACTATCACACGAATCGAAGCGTATCGATCAAAGAGCCGGCAAGAACTAAATGTGTGTTAAGATTTTTAACATTCGAGAGTGTGAGTGTGGGAAGTTTGCTTTTTGTTGCTGATAAATTATGGACTGATATTGCGGGTGAACGGAAAATATAAGAAAGAGTCTGTGCTTATTATGTTTAAGCTGATTATCATGTTGTAATTATAATCACAATAATTACTATTGTACGGTTGCTTTTTATTTGTTTGCTATCAGTGTTGCCGTAAATGCGATTTAATTTTCCTTTATAGAAATCAAATCTAATTTATTTTCTAGTCATACATAATCTTTTTTTGGTAAATTTCAAATTTTGTATGCAGCGAGATACACGTTTAAATCGAGTTTTTCGTTTATTTAAAACTACACCTTAAGTTCATTTTGACTTATAATAAGAACATTATACATAAGTGTGTAGTACATATGTACATACATATGTATTTAAATGAAGAAATCATAATTTTTTTACTTTCTAAATTTTTATTAAACCCCAGCTATGGTAGGTATTTTAAACGTAGTTTAATTTAAAAATTCTTTTAATTTATACAAAAGTTTTCTCAAAAATTATGTTGTCCTCTTCCGCAAACATTCACTATAAAAAATTCGAGTATTTTTTATATAAACTTTCCAAAAGAAAGTTTTGTATACTGAATCTGGGTTTGAAATTAAATAAAAAAAATTAATTGCAAATGAAATTCATGTACATAAATTTCTAATAATCAAATTAATTAAAAATATTGTCATAAATTCTTTGCCAAAAACTTCCACTGTCCTTATAGTTCTCACACAGCGATTCACGATATATTAAATATTCCTTTAGAAGTTTAGGCTCCAAGGGTCCCCAGTTGGAACAGGGCTTAATAGAGTTGGTAAGTTTCTATAAACATTTTCGAAATTTAATTTTATCTACTTTAATGCTTTTTAGTTATGCATTTACCTCCTTAAATGTTTGTCCCGGCTGTTTGTAAATTGTGTAAAGAGCCCACAAAGGCAGTTGGCCTACACCTATGGCCCACATGGACCAGCCTAAGATTAACGCTAGCTGGGGATAGGCGATTTCTTTATATTCCAAAGGCTGCAAATTTATCAGGGTGTAAAGTAGAACAAAAAACATTAAACCAGGCGTAATTATGGACCAGCAAATACGCCAGTACCAGCCGCTTTTTATACCCAACATAAATTCAATATCCTGGCAAAAGCGTTTAGTACCTAAAGGGACAAAATAAACGTAAAGTAAGTAATAAAAAAAACCAAATCATATAAAATTAGTTATAATGCAAGTTTTATAAATTGATATCAGTTTCACAAAAAATCTCGGCAGCAAAATTAAGTATCGATACGAAAGCCTGTATATTTCACAAACAAATTGATTTCAAGAATAAAAATTCTTAAGTTGAAATTAAACCCGGTAATTAAAAAAAAATATCAATAATAAAAAAGAAATATTGCCTTTCCTCACATGTCGACAGAGAACGTTCGTTCGATCGGCGAACGTAATCGATCGAACGTTTTCTATTGACATCGTGGGTCAAGCTGAAAATCTAAGCTTTCGTTTCATGATAATTAAAATTTTAGAGTAAGAAAAATCCACTTTTTAACTCACCATAAATCCAACCCACCGCTATTAATTCTGCTATAGCCAAAAATAATGCTATAAAGGAACAGCCGTAGAAATCCACTAAACTCAATACGAATTGGCCACCGGGCGTCACATAGATAATTCCGCACAGAAAACCCAACACCGCAATGCTCGACGATAAAAACCAGTGAGGCAAATGATTAAAACGATCCTTAATAACAGTTATTATACACGATGCCATGCCAATATTGCTGCCCATGCCTAAAACCAACAGCATTAAAAAGAATAGCACCGCAAAAGCCTGAGGCAAAAACTTAAATTTGGCTATAGCTTCGGGGTATGAAATAAAAGCTAGTCCAGCGCCACCCTTAACCACATTGGCGATATCCGAAGTATTCGTTTCATAAGCTAAATTTCCCAAAATACCAAAAATAATGCAACCCGCCAGTATGGAAGTCAATGAATCAACACTGGTTATAATCATAACATCTCTGTAATTGTTTTCGGGTATGTTACATATGTAGATATGTGTGGTGTGGTGTAAAAGCGCCATATGTGTGAGTGGTGAGAAACAAAGTGTTAAACAGCAAAGCAGATAAAATAACGGTAAAAGCACGAGTAGTGTTGTAATTCATATGTACGAGTATTTCAAATGTTTACACGTGCATTTATTTTGTTAGAAATAAATTAAAAAATTATACGTTAAAAGCGATATTGAAATGTTTTCATATGCAAATTTACATATGTTTATTTAGTGATTAAGTTTCACTCACCTGTAAACATTTTTGCGGAAGTTGTTAAATGATGCATACATAATCAATGTACCAAAACAAATGGCCAATGAGAAGAACATTTGTGTTATGGCATTGTACCAAACCTGTAATGTAATGACATAAGAATAACAGGAAGAACTTTATTAATTTGGTAAAGCTACGGTTACAGTTGTCAAACATTTGCCCAAGAATCACAGAAAACAATAACGTCGAAATTCAACCAACAAAACAAATTGTTAATATTTAAATTAAAAATTAGCAATCATCATTGTTGATATAACAAATTTTAATTTTTGTAGTCACTTAAATTACTTAAAAAAATAGAAGAAATGATGATTTATGTTTTGTATGTATTCATTATTTGCGTATCTAATAAACTGTTGCTCTTTAGCTGAAAGCTAAGTAAGTTAGTTTATTATTCCTGAGGCTGCCGGTTCAACTCCGCCCAAAGGCATAGGTGTTTTTCGCAGAGAAACAAAAATTCGTTTCGAGGATTGTGATTTTGTATAAAAAACATTGTTAATGTAACAATTATGATAATCAAAATGTGTATGGAAATTCAACAATTCGCATTGTTAATAATATAACAATAACTTTAATTGAAATAAGTTTGAAATTTAACAAAAATAAATGCTGAAAAAATAAATTAACTTCAACAAACTATTTGTTGAAATATTTAATTGAAAATATTTTGAAAATTTTCCCTTAGCTTACAATTTCGTTAATTGTGTTTACAAAAATCGTTGTAGGTTCAAAATCAATTAATTATTTTATTGATATAACAAAAAAAATTTTATTTTATTTACAAATCAATTTTTTTCTGTGAAAGCGCTACCGAAATCATTTTGGAAAATCTGTTAGGTATTATTCAAAATCTGCTGCTTTCATATGGAATTTATTTTTTTATATTCAAGATCTACCGCATTCATCTTGAATTTATTGTATTTTTATATTCAAGATCTACCGAATTCATTTTGAATTTTTTTTATTCCTCTTGAATTCATCTTGAAGAATCAGTTCAAGATTTATCTCGTTCATCTCCAACTTCTCGTGTTCTTATATTCAAGATCTAACGAATTTACTCGTACCTTGAATTTCTTTTGTAGTTTTATATTTCAAGATCTAACAAATTTATCTTGAAAAATCAGTTGGAGGTCTACTGGATTCATTTTGAACTACTCTTAGTCAAGATCTGCCGAATGAATCTTGAATTTCATTGCATTTTTTTAATAAATGCCTGCCTGCTGCTATTATTAGGTGTTACCTTCTTTAGGAAAGGGATAGTGATAGAAAAGAAAGCTGGTGAAGGAAGACATAGAGAAAAGCTGCATTATTTTATAACTCTGTTTTTGTTTTAAATAATGCGCCTCTGGTGTCAATGAGATTTATTAAATTTTTAAAGTTGTGTTTAGAAGCCATTTGATTTGTTATTTTACTTCGCCGATGAATCTGCTACACAATACCGACGAAGGAGGGCGCTGTTCCGTTGTAGTTCACTAGTGACTAGTATCTGTGCCTTGAACTTTCCTACAACAACTGATATAAATTGACACTAATTGCACATCAAACAAAATTGCAATCAATTGTGATTGCAATCAAATTGATTTCAGCCATACTGATTTTATTCTTTTGATTTCAAAATGATTTCAGATTTCAAAATGAAATCATTGCAAGATTGCACTCTTTCGTGATTGCAATAACTTTGAAATATTTTTTTTAGAAATCATTAATTGCAATCAATTTAATTGCAATCAATTTGATTGCAATCAAATTTTTGTTGAAATCATAGGATTTCAATTAATTTGCCTGAAATCAAATCTAAAGGGGTAGTATTCAATAAAATATTGTAGAGTGCTTAGAGAGGTTGAGTTTAAACTTGCGGATTTAATCTTTGTGTCCTGAAAATTCAGGGCCTATAGGATCCTCCATAGTATTAGTGGAAAGCCCCAGATTTTAGTAGAAATTATTAAATTTGTGGTGGAAACCAACAAATTCTAATTCATTTAATTTGTTCACTTTTAACAATAAACATTATAAGCAATTTGACACTTGAGTCAATTAAGACGGTAAATTCCCGCAAAGTAGATTATATTAGAAAATATTTAAAACTTTTCGGATTGCAGTTAAAATTATGTTCAGTAATTTTAAAACATTTGTAAAACAAAAATTACCATTATTGGCAATTCAAAACTATCAGAATCAGATTTATGTCTAGAAGATTATTTTGATTCGGATTTCATTTTGATTGCAATTAAATCTTAATTGCAATCAATTGATGTATAAATTAATTTCAAAAAAATTGATTGCAATCAAAATCGTAAATTGAAATCATGAAATCAATTTACGGTTTTGATTGCAATCAAAAAATTAGAAATCAGTGACGTGAAATCAAGTGATTGCAATTAAATTGATTGCAATCTTTTACAGCTCTGTTATTTAATGACTGTCGGAGAACAGGCTCGAACTCAGGACATTCGGTTTTGTTGTCAACGTGATAACTACTTCCTCATACGCCACTCTTGTTGAGAGAACTACCGAATTCCTCTCGCCTGCATTTTAAGGCCTTAGGATCGGCAGAACATAGTTAATCCTCTTTATTGCGAGAAGTAACGAATTCCCCTAGCCTGCATTTATTAAAACGGTTTCAGGGGCCACTGAATGCTCCCTAAGTTAGTATTTATTATTATTTCCCGAGAAAACCTGCTTCTATAAATAAAGCTTTGTATATTTCCTTAACACCTAAGAAAGTGAATGTTTTATTTCAAAGAAAGTGGATCTTTGAGTTCGAACCTGGACAGACTGAGTCAATTAATACCTAATTAATAATATATAATATAATTTCTACAACCCGTACGGTCGACTTGAGTACAAAATTTATATGAAAAGCACTCATTTGTTTGATTGGTTTTCATATAAATTTTTTAGACGAGTTACCTGCCTGACTTGTGCAAACAGGGTGTTAAATAAATTTAATAGTAGATGCATTTGTTTAATCTTTTTTTAATTTACCAAGTATCAAAGATTTAGATTTTGTTTTATACGATTTGAGCAAATTCTTTACTTACATTTGGGTTCAACAATTCACTCCACTGCGGTTGTAGAAAGTACTTAATGCCTTCCCAGGAGCCCGGCAATGTGACAGCACGTCCCAGTAAAATGAACATCACTAAGTAAGGAAACAAGGCCAGGAAATATGATGCTTTACCGGAACTATGTATGCCTTTTATTAAAATCACCACAATTATCAGCCAAGCAGCCAGTAGGCACAACACCAAATCCCAACTGGGTAAACCTAGACCATTATCAATGTTGGCACTTTCACGTAAAACGGTTTTCGTAAAGAACAATTCAGCCGAGGAAATACGTTTAATGTCCGTAGAGTTGCTTTGCATAAAAGACTCCGAGGTGGCCACACAGGTACTGCCCCATTCGGGTAGGCAATATGTCCAAGGCAAGATCTCGGCCATAGAAGCTATTAAATATTTGAGCGTTAAAGCCATGATACTGGCATAGTAAGTAGTGGCCAAGCCAGTAGCATAGACTTGGCCATAAGCCACGCCTTAAAAAATTTTTTTTAATCAAAATTAATTCTGTTTCTTTCTTATTAAATTTGTTTTGTTTAAACTTACCCTTCATCAAAGGTGCCATGCCAAATGCTTGGATACAGCCACGGCTGGAAAACTGTCCTATCAACACCTCCATGTAGTACACAGGACGTCCTATAAGCAGTAATACTATGACGTAGGGTATTAGAAAAGCACCGCCACCATTTGCCAAAGCTATGAAAGGAAAACGCCAGACATTGCCCAGGCCCACGGACAAGGCAATGCAGGAAAATAGAAATTCAATTTCTTTGCCCCATTTTTCACGGCCCTCATCGGAGCTTTTATCGCTGTTGTCACTGGAACCTGAAAGCTTTTGACAATAGAAAAAAAGTGTTTAAGATCATTTGATGTTGAAAGTGAAGCACCTACCAGGGTTTTATCCTTGCTGTATATAATACTTTGTTGGGTTTTGGTATCCTGCTCGACTTGTAAAATGTTGATCTGCTGTTGGGATAATTTATCATATTGTGCCTCCATGTTGAAGAAAGAAAAGCTTAAAGGAAGTTAAGTTGATGAGTTATAAAAAGAGTATATTTGTGGGTTTAGTATAATTATATATATATATACAGTCTAACTTCCCTATAATGACCAGAAAATCATTTCATTAAAGATAAACTTCATTAAACAGATATTATAATTTTCCATTTTATTTACAATAATCATGACTATTACAGTCGATTATTGCTTATGATGAATAGAATGTGAAATGACTTCATTATATCGAAACTTCATTATATATTTTTCCACTTTATTTATCAGATATTTTAGTTTGGATTACGCTCTTTAATTTTTCTTTCTTAAATTTAAATACATTAATCGGCACGCTACCCAGCTTCATCTGCACAAAGTTTAGAAGTACGTTAATTGATGGGATTTTCTTATCTTTTTAAGCGACTTAAAAAAAAGGAGGAGGTTATCAATTCCTATGTATTTTTTTTTTGTAATTATTGCTTCATAACTCGGTACATTTTAGATCGATTGAAAAATTATTTTTTTGTCTGAGAGGGTAAAGCTTCCTAGTGGTCCCATCGTAAGAAAGTGGGCAGAGACATGCCCACAAATATTTTTAATTTGATTTTATATTTTATTTGACTGCTGCGAAACCTGGCAAACACCTTTGGTTCTTGTAGTTACACAATTTTGATATAAACAAATGGGCGGGGCTACGCCCATTAAAGTTTATTATTATATTTCACGTGGTTCTACTTAACTAATTTTTATGAAACTTACCACACACACCTTAAACTCTTAAATAAACACAATCTTGCATTTAAAACAATGGGCGGAGGGAGGTACGCCCATTGAAATTTAATTTTATATTTCACGTATTTATTCTTCTTCTAACATATTCTCAAAAAAAAAAAAATTTTTAGAAAGAGTTTACTTCCAGTTTGGTCCCATAAATTTTTTTCTAAAATGTTCTATCAGATTTTTGCATTGACGTCGGTTTTTTTTGGCAGAATTATTTATAATCTTATTTGCTTTTAGTGTTTTTATGGGAATTTTTACAATTTAAGTTTAAAATTTGTAAACGCACTAATAATCCCAAAATTATATTTTACTTATTCAGTAAAATATTTTTTTAATAAAATACATTGAAATTGATTATTGAGGGGTTTAGCTGGATCCTATGCGCATTTCACTGTTGCTAATGCAGATCATCAGGGAACCTTTACCCAAAGTTTCTTAGAACAACTAGAGTCATTATGTTATAAACTTTCATTTAAATAAATGAGAAGCTCAACAACAAATAACAAAGTTGAAACAAGAACTCAATAATCAACATGTTTTTTATTTTCTTACTTTACCATTACTACAATGGCTGACTTTTTTTCAGCATCAAATTGTAGATATAAAGAGTATGTAAAAAGAAAATAAATGTAAATAACAACAACAGCTATTCAAGATAGAGTGTTGCCATTGTAGTAATGGTAAAGTAAGAAAATAAAAAACATGTTGATTATTGAGTTCTTGTTTCAACTTTGTTATTTGTTGTTGAGCTTCTCATTTATGTATTTAAATGAAAGTTTATAACATAATGACTCTAGTTGTTCTAAGAAACTTTGGGTAAAGGTTCCCTGATGATCTGCATTAGCAACAGTGAAATGCGCATAGGATCCAGCTAAACCCCTCAATAATCAATTTCAATGTATTTTATTAAAAAAATATTTTACTGAATAAGTAAAATATAATTTTGGGATTATTAGTGCGTTTACAAATTTTAAACTTATTTGCTTTTTTTTGGAAACCTCTAGTTACATTTTACTTCCTCCCGATTTCCAGTGTTGTTACAAATTTAAAATTTGAATCAAAATTACATTTGCAAAATTTATTCATTGTAAGAAAATCTTCACCACTATGTGGGTATTTCCACGAAAAAGTTCAAAAAAGTTCAAAAAGTTCAGATCAAAATACGGAGGAATTGTAACGAAAAAGCTTTGTTATTTTAAATCAAATCAAAATATGGAGAGTTTTATTCTATATCAGTTCATTATAGAGAAGTTGCACTGTATTTACAGCATTTTTGTGTGAGACTTTGACGATGGAAACCTTGAAAAGCTTCCTTTGGTCTATCACAAAAAAGCAGAGATTGCTATCGTTAACGCTTTAAACAAACATGCTGTTACAAGCAGTGCACAGTGGGACTGAAGGTAATTTAAAATGCTTGATATTATGGACATACATTTTAAACTACTTATAGTATTAAGTATTTTTTTTGGAAGAACAAAAACAATGCCAAATTTTTTTTTAATTTATATTTTGCAAAAAAAAATTTTTGAAAATCTTCAATTTCAATTTTTGAGAGATTTTTTGAAATATATTAAATTATCGGACATGTTTTGTTTTCTACGTGATAAAAAACGTTCGGAAATGTCATATAATTGATGTTATAATTTCCAGGGCTGGGAATTAGTAACCAAATGTTGATGAGGTTGCCTCGTATTGCAATTAAAATACTGTTATTAATTTTTAATGCCATTTTACGACTGGAGTATTATCCACACAGCTGGAAACTTGCCCAGATCAAAATGATTCCAAAGCCGGCCAAAGATCTTGCTAAGGCTGAGTCATATAGGCCAAAAAGTTTACCATCAACAATATCAAAGCTTATCGAAAAGTTTTCTTTTTTGTAATTTCGATCTTTTAAAAATTAAAATTTTTAAAAATTTTCAAATTTTTAAAAAGTTTTACGTATGTAGTATATACATACATATGTACAATTTTTATAACGTAATAAAATTTTCGAAAGTTTTTGATTTTTTAAAATTTTGGTTTAAGTAAAATTTTGATATATAAAATTTTTGATTTCCTGAAACTCATTACAAAATATGCTAATTTTGCGTTTAAAATATTTAAAATAAAATTTTTTTTGTAACCTTTCTTTTAAAAATCTAAATTTTTTTTAAAGTTTGAGATTTGTAAAAAAGGGAAATGAATTTTTTAAAACACTTTAATATATAAAATTTTTATTAAGGAAAATTTAGGAATATAAAAGTGTTGATTTCACGAAAACCAAAAATATTAGATTTATTCATTAGAAAATTGTCTAATTATGCTGTAATTTTTTAAAAATCGGCGAAGGAGCTGTTTTGAATATGCTAAATTTTGTATTAAAAATTTTTTGTTGAACAAATTAACCCTTTGCTGTCAAAATGATTTTTTTAATTTCAAAAATATTGCCAAAATCATCGAAAAAAATACGTAATGAAAGTAACTATTAATCACTTTATGATTTGGATCAAAAATGACACAAGCAAATATATGCCTATAAAAATTTTTGGAAAAAATTATTTCGAATTATGGTGAAAAAGTAAGTGTAATTTTAGCCCACTTACTTGACTGACAAGGGTTAATTTTCTAAAAAAAATTTAGAATACTCGTATAATTCAATCAAATCGATCACGTTTTTCAGTTCGAGATTATGGCATTTGCTATCGAACGATGTAATATGATTCGATAACGAATGATATAATCTCAAACTAAAATAAATTCAGTGAAGTGCGACTTTGACCCGCGCACGAAGGGTTCCGTACGGACACGAGATATGTAATTCAATACGGACTTTAGCCTATATAAAATATAATTTGGGCATTTTTTCGTTTTTGTGGGTTTTTCGGTTTTAAGCGTTTTTTTAGTTGTGGGGTTTTTTGCGTTTATTGGCGCTTTTTTAGTTTTTGCACTTTTTTTCTCGTTTCGGCGATTTTTATGTGGTTTTTAACTTTTTTTTCAATTTTGTCGATTTTTTTACTTTGGTGATTTTTTTTTAATTTTGGCGATTTTTTTTCATATGGACGATTTTTTTTTTGGTTTTGGCGATTTTTTCGATTTTTTCAATTTGACAAATTTTTTTAGTAATGACACTTTATTCTCGTTGTGGCGATTTTTTTTTAATTGTGGAATTTTTTTTTTAATTTTGGCGATTTTTTTCATTTAGGCGATTTGTTTAGTTGTGTCGATTTATTTCGGGTTTTTGGCGTTTTTTTCATTTTGGAGACTTTTTTCATTTAGGCGCTTTTTTAGTTTTGACATTTTTTTTTTAATTTTGGCGACTTTTTTCGGTTTTTGGCATTTTTTTAATTTGGCAAGTTTTTCATTTTGGCCATTTTTTTTCATATTAACAATTATTTTGGTTTTGGCGCATTTTTCGCGTTTGGTGATTTTTTCGGTTTTTGGCGTTTTTTTTTCATTCCTTTTCACCTTTGGTGTACGAAACTCGACGAAACGCGACGATTAGATCCCAAGACTTTTAGAATAGCCCACCATTGTCGATATTCAGAAGAAACGGCTTCAAATTAACGAAATCTCTAAACGACTGTTGGTAAAGCGTAAATGCTCAGTTATCCGACTGTAATGTAATGTAACTGCAAACGTAGGAAACAGCTGATTGATATTTTTATAGTAGGTATATGTTGGTTACGTTACATTAAAACTCTATAACCATTTTCATTACTTTTCACATAACAATATCGATCAGCTGTTTCCTACTGTTGCAGTTACTTTATATTACAGTCGGCAAACTGAGCTTTAAAGGCTCAATTGCCTAATTTCGCTCGAATATTTACCTTATTAGTTTTACACTAAGTCTAACCAGTTGAACTTTCAATATCACTTTAATGTAAATATTAATTTCACAAGTTAATCAGTTTAACATTTTGAAATAAAATTTTCAAGACCTTTTTTTTTTATTATTTAGAACAAGAGAACGTGCGAGTATGTCTCTACATTTTTATTTTCATTTAGACACATTACAGTATCGTTCATTCATTATTTCATGGCTTCTGCAAGCATTTAATTATTTTTTTTGCTATTGTGTTGTGTTATTGACATTCGCGCTTAAATGATTCCCTTTTTTATGCATTCAGAAATTTTCTTCTCTTTAACTATAATTCACTTGATAACATGTTTTTTTTTTTTTTTTTTTTTTCAATAAAGTTTTAGCAATCAAACAGCATTCATTGTGCAAAAGAATGATTATATTTTTTTTATTGATTATTAAAATCTTAAATAATTAAATTGAAGGAAAAGTAGGAAACGAGTAGATAATGAAATATAGACATTGAAATATGTATAATAATAACAATAATCATAAAAAGAAAATTAACTTGAAATTTTTCTTTTTCCTACAGCAGTTAACACTAAACAGCAAATGATAAAGATAAGATTAGGCGGATCAAATGCATACTCGTATGTATGAGTACATTCATACAAATACATACATACATACATATAAGTATGTTTGTGTTCACACCTACACATTTATTTGAAAAATGAACTATGACCAGTTTATTTTGGAAAATGTTTATACAATTTAAAATCACGTGCATATCTTTAGCAATATCACAAAGAGCTAAAATGTTTGCTTCTGTATTCGAGGTAATCTCGAAAATTTTCAAAAAAGTGACCATAGTATAATTTTTTTATATTTCAAAGTTTCGGCTGAAATAAAATGCAATTTTACCAATGAATTAAAATTTTTTGTTGCATTTTTTTAATAGTTTTGATTTTAATCGACTTGAAAAAGAGGTGGGAGGAGGTTATCAATTCTTCTGTATTTTCATTATATTTTTAAAATTCATAACTCGGTACACTTTTGAGCGATTCTAAAAATTTTTTGGTCTTAATGCAAAAAAAATGGGCAGAAAAGCGCTCAAAATTTTCATTTTATCATATTGTAATTATTCGATTGCTTCGCAACTTACCCAACACATTGGGATCTTGTTCAGATACAATCTCGAAGTTTAAAAAATGGGCGGAGTCACGCCCATTAACATTTAATATTATATTTCACAGGTTTCTATTTTACCGATTATTAAGAAACTTTGCACATACCCTGAGCTAAAAAATACATAATCTTGCATTAAAAAAAGTGGGCGGGGGTACGCCCATTAAATTTTAAACCTATATTGTAGTAGTACCTATTGCAGTAGTATTAGTGAAAACCGATTATGACCACACGGCTAGATTTTCGTGTTATGAATGAATAAATTAAATTAAATTAAATTAAATTAAATTATCGGCCTGTCTCACGATGTCACCAGAAATGGTTCGATCAAATACTTATATTGAAAACAAAAACAAACTTTCTAATTTTATTGTTGTTTGCAATACAAGTTGTCAATCGAACGATTTCTGATGACGTCGTCGGACAGGCCGTATATTTCACGTGCTTGTACTTGACCAATTTTTACCAAGCTTGGCAAACACCATGACTTCTTGAAAAGACATAATTTAGCACTAAAAAAATTGGGCGGGTTCACGCCCAATAATTTTATATATTATATTTCACTTGCTTCTACTTGATCGATTTTTACGAAACTTTGCACACACCTTGAACTCCAAAGCTGACGCTATGCTGAATTAAGAAAAGTAGGCCTGACCACGCCCCTAAAAATATCAAATTGGCACTAAAACCTTAAAAATTGGCACCAAAAAGTTAAAAATAATTTACATGCAGTTAAATAAAACTGAATGCAGCTAACCTCTCAAACAAATTTCTATACAAAATTTGTTTTGTAAAACAAAATTATTTTTTATGCGGCAGCTTGTCCTTAATGTGTTACGAATTTTCGCTCGTGTATATGCATTTCTCTTACTAAACTTCAACTACAGTTCAAAAAAGCTTACACACTCTCGAAGCTTATAGACAAACTTTTAATAAATTATTCAGAATTACAAAACTGCAACCATAGTGGTTTCTCTTACTAAACTTCAACTACAGTTCAAAAAAGCTTACACACTCTCGAAGCTTATAGACAAACTTTTAATAAATTATTCAGAATTACAAAACTGCAAACATAGTGGTTCAAGAAACTTAAAATAAAAACAACAAACAACATTATTGCGCATGTGTTCATGATAATAAATCTCACTATGTTCGAAAATAATTAGGGAACGCGCCAAATCAAGAAAAACGTATTTATTGTATAAAATTCATATAATAATTCGAACAAAATTTCGAATTAAACCAAAAAGGGCCTAACTCGAAAATTTTTTAACAAAATAATTTTTTTTTAATTTTATTGACTTATAAATAAGTTCGAACTTAGTAGTAGTAAAATTAATTATGTTCGAAAATTGAAAAAAAAAATTTAGAAAGTGCAAATATCCAGGAAATCTTATTTAGTATATTAAAATTTATATATTTTCGTTTTTTCAGCATGTTCGAACTTTTGAACACAATTTCGAAATATTTTTAAGAAAATACTAAAATTTATATAATGTCATTATTTCAGCATGTTCGATATTCGAACAAAAAAGTATTTCAAAGGCCATATTCGAAATATTTTTAGCAAAATACAAATTTTTTTGATGTTATCGACTTGGAAGTCGTTCGTAAGTTCGAATTCAGTAACAATAAAATGTGATATGTTCGGAAATTCAAAAAAAGTTTTAGGAAGTGCAAATATCAAGAAAAACGTATATTGTACTAAAATTCATATAATGGCATTCATTGTTTCAGCATGTTCGAATTTTCGAACAAAATTTCGAGTTTGAGCAAAAAAGTATATCAAAGGCCTAATTCGAAATATTTTTAACAAAATAAAAATTTGTTTGAATTTTATTGAGTTATTCGAATTTAGTAGTACATGATAAAATTTACTATGTTCGAAAATTCAAAAGGTTTTTTCAAGGACTCTTAATTTTTTGATGATTTATGATTTTATTTTCTATATTTTCATTATTGTTTACTTATTTTCTAATTTTATGAATATTATTAATATTTACTCTGGAGTTTTCGGCAATTTTAGAATATGTTCCAGATGTTTGGAAAACATTTTCTTTTGTTGAAATTGTTAAGTGTTTGATTTTTTAGAATTTCGTGCAACTTGTTAAATTTATATGGTATCTGCCTTATTCATATATAAAAAATAATTTTGTTTTATAAAAAAGGTTTATTAAATAAATTTTAAATGAAAAACTTTTTTATAAACCTTTTATACATATATCAAAAATATTTTTTATGTTATGAATAAAGCCTATGTGTATATCGTTACCTTAATAAAGAAAGGCCTTATCTCATTATTTTTTTTGAAATCGAATTTTTTGCTTTTTTTACATTACATTGGATGTACGAGTACTGTTATCGAAATATACAAAAAACTCAATTTCAAAAATTTAATGAGCTATGGCGTTTCTATATTAAGGTAACGATATGTACATATGTGACAGCGTGAAAGGGACCTAATGGTAAAAAAAAAATCAATTTTCACTTTTTTTTGATGTGGACAACATCCGAGCATCGAATGAGACCGATCCCATTCCCCAAAAGTGTTTCCTCCCAGAGATATGCGCGTTTTATGAAATTGAAGTACACCAAAGATACACGTATTTAAGTCTTTAAAATGGCTCTCCTGAACAAAACCTGTTTTTACCCTCAGGTCCCTTTCTGTTTTGCGCTTCACATTTATTAATTTATTAATTATTAATTTTTTTTAAATATTTTTTTCCCTTTGGAATGTGATAATTTAAGGGAAAGAATGGTGAACAATTTTTTATTATTTTTGAATTTTATTATTTTTTCATCAATTAATAACAAAAGAATTATTTTTAAGTTTTTTTTGTGTTTGAAATGTATGGTTTTTTTTTGCAGCAATTTATTTTTTTGCAAGTTTTAAATTTTGTTTGAAATAAAATGTTTCTACTGTTAATTTTTTTTCAGGAAATCATGAAATTTCTTATGATTTTCCAAAATTCTTTCAGATTCTTTCTTCAAAATGTTTCTTTGTGAAATTTAGATTTTAAAATTTTTTTAATGTAAGTATTTTTGTTAAGATCTCAGTTTTCTCAAAATCCTTTATTATTTCATTTAAAATTTTATTTCAACGATAAATTGTCCACGATCAGTAAGCGACTAACTAAAAAAAAAGCAGTTCACATAAGCTTCATTTACTACACACTATAGTGTGTAATTTCCAAAAAATATTTAATGAGCTGATTTGTTGTTTGAATTATTTTATTGCCTTAAAACAACAAGGCCCTTACTGTTTACAAAAAAAAAATTTATATGTTTTTAAGACCTTATTCATCAACAATATTTTTGATTTATTAAAGGTTTATAAAACAAATTTGTTATGAGCATAATGTTTTATAAATCTTTTATTTGTATGTATACAAGAAACACATCATCATTACTTTAATATAGAAAGAACCTAACACATTATTTTTTTAAACGGGTTTTTTATTTATATTTTGATGGAAGAATCGAAAATTTCAAAAATTTTGGGTTTCCAAAAAATAATGAGTTAGGGCCTTTCTATATTAACGAAAATGCAGTGAATCCAGTGGCCGGATTCCGCAACGATGAGTTTTGAAGTGTTCACCAATTTCAGTGTTCACAATTCACTGCACTTTTTGCAGTGACACATTTTGAAACTAGTGTTCACTATAACTGTCAAAATAATTCGTTCTCACCGTTGCGGACGCACAAATGAACAAGTGAAAACTGAAATTGATGAACACTTCAAAACTCATCGTTGCGGAATCCGGCTACAGTTAATTATTTTTTTTCGCATTCTTATTCTTAAATATTAATTACAAAAAAAAATTATTTTCATATAAAAATAGCTTTCGAAGATTGGACGAAACGATGCGCAGTTGCCAGCACTGATTCAATTGTAAGTATTCAAAAAATTTATATTTTAAGTAAAACACATTGCGAAAGCTGTTTATAACTGAAAGAAAAAAACTTTCTGCAAGTTTAATTTCCCTTGGCAATTTTCAGCACATCAATAAACTTTATAATTTAATTTTAGGAAAGCCTGATTAGTAGTACTTCAATTATTTTCCTTATTTATAAATCCCATAATCAAATGAGAAAACAATTCCGTAATATAAAACCAAAGCTGTTAGATAAAACAAAAGGTAACATTTATTAATTAAATATTTAAACTAATTTAAAATGTTTCACTTTATTACACTATTATATACATACATAGATATAAAGATTTTACTTAAGATTATAAAGTCTTTTGCTTATCTTATCAGTTATTTGTAAAAACACTTTCTTCGAAGAAAAAAAACTCACAACATTACTACGATTTCGAAATATGTACATACATATAAACATACACACACACACCTACCTAATTTTATGAAATGAATCTGAAAATTCGTTATCCAGGCTAAAGAATGTAAACTCATAAAAACCCAAAAAAAGCCAACAAAAAAACCTTGAGAATAAGTGCAAGTGATTAAAATGCTGTTGGCCCTCTAACTTAGCGTTTACACGTACAAGTGCAAATTCGAAAAACTCAATACACTCAAACTTTTTTACTTTTTCGGGACTTTTGCAAAGTACTTGCATGTGTAAGCGCAGCGTAAGTTAGGAAATATATTTTATAAAAACAGCGCAGATATCAATTGCTATGAACAATAAATTTATTATTAACATTATAAATATATGTTACAAATTACTTCTCCTAATAATTTTTTCTATTAGAAAAATTGTAATACCTTTAGCATGTTCGAAAGTTTGAAAGTTACCTAAAACAATTATATACCAAGAAACAATTATACTTTCGATATGTTTACATTACTTCAGAATGTTCGAAATTTCGAACATAGTTTCGAATTGAAGATAAAACCGACTCCAAAAGCCTAAAGCCAAAATATTTAACACGAAATATGTAGTTTTTCTTTTTCGAGTTTATATAATACGCGTATGCGAATTTAGTTTACATAAAATCAGACGTTTTTTCTGCTAACTTTAACAAGTATGTACTTGCATATGTAAACGCAGCGTTGGTTAGAAAATAGTGCTATAATCAGAGAGCATACTTAATACAGCGCAATTTCTATGCCCAATAAAATACATTCTAAAGTTCTAAAAATATGTTACAAGGTACTTATTCTAATACTAAGATACAAAAATTTTAGTACTTTTGGAATGTTCGAAATTTCGAAAATGCTCTAAAACAAGTAAATATCAAGAAAAAAATAATACTTTTGATATGGTTTCATTATTTCAGTACGTTCGAAACTTCGAAATGAAGCAAAAACGTACTCCAAAAACCTAGGATGGTATCGTTAAATCCGTGAACGTTCAGAAATCTCATTCAGCTTCTACGATTGACATATCACTTAATTTGTTTTCGTACGATTGTCCATACGATCACGGATGTGACGATTTGAGCCCTAATTCGAAATATTTTACGTAAAATATGCAGTTTTTAAATTTTTGAGCTAATACAGTATGTATGTATGTATATAAATGGAATTCGGCATGCCTTTCTTCACAATACGAGAATACATAACCGCCATAAAAGCTTAACCGACAAGTTTAAAAATAGCCAATGTTATGAAAAATAGTTTTCTTATACCAAAAATGCATATGCTTTCATTCTTTCAGCATGCTCGAAATTTCGAACAACATATCGAAATTCGAAAGTCCTAAAATTTATATAATTTCATTGTTTCAGCATATTTGAATTTCCGAAAACAAATTCGAATTTAAGCCAAAAAGTATTTCAAAAGCCTAATTCGAAATATTTTTAACAATATACAAACTTTTTTTAAATTTGATTGATTTGGAAATAAATTCGAATTTAGTAGCAATAAAATTTACTATGATCGAAAATTAAAAAAATATTTATTTTTTATACTAACATGCATAAATTTTCATTGTGTCAGCATATTCGAATTTTCGAACATAATTTCGAATTTAAGCAAAAGTATTTCAAAAACATTATTTGAAATATTTTTTACAAAAAATTTTTTTTTTTCAATTTTATTGAGTTTGAAATAAGTTTGAATTTAGTAGCACTAAAATTCACTATGTTCGAAAGTTCAAAATAAGCTTTAGAGAGTTTATATATAAAGAAAAAATAATTTTTTTATACTAATAAGCATAGATTTTCATTGCTTCAGCATGTACGAATTTTCGAACATAATTTCGAATTTAAGCAAAAGAATATTTCCAAGGCATTATTTATTATATTTTTCACAAAATACAATTTTTTCCAATTTTATTGAGTTTGAAATAAGTTTGAGTTTAGTAGCACTAAAATTCACTTCAAAATTCATTCAAGTTTTTTGAATTTTCGAAGAAATAAAAAAACTTTTAGAAAGTGAAAATATTAAGAAAAATTTATTTTTTATAATAAAATGCATAGATTTTTATTGTTTCAGCATGTTCGAATTTTCGAACATAGTTTTGAATTTAATCAAGAGTGTTTCAAAGGCATTATTTGAAATATTTTTGACAAAATACAATTTTTTTTAATTTTATTGAGTTGAAAATAAGTTCGAATTTTAGTAGTAATAATATTTACTATGTTCGAAAATTCAAAAAACTTTTAGCATCTGAACATATTAAGAAAAATTTATTTTTTATAATAAAATGCAATGTTTTTATTATTTAGGTATAAAGTCGAGATATCGAAATTATTTTCGAATTATAGTAAAAAACATTGCAAAATCCTTCACAATCTGTTTTTTTTTTAATTTCGTTAACATTATCTCTTTATCGATACTATCATGTAGTTTTCACAATTCAAGCAAGCGACGTAACTAGAAAATTTTTTTGGGAATCATAAAAAAATTTTAGTTTTTTTTCATATACATACATATGTATATTTTTTTTACACTAGTCCCTTGCTTGTGTTGTGAAAACTGCACGACAGTATCGATCGTAAGATAAAGTTGCCAAAATTTTTGGGGAAAAATAGATCTTTTCTAAGACTTCCAAAAATACCTGTTGAAATAATTTTTCGGGTAATTTGCATTTTTAATTTGTAGAATTGCATATTTAATTTGAATCTGTAATACTCCCGAAAAATTTCGAATATGTTTTTTTTAATAATTCTAAAGGTTTTTCTCAGACCTATTTTCTGGGCTCACTGATTTTTTTTTGTAATTGAAAAATAGTTTCGCAATAATCTAAAATGATGTAGAATAAATAAATTTTTTATTGCTTTTCAGTTGAACCCACTGGAAAGTTCCAAGCATGGCCATTGAGATCAAACCTTTCATATTTTATTGTTTGTGTATATTAATTACGTTTTATATTTTCTATTTTCGATAAAGTATTTTGGTGCTCTTCATTACTTTGAAATTTTTTACTCACCACCACAAACAAGACTTAAATCTTAAAATAGCTCAACTATCCTTCAATATGTTTTGATTTAAATTTTTTTATCCTTGATGTAAAACCACACAGTCCTTATGTTCTTATAACTTTTTTTATATAAATTTTTAATCATCAAGTCTTTTGAGAACTGAATACTATTTGTTATCATATAATTCTAAAGATTAAGCTTCAAAATTAAAATGTCTTAAACATTGTTTTTAATTAGTTTTATTTTTAAATTTAATAGTTCACAAAAGCTTATCCTTGTTTTATTATTATAAATTTTTAAGTTTTAATAGTTTTCCTTTCATTAAAATATTAACTGAACCGTTTATTACGACACAAGACGAACAACTGACAGATTGATAAGATGTGTTGTGATGTTAAGTTAAACGATATTTAAAAGATTTCTCTCTTCATTAAATCTCAGCCGCATACCACACTGACTTAAATCTATTTGTAGTTATAAAAAAAAATAATAACAATTATGTGCTATTGAGATACTCGCTGTTTTGTGTGGGTGTAAGTGCGTGTTTGCTCCAAGTACTTTAGAAATTTTCAGCTGTTCTGCGGTTCTCATTTAAAATAAAAAACTACTTCCACAGAATGCACGAGTTATCGCCAGTTACAGCAGTATAGTTAATTCAGAGCTAGACTAAATTAAAGACTTTGGCTAAAAAGTGGAACATGCTACAGACAACATTACCACATATCAGTGGATATACATATATATGTATGTATGTACTTGCAAAGAGGGAACATACGTTACATACTATACGATATACCATCTGATTTATTTATTCAAACTAATTTTCTTGTTGTTGCTTAAGCAAGTCTGTGTGCATTTCGTTGCTGCTTAAGCAATTCATCACTAAAATTCAACCAAAATTCAAAAAAGCTTACACAACCCCTAAGCTTATAGACAAACTCCAATTAAATGATTCGGAATTACAAAACTCTCACCATAGTGGGTCAAGAATTTTAAAATAAAAAAAATAAAAAAACTACATTACTCTATGTTCGATAATACTTTAGAATGCGCCAATATCAAGAAAATATTTATTGTACTAAAATTCATATATTTTCATTCCTTAAGCATGTTCGAATTTTTGAATATAATTTCGAATTTAAACAAAATGGTATTTATTTGTTCGAAAATTCAAAAATAGCTTTAGAAAGTGTTAATAGTAATAAAAATTTATTTTTATGCTAAGATGCATGCATTTAAATTGTTTAAGAATGTTCGAATTTTCGAACATAATTTCGAATTTTCGAACACAATTTCGAATTTTAGTAAAAAGGGCCTAACTCGAAATATTTTAAAATAAATATAAGAAAATTTTTAATTTTATATATACACATGTACATATATGTTTTTTTTTTGCCCGATTTTTTATTTGAATGTTAGTGGCAGATAAAACTGTTAATAAGAAAACAAATATTGACAGCATGTGAAGAAATTTCAAAAGTTAACATCACTTTAATATTTTTTTTAATGTGTATCTATTATTATGAACATATGTGTATATGTTTTTTTTTCTGTAAATATAGGCCTATTATTAAGCTGAAAAAGAAATATCTTGAACAATAAATGTCAATATTATGGATAAATAAAAATATATCGTTACATCCCTACTTTTGAGTTCTTGTGTTTGAATTCTCTAAATTATTTTCATCAAAAATAGTTGTTGTCTTTGATAAAGAAAAATAAAAATATTATTGCCATGTTTTTCAAACATAAAAATTAAATTAAATTATTATAACATAGTTTGAAAAATATATGAGAAAATATGTGTTGGAAATAATGTTTGGAACAAAATCATAAATCAAATACACGAACCTTCTAGCATAGACAATAACTAATTATTGTTTTAAAGAATCATAACTGCTGATTTTTTCCGTCCATAGACAAGACGACACAATCGTCGAACAGAATATTATTTTTTTCGTTATTAAAGTAATCGAGGTAAATTTAAAATTTTTATTCTTTTTATTTATTGCTTCGATTCATCGAATTAATTTTCAATAAATTACAATTTTATATGCCCTAATACTGTTCGACAGTTGTATCGCTTTGTCTATGGACGAAAAAACCCGATTTATTGCAATTTTTTTTATTTAAATACATAGTTTCAATAAGGCATACATACATGTATGTATTCGAATATAAGCAAAAATTTTTTTTAAATCGTTTAAAGCTAAAAATATTCCAGTATTACCATGATGTCGAACGTGACCAATGTACACAAAAAAAACATTTTTATTTTGCCAATAATCTTAGCATATATTTCTAAATTAGCCCTATAATTGGTGCTAAGTTGATTTTGAGCAATTTTTAATTTTTATATAATTGGAAAAAAACAAGGCATTTGCATGTGACAAAAACAGAAGTCGATTTTGCCTGCGACGATTAAAACATTTTATAGACTAAGACCCTTAAGCTTTATAGTCACTTTATAAGTGTAAAAAACAGTCAAGAGCAATTATTTCTTATCTAAAACGAGTACTAGAAGACTTTCCATTATAGTGCTGAAAGTTAGTTTTAATATTTACATAAATTATATTTAATCTAAGTATTTAGTTAAAAATACTCGTATGTTCAAAAATATTTTTCGTTTATCTTGTCTGTTTCACAGATTTGCAAGGTTAAATATTTGCCAGGCTCCTTATCGTTTATACAAAATAAAAGTAAATAACAATTAGATATGGTTCCTATTTTTTTGACAATAAAGTTTTTCTCTCAGAAGCTCAACAACATTAATGACGCCTCCTCCATTAATGACGACTCCTCCAACTAGTAAGAAATTCTCTTAGAAAAAATTTTTATAGAGGAAAAAAGCTTATGACTGAGAAGAACAAAAAACGAAAATATTTATATATGCTTTCGTGAATTTACGTGATATACAAATGCGAAATTACAAAACAGAGGGCCCTTACTAGGGAAACAGATGCCAGCAAATCCCACCACCCGTCTACAGTGTAACTAGCAAAAGACTGGCAACACTTAAACAATGCAAGAAAAATGAGCTTGTAACTTTGCTGGATGGAAATCATGATAGAATTGTACTTTTTATGGTACATTTTTCACCGCGAGATACTAGGTACAATTTAAAAATGTCAATGTTTCACTATATGGTAACATTAATTTTGCATATTTTCTCTTTAATTTTCCTTTATGAATGTAATATTTAATATTTATTTTTTTATTGTATACTGAATTTTTATACAAATTTTTTTACGTCTCTGTTTTTATTAATAAACATTAAAAAATGGTACCGTCATGGTCTGAAAAGTACATTTTGTTTTCATAGTTAGTACAAAATCCAATAACTCATTTTCCTTCCCTGGTATGTATATTGAAAGCACGTTTTTAAGCACAATATTCTGCATTATCGTGGTTGGCGTATTTCAAATACGACTACGACTGTTTGGTAATAGATTAAAGTTGAAGTCTTCTTTAATCTATTACCTTTAGTCTTTAGTCGTAGTCGTATTTGAAATACGCTAACCACGATAATGCAGATTATGCCGTTCCAAGATCCCAAATTGTGGGCCAAGTTTCGTAAGTATAATTTAATAATAAAACTATATGGGCATTCTCTGTCATCCTTTTTAAATGCAAGATCTTGTAACTTTCAAAGATAAGGGTGTGCGCCAAGTTTCTTGAGAATCGCTTAAATGGAACCACATGATATATAACCCATAATTTTTCTGAAAAAAACTAAATTTCAATAAAATAATGAGTTAGGGCCTTTCTATATTAAGGTAACTATATTAAGTTTTAATGGGCGTGGCGCCGCCCATGGTTTAAGTTTCAGATTATGTCATTGCAAGAACCCAAGATGTGAGATAAGTCTTGCAAGCGATGTAACAAATAAAAGTACATAAAATCAAATTTAAAAAATTTAATGCCAGACTCCCGCCCACTCTTTTGGCAACGGTACCAAATGGAAGCTATATCCTTTGACATAAAAAAATTATTTTTCAAAATGACGCAAAAAAGACAGAGGATTTGATAGCCTCCTAGTTTTTTGAAATCGGTTCAAAATAAGAGAAAAGCGGTTGATTTTGCAGGCCATCCCAGAGTAGTCGAAAATTTATAATATTTTTATAGGTCGAGCTTTAAGTATTGGTTGCAATAATTGGATGAATGCGCTTGCCAAAAGCGCCAGGACTCCAGAATTGACTCAACATTGGGGCAAGCCATATACTTAAGCATTTTAGTTTCTTAAACTTGTTGAGAAAGTTAAAGTTACAAAGTATTTTTTAATTATTATTTTTTTTTGTTTATATTGTTTTTGTTCTGCTTTTTATTCACTATTAATGTTTTTTAGGGTTCCATACACCAAAGACGTTTCCGTCTGTCTATCACAGGATGTAAGAGGCAAAAACGCCAAAACTAAATAACGAAAAAAATTGCCGAAGACCGAAAAAATTTTCAAAAATTAAAATAAACACAATAAGTAAAAACATTGCTAAAGCAAGGTGGCGCAAAAGTAATCCTCCTATCAGAAAATGCTATAAATTTTGCGATTGGCGCCTAATGTCAGTTCTGTTTTGACATTTGTGTAGTAAACACATGCGAAATACACGCTAATAAACAATGTTACGCTACACTGCTCCAGAACGCGGAATATTGGTGACTATTTATTTGACCAATAATCGGTTGGTTACTTTGGCACACGGTGAATTTCGTATTTTCTTCTTTCTTTCGTCCCACAACTTTTTGTGGGGCTTTTTGAAGTCGCGGGTTTATGTCAACAAGCCTCAGACTCTTAAAGCTCTTAAAGACAATATCCGTCAAGAATGTGAGGACCTATCGCCGGAAGTTTAGGCCAAAGTGATGGAAAATGCCATAAAAAGGGCTCAAATGACAATCAACTGTGGCGGCAGCCATTTACATGACATCATATTCTCGACTTGATGTAAAAAAAATTAAAAGACCAAATAAAAATAATCCACAAGAAGAATCAAATTTTGCATTTTTTTTAAATTACAGCCAAATAACATCGGAAGGTTATTTTTGCGCCACCCTGTCTGTATAAATCGCTAAAATTCGAAAAAATTACCAAAAACCGAAAAAAATTCACAAACCGAAACAACGCCAAAAACCGAAAAAATATACAAAAACGAAAAACAGCAAAACTAAAAAAAGCGCCAAGACTGAGTCTTCAAAAACAAAAAATAAAAATCTCGAAAACGAAAAAATTGCAAAAAAAAAAAAAATCGCTAAAACTAAAATAATTCGCCAAAAACTATAAAATAACAAAAACCCGGAAGTCAAAACGCCAAAACTAAAAAAACTGAAAAACTTCAATAACGCCATAACTAAGAAAAAAATGCAAAAACTAAAAAAATCACAAAAATAAAAAAACGCGGAAACGAATATAGCACCAAAACTATAAAATCGCTAAAACTGAAAGAAATAATCGACAAAACCGAAAAATCGCTTAAAAAGCTTAAAATTAAAAAACCCGAAAACCGAAAAAATTTTAAACCCGCAAAACGCCAAAACTAAGAAAAAGCGTAAACCAAAAAAAATCGTTAAAACTAAAAACTAAAAAACCCGAAAAGGGTGCAAAAAAGGTCAAACTTATATTACGCAAAAAAACAGAAAAATTACCAAAAACGAAAACAAACGCGAAAATATTCCAAAAACCGAAACAAATCCAAAAATGGCAAAACTAAGAAAAAGTCAAAACTGAAAAAAATCGCCGATTTGAAAAAAGCACCAAAACTTAAAAATCGCTACAACTGAAAAATAAAATCGCCAAAACCGAAAAATTGCCAAGAACAAAAAAACCAAACTAAAAAAACACCCAAAAACCGAAAATATCTCAAAAACGAAAAAGCCAAAAATAAGAAAAAGCGTCAAAACTAAAAAAAATCGGCAAAAACCGAAAAAAGTGTCCCGTGTACTTATAGCCTGTTTGTAGAACGCGACAAAGGCGACTCACGACGAGCCAATTCATGGGCGACTACGTAATGAAAAGCGTTTGTACAACGCGACTCGACTTTGTCGTGCAGCTTACGTTAATTCGCCCATATGTCAGATATGTACTAAATCGTACTGTTGCCAACATATTAAAAAATAGTTTTAGTTTATATTTTTTCATACTCAATTGAGTTTTCAACTTAAAAAAACGGCACCCCATATTCTCGTGCATAAAAAATTTAAAAATAAACAATAACATTTATTTCTCTTCAAAAATAAATTATGAAAACAAAATCATACAAATGGGAACAGGAAGCTGATACTTTCATAAATAATATGGAATTTTTGTGGAACCTTAAACATTATCAGTAAGTAACGCATATAAATATGGACGTACATATGTTTCTACATAGAAGATGTGTATGTATGTTATTATTTGATGATATTAAAAAAAATCTCTGTTCCTTTAGATTTTGGGCACATATTTTCCTTCATAAATCAACATTAATTGAAACTGGCGTGGAGTTAGCCCTTGTATGGTCACGCGTATTTTGAGGATCAGCACAAAAACTCTCGCACAAAAACAGAACGAGCAGCTTGTGTCCTAGCGTGTTTCATTTTCATCCCTGTTGCAAATTACTAATACGAAGTGTCAACAAACAGTGTATGGGACACCATCCGAGAAACGTCCTGTATAATCATGCTTATGATTCACCCTTATCGGGAACAAAACGCACAACATTTTGTTCACGTGAAGCATCCCCCCGGGTACAAGAAATTGTGAAAAAAATTAGACAATAGTTTAGTGATACAGCAGAAACGTTGGCGTTCAGAAAATTTAGGGAAAGGGAACACGTTTCACGTGAACTTCCATTCCCGATAGGGGAGCATCTTTGGCGACGGATGATGTACCATGCACTCCATCAGAGGCCAATTCTCCTGCCCAGGTTGTGCAATCGCTTTTGGCTACTCATTCACGCACCAGACGGAACAAAAAACATACACATGTGTTGCCTGCAGAGGATTTTATTGGCTTACTAACTGCCATTAGCCTCTAGTTGGATGGGAGATTACATATGTATACGTTTGTACATTGATGTAAAACCTTGCTAAACTTTAGCCCTGATGTTATTTTGATGCTTAAAGTTTAAAATATCAAAAAAGAAAATTTTTGATAAAATAAAGTGAACAAGATTATTAGTATAAGTATAAAGAAAGTTATAAAATTTTTTTTGCGAATGAATTTTATTTAAAAATAGTGTATAAAGTGCATTGAGTGCAAAATAAAAATACATTTGCACAAGTGAAATATAAAATAATATGGGTAGGCTTATTAGTATTGAAGAATTGACCCAGGCTTGTTTTCAGATGATTTTATTTAACCCCCGACCAAAAAAAGGGGGTGTTATAAGTTTGTAGTGTCTGTCTGTGTGTAAGTACGATTTTGTTCTGTTGGAAAGGTGACTTGATCGAAAGTGGTTTTAGTTATGTTTGCAGAAAATCGGAATATCCTTTTAGAAAATAGTGCACCTTTTCTAGATACATTTTGTTGTATATGTGTGCATTTTACGCCGTAGCTCCGAAACAGCTAAACCGATTTTAATTTGGTTTGCTTTCGTTTGAAAGCGTTGGGGGTTTTTAAAATTTATGATAATATCCAAACGGCTGGACCGACTTCCTTCAGTTGTAGATTAGAAAATACTAAATCAAGTCACCTTTTATATGAAAACAAACCAAATTAAAATCGGTGTAGCCGTTTGGGAGCTACGGCATCAAAGACACACAAATTCAATAGAATATATCTAGAAAATATGTGATATCTTCCCAACGGCTGGACCGATTTTCTGCAAGCATAGCTAAGAACACTTTCGATCAAGTCACCTTTTAAGCAGGGAAAACTAAATTAAAATTGGTTCAGCCGTTAAGTCTGTACATGGAATCGTACAGCTATACAGACACAAACTAAAAACTTATAACACCCCTTACTGCTACCAAACTGTGGAATTTCCTTGGCCAGGTGGGAAAATTGCTCCATACATACCACCACTTGGCTAAACTGCAGCCTTGTCATTTTGATGCTAAAAATATAAGTAATCAAAAGAAGAACAATCTTTATATGAAAGTTAACTTACCATTTTCTTATTGAAAATTCGAACAGGAAATCGTACCTTCTTCCATCAACCTCACTTGCCATTTACTGCTACACAACTGTGGAGTTCCCGTGGCCAAATGTGAAATTTGCACCATTCATGCCACCAATTGGCTAAACTGTAGCCTTCTTGTCATTTTGATATTTTGATACTAAAAATGTAAACAACCAAAACAAGAACACTCTTTATATGAAAGTTTACTTACCTTTTTCTTATTGTAAATTCCATTTCTTTATTTTTTTTTTCTTAATTATTAATTATTTTATATTATATTAAAATTTTTTTTAGAGTTTTGTTTAACACGAGTGTAATATTTTATTCGCCCACCTTGACGTTTGTTGTGAGCCAAATCGTGTTCTACAAACCCAAATAAACTGACATCTGTTACGTTTTTTGATCAAAATCGTCAACAGTCGTGTTCTAAAACCCCAAAAAATAAATAATGCTAACATGTTGGCGCTTTTTATTGACGAGTCGTGTTCTACAAACAGGCTATTAAATTTTTTTTCTTCAAAATATTTGATATGTATTTGATTGCATAGACCAACGTGTATTTAAACAGGTGGCAGCGCTACTTCAGCTGATAATTTTTTGCTCTATGTGCTTTGTAGCTAACGAATGTCAGAAACTTCGTTTTGTTTTGGTTTTGGTACAAAAAATTTTGTGCTTTTGACATTTTTCGGTTCTTTACACAGCTATGGTTGCCGTATTGTTGTATAGCAAATCCTTACGCAGTCACTTGTGTCACACCATGGCATAGACTAAAGTTCCTATATACTCGTACCCTACAAGAAATGAATGACTGAAACTAACACAAAACATTTTCAACAAATTTACATTCAATTCAAAAGTGATTATAGTTGCTCTAGTCTAACATACATATATGCTAGAGTGTAACATCTAATGGCATGATATGTAATCGTGCCATAACCGCCAAAAAAGCATAAGCGGTATAATTTTCGAACTTAGTTTTTTGGCCAAAATCGATAATTTGCGATCGTAAATAATAAATTTTCGTAAAAAAACGTGGTCCAAAAAATGTTTGGGCTCGATATGTCAAAATTTTTAAAATATTGAATTTTACTGAAAATATTTGTAAAATTTTTAGTCATCCTTAAGTTCAGTAATTTCAATTCTTATTGAATGAAATATTTTTATTAATTAATGTGAGTATCTAAAGAAGAGAAGAAAAATTAAACTTAGACTTTAAGCTGGGGGAAAGTTTAATTTTTCTTCTCTTCTTTAGATACTCACATTAATTAATAAAAATATTTCATTCAATAAGAATTTAAATTACTGAACTTAAGCCTGACTAAAAATTATTTCTGATTAAAAATCACTAAAAGTTCAATTAAAAATTTACAAATGTTTCACTTAATATTTGTAAAATTAAAATGTATAAAAGTGGTAAAAAAAAATTATGGTGTTTGTGAAAAAGTGAGTTAGAAACAATAATGAACAAACGAAATTTTATAAAATTTTATTTAAAATATAATCACATGTATGGATGTATTCGCTTCCTTTTCAATTGTAGATATTTGGAAACAACAAATTGCGTGTTGGGGTTTAAGAAGGCGGTGTCGAAATAGTTTTTGCTAATAATTTTCTTTGTTTTGTTTTTAAATATATTTTGTATTTGTCTATTTTTAATACATTTTGTAATAAAAAAATTTTAAATTAATATAAAAATTCGTTTGTTTGGATAGGTAGGTATATGCATCAATTATGATCAATCAAACTTGACTAATATCTATGCTATCATTGATTAGTAAAATGCAGTAGAGTGAGCAGTTATATATGTTATATTCATTATGTTATATTCATTAGTTAGAGAGAGAGAGAGTGTACATGTGATATTGCATCACATGTACACAAAAGTTTCTACCACATTTTTAATTTGGCCCTTCATAATGTGATAGAAAGTTTCTTAAGGGGCCCATACCCACATACTGCTCATGCTCATGCGATAAATAAATTTTTGTTAATGTATTTGTCACACAAACAATGCATTAAGAAAAATCAAAATAGTTTTGATTTTGAAATGAACTCATACTGCTGACAGTTTTTCAAATGAACAAGAAATGAATTTATTAATTTTTCTGATATGTATTTTTTTAAATTTGAAGTTTTACTGAAAACAAGAAAGTAAAACAAACAAAAAAAAGGAAATAAAACACAAACAATAAGTTCTGAAAAACTAACGTGTAAAGAAAATACTTTTTTTAATTAATTTCTTGAATTCTACCAATATTTTTTTTGTTCCCAATGTATGTTTATTTTATAAATTTTTACTTTAAATGATGATTGATATGATTGATGGTAAAATATCAATCACACACGTATACCAAGGGTTCATCGGCAGTAGCTGCAAGCAGTATGTGTGTATGGGCCCCTTTATACGCAATGATGAATATATCCTGCACGACTTCCGATCAAATGACCGGTCAATTGACTAATACTATTCTTTGTAGGGTGCACATGTGATAATATACATACATACTTGTAATGCCGTTCTCTTTAAGAATATACAATACAACAATCAACAATACTACGAGTACGTCTAGAGCCATGTAAAAGAAACATGCAGTTTTTTTTTATTTGTATCCTACTATCTGTCTCACTATGTTGTGTACACCATATAATATTGCCCCTCAAATGTAGCGCAATGCACTAATATCTCTGCAATATACAAATAAGTTAGCGTTAGTCGTATTTATGTTTTCTATTCGAATTTCTTGTTAATTGATGTTCTGAATTAAACGTTTTGTACATAATTTGTCCCTGTACTAGTTTGCTTTAATTATTTAAAATCAATGCAGAAATACGAGTACTCAAATGGTGGCAGATTAATTAAGGCCCTTTTCATTTGTTTCTTCTTGGAAAAGAAAAAATGCAGCTAAAGTCAACTTCAACACAAATGACCGCAAAACAGTTGGTGGCAAAAAAAGGCCATTTACTATTTTCGCTTCACATTTAAATTTAAGTATATATTTTTCGTATTTTTTGTTTTTTTTTAAGAACGAGACACATGAAAAAAATCACAACAATTTTAAATATAATTTCAACTAGCAACCTTTAAGCTTCATATTTTTTAACATTTATATCGATTTGACGTTTGCGCTTGCGTTGGCTCACATAATAATACAAATTTTCGTTACAGTCCACATTTGTGTTTGTTAACATGGGCGTATAGAGTAAATTTCGGCCATTGTTGCCAGCTAAAACATTGGCTTGATAAATAGCTCTGCAAAAATAAAAAAATAAATAAAAAATTAATTTTGCGGTAAGCAGGCTTCACTGAGCTTCATTGAAAGCTTTATGCTTTTTGTGCTTAAGCACAATTGTACAAACGGAAAACTTTGCAACATAAAGCTTTCAAAAAGTTCTTTATTTTAATTATTTTTTTTTTCTAAACTTATAAGCATACTTTTACTGTTACAATTGGGATTTTCTGCAAGCTTGGCTTATGTACGAGTACAATATTACAAAGTTTTCCGTTGTATGAATTTGATTTATAAAAGCTTTTGCATGCTTCCGTATTAGTATGGCGTTAGAAAAGTATTTTGACAGTGAATCTCATAGATTTTGCTAAAAAAAATATAGGTAATTTATTTAAAAACAATAATAATAATAAAAATATGTACGAGGACGTTCGTAAGCAGTTAAAAAATCAATGGCGAAAAGTGGAAATCTTATAAAATCAAGGCGTCATGGGGCCATCAAAAATAAACGAACTCAGTTTAGTTCATATTCTTTCTTTCATTTGAAAATTCTCAGTTCAACCAATATTAAGGCTGATCTAGAAAATATTTTGAGTATTTATGTGGGTACACATGAGTATATACTGGAATATTTGATTTGCACAGGCTTCAAGCATCAGTGCTGCCAGAAAGGGAATTTGTAAAACGCCAAAGTGGCAACGGTGTTCAACTGATTGCATGACAGAGATGGAAAGTGGGATTAGAGTCTAAACACAATGTTTGCGGTGCGGTGCGATTTCTCGTTGCGGGAGAGAAAAATAAACATAATACAACGGAAGGCGGCGACGGCAATACTTGTCATTGTTTGTTTAAATTTTTGTGCATAAATTTTTATAACTGAAAACAAAAAATTATTAACATTTTATACATTCGCAGATATATTTGATATATTTTTTAAACTTTTATAATCTACGACAAAAACGTTTGAACTTCAAAATCATGTCTTTTTTACAATAATGCTACGAACATAGCCAATTATTCAAAAACTACGGCAACGTCAGCAAGAGAAATAGTATCAAAAATGGAGAGAATAAGAAAGCCCGCAATGAAAATAAACTAGATTTTAATTTTATTCCGTCCCGCACTGCGGATTTTGACTTCAAAATCGTATGGAAGACCGTACCGCAATAAAAAAATTCGTTACATTGTGTTCAGACTCTTAGATCATCGTCGACAGAATATCAGTTGATTAATGATTTTTGTTTGCAAATTTTACCAAAAAAAATTTCGAAATAATCACCCGTATTGCGTATGTCACGTCGAATATCGACTACGAGAATTTTGTCCTAGATTAATCAAACGTTTAACACATTTTCTTTAATCTAGTAGGAAATTCTCGTAGACGAATATTCGACGTGAGATACGCAATACGTTGACGTTTCTGTACTATATTAAAGGAAACTTTTAAAATGTTTACTTTATCTATTATAAAAACATCAAGATTTCTAACGTCAATGTTTCTTCAACCCCGACGGTCGACTTGAGCATAAAATTTATATGGAAAGCACTCATATTTTTGAGTGATTTTTATACACACTTTCTAGGCAAGTCGTCTGCCTGACTTGTGCAAACTACACAAATTGTGCAGTTTCAAACAGCCACAGCACATTTTCCATTTCATTTTATATACATAAATGCATATGTTGAATAAATACTCTGAAGATCAGGAGTATAATTATGTTGTTCGAATAAATATCCATACTCTGAGTATAAGCATACTCCGAGTATTAGTATAACAGATAATCAATACACACTATACGCGGACGAGCTAGCTCAGCTATGTATGCTTCCGACACCAAATCGTAGGCCGTGCCGTTTGATACTATTAGAAACTGCAAGTTCAAGCATTATCTCTATAAGGCTGAATGCAGTGGGAACCGTAGGGATATCTCGAGGTTCGTTGCACTCATGACGGGGCATGCTAGTAGGATACGCCTGTCCTATAATGAGTTCTGCCGAAGTTGTTGGGAAGAAACAATCTTCCACTTTCTTTGTCATGTACTAGATGACCTTTCAGATTTATAACATTACGTAGAGTGACCTTATCAGATATCTCAACGCGACGGGCAGGATCTAGTACCTAACACCGTATCCGTATTCTTAGATGCGGTTGTATATAGATTGACACCGATGAGTGGAGTGGTCTTTTCAAAAAAGAATCATCCTAGACACAGAGTATACAGAGATGACCCGAGACGGGAGATAAGGGTTTTTTTCTATTTATCTCGTTTTCCCTGAAATTTGTCGGTGTTGTACAACAAAAATTCTAGAAGCTTCACAAGTAGTATAGTTATAGTTAATTCAGTTGTCTTTCGTGTCGAAGAGTTATCAAGGATCTAATGAGGTCTGCCTAAAAAGTATACTTAAACCTAATCTAAATTTTAGTTCTTCGTTGATGATATTGTTTTCTCCTGGTTATCATCTTCATGTCCTCTGCCAGCTTTCAACTACTCGTACTTACATGGTCTGCTTCAGATGGGCCAGCTCTTCTTCCAAACGACCAATTTTCTCCTCCTGTTTGACACGCAACATTTGACTGCGTTCATTGCTCTCTTCCAAAAGTTTTACAATGTGCTCCTGGTTAGCAACTTCCATTTGCTTGGAGTTCAGTGTGGTAAATAAATTGCGAAATTCCTCAGATTTGCTTTGCAGTTCACTGTTAAGCTGAATTAAAAATATTTACAAATGAAGAACATTTCAATGATACAAACATCTGAATTTACCTCATTGATGGTATTATTCTTTTCTCCCACCTGGGCAAACAATTCTTCGATATGAATTCGATGAGTTTTTTCATTTGCCTGCAGAGAATTGATTAAGACACTACGCACTTCCAATAGCTGTTGATCCCGTTGAACTTGTTGTTCTAATTGGCAAATATTGAACTGAGTTTTGGAAAGTTCCGTTTTAAGTTTTTCAATTTCGCGACATTTTTCGGCTTCTGATTGGCGGAGTTTAACAAGCTGGAAGTTGTTATTTGTTTTAAACTGCAAATGAAAATTGTATAACCATTTTAACCAACCTCCAACTGATCTTCTTTGCAGCAGTCCTTAACAAGTTCTGGAGATTTTTCGCGGTTATCTAATTCCAGTTGAAGCTCTCTAATAAAAATAATACAAAAAAAAAACTAATTTTTAGTCTTTTGTTTCTTAAGACTTTTACAAATACTTACTCCAATTTGCTTTTTGTTTCGAGAAGTTTTTCTTGCGTTTTTTCGAAATCATTTATTTTCTTAAATTTAAATTATTAATTATAATTGTAAAGAGATTTGCTTTAAAGCCTGTCCCACGATATCGACAGCGTTCGGCAAAACAAAAACAAATTTTAAAATTTTGTTGTTGATTTCAATGTAACTGAGCGAAGAGGCGAACGTTGTCGACATCGTGGTACAGGCTCTTAATATCACTTACCTGCAGCAATTTTTCATTTTGCTGTTCTAATGCTTTTTTATCACTTTCCTGAGAGCTGACTTCTTTAGTAAGTTCTGCTATTTGTCTGGAGTGTTCTACACATACAGTTTGAACGTTTAGTTTAGTTGTAGTTTCTAGTTCGTTTAGTTTTTTAGTTGCTTCAGCTAAATCGATTTCTAATCTCTTCTTATCCACTAAATCATTTTCCAGATTTGCTATCATTTCAATTTTACATTTTACATCCTTTTTGTCCTGCTTCAATTGTTGTTCACTGTCATGGAGTTTCTTATTTGCCATTGCAAAACTTTTAATGACATTTATTTAAAAGAATTACTCATATTTTATGTAAAGCTTGTTGTATATTTAACACTTACCAGTCTCTAGAGATTTTAAGTTCTTCAAGTAATTGATCACTTTCGTTTTTCACAACATTTTTTTCATTTTCCAAATTTTGCACGGCAGCTTTCAACGTATTAATTTGTTTTTCTTGCATTTTGGATTTCTTTTGAAACTGTTGCGAAAAAAAATATGTCAAGAATTAACGGGTTTTTTAAAGCACATAAATTAAAAAACAATCTTTCTTGGGATTGGAAAGCTTTTAACAGGTGTAGTGATAATGGGCCTAATTACGAGTGTCGTATTTGGACTTCTAGTACAAAATCGCCGTAGAGGAAGTTGAAATACGACATTCGTAATTAGTCCTATTACTTGTAATTCTTCTTCCCTATTACAGTTATTGAATTTGCTCGATTCTAATGCGACAGTTTGTAATGCATGAAAATTTTACATTGCAGTCTTGTTTTCTCCTTCTTTGTATTTCAAAGCCACCGAACTGGTGGCCAAAAATGTGGCTGTAGTCGAGGAGGTAGTCTTCTATGTCGACAGCCAGGCGGAGCTAAAACCTTTGAAGGGGCACAATGTTAAATCGATATTAGCTGCTCACTATAGAATAGGCCTCAGACTTCTACTCAGAGCTAGAAGACTGGAATATAATGATAGAAATTTTCTTGAATCCAGCAAATTCACTTTTAGGCCATAAGAAAAAGGAACATAAAGAATGGATTTCTGACACCACGTGGGCGTTAATATCAGAGAGGAAAAGTATCAACGCAAAGACCCGCAGAACTGAACAACAAATGCAGCTGAGCCACAACAATTTGAACCGTATGGTCAAACGTACCGCTAGGCAAGACAAGCGTAGATGGGTGAATAGCATTGCAGATGAGGTGCAAGCTGCTGCAGAAACCAATCGTAGCAGAAACCTTTTTACAAAGCCACTAAGAAACTGACTCAAAAAACATCGATCGCGAGCAAACCACTTAAGAGACCGCATGGAAGCGTTACAACGTGTATTTGAACGTGTATTTTGCTGCAAGACGAACTACGTGCAATAGAGGAAATGTCCGCAAGAGTAAAATTGATCATAAATGCATCAACGACTCAGCCATTCCATCTACGGCACCAACCTTTGGAGGATGTAACTTCCAGATCGGAGAAGGCGAAACGGGGATTTTGCTATGCTGAATCATGTATGACGATCCACTCAGCTATCCAGCAATAGCAAACACCGAATCTTTAATTCTATATTGATGTATGGCAGTGAAGCTTGGAATGCTGCAACCAAAGACATCAATAGCATCCAAGTTTTCGTAAACAGATGTCTTCGTCGAATACTTCGTATATTCTACGAGTAACCATCCAGTTGTAGATATGTAGACGTAAATAGCGCTAGATTGGTCATACGCATAAGAAGCAACCCAACAACATTACCAAAATGGCCAACGGCTGGAATCCCCAAAGTTAACGACGTATTGGAAGACCTGCTCATACTTGCGGGAGACAGCTGGATACTGAAACAAGAACTTCAGGACGCAGCTGGAGTGAAATAAAATGCATCGCAAATGATAGGGATGATTGGAAAAACTTTATTGTAGCCCTATGTTCCTTCTAGGAATAACAGGATATAATATATACATATACATAAGATCACATAGAAGAGATCTCAACCTGCTTATGGATAAATACAGTGTCAGACTATGTTGGGTTCCTGGCCACAGCAATGTTGAGGGAAATGAAATTGCCAATGATCTGGCAAGAATAGGGTCGGCTTTAGATGAGGGAATGTGCGACAGACCGCTGAAATTACCGATAGGTCATTGGGCATAAAGCAGGACCAACAGTTCGGCGTTAGACGAGTGAATGTGCAACAGATCGGAATACCAGATTACCTATGGGTCATTCATTACTACAGAGAACTCAGCAATTGCGTGGAGAGTAGGAACAACCGTAGCCAAAATTTTATTCAGGAAGATCCAAACTGCTACTAGATATAAATGGGAAGGTGGAGCAAGTCTTGATAGGCGCGTTGGATTGATCACTTGATCGGTCAGGGCAAAGAACAGCATTTGGGAAACTGTCATTCCAGGTTTCTGTAGGATGTGCAAAGATGAAGAGGATCCAGAATCCATTGAACATATTATCTGACATTACCCGAAGCTGCAACGCGATAGACTTGACGTTTCCATGAGAGCATTAGTGATATTGATAAGTGAAAGCTATAGTTTATCAGGGGCTTCATCATGGGACTTCAGTGGCTTAATGACAGATAATAGATGCACTTCTGGGTACAAAAGGAGGTTAATATTGTTATATACGGGTGCCAATACAAGGGAATCACAATGGAGTTTAAATAAAAGGAATGAATGTTCTGTTTTCTCCTTCTTTGTATTTCAAAGCCACCGAACTGGTGGCCAAAAATGTGGCTGTAGGCGAGGAGGAGGTCTCCGAGTGGAGATGTGTTATATCATCACCATTCCTAATCTAACCTAACCTTATTTGTATATAGTTATTCGGTCTTATCAAGGATTAGCGCAAGGCCTATTTAACAGGTCAATGCAATCCTCCTGATGATATTCTGAATTTTTGTTTTTCAACTGTCAAAAGTTGTTTGCACCATACACTTTAGTTAATGTTTGTGTGTGTGTTTCTGACAACCTAAACATCGACTTGTTTTTGTACTGCATAGGCCTAATAAATAGGCCTTGGGTTGTCGTATGTCGACTTTGAATACGATGTTTTTTTAATACGAGTAGACTAAAGAGTAAAAATTCAAAACAAAAATAATAAAAACCCGACTATCGCAACCTTTAAAACGTTAAAAATCCTAAATGGTCATTCGAAATTAAAAATCATGAGAGAAACTTAAGATGATTTTGCAATAGTTGTCGAATGATAACCATTTTAATATAGTTCGCCTTCTTTTTATTTTTTTCGTATTTACAAAATAGCGTCTGTTGTAGAGATGATCGAAACTGTGATTTTTTAATAATGGTGCTCCTTGTGAATGTGATTTCTAAATCGTTGTTCTTTTAAACTGTGACTGTGATCACAGTTTAGCTGTATTTTGTTTGTAGCAGTTCTGTTCTTTTGAGAAAATCTAATAAGAAGAGCAGCAGTTAAATTAAACAGTGACTGTGATCACGTTTTAATACATTTCAGCTCTTCTGCTTTAAAAGTATTTATTAGTATTGGTGTCTTGATAAATACTAATAAGAAGAGCGACAACAACAAAAGATTAGCAATTAACCCCGTCCAAATATTGAGAATTGTCGTATAAGAGGCAGAGAGACAATAAAATTGCAAAGACAAAAAAGTGAGAGCTGTACATAGTTAGTTACCAGAAAAGGCGATTTGACGCTTTTTTCTTGACAAAGGTATGAAGGTATAAAAAAAATTAATGTGCCTCATGTTTGAGGTCAATACATTAATAAAAATCTAAAACGTCCATACATATCAGCAATAAAGCCAACCTTACTCGCGCTGTCAACCAAAAACCATTTCAACGTATTGAAGTACCGCTCAGTAACACTCTCCCATGAGACAAAGGCAATTGCTAAAAAGATAAATAAATAAAGAACTGCTCGCAAATCCCCGCCTCTTATAGTGCAGCACAAAGAACAACAATTGCCTTTTGCGATAACGCATACTTCCAAGCTTGATGGCTATTACGATAATGTGATTTGCTGCGACGAAATCAAACTTCTGCTTTATTAGAATTACAGATCTAACAAAGTATGGATGAAAAAAATTTTTAAACTATTGGGAAGTGAAACCATTAACTCAACTGTAAAATTTAAAATAATTTGGTTGATGGATTGGACGTATATATAGTATGTATACGTATATATGTTTATGTTGTAAAAGGAGGAATAAATTTGCTTTATTGAAAATATTATGGATGCGGGGCAGTAGCTCAATATATTGAAGTATTTTTTTGGATGAGAGCTTGAGTAAGGTTGGCGTTATTGCTGGTAAACGTGGAGGTTTTAAATTTGTATTAATGTATTGACCTGAAATGTAGGGCACTTTGAGTAAGAACATGGTGTCTTTTCAATTGCGGTAAAGTTGTGAATACTCCATCTCAAGGTCCAGATCTATATCCTATCAAAATTTATGGGTTTAACTGAAAAATAGTGTTTCCAAATTATATTTCAAGAGCTAAATGGAGTTAAGAACAGTAATACGAGGGGAAAGTGAGAAATGTCAGCTGTATATATGGAAAAAAAATTTTTTTTTTATGAGAAGTCGTCTTACAGGCCTATTTGATGCCAATGGCGGCCAAAAACAATATTCATTTTTGTACACCTTAAAATTTTTCCCATTTGCTTACTATATAATACAAGGATGTAAAAACATTTTCTTGACAAAGAAATTTTTGCGTTTTTTTGGTTTTCATGTGATTTTTATGCTCTCATTCTTAATTTTGCTTATAACTTACGACTATATGTGCACTTAAATTTATATAAAATGAAGTCAACTACAAAAAAATTTCATAGTGCAAAAAGGGAGAAAAATATTTACGATAAAAGTCAAAATTTACAACGATTTTAACTATGTAAAAACAATTACTTGACATACTGTATATTCATACATAAATAAAATGGATGTTTCTTATGACGATTTTAGTGATTATGAAACCAGAATAACTTGGATATTATATATTTGTTAAAAATTTATTGGTTTAATTTTTAACAAAATTATTGTTATTAAAATAAATATAAAAAATTATCATTCTTGGCAATTAAGTGCTTTTTCACGGCACATTAAATGCTTTCCCAGGGATCGGGAAATGCTGAGCGAACAATGCATTTTGAATACAATTGTTATTAAAATAAATTGAAAAAATATCATCATCCCTTTTATGTTTATTGAATAAATTATTCTTTTTAACTAAGCGTTTTTCAGGCATCGGAAAATCATGAGCAAAGAATATATTCACCCTTATTCCAGTTGTCGCCATCGACGTCGCTTTAACACAACACCAAAAAATTGGTATTGTATTAAAGTGACGTCTATGGCGACAACTGGAATAAGAGTGATTAAGAATATGTTCTTAATGTAAGTATAATAATTGCGTTTGCTTAACTGAGTGCCCCTGTGGCTGAGTGGTAGCGATGCTATCCTCTCAGTCCAGAGGTCGTGGGTTCGATTCCCACCATAGACTCTGGGTGTTTTCTGCAGACAAGCTAATCGCTTTGCGGGTTGTGTTTGTTCTTTAAAAAAAAAAAAAAAAATTGAAGAAATTATCTTCCCTGGCACATTAAACGCTTTTCCAGGGCTCGGAAAATATTGATGAAACACCTCTTTTTAACTAATAGTCATACAAGCTGAGTTTTCTAGGATCAATAAAATTTCTTTGCCCCTACATAACACTCTAAATTGGTAGCCTGCCATAATCGCTTATAGAAACAAGCAAAAATCGTGGAAAATAGTTACGGTTAGATTTCATTTTCTAAATTGAACAGACTGTAAAACTTTCTTATAATACAAAATATGTTAATTTTTTCTTATTTCTACTTTCGAGTACTTACCTCCTTTATAAGTTCATCCTTTCTAACAATTTCGGTCTGTACTTTCTCAGTTGAAATCTTTTCCGATTTAAAACGTTCTTCTAAATCATTATTTTTCTGCTTGAAGTTTTTAAGTGTTTTATTGCTTTCCTGCAATGAGAAATAAGAATTTCTTCTAAAGAAAATAAGAAAAATGTAATGCTATTTCATAACATACCTCTAATTCTCTTTTGAGTTTATCTACAACATTTCCACCTGCACTGGCAATCCAATCATTTATCAAGGACCAAATATCATGGGCTTTTAAGAGCTAAAACGAAATGTTTTGAAAATTCATTCAATCATTAAAAATTTCCAGAGACCATTTTTAATACTAAGACAGTTAGTATTTTCACTTACTTCCAATTGTTCGGCATCACATAAATTAGATTTATTAAGAGACATAAAATATTGATCCATATGAGCTTTTATTTGGCACTTTTCAACTGATTTTGAAGCTAAACAAACAAACAAAAAAAAAAAAATAACATGAAACATATGATAGCCCATAGTTTTAAAAATTAATTCATATATACATTTAACAGATTCGCCAGCTGCGTTTGGCGAAGCTTCATTTTGATCGTCTCCGAGGCCGGTTTCCATGTTATCGTTTCCTTTGCAATCGCCAGCTATTGATATTATCTTGCGTAAATTGGTTACATTTTCACATTTTGTTCGGGGACAGGGTGTGCTGCGTGTAGAAATGTTGGAAGCTGCAAGAAAAAAGTTTCATATTTTAAAATGATTTCCTTACGAAATATGCAGCAAAAACTTAAAACGCTCCCTTTGCATTAAGGCCTTGTCGAAAATTTGTGAAAATGGCTTCAAAGTAATGAAAAATTTGCCCAAAAAGTGAAAAAATTACCACCGACAAATTACTTAAAGCAATAAAAAAATTAACTAAACTAAAACTAAAATTCACAAAAAAAACTTTTAATTTTTGAAGTGAAAATCGTTTATACGACATTTCTGCAAAAAAAAATCCGAACCCTGCTCATGACTTAATATTTTCACAATAATATTATATTATTATATTATATTATAATAAGGAAACTCTGGTTTTTCAGATCGGGCAGTGTTGCTAGTTTTTTTCTAGAGCTTATCCATAATGTTCGATTTGTCATCCCCAAAAATCCCCAAATTGAGTTTTTTTATTTCAAGTTTTTTCTTTTGTAAAAAAAGTAATTTTTTTTAATTTTATTTAAAAAATAATGACAAAAATAACATATTTATTCAATAAAACTTATTTATATCGATAGCTATATTTACATTCATATTTATTTAATTTGTACTTATAAAACTTGTAAAGAAAAAATTTCAGATAGTTTAATATATACAAGTATAAGAAAAAAATTTAAGTTTGTTTTTGTAAGAAATGACAAAGTCAAGAGGCCACTTACACCCCCTTTTTATGATGGCCCATATTTAGTTATAAACAAATCGTTAAAATATTTTTGTTTGAAAATCAATAACAAAGAAATAAATATTTCTATCGATAGACTTAAGCCTGCATCTATTTCAGAGGACAGCGAGGTAAAACATACTGAAATACCTCGTATACCGAAGACTTTAGTGCGCTTTGCCACATAAAAGTCTAGAAGGGGAGTATAGTGAGCACTTTAAGGCTGTTTATAGTGGACTAATATTATTATATTACTTTTTTTTATTAAGTTTTATTTCAATCACATTGGCTTTGTCTGATATATTGATTGTATGACAGGCATACTTGTCTGCAGACATGTACGATGGCACACTTTGGGTTTTGCTATTAAACTGTCGAACGCTGACGGGATACTTCATACTTGGTGTGCGACAAACATCAGAAAATCAAAAATTTTTTCAAAACCAACATACATGTCTAACGTACTCGTATACATGCTATTAGACGGTGAGTTTTGGTATACCATCGTACATGTCTGCAGATAAGTATGCATGTCTAATAGCCCTTTTAGATTAATGCATTAAGCCCATTCACCGCAGCAAGCTACCGACTACAAAGTGACAAGGATAGAATGAGAATGATTCTTTTGAATACAACAAGGCAACAGGGCGGCAGGTTGTTAATGTAAATAAAATTTAGTGCTTAGAAAAAATTGTTATTGCTAAATAAAAAATAAAGTACACAATTTTAATGCTAATTATAAAAGTAATTATACTTTTGTAAAGCGAAAACCACGATAATTCGCGAAAAGTTGCAAAATTAAAAAAAAGCCATAATATTGATTAAAAATCGCTAACACTATGGGCCTGATTTTCTAAAACGCAACGCATAGAGTTGACAAATTTTGTATGTATATTGTTTTTGTAATTTAAATTTTTCCATATAAAATTTTTAAACGCTTCGCGTTGCGTTTCACACATTTAGACCCTATAAGTAAAGCAAAAAATTTGTGAAAATTACGAAAATTCGCTAAACGTTACTAACAGCGGATGATAACAAAGTTTAATATTGTTTAAAAATCTTCAAAACTGTTAAGAAGTTAAAAAAAACGCAAGGAACTGCTTTTATTGAAAACCTTGCAAAAATCGCGAAAATTTTCAACATTTTAAACAAACCATAATGTTGATTAAAAATCAGTAAGACTTTAAGGAATGCTAAAAATTCGGCCAAAATCGTGAAAATTAAAAAATTTTGAAAAAACTTATTAATAGCGGGATGATGACAAAGTCTAATATTGTTTAAATGTTGAAATAAATAATTACATTTTTATAAAAAACAATTATTACAAAAAAACCACTCAGACGAATTTTTAGACTTGCCAGACGCATATTTCATAGTTCAAAAATCATTCTTTTTGCCATCAGTTATACAAAATCCCTTAAACTTGATTATCAGCCCCAACAAAGCCCCAGATTCCCAATACGAAATTTTCATCCCTAATCGTAGTCATAACTTAGCAAATTAGTACATTTCTTCTTTCTTCGTTGCTCTTTCTTTCATAAACTCAGACTAGATTCAAGAAAAAATCGAGTCTACAACATGACTAGTAGCAGAAACTCTGAATAACATAGAGTATCTGTACATTCCAGAACCAACACACGTAAAACTGGTGCAAACAGTTATATCCGTGCAGACATATACGTACACACATGTTTACACACGTGTCAAGTGGTCTAATTTAGACCACCGGGCGATCCTAGTTACTATAATTAGTGTAAGCAAAATTATCAAAATCAAATTGTTTTCATTTTTCAGGCGAGTTTTTGTAGGATTTATTTCTGAAACTACATACTTTTTCAACAAACTAATTTTGCAGAATTACAAAAATTTAGAAGTTAAATTTTGTTTAAAAAAATTAGCCATAAAATCCCTAAAAAAAATTATTTATCGCCAAGTCGCTAAATCTAAAATTTAGGCGCCACGTTTGGCAAGAAATCGCCATATCTGACAACCCTGTTTGTTTGTACCGAATATTTCCCCTCCTCTTTTAAAATTCCTTTTCAATAGAAAAAATAATATAAAAGAGTACGAATAGCTTACCACTTCTTTTATTAGCACACGAAAGTGGCGATGCCGGATTTGAACGTATTGATTGGCATTTAGAAGTCCTCTTCGAGTGATTTGAGTTTGTAGTCGACATTACAGAGTTTGACTTTGAAATACTAGATGTCATTGCTTTATCTGATTGCAGACGCTCCGCTTTATTTAAACTGGATTTGGAATTGGTGGTTCCCACCATCGGTTTTCGTTTCACTTCGGCCTGCTTCTTTTCAGGCTGAGCCTTTTGTTGTGGAAATTTCACTGGTTCACGTTTATGTTCTCCAGGCGGTTTTTGTTCAACGGTATTTTTGGAGTTAACAGTCTTTCGGAAAAGGTTAATTAAATATTTAAGTTTTTTTGTTATTGTTTGTTTAAGCATGTCTAGATGCATTTCATTGCTACTTAGGCAACTTATCAGTAGACTTTATGCTATAAACACAATTGGGGCGAACGACGAATTTCGTCCGCGTCGACGAATTCGCCGATAAGCACTCGCTGCGTAAATTCGTCGTGTGAAGCACAATAACGACGAATTTACTCTTCTCTCATGTTTAATAAAGTTGGTTGTTGTGTGTACAAAAACCGAGAGAGAAATTTTGTTTTTTCGTCGTTCGTTGGCGAACACAATAGAAATAAATCTATTTCAAGTTCGTTACGCACGGCAACTTTCGTCCAACGTATTGATTGGGAGTATTTTCATATACACACATGCATTCTATTTCTTACGACGAATACTTGTCGTTCGTCCCAGTTGTATTTATAGCATTAAGCCGAAATTAGACGTGCCGTAGCCATAACCAACCCAAAGCTCAATTGGTTTCTAAGGTAATCACCTGTATTGCGTATGTCACAACGAATATTCGACTACGAGAATTTTGTCCTAGATTAAATAAACCTTGTACACATTTCCTTTAATATAGTACGTATTTCTCGTAGAAGAATATCCGACGTGACATACGCAATACGGGTGATTGTTTATGGCATTATGGCGAGTCACCTACAATAAAATACAGTGTTGCCCAAAAGTTTGGTACAAACAGCTGATTTCTATGGTTATTGTTACGGCACGTCTGATTGAAACTTTAAGAATAAGTCAAAAAAGCTTTCAAACCCCCACTGCTTATAGGCATATTCGCAACAAGCTATTGAGAATTACAACACTACAACTATAGCAGGCCAATAAACAACAAACAAAATTGTACAATAAATATCTTTCTTACCAATCTTTTTTTCATGGCCGGTATTTTTGACATTAAGGAACTGGGCGACTTTGCATTCGTAGGCGGAGTCTATTTGAATTTAGTATATATATAATAATTATATGAATTTTCAAAAAACAGGCACTTAATGTCATTCATAATCTCAATAAATTTCCCAAAAATTCTGGCAAAAGTGTATTTTTAAATTTAAGATTTTGTTGAAATTTGTATTCGACATCAAGCGCCGCAATTTGACTGCTGTTCTATAAATCGATATTTGTGATTTGCACTTCAGCTTTAAATGACAACTCACAATATTTTGATTTACAGAACAGTGGTAATAATTTTTTTTTATTTACAATTTTTTCAGCTGCATCCACAGAAGAATCCTTTTGATTAACATTTTTTTCTGCACTTATGCTGCTATTACTTTCAGTTTTAGTCAAGTTTTTATTGCTATCAGGCACAGGAGTTATTTTAACATCATTTGCTGAAAGTTTATAACAAAAACACATTTGGCTGTTTTGTACATTTTTTCCTAACTGAAATACGAGTATATAACTCACTGCTTTTAGAGCTTTTAACGCTTTTAACACTTGATCTTGCAGGCGAATGATCTAAGCTTTTCGCAACTTCTTTATAATTCAAATTATCAGCAATGTCGTCTGCGTTCGAAATTGAGTTTTCTTTAAGAATAATTCTGATAATTATTTATATTTGTACATATTTTTAAATTGGCTCACCTAAATGATTTTCTTCTTTTTGTGTCACTAGAGGTACGACGGAATTATCCATGGCTTTGTACAAAATTTTATGTGTGTTTTGTAATTTAAATTTCGTTATAATTTTATGCGCGTTTATTTATATATATAAATGGTTTAATAAATTTCTTTGAATTTACACAAAATTGGCAGAAAAAAAATTGTTATTAAATTAAATTTAATTTCTATAAAATATATTCTTTGAAAATAAAACAAGTTCACAAAAATTTGATAACTTTGTGAAATTTACAACAAATGTTGCTTGTTTATTATTATTTAAGATGGAAATGGAACGAAAAAAATAGTGAGTAAAATAAGGACAGCATATCGGCGTCAACTTTTCATAGTTCTTTGCATTTCTATTTCTTTCTTTAATATTTCCTATAAACTTAAATTTTGAGATTTGTTGAAAGCTCGACTTTCTAGAAGCGAAATTTATTTTTTTTTTGCATTTTGCTAATTTTTTTAATAAAATTTTATATTCGTTATCCAGTCATAAAAACTTAAATATTTATTCCAATAATCGCTTAAATTTTTGTTATTAATTTCAATTACTGAAGTAAAACCAAAGTTTTTTTATTCGTTTGTTCAAATAAAGCTAGTTTATTCGGCCATTCGATTAATCGAATATACTTTTATTCGATTAATTATATAAAATATTTTCATTCGATTACTTAAATAAAATATTTTTATTCGATTATTTAAACAAAATATTTTTATTCGATTAATTATAAAAAATGTTTTGATTCGATTAATTAAATAAAATATTTTTATTCGATTAATTAAATAAAATATTTTTATTCGATTAATTAAATAAAATATTTATAGTCGTTTAATGGAATAAAATATTTTTAGTCGTTTAATGAAATAAAATATTTATATTCTATTAATTAAATAAAATATTTTTGTTCGATTAATTAAATAATGTATTTTTATTCGATTAATTAAATAAAATACTTTTATTTGATTAATTTAATCAAATATTTTTATTCGATTAATAAAATAAAATATTTTTATTTGTTAAATTACTCGATTGCCCACATAAATTTTTACTCGAGTTGTATTTTTATTCGTTCATTCACAAAAAACTAGTTTATTCGATCCTTTGATTAATTCAATAAATTTTTTAGGCGATTATATGAATTAATTATTCTTTCTGATTTCTGGAAATCATTTAAAATTAAAATTCTTTATTTGATTACCTAAATAATTTTTTTGGATAAACTTTTAGATTAATGTAGTAAATTTTTTACTCGAGTTAATTTGATTATTCTAAGTTGGCTAAAATTTTTCATTCGATTATTTTTTTTGCTTCTTCAATTACTCAAATAATGAAAAAAAAATTTTATTCCATTAAATTTTTATTCGTTTGTTTCATCAAAGCTAGTTTACTCAATCATTCGATTAATCGAATATATTTTTTATTCGATTAATTAAATATCGTTTTGTTAATAAAGCTGTTTTGTTCGGTTTTTTAAATATAATAAATTTTTTATTATATATAAAGGAATACAGTTTTCTTTCTAATATTTCAATTACTCGATTACTGAAGCAAAATTTTTAGTGGCGGGAAGTTTTATATCCGTTTTTTCGAATAAAGCTTTTGCATTCGATCATTCGATTATTCCAATGCATTTTTTATTTCTTATTTATTATATTATTATACGAATAAATTTTTCTTTCTCATTTCTAAAAGTCGGTTGAAATTTTTATTCGATGACCTCAATAGTTTTTTGTTTTTGTCTAGCAAAACTTTTTTTCGTTTGTTCGAATAAAGCAATCTCATTCGATCCTAAGATTAATGGAAAACATATATTTTTTATTCGATTAATTAAAGAAAATATTTTTATTCGATTATACGAAAAAAATTTCCGTTTTTTTCGAAGTCGGTTAAAATTTTTTATTCGATTACCTAAGTAATTTTTTCCTTGTTCAATTACTCGATTACTGAAGTAAAATTTTTGCTCGAGTAAAAGTTTTTTTTATTAATCCAATACATTTTTTATTCGATTAATAAAATAAAATATTTTTATTCTGTTAAAATTGCCCATAATTTTTTTACTCGAGCAAATATTTTTTTATACTTTTGATCGAATAAAGCTATTTTATTAGATCATTCGATTAATCAAATAGATTTTTTTAATAAAATTATTTTTTTATTCAATTAAATAAAATTTTTTATTAAACGAATAAATTTTTTTTCTGATTTGTCGAAATCTCTTTTATTTGACTAGATTAAAACTATTTTGTTGGACTTTTTAATTCTATTAACTTAATTAATTTTTTTATTCGATTAATCGGAAAAACTTCTTTTTTATATCTTTTTTTTGTTTACTTAATGGAAAATTAGTTTAGTCGATTAACTGAAAAAAATTTGTGGTAAAATTATGTACGTACTGGAAAATTTTATTTTTCGATTACAATTTTTTATTCGATTATTCAAACTAAATATTTTTAGTCGATTACCCCAAAAAAAAATTTTCTTATTTTGTTGTTTGTTTTCTTATTTTTATTTTTGTTTATACTTTTCGCAATAAAAAAATATGTTATTCCCTTGAAATAAAATTTTTTTAAATGTTTAATCGAATAAAGCTAAAGAAAAATTTTTATGTTTTTATATGAATAAATTTTTTATTCCATTACTGAAACAAGTTATTTTTATTAAATAAGATCTAATAAATCTTTATTTTTTTGAATACTCACATAAAATATTGCTCCATTACTCGAAGTTATTTATTACGATTAAAAAACAATTATTTACGATTAAATTAAATTTATTGTTCGATTACTCAATTAAAGTTTTGTTATATGAATAGGCGAACAATATTTTCTTATAGGATTAGGAAAGAGTAATTTTTGAATCGATTACCGGAATAAATTTTTTGTTCGATACAAATTCGTTTTTCTATTACTGAAATTAAGTTTTTCTCGAACGAAGACTTTGAAGACGTTTTCCAAAAAACTTCTATGTAGTATTAGCCATTCTTCGATTACTGACTTAAAATAAAATTATTTACATTGATTAGTCGTATAGAATTTTCTTATTCGATTAATGTCATCAAATATTTTACTTTATTACCAAAATATTACTCTTTGATTGCAAGAAATCAATAGTTTTTTCTATTGTTAAAAAAAATTGGGATATTTTTTTATGATTAGCTACAAGTAAATAATTTTATTTTTTTCGATTAGTCAAATCAAATTATTCACATTCAATTACGCAAATAAATAGTATTTCGTTATTGCATTATTTGAATAAAAAAAATTATTCGATTGGCTGGGTAAAAAATTTTTTGTTCTAAAAATTGTGACCACGCCTATCAGCTGTTAACTTCTCTTGTGTCAAATCAAGAAAATCACTAAGCATTTTTTGCAGAATTGCAAATCGAGATCAACTGGTATGAGCTCGGCTTTGTTGACACGATAGAAAATTTATTTAAAAAAAAATTGCTCATATAGGTACCTACTAAAGAAAATATTTGTACTGCTTGTTGTAGCTCAACTTGTTTTTGTTTAGAAAAGCGGAATAAAAACAAACCAAGAAAAATATCACAAACGCTATACTAGTAAACTAAAAACAATCGCATAAAATAAAATACTATTGAAAGCCGGAACAAGAAGGAAAGAACACCATTGCACATTATAAATCATCATCATCCAAGTGTGCACATAAAAAGAGAAACCTTTTCGTTTTTGCCCCCACTGCACAAAATACTCGCATAGAAATACAATTTTGCCCGCGTGCTCAGCGTGACTAGAAGTTTGCAATAAATTTACTCATTTCTGCCCTTTCAATTAATGTGTGCTTAACTTTTAGTGCATATGACACTTTTGCTCCTCCCTCTGCCATCCCTTCTGACCAAAAAAAAATTACACACACATTTGTTTATGCCCCCTCTTGCATTATTTTCTTTTCGCTTTCTACGACTGACCCTATCAATAGTCTACAAAATTCAAATGCATCGCACTTGAATTTTTCATTTAGTTGACCATTAAACGTTGAGCATTCGAGTCATTATATCGGGAACACCAGCAGCAGCACCAACAGCCGCAGCAGCAGGGAAATTAATATTAAAGTGAACAAATAGATTTAAATACAAAAAACAGGAGAAATTCATTCATACGTAAAGTATGTATTTTTTTTTTTTTTTTGCTATTAATTGACTCAATTGAAACGAATTTAATACAATTTGTTAAAAAAAAAAGAAAGAAAACAAATTATTTACACAATTTTACTTTTAAATAATTATTCATACGATTAATTTTTAAGTTTTCGGGAAACCTTACAAGTTCAATTTTATTATTCTACTAGTGCTATGGGATTTGATTCGTAAAGGGGGAAATTTTAGAGTTCGATTTCATACCCAGCAAATGTGATGATAATTTTAGCGGAGATTTTTTAAATCTCTTGTTAAATGTTTGACACATGCATTTAACAAAAGTGAAAGTGCTGACAACGCTATTTCTAAAACAAATTATTTTTAAAGGGTGTTATTTTCTTTGAGGTGAAGAAGTGAAGAAAACAATATTAGTCCCTGTTTCTACAACCCAAACGGTCGACTTCACACACACACTTTCCAGGCAAGTCGTCTGCCCTAGCTTGTGAAAACATTGTGTTAATATCCATGACATTAGCTTTATTGAAGAAACTATTTCGTGGCCTAAATGTTTTTTAAACGATTGTGAATATGTGTGACTGCAGCAGCGAACATTGTGTAATCTGCGTCTATGTTCTGTAACTTTAGCAAGACATTTTCCAGGCTAACAAATTTGGTATCATTCTGTGAAACACAGAATGTGTGAGAAAAAAAACGTACCTCCTGTTTCCACAAGTCAGGAAATTTTTATGAACATCACTCCAAAATCACTCATATAAATTTTCTACTCAAGTCGACCGTACGGGTTATGAAAACAGAGGATTAGTTTCTCAATGATGCTTCTTGTAACGTCAGTTCAGTTTTTATATGAATCAGCCTGTAGAGAACAGGACAACCAATATAATTGCTTGAGTTTTCTTGAAGCAAAAACCTATCACAAGCTACGGAACACAGGTACTGAAAAATTTCTTTCTTACTCATTCCATCTTCCGCGGTGGATAATAATAACACTGTGCTAGTTCAAAAATTTAACAAACGAGGTACCTGGTAGGTAAACCTAACTCGAATACGCTGAATTCAGTGATGTGGACCGTTTTTTTAGGTTAGATCTTTTTCAAAAAGGTTGGAAACTTGGTGAAAAATATATATTTATTATTTTTTATATCTATTGATTAAAAGAACATGTTATGGATGAACATGCGTCCTAAGGAAATGTTTGAAAAAATATTGCAAAAAAATAAGAAAATGCACAAATTAAAAAAAAATTATTTTTTTAAGAAACTAATTTAAAATAAATTTTATTTTTTTCCAAAAAGTTTTTTTAGGACGCATGTTTATCAATACATGTTTTCTCAATCGATATATGTGCCCTTAATTATGAAAGTGGTATCAGTCATATATTTCTTTGATCGAGATTTTAAGTAGATTACATCTAAACAAATCAAAAAATATTTTTATACTTTAACTTGGAGTTGTGATAGTCTCGATTAATATAAATTTATTTAATATTCATTAGATATTTATTGAAGTTTTTGTATAATTTATTTCATATTTCAAAGAAAAAATGCATGTGACTCAGATCACTTTTATAATTAAGTGCACACCACCACCTTGGTGGTACTCAAATTAGGTTAACCCATCGGGCCCAACGGCTTATTAAAAAAAATATCCGATTCGAGCACAGTGTAAATAGCTGGCTATATAGCAGCAAAGACACATCAAATATTGGCTTCCAAGAAAACAAAAAAGAGGAAGAGAGGTGGTGTCTTAGGACACCCGGTTAGAGCAATGTTGCTTCCCAATAGGCATATTTGCTTGAAATGAAGTTTAAAACGATTGTCATTCAAGTCACATATTCAATTTGTATTATAAATATTAGAGCAATGTTGCTTCCCAATAGGCATTTTTGCTTGAAATGAAGTGTAAAACAATTGTCATTCAAGTCACATATTCAATTTGTATTATGCTTGATTTACACTTTATTTCAATAGCTTTCTCCAGTAAAATGGGAACTTGAATACAACTCGAACAATTCAATTGTATTACAGTTCAATTCAAGCCTTGAATTATACTGAAATTCAACCTTATATTACAATTGAATTCAAGTATATTTCAAGCTTCAATAAGAATTCTTCAAAATAGACAGAAAAATGCACTCGACAAGTTATCTTATAATAATTTTCGGCCCATCTACCTTCACTATCGGTTTCACGATTTTAATCACCTTTTGTTTTTTAAAAAATCACTTTTTATATTTATCTTTAATGTTTTTCACAATTTAAATTTTATTAAAAAATAAATTACGTATTTGACAAGATTTAAACATGTTCTAGGTTGTTTGTTTGTTTTTATTTCAAAATATTTTCAAACTTGAATATTACTTGAAAAATGTTTGAATTCGACTTTGTTTCCAGTAAAATTTCACGTGCATGAATTTTAATCTATTGAGCGCATATTGGGAAGAAATCAAAACAAACATAAATTTATAACTTCAAAGTGTCGATTAATTTTGTTACGAAAATCACGTCCTAACTCCTGTGTCGCATAGCGCATAGCTCTAAAAATATTCTATTGGTTTCTATTCCTTGAAATTAATCGCTCTTTAAATTTTATTTTTCTTTCAGTCACGAAAATCGACCCCATTCGCATGACATGAAATTACATTTCAAGGTATCATTCATAAGTTGTCGCATAGCCTCAGCCTCCTCCGTCTTTATAATCTTTACAATTCCTTGCACATTAGGTCGATTATGACGACCATAATTATTCCGAAAAGTGATCATGTTTCAAGTATTTTTAGTTTTAGATATTTTTACGTATTCTTCGTTTCTTAAACGATCCATATGTCCTTCACTAAATAAAAGACACTTAAGATAATATATATGAACATATTTAGCAGCTGAAAGCCTTGCCTCTAAGGTCCGTATTGTCGTTCTCAATTCAACTCTGTTTGGTTGTCTGAAAGTCAAGCCAACTTTCACATCGATATTTCCATTCACACCTTAAATAAGAGTTGAGTTTTTATTTGTCTTGTGAAATAACATTTGCAGGCAAAAATTAGTTGGATTAACAATAGAGACTTGCGTACATAATATTGAAGTGTAAATACGTCTTGTTTTTAAATGTATTCTCGTGGCATGTATTATACTAATACGTATAGACATACAATAACTGAAACAAATCTCTTGCCAACAGAGTTGTTTAACGTTTTTTTTAGAAGATTTCGCTGTAGTAAAGTCCTAATTTACAATATGCAAGTCTTATTGCTAAGCTGATTAGTTTGTGGGAAAGAGAGACGAGGAGAACAGAACCGTTTCTTTTCCCCTCATCTCTCTCTCTCTCTTAACAAACTAATCAGCTTAGCAATAAGACTTGCATAGTGTAAATTAGGACAAAACATTTAAAAAATTCCTCATGTCTTAAAAGTTCTTGTATGTGGTCTTGTGCAGAACTTTAATTCATAATGCTAAAATATAATTGACTCTCAGGCGACCAACCTGGGTTAGGTTGAGAACGCCAATAGGGGAGTAAAATTCGTTTCGAAAGGTATAACTGAGGATGTACATAAGTATACCTCTTCTTATTTCGATAAGAAATTTCTCATATTTTATGAAATACTAATGCCACATAAGCACTGCAGTAAAGACAACCCTCGTCGTTATGTTATTTTTGTACAACTGCGTCATTAATAATTAATATTTTTTTTTCGTTTTACTTCACCGTCTGTTGAAATGGTCATATCAAAGTGAGCGTCGATTAAATGATATTGATTCAATAGAAACCGAACGCCTCGGTAACAATAAGTATTGATTACATCACGCAAATATGCACATGTGCAGTGCACATGGCACAAGTATTTAATTTATTATTATTTATTTTATTTTTTAAATTGCAGCACAATGAATTGGTTGTCATTAGCCATATCCATCTCAGCTACTCTTAACATAGCGTTAGCGTGCAGTCGTGTGCCTTCAGGTACAACAGTTGCTAAATCGCCATCGGATGAAAGTTATGCAATTATAGTGGCCGGAAATCCTCAATCCTATGTGCCAGGACAAAAATATAATGGTAATTAAAAAAAAATATTGATCCAACGAAATATATTTTCAGTGTTTTTTATTGTAAATTGTTACAATTTAAGTTTAACATTTATTAAAACTTAAATTGTAACAATTCCCAATAAAAAAACACTAATTATTAATTTGGCGGCACCAGGTCAAAAATACTTGTGTGGCAACACTCTATTCTTGAATAGGTTGTTGCTGTTATTTACATTTACATATTTTCTTTACATACCTTAACAACTACAATTAGAGCTCAAAAAATCAGCCAATGTAGGAAAGTAAGATAAAAAACATGTTGATTATTGAGTTCTTTTTAGTGTTCCGTACACCAAAGGTGAATAGGAAGGCTATTGTTTTCGCTACGCTGTCCGTCTGTCTGTCCACGCTATTTTCTCAGGAACCGTAAAACCTATGGACCTGAAATTTGGACAGAGTAGAGACATGAGAGTTAAAAATTAAATGGTGTTCCAAAACGAGCAACGAAAAATTTTAAAATCACATGTGATCTACACACTATTGTATGTACATACATATGTATATTGACACTTGAAATTTGTAAAATTAGTGTATTTTTATATAGACTACAACAATTAAAACTAACATTTAAAAAATTTAAATTAAAGGGTGGTCCATCAGTTAATGCAATTTTGACAACTTGCTATATCTTGGAAACCGTAAGAGGTAAACTCTTGAAATTTTCAAAAAAAGGTAAAACTAAAAAATCCAAAAATTATAAAATCGCCAAACCAAAAAAAAAGTATCGCCGAAAATTTAAAAAAATCGCCAAAACGAAAAAAATCTCCAAAATTAAAAATAAAGAATTTTAACACTAAAATCAATCGCCAAATTCGAAAAAATCACCCAAATGAAAAAATCGTCAAAATTAAAAAAAACGTCAAAAAACAAAAAAAATCATCAAAATAATTGTTTATTTGAAAAAAAAATCGCCAATATGAAAAAAAATCATCAATATGAAAAAAATTGCTAAAATAAAAAAAATCGCCAAATTGAAAAACGCCAAAAATCAACAAAATAAGAAAAAAAATGTCAAAACTAAAAAATCGCCTAAATGAAAAAAGTCGCCAAAATTAAAAAAATCGCCGTAATGAAAAAAATCGCCAAAATTAAAAAAACGCAAAAAACCGAAAAAATCACCAAAACGAGAAAAAAAATTGTCAACATTAAAAAAAAAACCCAAAAAACCAAAAAAATCACCAAAAACCAAAAAAAATCGCCTATATGAAAAAATTGCCAAAATTAGAAAAATCGCCAAAATAAAAAAATCGCCAGAATTAAAAAAACGTCAAAACAAACAAAAAATCTCCAAAAGGAGAAAAAAAAGTTCAAAAACTAAAAAAGCGCCAAAAACGCAAGAAATCCTCAAAGCAAAAAAGAACGCTTAAAACAGAAAAAATCCCAAAAACGAAAAAAAAATTCCAAACTGTATTTTATATAGGCTAAAGTTCGTATTGAATTACATATCTCGCGTCCGTACGGAACCCTTCGTGCGCAGGTCAAAGTCGCACTTCACTGAATTTATTTCAACTTTATTTATTTGTTGAGCTTCTCATTTCTTTATATGAAACTTTATAACATAACAACTCTAGTTGTTCTAAGCAATTTTTGGATAAAGTTTCCCTGATGATCTGGCTTAGCTACAGTGAAACGCGCATAAGATCTAGCTGAAATCCCGCAATAATCAATTTCAATGGTTTTTTAATAAAAAAAAATATTTTACTTAATAAGTAAAATAATAATAATAATAATTAATAAATGTTAAATGTTAAACTGAAATTTATTTCCATTCATTTTGCATTTTTTTTTTCATTAACAGTGTCCATCGTTGCCAACAATGATGAAATTTTTATTAGTTTTATGCTGGGCTTGGAATCTGAAACGGGTGGTGGCATAGAATCGCAGGGCTCCTTTGAACTGGTGGACTTGGCGGAGACACGCTATAGTCCCCGTTGCGCCAATCTAGTTGAGAATACCAATACAAATGTAAAAACTCGTATCGATGTGGTTTGGGTTGCGCCCAACACTGCCAACATGGGTTGCATTTTGCTAAGAGCCACTGTGGTACAGCATCGTGATGTGTGGTTTATGGACGATGGTTTTCTTACCAAGAAAATGTGTGAAGAAGAAGTTGATGATATCGATTCGCAGCCGAGCATTGAAGATCCCTGCTGTGCCTGCAATGAGGCCAAATATGAATTGACATTTGAGGGCAAATGGTCTAGACATACACATCCCAAAGATTTTCCCGCCAATAGTTGGCAAACCCGCTTCAGCGATATTATTGGCGCTTCCCATACCGTGGACTATCATTTCTGGCAGTATGGCGAATTAGCCAGCGAAGGATTAAGGGAAGTGGCCGAACATGGCTCTACGAGGACTTTAGAGAGCGAATTAAAAGATCAGGTAAGACTTTATTTTGGAAATATTTAGATCATTAAATTTCATTTCATTTATTTGTTTAAATTGCGATAAATAACATTTTAGAGGAATATGTTGTATATTTTTTCAGAGTGATCAAATCCGTACTATTATTAAGGCACGAGGCATTACTTATCCGAATATAACGGGCAAAACTTTTGCTGTATTTCGCGTGGATTCTAAGCATCATCTTATTTCTTTGGTGTCTATGATTGATCCCTCGCCCGATTGGATTGTAGGCGTTTCCGGTTTGGAATTATGTTTATCCAATTGCTCCTGGGTAGAAACTAAGGTACACAATTTATATCCATGGGATGCGGGCACCGATAGCGGACCTTCTTATACGGTGGGGCTTGTTTGTTGGATATGGTTCTACCATACTTGTTCACTAATAATTTGATTTTATTTGCAGTCAGCCGATCAGCCCCAACTGCCGCCCGATGTTGTGAGACGTATAAAGCCAAATTTTCCCAATGACCCTCGGTCACCATTTTATGATCCCTCTGGAGCACCCATGAAACCCTTGGCCACGCTATATTTAAATCGTAGGCGTTTATATGAGAAAACTTGCGATAACAATGAAGGTGAGTAAAGTGAAAAGAGCAAAATTCATACAACATTCCTTTACTCACGTTTGGATCTTGGGGGACCATTCACCTATTACGTAACGCTATTTTCGAAGTTTTTGTACCCCGCCTCTCATCAGTAAAGCTTTTTAAAAAAATTTCAGTATACATTTTCTAAACCGTAACAAATCATTAACACCACCTCCCCTTCCCTTTTCGCTGGAGCGTTAGATAAAGAGTCCCTTGTTGGAATTTTGCACGAGTTTTCACAAGTTAGAGCTACAGACTTGAAATTTGTAAGATTCTAAAGGCAAGACTTGGACCGCATTCGCTGCATAATTGATGCATTAGAGTTTATTGAACAATTTATACTACAATGCAAATAATGGGCCTGTTCGAAAATCCTTCACTGCACTGCATCATATGAGCATATGTGATTAGTTTGCTCAGCTGATAACAATCAGCTGATTCAGATGCCTAATTGAAGCACAGACAAAAATATTACCGCATACTTACCAAACTAAGCATAAATCACTTGAAAGCTGACAAAATGGCCGAAAAAAGTGTTACCAACTCAAAGTTTTATTCATCTATAAAAAAGCACTCTTAGAACAACTAGAGATTAGTTGTTCTAAGACATTTTTTTACTCTTTATATAGTGCGGAGGGAGTTGCATTTTAGAACTCATGACATTAGCACAACGCATCAGATGCAGCGTAATGATGAATTTTCGAACAGGCCCGATTTGAACTATTTGGCATTAAATACCAGAAAATATACTTGTAATCACATATTAAAAAAACATTATTTTTGGCAATCACATTTGTTGTGGTGCAGCAATTAATCCTAAAAATTCTTTGGCAGCTAACTGCTTATCTATCAAACAATATTACTTTCAATGCAATATGAAATGCACAGTGCTTATAAAAGCAAAAACGCGAGCTGCATTAATATTTTTTTATGTATAAGTTTTTTTAAGAGCGGTAACGCTGAAGAGCATAAATCTCTAACCTCCAACTACGAGTATATACAGTACTTCGCACCCACATTATACTCGTATTTTATTCCCTCACTTACTTATTACAGACGAAAATGAAACGCCCGAATGCGCTACCACTGCTTGGTCAGCTTGGGACGAATGTAGCGCACCTTGTGGGCCTGGAAAGCAACATCGTTCGAGGGAATTCAAAAACCCTGCTGCTGCCAGGCGAGAAAAATGTCGCACTATTTTGTTGGAAGAGAAGGATTGTGACAATCAGTGTAATACAATTAACGAAGAGGCTGCACGTGTTTTGGAAACGGAAAATTTACACGTAGTGGGACATGGATCAGAAATACCCGAGTGTGCTGTATCGGATTGGAGTGATTGGTCCATGTGCTCGGTATCGTGTGGCATAGGTGTGCAACAGAGGAAAAAACATTATCTAAACCGGCGTGCAAAGAAGAAGTGTCAGGTAGGTTTAATTTAATAATTCTCATCACATACGAGTATATAAAACATAATCAATCCTCTTTTTGCTTCGTCCATGCAGCAAGTCAGCCGTATTAAACTTGAAGAACACCGCACCTGCAAAGGCGAGTATTGTGGTGGCGATATAAATAGCTACAACGACAACAACAAGGCGGATAATGAGGCTCAAGTGGGCGGCGCTAAATCTCTATATGGCAACATAGACGATGAAACGCGTTATAGGGATTTGGAGAGTTTTAGTCAAAAACTCGAGGATTATATACCACCCGAATGTGGTGTCTCACATTGGTCCGACTTTTCGCCCTGCTTGGGCCAGTGTGGTGGTCTTGGCACCAGTGAACGTACACGTGTTGTGTGGAATAAAGATGAGGTTTATGGCGTACGCAGGCCGGATCGTGATGATGATTTAGATCCTTGTCGTCATATTAAAAGAAGAGAGGTGGTAAAGTGTAGTTTAGCTTCTTGTGATGCTATGGTGCCGCCTTTTTGCTATGAAGACCTCAAGGTTAGCTCGTGCCGGGACAGTGATGTGGCCAATTATTGGTTCTATGATCACATGAGTGATCAGTGTGCCATTTTCTGGGCTGACAAGTGTGATAAAAATCGCAACAAGTTTCCTTCGAAAGAGGCCTGTGAGGAAACCTGTCGCCAGCCAAGAAAGAAGCTAGAGTTACAAAGTGAAAGTCTGCAAATAGGTCCCATAAACTGTTTGGTCTCGGATTGGTTAAGTCATGCCTGTAATGCCACTTGCGGCGAGGGAATACAAATCAAAACCCGCAAAGTTCTAAGATCACCGAAATACGGAGGAAGGCCATGTCCCAAGCATTTAGTACGTTTGGAAAAATGTTATCAACGTTGTGATGATATCTATTCCGTGGGCGGTTACACTTCCAATAATTATTACGGTGAACGCAGTAGACATAATGGTATCAAGCATCATGCCAAAGCTCAAGCGAATGAAAAGAATGAATGCCGTTATTCAGAGTGGTCGGCTTGGTCTCCTTGCACCGTTAGTTGTGGTGACAATTCTCAACGTCAAAAGACACGTACTCTACTTAATACAGATTTAAGTTACAAGTGCAAAGATCGTGTTAGAATCGAAAAATGTTCAGTTTTGCCATGTCTCTTTAATAGCAATGATGATGATGATGATGATGAGGACAAATGGTAAAGAGGAAATATCGAGATTATTAAGTTTTTTTGTTTTTAAACCATAAAAAAACAAAATAGTATTGATGAATTTTATGTAGTAACTAGATTAAATGATTAAACATAAATGCATATTTATATAATTATCAAGTAATAAAGATTTTATTTTAAAACAGAAAATTCATATACGCTGCACTATGAATCAGAATTCAAATTTAGTGATCGCTTGCATATGGAAAGTGAAAAGTTTTGCACTGTAACTACCTGACTGACTAGTATGACTGACTTTTTTTAAAGTTTTCACTTTATTCTATTGCAAAAGTATGACTGACGTACACGTATATTTCCTTTACTTAAACCATTCAAAACGTCTCTTCAGTTCAGGACTTTTTATTTTTAAAGTGAAGTAACACTCGCTACTAGTAACACTTACTACTATTACTAGGTGTTACCTTATTTAGGAAAGGGATAGTGATAGAGAAGATTGCTGGTGTAGGAAGAGATAAAGGAAAGCTTCGTTCTTTTACAACTCTGCTTTTTGCACGTTTTTTTAATAAGGCACTGTTGCAGCGCCTCTGATGTCAATGAGGCGCATTAAATTTCGATGCTATGTTTAGTAGCCATTTTGTTGGTTATTTTACTTCGTCGATGATTCTACTACGCAATACCGACGAAGTAGGGCGCTCTAATGTTACATTACAATTAGTATCCGCTCAAGCCTTTCCTAAAACAACTGATACAAAGGAACACTAATGCACATCAGAAAAATTCGTGATGTTATTTTTTAATTACTTCCGGGTCTGTGCTTGAACCCAGGACCTTTGGTTTTGTAGTCAACTTGCTAGCTACTGCAGCCAACGCCACTCTCTCTCTGTCTCGTGAAAAAAGTTATACTTTTGTAGTGAAGTCGAAATAAGTATTGGGATGCGAAGAGGACGGACGCCATTAGACACAAAAATGAACATGTATTTTTCTGCGAATCTTGACTTTTCGTCAGGATATTTTGTATAATATTCTTGGCCATTAAGGCTTTTTCTAAGCATGACAGAAATCACGACAAGTGCTTAAGCCACAACGACTTTTTTTGACCAAGTTGGAGTTGAGTAACAATGAATTTACAACTACTATCATGGTGTAAACGAGGCTTTAAGAACAGTTCTCAAATGGCACTGGAATGTAGGGAACCAATGACTACAATGAGCTAGAACCATCATTGCGGGATCTATAAGGATCACGAAGAAGATTAAATAATATTTTACCTTATGTGGAAATATCTTGCTACGAGTACTTCGCACAAGGATATGAGAGAAGTGTGTCTCTCCCTAAGATAGTATTTCCTAATAGAACGCTAAAGCTGGGCAAAGCCGGCCAAGCTATTAATATTCTTTAATCACTCTGAAAGGGTGTGACACGAAAGCCATATCTCTTCTGAAATGGTACCGAGATAAGAGAAGATAATTAATTTGAAACTAGAGTTGGGGTTATCCATCAAATATACTCGACATTGCTGTTTGTAAAAGAAATGAAATATTTCTGTAAGCCAAAAAGGATTTCTAAGGCATATTTTACAAGTTTGTCAGGATACAGTACGAGTATTTCTAGTTCCAATATTTTGTGTCTTAATTCTCCAACCATGTATAAGTCTCCTTCCTTCCTATTGCATATAAAATTCTATCGAGTCTACTATGCGAACGATTAAAAACTAAAGCCAGCAAAATAATAGTTAGGGTCCTATGTGGCTTTAGATCTGATAAATTAACCTATGACCAGATATTTTCATAACGGCAGATCCTGGAGAAGACCCTAAGAGAAACAAATTGACATCTATTACCTGTTCGTCGAGCAGAAGGCTGCGAACCTAATAAGCTGTTGCTAGGATTCAAAAATACCTCTTTGAGACGTTTAATCACAAATGAGGTTTTAGACAAGGTGATACATAGTATATCATCCTGTGATCTATTCAACATTTTGTTGAAAAAAATTCTGCGTGCTGCTGCAGCCTAATCGCTTATGCCGATGATATTGATATCATGAGGCGGAATGCGCGAGAGGTAACTGCAACTTTCCCCAGTATTGAAAAGGACTCCGCAAAAGTGGATGTAAATGAACACAATGGTATCAACGAACAAAGTAGCCACGAGACGGGCTCAATATGTGAAAGTGGGTGACATATGGGTCAATAACAGCCGATAAGTTACTACAGAAAAAGTAAGTATTAAAATTTAGAAACAGACGGCACAGCACAGAACAGCAACAGCAACAGAAAGCAAAGACTAATGTAGCCTTGAATCAATTTTGACGTTATTAAAGTGCCTTATGAGGAAAGAGCGTCAAGAATTGGAAAACGGCAGAACAAAAAATTAGTTGCTTCAATTCTGCAGGAATATAATGCTGTGCAGTTGCAAGAAAATGTATCCGATGATTTGAAACCAATTGTTGAAGAAATTAGTGCTTACAATGTTCAGCCTGATTTAAATGCGGAATAAGTTGAAAATTTAAAGACCGAAGTGTAAGTAGTGTTTGTATTGTTTAATCGAAGAACTTGCCACACAAGGTCTTCGAAGCGAGAACAAGGCTCTGAAAAGAGTTATAAAAAAGAAGCGCTGTAGAATACGCAGTCTTTAGAAAGAAATGCTGAAATGAACCATATATTTCTGTGCCAAGAAATGAGATGGACGTTCAGCCTTACACATGGGTAGATCATCTCAGTGAAGGGGCTTATCAAAACCAACAGAACACATGATGTGTAAAATGCAGGCACTTCACACAATTTTTGAAATAAACAATAAAGAAGGCTTGCTTATCACAGAAGGTTTTCTGAAAAAAAAACACATGCAATTGGCCCAAAGTGTACAGTGCAGCGAAATTAAAAAAATTTTCTTTCGAGCTCGTATGTATTTTAAAATTAGAGCTCTAATTTTCTAAACAAAGAAAACGAAAAATTAACAAAACAATACACTGAATTTTATTGTGATATACATAATACACAAAAATAATTGATTTTAATTTTTAAATAAATGTATATTTATTTATTTATTTATTTATTAAACATATTAATGCAAAGTAAATTTGCATAATATGGTGTTGCACAAATATGGGCGGAGTAACGTAGACCATATGCCCAAGATGGTATTAACAGTATTTTATAAGGTTTTGTGACTGACTGTACACGACCTATGCCTTCACATAGGAAGTAGGCAACGTGGTTAAAGAAATTCCACAAAAAACCGCAAGATTATACGGTTATCCGTGGCAGATCAGTCAACCAGTGCGAGCGAGACGAAAAACTCTCGAAGGCCAAACAACAAACACAAGCCTGACCGCACTTAAGAAATAATTACGATGACGCGAGAGATGTTCCCCGACCCAGAGCTGCTTAACGACTGAAATGTATATTTAATAAATATAAGAACACTGATTGCTTTTATTTTAAAAATTTTCTTAGTTTTCTTTCATTTGTATATATAAATCTGACTGTTTGTTTATGTTTTGTTTTTGCTTGTGTTAAACGATTGGCTGATGTGATGTATAAGCGCAGAACGAAAAATTTTTTACACACTGAATGCGCAATCTTGTATTTTATCATTCTTGACTGTACAGTGTACACCATAAAGATTAAGCATGCAGACATCTTGTGCTCACCTTTAGTAGATGCATGCTGAGCAATGGATAATGTATCTTATCTCATATACAATCTACGATTCATTCCAAAGTTCTAACTAGAAAAAAAGCTAGGACGATTGGAATAAAATCTTAGTATGCTTAGCTTTAGTATGGGTTGGCCTTTCACGACACACTCGTCATCAATTTTTCAGTTATAGCTGGTACTCATTATTTTATATAGTCAAATGACATTTGAGAAAATGCAACCCTGGTCTAAAGAAGTTAATGAAAATTTCGATTAGGTTGCATTTCGGCAAGGGTTGCAGTTTCTCAAAAGTCGAACGATTATGTAGAATAGTCAGTACCAGCATTTACGAGTACTCAAGGACAACAACTGTTTTCATTGTAGTGATTTGAATTTGAATTTTAGCAGAATTGTTGGAAAATCTCGTAAATGCTCGATTCACAACCAGACCTAATGAGATATGAATTCCAGCAATTGTAAATTTCACCTAAAGCCCCGTTCAGACTATTATACAAGTATTAATACTTTTGTGGAAAATGCAGCTGTGACATGTTGAGTTGTTATTATTTTTTTGAAATTTTTGAAACAAATATAAGACCAGGGATGCATTTTCGTCAAAAGTATTAATACTTGTATTATAGTCTGAGTGGCCCTTAACCCATATCAGTATCTTACAAGCAACCCAGTTGATCAAAGTGCTGTTCAGAATGCTTAAACAGACTTAATAAGCAATTAAATTTTTGGGCTCGTAATACATACATACATACATACATTATGAACATAGCTCCCCTCGTATTTGTGTGTGCTTTATAAACACTGATAATTCTAAGAAAAAGTTTGTTAACCCCAACTTTTTACTTGGAACAGGGTAAAGAGCACACATACACACACACACACACAATCAATATCAATTTAGAGCGTGATACAATTATGATTCATGACGCAGCATCAATTGGATCGCGTGGCAACTTTTTACTATGTAGTTCTACACACATGAATGAATTACTCAATGTTTTGCACAATAATACTCGTACTCGTAATACAATGATGACGTTGTCATATGAAGATTATAAATAAATTAAAAGATGCCGGCGGCTGCATACTCGTAAATAAGAAGACGACACGACACAATCATCGAAATACCAAAGCAATCAGTGCTGCCACAACCAAAAAATTTTTACAACCAAAATTCGCTTTAAAAGTTACCAAATGAGAAAAAATATAACCAAATTTCAATATGTAGTATTTTTATTAAATAACATCCCAGCTATAAAAGACACTCCAAAAAAGTCATGAAAATGTAGAGTTTGCAATCTGGAAGTAGTGAAAATTTCGATCCGTTCTAATGACTTTTACATAGGTTTGTCATTGCAAGAAGTTCTCTTTTTCGATGCCTGTTCACTGAATTGGAAGCGATATTAAGAAAAATTTCCTTTTTTATGTTCTATGATAATATTTTTATCTAGGAAAAATGGTAAATAGTTACCTATTTTAACAATTCGTTTCTTTTTATACGAATTTAAATCCGAAACAGTGATTTCATGTAAATTTTAGCAAATAACTTTTAAGTTTTAGACTAAAATTAGTTCATAAATTTCTTTAAAAAATTTTTTTTTTTTAAATTCTGGTGTGTATTTTCTAACACTATGGAGGAGTTACAAGGTTTTGTATGACTAAAATAATCTTCTACATGGTTTTTGCTCACTATCGGCAAATTAAAAATATCGATTGTTTGAAAGCAATGAAAATGTAGTTCCACTAGAATGACTTTATTATTTTTTTTACTGGGATTTTAAATGCATACATATTTATAATGTAACGCATGTTAATATATAACAATAATACAGTTAATAGTTAGTAGTTCTTTTACCTACATATGTATGTATTAGTGATGTAACGAATGTTAATATTTGATATTCGCAAATACAAATACGAATATTTCAAAAGATATTCGCGAATACGAATACGAATATTATATGCAATATGAAATATAAAAAAAATTTTATGAAAAAGGACATCACACTCTTGTTGGCGTACTTTAAAGTTAATAAAAAGAACCCAAAAATTTTCATGATCGTCATTGAATAATATTTGAATATGATACAAAGCACAAATTTCTATAAAAAATTAATGTATTTGTACAAACTAAGATTTTTAGTCATTTATTTAAATTTTGTTTAGGATTTATGCATTTGTTAATTTAATTTATTTGGAAAAATATTCGTATTCGTATTCGTCTGAATTTGGCGAATACGAAAACAAAAGTGAACCAAAACGTGCATACTCAGAATTACGGGAAGTTCGAGTTTTGAGGAGATTTTCGAAAAACTTTAAATTTGTCCAACTAATTAATATTTTCCAAGATGTGACCAATTTTTTTAGGAAGGAGGCGATACGGGCGGGCAAACGTGGTCACCTTCTATGGATCACATAGTGCTCTGTAGTACAGAGTTGCGACTATTTAGTTAAATTAAAAGTTGTTGGCAGTGTTGTAAACGAAAAGTATTGTAAACAAGTGAGTAGCAATCAAGGCGAATTCATAACAGGCGGCTGCACTAGCGATTTTAGTCACAGCTGTTTTATTTTCAGTTGCCTTGGTAGCAATACTAAAAATTTAAGAACATAAAAGCTTAAAAAGTATAACAAAAAAAATATGTACATGTGTATCATTATTTTTGCAAAAAAAATAACCAAAATGAGGAAAATATTCACATCTCCACATTAAAGAAAAAAATAACCACTTTTGGTTAGAAATAACCAAAAACGGCAGCCCTGAAATCAATCTTTCGCACACCGTGTTTGGAGTAAAAACTCTTTGGGCTCGTCAAATTATTTACGATAATTGAGTTACACACCATCAAAAACAATTGTGAAAGCAATTTAATAATACGAGCAAGAAGAGGGAGCGGAGCGTATGGAGCACAAACAACTCGATGAAGAATGGGGCTAAAATGACATGAAAGCTGCTATTGAATTAAAGTAGAGAAATAAAACAACAAACATACTCGTAAAAATTAATTTTCTAATGGAGTAGAAAACTATGGCATCGATGTTAAGACTGACTATTCAATTCAATTCAGTCGTTGTTTTAAAGTGGAGTGGTTGAGATCTTTTAATAAAATAATGGAACGTGCAACTTTGGGAAACTACTTAAGTGTTTGTCTATTTTGCTTTATTTTTCTAACTGGCATGAATTTGACCCGAGCAGCTTGTTATCGCAAACCACAAGGAGCTACTGGAGATCGTTCACCAGTAGATGAAAACTATCAAATACTTATTGATGGCAATCCCAGCTCCTATATACCGGGCCAACAATATAATAGTAATAATGAAGTTTTATTTAAAGAAAATTTCTTTTTGTTGTAATAATAAAAAAAAAAATTTATTCGTCTGACAGTTTCCCTTTCTTGTGCTAATGGCTTAAAGTTTATTAGTTTTACCTTATTGGTGGAGGCAGATACAGGTGCAACGGAGCCTACAACCAGCGTTGCTGCAGATAGTAAAGTTTTGGGTCATTTTGAGATCATCGATAATGCCGAAACCAAATTCAGCACTTTATGTGAGAATATGATAGAGAGCAGCAATACGAATGCCAAAAATCGTATTGATGTAGCTTGGGTGGCGCCTTCGGGCTGGCCAAGTGGCTGCGTTCTATTTAAAGCCGCCATTCTGCAGCATCGAAATGTCTGGTTCATTGATGATGGTTTCCTAACGAAGCGTTTGTGTCCGGAAGAAATAGATGGCATAAACAGCCAAACTCAGCCCATAAATCCCTGTTGTGCCTGCGATGAAGCAAAATATGAGGTACATATCCTGGGTCTCAATTAGAAAGGCCCCAACTCAAATAATTGTAACTTTAAAGGAGAAGGTAAAAATATTAGCAGCCCAATCATGAATATTCCCTTGGAATTTCTTTCTCACGGAAAATAATTTTCTCGAGAAAACATTCCTCCAATCATAAATACTTTTTGGGAACAAAAAGAGAAATACGTGGCATTACCGCGAAGCTCGTTGTTTTGCTTATTTGTTGACATTTTGTTTCTCCTTTTTTTTGAGTGAGAGAGTAAACAAAATTATTAAAATTCATCAACTTGAAAAAATATATAAAAATAAGTTTATAAATGATTTATTTGGGCATTATGTATTTGTGTTTTTCGACATAAAAGAACTATAAACTACAGTGAAATTCAATGAATTTCGACATTAATCTAATGAAAAATTCATTAAAATTCTCAACCAACGTCACGCTTCGTTGGATTAATGAAACCAGTTTCGTTAAAATTATTTTATTGAAAACTTCATCAAATTTATTTAACAGTGTAATTAATGCAGTGCTATAACTGCATCAAAACGATAAAATAATTTCATTAAAAGAATGAAATAACTTTAATATAAAGGGGTTTCTTAATAATTAGAAATTAATAAAATAAAAATCCAATCCAAAAATCCAATAAAATATTCTAACGAAACCAGAATATCAATGAAGTAATTCCGATTAAATTGTTTCACAATATTCATGAAATTTTCATTGGATTTGTGAAATTATTATTAGATTTGTGAAAAATTGTTAATGAAATGAATTATTGGATTTATGAAGCAAAATTCTTTCGGTGTACTATGTTTTTATGTAAACTCCCTTCTGTTTTGCAAGGGAAAGATTTTTAGTGAAAAAAGCAAGTTCAACGGCGTTCATAATACCTACTTCTATTCCCGGGAAGTTTTCTATTCTCGCATTTGGAAAAAAGGGGAAAAAACTAATTCATAATTGGAGAAGAGGGAAAAGTGAAAAAACTCGCACGGAATTGTTATTCATGATTGGGCTGAAGAGAAACTGTGCAACTGCTTGTAAAATCGTTATTTTTTACAATCTTGCAAATAATTTTTGTTTAAAATGTATTGCAATCACTGAAACCCTCAATTTCGTAAAAAAAATACGAGTTATACTATGTTTCCACGGGCATGATTTACACAAATCATAATAATTTGTGCAAATCATGTTAATTAATACATGATTTACCATACATTTTGTATATGGATAAATCACCTCAAAGTAGTTCATTTATTTTAAATAATGTCGAAAAAACTATTTTTCGAACTCAATTTATGGATGCCACCCTGCGTTGCTTTTAAAATTACAAACTCAATCCGTGGGTGATTGACAATTTCGAAAAATATGACATTAAGGAATATTTAATCAATTTTAAATGTCAACTACATTTGAATAAAATTCATATTACAGCTGCTGCGTCCACCTTATAAAGAATTTGCGTAAATTGAATACGAAAATTGGAACAACAAATCACTCACAAGTTCGGTGGAAACACTTTGAAGTAATTTACTTAAACCTACTTGATTTAAACTCGGTGGAAATATACTATTAGGGACTTTCTACTTATAACCATCGATATGCAACTGTATAAATGATAAAGAAATATATATAAAACTTTCTTTGAACTTTTCAGATAATTGTGGAACGTAAATGGCGGCGTAACACTCATGCTAAAGATTTCCCCTCAGAGCCGTGGCGTACTAGATTGGGCGAAGTTATAGGCGCCTCTCACAGCTTAGATTTTCGTTTCTGGGAATATGGAGGTCGTGCTAGCCAGGGTCTTCAGGAGCTGGCAGAACATGGTGCCACAGAAACCCTGGAGAATGAAATCAAAAATCAAACAATGGTAGGATGAACTTCAAAACCTGCATGTTCATGCTCAACATGCACATACGATAAGTACAGCATTTTGAAAATGAGTGCGACTTTGACTCGCACACGAAGGGTTCCCTACGGACACTAGATATCGTTCACTTACTCATAGAACGTCATAACTAAAAAAATAACTGTTTGCCAGAAAACGAGTTTAAAGTTTTCAATTTAAAACAACTTAATGGAAAAAGAAAAATTTAATTTTGCTTTCAAGAGTTGAGTGATTTAATGAAATTTTGAGATATTTTTATCAAAGTTTTACACAATATCTACATATATGAGAGTGATATGAGGATTAATTCTGCATGATTAACACAAAAATTCTATTTTTTGAGCTATGACCTTCTTTGAGTAAATTAGCGATACATATGTAATAATATATGAGCTTTAGCCAATATAATCGAATAGCTTGCATGATGTAGAAATTTTTTAAAAAAGTGCTCGTGATAACCTTTTTTAATTTTTGGCGCTTTTTTCGCTTTCGGGAATATTTTCGGTTTTTTAGGTTTGACTTTTTTAGTTTTGATGTTTTTTAGTTATAGCAATTTCTTCGGTTGTTGGCATTTTTTTTCGTTTTTGCAATTTTTTTCTTTTTGGCGATTTTTTCAGTTTTTGTAAATTTTTTGTTTTGGCGACTTATTTTAGTTTTGCAAATTTTTAGTTTTGCCGCTTTTTTCCTTTTTTGGGATTTTGTTGGCTTTTTAACTTTTTTTTTAGTTTTCTCATTTTTCATCGATTTTTAGGGTTCCGTACACCAAAGGTGAAAAAAGGAACCCTATTGTTTTCGCTACGCTGTCCGTCTGTCCGTCACACGGTATTTTCTCAGGAACCGTAAGAGCTACGGACCTGAAATTTTAACAGAGTATGTAGAACCTTGGCCACTACAACAACAAATACATGAGAATTAGAAATTAAAGGGTGCTCCAAAACGAGCGACGAAAAATGTTAAAATCTCATGTAATATACATACAATTGTATGTACATATGTATATTGACACTTGTAATTTGTAAAATTACTGTATTTTTATATAGACTACAACAATAAACATTAAAATATTAAAAAATTTAAATTAAAGGGTGCTCCATCAGTTAATGCAATTTTGAATTTTGTAATTTTGACAACTTGCTATATCTTGGAGACCGTAAGAGGTAAACTCTTGAAATTTTCAAAAACGGTAAAATTAAAAAATCCGGAAATTATAAAATGGCCAAACCGAAAAAAAATCGCCAAAAATTAAAAAAAAATCGCCAAATCGAAAAAAATCGACAAAATTAAAAAAAAAAATTCTAACTAAAATAAATCGCCAAATTCGAAAAAATCGTTTAAATGAAAAAAAATCGCCAATATGAAAAAAACGCCATAAACCGAAAAAAATCGCCAAAACGCGAAAAATGCGCCAAAACCAAAATAATTGTTTATGTGAAAAAAAAATCGCCAAAATAAAAAAATCGCCAAAATTAAAAAAACATCGCCAAATTTAAAAAATTCGCCAAAACTAAATAAAATTCCCAAAATTTAAAATAAACGCCAAAAACCGAAAAAAATCCTCAAAACGAAAAAAAAGTGCCAAAACTAAAAAAATCGCCAAAACCAAAAAAAATCACCTATATGAAAAAAACGCCAAAATTAAAAAAAATCGCCAAAATAAAAAAAACGCCAAAATAAAACAAGTAAGAGTGCTATATTCGGCTGTGCCGAATCTTATATACCCTTTACCAAAGTGTGTTTATGTTGTATAGAGATACATACATAAGCACAGAGATATGTATGTAGGTACATATTAATTTTGTGAAAAAATTCATACTATTTGTGCAATTTTCAGGTTTTAGGCATTATGTTTAATTTGCTGCTTTTTTGCGATTTTTTTTCATATAGGCAATTTTTTTGGTTTTGGCGATATTTTCGGATTTTGGCGTTTTTTTTAATTTTGGTGATTTTTTTGTTCTGGCGATTTTTTTGATTTTGACGATTTTTTTTCATTTAGGTGATTTTCTTATTTTGTATATATTTTTTTTTTTTTTTTATTTTTTTGTGACAATTTTTTTAGTTTTGACACTTTTTTTCTCGTTTTGGGGATTTTCTCGGTTTTTGTCTTTTTTTTTAATTTTGGCGACTTTTTTCCTCTTTTGACAATTTGTTTGATTTTGAAAATTTTTTTCATTTAGGCGATTTTTTTATTTTTTGGCGATTTTTTTCATATAGGCAATTTTTGTTTTGTTTTGGCGATTTTTTCGGTTTTTGACGTTTTTTTTAATTTTGGCGATATAGGAAATTTTTTTTTGTTTTGGCTATTTTTTTCAGTGTTTAGCGTTTTTTTTAATTTTGGTGATTTTTTTCATACAGGCAATTTTTTTTTGTTTTGGCAATTTTTTCGGTTCATGGCGTTTTTTTTAATTTTGGCAATTTATTTTCGTTTTGGCGATTTTTTTGATTTTGGCGATTTTTTTCATGTAGGCGATTTTTTTTCATTTTTGGCGATTTTTTTTTCATATAGGCAATTTATTCTCGTTTTGGCGATTTTTTTAGGTTTTTGACGTTTTTTTTTTAATTTTGGCGATTTATTTTCGTTTTGGCGATTTTTTTTGCCGATTTTTTTCATACAAGCAATTTTTTTAATTTTTGGCGATTTTTTTTGATATAGGAATTTTTTTCGTTTTGGTGATTTTTTTCCGTTTTTGGGGTTTTTTTTAATTTTGGCGACTTATTTTCGTTTTTTGGCGATTTTTTTGATTTTGGCGATTTTTTTTCATTTTTAGCGATTTTTGTTTATATGTATAAGCATTTTTTTTTTGTTTTGGCGATTTTTGCGGATTTTTGTCATGGTGTGAATTTTTTTTCATTTTGACACTTTTTCTCGTTTTGGCGATTTTTTTCGGTTCTTGGCGTTTTTCTAGTTTTGGCGATTTTTTTGATCTTGACGATTTTTTATTCATATAAGCGATTTTTTTAATTTTTGGCGATTTTTTTTCATATAGGCAATTTTTTTTTGTTTTGGCGATTTTTTTAGTGTTTGGCGTTTTTTTCAATTTTGGCGATTTATTTTCGTTTTGGCGATTTTTTTTATTTTGCCGATTTTTTTCATTTAGGCGATTTTTTTTTAATTTTTGGCGATTTTTGTTCATATAACCATTTTTTGTTTATTTTGGCAAAATTTGCGGTTTTTGGCGTTTTTTTTTAATTTTAGCGTTTTTTTATTTTGGCGATTTTTTTCGTTTTGGCGATTTTTTTAAATTTTTGGCGATTTTATAATTTTTGGATTTTTTAGTTTTACCATTTTTGAAAATTTCAACAGTTTAGCTCTTACGGTTTCCAAGATATAGCAATTTGTTAAAATTACATAGTCAAAATTGCATTAACTGATGGACCACCCTTTAATTTAAATTTTTTTTAATTTTAGTGTTAATTGTTGTAGCATATATAAAAATACACTATTTTTACAAATTTCAAGTGTCAATATGCATATGTACATACATAATACAATTGTATGTATATTACATGGGATTTTAAAAGTTTTCGTCACTCATTTTGGGCCACCCTTTAAAATTTAAATTTTATATATTTGTTGTTGTAGCGACCAAAGTTCTACATACACTGTCCAAATTTCAGACCCGTACCTTTTACCGTTCCTGAGAAAATAGCCTTCTTCCTAAAACATGCAATATGTTTAATTATTAGGAAAAAAGTTAAAGTTTTCCAACCCTGGAAACGTTTTTTTATTTTGTTAAATTTTTAAATTTTTTTTTTAATTATAAATACCAATTTTATTCATACCGAAGTATAAAATAAGTTAATTTAATAAAAAAGTAATGAAAACTTGTTTTCGGTAGTTATTTTCTATGGGAATATTGAGTATGAGGTTTCCAGCTCTGAAACCGTCTGCTCGATTTTGCTGAATTTCAATAGCAAAATTTTTCGGAAAATTTCTGACACACCAGTCCAAGAACGAAGTCTCTAGCTCTTCTGGGAGCTTGGGAAAACCGATTTCACGTACAGACAGACGGACAGACGGACAGACGGACATCGCTTGTTCGTCTTCCCTATGCATAAGGATCCAGAATATATATACTTTATGTGTCTCTTAGTAATATTGTAGAAATTACAAACGGAATGACAAACCTATATATACCCTTTTACCATTTTTTGGTAAAGGGTATAAAAACGCCAAAATGATAAAAATTGCCAAAACTAAAAAAACTTCAAAAACCAAAAAAAAGGGCCAAACTCAGAAAGCGCCAATAAATTCAAAAAACCCCCAAACTAAAAAAACGCTTAAAACCGAAAAACCCCAAAAACGAAAAAAATGCCAAAACTATAGTTTATATTGTTCGTATTGAATTACATATCTCGTGCCCGTACGGAACCCTTCGTGCGCGGGTCAAAGTCGCACTTCACTGAATTTATTTAGATTTATTTTAGTTTTAGCGATTTTTTAGTTTTTACGCTTTTTCATTTTAGCGATTTTTTTTCGATTTCGCCGATTTTTTTAATTTGAAATTTTTTAGTTTTGCACTTTTTTTCTTTTTTTGGAATCTTTTTCGGCTTTGCCAGTTTTAAGTTTTGGATTTGTTAGTTTTGGCGTTTTTTTACTTTTGGGATTTTTTTCGTTTTTGGCGATTTATTTTAGTTTAAACTATTTTTTTAGTTTTGACACCTTTTCCTCTTTGACGATTTTTGAAATTTTTTGATTTGGCCATTTTTAAGTTTAAGCGTATTTGAAAACTTCAAGAGTTTGCCTCTTATGGTTTCCAAGATACAGCAAGTTGTAAAAATTACATTAACTGATATCTAATTTATTATGATGATTCAGTTGCCCTTTTGGCGATTAATGCACGATATCATTATGGTTATAATTTACATAGTAGAATCTTGAAATTCCATTTTTAAGAATACCATACTCTTTGTCCGAGTTCTTACCTATTAAAAAGTTCTGTGAAAAGTCGTACTATATCCACTTCGTTTCGTTCAGATAACGAATGAGGCCACCTAGGCACCATATGATCAGAGGGTTTCCTTAAATCTGGAAGTAACCGATTTATGATTTTTACTTGATCGTAAGTACTTGACGTCCAGCCCGCTGTTGCCAGTCTTCCTTATGGCTATGGCCATTACGTGTGTAAGTCAATGGGTATAATATGTAGTATAGCATTCAGGGCTTCCGTATGACTGGTATGTAAATACCCCGTAATTTCGTTACAGGCGGATTTTAGAATTCTATTTAGTTGGTCTATCACTTATGTATATTTTATTTGTAGTGGTTTACCATACTAGTGATCAATGTGTCAGAATTGGACTTATAACTACGGCGTACATCCATTTTAACATCTAAGGGCTTAAGCTCTATTTCACGCTAAAAGTCTTACGATAGGTGTAGTATGTAACCGTATCTTTTCTGTCTGCTTCCAAGAAAGCTTAGAATCCATAATGAAACCCAGATATTTCTCTTCTCTTCTCTTTTTTTGCTTTTCTTTTCTTTTATCTTGTATTTTTTACTCTTCTGTTCTTTGCTATTCTATTCCCTACCCCGTTCTTCAATTGTGATCTCTGTATTAATTCTTTTATCTTCTCCTTTTTTCTCCTTTCTTTTCTTCTCTTTTCTTCCCTTTTCTTTTTATTAATTTCTTCTCTTTTACTTTTCTTCTGTTCTCTTCAGTTTTTTCTTTTCCCTTTTCTTCTCTTCTGTGCTATTTTCTTTTTTTTTCTTCTCTTTTCCTTTTTTTCTTTTTTATTTATTTCTTATGTTCTTTTCAGTTTTTTTGCTCTTCTATTAAATTCTCTGTTCTTTAATTGTGATATCTTTATTAATTATTTTGTCTTCGCTTCTTTTCTCTTTTATTCAATTCTTTCTTTTTCTGTTTTCCATTCTTTTCTTTTTTTCTTTTCTTCACTTTTCTTTTCTATTTTTCTCTTCTATTTCTCTCTTCGTTTTCTTTTTTTCTTTACTCTTCTTTTCTCGTTCCTTTTCTTCTCTTTTCTTTTATTTTATTTTCTTCTCTTTTCTTTTCCTATCTTTTTTATCTTCCCTTTCTTATTCTCGTCCTCTGGTGTCAAAAAGAAACTGTTCGTCTTTGAAATCAAGCGAGCTGAATATTTTTTACTCAACTTACACCCGAAATCAACTCAATTTGAACTACTCCAACATCTTAATTTTCTTATCTTTAATACATAATTTTAGACTGGCAGTATACGCACTATAATAAAAGCGCCTGGCATAAAATATCGGCCCAATACCATTGGCAAAACGTTAGCTACGGTTAGAGTGGGGTCTAACCATCATGTGATATCATTGGTACTAAAAATAGATCCCTCTCCCGATTGGATTTTAGGAGTATCTGGCTTGGAACTGTGTTTAGCTAATTGTACGTGGGTAGATCAGAAAGATTTAAATCTATATCCCTGGGATATCGGTACAGATGCAGGACCCTCTTATATGGTAAAATATATTTCACATACATTAAAGTACTAATCTAATATTTATCTTTTTGTTTTCAATTCGAGTCCCCCGATCAGGCTCAGTATCCTCCTGATGTTATAAGACGTATAAGTTCTACATTTCCCAGTGATTATCGTTCGCCATTCTTCGATAAAACGGGAGCACCCATGAAGCCTTTGGCCACTTTGCATGTTAACAGAAAGCGAACCTATGAAAGGGAATGTGATTTCGGTAAAATAAAAATCAATAGAGAATAAACACTTTGAATAATAAATTTATTTATTTTCCTTAATTAGAAGAACCTGGTGCATTGGAGTGCTCCACCCACCCCTGGTCTAGCTGGACTGAATGTAGTGTCAAATGTGGAGCAGGCACACAATATCGTTTGCGTTCCTATAAAGATGCCAAAGTGGCGGAAAATTTCAATTGCAATGTGGTTCTGAGGCAAAATCAAAATTGTATAGGCTCTCAATGCGGAATACAGCAGGCTGAATTACCCACAGCCGAGTGCGAGCTTACCAACTGGTCAATATGGTCTGAGTGTTCCAAAAAGTGTGGCAAGGGTGTCCAAACTAGAACAAGAGATTATAGCAATCCCTATGCCAAGGAAAAGTGTCAGGTTTGTCAAACATAATTTTTGCAAATATTCTTCCTAACACATCTATTGTTACATAAGGCTGGTATTACCATTGACCTGCTACAAACTCGAACGTGCAATGGTGAAAATTGTGGCGGAAATATTTTAAATTCCCCTTATGATACACATAATAATAATAATAGGTTTGAACAAAATTTCGAAGAAGAAGAGGCTGAAAGAGATCTCTTCAAGCCGACAAACTTTGATGGAAAATCTTTCGGCAAAGGACAACAACGTACAAAATGGGGGACTAATGAAGCAGAAGAGGGACAGTCAAATTATGAAGGACCCAACAATAATATGAATACCAATTATGATGACAATGACTTTAGAGGCCAAGTTCCTCCCAACTCCTTTAATAACAACGAAAACGAAAACGAGGAAAATGAAAATAACGCAAACATTTATGGCAATGATAGATTAGTGGGCGGTGGATCTTGGCGTCGCTATGAACCAGATGAAACAGGAAATACAAATCTCTTCGGAGACTTAGGAGGCAATTTCAGGGATACCAAACGTATTGACCATAATAACCAAAATTTTGGCCGAGACATGGATAAAGATGTTTTCAAGAAACGTCCTGGTTTTAACAAATCTCCCAACACATTCTATAATCCACGTAATCCTAACGGATTTACCAACATTGACTCAGATGATGGGGAGCAACAGAGGAACAGCTTTTGTTATGAAAAACCAATAGCTTCGCGCAAACGCTGTAACAAGAAACGACCGATTGTTAAAAACTATTGGTTCTACGATGCTGACGATGGCGAATGCAAACTTTTTACTGCCGACAATTGCGATGAGAATAAAAATAAATTTCTTAGCCTTGAGAAATGTACAGAAGCTTGTTCCCAAAGTACAATGGTGGCGGAGAATGAAGATACGATGCCCATTAATAGAGGACGTTATAACAGTAGGAGTTTTGAGGTAACACAACAGCCACCATTTCGTCCACGTTGGAATTAAGTAAAACAAATTTTTTTATACATACAAATATATATTTTTTTACAAAACTATAATTTAAATAAAAAAGAAGTGGAAGTGCAATTAATTGATTTTAGAATTAAACTCCTAGAGACAGAGAGGTTGTCAAAGGTAAATATATTTGAGGATGGAAACGTATTCTCTTCTTGTGGCAGTGATTGAGCCACTGGAAGTATAAGCAAATACTTTTTTATTTTATTTTTATTTTTAAGAGAATTAACACTTAGGCAATGAATGCCTACAACTATTACTAGGTGTTACCTTCTTTAGGAGAGGGATAGTGTTAGAGACGACAGCTGGTGAAGGAAGAGATAGAGGAAGGCTTCATTATTTTTATAACTCGTTTTTTACGAGTAATAATGCAGCGCCTCTGGTGTCAATGAGACCTATGAAATATTTGAAGCTGTGTTTAGTAGCCATTTTATTGGTTATTTTAGTTCGCCGATGATTGTGCTACACAATACCAACGAAGGATGATGCTCTAATGTTACATTGGGATTAGTATATGCTGCAGTCGGTGTAGTTCAGTGACTATGCCTTCATCACTTGAATTTTCCTACAACAACTGATACAAAATGGACACTAATGCACATCGGAAAAATGTGTGGTGTTGTTATTTAATAATTGTTGGATACAGGGATTGAACCGATGACCTTCGGTTTTGTAGTCAATGTGCTAATTACTTCAGCCAATGATCTAAGATTTACTCAATGAAGTTTAAATATGATTCGTATGTAACCATAAAACTACCAAATTTGGAGTGAAGAAACCTCTAATTCAATTGTCCAGTAGCAGGCTCCATAGATGGATCTCTTAGGAGATTACGAGTGCGGCAATCCCGGGGACCTTAGTCGTGGTAAAGTGGCTTTTCCTTTTTGGCGTACCATAGAGCTTATGTGTTAATACCTAATCTCTGGAATAACAGAGCGACGGATGTGCAAATATTTTTAAAAGGAAGTAGCTTTGCTATGTTGCCCTGCAGTTGCAGCATCAACTGGAATTGCCCTGAGTTCGAAGGACAGATGTGCAATAGCTTTCCGTGAGTACCTGCCTTTACGGCCTTATCTCACGGGTGCCAAAGCAGCGGGTACAGGTAAGACGCCAGACCAACGCCCCCATGTACTCTTTTAGAAAGAACCTATGCCCACTCCTCAAAGGCCCATAGGTTGCAATCTTTGTATATAGTTGTCCATGTACTATATTCAAGTACCTTGCTTAGGTACTTTGAGCTATTTAAACTCTGCTGCTATGTCGAAGTCATAGCCCTAAAGTAGGACGACAAACCTTTTCAGCATAGGATCCTGACAACGGCAATGCATTTATGTCCAAGCAGATCAGCTGACGGGTAACCAGCACCCGTGGCACCAGAAGTAGCTTCTGGTGAGACCTCGAAGTTCCACCACAAGGGCTTCACCTCTATCGTCTTTTGAACTCAGGGGTAGTTCTGCACCTAATTGACAACAACGGGTGTACAATATTTGTCTTCCTTTCATAAATATGTGCACATCCTTTGCTCTGTTTGTTTCTAGAGATCGGGTAGTTTTACGGGTAATGAACCACAGGTCCATCAGTGGAAAAAACCACATTACCCTTAGCTGGGGCCCCGGGATTGCAACACCCGTAGTTTAAATACATAGACTCCCTTGGGGGTAGTTCGAAGGACAATAAAGGTGAAGCCGTTCGGATTGGAACTTCGAGGTCTAAGCAATTGCTTAAAAACTGGTACCACGTCTACCGGTGGCCCTACAGCCTAACTGCTGCTCTAGGAGTTGGATGGTTGTAATGTGTCGACATGATCCTTTGCTAAAAGTTCGAATTCGTCTAACCCCAAGGGGTTAAATAGATAATGTTCATCAGTTGAAGTAGGTAATGGATTATGTCCAACTCGGGCATTCGTCTGGCTCCAATGTGAGTGATAACGTTGTGCTGGTAATTGGTGAGAAAGTCTCTTGAAGAACTCGCTGTGGGTATGAGCAATCACACTTGCAGTGCGTGATCATGGAGAATCTTACGTGGTGGCTTTTGTTGCTACCAAAACCAGCCAGACATTATTAAAGGTGCTGTTGCCAGTTAACGTGGCTCTAAGTACTTCAGCATGGTACTTGCTCATAGTGCAAGGATAACGATGTTCAAAGATTGCAACCTATGTGTTCTAATTGGTAATTGGACATCATGCTTTTTAAGGGGCATGGGGGCGATGGTTGGATGCTTAGGTATCTTCACCCGGTGTTTTGACCACCGTACGATTAGGCCGTAAAGGCAGGTGCTCCCGTTGATATGTCCGACATTAGGAAAGTTTCTTGTTCCAAATGGATCAATAAATGGCAAAGGCACTTTATATAGTTATATTTACCATATAGTTTCCAAGATACACTCCTAGAGTTTTTTATGATCTCCACCAGTAAAACTTATTAATATCCCAGTAAAAAAAATGGAAGTCATTCGTCAGACATTATAGGTATTCACGTCAAAATTTCCTAGAGTGGAAAAGGAGAAATTGGAAATAAATGACATTTTAACAACAACAACCGTACAAAATTTTTTCCCTCAAAACTTCACTAGTTTATAACGGAAAAGACCAACAGAAACAGAACGAAGGAGAACAACTACTGATAAACTGACGAAATGCATTGTTTACCTTTAACAGCTGATTTCTCGAAATTTTGTTTTTGAGTCATAAGCCATCTTTTCATAGACCGGGTCACATACATATATTGCTCAAATATCTATAGAATTTTATTTCATAGCTGGCAACTGTAGGGAGCTCTTCCCTTAAAACTGATATTAAGAAAGTACAAACATTCCCCCAAAACAGTGTTGTCAGATTTATTTTCAGCCTCCTCGCCAAATGACTTGCCGAATATCGCCAATATAATAAAACATTAAATTAAAGCTACAAAAATATTTTTTATTTTGTAACTATATTACAAATATTGTTAAATTTTAAATTCAGTAGGTAACGTCTATCGTAAAACATAAAAATTATATTCACACCCATCGGGAATAAAAGTTCACGTGAAATGAGGGAACACATTCCCTAAAATTGTGGACACCAATGTTTGCGTTGTTGTTGTGTTATTATACTATTTTCTAATTTTGTTCACCATTTTTTGTTCACGGGAAATATTTCACGTGAACAAAATGTTCCCGATAAGGGTGATATTTACTGGCGTGCAAAAAATACTTAAATAATATCAATATAAATAGGATAAATTGAACTTGAACACCAAGATAAAAATTATTGTTTAACTCTACTTTTCACAATGTATGGTTAAGAGTTAACGTGAATTTTAACTGACAGTTCTCCATACAAAACTTGCCGTTAAAGTTTTTAACCATACATTGTGAAAAGGTACGTAAATCTTGTGATTGAAGTGAATTAACATTTCCATAAATGTGTATTTAAGTGTGAATGTATTGGTGCACTGTCAATGTACTGAGGTTGCGAGCTACCCACCAAACACAAACCCACACAGTTAAAATATGAATTGATGAAAATAAAACATTTCCTAAGTAAACAGTCACTTGAAAAAATCTTTTTTAAACTTTACTTTGGTATGGTCCAATAATAACAACAATTTTTTTTTTATTTTTTCCAAATAAATATTTTTAATTTTAATTATTATTGTTCGAACTTCATTTGTTTCTATATATTTATGATTTGAACGGGATAAAGTTCGTATTGCTTTTTAAGCCAAATTACATGTGATAATTATTAATGAACAAATAACACTAAAGTTAGTTGTAAATATTCTAACTAACACATAGTTGAACGGAACAACTAGCTGTTTTCGAAGACCACTAACTAAACCTTCATAATCTGCGTTATTTTGTGTTTGGTCCACTGTGTGTGGTATCAATCGATGTAGATTTCTGCTTTATATATTTACGTAACTTTTATGCAAATGTAATATGTGAATTGTTTTGATTCATCGTATTTCAATTTGCTGAAAGCTCAAATTTACCGTTTCTAAATTTACAACAGTCTTGCCATTGTTGTTTTTGTTCTTTACCAATTATGCACATGTTAGTTAAGTTGCTTATTTTTGTTCTACTTAAGAAAAAACTTTTTTGGTTTGTTACTATTAAGTATATTTATTTAAATTTTATCTAAAAGTTTTCTCTTTCCATACCATTAAACTTATGAAATATCATAAGGTATTTTAATGACATACCCTCTTTTTTTCCTTAATTTTTGATAACATAAAAGGCATTCTATGTTACCAAATGCCTTATTTACAATAAAATATTTTTCGCATATTATCAATTTGAAATAAAACACGTGTGATTGCTGTATAAATATTAGGGTATTCATTTAATCGGGTTTTTGCGTTAAACGGTTAATCGATCGATTAATTAATCGAGGTTTTTGCTTAATCGGTTAATAATCTGTTAATTTTGGTATTAATCGGTTAAACGATTAATGAAGTTTTTCCATAAATAGAGTGTTTTCAACAAATAAAAGTGCAATAAATTATTTATTAATTTGAGTTTTTTAGTAAAACCAGAAACACACATAATAATTCTTAAAATAATTCGGTTAATTTTTTTAGAACATTTCTACAGGGTGGCCCAGAAAGACCGAAGTGGTGTGAAATCCTTATAACTTTTTATTTAAGACATATTTTTTTAGTTTTTTGTTTTTTAAATACATTAAATTTATAGGGAATATTTTAAGATTAGTTATTAAAAATTATATCCCGCAAGTGGTGGCCATTTTCTGCTTCGCACAAATGTGCTCTTTCCAACACATTTTCAATGACCTTTCGCAAAACTTCCGGTGTTATGTTGTTAATTTCGTCTCGAATATTGGTTTTTAATTCCTCAATAGTCCTAGGCTTATTAAGATAAACTTTCCCTTTTAAATAACTCCAAAGGAAACAGTCTGGAGCAGTTAAATCCGGGGAACGCGGAGGCCAATTAAAATTGCTTCTACGCGAAATTATTTTTTCACCAAAGATGTCGCGTAAAAGAGCCATTGTGGCCCTGCGCTGTGGGTCCATCCTGTTGGAACCATATTTGCGGATGGTTTTCCACGGTTGGCTTTACAAAATTTTCCAACATGGCCCGATATCGATCACCATTGATGGAAATGGCGACACTTCGTTCATTTTCAAAAAAATATGGGCCAATGATCCTTTCTGAAGAAACACCGCATCAAACAGTATACTTAACTGGGTGTAATTGTCGTTGATGAAGTACTCTCGGGTTTTCAATATCCCATATCCTAAAGTTTTGTTTGTTAACGAGGCTTCGTCACTCATAACTAAGTTATGAATAATGGAAATGGAAAGAACACATTTGTGCGAAGCAGAAAATGTCCACCACTTGCGGGATATCATTTTTAATAACTAATTTAAAAATATTCCCTATAAATTTACTGCATTTAAAAAACAAAAAATTAAAAAAATATGTCTTAAATAAAAAGTTATAAGGAATTCACACCACTTCGGTCTTTCTGGGCCACCCTGTAGTAATACTATCGATAGTTACTTCTGTTGGCGGGTCATCATATGACTCATAATGACAGAGCTCAACGACGAATATTCTGCAAAAAAGTATCATTCTGAATTTCTTGGTTTTCGATTTGTACTGTCTTAAATCTAATCCGTAATTAAATCGTTGGCAACAATACTATTGGCTTTTATTAAATAAAAACTTAATAATTCCCTCCAGTTAGTGAACCAGAATCTCTAGTTAAACTCTTCTTTATAGTCATGTCCAAAGACTTTGAAGTTTTACTTAAGTTAGGATCACTGAACTTCTTTGTTTGTATGAAAAATAATTTCTAAACAATCACCTTTTGCAAATGAGACGAAAGAAACACAGGTCAACACGATTTTTAAGGTCGGTACTTCGATAATAAAATTTCGTGCATATGATACTGAGCTCCAATGCCTATAAATTACTTTTTTTGAATTGGCTATACAGAGCCAACAGAGATTTTCCGTTATTAAGAAAAAAGAGGATGCTGCATCACATAAATTGCATTTACTTGAGAACTAGTTATTTGGTCAAATAAAAAAATACACAAAAGGCTAGAAAACAAATTGGCATTTAAATTACGTCCTTATTAATTAGTTTGCCTGGCTGTTGAAAAATTAATAAGGACGTACTTTAAAGGTCAATTTGTTTCCTAGCCTTCTATGCATTTTTTTTAATTTAATCAAAGAACTGGTTCTCAAGTAAATGCAAATTATGTGATAAAGTATCCTATTTTTTTCTTAATAACGGAAAATCTCGAGATACAGAGTCAATTAAAAAAAACTGATTTAAAGGGGTTGATACACAGTACTTAGTGTATACAAATTGACTACGAAACCTTTGATCTTACACAATAAATTTCATTTCGTTGGCATGTGTAATTATTCACACAAAAAATAAGTTGTAATACTAAAAAATATGAAAAAATTAGTTACGTCGGTTAATCTGTTAATCGACTGAAATTAACCAGTTTAAATATGTAAGCATCCGCCTGATGTGCATTCGTCGCTGTCTCATCGACGACTAAACGGAAGAGAATAAGAATACGTGTGAACAGGGTGACCGATGACATTTTTCAAAAAGTGGCAAAAAAAGGGGGAAATTGAAAAAAAAAACGAGAAAACTACACTAAACTTTTTATTTTTAATGTATTATTATACTAAAAAAATGGTGACAAAAAGTAGCAAGGTAGTCGAAAAGGGGCAATTTCCACTTTAGTCGATCAAACGGTCACGCTGCATGTGAATGCATTCAAATCAATCCTGCAAAGAAAGTCCCAATTTACACGAGGCAATTTTACTTGCGCAAGTCATGAATTTGGTGAACAAAGAAGTGAGGAAGAAGTGAAGAGTGTAAAAACCAGCAAAATTGCCGTACAGACTTGCCTGTACAGGCAATTCTGTTTTTGCTATCATTCGCTCTATATCAAATTTGACATTTCTTTTGTATGTATATGTATATGTATAAGCAATTATATGTATAAGCAAACGAAAAAGACTTGCGCAAGTAAAGTTGCTCTATCTAAACGCTACAGCAAGTTTAATAGAAAATTTTATGACTTGCGCAAGTAAAATTGCCTCGTGTAAATTGGGACAAAGGCCTGACCATCAGGGTGACCGATGACATTTTTAGAAAAGTGGCACCAAAAAAGAATTTATAAAAAGACGGACACAAAAAAAACGAGAAAAATATACTAAACTTTTTATTTTTAATGTATTTTTATATAATTCACTCTAACAAAAGGGAAACATAAAGTGACAAGGCAGTCGAAAAAGTGGCAAGGTAGTCGAAAAAGTGGCAATTTGCCAATTTATTCGGTCAAAGGGTCACGCTGCCGACAATGATTTAAGTACACATATCATATCCTTGAAATGGTTAATAGCACCAGCAGCATCGTCGTATTCATACACTCTAGGCGAGAACTCGTGCAGGCTTTTTGGTGCTTCATTCTGTTGGTTCTAACTTATAAGAGAACGTTTTCCACACTGTGTTTCAAAAACACCATATGAGATTTTTGGGTCCATATATTTTTAAGCTTCTTGTATTTCAGAAATTTTTTTTTGAGATAAAGAGTCACAACAGTTAGAATTTTTGTACGATCTATTTTATGTTATATGAAAATTTCATATTCTCAACATTACTCTAATTTATTGAAAACGTAAAAATATAGCCAACAATATCGCCAAGGAAATTGCCAATCGCCATTTCAAAACTTTCATCGCCAATAACAAACTTTCGTCGCCACGTTTGGCGAGATATCGGCATATTTGACAACACTGCCCCCAAAAGCTAACCTTGAAAATACACGAGTAAGAGAGAATAAATTAAGAAAAAAGCGATAAGAATACATTTGCAAATTCTCTTTCGACAATATAAAATTTACAATCTTAAAATAAACAGAGAACTTTGTGTTTCAATTAACAAAACGAAGAAAGAAAATAATAAGAAGAAGAAAAAAACAACCAAATTCATTTGAAATTTATGAAAATATTATTTAGTCTTCAACAACGAGAGCAACTATAAACATCTTTTGTGAAATGAAGTGGATAGAAATTTTATTTATTTTGTTATTCTCATTACCAGCAAACGTATTTACGCGCCGCTGCAGTCGTTATCCTTCAAATACTTATACGCCAAAGTCACCGGTCGATGAGAATTTCGGTATAGCTATAACGGGAAATGTTCAAACGTATATATTGGGTCAAAGTTATAACGGTAAGTTAGATGTGTATTTTTTTGTAATAAATATATATATATATATATATGTATGTATGTAAATAAGATCTCTGGGAAGTACTCGTAACAAACTATTAAGCCGTGCCAGGCGCGCCTCTTTGTCTCGTTGACTACATACGTAGTACATATGTTATAATATTTCTAATATGTATACTTTATGGTGGCATTGAACTTAAACTTGGAATTAGAAGAACGTTTTCTTGATTGTTTCTAATATTTACAAGTTACACCATTTCCAGGGGATTTCAAGAAAATTTTCGTAGACAGTGAAAGAATCTTAACTTAAATGGAGAAGAATCCTATTTTTAATTTTTTGGTATGGATGTTGGTGTTGCGAAGCCAGACATGAAAGCCGTTATTCTGCTGAAAGAAATCTATGAAATAGTTGCCAAAAAATTATACAATTTCCAAAAAAAAAATATTTCAGGAGTTCAGTCGTAAAGTAGCTTTGGGTGTGCTTTATGCATTAAGCACATTCAACACAGCAGGCTACACGAACACACGACTTCAAATGTCACAAGCTGCATTTGTCGCCTCGTAGCAGAGACCTGCGCCGATTCGGCTAAAGCCGGCTAAGCCTAGCCGCCGATGAGTTTTGATAGCCGCCGCCGCCGAAAATTTGACGACTAAAATCGGCTTAAAACTAGCCGCCGATTTATTTTTATTTTCCCTTTTTTCTACAAGAATTTCTAATATTTTTTATTTTGGCATTTTCTATGATTTTTTGAAGGTAATTTTAAGGTTGTTTACCTGTAACTGGCAACACTGATAGATTCCGTTGTTAGTGATAGAAGAATAGGAGTGATGGTAGTCTAGTGATTTTTCCGTCGAATCTAGCGATTTTGATACTTTATAGTTTGCAGAGTACATACTATAGATTTTGTTTTACTCTCAGTCATTCAACAAAGAAATTTGACATAAAGATGCAAAATACGAAAACTAGATACGATTAATTGATAACAAAATTGTTTATAATAAAGTAAAATAACTTTTTTTTTATTACTTAACAGCTTTTCGTATCATTTCGTCTTGCACGAAAAGCGCTAAGTTAGCATCGCAGAACAAGAACATGCTAATTTTGTTACGTTATTCTGCCAACTTTTTTGCTTGAGAATGTACATAAGAATTGACTTGATAAATTGAATTTGTCGGTGTTTTGTGCTTGTTAAGTTTAATAAATTTTTTCGGTGCATTCGTATACTGTATATATATAAAATAATGAGCAACAGCAATACAACCAGTTTTTTAAAAAATCAATTGAAAAAGGCTCACAACTCAATAAAAATTGTGAGGATTCCACTAGCTTGGAAAAATCCGTGGAGCTTACTGAGCTGCAATCGGATTTGAAGCATTATCAAGATATAATGAATCAAAAAATAGAATGAACATGAATGAACATGTACAATCAAATTAATCAATTCAACATTTATTTATTCCTGAGAAATGAAACTTATATTGCGGAATATACATGTATTTTTTAATTACTTCAAATTATTCGAATTAGTGCGACAAAATATTATTTATTGAATCGCACTACTGAATAACAGTTCTAGAGTCATCGTAATTATTTCTTGATTTACTTTGTATAAAATGTATCAATAAATAAATAATAATAATGTTTATTAACAATTTAAAAAATTAAACCCATTTTTAGTATAAAGTAATATAAATGCATTTATATGAATGTATTAATACATATCCATATATACATATCCATATATGTACATACATATATGTATACATTTTGTAAAACGAGATATATACGAATTTATCAACTTAAAATATTTAAATAATTTTTTATCGAAAATCTTGAAAATAACTGAATTCAAGCCGATTTTTTTGTATGAGCTGAACATAAAACGGCTAGCTAATCAATTGTCGGCTACAGCCGGTTTTGAGCCGCCGCCGATCTATTTTCGTCTAGCCGCCGCCGCCGATGAAAATGCTCGGCGCAGGTCTCTGCCTCGTAGCCCGCTACTTAATTCTTTTGGAGACGACAGCAGCACCATCTGCGCCTGATATTCAAGTACAAATACATAGTTCAGTATTGCCACTTTCATATATTTTGCATTTATAAAAATTAATTACGTTTATTTACAAAATTTTATTATTTTTATATTTTGAATTAATTATATATATTATTATTTTATATATGTAATGTATAAATATTGATATATGAATTGAGTGAGCCCTTTGAATTGTATTATAAAAAATGTAAATTAAATTTAACGCACAAAATGAAGTTCGAAATTAGTGCTTACAAATTCACAAATGTCAGTACATATAAACAATCTCTTACTACAAATCTAAAAAAAATTTCATTCTTAAAAGTAGTGTAAACTAGTTCATTTTTGAATAACTCTACTCACTCTAATTATAACTTTCCATAGGTGAGCATCACAATTTAAATTAAAAAACCACTTGAATTCACTAATTCCTACCCCTTTAATTTGTGTTTTTTAATTCAATAAAAACAACAATTAAAATCTCAACTCAACGTATACGAGGATTATTTGTTTCCCTCATTATTTATGCATAAAGTTGAATTCAGCTATTAATCCATTTTATTATATAAACATAGACTTTTTTATAAGTATAAACAATAAAACACGAATATAATCAACATTTAATTTTTCCATCCTGGTAGACCATTCGTTTTTTTTTGGCATTTTTTCGTTTTTAGGATTTTTTTCCGTTTTTGGCATTCTTTTGCTGTTAGCGTTTTTTTTCGGCTTTAGGGATTTTTTTAATTATAACACTTTTTTCTTTTTTGGCGATTTTTTTAATTTTGGCGATTTTTTCGGTTATTGGCGATTTATTTTAGTTTCAGAGATTTTTTAGTTTGGCGCTTTTTTCGTTTTGGCAATTTTATAGTTTTGGGATTTTTTAGTTTTAGCGTTTTTGAAAATTTCAAAAGTTTGCCTCTTACATACAAGTCGAAATTACATTAACTGGTAGAATATGCTTTAATTTTAATTTTTTTTATATTTATAGTTGTATATATAATTAGTGTTAATTTTTGCAGTCTTTATAAAAATACACTAACTTTGCAAATTTTTCTATATATAATTCTACACCCTTTAATATTTAACTGCAAAGTCGCATTTACTGAATTTATTACTTTTTCTTACATCCAAAGTGTATTTTGAAGTTAATTTATGACAAAACTACTGCAGCTAGAAAGCTGCGGTTTGTTGCATTGAAAGGACCGTGTTGTCTACTATAACAATCACCAAAAACGTAAAAATCAATTTTTTCGACCCATAGATCCCTTTTAATTTTAACTTTCACATATATTGAAAACAAGAAAGAAATTTTTGTTTTACAGAACAACAACAATTTAACGGCCCTATGTATAAGCAAAAATTGGCATGAAGTTAGCATAAGTGGCGGAATTGAATGTGATCTTAAACAGTTTTTCCATGAAACTTCACATTGAAAATCATGCTAGGACTAATAGGCAAATTAAGATTATTTTTAATGTCAAGTTGTATAGAGGAACTCGTTAACACCTAGTTCAATTTCGTCACTACTGCTAACTTCATGCCAATTTTTGCTTATACATAGGGCCGTAAGTGTCTTTGTTGTTGGTACGGTGAGCAGATAAGCTTACAATACAAGTATACAATGTAATTTATAATTGTATTGTAATACTTGAAAGCAAATACATATTTTACATTTCCTCAATGGTTTAGAAAATTCCTGTGAGAATTGGTTTAGGAAATTGTGTACTTTGTGCTGCTGTTTACGTACTACAAGCGTTGGTATTGGCAACAAGATTAAATAATTAATCTTTTATTTTTTATTTTTTGTTTTGTTCTGGACGTTGGTGACTTAATTTTCGAAATCTTTCGGAAAGGTTAATCATGAGACTTTATTGATAACAGCTTTGGGAAAAATATAAACAATTTTTTAGCTTAAAGCTGGTTTTTGTTTACGTCTTTGGAAACTTGGGTTTTATTTTTACTTTTTTTTGTTGTTTTCCGTAAAATGAATCATGTGTGTGTTTTATATACATATATTTTTTACGTGATCAGTTTCTTTACATGCCTACAATGGTCATCGCTTTATAAGTGCCAAACTGGTGTTGGAAAATGAAAATGGTGAAAAGAGCTTTGGAGATGATTTGGGCCATCTGGAAGTGTTGGAGCCAGTGGAAACTCGTTATAGCCAGCAATGTGTTAATATGATAGAGAGTACTAATACTAATCCCAAAACAAGAATGGATGTCGTTTGGACCGCTCCAACAGAGCCTGGCAGTGGTTGTGTTCTTATACGAGCCACCGTATTGCAGCATCGAGATGTTTGGTTTATGGATGATGGTGGCTTAACCAAGCGTGTGTGCGAAGAAGTGGTGGATGATGTGCAGAGCCAAAAGAAAGATGTGGAGGAGCAGCCCTGTTGTATTTGTGATGAAGCACGTTATGAGGTACATATTTATTATTTAAATATTCCAAAGTAAAAAAAGTACAAATTTTACTTATTTACTTTACTTCCAGCTTATATTTGAAGGTCTTTGGTCTCGTAATTTACATCCAAAAAATTTTCCCACCAGCGGCTGGATTACCCGTTTCAGTGATATTCTGGGAGCAGCTCACACCTCAGATTATCGCTTTTGGGATAAAGGGGTTTTGGCCTCTCCAGTAATGCAAGAATTTGCCGAGCATGGCTCAACATTGGGACTAGAAAGGGAATTCAATCAATATTTTAAGGTACGAGTATGTATGTCTTAATCTTGACAGAAGCACAAGTGCAAAAAATTGTTTTTGTTACTAGGATTTAAAGCTTTTTTAACCACTTACTCCATAACTTCACTTAGACCGATTTTGAAAATTATTTTTTTAGTGCTTCCGTTTCTTTCCATTGCCAAAAGAATGGGCGGGAACATGCCTATTAAATTTTTTTCTTTTGCTTTCATGTCATTTTACTTATCCGATTGCTATGAAACTTGACACACCCCCCTAGGGCCCTCCTAATGACATAATTTTGAAATTTATGAAATGGGCGGAGCTACGCCCATTAACATTTAATATTATATTTCACGTACCTTTACTTAACCAATTCTTTTGAAACTTAGCACACACCTTGAACTCTGCAAAAGACGCAATCCTGCATTTTAAAAAGTGGGCGGGACCACACCTATTAAATTTTAAGATCATATTTCACGTGCTTCTACCAAATTGATTTTTATGAAACTTGGCACACGCCCTAAACTATAAAAAAGGATAAATCTTCCATTTTAAAAAGTAGGCGTGGCCATTCACGCCCATGAAAGGTTAATATTAAATTACATGAACCTCCACTTAACCCTCTTCCACGAAACTTGACAACTAGTTTCAGCTTTTGGAATGACATAATATTGTGCTTAAAAAAGTGGGCGGGTCACGCCCATTAACATTTAATATTATATTTTACGTTTCTTTACTCAACCGATTTTTACAAAACTTGGACTCTGAAGGTGGCGCTATCTTTAACTGTTAAAAATGGGTGGGGCCACGCCTATTAAAATTTAGTATTAAATTATGTATACTTCTGCTTATTCTATTCCCCAAAAAAACAAATTGCAAATTTTGTGGCCTCTTGGAATGACACAATCTTGTGTTTAAAAAAGTGGGCGGGAACACGCCTATTAACATTTAATATTATATTTAACGTGCTTCCACTTGACTGATTTTTACAAAACTTGGCACACACCTTGAACCCCGAAAGTGAGGCCATCTTGCATTTTTTTAAATGAGAGAGACCACGCCCATAACCGGACACTCACCGTGGCCGTATTTTTGTCCGGTTATTAGAGGTATAAGCTTAAGAGAGTGATATACATTACTTTATTTTAATTTTGGTTCTACAAAAGATGCCCGATTGTTAGAGGTGTCCGGTTATGGGAGGTGTCCGTTAGGAGAGGTTTCACTGTATTATAATTCCAGTTCCTCTACTTAAGTGGTTCTTAAGAAAATTGGCACACACCTTGAACTCTCAAAGTGGCACGATCTTCTATTTAAAAAAGTGGGCGGGGCTTTAAAATTTGCAAAAGTAGGCACAGCGCGATCATGCTCCTGAACATTGAAAATTGGCACTAAAAATTTTAAAATAAAATTTAAAAAAATTTTAGCGATTTTCTAAATAAGTACATATCGTACCTTGACGCGCAAAAAAGTTTAAGCGACATAATTTTCGAACTTGATTTTTTTAATAAAAACGATTATTTGATTTCGTAAATAATCGATTTTCGTTTAAAAAAAGGAGGTCAAAAATATTTGTTAGTTAAGCTTTTTTTAAATAGTTGAAAATAATTTAGATTCAGTTAAACAAAACATTTTTATATGTCTTACCTAAAGTGCTGGTTCTGTGAAGTTCCTACTATTAGTAGGACAATACAGATCTAAATTCTTGTAGAGTAACAGATATAAAAAATAGATACTGATTAATGCACTTGTACAATTTTGGTTCTCAGCTTCTCATTTCATACTTTGCATAATATTATAATTTTCTATTTCAACTTAAAGGAAGCTAAAATACGCACAATTATTAAGGCACGAGGTCCAGCATTTCCTTTTATCAACACTCCTTCACTGGCGTCGGTACGAGTGGATCCTTTACATCATCAATTATCGATTGCCTCGAAAATTATACCTTCGCCCGACTGGATAGTGGGAGTTCCAGGTTTAGAACTTTGTTTGGACAATTGTACATGGTTGGAGGAAAAAGTTATCAATTTGTATCCCTGGGATATTGGCACCGATGCAGGGCCTTCATATACGGTAAGTTATTAATGCAAATTAAAAAAACAGTTTAAGAAAATAAAAAAAAGAGCACGTTAGATCCAACAAGTTTTAGGCTCACTTCAGAAGGAAGTAATTTTTCCATTCAGCTTTTTTTAGTTTTTTTAGGGTTAGCTACGCTGTCCGTCTGCAGCAGCCAACCACTGCTCCTAATATAAAGGTTAAAAATTTTTAATCCTATTTCTGATAAGTCGTATTCAGGATACTGAAGGATAATCTGCATGGGAAGTGCAGACGGAGATCTTCCAGAGCAGGACAGAGGAGATGCGTTTGGCTGAAGTAGTTACTAAGGTAATGATTTCGAGCCCAGTCTCCGACAGTCATTAAAGTACAACACCACACATTTTTCTAATGTGCATTAGTGTTCATTGTATCAGTTGTTTTAGGAAAGCTCAAATGATGAAGGCAAAGACACTGGTCACTGAGCTATACCGGCATCAGCGGATACTAATCCTAATGTAACATCAGAGCGCGCTCCTGTGTCGGTATTGTGTAGCAGAATTATCGGCGAAGTAAACTAACCAATTAAATGGTTTACTAAACACAGCTTTAAAAATGTAATACGCCTCATTGACACCAGAGGCGCTGGAACACTGTATTATTAGAAAAGTAAAAAAGCAGAGTTCTAAAAATGAAATTTTCCACTTTTCTTCTCTAACGCTATCCCTTTCCTAAAGAAGGACACACCTAGTAATACTTTCCGCATTAGTCATTACACGGGTGAAGCATACGTTTAGCATGGGCTCCAAAAGCGTAATGGTCGGCCAGTGCGGCTACGAGATTCCTCAAGTGCTTCCTAGTGAAGTTAATGAGGAATTTCGTTCTGGGGGGGCTTAGGCGAGGCCGGAGAGTTCTCGCTACTGCGCAGGTGGGCTCATTGCAGGATGTTTTTTGAACTGATTCAAGAAAAGCAACATCGAACCGTCTCCAGCAGGATGACAGTGGGACACCACAGAGATTATCGATATCGACTCGATCGGGTTCCCCTCTTTGCCAGGTTGCCTGAAATACGAGTAGTTCCGTATCCACGCACCCAGTTTAGTATGATACGTGAGTGCTACGCAAGCCTATCTTGAGCTTAGCGACAAGAAAATATGTGATATACACACCTGGGAGTCACTTAATTGCTGACTGGCTGTCAGTTATGATATGCATATCTCTATTTTATATCCGGCAGAGCTTTAGCCAGTGTGACGCTCTTTTAATGGCAGATATCTCTGTCTGCAATCTGCTACATTCGTGCGGTAGTCTGAAGGATATTTCAATTCCGAATTCTTTAATATACAGGGTGTTTGTATGTTTATAATTTTTGATTAAATGAAAGAGAATGGATCTTATTATGATAAATGTTTTACTTAATGTCGGCAATTATGTATGGAATACAATATCAGATAAATGTCTGCATCTGTTAGCCTCACAAATGCGATAACTTTTGAGCACATTTTTCACTACATTCTTACACATTTCACGTGGTATTTCATTAATTTCATCAAGAATATTTTGTTTGAGTTGCTCAAGCGTTTCTGGTTTGTTTGCATAAAGCTTGCTCTTCAGATATCCCCACAAAAAGAAGTTCGGAGCAGTTAAATCAGGCGACCGACCATGGAGGCCAATCAACATCACCATTTCTTGAAATAACTTGTTGTGGAAAGAGGTCTCGCAGTAGTTCTGTTGTAAATTTCTCGTAACTTTCTCATCGTCACAATAATCGATGATTGATTTTGATGAAATGTTTTAACGTTGGTTTATCAAATATTTTTCCATAATAAATTTGCGACGTGTCTACTTTACAACTGCCAAATTTGAACTGTCAAGACTAATGATTACCAAAATGGCGGTAATACAAAGTAGTATAGCTTCCCGAAGGACAACCTGTATAATCCCCCATCAACTGTCCCCCCTCCCTTTTTAAGCCATCCGTGGAAACCTGTGCGGTGGGGAAACCCCTTGTGTCAATGAAATTCGAAAATTCCTATTGAAGTAGGGTTTAGGAATGCAGTACACAATTAATAGTTTGGGATTACACCGCTATTGTTAAGCTCAATTTTAATTTCAATTCAAGCGTTGCCAGTTGACACGACAATTAAAGTTCTGTTCCCATCCATAATTGAGCCATATACATAAAAGGTGTCCCAACAAGAACGCAAGATTTAAATTTGGCGCCATTCGAAGTGTCATTGTTTGACATTTGAACAATTGTTATTATTTGCTAGTAGGAGGTACTAGGTACGCTACACGAATGAAAAATTCATTCTCATTGTGAAATTGTTTTACCAAAATGGTGAAAGTTTTGCGGCTACAATTCAATTTGGGGTCACAATATTGCTCCAAAAGAGTCAACTGTAAAGAGATTAATGGATAAATTTCCCGAAACTGGGTCGGTTAGTGATGTAAAGACAACAACGCGGCTTCGACCAGGTCGATCGACCGAAAATGTCTGAAGGAATCATTGGACCTTTGTTTTTATGAAAATGAGGCAGGTCAAGCGCAAACCGACAATGGTGTTCGGTATCGTGAAATGATAACCAGTTTTTTCGTGCCTAGAATTGAAGAAATTAATGTGGAGGGCATGTGGTTTCAACAAGACGGCGCCACATGTCATACAGCCAGAGAAACAATTCAATTGCTGCATCAGTCATTTCCCGGTCGTGTTATTTCGCGTTTTGGAGACTGTCTACTTTACGATATAATAAAGTTTCAAGATTTCATTTTAAATATCTAAATATAACTTTACAGTATCATATGGTTAATTTAAAAGTATAAAAGGGAAAGAAAACGCAAGTGAATTTTGCTCCTTTTTACTCTGCTCAGCAATTAATCTCTATCAGCAAAATTAGAACCATATTAATTTGGAAATTGGAAAGTTCGAGTTTGGCATGTACAATTTTCAATCTTGTATACTTTCTTCCATTTGCTAGACTTCACTCATATTAAACACACAGATTGTAGTCAAAACATTTTCAAGTAATTTTAACATTAAAGTAATTACAGATAATATTTAAAACGTTTATCATTTCAAGTCGCCCGATCAACCGCAATTGCCAGCCGATGTTATAAGGCGCATGAGCTCCGAATATCCACCAGATCCTCGCTCACCTTTTTTCGATGAAACTCATGCTCCCATGAAGCCCTTGGCCACCCTAACCATTAGACGACAACGTCTCTATGAGCGAAAGTGTGAAGATGAAGAATGTAAGTTCAAACTATGACAAAATAGTTTCAAACTAACAACTTTATGTAAATATTTTCAGCCAACAATCCTGATACTATACCAACAGAATGTTATACCCATCCCTGGACGGGTTGGAGTGAATGCACGGCAGAATGTGGCATGGGACAGCAATATCGCACACGTGTCTACAAGCAGCCGGATATAGCTAAAATTTACAACTGTGATGTTCTAGTGCAGCGCAGACAAGAACGTGAGTGTCAAGGAGAGAAATGCTCGGGAATGCAAACAGATTTCGGTTATGCTGAAGCACAAGAAGAACATGAAATATTTGAACCAGCAATGCCGGTAAAAACAGAGGGAAACAAGGCCGAATGCAGAGTAGGCAAATGGTCTAATTGGTCACAGTGTAACGCAACCTGTGGCCCGGGTGTAAGGGAGCGCACCAGGAATTATATTAATGCCTACAATGAAATAGAGTGTCAGGTAATTTAACGATATAAAATAGGTCTGTTCATTTACTTTCCCAGCAGAAACTAGCAACGAGAGAGTAAGGCAGAAATATACAAAACTACTATCCCAAATATGAAAAAGTAAATGAACGGTTTACTTGTAAAAACTTGCAAGAAAATTTTATTCATATCAGAACCATGGATGGAAATCATGATACAGTTGTACTTTTTCTGATGTACATATTTCGTTTAATAAGATTTTAAATTGCAATTTTTTTAGAAATTGATATTTAAAATTAAGTTTTTTACACAGTTTCATGTATATTTACGATTTTTATGCATTTTTCATACTTTTTTAATTTTATTGCATTAAAAAATACAAGAATTCGACTTTCCATCTCTGCTCATATATGAGACACAAACAAAATTATTTGCCATTAAAATTGAATTTATGTGGCTTATTGAAAGAAAAACAATAATTAATTCTTTTTTCATACATATACATACATGTTTTTCAACAAAGAAATTCATTTTCTTGCAAGTAAAAATTTTACTAGTAATAATTTGTAGCAATTTGTTTGTCTCTCAAGATTTTCTCTCTTTTGACGCTCTCTCCTTGCAAACGTTTTGAGTTAATGAACACTTTCCAGTAACCATTGTTACAAATTCGTAATAATTTTCAGTAAATGAACAAACCTAATATCATAATATTTATTTATCTAAAACAATATAATTAAATTTTATTTATCTTAGGAAGCTTATTATCTTAAATTAAAAGATTATAAAAAGTGCCAGGGTAAAAATTGCTTGGGGCATATTGCTGATGCTGCTATTGACAATGAAGACGATAACAATTTCGAGCTTAGCTCTAATAGACGGGATTACAAAGCTGGTAATCGTGCACTATACAACAAACCATATCAACCTTTCAATAGTTCCCCTGAATATGCAGCACGCAAGCGTTTAATTCATAATCGACAAGGAAACCAGGGCAGATTTAACTCTTTGGAAACAGGTGATACAGGTTATAAACATCAAAATTCGGAAGAAGAGAAAGAGGAACAAGATGAGGGCGAGGAGGAGGAGGAGGAAGAAGAGAATGAGGAGCTGCAGGAGGAGGAGGAGGAGGACGAACACGAGCAAGTAGATAATTTCCCAGCCGAAAATCTTAAACAAGAAAGTGCGGAAGAAGACTCGTCGCACTTCATCAAACATTCACCGCAATATTCCAATTCCAAATCAAAAGAGTTATTTAACCACATACAGCCATCAGCATATCAAAGAAGCGCTACCATAAAGAATCGCCAAATGCAACAGAATTATGCCACTCGCACCAGTCAACAAAGCTCGTTCAGAGCACCACCCGAATTCTGTTATCAACCATTAAATATAATAAAATATTGCACCGATCAGCGTGTCGTTGGAAATTACTGGTTCTACAACTATTGTACGGATGAGTGTATGCTGTATGCTACGGATATATGCGATAATAATAGCAACAAGTTTCTCTCGCTGGAACAATGCGAAGAGCATTGCGCCCTGCCAATGAGAAGATTTGGAAGGTTTCTGCGCCAGAAACAAGTCCAAGGATGCCGAGATGGCCAATCAAACGAGCGCAATTTTAAAAAGAGAAAAAATTATTATCATTATTATTAGAGTTGTGGTAGCACATAAACAATTGTTGTACTTTTAAGTGTTTTAGTTTGCTAGAGTCGTTGTAATTAACATTCATTTAAATGATAATTTAGTTTAAGGTTTATTAGCTCTGTGTATGTATGTACATATGTGTGTACGTACTTTTATTCCATTTTAAGTGTTAAGTGTGTACATTAATTTATTGACAAATCTAGTATTTTTTTAATAAAAAAATATAGAAAAAAACAATACTCGTAAAATTCTAACGACTGCTGCTGGCAGAGGGATCAAGGAAAATTTTAATTTAATTTTTATAAACAAACACAAAGCAGCATATCTGTGGCAGGAATCGAACCTGCTTCCCTGCGGCTACTATACTATCTAGTATGATGCCTACTTGCTAAGAGGGTCTTCGACTTCGACTACGGAAGTTTTGTCATAGATTAAAGAACAATTGTTTCGGTGTTCTTTAATCTATTACAGAAACGTCGCAGTAAATATCAAAATACACCAACCACGATAAGGTATTGCCCCTTCGAGTTTTTGATTGATTATGCTTTGTTAGTTTAACTTACATTCCTCTGTCCTGGGCCAATCGAACCCTAGACCAAGACCAAACACCCGCGAGAGTTTGCTACTACACGGATGGCTCGAAACCAAGGTTTCTTCACAGAATAACCGGAGACCGAGATTCACTTCGGCTTGCCTGACCATAATAGAGTCTTCCAGGCGAAGGTTCGTGCGATTGCAGAGGTTTTAAAATGGATCTGCGTGAATATTAGACCCACATAGGTCAATATATTTACCGACAGCAAGTCGGCAATTACGGCAATCACAACCGAAATTGTAAACTCTTAAGACCCTTTTAGATTGAAAAAATATGATAAACGATTACGCAGTACATGGAAACATTCGTCTGGTATGGGTGCCGTGCCGGATGACGTGCAAATGAACTGGCGAAAAAGGCCAGAACACTACGGACAGTAACTCTAACTAATGCGAAGGAAGCCTTTCAAGGCAACGAAGATTGAGTTACAAAATTGAGCGAAGATGGCCCAATGGACACGATGGAATTGTGATACTGTGGGTTAAAGTTGAGCGATATTTAGAAACCTGTTGAAAAATCACTAATCACAACTGTGACTGAATTTATCAAGGAACAGGGTTTGAAAATATAGTTCTTTCATACAAGGTATGATTGTTCTTGTATGCTTACTTTACAGTTAATAAGGCTACCACATTAATTTTTTTTATACCTTCGTCTTTTGTCAAGAAAAAATCGTCAAATCGCCTTTTCTGGTAACTAACTATGTACAGGTCTCACTTTTTTGTCTTTGCAATTTTATTGTCTCTCTGCTTCTTATAAGACAATTCTCAATATTTGGATTGGGTTCTTGTCGCTATTCTTATTAGTATTTCAAAACACTAATATTAGTACACACTTTTGCAGCAGAAGAGCTGAAATGTGTTAAACCGTGATCACACCATGATCTTCTTAATAGTTTTTCTCAGAATAACAAAACTGCTAAACTGTAGTCAGAGTCACCGTTTAAAAGAACAGCGATTTAGAAATCACGTTCACAAAGAGCAACATTCTTAAAAAATCACAGTTTCGATCATCTCTACTGTGGGTAATCTAACCAAGGTTTTATGGGGACTGTTGAAACTAAACAAGCTCGAGCTATTTAAGTTGACTGGCATCGTAACGGCGCACTCTCAGTTAAGTTGGGTTAGGTTAACAAGCAAGGAAGTGAAATTTAGAGTCCAGCTTAGTTGGGTCCAATACAATGATCCCTCTGTGAGAGAGAGTGATAGAGAAGACAGGTGGTGAAGCAAGAGATGAAGGAAAGCTTCACTCTTTTACAACTGTACTCTTTTGCACGCTGTTTTATAGCCTGTTTCACAGTAACGAAAGAAACCTTTCTAGTTACAATTTATATTGAAAACAAAAACAAAATTTCATATTTTATTGTTTATTTCAATATAAATTTTTAGTCGAAAGTTTTCTTTCGTTATTGTGAAACAGGCAATTATTAGGTCTGTTTCTTTACATTTTGGGTAAAGTTCAGTAAAATGAGAGGAAACTATAATTTCGCTCAATAATAGGTCCGTTTTTTTACCCAAAAAATTTGTGCAATTTTGTGCAAATTTGTACTGGATTTTACTGAAATGCGTTCGTTTACACATAAATTTGCAAAAGAGAGCGTAAATTGAGAGAGGAAACTGACAGTTGTTGATTGAGAGTCTGCAAATTTTTACTGGACAATTTTTTGACCGTAAAATCCAGTAGAGGAGAAAAACATATGATTCAATAAAATAAAGAAAAGTAAGGAAATACAATTTATAAATTTTATAATAAAACATTTAAAAAAAAAAGAAAAGTTGAAATAAAAGTTTATCAAAAAAAAAAAAATTAAGATTATTATGTTCAAGGTGAAACAAATTAAAGAATAATAATAATAATAATAATCGTTAAATAATCAGTTTTTGTGTTGTTTACTTTAATTTTTTTTAGAGATTTAAGGTTTATGTATGTATGTATTCAAAAGAAAAAAATCGCCAAAACGAAAAAAGCACCAAATTAAAAAAAGAAAACGTTCAAAAACGAAAAATATCCTAAAAACAAACAAAAATGCCAAAACTACATATATACATACATATTATGTAGGATAAAGTTCATATAGTATTACATATCGGAACCCTTCGTGCGCGAGTAAAGTCGCACTTTACTGAACTTTTTTAGTTTTGGCGCTTTTTGTTCGTTTTTTGGCGTTCTTTTTAGTTTTGACGATTTTTTTCTTGTTTTAGGTGACTTTTTTCAGTTTTAACGATTTATTTTAGCGAATTTTTAGCTTTGGCCATTCTTTTTGTTTTGACGAATTTTTAATTTTGGGATTTTTTTAGTTTTAGCGTTTTTTTAAATTTCCAGAGTTTTGACTTTTACGGCTTCCAAGGTACAACAAGTTGTCCAAGTTTTACACATTTTGTGAAAATGTCAGGATCTCAAGATAACAGCCTGTGATGGACAGATATACATCGTAGCGAAAGCAAAGGAGTTCCTTATCAAATTTTGTGTACTAAACTCAAAAAAAGCGAATGTCTGGACAAAATTATGAAGGTTTGTCAGGGAGAATTATTTGTGAAAGAAAGCCAAGGCAGATCAAAGCAGCCCTTCCAAATATTATGAAAAAAAGAAAGAATAGAGTTGTTTTAGGACACCCGGTTAGAGCTATGCTGCTTAGCTATGTATGTATATATAAGAAATATCATGTTTTCAATAACAATGCAATACAATTATATTGACCCAAATTACGAGCGTCGTGTTTTGGCTAAGACTACGAAGATTTCGTACTAGATTGAAGAAAAAATGTTGCAATGTTCTTTAGTCTTCTACAGCATCGTCGTAGTTGAAGTCGTAATACGACGCTCGTACTAAAGGCCTTGATACACTATCCTACAAAGTCGTGCGAGCTACGAAAAAATACATAAGGCCCATTATATGATAATTTAAAATTCACCGCGAAAATTTCAAAACGTTTTCATTTATTACCCATTACATATTTTATTTTTTAGCTGCGTACGATTAAATTAATGTATTGAGCAATCGTTCTCATTTTTTTGTTTTGTTTTTGTTTCACTCACTTCAAAGAACGAAGCAAAACAAAATCAAGCATTTTGTTTCGTTTATTTTCGTACTCTGGTTTTCACTACAAAGAAATCCAAACATATATAAATTTATAACTGTAATAGTGTCGATTAGTTTTGTTACGAAAATCACGTCCCAAAACCTGTGTCGTGGCATAAAGAGCATAGCTCTAAAAAAATTCACTCTTTTCCCAAAGTGGGAGAAAAAAGTAAAATTTTTTACTTTTCCGGCAAATGTCTGGGGATCAACAAAAAAGAATTGTATGTAGATGACAGACATGAATTTCCGACGACGATATGTACGTGTATCGGAGTCTTATTTAAACGTGGTTTCCCTTTACACCCACAACTTACCATTTTTAAAAATATTTTGGCGTTAAAGCATCGGTCACCATTAATTTTTTATATACAAAACGAAATAAAATAGTTTTAATTTCTCCGTATGAGTTTACTTGTCCCTTTACCCTTAAATGAATAGTACAACAAAATTCGAAATTTAACTTACAACATCAAAATTACAATGAATATCTGAAAAACTTTTGAAGTTTTAGAAAAACAAACTATTTTTTTCTTCTATATTTTTGTTCAACAATATCTCTCACAAGATTTTACTAAAACGGGCAGCAATCGATGTGTTTTTTTAGGTTAAGAGCAGATTAGATTCTGAAGTTGATCGGCTTACAAAGTAGTCTAAAATGTCTTTCAAAAAAGCAGTTTTGTGATATTATTTTCGAAATACATTAAGGTACGTCACTCCTCTCGGTAAGAACCTTTTTAATGAAAACATTTGTTTTCTATACCTGAATTTCTAATAAACGCTACTAAAACGATTAAAAATTTAAGTATTCCTGTATTCTATATAAATAATCTTTGTTATATGTAGTTACATTATTTCAATATGCACATCTAGACTCCAAAGATCGCATTACAAAAGAGATAAAAACAACTTTACTACGTATGCGAGCATTTATAAACCAAAACCATAAAATTCTAAACTTACTTGAGCAAATGGATGGCCTTTTTATTCTAATTGCTTTAGAGCTGCATTTTAAAAAGATATCATTTTACATAAGGCGTGAATCCTTTTTAGATTTGTGCCTTTATTTATACATCCCGTAGAGACTTGATCAATTCTTCAATAATCAGTTGCACGTTACATCTTTATTTGCAAATTTGTATAAACTACATTTTAAATTATAACAATAAACAATAATTAAAAAAAAAGATCATGATAAAAGGAAAATTTAAAAAATTACTAACATTTTCGTTATACCTCGCATACGATTTGATCATCAGTTTCATTTACGAATCCATTTATATCACCATCCTTGCCCATTTCTTTAGAAGTTAGTGCTCCTTTGTTCACATATTTCCACCATAACATATATTTTAAAGTAATAATGGAGAGACTTAAAATAGTTAAAGCCAAAGGTCCTTTATAGGATTTTGACATTGACGAAGAGGATGCTGAAGATGATAAAAAACGTTCATAGCTGGAATATTGTATTGTAGAGGTTTGTAAAAAGTTATTAGAGGCATATGGGTCTACTGCAAGTCATTTCGAGTTATCAACAATTTTTTCTTCTTTAACTGGCAAAATGCTAAATTTTATTATGTTGCCCTTTGTACGTTTTTGGACAATTTTACCAATAACTTGAGGAGTTGTTACGGCCTCTTCGATTGCTTTAAATATTTTTTCGCAGTTAACCAAATCCTTTGCGGAGGTGGCCTGTATTAAAATGCGCACTTCATGTTGTTTATTTAACCACTTGGAGATATTTTTCAAGCGCGATGATAAATCGTGCTCAGCTATGCGTGAGCCAATGCTTAGCGATTTTTCGGATTTTTTGATAGCACTAACTGTCTCATCGCCGGCAGCTGCAGATTTTTTCATATCAGACAATTCATTTTGTAACATTTCTGCTGCCGTTAAAAGCCTGGAACACAATATGTAAGTAAATATGTAACTATAGGTATAGGGAAATTCTTAAAAATAAATGCCATATCTTACTTATACACCGGTCTTTGGGTTTTGGGGTCCATATCTTGGACCTTTATCAAATGCATGGACCTTCTTTTGGCCAAATTTTTGGCTTCTTCCAATGCAGTGACTATCATAGTTTGATTTTGTATTAGTGTTATTTTAGGAATTTGAAGGGGCTTTTTTTGTTCATTATTGGTATCTTTACGATGTGTGGTTTTAGGAACTTCTTTGTTGGGACTGTAACTTACAGCTGCTGTTTTAAGATTATGCCCTTGTACTTGTTGTCCCTCAAGGCAGTAAACCTTGAAAAGTTGCTTTCCGTGCACTACTTTGGAATAACTTTTAAGTAAAAATGCCATTTTATTAATTTTTTCGCTGCAGTTTGTTTGGAATTTGTTCCCACAATTTTCAATTTCCCACTCTCTTTGTTTAAATTGATCAGCTGCAGAAAGCGAGGCCGACATATATATTGCTGGTCGGCGGCGGCTAGCTCAGAATATTTTCAAAGGCGGCATAGCAATATGTGTTGGCTAAGGGCCGTGATACACTATCATACAAAGTCGTGTGATATACGAAAAAATACCACCATAGTGTGATGAATTGTTACATAGTGTCCACACTCCATGATTTTATATCATACCTTGTGATATGACGCCGGCAGAGCAACTGTAATTAGGGTTCCGTACTCCAAAGGTGCAAAAAGGACCCTATTGTTTTCGCTACGCTGTCCGTCACACGGTATTTTCTCAGGAACCGCAAGAGCTACGGACCTGAAATTTAGACAGGGTGTGTAGAACCTTGGCCGCTACAACAACAAATACGTGAGAATTAAAAATTAAAGGGTGGTCCAAAACGAGCAACGAAAAATAGTAAAATCCCATGTAATATACATACAATTGTATGTACATATGTATATTGACACTTGAAATTTGTAAAATTAGTGTATTTTTATATACACTAAAACAATTAACATTAAAATATTAAAAAATTTAAATTAAATCGGGGTCCATCAGTTAATGCAATTTTGACTATGTAATTTTGACAATTTGCTATATCTTGGAAACCGTAAGAGGTAAACTCTTGAAATTTTCAAAAACGGTAAAACTAAAAAATCCGAAAATTATAAAATCGCCAAACCGAAAAAATCGCCAAAACGTGAAAAAAATCACCAAAAATTTAAAAAAAATCGTCAAAACGAAAAAAATCGATAAAATTAAAAAAAATTCTAGTAGATGTTATTGTTTTGTTATGAAAATTTTTATAAACTCTATCATACCAGGATTGTATTTTCTCGTAGATCGCATGACTTTGTATGATAGTGAATCATGGCCTTAACAATTTTTCTTTAATTAGACAGTCCTGTATTCATCATATAAATCGTTAACTTAATACGAAAAGGCTCCAACTCATAATTTTCGAAATCAATATTTTTACATATTTCGATAACCTATTACTAGATACACCTCCACCGAAAAAAATCGGATGAATATTACACTAAATTTGTAAGGTGTTTTTAATAAATATTGCGTTCTAAAAAAATTGTGTATCAATAGTGCATCTTTTTTTATTTAGGTTTTTCCTCCTCCTGTAAACTATGAAAAACATGAGCTAGGTCCTTTTCGTATTAAGTTAATGAAATATATTTATATCATGAATGTATTCCTAAAATTAATTAAATTCATATCGCTCATTTACTTCAATAGTGGCACAACTCAAAAAAACCAGTTTTGCAGAAAACGTTTTTAAGTTTTCAACAGTGTTGTAAGTTTTTTTTCTAGAACTTATCCCCAATTTTTGATATCTCATCTTCAAATTGATTTTTTTATTAAAATTTTTTTTTGTAAAAAAAAATAATTTGTTTTAGTTTTCTTTTAGTTTTATCTGGAAAGTAATGACAAAAATAACATATTTATTGAATAAAATTCATTTATATCGATAGCTACGAGTATATTTACGTTCATATAAATTTAATTCGTACTTATAAAACTTGTAAGAAAAAAATAGTTTAATATACATAAGTATAAAAAAATTTTTAACCTAAGTTTACCATTTCAAAAATTTTAAAATCGAAATCTGATTTATCAGCCTCAGAAACTTTGTTGTACATAGTACTTGTATTCAAGAGCTTTAGCATTTAGCAGAAGGTTTAAATTAGTCACAACAAATTTAATTATTTTTAAAGTGTGTGTGCACTTCTTAAAAAGTGCTTTAAAAAAGTCGTTTAGCATTTTGTTGCGTATTTTTGTTTTGGTAGTGTTCATTATTGGTTAATCTGCCTTCATACTTCGTCTTTATTAGAAACCATACACTATGAATAGTAACGCACATTTTTAGACTTTCCAGACGCATATTTCTTAGTTCAAAAATCATTCTTGTTTGACCTTCACTTATAAAAAAAAGTCCCCTCAAATTTGGTTACATCCCCAGCAAATCCCCAGATCCCCAATACGAAATTTTCATCCCCAATGGCGAAAAAATCCCCAATTTGGGGACAAATCCCCTAAACTGGGAACACTGGTTTTGAATTTCCATACAACTCAATGTCCGTCCGATCAGCTTGTCGTTCTGAACAGGTGTTTAGTTTTTGTTGTTGTTTTGTTTGGTTTTTTATAAAGATGCCATATCGGTCGAGCTGTTGAGTAAACAAAATTCAAAATCTCGGCTGAGTTGCCAACTATTTGTGCAAGATTTGAAATTTTCATTAAAGCAGATATAGTGCAAAACTCGTTATCAATTCACAGTTTGGAGTTGTTATAACAACTATAGTCGAGTTTTAGTTATTGTAAAATAACTGCCAGCCTGACTTTGTGGCGATTCGATTCCTGTAATCAAATAATAATAACAACACTCTGCTTATAATAGTGTTATAAGAAATGATGGCTACACAAAAATAGTTTCCGTTACTTTCAGTTCGGTGGCTTCTTTTATATATTTTGTGCTATAAAAATTATACTTTGGAACATGCCAAATACAATTAATTCAACATACACACTTTCAAATAATTTCTGTGGTTAAATGCAATCGTATTAAACATTGCAGTAAGACATATGTGCATTTCATATGTATTTTAAATAAAACTCGCTTTACACATTATAATTAATAGCAGAAGTTAAAAATATTGTTGGTTTGTTTGAATTGTATATTTTTTTTTTGCTTTTATTAATACATATACATATAATTATACATATTTTTCAATGTAACATAATATAATAGATTTGTTTATTTGGGAATATAATTTAATTTCATATGTATATTTAAGGCCTTATTCAGAAAAAAAAAATAGTTTTTTACTTCTCTCTGAATACGGCAGTTATAGTTTAACAGCCTCATTTATAAAATTTATTAAGGCTTTATAAAGCGGAATACTGTTTTAAAAACCCTTTACAAAGCATTAATAGTTTTATATTTTATAAATAAAGCCATATATAATTTTTTAATCATTATATCATAAATAAGTAGATTTACTTCACAGTTCAACTTAAAAAAAATTGCACTTAAACTTAACTACACACAAAAAAGCTAAAATATTGCATTAAGCATACACAGATACTTATAATAAAGTAATAAATAATTAAATTTTACTTGAAGTTGAAAGGAATTCATTACATATTGCAATTTCATTCGGTAAGACTTGAAAACACTAAAAGCTATATACACAAAAAAAATTAAATAGTCAGAGAATACATACTTCAAAGATAAGTATGTATACATAAAAATAAAACCATGAATTGATGAGCAAGCAAAATAAATTGGTTTTCCTTGTCGTAATGTGTAAAATGATAAGATATTGTTGTTGTTACAAATTCTGTTGAATAAATATTATTTGTTTTGGAATGATGTAAAAATGCTTGAACAGCTTTTATGTTGTTTTCACTAAAGTTGTAAAAGTGAGAAAAGGTCAATATTTATTTCTAGTTACTATATACAAAAGCATTAATTGTTTTTACTAAAGGAAACAAATTGTTGATTATTTAAAAAAAAAGCCATACGTGTGCCTGCATGCATATTTCTAGAAATTATTGATTTTTTTTAAGAAATGACCTCCATAATCTTTTAACCTTAATCACTTTCTTAATTACTTTTTGTGTATTAAACCCCTTTATGACTGATTTCAAAGAATTTTTTTTGTTTGTTAATAAGTCTATTTCGGTGTGGGATTCTGTCTTTATGTTGTTTTTCTTTTTTTTTTGTAGTGAAAATTCCCAAGAGTTTTTCAAGATCTTGCTTAATTTAAATGTATATACCTAGGCGGCTTGTTACCTATCGTAATTCTTAATATTTTCATTGTTATTATTTTTAGACTCTTTGAATTTCAAATAATTTCACATCAGTATCGTACCAAATGGCTGGTTCTACATTTCTTAGATAAATAACACCCCAGATGTAGGTTCGGAACCAGGCGGTAGTGCCAGCGTTTGCCTGATATTTTCGTATGAGTATTGGATGTGGCACGGGCAATAGCCCCACTAGAGTACCGTGTTGCAAAAACTTCAAAATCTCGGACTCGTCTGTGAGACCCTTATCAATACAGATTTTTTCGACTTGTGGCACCAGCACCTGTAGCAAACGCATTATGGTTTGTAAAGGAAGTTTTGAGCGCCACGAAACAATCCATTCGGGCGTAGGAGTCCAAATGTCGGTTGAGTGCTGACGAACCATTCGTATACTGCCACGGTGAGCCACTGAAAGGCGACTTATAGGAGATTTATCTTCACTAGCGTCAACGAGACCATTGGGACTAGTGGTTCGAGATTCCGAAGGAGATCTCTCGTTAATCTTATCGAAACGCACAATGTCGGAGGTGCCATCTATGATGGGTGTCTGATCGGCTGAACCCAGATGTGCCTGCTCGCGTTCAGTCATTTGATTAATGCCCGGGGTGTCGGGTAGTGAAGCCTTAAGTGTGCCAGGCTCTGCAGGCATGGCCGGAAAAGCACCTTCCATTTGTTGCTCGCCTTGTTGGGTATGAGATTCTGTTTCAGATTCTTCCACTGGATTTATGTTATTTTCCTCATTTATTTCCGCCTTAACACACACCTTCCGGACTTCTTCCTCCTCCTCCAAATCATCATCTTCATCGTCATCTTCCTCATCCTCATATTCAGCAGAATTGGCTAGACTGTTAAATTTTTGTACCACCATTGTTAATCTTTTCTGCCTGACTGGTGGCAAATTAAATTTGCCAACTTTACGGCCGCTAAGACACTTTGCTATGCCGGGCATATCAGATGGCAAATTCGCCATTGCATGAAATACATGTCTTTTGCGTATGATTGTATAAACCAAATTGGAATTACCATCAAATTGGTATTGTATGATATTATTGAAGATTTCCAATAAAAAGAACACCAAATGATGATTGCTGGGAGCCGATAATAAAAACCAAGGTGTACTAAAGGCCTCTAGTAAATGCAAAAGTTTGACGCTGGCCACCATAGATAAAGTCTTCAAATAGGGAGAAACATTTACCAAAATCGTCAACAAACAATCGAAGAGAGGCTGCAAACGTTGATGCCCAGTGGCTATGATTTTATGGAAAACAGTTATTAAGAGATCAGCATGGGTACCGGTAAAAACGGGAATGTCCATTGGTACGGTGGCTGTATATGGTTTATTTAAGCGCACACCAAAATTGCGTTCACCTGTTTTACACAAATTAAATCTCAGTTCTAATTTTTCACTTATATATGTATATAGATGTTTTGTTTATCTTACCAGACAATAACAATAATATGAATACCCCAATATGCATGAGTCCAACTTTAGATTGGTCTGCTCTCGAATAATTTAAATGATAGAGTATGGGTATTAAAATATCTAGTACATCTGAGCTTTTAAGCACAAAATATAAAAACTTCTTATTGTAGTCACATATTTTCCAAAACAAAATCAACAGTTCTTGATGGCAATGCAAGCGTTTAGTTGAATTTGGTAAATAGTTTTGCAGCAAAGGATTGTTGAGTAAACGTGCTATGCCTTTCAAAATAAAATGGAAATCCTCATCACGGTGCACGCGCGACAAATAGTTAATAAAGAGATTGTCACCACACGCATCATCGTAAGAATGGGCAATAACTGTGCTACTGCCACCTTTAACATGTCTTTGTAGTTCCAATTGATGATGTTGTAGTTGTTGTTGTTGTTGCTGCATTATCATGTCATGGTCTAGTGTAACAATTAGTATTTGCAAGCAGGCTTCTACCAAGGGTTCTGTAGTGTCTGTGAAAAGCAGATGATTGTAGGGTACGCCAAAACCTACAGGATCATAAGAACAGACGGTGTTTAAAAAAGAAGTAAATAAAGGCAAAGCATGACGGTTGTCCGCAGATGTAAAATAAGATATCCACTTGTTCGGCGCCTCCGTTGGTTGGGGAGTACGGTACATGGGCTCAGAGAAGCATGTCAACAATAATTTCAATAATTCTGTACGCCTACGTTCCATGTTGGGATTTTTAGGGGGAGAGTGGGCAAAACCCACACCTGCTTCCCATATATATTCACAACTGTCAATGTTAGCCAATTCCTCAGCTTTGTCGGGGCCAGGTCGCCGTGCGGCCGTCACCGTGAAATCAGGACAAAACAATAAATCACATATGGCATTTAAAAGCGACTGTGCCAAAGGTACAGTATGACTTTCTGAGCTCAAATGTTCTCTTTCGACATCATCAACTTCTCCTCCAACCGTAATACTTTTCTGATTTGACCTTTCCTGGTTGGCAGGCAAACTGCTCCAGAAGAAATGACGCCATTTTTCATCTTCGAATATATAGGGCACAATGCGTATTAGCAAACGCATGCAATTTAACACACATTGCTGTTCGGTCTGGGTACGACAGCTACTGTCTACCGCCTCCGCAAGTTTTTCAACAGCCTTGTAACATAAGGTGGCCAAGTTGGCAGGATTTTCATTGCGTATGTTACGTATCTCGGCTGCTGTTACCAAAGCAAATACATCCTCCAGAGTAGTCTGATGGCCGGACCAGAATTGTTCCCAAAAAGGGTCATCGGCATCTATCTTATGATTTTTCTGCGTCAAATGCACAATTGCTTTGCGAAAGTTTAGTTTTGAGTCTGTATTTCCCATATTGAAGAAGTTTTTTTACACACAAATTCTTTCTTTTACTTGGATTCACTATTTTTCAGATATAATAATATTTTTTACAATTATTGATTTTATTTTTTCTAACAAATGTAATGATTTTCCCTTTTTTATCTAGTTTTTTCTATATTAATCAAAACACGTACTGCAGAAAAAACTTTTGACACATATGTAATTAATTTTTTATGTGTTTTCTTTCGGATTCTGCAATTCTGAAATACACCCATAGTTGCCAGATCATCAAAATTTTTTTTAAACTGAACTGGTGGAAGCAACCGTGGATGGAAGTCATGATAGTATATTAAATTGTATTTTGCAATTGTTTTAGAAATTGACATTTAATATGAAATTCTGTATACAGTTTCATGTATTATTATGCATTTTTCATATTTATTTTATTTTATTGTGTTAACAAATTCATAAATGCCACTTTCCATCTCTGAACATATATGAGAAAAAAATAAAATTCTTTGGACATTAAAACTGAGTTTATGTGGCTTAAGGAAAGAAAAACAATAAATTAAGAAAACATGTTTTCTTTAAACAAAGAAATGCAAATTTTTCAGATATTAAATTTTTCTATCTCCTTTGAAAACTTTTGGGCTAAGTAAACAATTAAATGAACAAACCTATTATTACAGCTCTACTATGCACTGTGCGCGTGCATTGGTAAACAAAGTAAGTTTGATATATATCATCAAGGTCATCAGCTGGAACGTGAAGTGTACCTATGTATATTTTATTGTACCATGGGGGGAAAGAAAATTTACAGATGCTGATTTTTTACATTTTGAATACCTTGGCAAAAAACAGCAATATGCAAATATTTCATGGCACAATTAATCAGGTATGTATCAGTAGTTCGACAACAAAATTACATCACCAAAACAATCGCATTTATTTCGTAGAAACAAACGGAATGGTGTCAAAATTCCTATGTGTTCGTAAAAGTTTTTGATATTTTCTGCCAACTTTAAATTAAAAAAATATTGCTCAGCTGTGACTTCATTACTACCTGCTGAGTGCGCCTTGACTTCATCCGTCTTACAGCTATTTTGGCAAACTTTTTGACATTTTACTTTGCTTGGCGAAACGTCATCACTTATTAAAAGAAAATACTAAAGAAAATAGACGAGAACAGAAAAAAAAGTAGGAGAAAATTGAATTTTTGTAATTTGTGATTGCGTGTTATAATTTTTACGAAAAAATTAAGCAATACCTTAAAAAATGTAAATTTACAAAAATATTTTACTGCTGGGAGTGAGTGTCTATACAATTTTCTATAAGTTTTAATAAAAAAAGTGAAAATATAGCTGCAGAAAAGTTAGTTAGTGCTTTCAACAACACCCTTCAAATATTTTTACGTATTTGAAGGAAAAATCTTGCAGTTTTTCCTTAAACAAGAATCAAACTTTTTTTATCAAGGATTCTCACTAATTTTTAAAACAAAATCACATAATAATGTCTTTGCCTGGCAATGGCATATTTGTGGTGCGGGGCGAAATGTCCACTTTGATGACCGCAATGCGAAGAGGCTCCCGATGGAATGCCACCGCATACGTGGTAAGTTTGTGTTGGATTCTATTTATTGTAAATGCGTGTGTGTGTATTCGAAATTTGTTTGAGTGTTTTGTGTTTATCAGTGTAGGTACACATAAGCTTTAACATATGGATTTTGTCGTGCTTATTCATTTTATTAAAATATAAAAATTGATCAAATATTATTTTATATTTTAGGATGAAGAGAAGGATGCTTTAATGAAATTGTTTATGGATCTGAAGCAAGTGCTTAATCGTATAGAGGATTTGCGCCTCATAGATCCAAACGTATTTTTGGCACCATTCTTGGAAGTTATACGTACGGAGGAGACTACTGGAGCGGTTACAAGTTTAGCTTTATCAGCCATAAATAAATTTTTATCGTATGGCCTAATAGGTAAGTTTGTAAATTAAAAATCCTGGTTTAATTACATCAGAATAGTTTAAATTTGTCTTGATTGGAAACAAAATGGTCGGTTATTAATATAAAAATAATTTTTTTAAAATAAAAGGAAAATACCGAATCTGATGTGAGAGTGGGAAGGAAAATAACGACAGATTTCTACATTTCTAAAAATACTTAAGTTTTGTCTCTATGAGAATAATTATTTTATATATGAAAATGAAATATACATACGAGCAAGTTTTCGGTACACCTATGGGAAACCCGCTATCACCAACTATTGCTGACTTAGTGCTGTACAATTTATTAGACGAAACTCTAAGAAAACTAAAAGCAGTAAACATAAAGTTAATATAGATTACAAAGTATGCAGACGATATATTGGCTATAGTTAGGCCCCTTTCAGATTAGGTAACTTTAACTGCTTTTATGTTTTCATTCAGCAACTTTGTTTAACAAAGTTTAATTTTCTTATGCTCTAATTTTATTAACTTGTTGCCGTTTTGTTGTTTATTCACTTATTGACAAATATAAAATTTTCTTAACACAAAATTAAACAACACACCGAAGAAGAAATAAAAGACAATGTCAAAAACAAATAAATAAACCAAGACAAGAATGGCAGCAGAAACACAATTGCCAAGTACAAGCAAGTCTGTACTCAAATCTCGGCAATTCTTTCCCCTTCAAACCGACCTTTCCTCTCACACCGAAAAACACAAGACTTGCGCTAGTAAAGTTGCCTAATCTGAAAGGGGCCTTAGAGTGGAAGAAAAGTACAGCATTTTGAATTTTTTTAATAACTTTCACCCAAAAATACAATTTACCATAAAAGTTGAAAAATATTCTTCAATTAGGTATTTAGATACCCGAATATTTAGGGAAAATAAAAAATTAGTCTAAATTGGTATAAAAAAAGACACGGCATCTGGCAGGATCATCAACTTTCATTCTATGCAACAAAAAAATCAAATAATAAATAACGCGGGGAATTTAATTTTTAGAGTCCTGTCCATTTGCATAAAAGTTAGGTATATAAAGCAGAAATCTACATCAACTGATACCACATACAGTGGACCAAATACAAAAGAACGCTAATGATGAAGGCCACTAAGGCCTTCGAAAACAGCTAGTTGTTCCGTTCTATGTGTTAGTCAGAATATTTACAACTAACTTTAGTGTTATTTGTTCATTAATAATTATCACATGTAATTTGGCTTAAAAAGCGATACGAACTTCAGCCCGTTAAAATCATAAATATAGAAACAAACGAAGTTCGAACAATAATAATTAAAAAATAAATTAATTTCTATTTTATAATTATAATTTTATAATTTTTATTTTCAAAATTACTTTTTAATCATTAGGTCTGTTTATTTACTTTCCCAGCAGAAACTAGCAACGAGAGAGTAAGTCAGAAATTTACAAAATGACTCTCCCAAATATGAAAAAGTAAATGAACGCTTTACTTGTAAAAACTTGAAAGAAAATTTTATTCATATCAGAACCATGGACGGAAATCATGATACAATTGTACTTTTTCTGATGTATTTTGTTTGATAATGTTTTAAATTGCAATTTTTTTAAGAAATTGATATTTAAAATGAAATTCTTTACACAGTTTCATGTACATATATTTACGATTTTTATGTATTTTTCATACTTTTTTAATTTTATTCCAATAACAAATACAAGAATTTGACTTTCCACCTCTGATCATATATGAGAAACATACAAAATTATTTGCCATTAAAATTGAATTTATGTGGCTTACCCTACAAGAACACTACCAGTCAATTGACTGCTCATTTGATCGATAGTCATGCAGGCTATATTCATCATTGCGTAGAACAAAGTTTCTATCAAATTATTAAAGGCAAAATGAAAAATGTGATGGAAACTTTTGTGTACGTGTGAAGTTGCATCACAGTTCCGATCAAATGACTAGTCAATTGACTGTCATTATTGAACTGAATGTAAAATTGTTTTAAATGTGTTAGTGAAAAAATTTGTTTGTGTTAGTTTCAATCATTCATTTCTTGTAGGGTATTGAAAGAAAAATAGTAAATTTTTCATACGTACATATACATACATATGTACATGTTTTTAACAAAAAAATTCAAATTATTTCAGTTTTCCTTTTTCAAATATTTTTTAAATAATTTATTTGACAACAAAACACACAACAGGTGGTTGGATAATTCTTGCAAGTTAAAATTTTACTAGTAGTAATTTGTAGGAATTTTTTTGTCTCTCAATTTTTTTCTCTCTTTTGACGCTCTCTCCTTGCAAACTTTTTGAGTTAATGAAAACTTTCCAGTAACAATTGTTACAAATTCGTAATAATTTTCAGTAAATGAACAAACCTATTATTTCTTGATTTTTATATTTCTTGATTTTTATTTATTCCTCCAGAAATAAAAGGTATTTTGTAAGTTTTATTGATTCCTCACAAAATGACAGTTACTTTTTGATTTTTTGCTTAATTTTTAAAATGCATGAAGCGTCATTTTTGCGTTAAAATTAATATTAACCGATTTAAAATTTAATTTACCGCCAGAGTTATAAACCAAACAGCATTGACAATATAGCAAAATATTTTAAACAAATTATTGCCAAGAAATATTTTTATTGCCAAATAAAAAAGAAAGTTACGAAATTTTAATGCTAATTACAAAATTAATTATATTTGTGCAAAGCGAAAAATGGCAATTCACGAAAAATTGCAAAATTTTAAAAAAGCCATAATATTGACTAAGAATCGATAAAACTGTTTCCAATAAGCGGGATGATGAGAAAGTTTAATAATAAACTTTTAAAAATTTCGAAACGGGTAGGATGCTAAAAGACACGCAAAAAGCCGCTTTTATCGCGAATTTTACAAAAAATCGAGAGAATTTGCAAAATACTAAATAAGCCATAACATTGATTAAAACTCGCTAAAACTTTAAAAAAATTCAGCGAAATTTACTAAACATATTAACAGCGGGATGATAAAAAAATCGGCAAAACTGTTCACAGAAAAAAGTGTTCACCAATTAATATTTTTAATTAATAATTTAATTGATTCAATTAAATTTTTAATTGTATTAATTAATTGGAGTGGAAAAATTTAATTGATATTATCAAATTGTTTATAAGTGAAAATTTAATTAATATTTTAATTGATATTAAAAATATTTTAATTAATATTACTAAATCATTCATATTACTTTTTTGTGTGTTTGGAGGCTGAAAGCATGAAAAAAGTCGCATTTATCGCGAAGTTTCCAAAAAATCGCGAGAAGTTGCAAAATTTTAAACAAACCATACATATCCCAACAAAAAATAAATGAACGCGTTCAAAATGAAGTAGTGTTTCATGATTTCTTGAGCATTTGTTTCTTCGAATGCGTTCTGAACGCATGTAATGAACGCATGCAAGCATGCATGCAAAAACGGCATGCAAAAACGGAATTAAATTATCACATTGACACATTTTCATAAAACAAGTTTTATCTCCAACAAATAGCAAAAGTGCAATAGCTCAGTGGTAGACAGTATGCTTTAACAGTCAAAACAACACGGTTCGTATACTGGCCGCGGAATTTTTTTTTCGTTTCTAAGCACTCATTCGAATGATGAGCATTCCTGCTAAATTTTAACCCTTTCTCGTCAATGACACCCCTGTGTTAAAATCATGCGTTCTGCACCTAAGTTGAACCAATGCTTTTGCAGTAGAACCCATGCATTAACTATTTCTTTTGCATGTCTTTTTTTGCTGGGCTATTGATCAAAAATTACCAAAACTGTTAGTAATGCAAAAAATTCGCTGAAAATCGCGAAAGCTTATTAACAGCAGGATGACAAACAATGTCTAATAATTGTTTAAAATCAGAAAAACTCTTAGGAACATAAAAACACGCAAAAGGTCACTTTTATTGCCAAATTTGCAAAATCGGATGCAAGCGCTACAATTGATTAGAAATCGCGAAAGCCATTACAATATAAAAAGTTTGGAAAAAAGCGAAAATCCCGAAAAAGTCGCAAGTTAGCGACAAATTGCTAAATGTTTTGAAGAAATTACTAAACCTACAAATAGTAAAATTCGCAAAAAATATAAACTGATTTGTTTTTATATTTTTGAATAAATTATTTTATTTTTATAAATGTGAAAAATTTGAAAGCGGCACCAATCAAATATATATTTAAGGTGCTGCTGCCGTCTTCAAAATGATTAAGTAGCTGGCTACCAGACAACATTTGTTGCCAGCAACACTTGTAGTCGTGTAGCCAAGTATCCTGCTGTAGTTTCAATGTATTGATACAAAATGGTGTTTTTCAATGTCGTATGGGACATGGAATTAACGAATAATGCAAAGCAAAATTGTTTAGTTAATTTTTAATCGTATTGAACCTTAAGCATTATTTTCTAACTCTTGATATCCTTACGGAGATCTAAGAGCGAGAAACTCGAATATATAACGATTAGCGCTAAGAATATTTTTCAAGACAAAACTTGCTCTTCAAATTAAAAAAAATGGGAAAAAAGTTTCACTTGCTTGACTTTGGACATGAATATCTCGAAATGAAATGCAAAACTTTTGCAGATTTATTAAATTTTATTGCTTTTCTTTAAAAATTTAGCAAGAGAAAAAATTTCAAGAACTTTTAATTTTTTCGTCTCGGTAGGTAGACCTTCTGAGAGAAATGTCCATATACAAGTCTCAATTAGACGAGAATTAATTTAAAACGAATCAATACCAAAAAGTTGTTTTATTTTATTAGGGTTCCGTACACCTAAGGTGAAAAGGAACCCCGTTGTTTTCGCTACGCTGTCCGTCTGTCCGTCACACGCTATTTTCTCAGGAACCGTAAGAGCTACGGACAGAAATTTGGACAGAGTATGTAGAACCATGGCCACTACAACAACAAATACATGAGAACTAAAAATTAGATGGTGTTCCAAAACGAGAAACGAAAAATTTTAAAATCCCATAATATACATACAATTGTATGTATATATGTACATACATATGTATGTATATTGACACTTGAACTTTGTAAAATTAGTGTATTTTTATATAGACTATTTTTTTTTTTATTTTTTTTTATTTTAAATATAAAAATTTAAATTAAAAATTTAAAATATTAAAATTTTAAATTTAAAAAATCGCCAAATTGAAAAAACGCCAAAAACAAAAAAAAAACAGCCAAAATGAGAAAAAAGTGTCAAAACTAAAAAAGCCCCTAAATGAAAAAAGTCGCCAAAATGAAACGCCAAAAAAACGAAAAAATCGACATACTAAAAAATCGGCTAAATGAAAAAAAAATTAAAAAAATCGCCAAAACGAGAAAAAAGTGTCAAAACTAAAAAAATTGCCAAAATTAAAAAAACCAAAAAAATCGCCTATATGAAAAAAATCGCCAAAATTAAAAAAATCGCCAAAAATAAAAAATCGCCTAAATTAAAATAACGTCAAAAACGAAAAAAATGGCCAAAACGAGAAAAAAGAGCCAAAACTAAAAATGCAAATAAACGCAAAAAAACCCTAAAACTAAAAAAACGCTTAAAACCGAAAAAACCAAAAACGAAACAAAAATTCCAAAACTATATTTTATATAAGCTAAAGCTCGTATTGAATTACATATCTCGTGTCCGTACGGAACTCTTCGTGTGCGGGTCGAAGTCGCACTTCACTGAATTTATTTATATTAAGGCAATAAAATGTTTGGTAGTAATAGAACTAAATTGTAGATATGGAATACCAAAAGGCGAATCAATGCCATTTTAAAGTGAAATGCAACATATTCGAAACAATTCAAATCATAAACTAGATCTCCAGGAGAAATTTAATTATCTTGCTTCTAGAAACATGATAAGATAAGTGAAAACTCTTTTAAAGGCTTGGGAAAAAAATTATAAATATGAGCGGCCCTAACATGAAATTAACTCTCCAAGAAAGAAGTCAATCCCATTTGTTTCTTCTAATGCATTATAAATGGCATCGCAAATCTTAAATAATGCTATAGTTTTTGAACTGATTACAAACGTATGCGACGAACTGGGTAATACATTGAAATTAATACCCAGCAAAATAGGCATGCAAAAACGGAATTATATCATCACATTGACACATTTTCATAAAAAAAGCTTTATCTCCAACAAATCACAAGAGTGCAATAGCTCTGTGGTAGAGAGAGTTTGTCTTAACAGTCAGAACAGCACGGTCCGTATCCTGGCTGCGAAAAATTTTTTTTGTTCGTTTTGTATTTAAGTGAAAAAAACGTCATCGAATCATGGGTTCTTGCATGGGTTCGTTCTAAGCACTCATTTGAATAATGAGCAGTTTTGCTAAATGTGAACCCACGCTCGTCAATGACACGCCTTTGTTAAAATCATGCATTATTTTGCACCTAAATTTAACGATTTGCGTTGATATTCAGAATGCATTCGAAGAAACAAATGCTCAAGAAAGCATGAAACATTATTTTATTTTGAAATCGTTAATATATATTCATATTTTCTCTTCCGAAGATCCCACATCACCAAATCTGGCTGTTATAATTGAAAATATAGCCGATGCCGTAACACATGCCCGCTTTATGGGCACCGATCAATCATCGGACGGTGTTACTCTCTTTCGGGTAGTCGAAGTGTTGCACACGCTTATGCGCAGTCCTGAAGGTTCAGTACTAACCAACGAAGCTGTCTGCGAGGTTATGTTAAGCTGTTTCAAAATTTGTTTCGAACCTCGTCTTAATGAACTGTTGAGGAGATCTGCCGAGCAGGCCTTAAAGGATATGGTGCTTTTACTCTTTATGCGTTTGCCACAATTTGCCGATGATCGCAGTGAATCGGGTCTTTTGAAAAAATTTCAAATAATGGCTGCCGCCATGGAAAAGGACAAGAAACAACGCAAAAAGTCTATAAAACCACAAGCGAATGAAAGTGGCAGCAATTGTAAACGTGCGGCGCAGACTTTGAAGTCGGGCGCAGAAGAGCAGAAACGTAAAATATCTGCGCATTCGCAATCAGGAGAAGATATTGTTAATTCATCGCAAAATGCTGTGGTCGTTAGTCACATAAAAGCGACACCAGCTACGTCAGCCGGTAATAATATAGTGGATTTGCAGGGCAAAATAACACAAACTCCAACATCGACTCTCACACTGGCAGAAAGTGGAGATGTGTTGGGCGGAGAGGCTCCCTTGATATCTGTAGAGCCGGCAGCCCCAGCCCCAGCCCCACCCAATGCCGAAAATGAGACCGACAATCGGCCACAATCGGCTCAATCTCATTGTGGCAGCAGTGAATACATAAACTCGGTAGGTGTTCGCTTCACCCAACAGAATTCTGTAGATGGTTCCGAGGGTATGGCGCCTTTGGTGCCCTACGGTTTGCCTTGCATACAAGAGCTGTTTCGTTTCTTGATTTTGTTGTGCAATCCTTTGGACAAACAAAACACTGATGCCATGATGCATATGGGCTTAAGTTTGCTGACGGTGGCTTTCGAAGTGGGTGCCGACAATATTGGCAAATATGACACATTGTTGCAATTGGTCAGAGATGATTTGTGCCGTAATTTATTTGCTGTAAGTTGTTTTTTGTTTATTATTTATTTTATTTTGTTTTGTTCTATTTATTATTTATTCTTAGCTTATGAACTCTGAGCGATTGACTATATTCGCTGCCGACTTGCAAGTTTGCTTTTTACTGTTTGAATCCTTAAGGGATCATCTCAAATTCCAGTTGGAGTTTTACCTGAAAAAACTTTCCGAAATTATAGCTAGTGATAATCCCAAAACTCCTTATGAAATGCGCGAATTGGCATTGGATAATCTTTTGCAGTTGTGGCGCATACGTGGTTTTGTAACAGAACTTTACATAAATTATGATTGTGATCTGTATTGCAGTGATTTGTTTGAAAGTCTTACCAATCTGCTATCAAAATATACCTTATCCGCTACAAATGCTATTTACAATACTCATATAATTGCCATGGATACCTTGATATCGGTGGTAGATAGCATAGAGTTTAATTGTGTGGCTGCCAAAAGTAGCAATTCTACTGCAGGAGACGTAGCTGCTAATAATGGTACGAATAATACTCCCGCTTCAGCTTCAAGACATTCACGTCATAATTCCGGTTTAGAGGGCATAATCATTGATGATGCCAGCAATTGCGACGACAACACTAAAGTTGAAAATATTTCTAAATTTATTAACACCTCATCACGTTTGCGTTTGCTTTCGGGCGGTAGTGCCGCTGAAAAGGCAATAACACGTGAGTATCTGGAGGATGTGAAAAATAAGAAACGTATTTTGAGTCAGGGCACAGAGCTGTTCAATCAACGTCCGGACAAGGGCATACAATTCTTGCAAGATAATGGTATACTGAAACCGCAATTGGATCCCATGGAGGTGGCCTTATTTTTGCGTGAAAATCCTGGCTTAGATAAGAAAATGATTGGTGAATATATATCGAGAAAGAAAAATGTCGATTCGAAAATTCTAATGAATTTTGTGGAATCTTTCGATTTTCATGGCTTGCGAGTTGATCAGGCCTTGCGTTTGTATTTGGAGACATTCCGTTTGCCCGGGGAGGCACCATTAATATTTTTGGTCTTGGAGCATTTTGCAGATCATTGGCATGTAAGTATAATAATTTATATTAGAATTTCTGGTAAATGAATTCCAAGTATTTTAAAATTCATGTATGATTTATAATTTCATATTATTTTATATCTTTTATAATACTTTTTAACCCCCGACCAAAAAAAGAGGTACGAGTATATGTTTCAAAGGTGACTTGATCGAGAAGGTTCTTATATATTGTTTTAAGAAAAATTGTCCAGCCGTTTAGAAGATATCACATCTTTAAAATTTTACAGCCTTATTTATAAAAATTATTGAGGCTTTATAAAGGCTTTTTAAGAAAAATTTTGTGTGCAAATTTTATTTAAAAAGCCTTTGTAAAGTCTTAATAAGTTTTATAAATAAGGCTGTTAAAATTTGGCATTAATACTGTATTTGGCTGAAAAGATTTGGAGCACAGTTAGCAGGATATAAATCTGGCGAAATACTGCATTCGATATTCAATAGAGTTTAATAGAAAATATTTTTAAAATTCTTACTGACTTGTCCATATCAAAGTATAGCAATGTGCACTATTTTTAAGTTCTCCTACTTAACCAATTCTTCGGTATGTAGCTTTTTCTAATCCAATAAAGAGTGATTTGTCGAACATTAGGATTTCAACATGCTTCATTGCTCGCTTTAGAAAAACACCCTTTAGTTTTTTACTGTCATATATTTGCCATTAAAGCGGCAAAAGTTTTAAATATTCCTTGCGAATTTCAGGTTCAAAACTCTTAGGGTTCTCGAGAAAACAGCGTGTGACAGGCAAACAGGTAGACGGACATCGTAGCCAAAACAATAGGGTCCTTTTCACATTTAGTGTGCGGAACCTTAAAACGAAAAATACATCGTCAAACAAAATAAGCATTAACACCAAAAAATCTCCAAAACGAAAAATAAATTCAATGAAGTACGGACACTACATATATAATTCAATACGAACTTTGGCCGATATAATAAATAGTTTTGGCTTTTTTCGTTTTTTCGGCTTTGAACGGTATTTAGTTTTGGTTTTTTTTGCGTATTTTCGGTTTTTGGCACTTTTTTTAATTTTAGCACTTTTTTCCCCGTTATGTCGATTTTTTCAGTTTTTGGCTTTTTTCATATTGGCGAATTTTTCTTTCATATAGGCGATTTTTTTAGTTTTGGCGCTTTTTTCGGTTTTTGGCGATTTTTTTTTTCATTTTGGCGATTTATTTCATTTAAGCCATTTTTTCATTTAGGCAATTTTTTTAGTTTTGGCGTTTTTTTTTCATTAGGCGATTTTCTTAGTGTTGGTGTCTTTTTCGCGTTTTGGCCATTTTTTTAGATTTTTGGTGTTTTTTTCATTTTGGCGATTTTTTCATTTTGTCGATTTTTTAGGTTTTTGCCGATTTATTATAGTGTTAGAATTTTTTTTTAATTTAGTGCTTTTTTTCGTTTAAGCTATTTTTTAATAGTTAATACTGAAATTAAAGAACGAAATCAAAATTAAAGGGTATCCTATCATTTAATTTTTTGATATGCAATTCTGACAAACTTGCTCGGCAAACCCTTGAAATTTTCGAAATCGCTAAAACTAAAAGTCATAAAGATAAAAAGATCATTAAAACGAAAAAAAAATTCGCCAAAAACTGGAAAAATCGCCAGGGCGCAAAAAAGTTCCAAAACTAAAAAAAAATCGCTAAAACTAATTCAAACCCCAAAAAACCGAAAAAATTGCCAAAGCTAAAATAAATCGCCAAAAACCGAACCAAAACGGTAAAAACGCTGGAATTAAAAAAAAGTCAAAAACCAAAAAAAAATTCCCAAAAACGAAAAAAGCGCAAAAACAAAGAAAAAGAGCCAAAACTAAAAAAACACCAAAACCGAATTACTTAAATTTTTTAACAAAATTACCGCTCTGTAATTGGAAACGAAAGAAAATATGTTCGAATTATTATGTTAAATACACGCAAATTCGAAAGCATTTTCTCTCATTTCGAATTACATAGTAGATCCGCAGGTAATTATATAGGCTGAAGTTCGTATAATTTTATATATCGACGGTCTAAGTCAACATAGCATGTTATGCTAATCGGACTATTCTATCAAAAGTTATGAGCAAAAATGTACTAAACATAATTTGTCAAGTTTAAAAAACCTAATTTTTAGGGTTCCGTACACCAAAGGTGAAAAAAGGAACCCTATTGTTTTCGCTACGCTGTCCGTTTGTCCGTCTGTCCGTCACACGGTATTTTCTCAGGAACTGTTAGAGCTACGGACAGAGTATGTAGAACCTTGGCCGCTGCAACAACAAATACATGAGAATTAAAAATTAAAGGGTGTTCCAAAACGAGCAACGAAAAATTTTAAAATCCCATGTAATATAAATACAATTGTATGTAAATATGTATATTGACACTTACAATTTTTAAAATTAGTGTATTTTTATATAAACTACAACAATTAACATTAAAATATTAAAACATTTAAATTAAAGGGTGGTCCATCAGTTAATGCAATTTTGACCATTTAATTTTGACAACTTGCTTTATCTTGGAAATCGTAAGAGGTAAACTCTTGAAATTTTCAAAAACGGTAAAACCAAAAAATCCAAAAATTATAAAATCGTCAAACCAAAAAAAAGAAATCGCCAAAAATTAAAAAAATTGCCAAAACAAAAAAATCGCCTAAATTAGAAGAAAAATTCTAACACTAAAATATGTCGCAAAATTCGAAAAAATCGTCAAAATTAAAAAATTGCCAAAATGGAAAAAAGTGCCAAAAACCGAAAAAAATCGTCAAAACGCGAAAAAGGCGCTAATAACAAAATAATTTTTAATATGAAAAAAATCGCCAAAATTAAAAAAAAACGCCAAAAACGGAAAAAAATCGCCAAAATGAGAATAAAAGTGTCGAAACTAAAAAAATCGCCTGGATGAAAAAAGTTGCCAAAATGAAAAAACGCCCAAAAACCGAAAATCGCCAAAAATTAAAAAAATCGCCAAAATTTTTTAGCGATTTTTTTATTTTGGCGATGTTTTTAATTTTGGCGATTTTTTTCATATAGGCAATTATTTTGGTTTTGGCGATTTTTTCGGTTTTTGAGGTTTTTTTTCATTTTGGCAATTTTTGAGTTTTGACACCTTTTTCTCATTTGGGCGATTTTTTCGGTTTTTGGCGTTTTTTCAATTTGGCGATTTTTTTTTAATTTTGACGATTTTTTTCATTTCTGCTATTTTTTTTCCCATATAAACAATTATTTTGGTTTTGGCGCCTTTTTCGCGTTTAGGCGATTTTTTCGGTTTTTGGGGTTTTTTTATTTTGGCGATTTTTTTAAATTTTTGGCGATTTTTTTTTGGTTTGGCGATCTTATAATTTTTGGATTTTTTAGTTTTACCGTTTTTGAAAATTTCAAGAGTTTAACTATTACGATTTCCAAGATATAGCAAGTTGTCAAAATTACATAGTCAAAATTGCATTTAATTCTCATGTATTTGTGTTGTAGCGGCCAAGGTTCTACATACTCTGTCCAAATTACGGTTCCTTAGAAAATAGCGTGTGACGGATAGACGGACAGCGTAGCGGAAACAATAGGGTTCCTTTACACCTTTGGTGTACGGAACGAGCGGCTATGGCTCGAACTTATCTTCGTTTTTACATTGTGCACATGCAAAATTTCTTATATTATATTTTATTTTATTATATTTTATTGCATAAACATTTAAAAATAATTTTTGCTTCTAGAAACAAAACGGCGAACCTTTTGCCAATACAGATGCTGCATTCAGTGTAGCTTATGCCGTTATTATGCTAAACATGGATCAGCATAATTCGAATGCTAAACGCCTAAATGTGCCCATGACAGAGGAAGATTTTCAGAAGAATTTAAGAGGCTTAAACGGCGGTACCGATTTCGATCAGGATCTATTGGCCACTATATACAATGCCATTAAGTAAGTTAAAATATACTTTAGAAATGAAATTCATTTTCACTTTCTTAATTTTGCACTCTGTGCAGAAACGAGGAAATTATTATGCCGGCCGAACAGACCGGACTGGTACGTGAAAACTATTTATGGAAAGTTTTATTGAGACGTGGCGCCACTACAGATGGTTCATTCAATTATGTGCACGACTCTACTTATGATATGGAAATCTTTAATGTTATTTGGGGCCCCTCCCTCTCTGCGTTGAGTTTTATGTTTGATAAAAGCAGTGACAATTGTTATCAAAGAACTTTGACAGGTGATTTTCGTTAAAAAAATATAAAACAAATAACTTTTTTTTAAACTATTTAAATGCGATGGTTCTTGCAGGTTTCACCAAATGTGCGGGCATTTCAGCTTTTTATAATTTGCACGAAGATTTCGATGCTTTGATTTTGACACTTTGCAAATTTACCACCATCTTGAGCAGTGTTCAGCAGGAGAATCCCAATCCTGCCTTAAATGAAATTGTACAAGCTGTTAATTTCGGTCTTAACCCCAAGGCCCAGGCTGCTATGCGCACAGTGTTTGCCTTGGTGCATGATTATGGGGATTGTTTAAGGGATGGCTGGCGTCATGTTTTGGACATTTATTTGCAACTCTTCCGTTTGAAGTTATTGCCGAAATCTTTAATGGAAGTAGAAGATTTTTGTGAGCCTTCTGGCAAGGCTCAATTGATACTGGAGAAACCCAGTCAGAAACAAGAGTCTGGTCTATTTTCCAGTCTCTATTCATATCTTTCATCGGAAGGCCAACGAGAACCCTCGTATGAAGAGCTGGAATTTATAAAATTAGGCAAAAAGTGTATAAAGGAATGCCAGTTGGATCAAATGATTCAGGAATCGAAATTTGTGCAACTGGAGTCACTGCAGGAGTTATTGAAACAAGTATTGGGTTCGCTGAAGGCTCCCAATGCCCACAAATCTATAGGCATGCCATATGCCGAGGATATAGTGGTCTTTTGGATGGAGTTTTTGGTAAAAATTGTCATTTACAATCGAGATCGCATGATACCCTTGTGGGCAGCCGTCAGGGATCAAATGTATCTTCTGCTAATGGGTGGTTCTTCCTGTGGCTACGACTACTTGTTGAATCGTTGCATCGTAGCCATGCTTAAGCTGGCCATTTACTTAATGCGCAACGAAGAATTGTGCCCTGTTGTCTTGAAGTCCTTAAAAATGTTGCTTATGCTAAAGTTCAGCGTTATCTTGCGTATTTCCAAACAGATCTCTATAGGCATGTATGAACTACTCAAAACTTCGGCTCAAAATATACACTCCGAGCAGGATTGGCAGATAGTATTTACTATATTGGAATGTGTGGGCGCAGGAGCAGTGCCTCCAGAATACGAAGACGCCTCCTTGCCGCAGCCCCAGGGCATGGCAGCTAAATCAGATGGGGCTGTAAGCAGTGAAGATGATTCCGGACTCGCAGATCGTGGTTATATATCCGACTCTGAGTTGGCTGGCAAACAAAGTAGGCCTCAAAAGATCCACCAGTCAGGCCAGAAACAAAATTCCAATACCAGCAGTCCCTTTCCATCTAGTCCAACGGCAGAGAATTGGATTTTGGTTAACAAAGATACCGACTTGACATCGACTTCATCTCGACCACAATCACCACCAGAATCTCTCGCTGGCGCTCCGGCTTTGTGCAATCTCATATACAACTGCAAGCTTATGGATCACACGCCCTTTGCTTTATTCAAATGCTGGGACTCTTTGGCCTTCATTGTACGCAATGTGGCCCACATAACGCCCTACAACTTTGAGAGCTGTGTCAGATGCATACGCACTTTCGTAGAGGCCTGCCGTGATGGTGGCATACGACAACGACGTAAATTTGATGCTGCTTTGCAAGCTGGAGCTAAAAATCAAAAGAAAAAAGCGGTTAACAGACGCAACGACAGATCAACAGATCGCTCTAAACTTAACACTCATGATAATCATAATAATTTGGATAATGCTGTTGAGGGCGTAGAGGAAGCTGATGAAGCTGATTTGGCACAGCGTTATGAAACTTTGTCGATTCAATTGTTAGACCTTATGTACACTTTGTACACACGCACAGCACAAATATTCCGTTGGTGGGCCGAAGAGGGTTGTGCTGTGCCCCAGTGCTCGGCTTTGTGGGCCCAAGGCTGGTGCCCTCTGCTACAAGGCATTGCCCGTTTGGCCATGGACCGGCGCCGAGAAGTTAGAACACATGCCATATCATGTCTGCAACAAAGAGCTTTACTCGTACACGATCTACAAACTCTATCGGGTACAGAATGGGCTTCTTGTTTCCAACAGGTACTCTTTCCTCTACTCAACGAGGTGTTGCCCGACAGCCCAGCAATAGCTCTCCTAGATCCCGTACTATTGGAGGAATCACGCATACGCACCGCCACCATTATGTCCAAAGTATTTCTACATCATCTGACACCGCTCATTGAGTTGGGTAATGCCTTCAATGAATTATGGATGCAAATCTTGGACTATATAGAGAAATTTATGAAAGTTGGTTCGGATATGTTGTCCGAGCAAATGCAAGAAATTTTGAAAAATATGTTGCTGGTCATGCACTCGGTGCGTGTGTTCCACAATAATGATGGCTCACTGCAAATGACGCTGTGGGAACTAACTTGGCAACGAATAGGAGAATTTTTACCAAATCTTAAAGATGAACTATTCAGGGATGAGGGTAAGTGCGAGCTTTTCCCCTAATCTTTTTATTTTTTATTTCTGTTATCATTTTCATTATAAAAATTTATGGGGAACTATTAACACAAAAAATACTGTAATGAATCGTTTAGGAAACTTTGAAAAAACTTTTAAAACTGCAATGAAACAAAATAACTTTGAACAACAACTGAAAACGCAAGATTATGAAAACATAACTGGGAACCACACAATATCAGATGTGATCCCTAATACAAAGCAACAAATAGCAATTATAAATTTATTTAAAATTAAATACAACTTATTAAAGAAAAATCGCAATGCAAATGAACATAAATAGTAAACGAAAAAAAACATGAATTCCGAAAAACCAGCCGGCAATAACGAAATGAAACGAAATGAAATAAAATATTTAATTATTATTTTTCATTCTTTTATAAACTATATATTTTTATAACTTTTTAATAAACATACATACGTAGCTTGAAATATATACAATTTACATATGTATATACTTGTCCAATTTATCAAGTCATAATTTTCACATTGGAATTAAAAAAAAAATATAGCAAGCATCTCCAAAACTCTCTTATTAGTTCGCTATTTCACCTGCAATTTAAACATAAAATGTAGAACATGTAGACGTTGTTTGGAGAAAGCCAACTTTATGATCTCTTAAATTTATTGTTTGTCTTCTTTTTACACGTTACTCCTTGGTTTCTTGGTTCTTGGTTCTAGGTTCTTGGTCTATGAAAGCATTCAGGTGATTGGATTTATTTCGTGTAACTTTCTGCACGTCTTAATTTTTTTTTATAATTCTTCTTTCCACTAATTTTTCTTTATGTTGCTGTCCGTTGTTTGTAAAGTTGTCTTTGGGGTCTTCTTTTACTTTTAATACTTACTGTTGTTAGAGCATCCCAAACCTAAATCATTTTATTCACCTTCCATAAATTACATAAAAAATTTGCTGCGAAACATTTTTAAATTCTCTTTTGAAACTTCATTCGTATTTAAACTGGGAAGTTTTTCTTTTGCACCTTAATATAATTTTTCTCATATATCTCTCATATGAATAAGATGATAATGAGAACTGCATTTCATTAAAATTAAAAACGAAATCATCAAAAATAGAAAAAGTTATCGACTGAAATAGAAAACCCGTCAGAATAGAAAAACATACCCAAATATATAAAAATCATTAAAAAGAAATAAATGGGAATGACAAATATTTCCCCGTTTCGCTAAATTAATTGCCAACTATTATCAAAATTTTGATTTGATTTAGTGGTGTTTATACTTCATTATTTCAAAATTTATATAAATTATAAAAAATTTTAAACTAAAATTGAAGTTAAAAGCAAAAAAATAAAAAATATCACCTAAAGGAGTGACGAAATATTAAAATTAAAATAATATTTTTATATAAAAACAGGACACCTCAAATTAAATAGACTATTAAAAAGTTTCACAAAAAATTAAATGGTTTTCAAAAAGAAAATAATTTTCAAAAATAAATAAAAAATATAAAAAATTTTTTAAATGAAAAAAAATTAATAAAATTAAATTAAATTAGAAAAAAATTGATTAAAATTAAAAAAAAAACATCTTTAAAAATAAAAAAAACATTAAAAAAAGTTAAAAACTAACAAATGTTGACAAAATTAAAAACATAGAAAAAATTGCTTAAAATTCAAAAACAAACTATCCCAAACAAAATAAAAAAATATATAAAGAAAGTAAAAACTAACAGACTTATTTATAAAAATTATGAAGGCTTTTTAAGAAAAATTTTTTATGAAAATTTCTCTTAAAACCCCTTTAAAAAGCCTTCATAATTTTTATAAATAAGGCTGTAAAAAATTTTGACAAAATTAAAATAAAAATAATGAGAAAAAATGCCAAAAGGAAAAAATCCCTTAAAATAAAAAAAATACAAATGGATGAGGCTTATCAATTTGTCTACTAAATACTTCGCTAAATTTATTTCCAAAAATTTTATTTTATATTATTGTTATAAATTTTAAATAATTTTTATAATTTTTAAATCATATATATATAATTTTAATCAAAATCAATACAAATAAAAAAAATACCGACCAAGTTAATTTTTTGATAAATTCTTAAAAATTATAAAGGTATTAATTTCAAGTTTTTCTCGTTGGAAAAACGGAAAAATGTAATTTTTTTTGACAACAAACACAGGAAAAAAAATTCAAATTATTTTCAAAATTTCTTTCCTGTGTTTGTTGTAAAAAAATTTTCCAACGAGGAAAAAACTGAAATAAATACCTTTTATGATAAATAAAATTTAAAAATTAAAAAAAAGAAATCTGCAAAAAAATAATTAAAAAACAAAACTTCAAAATTTTAAAAATCCCTACATATATCTAGAAAAGATATGCTTTAAGCGGTTGAACCGTTTTTCTAAGAACCTTTACAATCAAGTCACCTGTCCAACAGAAAAAACTAAATCAAAATCGGTTCAGCCGTTTGGTATGTACGTGGCAGGACGGATTTTGATTTAGTTTTTTCTGTTTGAAAGGCGACTTCATCGAGAGCTATGTTTGAAGAAAATCGGTTTAGGTGTTAAGAAGATATCACATCTTCTCTAGATATATTCGGGAGTTTTTGAAATTTTTATTTATTTATTTATTGGTACATACTCTACAATTTTTTTTTTTAATTTTTGTTATTTTATTTTATGAAAGGTATTCATTTCAGTTTTTTCCAACGAGGAAAAAAACTGAAATGAATACCCTTATTATATTATATTATATTTTATTTTATTTTATTTTATTTTATTTTATTTTATTTTATTTTATTTTATTTTATTTTATTTTATTTAATTTTATTTTATTTTATTTTATTTTATTTTATTTTATTTTATTTTATTTTATTTTATTTTATTTTATTTTATTTTATTTTATTTTATTTTATTTTATTTTAATTTATTTTATTTTATTTTATTTTATTTTATTTTATTTTATTTTATTTTATTTTCTTTATTTTATTCCAACCTAAATTCGATTTCACTGTCTGATGCGATTTAAAGCACACCTAATTTGCTACTGTTGATCGATTTCCATCACATTCCAGAATAAAAGTGGGAAATAGAAAAATGCCACCATAATTAAAAATATTGTTCAAAAATGGTCACGAAAAAACCATGAAAATCGACGGAATTGAAATATAAAAATATCGTTCAAAAATGGCCACGAAAAAAAATGAAAATCGACGGAATTGGCAAATTTTTCCCACTTGGCTAAACATTTTATTAATTTTGTTGCACAAAGTATTGTTAAACAGTAAGTTCAGAAAAAATCACTTGAAGAAAAATCCAATACTAAAGAAATCCTATAAAACTAAAAAAAACGGCGAATAATAAATAAATAAGTGCTAAATACCTTAAATGTTCTACAATAATGATTTAAACCGTAAAATTTGATACTCGCAAAAGAGCGTCGTAAACTTTAAAGATTCGCTTAAATTTTCAAACTTCACTGTAAAGAAAGAAACTTGCGGGAGATATTTGAACTGAAACTGGTTCATATATTCAAGAAAAACGACAAAACGTAGTCCGGGAAAGAGCGGATAATACAAAAAACGGGGATAAGATAAATAAGAATATTTTTGAAAGTTTCCCCAAACAGTTTATTTTAATTGCACAGCTCATTTTTTATATTTATAAATATTAAGTTCATTTTATTTTTTTTAATATTCAAATACGAAAAATACTTAAATTAACACCTTTTCGTATTACATCTCCCCCTCCCCACCATTAGAATATACATACATTTAACTCATGCCCATTATAGTGTAAGCTTTTGAAATTATTTATAAACGAAAGCATGCAGATTTAATCAATTTAAAAATAAAAAATTTAAGGAAATCGAGCTCATGTTATGAATCAATCTCAACGCGTGACAGATGCTGATGTGAACAGAATACCAGCGGTAGCTATTCTACCGCAACAGCCGCAGCCCGAAATACAGCAGCAACCAGTTCAAATTGCCTCCAAAATGCCGCCGACAATACAATCACCTTTACTTATGTCACCCATGGAATCGCCGCGTCATAGTATTATATTACAGCCGCCCGAACCGGATATTTTACAAAAGCCTGCTTTTATATTGGGACACGTAAGAATAGCTTGAGATTTTTGTTTTTTTAAATTGAAACATATTTTTGATTTTCTTTAATATAAAGCTGCCGATAACTGCTTTAGCCCCCATCCCCATGATTGTTCCTCCTCAGCAGCAGCAGCAGCAACAGCAACAACAACAGTCCCCTCAACACTTAGGCCCTTCCTCCGATGACTTACCATCTACTAGTGAAATTTTAGTTTCACAAACTATAGAACCAGAAGCTGCTACAACTACCACCAGCCCTACTACATCCCCCATACACCAGCCAAACGCTATTGATAATGTAACTGCAATGACCAATGCTCAGTTAATGAATCCATCAGCCGCCAATGTTCCCACATTCGTTAATACAATGCCACTGACATCGACAAGGACAGATATGACACCAGACTGTCATTCATGTTCCATTGAATTGTTTGATTCGCCACCACCAATATCAGTGGTGCAGCAAGAAGAGCACCTGCCCTCTTCCCCTAATACCCTAAATGTCGAACAAACAACGAGTGAAACACACCAACCGAATGTAAGCATGCACGAGTTACTGCAACAGCAATACAACAAATACTATGAAAACTATCAGGAACGTCAAAAAATGAAAACTTCAGCCAACGATACGTCAAACACCAGCAACGACTCCTCCTCGCGTTCTAATAAACATCACTTTAATAAGTCCATTCTAAGTGGCGATGACGTTTCTACTATAGCAGAATGCGCCGACGATTATCGACCACCACCAACGATTCCAAATACATCGACATCAGCTGCTGCTGCTGCTGCTGCCAATGATAGAGCTAATGTGCCAATCTCGCATTTAATGGCGGGCAATGAGTATCCCTCATTTCACAAGCGGCCACCAAATGCCATTGTGCAAAGCTTTACACCCGTTTATGGCCACACAGTGCAGACAAACCAAACAGGAAATGATATATATCAGGAATATGTGCAAAATCCCTACAATTTAACGTTGCAACAAAGCGATGCAACAATGAATGCTCCGGTGAGCGTTGAACAACATCAGCGTAATGTGCAAATGTTGCAAAGGCAATACGAGCAACAGCAGCAGCAACAACAAGATCAGACGCAACTGCAACCGCAAACGCAAGCTATTCCACAATTACATAGTCATACGGAAGCATTTAACAGCCCTGCCAACTATTTCTCCTCCACTGTGGACTTGGATTCTATACCACCTGGTTCCGAAATGCTATTCGGTCAACCCTAAAATGACATTTGAATTAGGAAAATTTCAGAAAAAGAGTGTGTGTGTGAGAGAGAGACAGAGAGAGAGAGAGAGAGAGAGGTAATGATTTAAATAAATGCAGGTCCTTTTTTTTTGTTACAAAGTTGTAAGGAATTAATTTCTTTAAAAAAACCTTAAATTGGATATTCCACATCAGCAAAACTCTTCAGTTGGTGAATCTTAATCATACATGTAGCTCTAATTCCCCTAAAAGGGGTTAACACAAGACTTACAAATTCTCAGTAGAGGCAAAAAATTTAATTTTTGACTTAATGTTGCTGAATTAATCCCCATTTCTTTCTTAATATTCAGGGTAGTTATGAATAAAATTCCGAGGAAAATTTCTCCCTTTTCCAATAAGAATTTTTTGTTTTCCCTATTAATTCCTATTAGTTGAAATTTCGCAGAATTTCATTCATATGTATTTGCCCCCATTGTGTTAAAATTTCATGCAAATATCTTGTTTACTCCACTCCTAAGAGAAAAATTAAATTTTCTTTTCCCATTAAGTTGAAAACTGTAATTTCGTTTTTTTTTTGGCAAACTTGTTTTTTTTTACTTGTGACGTTGTTTTAGTAAATGAGCGATATGTACTCTTATATCACAAAGAGGGTTATAACTGCATTTTTTTCCGAAATAAAAGAGAAAACTATGTAAGGTTTTTACAGTGGGTAGAGATATTACCACTGTACATAAATATGTACAGTACATGTATAAAGTTCATATTCGTACACCTTCAACTTAAAAAAAGAAAGAAAAACTTTTGTAATTAAATAAACAACTATGTATAATATTTTAATTTTTCTTGTACGAATTTATAAAAAGGTAGAATAATCAAAATGACATATTGATAAAAAATTTTATAGAAAAGAACGGAATTCACTACATATCCTTAAGGAACAAAATTCGTACGTAGAATGTAAAATAATACAAAAAATTTATATTTTAAACTTAATTTACTATAATAACACTCAAACTTTTATTTTGTAACTGCACTAATTTCTAATCTGATTTAAAAAAAATTTTATTTGTACCATTTTTTTGTACCATTTTGTGACGTAATTTTGTTTTTTAAAATTAATGCGAAATTTTGTAAATACAAACGATATTTTCGTTTTCAAATTTGTATGGAAAAAATATTTTTTGAAAGGAATTTTCGTTATTTTTCATACAAATTTGAAACAAAAGTTTTTAACAAAATCTGCCTTCTTGAAATTCTGCTTTTCTTGAAAATTTTTTAATAAAATATATTTTTATTCAAATATTTTATTGTACACAAATATTGCAAGAAATAATTAATTTAAGTAATTTAATTATATTTTAAAAGGAAGTCGCTTTTTTTGATTCAGGGTGTACGGATACGATCTTTGCATACTGTATATCCTTTGCTTGCAAAATGAAAAAAATATAATTTCAAAATTTTGATTTCAACTCCTTTAAAATGAATAGGAAATTAACTTGGAGGCTACACGTTAAATTTTTGCTTCAATTTTTGTTTCAAAGTTCAATACATTCACACTTTTTTACTAACTACCATACATTTGGGACTTAAATTTTTCTTCCAACGCTTCATTAAATTTTTCTTTCAATTTAACAGATGTTTTAAAATAATTTTTTTGTTTGTAAAAAATTTATAACAGAAGTAATTTTCTTTGCTGAAATAAAATATGTGAGGCGAAAACTTTTAATTGCTTCCTCGACGACGGCATTTTGAACACAAAATTGGAAATCAAACTGCTTGCAGCCTACGTCACAACTTAAATTTTAGCAAATTTTGACAAACCATATGTGTGAAAAAATTAAAAGCAAGGTAAGAAATATACGTTTGCTTTAAAAAAATCTTAAGTCATACATATATTGTCGTACACAAATTTCATTCACGATAGACTACACAATATGAAACAACCACCTTTATTGGGAATAAAAGTTCACATGAAATGTGTTCCCTTTCCCCAAAAATTGTTATCGCCAATGCTTGCGTTGTTATTGTATTAGTATACTATTTTCTAATTTTGTTCACGGGAAATATTTTACAATGTGAACAATTGAGACAATTGTTGATTTTTTTTAAACTTGATAAGTTTTAAGAAAATTGTGTTAATTTGTACAAAGATTTACAAACACTTTAAATTTTTAAATGTTATAAAAACTCGTAAGCAGATTTTTTTCATTCACAATATAATACAATTTTGAAATTTGAAATATTTAAAAGGGTGAAACATGCTCATGAGTTATTTTTAAATCTTTTTCTTATCATTTACATTATAATGACTTGATTAAATTTTCTAGAATTTGTCTCTTATTAAAAAGGTGAATTGTGTTCATATTTTATACATAAATTTTAATAATTCACAGTTGAATGTTACGTAAAGAATTAGGCAGATTAAATAAGTTACAATAGATAAGAATTCATAAGTAAATTTCTATGACTTGTCCCAGAATCTCTTAAAGAGAATTTTTTGTAAAATATGTATTTATACACAAACATCTAAAAAAGTCCTATATTTACGTGTATTAATAAATGAAAATAGAATATAATTTGTCATCCTTGGCTATCGAAAACAGCTGACCTTTTTCATCATGCATGAGATGCATATTCGTTCTATGCGTTTTACTTTGTAACTTGTCGCATACAATTACCAAGATTCACAACTCAAAAAAACTAGTTTTGCAGAAAATGCGTTTAAAGCTTTCAATTTAAATATAACTCAATGAAGAAATGGAAAAATATTCTTCTCTCACGAGGTGGTAGTAAAATCTATTTATATGAAATTTTTACACAAAATAAAATACAAAATGCCGAATTATTTTGCATTATTAACTCAAAAAATATATTTTGCTTTGCACGGATGGTATGGACTTTCAACTGTAGTGTTATCTGTAATACATTCCAAATACAAATAGTAGCAACAGTGATGAAACGTTTCCATTGTCAAAAATACAACCCTACAGTACTTTCAGCGCAAAGAAGCGCAAATATGATGACAGATATGGTATGTATATAAATCATAAAAATGTATGATGGAATGAATGAGCAAGTTATAAAACATCTATAATGATTGAAATTATTAAATATTTATTAAATTGATAAGTCTAGTTGTATCGATCAATTTAAGCTAAAAAAATTATATGAGAAGCAGCAATTTTCCCCATTGATTTTCACACAAACTTTCTAGACGAGTCGCCTGCCTGGCTTGTGGAAACAGGATGTTAAAGTGGCATTTGAAAAGAAAATTTTGTATCAAAATGTGTGTAATAGGGCGTTTACACCTACACAAAATCTAGCATATTTTAATTAAAATCTTTAATCTTTACACCAAGTTTTTTTTGACATTTATGAAGATTTTTCTATCCAAAACAAAACCCATTAGTTGAAAATTTTGCAAAACTACAACCAATCAACTGCAACCTAATTCACTAAACTTTTTTTGAAATAAATATATTGTACATACAGGGTAGTAAAAAAGTAATACAAATATTAGATTTTGAGTAGATTTCCTACAAATCTACTGACAAAATATATTTCGGTTTGTATGGGAAATCTATTAAAAAGCAACTAGATCTCTCGCAAGTAAAATATTTCGAGACAATGTAAATGCTCTATTAACTGAAAACAAGTTTTTTATAAAATGACATTATTATTTTTTTCTTATATAATAGTAGACCTGCGCAAAATCTAGTAGATTTCAATTGCAATTTTTATCAAAATCTATACTTGGTGTAACCGAATTTTTTTTTGGCATTTATCAAGATTTCGTAAAACCACACAAATGCAATATAGCTAATTCACACATCTTTTTTATCCAAAACATAACCCATTAACTGAAAATTTTCTAAAACTATAAACAAACAACTGATATGTAGCAAATTTATACACATTTTAAGCAGTCATCTTTTTTTATAAACATATTGTACAGGGTAGTACAAATAAAATAAAAATATTAGATTTTGAGTAGACTTCCTACAAATCTACTGACAAATTAGATTTTGTTTTGTATGAAAAATCTAGTAAAAAGTGTATTTAAAGGTGTGTGAATTAGATACTGTTGTAGCTGTTTGGTTGTGGTTTTGGATACGAAGTCTTGACAAATGTCAAACAACTTGGTGTTAACGGCATAGATAAGTTGAAAAATATTTTAATTGAAATCTGCTGGATTTCATGCAGGTGTAAATGTCCTATAAAAGTTTTTGTTTTGTTTAAAATTGTCTTTCCAAATGGCTTATGAATTGAAGCTTCTCTCTAAATACAAAATTTTAAAAACATATGAAATAAAAGTGTAACAGTGTATTTAATTTTTATATGAAAATTTCGAACAACAAATTTTACACTCTTGTATTTAATTCAGCTACGTCCAACCCATGTGCACAATGTGCAAACTTTTATAAAGAGTTTTTGTGCTTTCACACCGACCAAGGCGAATCCAGTATCAGGTGACCTTATCAACTGTGGATTCAAAATTAAGCAATTTGAACCAAAATGTAAAAATTTGCTCAGAAATCTTTTGACAGATTGGTTTTGTAGAATACCAAACTACTTGTAAAATTGTTGTACTGATAAGGTCACCTGATACTGAATTCGCCTTGACACCGACGAGAGTACAACATCCACAACAACAATACAACAGAATACAAAGCTTGCTCTTACTTTGCAAAGAATCAAGAACAAATTTAAGAGATTTCAATGCTGGTTACGTAAAATTCAAATATCAGTGTATGTGTGTTTGGACGTAGCTGATTTAATATGATAATACAATCGATATAGAGATACAAGAGGTTTTGTGAATCAAGCAAATATATGTAGATAATTTGTATGTGCTCATACTTTATTCGAATGTATTTAAGATAAATTTAAATTCTGTATTTTACAAATATTGAACATATTTGCATGTTTATAAAGTCATTCACAATAGCAGTAACATTTTCGAATTCTTAGAAATGTAGTTTTTTTGCTTTTTAGCAACAAGGAATATAAGAGTCACCAGTATTATAGCCAGTTCATTTAAACAAATTTCTTTATAAGTTATCAGCAAATATAAGAAATATGTACATACCTGCCTTCCTCTCCTTCTGTTAATAATAAATCAGCCTCTCAATCACGGTAGCCTTTTATAAAAAAAATATAAACCAAGTTTAGTCTTTGATTTTAAGTGCGACAAAAATCAATAAAATTTTATGTTTATTTTTTATTAATTGGTGGTTTTATACTTGACATTCCACCATATTTGTTGATTAGTCTAACTTTCTTATCGTTTTTAATTTAGTTTAATTAAGTATCAAAATCAATTAGATATCTATTTGCTTACATAGAAAAGCTATTGAAAAGCCAAGCAACACATTATATAGTCTTGCAGGTGTTGAAAACTTTAATTATATTTATAATAAAGAAAAGAAATTTAAATAAATTGTTTATCATAATTTATACAGTTATATATAATGATCAAAAACTAAAAAAAAAATTAAATGCAAACATTTAAATCAATTAAAGCTCTATATTAACAGTCTGTACATAAATTATAAACGAACTATTAAAACAAAAGATTTAAATAAATAAAATTATATATGTATATCGAAAAAAATAAAATATTACGAAAAACATACAAGACTTTTTTTGTGTACTGTGTAAATAACAACATTTAAGGTATTTTCACGTCAATAATAATCATGCACTATATTAATGACAAAAATTTCATTTTAAACATCCTTTTAAACAACAAACGAGTACGAGTTCTCGTATTCATTTTTCTAGTTTACAAAACACAAAAATTACTGATGAAAATTGCGGAATTTTTTTATACATATGGGCAATTCCCAGGAGACGGACGCGACATTCGTACACTTTTATTTGAGCAAAAAACAAGAAAGGAATGGAAATATCCAATATATATCTTAGTGTTTTAAAGCAATGATGGAGTAGTATATTTAGGAAAAAATTCTGGGCGATGTCAATAACATATATAAAAATATAAGCAAATGTCAGCAAGAAACAGACGCGACAAAAATAGAAGTTATTTTTGTGCACTTATAAAAATATGCATAATTCAGCGAAATTTTATGAAGAATTTTTTTTTTGTAAATTTTGAAAGAAGGTGAAAGAAGATCTTTTATGTGTAGATTTAGGAAACATGAAAATTTTGTTTTAATTTTTTTTAAATGGTTAAAGTACAAATACGGACGCGACAAGGCGGACGCGACATTTTTTCCCATGAGAATTAAACGCAGTAACCTTTCTAATATTGATTAAACTTTAATTAAAAAGTAATAAAACGATAACAAGCGCTTATTTACTGCTTAAAAAAGTTAATAAATATTGATTTTATGCGACGTATGCGACATTAAGGTATACGTGGAAGCAACCACAAACAACTTCCCTTATTAGAGCTCTACTCTTCTTTTTTTCTGCTAATGCGTAAGTTGTTGTTTGTAGGAAATTTGGAAATTACAAAAAAAAAGAAAAATAATACAAATCACTTTGAATAATCGCTAAAAAAAGATCCCAGCAAAGAAAATATTTCTCTTAAAAATCCCATATTTTGCTAAAAAAAAATTCACAAATTAAAAACGCTTTTACGTTTGTAAAGTATAAAGTTTCATGCTTTATTATTTAAAACAAAACAAAAATTTTTGAGCAAAATAATATATTTTTTTGGTTGACCTTTTTCTGGAATTACCCATTTGTATATTTATGTCGTAACTTTTTCTGCGGTTCTTCTCTTTATAAGTAATTTTAAGACATGGGAGATTTTTTAATTGCTTTACTAAAGCGAAACATTCCAAAACAAACGCTAAACAGCACTGTTGGCAAGATAATTGTTTCAGTTTCTTTTAGAATATTTCGCTGTAGTAAAGCATTTGAAAAATCTCTCATGTCTTAAAAGGTCTTATAAATGGTCTTGTGCAGGACTCTAGTCAACATACAACATTTACCTTTTCCGGGCGATTTACACTGGGGCGATAATTGGTACAACCATTATTTACTCCAATAGCTATATATATTTTAAATTCTATATTCGATTTTGATCACTGCGAGAATTTTTGGGTGTATTTCTTCCGATTTAATTTTAAAATGTTAAACAAATTTTGGGCAATTTATCATATGAAAAATAACTTAAAATTTTTATTGAAAATTTTTTGAGCAATTTTTTATTTTTATTTTTGGGCGATTTTTCATGTAAACATTTTTCATATAAAAAATCGTACAAAATTTCAAAATGAAAAATCACGAAAAAAAATTAAAATTGCCCAAAATTAGTGATATGAAATAAGGGCCAAGGAAATAACCCCCATATAAGAAATGAAATAAGCCCCAATAAAATAAAACTCAAAAAATTAAATAAAGTCCAAGAGAAAATTTATGAAGAAACACCCAATATAAACGAAATATACCCCAATAAAAAAGCCCATTAAAACCAAACTCAACATGAAATAAAGCCAAAAAAATTAAATAAGGCCCAAACAATCTCAAGATGAAATAAAGTCCAAAATAAGTGAAATAAACCATAATTAAAACATCTTTAAATTTATTGGGCCTTATTTAATTTTCTTATTTGGGCGATATTTCCGTCGGTTATTTCATAACGCCTAAAAATGGAAAACACTTTGGCGATTTTTCATTTATATTTTTGAGCGATTTGGTTTTAGGCGATTTTTCATGGAGCCTGTTGTGTTTGTGTGTTTGTTGCTTTTTTGTGGCTTTAAGTTATTCTAGTGTTTTTTTTTGATTTATGATTTTATTTTTGATTTTTCAATTGTTTGCAGTTTTAAGTGGTTTTAAATATTAGAGGATTTTTTGTTTTATGCCTTTATAAAGATTTAATAATTTAAAGTTATCGAATATTTTTTGTGAATAATTATTGAATAAAAGTTTTTCGAATAAAATTAACTGCCTGTTCCAGGATATCACTCACTTTCGTTCGCAAGCATTTGAAACGACAAACAGCTGTTTTGCGTTCCACTAAAAGCCTTTAGCACGACAAGTCGAAAGAAAATGAATGCGAACGATAACGTAAGCATTTCAATACAAATTTGCGCCCCAATAAAATTTTTTCCAGTCATTTGTACGAACTCAAATGTCAAAACCAGGCACTTGTATTTTTATTGTCGACTGAGACAAAATGAATTAAATCATTTTTAATAAATATAATATTTAAATCAAATATTTTGCTTTGCTAATGAGCAAATATGTATAATACCGGCTTCGATGGAAATGGGTTTGTTGCGTAACCCGTCGTTGACCGTCTCCTCACGCCTGAGCTTATAAGCAGCGGTTTTGCGTCCTTTGGCTGGTCTTTGTGATACTATTCTCAAGGTATGTATGTGTTCGACAACAGCTTCGATGAATAAAGATTTTCTGCTTAGCACCACTTCCGCTAGTTATAATGAAAGTTGGTAAGAAACTAAAGTTCTTATGTATAAGAAAAAACGGTGAAGAAGTTAGCATAAATTACGCTGGGCCTTAATAGTGGGTTAAAACATTATGCGTCGATTAATATCAAATTGCATGGAGGAACTCATTAGCACCTAAGGCAATGTCACTTACATTGCGCCAGTTTTTTCTTATACATCAGGCTGTATTTATTCATCTAAGCAGTTGTTCCACATACACAGAGGTGAAAATCCTTAAGCCATCCGGCTATGCAGAAAACTCTTCTAAATGGAGCCGGTATTCGGTGTATTATACATACATAAATGCAAAAATAATGTATGTACGTATGTTCATATGTATATGTATTTACATATATATGTCCATACGTAGAGAAGAGAGTCCTCAGGATCAAACGAGGGCCAGCTATAAAAAAAAACTTCGAAGTCGCAGTTGCGCATACATACATACATATAGACATATGTATATACATATGTATGTATGCACAGATGAAAATTATTGCACCTGTCCAAAGGCCGGCAAGATAGAACAATTTGTCTGGGTCTGTTGGTATTTTTAGAAGACCTAAAGATAATGACAATCACCCAAATGACAATAACCTAAATAAATGGGCTGTTGGTCATTTTTCCATTTGGGTGATTGATTCTTCACAAAATTTTACATAGCTTGTGGTTTTTCTGTCCTTATTTCGCATAAATAAAAACTCTTGAGTAATTCTGAAAACTTTTTATCATTAACAGAAATTGGTTGTTTAACTTTATTTTATTTTATTTTTGAGTGCCACTTGTTGCAGGTTAAATTAAAACAGAGTTTTATTTTTTAAAGCACAATTCACACATTTGAACGATTTTTTATTCAGATTTGACGATGAATGTGTAAAATTGTTGATGTGGCAATATGGATATTTGACAACGGGTATACGGCTTACGTTAGAAACGTAAAGCCAATCGAACGATAAGTCGAAAGATAGTGGAACACTTTTATAGAAGAAAATGAGTGACTTACTTTCGTTCTCTTAAGTTTTCTTTCGACATCGTGGGGCAGGCAGTAAAATAAAGCTATTCGAACAAATATTAATCGACCATATTTATTTAAATAATTTTTATTTCCAAGAATAGTTTCATTCGAATAAGTTTATTCAAAAAATTTTTCGAACAATTTAGCAAAGCTTATTTAATTAGCTTCAAAAAATAACTTATTCGAATAACATTTCTTCAAAGAAAGTTAATCCAATAAAGTAGTGAAATAGTGAAATCTGTCCGAATAAAATTTGTTCGATTAATAGTCATTCGTTCAAAATAGTTCAAAATAGAATAGTTTTAGTATTTTATATCACATTCAGGTTTATTCTAATAAAAAATACTAGAATAGATTTAGTATTTTTCTTTAGTTTTATTCGCATAAATACTCGATAAAATTTTTCGTATAACTGTTTTAAATAAAAGCATATACAAAGTCTTAGAGATTGGTAAGAGATTGTCAATAAGATAGTTCAATGTCTCAATATTTCATCTTCGCTTCCTTCTAAGTAAAAACTTTCCATTTTATGAGATTTTTCAATTTGATTGATTTCCCTTTTCTAATAAGAATTACTTGAGTATCTATTAGTATTTTTTTCGAATAATTTTACTTGAATAGTTGTTCAATAAATAGTACATAATTTTATTCGAATAAATATTCGATAATTTTTTTTCGAATAACTGTTATTGAATAAAAACTTGCTGAATACGACTACTCCAATAAAATTATTCGAATATAAAAAGCAAATTTATGCGAATAAAAATTAATCGAATAAATTTATTAATTATTTATTTATTATATGCATAAGTAATCATTGTTCGAATAGTTTTAACTGAGACATATTGAATTGGAATCATAATTTATTTCACATGTTTCTCAGAGACACAATATTTTCACTAAATGTAAATTTTCTAGCGAATTTAGTTGCCCTTTTTCAAATATCTCGTTCACTTTTCTCCCAGTGAGATTTACAACTTTATTGATATTTCTGTTTCTCTATCTTTTTACATCAAACAATGCTCTTTCTTTACTTTACTGTACTTTTCCATTGCCCCCGAACATGTTTGAAGTGCAATTGCTCAAATCAAATAATAAATACATATTAAGCTGTTACAATAATTGCGTAAAACACTTGACAGTTAAGTTAGTGTCCCACTATTGCTTTTAAAAATAAATTTGGTAAAAAAATAATGCCAATACCCAATTACAGCTCATTATATAATTTTTATGTTTTAATTGAAAACGTTCAAATTAAATAATTAAATTAATTTCAGACAAATTATCCAACATTAGGCTATAGAGTTGTTAGTTATTCGACTTTAAAATGAGTCGACTTTAAGGTTATTAGAATTTAAAATGATGCGAGTAAAAGCATCGATTTTAAGTTTCATTGACTTTCCAAGAAGTCATGCAAATGTAGAAGATGAGGAAGTAGTGCAAATTTGGATCATCTCTAATAATTTTTAAATAGGCTTGTCATTGCAAGAAGTTCTGTTTTAAGATTCGTAATCACCGAATTGGAAGTGTGATGTTAACAAGAGTTTTATTTTTGGCATACTAAAATTACATATCATGAAATCCATAGAAAAGTCAACCGCAAGACTAAAAATTAAAATGAAAATAATGTGTTACTTTCATTGAACTGAATTTTTTTCGTTTCGAATAAAAGATAAAATATTTATTTATAAAACAATTCAATTCACTTTTATAAATCAATCAAGATACAGATTCAATTCACGTTTTATATGAATAATTACAAAAAATAAAATAACTAACATTATTTTAAAACAGATTCAATTTGAAAACCAAAACATTATTTCCAAATAGGTAGAATTTTTATGAAAACCCGAAATGAAAATATGTATTTAGTTAAATATCTCAATTAGTAGGTCACAAGTGGTCAAGTTTTATATACCATTGGTTGCTGCTTCAAAAACTCTTTTTGATGATACCAAATTTTATTTAAGTCGTTTTGGAACAAAGTACAAAAAAATTCGAAAAACTGAAAAAAGACCTTTTGTAGGGTTCCGTACACCAAAGGCGAAAAAAGGAACCCTATTGTTTTCGCTACGCTGTCCGTCTGTCCGTCACACGGTATTTTCTCAGGAACCGTAAGAGCTACGGACCAGAAATTTGGACAGAGTATGTAGAACCTTGGCCACTACAACAACAAATACATGAGAATTAGAAATTAAAGGGTGCTCCAAAACGAGCGACGAAAAATGTTAAAATCTCATGTAATATACATACAATTGTATGTACATATGTATATTGACACTTGAAATTTGTAAAATTACTGTATTTTTATATAGACTACAACAATAAACATTAAAATATTAAAAAATTTAAATTAAAGGGTGGTCCATCAGTTAATGCAATTTTGAATTTTGTAATTTTGACAACTTGCTATATCTTGGAGACCGTAAGAGGTAAACTCTTGAAATTTTCAAAAACGGTAAAACTAAAAAATCCGAAAACTATAAAATCGCCAAACCGAAAATAATCGCCAAAACCTGAAAAAAATCACCAAAAATGTAAAAAAAATCGAGAAATCGAAAAAAATCGACAAAATTAAAAAAAATTCTAGCACTAAAATAAATCGCCAAATTTGAAAAAATCGTTTAAATGAAAAAAATCGCCAATATGAAAAAACGGCAAAAACAGAAAAAAATCGCCAAAACGCGAAAAATGCGCCAAAACCAAAATAATTGTTTATGTGAAAAAAATTCGCCAAAATGAAAAAAAATCGCCAAAATTAAAAAAAAATCGCCAAATTAAAAAAAAATCGCCAAAACGAAAAAAATCGCCAAAATTTAAAATAAACGCCAAAAACAGAAAAAAATTCTCAAAACGAAAAAAAGTGCCAAAACTAAAAAAAATCGCCAAAACCAAAAAAAATCACCTATATAAAAAAAACGCCAAAATTAAAAAAAATCGCCAAAATGAAAAAAAATCGCCAAAATAAAAAAACGCCAAAATAATAAAAATTGCCAAAATTAAAAAAACTTCAAAAACCAAAAAAAAAAATCGCCAAAACGTGAAAAAAGTGCCAAAACTGAGAAAGCTCCAATAAATTCAACAACCCCCAAACAAAAAAAAACGCTTAAAACCGAAAAAACCCAAAAACGAAAAAAATGCCAAAACTATAGTTTATATTGTTCGTATTGAATTACATATCTCGTACCCGTACGGACCCCTTCGTGCGCGGGTCAAAGTCGCACTTCACGGAATTTATTTAAAAATGGTCCAGCTCACGGATGGTCAACGCTAGAACCAAAATATTTTGGGAATTATCATAAAACATATCAATCTTTATTTTCAGAGGGGAAACAAAATCATTTTTTTCTCTTCCTTATAAGTTGAGTCGCTCTAGTGTACATACATATGTACATATATTACATGAGATTTTAACATTTTTCGTTGCTCGTTTTGGAACACCCTTTAATTTTTTGACACTTTTTTTTATAATTTTTGCGATTTTTTCGGTTTTTGGAGTTTTTTCAATTTGGCGGTTTTTTTCATACTGGCGATTTTTTTTCCTTGTAAACAACTATTTTGGTTTTGACGCATTTTTCGCGTTTTGGCAATTTTTTTCGGTTTTTGGCGATTTTTTTCGGTTTTTGGCGATTTTTTTTCGTTTAGCGATTTTATAATTTTGGATTTTTTAGTTTTACCGTTTTTAAAAATTTCAAGCGTTATCTCTTACGGTTTCCAAGATACAGCAAGTTTTCAAATTACATAACCAAAATTGCATTAACTGATGGACCATCCTTTAATATAATTTTTTTTAAATTTTAGTGTTAATTGTTGTAGTCTATATAAAAATACGCTAATTTTGTACATACAATTGTATGTATGTATATTGCATAAGATTTTAACATTTTTCGTTTCTCGTTTTGTAACACCCTTTAATTTTTAACTCTCATGTATTTACTGTTGTAGCGGCCAAAGTTCTACATACTCTGTCCAAATTTCAGGTTCGTAGTTCTTACGGTTCCTGAGAAAATAGCGTGGGAAGACAGACGGACATCGTAGCGAAAACAATAGGGTTCCTTTTCGCCTTTGGGTTCCAAGCAAAATGTAAAAAAAAATAATTAAAGAAATTCCTCGATTAATCGAATAATTTTTTTTTTGCGAATGACAACTCTAACAAGGCTCATTATTGTTTGAGGATAACTAACAAACTAAACGCTTAGTAACTAACTATATTAATAATAATTTTCCAGTGCAATAAATAGTTAAGAAATTGTGATATCTTCCTCAGTCATAATTTGAACAGTCATGATTTTACATAAAAGTTTATTTGCTCTGATATTGACGGAACTGCTTAGCCATAGTACCACTGAAATACAGGCCATGCCCTCGGAGAAAATTGTTCAACAGCAAGTTTACTTATTAAAGGATCTAATGGTGGAACTGCATAAAATTCATAAGTTTGAAAATATTATAATATATCAATGTCGTTATCATATGCACAATTTAAAAAATCTACTGCTATTAAGAAATCTCGATCAAGATGAAGCTCTATACGATGAAATCTCATTTAAAAGTATGGGCAGTATTTTGGCCAAAAATGCCTGGAGTCTTCAACTACAAACACCATTGATGAGTTTTATTATTACGCCCCAAAAATACATCAACAACACCGAGGCAATACCGAACTTGGGAAAATTTTTAACCAATAAAAATCTTGCCGTTGTCATACTCAATGATATCGTCAATTATGAAGCAATCGAATTTGTGGCCTTGTCTTTGGGTGCTTGTTTGGAGACAAAAATTATTTTCCTCTTGATTGGCCACGAAACGACTAAAGTGTTTCCGTTTGTATCCTTTGAGAAATTGGAAAAATTTTTCCGTTGGTGTTGGTCGAAAAATCTACTCAATGTTATACTACTTTTTCAAAGCGTTCGCATTGAGGACAGTGTAAAGAAATTGAAATTGGAAGTTCTTGCATATACACCATTTTCTCACAAATCTAATTTTATACGATTAACTGACAAACATCCCAAAGATTACTTTCCGAGTCGTACTACAGATGTATTGGGCTTTGCTTTTAAAACGCCTGTCTTAGCGGATAAACCACTCGTTTTTAAAGTAAAGTATATAAGAGTATGTTTATACATATCGCTCATTTATTTCAATAGCAGCACAACTCAAAAAACTAGTTATGCATACAATTTACATACAACTGAAATAATAAAAAATATTCTTCCTTCAGGTGCTGGTAGTACAAGTTATTTATATAAAATTTTTTCCACAAAATAAAATACGAAATGAAGCATTTTTAACTCAAATAACGAATTTTTTGAGTTATAACACTATTGAACTCAATGAGCTATGTATGTAAGGCCCTTATTGTGCACAACGTTCGATATTCGTATGTGGGGAAAAAGCTGGTTGGACAAAATTTTAATCGGCATTAAATATCGATAGATCCTCTTCGAATATATGGGTCAAACATTAATTGGTTAGAAATAGCTATAAACAGACTCGATCAGAACTATAGAACTGATAAAACACCAAAAAAAATCGTTAAAGCGCCAAAAAAAGACAAAACTAAAAAACGCCAAAAATCTAAAATATCCCATAAACGAAAAAATTTCAAAATTCTTAAGCTAAGTTTACATCTGGCATTTCTTGTGTGTCATTTACCCAAAAAAACGTAACCAACTAAGTACTAATGAAAAATTGTTTGATTCAGACATGTATTTATTGGTTTAAATAGTTTGCAATTAATTTGGATTCAATAAAATTGTCTATTAATTATGTATGAAACTGTTTAACTTAATAAATACATGTCTGAATCAAATAGTTTTTCATTAGTAATTAGTTGGTTACGCTTTTTTTACGCTTGTGTGGCATTTGGCACACAGATGTAAGCCAGGCCTTATAGTATTACATATCTAGTTTTCGTACGGAACCCTTCGTGTGTGACTGACTGAAAGTCGCACTTGACTGAATTTATGTATTTTTGAGTTTTTGAAAAGCGTGTTGAAAAAGGTACTTTGTGGAAAAGGTTCTTTTCGGGAAAGTTGTTTTTTTTCAAAACTAAAAAAGTAAAATTATTTAAAAGCTTTTGCAAAAGGTTGGAAAAGTTGTTTTGGCTAAATTTTTTTTATTGAAAAAAGTATTTATCGCAAAAAAAGGTAAAGGTAAAGGTGCAAAATTTACTTTCTTCAAAGGGTACTTTTTGAAAAAGAACTTTTTTTAAAGGAAAATTTTTGAGAAAGTACTTTTTGTTAAGGGGTACTTTTTGAAAAGAACTTTTTGTACATGGCACGTGTTCAAAAAGTACTTTTTGTAAACTGTACCTATTGAAAAAATACTTTTTGTAAAGGGTACTTTTTGAGAAAGTACTTCTTGTAAAGTTTACTTTTTGAGAAAGTCCTTTTTGCAATAAGTACTTTTGGGAAAGTCCTTTTTGTAAAGGGTACTTTTTGTAAATAGTGTTTTTTGAGTTGTAAAGGGTACTTTTTTAAAATACCCTTTTCAGAAAGTCCTTTTTGTAGAGGGTACTTTTTGTAAATAGTACTTTTTGAGTTGTAAAGGGTACTTTCTTAAAATATTGTTTTGAGAAAATCCTTTTTGTAAAGGGTACTTTTCGGAAAGTACTTTTTGTAAAGGGTACTTTTTGTAAATAGTACCTTTTGAGTTGTGAAGGGTACTTTTTGTAAATAGTACTTTTTGAGTTGTAAAGGATACTTTTAAAAAAATCCTTTTGGTGCTTTTCAAAATATGTTTATTTTCCGTTTTTTTACAAAGTACTGTTTTTAAAGAGGACTTTTCAAAAAGTACTTTTTGTAAAACATATTTTTGGATATACATATATTGTTAAAAATGCATTAAAAATCCTAATTTTAAAAGGTATTTATTTTTTTGGACTAGCGCTTATATAGAAAGATATACATATATTTTTTACATAGTACTTGTTTGAAAAGGTACTTTTTGGAAAAAGGGACTCTTTCGAATGTTTATAAATGTTGATAAAAAATAGTTTTGGAAAGGCATAATGAAGGATAATGAATTTTTTTTAGAGGTACATACTTCCATGTAAGCGTACTTTTTAGAAAGGATACTTTTTGAAATAAATATGTGCTGTATTTAAAAAGTACTTTCCTCAAAAGTGGGTTTAAAGATATTGGAGGCTATTCGCGAAAACGCGTCAAAAAGGCGAAACTTTACATTAAAGCAAAAACAAAGTTTCAAAAATTGATTTTCTTTTCCATATAATTCTAAAATTAAATAAACGTGAGAATTTCACCGCGTTACTCTCTTTTTTAAAAACGGTAAATCTTGTATGATAAACAAATAGAAATTTTTAACATTTATGAAGTTTTATTTTTGTTTTAAATGTAAATTTCACCAAGTCGACGCATATTCCAAAATAGACACCATTGTTTTAAAAAGTAAATTAGTTAAAAAAAATTTTTTTTTGAAAAGGAACTTTTTGAGTTGGTACTATACATATATTGGAAAATCAATTTTGTTAAATAGTACTTTTAAAAAAGGTACTTTTTGCTATAAAATGTCTTCCTTTATTGAAAGTATTGTTTTATAACAATATTAGCTTTAACCGCGGATCCGCCCGCTTTGATATGTTAAAAAATTCTTAAAACCAGTTTTAAAAAAATGTTTTCCGGAAAAAATCCATACCAAATATAAAAAACCGGTTCCACACCGGATAAAAAATGCCCTATATTTGACGTTGATAATGTAGGTCTCCATTGATGAAAGAACTTTTAAAATCGGTTTAGCGGTATGTGAGTGAAAGCGTAGCAACCAAACAAAACTAATGTTCACATTTATAATATTAGTAAGATTTTTTTTCGAATACGAATTTGGCATTCGATATTCGATGTCCTATAACCAGCGGTCCTAATCTATAATTCGAAACGGAAGAGAATGCTTTCGAATTTGTATGTTATAGGTGGTACACACTTTGCAACGTGTTTACGCAACACGTTCATATTACATGCTGCGTATTTTCACACAGACTGCAATCTAAAATGCAACCGTCAATGCAACCCATTAACATCAAAACATATTGATATTTTCGAAATTTCGAATGCAACTTCGAACTCCACCATAAACAAGACTACACACTATGCGACCGACAATGCAACCTCCTTGGTTGCATAAACACGTTGATAAGTCTGTACCTACCATTAACAGCACTAAAATTTTAAAATATTTTCTTTCATTTCGAATTACAGTGAATGCTCTTATCGACCATTGAATGCCAGCAATAAATGATAAGGGTCTTTTACATATTAGTTTCTTTTCTTTTAATATTTGTCTCATTTCAGTGGTTGGATCCTTTTACTGGTAAAGAAATTGTTACCGGCATTTCTGGTAAAATTTACACGGAATATGTTAAACACATTAATGCCACATTTAAGGAAATAAGGAACGATAATATCAATGGCTCTTGGACTAAAGCCTTCGAGTTTATTACTGGCTTGCTGGAAAATGGCAGTATACAAATTTCTCTGCATCCCCTAACGGCTTTGGTGCCCAAAAAATTTTCTAAAAGTTATCCCATCAGCAATACGAACAACTGTATTGTTGTGCCTTTACGGCAGGATATATATCCCGGTTATTATATAGCGAGGACTCTTAGTTTCGAAATGTGGTTGCTATTGTTGGTGCTCTTTGTGACTTTTCAAATAGCTTATATGATTATTAACTATGATAATTATGGGGCACTGAGGCCCTGGTTGGCCTTCTCCATTACCTTACGGGGCCTGCTAAGCATGCCGGTCGGTAATATGGGACCCCTTAAAACTATTTCCAAGAATAGTCTATCGTGGAAAAGGAAAATATGTATGCATATGCTTCTACTGCTGGCAGGTATAATCTATTGTCAATCACATACCGCGGCCTTGTCATCCTTTTTAAGCAGTACTTTGTACCCCGAGCAAATTGAATCATTGGAGGATTTGATAAACGCCAATTTGTCCATAATGATGGTGGATTATATTTATGATACCTACAAGTACTTGGATTTATTGCCTGCTAATTTCAGCAAAAACTTAGTTATAACCGATCCGGATACAGTGTCTAAGCATCTGCATCAGTTGGATACTCGTTATGCCTACACCGTCTATAATGAAGAGTGGAAAGTAATGCAATATATGCAGATGCGCCTTTCGAAGCCACGTTTTAAAATTCTTTCGCCCCTTTGCATATCAAATGTGTACTTGGCCTTGCCTATGAGACAAAATTCACCTTTTTACTATTCATTTAAAAACTTCATATTGCGTTCTCAGAGCGCTGGCATAGATATTAAGTGGAGGCAAATGGTATATTGGCAGATACATACTGACAATGGACTTAATGTCTTGAATATGACAAATTCAGATAATTTCAGTCCTTTCGGTTTGCAGCACTTAACTTATATCTTGTACATTTATGTTGGAGGTCTGGTACTGGCCGGCTTTGTGTTTTTAATCGAGCTAATACTGCCTCACATGGGCAGAAAGAAAGTTGTTTGCCCAGTACAAAAGTAAGGATCAAGAGTAAAAGATTTACGAGTACAAGGTGTCCCACGATGTCGACAAAAAAAGTTCGATCGATTAGTTTTATTCCCCTTATTGTGAATGGCAACGTCGGCGTCACATTAAGACGACAGTAAAACTTGTCACTTGTCTACTCCTTGTCTACTCCTTGTCGACTACAATTGACTACTGTGAACATATTCCATTAATATTTATTGTCATCTTGATGTCACGTCGACGACACCATTCACAATAAGTGGGATTGAAAACAAAAACAAAATTTCTTATTTTATTGTCGTTTTCAATACAATTTGTGGATCACAAGTTTTCTGTCGAAATCGTGGCACAGGCCTTTAGTATACTCCCGTTCGTATTATAAACAGTGTTGCCACGACACAAATATTTTTACAAAACGGGTCACTTAAAAAAATAACCAACATTCAATCTTGGTTTTTTGGTCTCTTAGAACTTTTTGCTCCATTTAATGGAATGGAACGGAATGTTACTTACCTCAAATACTAACGTATTAACTTTTTTTTGTAGAAATCTCGCATGTACAACAACTGTAGCCAGTGCTGCCAAAAATTTTAAGAATGAAATCATTATTTGGCGGAAAGAAATCATATTTTAAACATAAAAATAATAAAATAATAACTTGAGCTTCAATTGTTCTTTTGTCAAAATTATTATCATCAAAGCAATACTTTTTTATATTAAAATATTTTCATTTCAGTGAAAATTTCTGAATGAACAGTTCAGTTTTTCTTTTAACAAGGCATTTTGTGTTATTAAAATATTGCATTTTTTCAGCCTGGCGTTTTTTCACATATGCAATAAATTCATAATATCAATATGTTTTTTACTAGAAGATAAAAAAATATTTAATTTAAAATAAAAACAACCAGAAAATTTTTTAAATATACATATGCCAGGAAATTTCTTTTTATACTAAGCATATGAGGACTTCCGCGATGATAAATTGATAAATTGATTGATTGGTAGTTTTATATATACATAAATATATACATATATATTTTTCTTCCTTCAGATAATTTAGAAAAATTGTAAAATTGCACTTTAGGAGATAATCTATCGTTACAAATAATTTATCTTCCTAAAGATAATCTGACAATATCATAAATGATTCTATTAGATGAATATCTAGCGGTGTCACAGTTTTATCTTCTAGAAGTATTGCATTGGTATTTCTTCGAAATATCGCAATTTCAAATATTCGTATTCGTATTCGCGAATATCGTTTGAAATATTCGTATTAGTATTCGTATCTCTTTTCTTTAGTATAAACTAATACGTATGAGTAATATATTATTCGTCATCAGTATCACTCATACGTGCTAAAAATAATTTAAATGTGAATAAAGCCCTAATTCTGTTCGACGCAGTTTTGATTCTTTAAAACAATTATTACTTATTGGGTAAAGTGAATAAAAAATAAGCATTTGCTTTTTACTTAAAAATTTGTTTTAAAACCTAAAATATGTATGTGTTTTTTGGTTTTTTTTTTAAATTTTCAAGTAAAAAGCAAATGCTTATTTTTTATTCACTTTATCCATTGTCTATGTTAGAAGGTTCGTGTATTTGCTTTATGATTTTGTTTCAAACATTATATCCAACACATATTTTTTCATATATTTTTCAAACTATTGCTTAATAATTCAATTTAATTTAATTTTTATTTTTTAAAAACAATAAATTATAATAATATTTTTATATTTCATTATCAAAGACAAAAACCATTTTTGAAGATAATAATTTGGAGAATTCCAACACAAGAACTCAAAAGTATTTTCAAACAAAAACGACATAAATCTACTTACTGAATTAGTGCATAAATTTGATAATATGAACATACATACACAAAAAAAAAATAGACAAAAATTGTGTTCAACAAAACCATCTTATTGAAAAAAAAAATTTAATTTCAATAATATTTGCCAGTAACCTAATACAATATTTATCAATACCGCGCATTTTAAAATATCATTTAATCAGAAATAATTCATAGTCAGGCTTAAGTTCAGTAATTTCAATTCTTTTTGAATGAAATATTTTTATTAATTGATGTGAGTTTCTAAAGAAGAGAAGAAAAATTAAACTTAGACTTTAAGCTGGGGGAAATACCGAGACTTTTTTGTGCAGCTACGCACTTCATCAGCACCCTAGTCTATTTACTATCTACTGTAGAATGCAACAACAAAGTAACATAAGACCACTACAATAATACTTACATGCATGTACCGATGGTACATCGAATAAGTAAAAATAATTAATGTGATGATCGTAAAAGATAAGCAAGAATAGTTAAACATACTTAGGTAGAGTAATATAATTTCGTGCTAACCTAAATAGAAAAATGAAAAAAAAAGAAAAAAAAAACAGAAAATTAATAGTGATACTTATAAATGTGTTTACCAAAGGTAAATCAATTGTATACACAACAATCGTTTCTCATATTCCGTTTCATTGTAAATTTAAGTTAAATAGCTGATGTTAATAAGAATCTCTACCCAAGTAGATAGACTAGGGTGCTGATGAAGTGCGTGGCTGCACAGAAAAGTATCGGTATTTTTTCTTTAAGACTTGAGAAAATATCTTAAATATGTAAAGAATTAAATAATACAAACACATTTTAAATAAATGTATTTTTTTGTACTTTCACATAGAGAAAATTAGAATTCCGAGCACTAAAATTAAAGTGGTTTCATTTCGAGCAAATTCTTCGTTTTCTATTTTCTGAAGAACCTAATTACGGAATGGAAATCATTTCGATCGAATTTGGTTTCTGTGACAGGAATGTATGTCTTCTTTGCATATCCTTGATTTGTTTAATTTCTTTGTGGTTTTGCCACAACTCCAAAAGGAATGTGAAAAATGCCAGCAATAGTCCAAATGCCAGAAAGCCTAATACCAAATACAAATTCTCAAAGCCTACCGTTTGAGAGGAGCATTTCTCTTTAGGGGAATCTATTAAGCCCGCAACTGCAGCATATTCGAAGGCTTTCTGCTCATGATAAGAATACAAGCCAGCAGATTGTATATACAACATCAACATTTCCACATCTATCCATACAGGAGACTCGGCAATCATGGGAAAGGCCAAATGATAATCACCAAAACAAATACCGGTATAACGAAATAGAGATGAACCCATAAGCCTTTGTTGAAGATCGAGGAAGTGCCATGTATCGTAAGTGGTAAAGTAGCCATATGAAGTATTTAACTTCAGCTGATGTTGATAAAAAGTGGTGGAGTTGACAGCTCTGATGAGCTTCAAAAACTTGCTTGATAGCTTAAATCCAGCTTTACACAAAAACTTTAACTTGTAGTCTATAATCATAATGGGTAATTGTTCCTTAAGTAAATCGTCCATGCTATTTATTTGTTTGCCCTTAATAGTTACGGTCAGGATGCTGCCCAACATGGAGGTGTAAAAGGCAGTCAAGAAAAAGCTAAATATGAAAATTGAAACCTGTAGAATCATACCAAACCATAGATTAGTGGGATTTTGAGTGGGCTTTGGTGAAGCGGCGTTAATAAATTTACAAAAATTAATCAATATAATGTTAGTGGTGTCGATGCGATGCAGTTTGGCAAAGCCATAACTCACAATATTGATTAAAACAAAAGTCAATAACACCATAAGCCATACTTTCAACTTAAATGGGTGGAAGGGATAAAACATGGTGATCTCCTGATTATAACTGGGCACCATTAAACACCAATTGACCACTAGCAAAGGATAGCTTTTCTGCACACGATCATCATCCTGAAACAGTGCATAAGCATGAGCAGCCAAATCCACTTTTCCTTGCCTTACCTCTTCCAAAACATATTTCATATCCAACCAGGCTGTGTTGTCATTATACTCCAATTGGGTTTCGCTTAAACTGCCATTTAGATGAGCCAACATAATTTTCATAATATTAAAGGTAACACCTTGGACACAACGTTTGTCGTTGTGTTTATTTTTATAATTGATTACTTTAGGGGGATCCTGCATAAGAGGTGTTGCGAAGCGATAACCTTTTAAATCCCTTTTCTGATAAGCTTTATAAAACAATTTCTTTTCCTCTCCCACCCAACTTGTCTTATTAACAATAGTAAATTGCGGATAGTAGTCAAAGCTAAAAATTGCCGGCCTTTTATTCGAGGCATTCACGTAGTACACATCGGTGTTCTCGAACTTTTCCTCATGCAAATAGCTTAGCATAGCCGCTAATTGCTGGAAGTCTTGCACCGGTTTTACTATTATTATAATATTTATATAAAAGTGTCTGCCCTTAGCCATGTCATAGTGTATTTTAAATATCCGATCTTTGAACTCTTCTGCCAGGATTACAGTCAAACTGTAACGTTTGATGTTGCTGTGTTGCAATGCCAGGCCCGTGTGTTGCGAAATCACCAGTTGCGGTTTCATAGTCTTTGCTTGCAGCCATTTCATTAGCGTATCCAAGCTATCATCGAAGCATTTGGAACACACGCAAAATAATGTCTCGTGAGCAACTTTGGCCAAGGGTAAAATTAAGTATTCACCCACGTATTCCACGTTCCAAAAATGGCAACAATTTAGCAGCGTTATTACGCTAATGAGCACTAAGCTTGCTTTCATTTTCCAGTTGTTTTTTCTCCCTTTAAGTTGAGCTATAGTTTAGTTGTTCTCTAATGTAGAGCCAAAACTTCTTTGTTTCCATTATTAAATGCTTGAGCAAAAGCTTTGGACTAACTATTTCAATACTCGTACTATGCGTGACTTAATCGCTCATAACAAATATCATCAGATAATTAAAAACCCTTTCAAATCCTTTCACAGTTTACAGTTTGTTAACACAAAATTGGATAATAATAAATACACATTGTGAAAATAACACAAGAGAGATACATAAATACATACACATATACTCGTACAAATATGTATCTGTGGCAATAAAGAAAAAGTGCCTAAGTACCAAATTTTGTAAAACAAAAAAGGGAGACAAGAAAAAATTAATTTAATTGAATCTTCATAAATATATCAATTAAATTTAAATTCAATCTTTAAAAAACTATCAATTAAACTTTTAGTTAATTTAATATTTTTTAATTGAAAAATAAAGAAAAAAAATTCAATTAAATGGATGAGTTAATACTACAATTTCCGTGATTGGTTGAAAACTAATTAATTTTTTAACTGAATCTTTGTTTTTTTAATTCCAATTAATTTTTTTGCTTTTTTCTGTGTACAGCAATTAGAAAATAGAAAAAGTTTGCTGTAAAAAATTTAATTGAAAAAAATTCATAAGAAAGGTAATAGTAAAGGTATTCATTTCAGGTTTTTTCGTTGGAAAAATGAAAAAATGTACTTTTTTAACAACAAACACAGGAAAAAAAACTAAAATTTTTTTTTCAGTGTTTTTTTCCTGTATTTGTTGTAAAAAAATAAATTTTTCCATTTTTCCAACAAAAAAAAACTGAAATGAATACCATTAGTGTTTTTTTTTTCTATAAAAAATTATAAATTTTCTCTAAAATTATCCTTTTACGAAACTATAAAACTACTTTATAAAAGTACTTTAATATAATTTTAACACTTATGATTATATCATTGCTTTTCATTAGCGTTTCCCTTCTCAGTCCCTAAAATCAAGTCAGTTTCAAATGTGCCAATAAACTATTGCAACATGCATATATTTAGATGTACACACATACAAATTTGTTATCAATAGAAATGTCATATAATGTGACACTTTCATATACTTAATTGAAATAAATGCGTGCAAAGAGGAGATATCATCAACATAAGGGTATGACAACAATGTTTCAATATTATAAGAGAAAAATAATAAGTTGTGTTAAGGCATCTGTAATTGGCATTTGTATTGATATGTACAAACATAGATACATACATATGTATGTATGTATTATAGAACTGAAACTACAATAGAGTTCGGCTATAGTGAATACTGATTATAAACAACTTATACTGGTTAATATTTCATACAAATTAGTACACATAAAACCGGATTGCTCTTTATGTATTTTAAATTCCACAAATAAAATTAAAAAAATATATATCAAGTAAGAGAGCGATGTATATTTGGCTGTGCCGAATCTTATATACCCTTCACAGAAGTACGTATATATATGTAGGATACAGATATATACATAAATAAGTACATACATATTTGTTTTTTAAAAAAAATTATAATTTCTTGTTATAGTGCAATTTTTATTAAGTGACCTCGCGATATTTTTCGACTAAAGAATTTTTTGCAAATATTTTATTTTCGATATTAGCAAGAGTTGAATATTTTATTCTACACTCTATATTTGAGAAATAAGTTACATTTTCCCTTATTCCGGTTGCCCACATCGACGTCACGTCAATACAATACCAAAAAATTGGGGCTTGTTTACACGCTCTCAAGATGATCAAAAAACATGCTACTATTTAATAACCCTAAAATAGTATTAGTATTGTAACTCCATAGCAAGTAGCCTAAATTGTTTGATATTTTTCCGTATTTAATAATTTTTGATGCTGCAAAACTATTTAGTGTCTCAATTTAAACATTCCATTCCAGCAATATTCCTAAAGAATCTTTTCGATTTTGTTCAGCAGGAAGGTACATTTTCAGGGAAATGAAAAGCAAAATTTTCTTTAATTTATTTTATAGTTATGGCTGCTCTTTAGCGAAAAATTTTATTTCTATTTCCATTTACTAAAAAATTAATAATAACTCGTTACAAGCTGTAAACTAAAGACCATCGATTTGAAACCATACTGTGCTGAGAGCATAATAAGCAACATTGCATAAACCTTCGCTTATACTTAAGTGAGATATCCATATAAAAATTGAGCATAGATAAAAAAATCTTGAGTAGAGATCTTCCTAAGACATGTTTAACTGAAAAAATAGGTTTGGGTTATTTTACCAGCATTTTCTTTCAAACTTCCAACCCTGGAATCATAATTTTAATTTTTCTGGTTTTTAATGATAATTTAATTACCAAATATCTAGTTTGATTTAATTAGTTTTATATACTAGAAAAAGTTTAAGTTTTCCAGGTCTGGAGCAATGGTTTTTATTTTTCTAATTATATATTCCAAACTATTTCTTTCCAAGACATAAACTACATTTAAATTTTAAGCAAAAAAAAATAATTGACAGACTTTCTTTTATATACAAAAAACAAATAAATTTTCCAGGGTTGGAAAATCATCCTTAACATTTTTCTGACTCCTTATACCAATCTACTTTAAAAAATTTATAAAATATGTTTAGTGAACAAAGAAAAAGGAAATAAGGGAACAATTTGTTTTATTAAGTTATTTTAATATCCAAAAAAGTTAAAATTGTCCAGCTCTGGAGCTGTGGTTTTTATTTTTCTAATTTTCTATACCAAACTTTTCTTTCCATAACATAAAATACATATATCTAATTTATAAAGAAAAAGAAAAAATTAATCAGCACTTCTAACTTTTATTATCATAAAAAGTGTAAGTTTCCCAACCCTGGAACCATATTTTTATATTCTTCTGATTTCTTACACCAATATATTTCTTTTAAGAATATGAGATATGTTTAATTTATATAGAAAAATGAAAAATTAGTTTTAGTAGGTTATTTTTATATAAGAAAAAAGTTAAAGATTTCTAACCATGGAAACGTTTTTATATATTTTTTTAAACTTTTTTATTTTTAATACCACTTTTACGGCCCTTTTAACAATGTTTAATTAAAAGCTAACAGGGACTTTAACGGCAAGTTTTGTATGAAGAACTGTCAGTTCATACATTGTGAAAAGGGACGTTATTCGTACTGAAATATAAAATAAGTTTATTGATAAAAGAAATAAAAATAAAAAATTAGTTTTCGGTAGTCACTTTTATATTGCAGCTCTGAAAACATCTGCTGGATTTTGTTGATTTTCAATATTAATCTATTTTGGACTATTTCTAATACACCAGTCAAAGGCCAAAGTTTCTGGGATCTTCGGAAAACAGATTTCACGTACATCAGACGGACATCGCTTATTGATTTTCCCTATTCATAAGGAAAAATCGCAAAAAATAAAAAAAAAACTCCAAAATTAAAAAGTGAAAATCGATGTTTTTATTTGTTAATTGAATAGAATTAAAAAATAATGAAAAAAGTAATGTATTTCATGTTAAATGTTGATTTTTAAATTAAAATGTTAATATAAAATATTATCAGGGTGACCGATGAAATTATTCAAAAAGTTGCACCAAATAGGAGATTTATCAAAAAAAGGGCAAAATTAAAAAAAATTTTTAATGTATTATTATATAATTCACTCAAAAGAAGGGGAGAAAAAGTGACAATTTGAAACTTTAGTTGGTCAACCGGTCACGCTGATCCAAATACATCAGAAAATGTATTATATAAGTGCATCATGATTTCCATCCATGGTTCTGATATGAATAAAATTTGTTTGCAAGCTTTTGCCAGCAAAGCGTTCATTTACTTTTTTTTAAATTTGTGCAAGTTTCTGCTAAGAAAGTAAACGAACACAACTGATTTAGTTTTAGTTAAAAAAAATATATTATTGTATGTATGTATGTATGTATGTGTCACGAATACCAAAATATATCTAATATCTGTTCACCTGTGCTGCGCTTAACTGTAATTCTGCCAGACAGTGCACTGACATTTACTTAATACCCGGCGAGCACGCAATAACCCCATGAAATGCTCGCGTACTTTATCGCTACCAATTAACATACTTTTAAAAATAAAAATTTCCTTTACTTGATTCCTTGAACTTGCAACAAATTTAAATAGACCTTGAACTAGGTGAAACTTTAAAAAATGACCTTAAATGCAAGTACTTAGAACACTGTTGCCAGAAAATTTTACCAAAAATCTGGCAATAAGTGGCTAAAAAATCTTAAAAATAATTTTAAAAAATCGTCCAAAAATCTGCAACATTAAAGCACTTCCATTTTGAATTTTTTTCAGAATTAACATAAATTATCTGCTATACAAAAACATATGAGTCCAATTCAGAGTCTGGCATCGTAGCATGTGCAATGAAAAATCAGTAAAACACAGAGAAATCTGCAAATGTGGCAACAGTGACTTAGAAGCTAAAAATAGTAAATAAATTCAGTAAAGTGCGACTTTGACCTGCGTACGAAGGACACGAGATATTTAATTCAATACGAACTTTAGTAGCCTATATAAAATATAGTTTTGGAATTTTTTCTTTTTTGACGTTTTTGTTAAATTTTGGCGATTTTTTTAATTTTTGGCGTTTTATTTTGTTTTTGGCGATTTTTTCAGTTTTTGGACTTTTTCCATTTTCGCCATTTTTTTAGTTTTGACTTTTTTCTCGTTTTGGCGATTTTTTTGGTTTTTTGCGTTTTTTTTATTTTTTGCGATTTTTTCGTTTTGAGGATTTTTTTTAAGTTTTGGTGATTTTCGGTTTTTGGCGTTTCTTCATTTTGGCGACTTTATTCATTTAGGCGCTTTTTTTAGTTTTGACACTTTTTTTTATCTTTTTCTCGACTTTTTTCGGTTTTTGGTGATTTTTCAATTTGGAGATTTTTTTAATTTCGGTTTTTGGCCCTTTTTTCATTTGGGCGTTTTTTTCATTTGGACGATTTTTTCGAATCTTGCTTCTTATTTTAATGTTAGAATTTTTTTTTTAATATTGGCAATTTTTTTGAATTTTTGGGATTTTTTTTTGGTTTGGCGATTTTATAATTTTTAGATTTTTTAGTTTTACCGGTTTTGAAAATTTCAAGAGTTTGCCTCTTACGGTTTTCATAGTCAAAATTGCATTAACTGATGGACCACCCTTTAATTATTTTTTTTTAAATTTTAGTGTTAATTGTTGTAGTCTATACAAAAATACAATAATTTTTAAATTTTCAAGTGTCAATATACATATGTACACACAATTATATGTATATTACATTGGATTTTAGCATTTTTCGTTGCTCGTTTTAGAACACCCTTTAAATTTTAATTCTCACGTATTTGTTGTTGTAGCGGCCAAGGTTCTACATACTCTGTCCAAATTTCAGGTCAGTAGCTCTTACGGTTCCTGAGAAAATTCCGTGTGACGGACAGAGGGACAAACGGACAGCGTAGCGAAAACAATAGGGTTCCTTTTTTCACCTTTGGTGTACGGAATCCTAAAAATTAAGCAGTTGCCAATCAGTGTTGCCAGAAGATTTTTGAAATTTTTAGAAAAATCTTCGTATTAATTTTGAAAATCGGCAAAAAAAATCCGCATAAATAAAATTAAAAACTTTTGATTTTTTTCCATTAATTTTTATTAACTAGAAAAAGATAACAATCATCCGTAATTTCACGTAACGTATAACGTATTTTATAAAATATTAAAACATAATTACAGAATTTATTATTTTATGATTTAATTTATTATTTAACGCGTTTCAAAATGAATACAAATTTAAAAACTGTATTGGTTGCTGGTTGAGCACATCTGGAAACATTTCGTTCCTGCTAAAGGCCATGACTCACTATTATACAAAGTCATGCGATCTACGAAAAAATACAACCCTGGTGAATAATGAATTGAAAATTTTCATAAAAAGCAGTAAAGTGAGCAGTGTGACTATATGTTTTAAAGTCATCAGAGTGAGATGCAACATCACACGTACACAAAACTTTCTATCACATTTTTAATTTTGCCCTTAACAATGTGATAGAAAGTTTCTTCTATGCAATGATGAATATATCCTGCATGACTTCCGATCAAATGACCGGTCAATAGACTGACACTATTCTTGTAGGGAAATACAATAATTTATTGATTTTTTTTATTTAACAATTTTATTTCTTCTCTCACAGAATCTTAAAAAAAATTTAAACACTTTTTAAATCTTAATTTTCAATTAGTTTGGCTCGCAGCCAATTAATGTATTTTTCGATAGCTTTCTTAATTACACTGAAAGTTATACCCTTGACCTCAAGAACAAATGATAAGCCAGCCAAGACTATACCGAACCACCAAACAAACCAAATCGGACGAAAATATGTCACCGTTAAAGGAACCGGATGTAATTCGATCAGCAGCATGGTAATGTAGCCCATAAATAAGGCATCTAGAAATGTTTCCGCTTCCCAGTGCTGAGTGAAACCATGTTGATAAGCAGCCAAAATGAAATCCTGCAAAGGTTTTGCCAAATGCGAATCCTTTTGTAAGGGAAACACATGATAGTAGGGACCCATGCAAATGGATGAGATGCGAAACAGAGGTTTCTTCAAATAATCCTGTTGCTTGTTAAGAAAAGACCAGCGATCCGTTTCAGTGCTATAGCCAAAGCTGCTATAGAAGTGCTCACGATGAGCATCCATTTCACTTTTGCTGCCAACTACAATGAAATCCAAAAACTCTTGTTGAAAATTTTTGCTTTGCAGTACTTCATACTCATAATCCATCATCATTATGGGTAAACGGGCCTCTATTATATCTTCCACAGTATCGATTTGCTGCTGCATTGTAGGAGTTGTCAAATAACTGGTCACTTTTGACATATACATGTTGGTGATGAAAAAACCCATTAGGAACAGTATAATAAATAGAAAACGTAAACGCATATAAGGCAAAGTTAAGAAACGTAGCGGCACTATCAGCACCAAAGAACAGATGGACTGCAGAAATGCCAAGCTTAGATCTCGTTCCCGCGAGGGTGTGCATATCCATATTCCCAGGCTTATATAGAAAATGCTAAATATCAATAAATACCAGCTGTAAGGACGAAGAGCTCCCTGCACATAGGTGCGTTCGGGTGAACGATTCTGATAGGGCACCATCAGGCACCAATCATTTATACCTATGGGATAACTGGCGCCCACCAACGACGGTATCATCGCCGTATAAGTATTGACTCCCATTTCCAAATTCTTATCCTCTATCATGTGCAGTAGGTCAAGAATATGCACCGCCTCTAGATCGGCCTTATCCTCTAAAGCATCATTGAATGTGGCATTTACGAATTCCACAAAAGCCAAAAACATCTTACCCGACACCCCGCTAATTGTCTCTCGTTTGCGACCCAACGGCAAGCGAGTCATGCGAAATACTCTGGGCAAATCATAACGCAGCACAGTTTGTATTTGATAGCCCTTGAAGTTTGCACTGTAATCCACAAAAAAATCTCCAGCTGTCCAATTATTTGTCTTATTCACAATATTCACTGTGGGATATGGCTCAAGTATATAAATATTATTTCTGCCCGTTATGAGTAGAGTATTCAGGAACTGTTTTTTCCACACCCACTTAAATATTACACGTACTTGATTATAAATTATATTATAATTATTTATGTTATTTAAAAACTTTAACGAAGCTGGTACTCGTATGATGGGAAATAGTATAAAAATAGTTTTAATAAAACGTGCACCCTTCAGGCTCATGGCTGCCACTTCCATAATGGGATCATCACCTTCGGTGGTAAGTATTAAACACAATGTGGATATGCCCACAAATCCAGCCATTTTACTCGGCCTATTAATAATTAATACAATGGGAGCTGTGGGAAATGCTTCCCAAAAATCCTCAAAGAATATTGCGGCCATGTCCGTATCGCTGACCAAACGCTCCGATACAAAAAATACAAAATTCTCAAACTCATATAATTTATTAATGCTGTTTACCACTTCGAACACAAGCGTATGATTAACCACCGTCTGAGGATGTACCAATGTCTTATCGTTAGAATTTATTTTGGCCACTGATTTTAGTATAAGCAGGGCTATTGTTGTATTAAAAATCATATTGTTGTTGGCAATTGTTAAAAATGAGTGTGTTAAACGATTGGCGACTAGTAGCCAAGTGTTAGAGCTAAAGTGCAACATATTTTTATATCCTCCTTTGATTTACTTTTCGTTTTTCGAGTTAAAGTGTATACTTACTTAAACGATTAGCTTTTACATTGTAAATAATGCAACAAAGTCATGACATTTGTTGAATTTTTAAATTGATTGCCGAAACTAAAGTAGGAGGGTTGTTAGAAAATTATATTAGTATACATACATATGTATGTCTTTGTATTAAGTGGTTTGGAAGAAATCTGAACATGAAATATAATTCTTAACTTTTGCAGGCGTTGGATTGTGTCTCCATATACATAAATATATAAAATACTAACTGACCCCGAGAATTATGTATTTTAACATAAATTATTTCTAGGGAATTTCTGGGACAGAAAATAACAAGTAAGAGTTCTATATTCGGCTGTGCCGAATCTGACCCAATAAGCAATTTTGCTTGAAATCAAGGGTAAAACAAGGTTTATTCAAGCCATACAATCACTTGTAAAGGGTTGAATTATGCTTGGATTACACTTTAATTCAATAGCATTCTTCAGTGAAAAGGGAACTTGAATTAAATGCGAACAGTTCAGTGTAATTCAACCCTTGAATTATACTACAATTAAGGTTTGTATTGCAATTGAATTCAAATATATTTCAAGCTGCGAAAACAAGGCTTTTAAAATAGAAAGCAAAATGCAATTCCTTTGTATTCTAATAATAATTTTCTGCACATTTGCCCTTGTTATTGCTTTCACGATTTTACTCACCTTTGTTTTCCAAATTTACTTTTATTTATTTATTTTTGATATTCTCACCACAATTTCAGGTTTAATAATAAAAAAAATTACGTACACCGAAAGAATTTTGCTTCATAAATCCAATGAAACAATTTCATTAAAAAGATTTCACAAATCCAATGAAAATTTCATGAATTTTGTGAAACAATTTCATTGGAATTGCTTCCTTGATATGCTGGTTTCGTTAGAATATTTTATTGGATGACAACAATATTTTCTAATTATTAAGAAACCCCTTTATATTTATTATATTTTATTTATTATATAAATTATTTTATTGTTTCGATAAAGTTATAGCACTGCATTAATTACACTGTTAAATAAATTTGGTGAAGTTTTCAATAAAATAATTTTAACGAAACTGGTTTCATTAATCCAACGAAGCGTGATGTTGGTTGAATTTTACTGAATTTTTCATTAGATTAATGTCGAATTCATTGAATTTCTGCCGAAAATTCTTTCAGTGTATTTGACAATGTTTGAACATATTTCTATGTTCTTTGAATTCAGCTTTGTTTCCAGTTCAATTTCAAGTGCTTCAATTCAATTCAAATTTTTTGAGTGCTTATTTGGTATATACCCTTCACCGAAGTACGTATGTACATACATATATGTAGTATTCATATATATACATAAGTACATACATACATAAATATTTGTTTTGTAACAAAATTTATAATTTTTTGTTATAGTGCAATTTTTAGTAAGTGACCTCTCGATATTTTTCGACTAAAGAATTTGATTCAAATATTTTATTTTCTATATTAAAAGTAGTTGAATATTTTATTCTACACTCTTTATTTAAGAAATATGTAAGTTGTCAACATCGTCGCCACGCCAATGCAATACCCAAAAATTGGGGATTGCTTACTCGCTCTCGAGATGATCAAAAACCGTACTACTATTAAGTAACCCTAAAATAGTATTAGTACTGTACCTCCATAGCAAGTAGCCTAACTTGTTTGATATTTTTCCGTATTTAATAATCTTTGATGTTGCAAAAGTGTTTAGTGTCTCAATTTAAGCACCCTATTCCATCAATATTCCTAAATAATCTTTTCGATTTTGTTCAGGGAAATGAAAAGGAACATTTCCTTTAATTTATTTTATACTTATGACTATTTTTTAGCTATAAATTTTATTTCTATTTCCATTTACTAAAAAATTAATAAGAACTCGTTGCTATCTGTAAACGAAAGACCATCGATTTGAAACAAAACTGTGCCGAGAGCATAATAAGCAACATGGCACAAATCTTCGTTTATAGTTAAATGAGATATCCATATCAAAAGTGAACAAATGCAAAAAAAAACTTGAGCAAAGATCTCCCTAAAACATGAAATGTGTTCAATTAAAAAATAATGTATATTTTGGTTTATTTTACCAAACAAATTTTTGTTTTAAATTTCCAACACTAGAACCATAATTTTAATTTTTCTGGTTTTTAATACTAACTTATTTCTTTCTTAAATATAGAATATATTTAATTACCAAAAGTTTGATTAGTTTTATGTACTAGAAAAAGTTGAATTTTTCCAGGTCTGGAGCAATGATTATTATTTTTCTAATATTTTATTCCAAACTATATCTTTCTAAGATATAAATACATAAATACAGATACATTTCATTTGTAAAAAAAATATATTTGACCGAGTTACTTTTATGTACAACAAAATTAAATTTTCCAACCCTGAAATCATCCGTTCCACGCACGAAAGGTTCCGTACGGGCACGCGATATGTAATTCAATACGAACTTTAGCCAATATAAAGTATAGTTTTGGCATTTTTTTCGCTTTTGGGTTTTAAGCGTTTTTTTAGTTTGGGGGTTTTTTGAATTTATTGGCGCTTTCTGAGTTTTGGCACTTTTTTCACGTTTTGACGATTTTTTTTGGTTTTTGAAGTTTTTTAATTTTGGCGATTTTTATTATTTTGTCGTTTTTTTATTTTGTCGATTTTTTATTTTGACGATTTTTTTAATTTTGGCGTTTTTTTTCATATAGGTGATTTTTTTTGGTTTTGGCGATTTTTTTAGTTTTGGCACTTTTTTTTCGTATTTTTTTATATTTTTTTTGAGTTTTTTTTCGGTTTTCGGCGTTTATTTTAAATTTTGGCGATTTTTTTCGTTTTGGCGATTTTTTTTTTAAATTTGGCGATTTTTGTTTAATTTTGGCGATTTTTTTTATTATGCCGATTTTTTTTCACATAAAGAATTATTTTGGTTTTGGCGCATTTTTCGCGTTTTGGCGATTTTTTTCGGTTTTTGGCGTTTTTTCATATTGGCGATTTTTTTTCACTTAAACGATTTTTTCGAATTTGGCGATTTATTTTAGTGCTAGAATTTTTTTTTTAATTTTGTCGATTTTTTTCGATTTGGCGATTTTTTTAAATTTGTGGCGATTTTTTTCAGGTTTTGGCGATTTTTTTCGGTTTGGCGATTTTATAATTTTCGGATTTTTTAATTTTAGCGTTTTTGAAAATTACAAGAGCTTACCTCTTACGGTCTCCAAGATACAGCAATTTATCAAAATTTCATTAACTGATGGACCACCCTTTAGTTTAAATTTTTTAATATTTTAATATTTATTGTTGTAGTCTATATAAAAATACACCACTTTTACAAATTTCATGTGTCAATATACATATGTACATACAATTGTATGTATATTACATGAGATTTTAACATTTTTCGTCGCTCGTTTTGGAGCACCCTTTAATTTCTAATTCTCATGTATTTGTTGTTGTAGTGGCCAAGGTTCTACATACTCTGTCCAAATTTCAGGTCCGTAGCTCTTACGGTTCCTGAGAAAATACCGTGTGACGGACAGACGGACAGCGTAGCGAAAACAATAGGGTTCCTTTTTTCACCTTTGGTGTACGGAACCCTAAAAAGGAAATAAGGATAAAATTAGTTTTATTTAGTTATCTTAATATCCAAGAACATTTTAGATTTTCCAGCTATGGACCAAGGTTTTTATTTTTCTAATTTTTTATACCAAACTTTTCTTTCCATAACATAAAATACATATATATATATATATAATTTATAAAGAAAAAGAAAAAATTAATTAGCGTGTTATTATCACAAAAAGTGTAAGCTTCCCAACCCTGAAATCCTCGTATATTTTTCTGATTTCTTACACCAATATATTTCTTTTAAGAAATTTATATAGAAAAAGGAAAAATTAATTTTAGTAGGTTACTTTTATATAAGAAAAAAAATAAAATTTTTCCAACCCTGGTTTTTATATTTTTTATATTTTTAATGCTATTTTTATTCGTTCTGAAACATAAAATAGGTTTACTGAACAAAAAAATAAAAAAAATTTTTAGCTAGTTGCTTTTATATGGCAAAATAAAGTTTAAGATTTTCAGCTCTGAAACCGTCTGCTAGATTTTGCTGATTTTCAATACCAATCTATTTTGGATCATTTCTGATACACCAGTCTAAAGGTACTGTCACACTAGTCAAACATTTGCCCTAAAAAGTGTAACTAGTAAATGCTAATGAAAAATATTTCAATTCAGGCAAAATTTTGTCAAGTTAAAGAGTAGCCAATAATGTTGTCTATTAGTTGTTTCGAAACCTTCAGGCACGGACGTGTTTCTGTGGCTTTTTACAAACATCCGTACCTTAATCGATTCCAATCGCGACTGATACAGGTTTGTACTTGTTTACGTTCATGAATCAACACAGTGTCGCCATATCTTAAATATAAATATGTAGCCCATATAAAACAATTCTTTTTAATAAAAATCAATAATACAGGGTGGCCCAGAAAGACCGAAGTGGTGTAAATTCCTTATAACTTTTTATTTAAGACATATTTTTTTAATTTTTTGTTTTTTAAATACAGTAAATTTATAGGGAATATTTTTAGATTAGTTGTTAAAAATGATATCCCGCAAGTGGAGGCCATTTTCTGCTTCGCACAAATGATCTCTTTTCAACACATTTTCCATGACCTTTCGCAAAACTTCCGGTGTTATGTTGTTAATTTCGTCTGGAATATTGGTTTTTAATTCCTCAATAGTCCTAGGCTTATTAACATAAACTTTCCCTTTTAAATAACTCCAAAGGAAACAGTCTGGAGCGGTTAAATCCGGGGAACGCGGAGGCCAATTAAAATTGCTTCTACGCGAATTTATTCTTTCCCCAAAGATGTCGCGTAAAATAGCCATTGTGGCCCTCGGAGTGTGCGCTGTGGCTCCATCCTGTTGGAACCATATTTGCGGATGGTATTCCACGGCTGGCCTTACAAAATTTTCCAACATGGCCCGATATCGATCACCATTGATGGAAATGGCGACATCTCTTTCATTTTCCAAAAAATATGGACCAATGATCCTTTCTGAAGAAACACCGCACCAAACAGTACACTTAACTGGGTGTAATTGTCGTTGATGAAGTACTCTCGGGTTTTCCTTAGCCCATATCCTAAAGTTTTGCTTGTTAACAAACCCATTTAATTGGAAATGGGCTTCGTCACTCATAAATAAGTTATGAATAATGGAAATGGAAAGAGCACATTTGTGCGAAGCAGAAAATGGCCTCCACTTGCGGGATATCATTTTTAACAACTAATCTAAAAATATTCCCTATAAATTTACTGTATTTAAAAAACAAAAAATTAAAAAAATATGTCTTAAATAAAAAGTTATAAGGAATTTACACCACTTCGGTCTTTCTGGGCCACCCTGTATTGTTTAAATATACAATTATTGCATAAAAACACTTGAGAAACATAAAATTACCAAAAAAAATACAGAGCGTCTAATAATATGGCCAGGACTGTATATACAGACACTTAAAATTTGCAAGTTAGTGTATTTTTGTGAAAACTATACCAATTAATACTGAGACTAAAAAAAAATTAAATTAAAGGGTATTCCATCATTTAATGTAATTTTTACAACTTGCTGTATCTTGGAAACCGTAAGAGTCAAACTCTTGATATTTTCTAAAACGCTAAAATGGAAAAATCTGCAAATCGAAAAAAAATCGTTAACAACCGAAAAAAATCGCCAAATACCGAAAAAAATCACCAAAACAAAAAAGCGCTAAACTAAACAAAATCTCTAAAACTAAAATAAGTCACAGAAAACCGAAAAAAATCATCAAAAGGAAAAAAACTCCGAAACTAAAAAACCGAAAGAAATCCCAAAAGAAAAACACCAAAACGAAAAAAATCGTAAAAAACAAAAAAAATTACCGGATACTTAACTTGTTTTTTAATATCTACATCAGGTAAGATATTTGATTATACAGGCTAAAGTTCTATATGAACTTTACATATGTAGTGCTCGTACGGAACGCTTCGTGTGTGAGTCACAGTGGCACTTTACTGAATATATTTAGATTTTTTCAGATATTTTTCAAATAGTTAAGTTCTAAACAAAATACAGAACAGCTCTTTGCATAATTCTTGCAAGTAAAAATTTTATCACTAATAATTGGTAAGAATTATTTTATTGAAAACCTAATGTAATATGCAGACAATTATGTATTTTTATTTTTATGCAGACTACAACAATTAACACTGAAATTAAAAAAAAATTAAATTAAAGGGTATTTTCTCAGTTAATGTTAACAACCGTAAGAGTCAAACTCCTGATATTTTCAAATAATCTAAAACTACGAAATCGCCAAAGCGAAAAAATTGTCAAGAACCGAAAAAAATCGAAGAAAAACCGAAAAAAATCACCAAAACGAAAAAAGCGTCAAACTAAAAAAAATCTCTAAAACTAAAATAAATCGCCAAAAACCGAAAAAATCACAAAAAAACGTGAACACTAAAAAAATGCCAAAAACCGAAAAATATTACCGGCTACTTAATTAAAAAAAATTCTACATCAGGTATTTGAATCTAAAGTTCGTATAGTATTACATATATACATACATATGTGGTATTCGTGTGCGAGTCACGGTCCTACTTTACTGAATTTATTTAATAAAGAAAGGTACATTTTTCGATTTTTCCTTTTTTGAAATAAATAATTTGTAAACAAAACACAAGGCACATTCACCAGCAAAGACGCAGGCAGCTGAATTATTTTTTTTTCAAATTAAAGTTCGTCAGAAATTTAAAAAATTTTTTACGAAAAACAAATTAAAAAAAACTGTTAAAAAAATGTCAACATGAAAAATACTTTATTAAAAAAATCCCAGCAGACAAACTTAGAAATATGAAAAAAAAACTTTTAAGAAAATTCAGTGAAGTGCGACTTTGACCCGCGCACGAAGGGTTCCACGCACTGTTGCCAGAATTGACGATTTCTCTGCATTTTGACGATTTTCACCTCTCAAAATACACTAGTGACGATTTTAGGTACAGAAATGACGATTTTTCTAAATTTATAAATTATCTGTTTTAAAAATAAATACATAAATACATATGTACGTATGTGAATTCTGATTTCATTTTGTTTTTTTTTAATTTATTTTTTAGTTTAATGGTTTTCATGATTATAGGGCATTTACACCTGCACAAAATCTATCAGATTTTAATTAAAATCTTTATGAAAATCTATACCGTTTACACCATGTTTTTTTGACATTTATCAAGATTTTTTTATCCAAAACACAGCCCATCAACCGAAAAATGTCTAAAACTGCAACCAAACAACTGCAATGTAGCCAATTCAACACCTTTTTGAGGAGATCGCAGCTATTCAATCATCTTTTATATAAATTTATTGTACAGGGTAGTAAAAATAAAATGAAATTATTAGTTTGAGTTGATTGCCTACAAATCTACTCACAAACTAGATTTTGATTTGTATGGGAAATCTAGTGAAAAGCAGCCAGATTTAGCTAAAAATCTTGTAAGTACTAGATTTCGGGATGGTGTAAATCCCCTATTAGGCTATATACATATATATTATTGCATATGTGTATATTTGTTGAAAGCATAGTTAATAAGTTTGAACCATTGTAATAGTTTTTGTAATAAAACAATTAAAATACAAAAAAAATTTAATATTTTTGATTTGATGTTTTTTTTGACGATTTTCTAAAATCACTTGACGATTTTTTACACAGAAATCTGTAGGTTTTGACGATTTCACCTCTAGAAGTTCTGGCAACAGTGGTTCCACGCCGACACTAGATATGTAAGTCAATACGTACTTTAGCCTATATAAAATATAGTTTAGACATTTTTTTTGGTGTTTTTCGCTTTTGACCTTTTTTAGGGTTCCGTACATCAAAGTTGAAAATAGAAACCCTATTGTTTTCGCTACGTTGTCCGTCTGTCCGTCACACGCTATTTCCTCAGGAACCGTAAGAGCTACGGACCTGAAATTTAGACAGAGTATGTAGAACCTTGGCCGCTACAGCAACAAATACATGAGAATTAAAAATTAAAGGGTGTTCCAAAACGAGAAACGAAAAATTTTAAAATCCCATGATATACATACAATTGTATGTACGTATGTACATACGTATATTGACCCTTGAAATTTGTAAAATTAGTGTATTTTTATATAGACAACAACAATTAAAATAAAAATTAAAAAAAAAATAAAATTAAAGGGTGGTACATCAGTTAATGCAATTTTGACTATGTAATTTTGACAACTTGCTATTTCTTGGAAACCGTAAGAGGTAAACTCTTGAAATTTTCAAAAACGGTAAAACTAAAAAATCTGAAAATTATAAAATCGCCAAACCAAAAAAAAAATTTCTAACACCAAAATAAGTTGCAAAATTCGAAAAAATCGTCCAAATGAAAAAAATCGCCAAAATTACAAAAAATTAAAAAAATCCCCAAAAACCGAAAAAAATGCCAAAATGAGAAAAAAATTTCAAAACTACAAAAACCGCCGAAATGAAAAAAGTCGCCAAAATGAAGAAACGCCAAAAACAGAAAATCGCTAAAATTAAAAAAAATCGCCAAACGAAAAAAATTGCTAAAATTAAAAAAAAAAAATAAAAACAAAAAAAATCGCCATAATTAAAAAAATCGCCAAAATAACAAAAATCGCCAAAATTAAAAAAAAAATGTCAAAAACGAAAAAAAATTCCAAAACTATTTTTGATATAGGCTAAAGGTCGTACTGATTACATATTTCGTGTCCATACGGAACCCTTCGTGCGCGGGTCAAAGTCGCACTTTACTGAATTTATTTTGTTTTGGAGTTTATTTTCGGTTTGGCAGTTTTCTTAAGTTTTGTCGCTTTTTTAGTTTTGACACTTTTTTTTCTCGTTTTGGCGATTTTTATCGGCTTTTCACGTTTTTTCATTTAGGCGATTTTTTCATTATGGTGATTTTTTTTTATTTTGGCGATTTTTTCAGATTTGGCGATTTTTTCAGATTTGGCGATTTTAGCGTTAGCAATTTTTATTTAAGTTTGGCGATTTTTTTCGTTTCAGTGATTTTTTTTCGATTTTGGCGATTGTTTTGAATAGGCGATTTTATAATTTTGAGATTTTTAGCTCTACCGTTTTTGAAAATTTCAAGAGTTTGCTCCTTACGGTTTGCAAGATACAAGAAGTTTTCAAAATTACATAGTCAAAATTGCTTTAACTGATAGAACAGCCTTTAATTTAATTTTTTTTTAAATTTTAGTGTTAATTGTAGTCTGGGCCTGTGCCAAACGGTAGCAAAGTACTAGTGCAAGTAAATTTTTGACACTTCTGAGGTGAATAAAATTTCACTAGCCCCAGTGGCTAGTAGAATTTTTAACACAACAGATACATTTTTGACAAAAGCAAATAAGAAGCATGATATCATAAAATGTAAAACCACAGCCGTCGCTTCGAGCCGTCGCCCATTATATAAATTTTTACGTCCCTTAAGTGTAGTTAGACTGTGAAAAATGCATTCTTTATTTTAAATTGCGAAACAGATAAATTTATATAATTATCTGCTACAAAAATATTGTTTTATATAAAATTCTTCTTTTAAAAAATTGCTGGTAGCCGGCGGTGAAAAAAAAAAATTTACTAATACGGCAGCAATTTTTTCATCAGCATTTTTCTATGCTAAAGCGAATTTGTCAAAATTTTACATTGTCAAAAAAGATATCATTTGGCCGCAGACAAATATTTTTTTACCATAGTACTTTTTTTACCGTTTCGCACACGCCCTCTTTGTAAACATACACTAATTTTACAAATTTCAAGAGTCAATACACATTTTTCGTTGCTCGTTTTGGAAAGCCCTTTAATTTTCAGCTCTCATGTATTTGCTGTTGTAGCGGCCAAGGTTCTACATACTATATCCAAATTTCAGCTACGTAGCTATGGCGGTTCCTGAGAAAATAGTGTGTGACGGACAGACGGACAGCGTAGCGAAAACAATATGGTTCCTTTTCACCTTTGGTGTACAGAACCCTAAAAATTGTTTAAAGTGCCAAACATTGAAAAATTTTGTAAGTGGTAGCTGCTGCGGAAAATTTTTTTGCACTTTATGTTTTGTCGCCATTTTGGTAAACATTAGTCTTGACAGTTCATATATTTGGCAGTCGTAAAGTAGACACGTGGCAAATTTATTATGGAAAAATATTCGATAAACCAACGTGTTTTGATCGTTTAAACAGCTCGCCCATTTAAAAAAATAATAAATAATAAAAATAAATAAATAAAATAATAAATAATAATAAAAATTTAATAACGAGTGACGAGGCACAATTTGAATGTATATGTGAATAAACAGAATAGTCGGTTCTGGGCAATGAAAAACCCTCAAATTGTTCATCAGTCACCTTTGCATCTATTAAAAGTGACAGTCTGGTGTGCAATTCATTGGATCTTACTTATTTGAAAATGAAAACGGCCTAACGGTAAATGTTAATGGGGAGCGATATCGTGATATGATTGAAAACTTTTTAACTCCACAACTGCATGCTTTGGGATTGATTAATATGTGGTATCAACTAGTAGCCTGCGTAAGCAGTCTTGAAATACGTCATGTTTTTTAAATGTACTCTCATGGCATGCATTATACTAAGCCAATAATAAATGCTGTTGAACTATAAACGAAGCACGATGGATGCATTGGTGTACGTGTATAAGACTGTTATCAAGCGATGTCGCCAAGACGTCTTGTTTATAACAAACAATGAAAAGAAGTACTGTTTATACATGTATGCTTGTTATTTTACATATTGTACGTTTGGGTGTGTGTGTAAGATTTAGATGGTAAGCTATTATGTTTGTGTTTAAGGGAGTTTTTTTAAAGCACGCGCACACAACTCGTGTAAATGCATGTGTGGGTTTGTATGTGCACAGAAAAGAGTGCATACACACAAATTATGAAGGCATGTATGTATGTACATGCATGACGTTTGTATACGCACCAATGAGAGAAAAAAGCACAAACACCACAAATTTTTCAGTCACGAACTATTTTCTTCTTTACTCTTATACCTGCAATAAGTTAAACAAATGTATTGCCGACAACGTTGGTTAGCGTTTGTTTCAGAAGATTTTCCTGCAGTAAAGCATTTGAAATTGCCCTCATGTCTTAAAAGTTCTTATAAGACGTCTTGTGCAGGTCTTTAGTATCCACAAGACGGTGCCACATCGAGTACAACCATGATGACAATTGAACTACTGCGAGTAGTATACTTTCCCGGCGGACACCCTGTATCAAGGTGTATAATTACACCATGCCTTGTACAAATAATTATCATTTTTATTTTGTTAAACAAATTATATTTTTGACATTTTGGCTCAACTAAAAAATCTTGTTTTTCTTTTTTCGTTGTTGCATTTTTGTAATCGTGATATTATCTAGAAATGAATGTATTTTGAGCTGTTAGGATAATTATTGCAAGTAAAAATTTTACCAGTAATAATTTGTAAGAATTTTTGTGTCGTTCCACAATTTTTTACACTCTTTCGATGCTCTCTTCCTGCAAATTTTGAAAATAAAATTCGTAACAATTTTTATTAAATAAACACACCTTTTACTATGCAATAAATAAATTTTTATTTATTTAAAAAAGTTTCATCCACTTGTTGGCTACTTGACGCACTTGAGTAAAATTCGCTATCACAATTTCCGCCATAAGTGCAAGTGTGGCCAATGTGAGACCAAAAAACCAGACATAATAAATCGAGCGATAAAAATCTAAAGACAGGGGCGTAAATTCATTGTCAGTTGTAAATAATTGAACGTAATTCAAAAAAAGAGCGTCATAAAAAGCTTCCACTTCCCACAAAAAAGTCAATCCAGATTGTTGTACATCCAATATAAATTCCTTCAGAGGTTGCGTAAGATCGGAATTCGTGGCCAAAGGAAACACATGCTAGAATGGTCCAACACATATCGAGGTGAGACGAAACAACGGCTTCTTTAAAAAACTTTGTTGTCTATTAAAGAATTTCCAGCGATCCGTAGTTATGGTATAGCCAAAGCTGGTGTTAAAGCTTTCACGATGCTTACTGGCTACGCCTTCGCTGGTGGGGATTAACATTTTCAAAAGCTCTGGATTTAATTTAATTTTTACCAAAGTCTTGTAATCATTTTCCGGCACCATTATATATAAATTTGCATCTATTACATCCTGTATACTGCGTATTTGGTGCTCATCGCTGGAGGCAGTTAGACTAGTGGCCATTTTTGATAAATATATATTTGTCAGGCAAAAGCCCAACACAAACAGAAGTAGGGATAAAAAACGCAAACGTGCATAGGGCAGTATCAATATGGTTTGTGGTGCTGCAGTCAATAGGCTGCAAACTGTTTCTAGAAATGCCAGACCCAGATCTCGTTTCTGTAGAGGAGTACAAAGCCAAATGCCCACAGTTATATAAACAGCAGCGAAAGAAAGCAGCAGCCAACTGTTTTGCTGAAAACTTTTACCCAAAAACACAACGTCCAGGGATTTATTGCGGAAGGGTACCATCACACACCAGTCGTTAATGCCAATTGGATAACTGTTGTCTACCGTAGCATTCACTATCGCCGTATAAGAATGCACACTTATTTCTATCCCAATTTCATTGTGCTCCACCATCTGCAATAAATCGCTGGAATTAAAGGGCTCGAATTCGTGCTCTTCTATGAAAGTCTCATTAAAGCTGCCTTTAATGAACTTTACGAAGGCTTCAAATAGTTTACCCGAAGTACCGGACAATTTGCTTTCACGTCTTTTGTGGGGAAATCGTCTCATGCAAAATACCCTGGGTAAATCGAAACGTACGGGCGTCTTAAGCTCCCAACCTTTTAAATTTAGCTTATCTTGGTGGAAAAACTCCTCTATTTTCCAATCATTGGTCTTGTTCACCACAGTGCCCGTGGGATATGCCTCATAAAGATAAATATTGTTGTTGCTGGTCATAAGCATGGTATTAAGGAAACGTCTTTCCCATATCCACTCGTAAAGTAAATTTATATTTTCATAGAATTCCTCGAACCATACCAAACTCGGGTAAGCTTCAGCATAATTCTCCGTGGGAAAGTAAAGGAAAATTGTGCGAAAATAACGACGTCCATTTAAACTCGAAGCGGCCAACTGCATAATGGGATCATTCCATTTTGTAGTCATAATCAAACACAAGGAGTGCGAATCCAGCAGACCCATCATTGAGTTGGAATTATTTAGCATTACCATGAGCGGAGTTGTGGGAAAGCTTTTCAAAAAATCACTTACAAACAAAGAAGCATCATTCGTATCTCGATTTAACTGTTGCGAGATGTAAAATACAACACTTTTGAATTCTATATATTGATGCAACAGTGTTACAAAATGTATGACAAACGAACTGTTCACCATATGTTTGCTGTTATTGTTGCTTACGGAAGCGGATGTAGCAGCTATTAGTAGAGGTGCTACTCGTATTGTGCGGTTTAACAACATGTTGCTGGTTGTTGTTGTTATTGCCTCAAAGTATGCTAGAAAACTGAAACATATAAATGTGAAAGCAAGCACACTTGTTTGCAAAGTCAAGTAGTACGAGTGCGTCCTTTTCTGTATGTAATAATTTTTAATTTGCTTTAAATAATTAAAAATTACATGCCAGTCATTTTTATTACACTGTACAACAGGAAAAAAAAATAACAATAAAATTAATAACGATGGCTTAATATAAGAAAGGTGTAATTCTAATTTCTAATAAATTACACCAGAAGGAAAACAGCTGAATAAAAACTAAAGCATTTATTTATTAATCCCAAGTAATTATTTTACTTATTTACGCTAGGGGTTAAAAATCTTTTTCACAACACAATCACAAATTTTGAGTAAGGTCGTAAAGCGTTATTAAATCGGTGTGAGGTATGTATGAGTGTATTAGTTTAATCATACGAAGAAGAAGTACAAATAAACTTAATCGCTGCATAGAAATAAACTCAACCGAATTTTAAAGCATACCTTCAGGAGCTAATGAAAATCATGAGGAATCTTTAGCCAACTTTCATTTAAACAAATGAGAAGTTTAACTAATATCAAAGTTGAAACAAGAACTCAATAGTCAATATGTTTTTTTATGTTTTTTTTTTTACTTTATCATTTGCTACACTGGCTTACTTTTTTTCAGCTTGAATTGTAGTTGTAAGAAGTATGGTAACAATACCCAAAAAAAATCTAATTAATATTCTGCAAAAAAACCGACTTTAATGCAAAGATCTGATTAAAAAATTTTGAAATTTGTGGGATATAAAATTAAAATTTAATGGGCGTGCCTCCGCCCAATTTTTAAATGCAAGATTTTGTGTTTTTCAAAGATCAGGGTGTGTGTTTTAAAGTTTGTAAAAATCGGTACAGTAGAACCACCTAAAATAAAATATTAAATATTAATAGGCGTGACTCCACCCATTTTTAAAAATAAAAGATTGTGTCTATTTTTTAGTTCAAAGTGTGTAGTGAGTTTCGTAAATATCGGTTAAATAGAACCACTTGAAATATAATAATAGTTTTTAATGGGCGTAGCACCGCCCATTTTTTCAACTTTAAAATTGTACAATTACAAAAACCATAGGTGTTGGCTGGGTTTTGCAACATTCAAATATGTAGAATATCATAAAATCTAATAAAAAAAATTGTGAGCAATTCCCTAAATTTATTTTGCAATAGAACCAATGAAAAGCTATACCCTCTCAGAAATGAAAAACAATTTTACAATGGGTCTAATATGAACCGAGTTATGAAGTAAGACTGCAAAAAAAATAGAGACGAATTGATAACCAGCGTTGTCAACTTAGAAGTTTAAAAAAGCACAAAGTGGAGAAAAAAACGCACCATTTAATAAAAATTGCACCAACTTTAGAGTTTCTTTTTTATTTCAAAGTTTATTAATGTGTAGTTTCCAAAATACAAGCAAGCGACTTGTCTAGAAAAAATATATGAAAAGCACTCAAATTTTTGAGTGATTCCTATACAAATTTTCTAGGCAAGTCGCTTGCTTGCATTGTGGAAACTACACATAAATTGATCTTGTACAACTGCTTGTAAAGTAATTACACAATTACAATTGACAAGGTGTATTTGTGTGAAATGTATTGGAATCACTGAAAAACTAAATTTGTTAAAAAAATACGAGTTAGGGTCTTTCTACTTGAGAACATCGATATTTAGTTATGTAAATAATAAAAAAATATATGTATAACTTTCTTTGGGGTTTTCAGATAATTTTGGTACGTATATGGCAGCGTAACACTCATGCTAAAGATTTCACTTCAGAGCCTTGGCGTACTAAATTGGCCGAAGTTATAGGTGTCTCTCACAGTTGAGATTTACCTTTTTGGGATTATGGAGATCGTGCCAGCCAGGCCTGGCAGAGCATGGTGCCACACAAACCCTGGAGAATGAAATAAAAAATTTAACACTGGTAGGCCGAACTGCACAATCTGCGTATTCCGTGTTCATACTCAACAATAAATTACGAATATAAAATCTTAAGAGATTGAAATAAATTCAGTAAAATGCGACTTTGACTTGCACACGAAATGTTCCGTACGGACTATACTTGTATCGAACTCTTTCAGTAGCTCGTTTTTGACACAAACCAGTGATCAAACCCATTTAACTTACATAGGTTTGATCATTGGTTTGTGTCAAAAACGAGCTACTGAAAGAGTTCGATACAAGTCTAGTACGGACACCACATAACGCCCATTTACTCAAAGAACGTCATAACTAAAAAAACTAGTTTGCCAGAAAACGAGTTTAATTTAATTTTTAATTTACAGACAACTTAATGGAAACAGAAAATTATATTTTTCTCTCAAGAGTTGAGCATACAAGATATTTGTATAAAATTTTCTTGGCGATTTTATCGGTTTTTTGGTAATTTATTTTAGTTTTGGTGAATTGGTTGGTTTTTGGCGATGATGTGGTATTAGTATAACGATTATGTATTAGCCTTAGTGATTTTTTTAGTTTTGGCGTTTTTTCCGTTTTGGCGATTTTATCGGTTTTTGACGATTTATTTTAGTTTTGGCAAATTTATTTGTTTTTGGCGACTTAGTTTGGTTTTAGTGACTTTTTTAGTTTTGGCGTTTTTTCGTTAGTTTAGTTTTTGGTGATTTTATCAGTTTTTGGCAGCTGATTTTAGTTTAAATGTTTTATTGTTTATTTTTGGCGATGTATTTTAGTTTAAGCGATTTATTTTAGTTTTGGCACTTTTTTCCTTTTGACGATTGTAACAGTTGTCGGGGATTTATTTTGGTCTTACCATTTTTTTTAGTTATCGCGTTTTATTTTCGTTTTGAAAATTTTTTTGGTTTTTTGGTTTTTGGTGATTTTCTTTTCGTTTTAGCGATTTTTTTTTAATTTTATACCCGTATTATAAGATCTGTGACTAAATAAAAATTATAACAAATGACAATTTTTACATTTACACGTCCTACTACGTGTTTGTCAGAACATTTAATATTAACTTTAGTGTTATTTGTTCATTAATAATTATCACATGTAATTTGGCGATACGAACTTTGGCGATACGAACTTTGGCCTAATCAAATCATAAATATAGAAACACATTAAGTTAAGTTAAAAATTGTCATTTGTTATGAATTTGTCATTTGTCACAAAGTTCAAAATAAGGGGTTTAGGATTTTTCAGTTTTAGCTTTTCTGACTAATATCAAGAGTTTTAATTCTTACGGATTCCAATGTACAGCAAGTTGTGAAAATTACATTTACTGATAGAATACCCTTTAATTTTGATTTTTTAAATTTCAGTGTTAATTGCTGTATGGAGACCATAAAAATACACTAACTTTGTAATTTTCCGAAGATGGTATTTAGAACCTGAAACAGTTACAAAGTATACAAATTTTAATTATTATTTTAAAAAACATAAATAAAAAATGAAAAAGTAAAAGCAAAAAAAAGAAAGAAACATTTATGTATATTTAGCAAGCAGCTATTTAAAATCCCAAATTCAATTGCTTTCTATTGTTATGGTTATGTTTATGACGTTACTTGACTTGCCAGTCAACTATAATCAAATGCAGTATTGTCCATAACGTTAGTTCGAACAGCTGATTTGTATGGTTATGGTTTTGGCATATCTAATAAAACATTACAACAATGAATAGTGTAACCATATGATTACACTATTCTTGGTCGCAATACGCACCAACAAAATCCCGCTTCGTCCGTCTGTGTAAAAAATTATTATTTTTTTCTGGGTTAACAGAATTTTTAGCATGCTATTAACAAATGTACATACAATTTTTGTAAACATTTAATATAGCAAGCTAAGTGCACTTATTTCTTCTATTTACAATTTAAGTACACCAATAACAAAAGTCTTTAACTAAAAAAAATCATTTCATATTTTTTTGCAAATATTTATTTATGAAATTATTGTTAAGCATGCAAAGTTCCACTTCACACGGAGCTGGTTTTATTTCTTTAAAACTCCACAAGACAAAACAAATATCAAGTACTCACAGACAAGTCTTAGTCTTTCTGCAAGAATATTCGCTACGTGTGAACAGGCATAAAGTTAACCAAGTATTTGTTAACGGAAGCAAAAAATTTTTGCATTATTTATAAGTATTAATAAATTGAAATTAAGAAAATGTTGAAATGTTTTAAAAAAAGATGCTTGATATGCGTTACGAGGGTAGCTGCAAAAATCTTAGCTTAGAAAAAACAGTAATTGGAGAATATTTTGTTATAAATTTTTTTTCAGTTAACTCCTTCAGAAATATCTTGTCAGAAATATACTGGTGAAGGTTAACAGAACTAAAAAATAAAAATATAAAGTTTGAAAAAATAGTTTAATTGATCAAATAATTGCTAAAAAAAATAGAAGGTGAAAAAATTATTGATATTATTAATTTTGTTCCGATTTTTTAGCTATCCGATCAACTGTTGAAAGGTACGGTCATACTTGAGCAAATATATGTCAAAACAAGCGTGACCACTAAATACCAATAAAAAAACCTTTTGTCAAACACTTCCCAATAATATTGGATACTATGACATTAATAAACACTTGTTATCAATCAAATCGTTTTTAAAGAATATTTAGTGGTTACCCCTTTTAACGTTCAATCAGACTTACTATAACGTAATGATATAGCCATAAACATTACCATAAACATAAATATGTTTGCTTAGTCTATTAGTGCTGTCACAACCATAAATAGCTGTTCATGTTTTCACTGGTTCATTAATTTCAAAAATGCACTACAATAGCTCTTATATTAAAAATTAACAATTTTAATAAATAATTCTGCAAAATAAAATGGACAAAGATCTAATAGAACATTTTCCAAAAAAATATATGCAACCAAACTGGGAGTAAAAAAAATTAAATTTTTAATGGGCGTGCCTCTGTCAGTTTTTAAATGCAAAATGGAGAGATCAGGGTGTGTCTTACGTCTTGTGAAAATCGGTAAAGTGAACCAAATATAAAATTTAAAAACTAAAATATTTAATTTTAATGGGCATGAAAAATAGACGATGTATATATATATATATATAGTTCATAAATATTTTTTATAAAAAAATTTTTTGCATTAAAAATGGATGATGTATAATAGCGCATTAAATTTTTTTTCATAAAGAATTATAGTTCATTTAATTTTTTGCCTGAAAAATAGATGCTATATAGTCTCTTTTTTTTTTTTGCATAAGACAATGGACAATGAATTTTTTTATAAAAAATACTTTTGCATGAAAATTGTACGATGCGTAAGAAGTGAACTGACTATAAAGTCCACTTAATTTTTTCATAAAATTTCTTTTTAATGAGTAGAGTTCCACGTGAAATTTTTCTAGGGGAACAATTCCAACAAAGGGATATATTTCACGCGGAATTTTATTCATGATAGCACTGATTAAAAATTGAATATATATATTCCATTTAATTTCTTGTGCATTAATTGTTTTTATAACAATTTTTTTCATGAAAAATAGACGATGTATATATATATATATATAATCCATTTAATTTTTGGCTAAGAAATGGACGATGTGTAGTCCATTAAATTTTTTCATAAAGAATGACGATGTACAGTCCATTATTTTTTTGCATGAAAATTTTTTTTGCATGAAAAATGGACGATGTATAATAGTCCATTTGATACTGTTATTATTTTTTTTTTTGCATAAATTTTTTTTCTATGAAAAATGTACAATGTACAGCCTATTGAATTTGGTGCATGAAAAATAGACGATGCATAGTTCATTTAATTTTTTGCATAAAAAATTACAATGTGTCTACATATTAAACTTCTTCTTAAAAAATTACGATGTATAGTTCATTATTTTTTTGCATTAAGCAATTTCTTGCATGAAAAATGGACGATGTGTAGCTTATTTAATTTTGTGCATAAAAATAGACGATTTATAGTCCATTTAATTTTGTCAAAAAAATAACGATGTATTGAAGTCTATACTATTTTGCGCATGAAAAAATTTTTTACATGAAAAATTTATGATGTGTAGCCTATTTAATTTGTGGCTTGAAAAATAGATGATGTATAGTAAATTTAAGTTTTTCATAAAAAACTACAATGTATAGTCCATTATATATTTTAATTTTTTTTTAATTAATGAAATTTTAGTCCATTATTTTTTTTGCATGTAAATTGGACGATGTGTATATGTCCATTTAATTTTTGGCATAAAACATGAACTATGTTGTAGTTCATTGAATTTTTTCTATAAAAAATTACGATGTATAGTCTTTTATATTTTTTGCATGAAAAATAGACGTTATTTTTTTAATGAAAATTTTTTTTTTTGAAAAATGGAAGATGTGTAGCCTATTTAATTTGTTGCTAATAATTCTTTCTGCCAAAAGAAAACCGACTTCAATGCAAAAGATCCGATAGAAGGAGAGATAAGAAGAGGTACGTTAAATATAAAATAATTTTTAATGGGCATACCTCCGCCCATTTCTTAAATGCAATATTGTGTGTTTTTCAGAGGTCAGTAAGTTCTTGTAAAATTAGATAAAGTAGAACCACTTAAAATAAAATATTAAATGTTAATGGGCGTAACTGCGCCCATTTTTTTAAATGCAGGATTGTGGCAGTTTTACAGCTCAAGGTGTGTTCGGTAAGTTTCGTGAAAATCGGTTAAGTGGAACCCCATAAAATTTTAATGGACGTAACCCTGACCAAAGGAGTTTTGTAGGTCTCGCAGCAATAAAAAAAGTTTAATATAGTAAAATTATATAACAAAAATTGTGGGCGTGTCTCCGCCAACCTTTTTACATTGAGACCAATGGGAAGGTATACTCTCTCAGAAAACAAAAAAAATTTATACAATAGGTCTTAAATGTATTGAATTATGAAGCTCCACACCTAAAAAAATAGAGACAAATTGTAAACCTCCTTATTTTTTTGAAGTCGGTTAAAAAATAGACGATGCATAGTCCATTTAATTTTTTATAAAAAATTACGATGTATCGTCTTTTAATTTTTTGCATGACAAATAGTCGATCTATAGACATAAAACATAGCCAATGTGTAGTACATTTAATTTTTTCATAAAAAAATACGATATATAGTAAATGTAATTTTTTGGACAAATTATAGTCCATTAAATTTTTTCATAAAAAATTAAAAATTTTGTATGTAATTTTAATTTCTTACACGAAAAATAGACGATGTATTGTCTTTTTAATTTTTTTCCATAAAAAATTACGATATATAGTCAGTCAATTTAATTTTTTGGACGATTTATAGTCCATTAAATTTTTTTTATAACAAAATTAAAACTATACATTGTACATATATACAAGTTTTTTTTTATAATTTTATTTTCATAAAAAATGGATGATGAATAATAGTCCATTAAATTTTTTGCTCGAAAAATAGACGACGTATATAGCCCACTTAATTTTTTGCATACGAAATGAACAAATTATAGTCCATTAAATTTTTTCATAAAAATTTAAGAAATGAACCATGTATATCCCGTTTAATTTTTTGTATGATAAATAGACGATGTATAGTATTTTTAGTTTTTTGCATATGAAATGGACGATTTATAGTGCATTAAATTCTTTCATAAAAATTTTAAAAATTTACGATTAAATTTGTTTCATAAAAAATTTGTTTGCTTCAAAAATGGATTATGTATATTTTATTTAATTCTTTGCAGGAAATAAAGACGACGTATATAGTTCATTTAATTTTTTGTAACGAAATGTACACTTGATAGCCCATTAAATGTTTCCATAAAAATTTTATAAATGGACGATGTATATATAGCCCGTTATATTTTGTATGTATAGCCCATTTAATTTTTTGCATGAAAAATTAACAATGTACAGTGTTTTTAGTGTTATGCATATGAAATGGACGATTTATAGTTCATTAAATTTTTTTATAAATTTTTTTTATAAAAATTTTAAAAATTGACAATGTATAATGCTTCAAAAATGGATGATGTATATTTCATTAAATTCTTTGCACGAAATATAGACGACGTATATAGTCCATTTAAAGTTTTGTATACGAAATGGACAATTTATAGCCCATTAATGTTTTTCATAAAAATTTAAGAAATGAACCATGTATAGCCCATTATATTTTGTATCTATAGCCCATTTAATTTTTTTGCATGAAAAATAGACGATGTATAGTGTTTTTAGTTTCTTGCATATGAAATGGACGATTTATAGTCTATTAAATTTTTTCATAAAAATATAAATAAAATATATAGTCCATTAAATTTTTTTCATTAAAAATTTTTTTGCATTAAAAATGGATGATGTATATTTCATTAAATTCTTTGCACGAAATATAGACGACGTATATAGTCCATTTAAGTTTTTGTATACGAAATGGATAATTTATAGCCCATTAAATTTTTTCATAAAAATTTAAAAACTAAACCATGTATAGCCCATTATATTTTGTATCTATAGCCCATTTAATTTTTTTGCATTAAAAATAGACGATGTATAGTGTTTTTAGTTTCTTGCATATGATATGGACGATTTATAGTTTATTAAATTTTTTCATAAAAATTTGAAAAATTGACGATGTATAGTTTATTAAATTTTTTAAAAAAAAATTTTTGCATTAAAAATGGATGATGTATATTTCATTAAATTCTTTGCACGAAATATAGACGACGTATATAGTCCATTTGATTTTTTTTATACGAAATCGACAATGTATAATAGCCCATTAATGTTTTTCATAAAAATTTAAAAAATGAACCATGTATAGCCCATTATATTTTGTATGTATAGCCCATTAAATTTTTTTTGCATAAAAAATTAACGATGTATAGTGTTTTTAGTGTTTTGCATATGAAATGGACGATTTATAGTTCATTAAATTTTTTCATAAAATTTTTTTTGCATTAAAAATGGATGATGTATATTTCATTAAATTCTTTGCACGAAATATAGACGACGTATATAGTCCATTTAAGTTTTTGTATACGAAATGGACAATTTATAGCCCATTAATATTTTTCATAAAAATTTAAAAAATGAACCATGTATAGCCCATTATATTTTGTATCTATAGCCCATTTAATTTTTTTGCATGAAAAATAGACGATGTATAGTGTTTTTAGTTTCTTGCATATGAAATGGACGATTTATAGTTTATTAAATTTTTTCATAAAAATATAAATAAAATATATAGTCCATTAAATTTTTTTCATTAAAAATTTTTTTGCATTAAAAATGGATGATGTATATTTCATTAAATTCTTTGCACGAAATATAGACGACGTATATAGTCCATTTGATTTTTTTTATACGAAATGGACAATGTATAATAGCCCATTAATGTTTTTCATAAAAATTTAAAAAATGAACCATGTATAGCCCATTATATTTTGTATCTATAGCCCATTTAATTTTTTTGCAGGAAAAATAGACGATGTTTAGTGTTTTCAGTTTCTTGCATATGAAATGGACAATTTATAGTTCATTAAATTTTTTTCTTAAAAATTTTTTTTGCATTAAAAATGGATGATGTATATTTCATTAAATTCTTTGCACGAAATATAGACGACGTATATAGTCCATTTGATTTTTTGTATACGAAATGGACAATTTATAGCCCATTAATGTTTTTTATAAAAATTTAAAAAATGAACCATGTATAGCCCATTATATTTTGTATCTATAGCCCATTTAATTTTTTTGCAGGAAAAATAGACGATGTATAGTGTTTTTAGTTTCTTGCATATGAAATGGACAATTTATAGTGCATTAAATTTTTTCATAAAAATTTGAAAAATTGACGATGTATAGTCCCTTAAATTTTTTTCATAAAAAATTTTTGTGCATTAAAAATGGATGATGTATATTTCATTAAATTCTTTGCACGAAATATAGACGACGTATATGGTCCATTTGATTTTTTGTATAAGAAATGGACAATTTATAGCCCATTAATGTTTTTCATAAAAATTTAAAAAATGAACCATGTATAGCCCATTATATTTTGTATCTATAGCCCATTTATTTTTTTTTGCAGGAAAAATAGACGATGTATAGTGTTTTCAGTTTCTTGCATATGAAATGGACAATTTATAGTTCATTAAATTTTTTTCATAAAAAATTTTTTTGCATTAAGAATGGATGATGTATATTTCATTAAATTCTTTGCACGAAATATAGACGACGTATATAGTCCATTTGATTTTTTGTATACGAAATGGACAATTTATAGCCCATTAATGTTTTTCATAAAAATTTAAAAAATGAACCATGTATAGCCCATTATTTTTTGTATCTATAGCCCATTTAATTTTTTTGCATGAAAAATAGACGATGTATAGTGTTTTTAGTTTCTTGCATATGAAATGGACAATTTATAGTTCATTAAATTTTTTCATAAAAATTTGAAAAATTGACGATGTATGTCCATTAAATTTTTTTCATAAAAAATTTTTTTGCATTAAAAATGGATGATGTATATATATTTCATTAAATTCTTTGCACGAAATATAGACGACGTATATAGTCCATTTGATTTTTTGTATACGAAATGGACAATTTATAGCCCATTAATGTTTTTCATAAAAATTTAAAAAACGAACCATGTATAGCCCATTATATTTTGTATCTATAGCCCATTTAATTTTTTTGCAGGAAAAATAGACGATGTATAGTGTTTTTAGTTTCTTGCATATGAAATGGACAATTTATAGTTCATTAAATTTTTTCATAAAAATTTGAAAAATTGACGATGTATGTCCATTAAATTTTTTTCATAAAAAATTTTTTTGTTCAATGAAACTATTTTTTTAAGCTTTAGGTCAGTAAATTTTATAAATTTCTTTATATTTTTATTTTTATATCGATATTTCGTTAACCTTTGGTTAACTTCTTCAGGATTATTAATATAATTAATTAATTAATTAATAATAATAATAATAATAATAATTATTAATAATAATAATAATAATAATAATAATAATAATAATAATAATAATAATAATAATAATAATAATAATAATAATAATAATAATAATAATAATAATAATAATAATAATAATAATAATAATAATAATAATAATAATAATAATAATAATAATAATAATAATAATAATAATAATAATAATAATAATAATAATAATAATAATAATAATAATAATAATAATAATAATAATAATAATAATAATAATAACAATAATAATAATAATAATAATAATAATGATATTAATAATAATAACAACAACAATAACACCACCACCACCAACAACAACAACAACAACAACAACAACAATAATAATAATAATGGACCTAAAATTTATAAATCTTTAGTATATGTACCAAAAATGTCAGAAAGATTAGATAAATCCGAAATATATGATAAATCAAAGTATAAGATGGCATATAAGATTTATAATACTTTAGGAAATATATTTACTAACACAAAAGATAGGATTAAAAAGTTAGATAGATCTAATGTAGTTTACAAAATACGTTGTAAAGGAAACGACAACGAAAGATGCAACAAGATGTATGTAGGCACAACTAAAAATAAATTAAAGACAAGAATATCGGGACATAAAACAGATCAAAAGTATAGGAATATTAATTCACACAAGACAGCTTTATCTTCACATTGCTTTGATTTAGATCATTATCCAGATTTTCATAATATTTCAATTTTGAATACAGAACTTAATTGTAAACGTAGGTATATGTTAGAAATGTTACACATTATAGATGTTCCAACAAATCAGAGAATGAATTTTAGAACAGATACAGCTAATGTTGCACATACTTATAGGTATTTATTACATAAGAACAAGGATAGGGTTTAAGAAAGTAATACACTATTACATATTTTGAATTGTTCATTATATTATAATTTTTTATATAAAAAATTCTTTAAAAAAATATAATAAAAAAATGTTTAATTAATTTATATAGTTAGTTGTTTTTTTATATGTAAATATTCATAATACGTATCTTTGCTATTTATTAATGTTTAAATATTAAAAAAATTTTAAACAAATTTTAATTATACATGTATTATATAATCTTTTTTCAATTCATATTTTGTAAATATTTCGTACCATGATAAAATATTTTAGACTAATACCAATGTTGTTAACATTTTTCCAAAAAAAATATTTTAAAAATTTTTCCAGATTCAAAATGTTATGTAAAAGTATTAAAAATATTTATTATCTTTTCCAAAAACCATTACAAAATTGTATATGTTAAAAAACTTTTAAACACTTTTTTTCATTTATGAACAAATATTGTAGACTTACACCTATTTTGTTTTTATACCAACACTTTTCAAAACTTGTTAAAAAAAATTATATGACACACATTGTTATTTATAATTATAAAATAATATTTTTGATTGAAAAGAAAAAAAGACGAAAACTAATTATCAAAATATAAAAACAATAATAATCCTGAAGAAGTTAACCAAAGGTTAACGAAATATCGATATAAAAATAAAAATATAAAGAAATTTATAAAATTTACTGACCTAAAGCTTAAAAAAATAGTTTCATTGAACATATAAAAAAGGTCGAAAAATTAGATAAACAATTTAAAAATTTTTTTGCATTAAAAATGGATGATGTATATTTCATTAAATTCTTTCCACGAAATATAGACGACGTATATAGTCCATTTAATTTTTTGTATACGAAATGGACAATTTATAGCCCATTAATGTTTTTCATAAAAATTTAAAAAATGAACCATGTATAGCCCATTATATTTTGTATCTATAGCCCATTTAATTTTTTTGCAGGAAAAATAGACGATGTATAGTGTTTTTAGTTTCTTGCATATGAAATGGACAATTTATAGTTCATTAAATTTTTTCATAAAAATTTGAAAAATTGACGATGTATAGTCCATTAAATTTTTTTCATAAAAAATGTTTTTGCATTAAAAATGGATGATGTATATTTCATTAAGTTCTTTGCACGAAATATAGACGACGTATATAGTTCATTTGATTTCTTGTATACGAAATGGACAATTTATAGCCCATTAATGTTTTTCATAAAAATTTTAAAAATGAACCATGTATAGCCCATTATATTTTGTATCTATAGCCCATTTAATTTTTTTGCAGGAAAAATAGACGATGTATAGTGTTTTTAGTTTCTTGCATATGAAATGGACAATTTATAGTTCATTAAATTTTTTCATAAATATTTGAAAAATTGACGATGTATAGTCCATTAAATTTTTTTCATAAAAAATTTTTTTGCATTAAAAATGGATGATGTATATTTCATTAAATTCTTTGCACGAAATATAGCCGACGTATATAGTCCATTTGATTTTTTGTATACGAAATGGACAATTTATAGCCCATTAATGTTTTTCATAAAAATTTAAAAAATGAACCATGTATAGCCCATTATATTTTGTATCTATAGCCCATTTAATTTTTTTGCAGGAAAAATAGACGATGTATAGTGTTTTTAGTTTCTTGCATATGAAATGGACAATTTATAGTTCATTAAATTTTTTCATAAAAATTTGAAAAATTGACGATGTATAGTCCATTAAATTTTTTTCATAAAAAATGTTTTTGCATTAAAAATGGATGATGTATATTTCATTAAGTTCTTTGCACGAAATATAGACGACGTATATAGTTCATTTGATTTCTTGTATACGAAATGGACAATTTATAGCCCATTAATGTTTTTCATAAAAATTTTAAAAATGAACCATGTATAGCCCATTATATTTTGTATCTATAGCCCATTTAATTTTTTTGCAGGAAAAATAGACGATGTATAGTGTTTTTAGTTTCTTGCATATGAAATGGACAATTTATAGTTCATTAAATTTTTTCATAAATATTTGAAAAATTGACGATGTATAGTCCATTAAATTTTTTTCATAAAAAATTTTTTTGCATTAAAAATGGATGATGTATATTTCATTAAATTCTTTGCACGAAATATAGCCGACGTATATAGTCCATTTGATTTTTTGTATACGAAATGGACAATTTATAGCCCATTAATGTTTTTCATAAAAATTTAAAAAATGAACCATGTATAGCCCATTATATTTTGTATCTATAGCCCATTTAATTTTTTTGCAGGAAAAATAGACAAAGTATAGTGTTTTTAGTTTCTTGCATATGAAATGGACAATTTATAGTTCATTAAATTTTTTCATAAAAATTTGAAAAATTGACGATTGATATATAGTCCATTTGATTTTTTGTATACGAAATGGACAATTTATAGCCCATTAATGTTTTTCATAAAAATTTAAAAAATGAACCATGTATAGCCCATTATATTTTGTATCTATAGCCCATTTAATTTTTTTGCAGGAAAAATAGACGATGTATAGTGTTTTTAGTTTCTTGCATATGAAATGGACAATTTATAGTTCATTAAATTTTTTTATAAAAATTTTAAAAATTGACGATGTATAGTCCATTAAATTTTTTTCATAAAAAATTTTTTTGCATTAAAAATGGATGATGTATATTTCATTAAATTCTTTGCACGAAATATAGACGGCGTATATAGTCCATTTGATTTTTTGTATACGAAATGGACAATTTATAGCCCATTAATGTTTTTCATAAAAATTTAAAAAATTAACCATGTATAGCCCATTATATTTTGTATCTATAGCCCATTTAATTTTTTTGCAGGAAAAATAGACGATGTATAGTGTTTTTAGTTTCTTGCATATGAAATGGAAAATTTATAGTTCATTAAATTTTTTCATAAAAATTTGAAAAATTTTTCATAAAAAATTTTTTTGCATTAAAAATGGATGATGTATATTTCATTAAATTCTTTGCACGAAATATAGACGACGTATATAGTCCATTTGATTTTTTGTATACGAAATGGACAATTTATAGCCCATTAATGTTTTTCATAAAAATTTTAAAAATGAACCATGTATAGCCCATTATATTTTGTATCTATAGCCCATTTAATTTTTTTGCATGAAAAATAGACGATGTATAGTGTTTTTAGTTTCTTGCATATGAAATGGACAATTTATAGTTCATTAAATTTTTTCATAAAATTTTGAAAAATTGACGATGTATAGTCCATTAAATTTTTTTCATAAAAAACTTTTTTGCATTAAAAATGGATGATGTATATTTCATTAAATTCTTTGCACGAAATATAGACGACGTATATAGTCCATTTGATTTTTTGTATACGAAATGGACAATTTATAGCCCATTAATGTTTTTCATAAAAATTTAAAAAATGAACCATGTATAGCCCATTATATTTTGTATCTATAGCCCATTTAATTTTTTTGCATGAAAAATAGACGATGTATAGTGTTTTTAGTTTCTTGCATATGAAATGGACAATTTATAGTTCATTAAATTTTTTCATAAAAATTTGAAAAATTGACGATGTATGTCCATTAAATTTTTTTCATAAAAAATTTTTTTGCATTAAAAATGGATGATGTATATATATTTCACTAAATTCTTTGCACGAAATATAGACGACGTATATAGTCCATTTGATTTTTTGTATACGAAATGGACAATTTATAGCCCATTAATGTTTTTCATAAAAATTTAAAAAACGAACCATGTATAGCCCATTATATTTTGTATCTATAGCCCATTTAATTTTTTTGCAGGAAAAATAGACGATGTATAGTGTTTTTAGTTTCTTGCATATGAAATGGACAATTTATAGTTCATTAAATTTTTTCATAAAAATTTGAAAAATTGACGAGTATGTCCATTAAATTTTTTTCATAAAAAATTTTTTTGCATTAAAAATGGATGATGTATATTTCATTAAATTCTTTCCACGAAATATAGACGACGTATATAGTCCATTTAATTTTTTGTATACGAAATGGACAATTTATAGCCAATTAATGTTTTTCATAAAAATTTAAAAAATGAACCATGTATAGCCCATTATATTTTGTATCTATAGCCCATTTAATTTTTTTGCAGGAAAAATAGACGATGTATAGTGTTTTTCGTTTCTTGCATATGAAATGGACAATTTATAGTTCATTAAATTTTTTCATAAAAATTTGAAAAATTGACGATGTATGTCCATTAAATTTTTTTCATAAAAAATTTTTTTGCATTAAAAATGGATGATGTATATTTCATTAAATTCTTTGCACGAAATATAGACGACGTATATGGTCCATTTGATTTTTTGTATACGAAATGGACAATTTATAGCCCATTAATGTTTTTCATAAAAATTTAAAAAATGAACCATGTATAGCCCATTATATTTTGTATCTATAGCCCATTTAATTTTTTTGCAGGAAAAATAGACGATGTATAGTGTTTTTAGTTTCTTGAATATGAAATGGACAATTTATAGTTCATTAAATTTTTTCATAAAAATTTGAAAAATTGACGAGTATGTCCATTAAATTTTTTTCATAAAAAATTTTTTTGCATTAAAAATGGATGATGTATATTTCATTAAATTCTTTCCACGAAATATAGACGACGTATATAGTCCATTTAATTTTTTGTATACGAAATGGACAATTTATAGCCAATTAATGTTTTTCATAAAAATTTAAAAAATGAACCATGTATAGCCCATTATATTTTGTATCTATAGCCCATTTAATTTTTTTGCAGGAAAAATAGACGATGTATAGTGTTTTTAGTTTCTTGCATATGAAATGGACAATTTATAGTTCATTAAATTTTTTCATAAAAATTTGAAAAATTGACGAGTATGTCCATTAAATTTTTTTCATAAAAAATTTTTTTGCATTAAAAATGGATGATGTATATTTCATTAAATTCTTTCCACGAAATATAGACGACGTATATAGTCCATTTAATTTTTTGTATACGAAATGGACAATTTATAGCCAATTAATATTTTTCATAAAAATTTAAAAAATGAACCATGTATAGCCCATTATATTTTGTATCTATAGCCCATTTAATTTTTTTGCAGGAAAAATAGACGATGTATAGTGTTTTTAGTTTCTTGAATATGAAATGGACAATTTATAGTTCATTAAATTTTTTCATAAAAATTTGAAAAATTGACGAGTATGTCCATTAAATTTTTTTCATAAAAAATTTTTTTGCATTAAAAATGGATGATGTATATTTCATTAAATTCTTTCCACGAAATATAGACGACGTATATAGTCCATTTAATTTTTTGTATACGAAATGGACAATTTATAGCCCATTAATGTTTTTCATAAAAATTTAAAAAATGAACCATGTATAGCCCATTATATTTTGTATCTATAGCCCATTTAATTTTTTTGCAGGAAAAATAGACGATGTATAGTGTTTTTAGTTTCTTGAATATGAAATGGACAATTTATAGTTCATTAAATTTTTTCATACAAATTTGAAAAATTGACGATGTATAGTCCATTAAATTTTTTTCATAAAAAATGTTTTTGCATTAAAAATGGATGATGTATATTTCATTAAGTTCTTTGCACGAAATATAGACGACGTATATAGTCCATTTGATTTCTTGTATACTAAATGGACAATTTATAGCCCATTAATGTTTTTCATAAAAATTTTAAAAATGAACCATGTATAGCCCATTATATTTTGTATCTATAGCCCATTTAATTTTTTTGCAGGAAAAATAGACGATGTATAGTGTTTTTAGTTTCTTGCATATGAAATGGACAATTTATAGTTCATTAAATTTTTTCATAAAAATTTGAAAAATTGACGATGTATAAGTCCATTAAATTTTTTTCATAAAAAATTTTTTTGCATTAAAAATGGATGATGTATATTTCATTAAATTCTTTGCACGAAATATAGACGACGTATATAGTCCATTTGATTTTTTGTATACGAAATGGACAATTTATAGCCCATTAATGTTTTTTATAAAAATTTAAAAAATGAACCATGTATAGCCCATTATATTTTGTATCTATAGCCCATTTAATTTTTTTGCAGGAAAAATAGACGATGTATAGTGTTTTTAGTTTCTTGCATATGAAATGGACAATTTATAGTTCATTAAATTTTTTCATAAAAATTTGAAAAATTGACGATGTATAGTCCATTAAATTTTTTTCATAAAAATTTTTTTTGCATTAAAAATGGATGATGTATATTTCATTAAATTCTTTGCACGAAATATAGACGACGTATATAGTCCATTTGATTTTTTGTATACGAAATGGACAATTTATAGCCCATTAATGTTTTTCATAAAAATTTAAAAAATGAACCATGTATAGCCCATTATATTTTGTATCTATAGCCCATTTAATTTTTTTGCAGGAAAAATAGACGATGTATAGTGTTTTTAGTTTCTTGCATATGAAATGAACAATTTATAGTGCATTAAATTTTTTTATAAAAATTTGAAAAATTGACGATGTATAGTCCCTTAAATTTTTTTCATAAAAAATTTTTTTGCATTAAAAATGGATGATGTATATTTCATTAAATTCTTTGCACGAAATATAGACGACGTATATGGTCCATTTGATTTTTTGTATAAGAAATGGACAATTTATAGCCCATTAATGTTTTTCATAAAAATTTAAAAAATGAACCATGTATAGCCCATTATATTTTGTATCTATAGCCCATTTATTTTTTTTGCAGGAAAAATAGACGATGTATAGTGTTTTCAGTTTCTTGCATATGAAATGGACAATTTATAGTTCATTAAATTTTTTTCATAAAAAATTTTTTTGCATTAAAAATGGATGATGTATATTTCATTAAGTTCTTTGCACGAAATATAGACGATGTATATAGTCCATTTGATTTTTTGTATACGAAATGGACAACTTATAGACCATTAATATTTTTCATAAAAATTTAAAAAATGAACCATGTATAGCCCATTATATTTTGTATCTATAGCCCATTTAATTTTTTTGCAGGAAATATAGACGATGTATAGTGTTTTTAGTTTCTTGCATATGAAATGGACAATTTATAGTTCATTAAATTTTTTCATAAAAATTTGAAAAATTGACGATGTATGTCCATTAAATTTTTTTCATAAAAAATTTTTTTGCATTAAAAATGGATGATGTATATTTCATTAAATTCTTTCCACGAAATATAGACGACGTATATAGTCCATTTAATTTTTTGTATACGAAATGGACAATTTATAGCCCATTAATGTTTTTCATAAAAATTTAAAAAATGAACCATGTATAGCCCATTATATTTTGTATCTATAGCCCATTTAATTTTTTTGCAGGAAAAATAGACGATGTATAGTGTTTTTAGTTTCTTGCATATGAAATGGACAATTTATAGTTCATTAAATTTTTTCATAAAAATTTGAAAAATTGACGAGTATGTCCATTAAATTTTTTTCATAAAAAATTTTTTTGCATTAAAAATGGATGATGTATATTTCATTAAATTCTTTCCACGAAATATAGACGACGTATATAGTCCATTTAATTTTTTGTATACGAAATGGACAATTTATAGCCAATTAACGTTTTTCATAAAAATTTAAAAAATGAACCATGTATAGCCCATTATATTTTGTATCTATAGCCCATTTAATTTTTTTGCAGGAAAAATAGACGATGTATAGTGTTTTTAGTTTCTTGCATATGAAATGGACAATTTATAGTGCATTAAATTTTTTTCATAAAAAATTTTTTTGCATTAAGAATGGATGATGTATATTTCATTAAATTCTTTGCACGAAATATAGACGAGTTATATAGTCCATTTGATTTTTTGTATACGAAATGGACAATTTATAGCCCATTAATGTTTTTCATAAAAATTTAAAAAATGAACCATGTATAGCCCATTATATTTTGTATCTATAGCCCATTTAATTTTTTTGCATGAAAAATAGACGATGTATAGTGTTTTTAGTTTCTTGCATATGAAATGGACAATTTATAGTTCATTAAATTTTTTCATAAAAATTTGAAAAATTGACGATGTATGTCCATTAAATTTTTTTCATAAAAAATTTTTTTGCATTAAAAATGGATGATGTATATATATTTCATTAAATTCTTTGCACGAAATATAGACGACGTATATAGTCCATTTGATTTTTTGTATACGAAATGGACAATTTATAGCCCATTAATGTTTTTCATAAAAATTTAAAAAACGAACCATGTATAGCCCATTATATTTTGTATCTATAGCCCATTTAATTTTTTGCAGGAAAAATAGACGATGTATAGTGTTTTTAGTTTCTTGCATATGAAATGGACAATTTATAGTTCATTAAATTTTTTCATAAATATTTGAAAAATTGACGAGTATGTCCATTAAATTTTTTTCATAAAAAATTTTTTTGCATTAAAAATGGATGATGTATATTTCATTAAATTCTTTCCACGAAATATAGACGACGTATATAGTCCATTTAATTTTTTGTATACGAAATGGACAATTTATAGCCAATTAACGTTTTTCATAAAAATTTAAAAAATGAACCATGTATAGCCCATTATATTTTGTATCTATAGCCCATTTAATTTTTTTGCAGGAAAAATAGACGATGTATAGTGTTTTTAGTTTCTTGCATATGAAATGGACAATTTATAGTTCATTAAATTTTTTCATAAAAATTTGAAAAATTGACGATGTATAGTCCATTAAATTTTTTTCATAAAAAATTTTTTTGCATTAAAAATGGATGATGTATATTTCATTAAGTTCTTTGCACGAAATATAGACGACGTATATAGTCCATTTGATTTCTTGTATACGAAATGGACAATTTATAGCCAATTAATGTTTTTCATAAAAATTTAAAAAATTAACCATGTATAGCCCATTATATTTTGTATCTATAGCCCATTTAATTTTTTTGCAGGAAAAATAGACGATGTATAGTGTTTTTAGTTTCTTGCATATGAAATGGACAATTTATAGTTCATTAAATTTTTTCATAAAAATTTGAAAAATTGACGATGTATAAGTCCATTAAATTTTTTTCATAAAAAATTTTTTTGCATTAAAAATGGATGATGTATATTTCATTAAGTTCTTTGCACGAAATATAGACGATGTATATAGTCCATTTGATTTTTTGTATACGAAATGGACAATTTATAGCCAATTAATGTTTTTCATAAAAATTTAAAAAATGAACCATGCATAGCCCATTATATTTTGTATCTATAGCCCATTTAATTTTTTTCCAGGAAAAATAGACGATGTATAGTGTTTTTAGTTTCTTGCATATGAAATGGACAATTTATAGTTCATTAAATTTTTTCATAAAAATTTGAAAAATTGACGATGTATGTCCATTAAATTTTTTTCATAAAAAATTTTTTTGCATTAAAAATGGATGATGTATATTTCATTAAGTTCTTTGCACGAAATATAGACGACGTATATAGTCCATTTGATTTCTTGTATACGAAATGGACAATTTATAGCCCATTAATGTTTTTCATAAAAATTTAAAAAATGAACCATGTATAGCCCATTATATTTTGTATCTATAGCCCATTTAATTTTTTTGCAGGAAAAATAGACGATGTATAGTGTTTTTAGTTTCTTGCATATGAAATGGACAATTTATAGTTCATTAAATTTTTTCATAAAAATTTGAAAAATTGACGATGTATGTCCATTAAATTTTTTTCATAAAAAATTTTTTTGCATTAAAAATGGATAATGTATATTTCATTAAATTCTTTCCACGAAATATAGACGACGTATATAGTCCATTTAATTTTTTGTATACGAAATGGACAATTTATAGCCCATTAATGTTTTTCATAAAAATTTAAAAAATGAACCATGTATAGCCCATTATATTTTGTATCTATAGCCCATTTAATTTTTTTGCAGGAAAAATAGACGATGTATAGTGTTTTTAGTTACTTGCATATGAAATGAACAATTTATAGTTCATTAAATTTTTTCATAAAAATTTGAAAAATTGACGATGTATGTCCATTAAATTTTTTTCATAAAAAATTTTTTTGCATTAAAAAGGGATGATGTATATTTCATTAAATTCTTTCCACGAAATATAGACGACGTATATAGTCCATTTAATTTTTTGTATACGAAATGGACAATTTATAGCCCATTAATGTTTTTCATAAAAATTTAAAAAATGAACCATGTATAGCCCATTATATTTTGTATCTATAGCCCATTTAATTTTTTTGCAGGAAAAATAGACGATGTATAGTGTTTTTAGTTTCTTGCATATGAAATGGACAATTTATAGTTCATTAAATTTTTTCATAAAAATTTGAAAAATTGACGATGTATAAGTCCATTAAATTTTTTTCATAAAAAATTTTTTTGCATTAAAAATGGATGATGTATATTTCATTAAGTTCTTTGCACGAAATATAGACGATGTATATAGTCCATTTGATTTTTTGTATACGAAATGGACAATTTATAGCCAATTAATGTTTTTCATAAAAATTTAAAAAATGAACCATGCATAGCCCATTATATTTTGTATCTATAGCCCATTTAATTTTTTTCCAGGAAAAATAGACGATGTATAGTGTTTTTAGTTTCTTGCATATGAAATGGACAATTTATAGTTCATTAAATTTTTTCATAAAAATTTGAAAAATTGACGATGTATGTCCATTAAATTTTTTTCATAAAAAATTTTTTTGCATTAAAAATGGATGATGTATATTTCATTAAGTTCTTTGCACGAAATATAGACGACGTATATAGTCCATTTGATTTCTTGTATACGAAATGGACAATTTATAGCCCATTAATGTTTTTCATAAAAATTTAAAAAATGAACCATGTATAGCCCATTATATTTTGTATCTATAGCCCATTTAATTTTTTTGCAGGAAAAATAGACGATGTATAGTGTTTTTAGTTTCTTGCATATGAAATGGACAATTTATAGTTCATTAAATTTTTTCATAAAAATTTGAAAAATTGACGATGTATGTCCATTAAATTTTTTTCATAAAAAATTTTTTTGCATTAAAAATGGATAATGTATATTTCATTAAATTCTTTCCACGAAATATAGACGACGTATATAGTCCATTTAATTTTTTGTATACGAAATGGACAATTTATAGCCCATTAATGTTTTTCATAAAAATTTAAAAAATGAACCATGTATAGCCCATTATATTTTGTATCTATAGCCCATTTAATTTTTTTGCAGGAAAAATAGACGATGTATAGTGTTTTTAGTTACTTGCATATGAAATGAACAATTTATAGTTCATTAAATTTTTTCATAAAAATTTGAAAAATTGACGATGTATGTCCATTAAATTTTTTTCATAAAAAATTTTTTTGCATTAAAAATGGATGATGTATATTTCATTAAATTCTTTCCACGAAATATAGACGACGTATATAGTCCATTTAATTTTTTGTATACGAAATGGACAATTTATAGCCCATTAATGTTTTTCATAAAAATTTAAAAAATGAACCATGTATAGCCCATTATATTTTGTATCTATAGCCCATTTAATTTTTTTGCAGGAAAAATAGACGATGTATAGTGTTTTTAGTTTCTTGCATATGAAATGGACAATTTATAGTTCATTAAATTTTTTTATAAAAATTTGAAAAATTGACGATTTTTCATAAAAAATTTTTTTGCATTAAAAATGGATGATGTATATTTCATTAAATTCTTTGCACGAAATATAGACGACGTATATAGTCCATTTGATTTTTTGTATACGAAATGGACAATTTATATCCCATTAATGTTTTTTATAAAAATTTAAAAAATGAACCATGTATAGCCCATTATATTTTGTATCTATAGCCCATTTAATTTTTTTGCAGGAAAAATAGACGATGTATAGTGTTTTTAGTTTCTTGCATATGAAATGGACAATTTATAGTTCATTAAATTTTTTCATAAAAATTTGAAAAATTGACGATGTATGTCCATTAAATTTTTTTCATAAAAAATTTTTTTGCATTAAAAATGGATGATGTATATTTCATTAAATTCTTTCCACGAAATATAGACGACGTATATAGTCCATTTAATTTTTTGTATACGAAATGGACAATTTATAGCCCATTAATGTTTTTCATAAAAATTTAAAAAATGAACCATGTATAGCCCATTATATTTTGTATCTATAGCCCATTTAATTTTTTTGCAGGAAAAATAGACGATGTATAGTGTTTTTAGTTTCTTGCATATGAAATGGACAATTTATAGTGCATTAAATTTTTTTCATAAAAAATTTTTTTGCATTAAGAATGGATGATGTATATTTCATTAAATTCTTTGCACGAAATATAGACGACGTATATAGTCCATTTGATTTTTTGTATACGAAATGGACAATTTATAGCCAATTAATGTTTTTCATAAAAATTTAAAAAATGAACCATGTATAGCCCATTATATTTTGTATCTATAGCCCATTTAATTTTTTTGCAGGAAAAATAGACGATGTATAGTGTTTTTAGTTTCTTGCATATGAAATGGACAATTTATAGTTCATTAAATTTTTTCATAAAAATTTGAAAAATTGACGATGTATGTCCATTAAATTTTTTTCATAAAAAATTTTTTTGCATTAAAAATGGATGATGTATATTTCATTAAGTTCTTTGCACGAAATATAGACGACGTATATAGTCCATTTGATTTCTTGTATACGAAATGGACAATTTATAGCCCATTAATGTTTTTCATAAAAATTTAAAAAATTAACCATGTATAGCCCATTATATTTTGTATCTATAGCCCATTTAATTTTTTTGCAGGAAAAATAGACGATGTATAGTGTTTTTAGTTTCTTGCATATGAAATGGACAATTTATAGTTCATTAAATTTTTTCATAAAAATTTGAAAAATTTAAGATGTATGTCCATTAAATTTTTTTCATAAAAAATTTTTTTGCATTAAAAATGGATAATGTATATTTCATTAAATTCTTTCCACGAAATATAAACGACGTATATAGTCCATTTAATTTTTTGTATACGAAATGGACAATTTATAGCCCATTAATGTTTTTCATAAAAATTTAAAAAATGAACCATGTATAGCCCATTATATTTTGTATCTATAGCCCATTTAATTTTTTTGCAGGAAAAATAGACGATGTATAGTGTTTTTAGTTTCTTGCATATGAAATGGACAATTTATAGTGCATTAAATTTTTTCATAAAAATTTGAAAAATTGACGATGTATATAGTCCCTTAAATTTTTTTCATAAAAAATTTTTTTGCATTAAAAATGGATGATGTATATTTCATTAAATTCTTTGCACGAAATATAGACGACGTATATGGTCCATTTGATTTTTTGTATAAGAAATGGACAATTTATAGCCCATTAAAATTTTTCATAAAAATTTAAAAAATGAACCATGTATAGCCCATTATATTTTGTATCTATAGCCCATTTATTTTTTTTGCAGGAAAAATAGACGATGTATAGTGTTTTCAGTTTCTTGCATATGAAATGGACAATTTATAGTTCATTAAATTTTTTTCATAAAAAATTTTTTTGCATTAAGAATGGATGATGTATATTTCATTAAATTCTTTGCACGAAATATAGACGACGTATATAGTCCATTTGATTTTTTGTATACGAAATGGACAATTTATAGCCCATTAATGTTTTTCATAAAAATTTTAAAAATGAACCATGTATAGCCCATTATATTTTGTATCTATAGCCCATTTAATTTTTTTGCAGGAAAAATAGACGATGTATAGTGTTTTTAGTTTCTTGCATATGAAATGGACAATTTATAGTTCATTAAATTTTTTTCATAAAAAATGTTTTTGCCTTAAAAATGGATGATGTATATTTCATTAAGTTCTTTGAATGAAATATAGACGACGTATATAGTCCATTTGATTTCTTGTATACGAAATGGACAATTTATAGCCAATTAATGTTTTTCATAAAAATTTAAAAAATGAACCATGTATAGCCCATTATATTTTGTATCTATAGCCCATTTAATTTTTTGCAGGAAAAATAGACGATGTATAGTGTTTTTAGTTTCTTGCATATGAAATGGACAATTTATAGTTCATTAAATTTTTTCATAAAAATTTGAAAAATTGACGATGTATGTCCATTAAATTTTTTTCATAAAAATTTTTTTGCATTAAAAATGGATGATGTATATTTCATTAAATTCTTTGCACGAAATATAGACGACGTATATAGTCCATTTGATTTTTTGTATACGAAATGGACAATTCATAGCCCATTAATATTTTTCATAAAAATTTAAAAAATTAACCATGTATAGCCCATTATATTTTGTATCTATAGCCCATTTAATTTTTTTGCAGGAAAAATAGACGATGTATAGTGTTTTTAGTTTCTTGCATATGAAATGGACAATTTATAGTTCATTAAATTTTTTCATAAAAATTTGAAAAATTGACGATGTATGTCCATTAAATTTTTTTCATAAAAAATTTTTTTGCATTAAAAATGGATGATGTATATTTCATTAAATTCTTTCCACGAAATATAGACGACGTATATAGTCCATTTAATTTTTTGTATACGAAATGGACAATTTATAGCCCATTAATGTTTTTCATAAAAATTTAAAAAATGAACCATGTATAGCCCATTATATTTTGTATCTATAGCCCATTTAATTTTTTTGCAGGAAAAATAGACGATGTATAGTGTTTTTAGTTTCTTGCATATGAAATGGACAATTTATAGTTCATTAAATTTTATTATAAAAATTTGAAAAATTGACGATTTTTCATAAAAAATTTTTTTGCATTAAAAATGGATGATGTATATTTCATTAAATTCTTTGCAGGAAATATAGACGACGTATATAGTCCATTTGATTTTTTGTATACGAAATGGACAATTTATAGCCCATTAATGTTTTTTATAAAAATTTAAAAAATGAACCATGTATAGCCCATTATATTTTGTATCTATAGCCCATTTAATTTTTTTGCAGGAAAAATAGACGATGCATAGTGTTTTTAGTTTCTTGCATATGAAATGGACAATTTATAGTGCATTAAATTTTTTCATAAAAATTTGAAAATTTTTTTCATAAAAAATTTTTTTGCATTAAAAATGGATGATGTATATTTCATTAAATTCTTTGCCCGAAATATAGACGACGTATATAGTCCATTTGATTTTTTGTATACGAAATGGACAATTTATAGCCCATTAATGTTTTTCATAAAAATTTAAAAAATGAACCATGTATAGCCCATTATATTTTGTATCTATAGCCCATTTAATTTTTTTGCAGGAAAAATAGACGATGTATAGTGTTTTTAGTTTCTTGCATATGAAATGGACAATTTATAGTTCATTAAATTTTTTCATAAAAATTTTAAAAATTGACGATGTATGTCCATTAAATTTTTTTCATAAAAAATTTTTTTGCATTAAAAATGGATGATGTATATTTCATTAAATTCTTTCCACGAAATATAGACGACGTATATAGTCCATTTAATTTTTTGTATACGAAATGGACAATTTATAGCCCATTAATGTTTTTCATAAAAATTTAAAAAATGAACCATGTATAGCCCATTATATTTTGTATCTATAGCCCATTTAATTTTTTTGCAGGAAAAATAGACGATGTATAGTGTTTTTAGTTTCTTGCATATGAAATGGACAATTTATAGTTCATTAAATTTTTTTATAAAAATTTGAAAAATTGACGATTTTTCATAAAAAATTTTTTTGCATTAAAAATGGATGATGTATATTTCATTAAATTCTTTGCAGGAAATATAGACGACGTATATAGTCCATTTGATTTTTTGTATACGAAATGGACAATTTATAGCCCATTAATGTTTTTTATAAAAATTTAAAAAATGAACCATGTATAGCCCATTATATTTTGTATCTATAGCCCATTTAATTTTTTTGCAGGAAAAATAGACGATGTATAGTGTTTTTAGTTTCTTGCATATGAAATGGACAATTTATAGTGCATTAAATTTTTTCATAAAAATTTGAAAATTTTTTTCATAAAAAATTTTTTTGCATTAAAAATGGATGATGTATATTTCATTAAATTCTTTGCACGAAATATAGACGACGTATATAGTCCATTTGATTTTTTGTATACGAAATGGACAATTTATAGCCCATTAATGTTTTTCATAAAAATTTAAAAAATGAACCATGTATAGCCCATTATATTTTGTATCTATAGCCCATTTAATTTTTTTGCAGGAAAAATAGACGATGTATAGTGTTTTTAGTTTCTTGCATATGAAATGGACAATTTATAGTTCATTAAATTTTTTCATAAAAATTTGAAAAATTGACGATGTATAGTCCATTAAATTTTTTTCATAAAAATTTTTTTTGCATTAAAAATGGATGATGTATATTTCATTAAATTCTTTCCACGAAATATAGACGACGTATATAGTCCATTTAATTTTTTGTATACGAAATGGACAATTTATAGCCCATTAATGTTTTTCATAAAAATTTAAAAAATGAACCATGTATAGCCCATTATATTTTGTATCTATAGCCCATTTAATTTTTTTGCAGGAAAAATAGACGATGTATAGTGTTTTTAGTTTCTTGCATATGAAATGGACAATTTATAGTTCATTAAATTTTTTTATAAAAATTTGAAAAATTGACGATTTTTCATAAAAAATTTTTTTGCATTAAAAATGGATGATGTATATTTCATTAAATTCTTTGCAGGAAATATAGACGACGTATATAGTCCATTTGATTTTTTGTATACGAAATGGACAATTTATAGCCCATTAATGTTTTTTATAAAAATTTAAAAAATGAACCATGTATAGCCCATTATATTTTGTATCTATAGCCCATTTAATTTTTTTGCAGGAAAAATAGACGATGTATAGTGTTTTTAGTTTCTTGCATATGAAATGGACAATTTATAGTGCATTAAATTTTTTCATAAAAATTTGAAAATTTTTTTCATAAAAAATTTTTTTGCATTAAAAATGGATGATGTATATTTCATTAAATTCTTTGCACGAAATATAGACGACGTATATAGTCCATTTGATTTTTTGTATACGAAATGGACAATTTATAGCCCATTAATGTTTTTCATAAAAATTTAAAAAATGAACCATGTATAGCCCATTATATTTTGTATCTATAGCCCATTTAATTTTTTTGCAGGAAAAATAGACGATGTATAGTGTTTTTAGTTTCTTGCATATGAAATGGACAATTTATAGTTCATTAAATTTTTTCATAAAAATTTGAAAAATTGACGATGTATGTCCATTAAATTTTTTTCATAAAAATTTTTTTTGCATTAAAAATGGATGATGTATATTTCATTAAATTCTTTGCACGAAATATAGACGACGTATATAGTCCATTTGATTTTTTGTATACGAAATGGACAATTTATAGCCCATTAATGTTTTTTATAAAAATTTAAAAAATGAACCATGTATAGCCCATTATATTTTGTATCTATAGCCCATTTAATTTTTTTGCAGGAAAAATAGACGATGTATAGTGTTTTTAGTTTCTTGCATATGAAATGGACAATTTATAGTTCATTAAATTTTTTTCATAAAAAATGTTTTTGCATTAAAAATGGATGATGTATATTTCATTAAGTTCTTTGCATGAAATATAGACGACGTATATAGTCCATTTGATTTCTTGTATACGAAATGGACAATTTATAGCCCATTAATGTTTTTCATAAAAATTTAAAAAATGAACCATGTATAGCCCATTATATTTTGTATCTATAGCCCATTTAATTTTTTTGCAGGAAAAATAGACGATATATAGTGTTTTTAGTTTCTTGCATATGAAATGGACAATTTATAGTTCATTAAATTTTTTCATAAAAATTTTAAAAATTGACGATTTTTCATAAAAAATTTTTTTGCATTAAAAATGGATGATGTATATTTCATTAAATTCTTTGCACGAAATATAGACGACGTATATAGTCCATTTGATTTTTTGTATACGAAATGGACAATTTATAGCCCATTAATGTTTTTTATAAAAATTTAAAAAATGAACCATGTATAGCCCATTATATTTTGTATCTATAGCCCATTTAATTTTTTTGCAGGAAAAATAGACGATGTATAGTGTTTTTAGTTTCTTGCATATGAAATGGACAATTTATAGTTCATTAAAATTTTTCATAAAAATTTGAAAAATTGACGATGTATAGTCCATTAAATTTTTTTCATAAAAAATGTTTTTGCATTAAAAATGGATGATGTATATTTCATTAAGTTCTTTGCACGAAATATAGACGATGTATATAGTCCATTTGATTTTTTGTATACGAAATGGACAATTTATAGCCAATTATTGTTTTTCATAAAAATTTAAAAAATGAACCATGTATAGCCCATTATATTTTGTATCTATAGCCCATTTAATTTTTTTGCAGGAAAAATAGACAAAGTATAGTGTTTTTAGTTTCTTGCATATGAAATGGACAATTTATAGTTCATTAAATTTTTTCATAAAAATTTGAAAAATTGACGATGTATATATAGTCCATTAAATTTTTTTCATAAAAAATTTTTTTGCATTAAAAATGGATGATGTATATTTCATTAAATTCTTTGCACGAAATATAGACGACGTATATAGTCCATTTGATTTTTTGTATACGAAATGGACAATTTATAGCCCATTAATGTTTTTCATAAAAATTTAAAAAATGAACCATGTATAGCCCATTATATTTTGTATCTATAGCCCATTTAATTTTTTTGCATGAAAAATAGACGATGTATAGTGTTTTTAGTTTCTTGCATATGAAATGGACAATTTATAGTTCATTAAATTTTTTCATAAATATTTGAAAAATTGACGATGTATAATAGTCCACTAAATTTTTTTCATAAAAAATTTTTTTGCATTAAAAATGGATGATGTATATTTCATTAAATTCTTTGCACGAAATATAGACGACGTATATAGTAGTCCATTTGATTTTTTGTATACGAAATGGACAATTTATAGCCCATTAATGTTTTTCATAAAAATTTAAAAAATGAACCATGTATAGCCCATTATATTTTGTATCTATAGCCCATTTAATTTTTTTGCAGGAAAAATAGACGATGTATAGTGTTTTTAGTTTCTTGCATATGAAATGGACAATTTATAGTGCATTAAATTTTTTCATAAAAATTTGAAAAATTGACGATGTATATATAGTCCATTAAATTTTTTTCATAAAAAATTTTTTTGCATTAAAAATGGATGATGTATATTTCATTAAATTCTTTGCACGAAATATAGACGACGTATATAGTCCATTTGATTTTTTGTATACGAAATGGACAATTTATAGCCCATTAATGTTTTTCATAAAAATTTAAAAAATGAACCATGTATAGCCCATTATATTTTGTATCTATAGCCCATTTAATTTTTTTGCAGGAAAAATAGACGATGTATAGTGTTTTTAGTTTCTTGCATATGAAATGGACAATTTATAGTTCATTAAATTTTTTCATAAAAATTTTAAAAATTGACGATGTATAGTCCATTAAATTTTTTTCATAAAAAATTTTTTTGCATTAAAAATGGATGATGTATATTTCATTAAATTCATTGCACGAAATATAGACGACGTATATAGTCCATTTAATTTTTTGTATACGAAATGGACAATTTATAGCCCATTAATGTTTTTCATAAAAATTTAAAAAACGAACCATGTATAGCCCATTATATTTTGTATCTATAGCCCATTTAATTTTTTTGCAGGAAAAATAGACGATGTATAGTGTTTTTAGTTTCTTGCATATGAAATGGACAATTTATAGTGCATTAAATTTTTTCATAAAAATTTGAAAAATTGACGATGTATATATAGTCCATTAAATTTTTTTCATAAAAAATTTTTTTGCATTAAAAATGGATGATGTATATTTCATTAAATTCTTTGCACGAAATATAGACGACGTATATAGTCCATTTGATTTTTTGTATACGAAATGGACAATTTATAGCCCATTAATGTTTTTCATAAAAATTTAAAAAATGAACCATGTATAGCCCATTATATTTTGTATCTATAGCCCATTTAATTTTTTTGCAGAAAAAATAGACGATGTATAGTGTTTTTAGTTTCTTGCATATGAAATGGACAATTTATAGTTCATTAAATTTTTTCATAAAAATTTGAAAAATTGACGATGTATATATATATATTTTTTTCATAAAAAATTTTTTTGCATTAAAAATGGATGATGTATATTTCATTAAATTCTTTGCACGAAATATAGACGACGTATATAGTCCATTTGATTTTTTGTATACGAAATGGACAATTTATAGCCCATTAATGTTTTTCATAAAAATTTAAAAAATTAACCATGTATAGCCCATTATATTTTGTATCTATAGCCCATTTAATTTTTTTGCAGGAAAAATAGACGATGTATAGTGTTTTTAGTTTCTTGCATATGAAATGGACAATTTATAGTTCATTAAATTTTTTCATAAAAATTTGAAAAATTGACGATGTATATAGTCCATTAAATTTTTTTCATAAAAAATTTTTTTGCATTAAAAATGGATGATGTATATTTCATTAAATTCTTTGCACGAAATATAGACGACGTATATAGTCCATTTGATTTTTTGTATACGAAATGGACAATTTATAGCCCATTAATGTTTTTCATAAAAATTTAAAAAATGAACCATGTATAGCCCATTATATTTTGTATCTATAGCCCATTTAATTTTTTTGCAGGAAAAATAGACGATGTATAGTGTTTTTAGTTTCTTGCATATGAAATGGACAATTTATAGTTCATTAAATTTTTTCATAAATATTTGAAAAATTGACGATTAAATTTTTTTCATAAAAAATTTTTTTGCATTAAAAATGGATGATGTATATTTCATTAAATTTTTTGCACGAAATATAGACGACGTATATAGTCCATTTGATTTTTTGTATACGAAATGGACAATTTATAGCCCATTAATGTTTTTCATAAAAATTTAAAAAATGAACCATGTATAGCCCATTATATTTTGTATCTGTAGCCCATTTAATTTTTTTGCAGGAAAAATAGACGATGTATAGTGTTTTTAGTTTCTTGCATATGAAATGGACAATTTATAGTTCATTAAATTTTTTCATAAATATTTGAAAAATTGACGATGTATAGTCCATTAAATTTTTTTCATAAAAAATTTTTTGCATTAAAAATGGATGATGTATATTTCATTAAATTCTTTGCACGAAATATAGACGACGTATATAGTCCATTTGATTTTTTGTATACGAAATGGACAATTTATAGCCCATTAATGTTTTTCATAAAAATTTAAAAAATGAACCATGTATAGCCCATTATATTTTGTATCTATAGCCCATTTAATTTTTTTGCAGGAAAAATAGACGATGTATAGTGTTTTTAGTTTCTTGCATATGAAATGGACAATTTATAGTTCATTAAATTTTTTCATAAAAATTTGAAAAATTGACGATGTATAGTCCATTAAATTTTTTTCATAAAAGATTTTTTTGCATTAAAAATGGATGATGTATATTTCATTAAATTCTTTGCACGAAATATAGACGACGTATATAGTCCATTTGATTTTTTGTATACGAAGTGGACAATTTATAGCCCATTAATGTTTTTCATAAAAATTTAAAAAATGAACCATGTATAGCCCATTATATTTTGTATCTATAGCCCATTTAATTTTTTTGCAGGAAAAAGAGACGATGTATAGTGTTTTTAGTTTCTTGCATATGAAATGGACAATTTATAGTTCATTAAATTTTTTCATAAAAATTTGAAAAATTGACGATGTATAGTCCATTAAATTTTTTTCATAAAAAATTTTTTTCCATTAAAAATGGATGATGTATATATATTTCATTAAATTCTTTGCACGAAATATGGACGACGTATATAGTCCATTTGATTTTTTGTATACGAAATGGACAATTTATAGCCCATTAATGTTTTTCATAAAAATTTAAAAAATGAACCATGTATAGCCCATTATATTTTGTATCTATAGCCCATTTAATTTTTTTGCAGGAAAAATAGACGATGTATAGTGTTTTTAGTTTCTTGCATATGAAATGGACAATTTATAGTTCATTAAATTTTTTCATAAAAATTTGAAAAATTGACGATGTATATATAGTCCATTAAATTTTTTTCATAAAAAATTTTTTTGCATTAAAAATGGATGATGTATATTTCATTAAATTCTTTGCACGAAATATAGACGACGTATATAGTCCATTTGATTTTTTGTATACGAAATGGACAATTTATAGCCCATTAATGTTTTTCATAAAAATTTAAAAAATGAACCATGTATAGCCCATTATATTTTGTATCTATAGCCCATTTAATTTTTTTTGCAGGAAAAATAGACGATGTATAGTGTTTTTAGTTTCTTGCATATGAAATGGACAATTTATAGTTCATTAAATTTTTTCATAAATATTTGAAAAATTGACGATGTATATATAGTCCATTAAATTTTTTTCATAAAAAATTTTTTTGCATTAAAAATGGATGATGTATATTTCATTAAATTCTTTGCACGAAATATAGACGACGTATATAGTCCATTTGATTTTTTGTATACGAAATGGACAATTTATAGCCCATTAATGTTTTTCATAAAAATTTAAAAAATGAACCATGTATAGCCCATTATATTTTGTATCTATAGCCCATTTAATTTTTTTGCAAGAAAAATAGACGATGTATAGTGTTTTTAGTTTCTTGCATATGAAATGGACAATTTATAGTTCATTAAATTTTTTCATAAATATTTGGAAAATTGACGATGTATAGTCCATTGATTTTTTTTCATAAAAAATTTTTTTGCATTAAAAATGGATGATGTATATTTCATTAAATTCTTTGCACGAAATATAGACGACGTATATAGTCCATTTGATTTTTTGTATACGAAATGGACAATTTATAGCCCATTAATGTTTTTCATAAAAATTTAAAAAATGAACCATGTATAGCCCATTATATTTTGTATCTATAGCCCATTTAATTTTTTTGCAGGAAAAATAGACGATGTATAGTGTTTTTAGTTTCTTGCATATGAAATGGACAATTTATAGTTCATTAAATTTTTTCATAAAAATTTGAAAAATTGACGATGTATAGTCCATTAAATTTTTTTCATAAAAAATTTTTTTGCATTAAAAATGGATGATGTATATTTCATTAAATTCTTTGCACGAAATATAGACGACGTATATAGTCCATTTGATTTTTTGTATACGAAATGGACAATTTATAGCCCATTAATGTTTTTTATAAAAATTTAAAAAATGAACCATGTATAGCCTATTGTATTTTGTATCTATAGCCCATTTAATTTTTTTGCAGGAAAAATAGACGATGTATAGTGTTTTTAGTTTCTTGCATATGAAATGGACAATTTATAGTTCATTAAATTTTTTCATAAAAATTTGAAAAATTGACGATGTATGTCCATTAAATTTTTTTCATAAAAATTTTTTTTGCATTAAAAATGGATGATGTATATTTCATTAAATTCTTTGCACGAAATATAGACGACGTATATAGTCCATTTGATTTTTTGTATACGAAATGGACAATTCATAGCCCATTAATATTTTTCATAAAAATTTAAAAAATGAACCATGTATAGCCCATTATATTTTGTATCTATAGCCCATTTAATTTTTTTGCAGGAAAAATAGACGATGTATAGTGTTTTTAGTTTCTTGCATATGAAATGGACAATTTATAGTTCATTAAATTTTTTCATAAAAATTTGAAAAATTGACGATGTATATATAGTCCATTAAATTTTTTTCATAAAAAATGCTTTTGCATTAAAAATGGATGATGTATATTTCATTAAATTCTTTGCACGAAATATAGACGACGTATATAGTCCATTTGATTTTTTGTATACGAAATGGACAATTTATAGCCCATTAATGTTTTTCATAAAAATTTAAAAAATGAACCATGTATAGCCCATTATATTTTGTATCTATAGCCCATTTAATTTTTTTTGCAGGAAAAATAGACGATGTATAGTGTTTTTAGTTTCTTGCATATGAAATGGACAATTTATAGTTCATTAAATTTTTTCATAAAAATTTGAAAAATTGACGATGTATTAAATTAAATTTTTTTCATAAAAAATTTTTTTGCATTAAAAATGGATGATGTATATTTCATTAAATTCTTTGCACGAAATATAGACGACGTATATAGTCCATTTGATTTTTTGTATACGAAATGGACAATTTATAGCCCATTAATGTTTTTCATAAAAATTTAAAAAATTAACCATGTATAGCCCATTATATTTTGTATCTATAGCCCATTTAATTTTTTTGCAGGAAAAATAGACGATGTATAGTGTTTTTAGTTTCTTGCATATGAAATGGACAATTTATAGTTCATTAAATTTTTTCATAAAAATTTGAAAAATTGACGATTATAGTCCATTAAATTTTTTTCATAAAAAATGTTTTTGCATTAAAAATGGATGATGTATATTTCATTAAATTCTTTGCACGAAATATAGACGACGTATATAGTCCATTTGATTTTTTGTATACGAAATTAGCCCATTAATGTTTTTCATAAAAATTTAAAAAATGAACCATGTATAGCCCATTATATTTTGTATCTATAGCCCATTTAATTTTTTTGCAGGAAAAACAGACGATGTATTGTGTTTTTAGTTTCTTGAATATGAAATGGACAATTTATAGTTCATTAAATTTTTTCATAAAAATTTGAAAAATTGACGATGTATAGTCCATTAAATTTTTTTCATAAAAAATTTTTTTGCATTAAAAATGGATGATGTATATTTCATTAAATTCTTTGCACGAAATATAGACGACGTATATAGTCCATTTGATTTTTTGTATACGAAATGGACAATTTATAGCCCATTAATGTTTTTCATAAAAATTTAAAAAATGAACCATGTATAGCCCATTATATTTTGCATCTATAGCCCATTTAATTTTTTTGCAGGAAAAATAGACGATGTATAGTGTTTTTAGTTTCTTGCATATGAAATGGACAATTTATAGTTCATTAAATTTTTTCATAAAAATTTGAAAAATTGACGATGTATAGTCCATTAAATTTTTTTCATAAAAAATTTTTTTGCATTAAAAATGGATGATGTATATTTCATTAAATTCTTTGCTCGAAATATAGACGACGTATATAGTCCATTTGATTTTTTGTATACGAAATGAACAATTTATAGCCCATTAATGTTTTTTATAAAAATTTAAAAAATGAACCATGTATAGCCTATTGTATTTTGTATCTATAGCCCATTTAATTTTTTTGCAGGAAAAATAGACGATGTATAGTGTTTTTAGTTTCTTGCATATGAAATGGACAATTTATAGTGCATTAAATTTTTTCATAAAAATTTGAAAAATTGACGATGTATAGTCCATTAAATTTTTTTCATAAATAATTTTTTTGCATTAAAAATGGATGATGTATATTTCATTAAATTCTTTGCACGAAATATAGACGGCGTATATAGTCCATTTGATTTTTTGTATACGAAATGGACAATTTATAGCCCATTAATGTTTTTCATAAAAATTTAAAAAATGAACCATGTATAGCCCATTATATTTTGTATCTATAGCCCATTTAATTTTTTTGCAGGAAAAATAGACGATGTATAGTGTTTTTAGTTTCTTGCATATGAAATGGACAATTTATAGTTCATTAAATTTTTTCATAAAAATTTGAAAAATTGACGATGTATATATATATATTTTTTTCATAAAAAATTTTTTTGCATTAAAAATGGATGATGTATATTTCATTAAATTCTTTGCACACAGACGACGTATATAGTCCATTTGATTTTTTGTATACGAAATGGACAATTTATAGCCCATTAATGTTTTTCATAAAAATTTAAAAAATTAACCATGTATAGCCCATTATATTTTGTATCTATAGCCCATTTAATTTTTTTGCAGGAAAAATAGACGATGTATAGTGTTTTTAGTTTCTTGCATATGAAATGGACAATTTATAGTTCAATAAATTTTTTCATAAAAATTTAAAAAATTGACGATGTATAAGTCCATTAAATTTTTTTCATAAAAAATTTTTTTGCATTAAAAATGGATGATGTATATTTCATTAAATTCTTTGCACGAAATATAGACGACGTATATAGTCCATTTGATTTTTTGTATACGAAATGGACAATTTATAGCCCATTAATGTTTTTCATAAAAATTTAAAAAATGAACCATGTATAGCCCATTATATTTTGTATCTATAGCCCATTTAATTTTTTTGCAGGAAAAATAGACGATGTATAGTGTTTTAGTTTCTTGCATATGAAATGGACAATTTATAGTTCATTAAATTTTTTCATAAATATTTGAAAAATTGACGATTAAATTTTTTTCATAAAAAATTTTTTTGCATTAAAAATGGATGATGTATATTTCATTAAATTTTTTGCACGAAATATAGACGACGTATATAGTCCATTTGATTTTTTGTATACGAAATGGACAATTTATAGCCCATTAATGTTTTTCATAAAAATTTAAAAAATGAACCATGTATAGCCCATTATATTTTGTATCTATAGCCCATTTAATTTTTTTGCAGGAAAAATAGACGATGTATAGTGTTTTTAGTTTCTTGCATATGAAATGGACAATTTATAGTTCATTAAATTTTTTCATAAAAATTTGAAAAATTGACGATGTATAGTCCATTAAATTTTTTTCATAAAAAATTTTTTTGCATTAAAAATGGATGATGTATATTTCATTAAATTCTTTGCACGAAATATAGACGACGTATATAGTCCATTTGATTTTTTGTATACGAAATGGACAATTTATAGCCCATTAATGTTTTTCATAAAAATTTAAAAAATGAACCATGTATAGCCCATTATATTTTGTATCTATAGCCCATTTAATTTTTTTGCAAGAAAAATAGACGATGTATAGTGTTTTTAGTTTCTTGCATATGAAATGGACAATTTATAGTTCATTAAATTTTTTCATAAAAATTTGAAAAATTGACGATGTATATATAGTCCATTAAATTTTTTTCATAAAAAATTTTTTTGCATTAAAAATGGATGATGTATATTTCATTAAATTCTTTGCACGAAATATAGACGACGTATATAGTCCATTTGATTTTTTGTATACGAAATGGACAATTTATAGCCCATTAATGTTTTTCATAAAAATTTAAAAAATGAACCATGTATAGCCCATTATATTTTGTATCTATAGCCCATTTAATTTTTTTGCAGGAAAAATAGACGATGTATAGTGTTTTTAGTTTCTTGCATATGAAATGGACAATTTATAGTTCATTAAATTTTTTCATAAAAATTTGAAAAATTGACGATGTATAGTCCATAAAATTTTTTTCATAAAAGATTTTTTTGCATTAAAAATGGATGATGTATATTTCATTAAATTCTTTGCACGAAATATAGACGACGTATATAGTCCATTTGATTTTTTGTATACGAAATGGACAATTTATAGCCCATTAATGTTTTTCATAAAAATTTAAAAAATGAACCATGTATAGCCCATTAATGTATCTATAGCCCATTTAATTTTTTTGCAGGAAAAATAGACGATGTATAGTGTTTTTAGTTTCTTGCATATGAAATGGACAATTTATAGTTCATTAAATTTTTTCATAAAAATTTGAAAAATTGACGATGTATAGTCCATTAAATTTTTTTCATAAAAAATTTTTTTGCATTAAAAATGGATGATGTATATTTCATTAAATTCTTTGCACGAAATATAGACGACGTATATAGTCCATTTGATTTTTTGTATACGAAATGGACAATTTAAAGCCCATTAATGTTTTTCATAAAAATTTAAAAAATGAACCATGTATAGCCCATTATATTTTGTATCTATAGCCCATTTAATTTTTTTGCAGGAAAAATAGACGATGTATAGTGTTTTTAGTTTCTTGCATATGAAATGGACAATTTATAGTTCATTAAATTTTTTCATAAATATTTGAAAAATTGACGATGTATAGTCCACTAAATTTTTTTCATAAAAAATTTTTTTGCATTAAAAATGGATGATGTATATTTCATTAAATTCTTTGCACGAAATATAGACGACGTATATAGTCCATTTGATTTTTTGTATACGAAATGGACAATTTATAGCCCATTAATGTTTTTCATAAAAATTTAAAAAATGAACCATGTATAGCCCATTATATTTTGTATCTATAGCCCATTTAATTTTTTTGCAGGAAAAATAGACGATGTATAGTGTTTTTAGTTTCTTGCATATGAAATGGACAATTTATAGTTCATTAAATTTTTTCATAAATATTTGAAAAATATAGTCCACTAAATTTTTTTCATAAAAAATTTTTTTGCATTAAAAATGGATGATGTATATTTCATTAAATTCTTTGCACGAAATATAGACGACGTATATAGTCCATTTGATTTTTTGTATACGAAATGGACAATTTATAGCCCATTAATGTTTTTCATAAAAATTTAAAAAATGAACCATGTATAGCCCATTATATTTTGTATCTATAGCCCATTTAATTTTTTTGCAGGAAAAATAGACGATGTATAGTGTTTTTAGTTTCTTGCATATGAAATGGAAAATTTATAGTTCATTAAATTTTTTCATAAAAATTTGAAAAATTTTATAGTCCATTAAATTTTTTTCATAAAAAATTTTTTTGCATTAAAAATGGATGATGTATATTTCATTAAATTCTTTGCACGAAATATAGACGACGTATATAGTCCATTTGATTTTTTGTATACGAAATGGACAATTTATAGCCCATTAATGTTTTTCATAAAAATTTAAAAAATGAACCATGTATAGCCCATTATATTTTGTATCTATAGCCCATTTAACTTTTTTGCAGGAAAAATAGACGATGTATAGTGTTTTTAGTTTCTTGCATATGAAATGGACAATTTATAGTTCATTAAATTTTTTCATAAATATTTGAAAAATTGACGATGTATATGCAGGAAAAATAGACGATGTATAGTGTTTTTAGTTTCTTGCATATGAAATGGAAAATTTATAGTTCATTAAATTTTTTCATAAAAATTTGAAAAATTGACGATGTATAGTCCATTAAATTTTTTTCATAAAAAATTTTTTTGCATTAAAAATGGATGATGTATATTTCATTAAATTCTTTGCACGAAATATAGACGACGTATATAGTCCATTTGATTTTTTGTATACGAAATGGACAATTTATAGCCCATTAATGTTTTTCATAAAAATTTAAAAAATGAACCATGTATAGCCCATTATATTTTGTATCTATAGCCCATTTAATTTTTTTGCAGGAAAAATAGACGATGTATAGTGTTTTTAGTTTCTTGCATATGAAATGGACAATTTATAGTTCATTAAATTTTTTCATAAATATTTGAAAAATATAGTCCACTAAATTTTTTTCATAAAAAATTTTTTTGCATTAAAAATGGATGATGTATATTTCATTAAATTCTTTGCACGAAATATAGACGACGTATATAGTCCATTTGATTTTTTGTATACGAAATGGACAATTTATAGCCCATTAATGTTTTTCATAAAAATTTAAAAAATGAACCATGTATAGCCCATTATATTTTGTATCTATAGCCCATTTAATTTTTTTGCAGGAAAAATAGACGATGTATAGTGTTTTTAGTTTCTTGCATATGAAATGGAAAATTTATAGTTCATTAAATTTTTTCATAAAAATTTGAAAAATTTTATAGTCCATTAAATTTTTTTCATAAAAAATTTTTTTGCATTAAAAATGGATGATGTATATTTCATTAAATTCTTTGCACGAAATATAGACGACGTATATAGTCCATTTGATTTTTTGTATACGAAATGGACAATTTATAGCCCATTAATGTTTTTCATAAAAATTTAAAAAATGAACCATGTATAGCCCATTATATTTTGTATCTATAGCCCATTTAACTTTTTTGCAGGAAAAATAGACGATGTATAGTGTTTTTAGTTTCTTGCATATGAAATGGACAATTTATAGTTCATTAAATTTTTTCATAAATATTTGAAAAATTGACGATGTATATGCAGGAAAAATAGACGATGTATAGTGTTTTTAGTTTCTTGCATATGAAATGGAAAATTTATAGTTCATTAAATTTTTTCATAAAAATTTGAAAAATTGACGATGTATAGTCCATTAAATTTTTTTCATTAAAAATTTTTTTGCATTAAAAATTGATGATGTATATTTCATTAAATTCTTTGCACGAAATATAGACGACGTATATAGTCCATTTGATTTTTTGTATACGAAATGGACAATTTATAGCCCATTAATGTTTTTCATAAAAATTTAAAAAATTAACCATGTATAGCCCATTATATTTTGTATCTATAGCCCATTTAATTTTTTTGCAGGAAAAATAGACGATGTATAGTGTTTTTAGTTTCTTGCATATGAAATGGACAATTTATAGTTCATTAAATTTTTTCATAAAAATTTTAAAAATTGACGATGTAAGTCCATTAAATTTTTTTCATAAAAAATTTTTTTGCATTAAAAATGGATGATGTATATTTCATTAAATTCTTTGCACGAAATATAGACGACGTATATAGTCCATTTGATTTTTTTGTATACGAAATGGACAATTTATAGCCCATTAATGTTTTTCATAAAAATTTAAAAAATGAACCATGTATAGCCCATTATATTTTGTATCTATAGCCCATTTATTTTTTTTGCAGGAAAAATAGACGATGTATAGTGTTTTTAGTTTCTTGCATATGAAATGGACAATTTATAGTTCATTAAATTTTTTCATAAAAATTTGAAAAATTGACGATGTATAGTCCATTAAATTTTTTTCATAAAAATTTTTTTTGCATTAAAAATGGATGATGTATATTTCATTAAATTCTTTGCCCGAAATATAGACGACGTATATAGTCCATTTGATTTTTTATATACGAAATGGACAATTTATAGCCCATTAATGTTTTTCATAAAAATTTAAAAAATTAACCATGTATAGCCCATTATATTTTGTATCTATAGCCCATTTAATTTTTTTGCAGGAAAAATAGACGATATAGTCCATTTGATTTTTTATATACGAAATGGACAATTTATAGCCCATTAATGTTTTTCATAAAAATTTAAAAAATGAACCATGTATAGCCCATTATATTTTGTATCTATAGCCCATTTAATTTTTTTGCAGGAAAAATAGACGATGTATAGTGTTTTTAGTTTCTTGCATATGAAATGGACAATTTATAGTTCATTAAATTTTTTCATAAAAATTTGAAAAATTGACGATGTATAGTCCATTAAATTTTTTTCATAAAAAATTTTTTTGCATTAAAAATGGATGATGTATATTTCATTAAATTCTTTGCACGAAATATAGACGACGTATATAGTCCATTTGATTTTTTGTATACGAAATGGACAATTTATAGCCCATTAATGTTTTTCATAAAAATTTAAAAAATGAACCATGTATAGCCCATTATATTTTGTATCTATAGCCCATTTAATTTTTTTGCAGGAAAAATAGACGATGTATAGTGTTTTTAGTTTCTTGCATATGAAATGGACAATTTATAGTTCATTAAATTTTTTCATAAATATTTGAAAAATTGACGATGTATAGTCCACTAAATTTTTTTCATAAAAAATTTTTTTGCATTAAAAATGGATGATGTATATTTCATTAAATTCTTTGCACGAAATATAGACGACGTATATAGTCCATTTGATTTTTTGTATACGAAATGGACAATTTATAGCCCATTAATGTTTTTCATAAAAATTTAAAAAATGAACCATGTATAGCCCATTATATTTTGTATCTATAGCCCATTTAATTTTTTTGCAGGAAAAATAGACGATGTATAGTGTTTTTAGTTTCTTGCATATGAAATGGACAATTTATAGTTCATTAAATTTTTTCATAAAAATTTTAAAAATTGACGATGTATAGTCCATAAAATTTTTTTCATAAAAGATTTTTTTGCATTAAAAATGGATGATGTATATTTCATTAAATTCTTTGCACGAAATATAGACGACGTATATAGTCCATTTGATTTTTTGTATACGAAATGGACAATTTATAGCCCATTAATGTTTTTCATAAAAATTTAAAAAATGAACCATGTATAGCCCATTATATTTTGTATCTATAGCCCATTTAATTTTTTTGCAGGAAAAATAGACGATGTATAGTGTTTTTAGTTTCTTGCATATGAAATGGACAATTTATAGTTCATTAAATTTTTTCATAAAAATTTGAAAAATTGACGATGTATAGTCCATTAAATTTTTTTCATAAAAATTTTTTTTGCATTAAAAATGGATGATGTATATTTCATTAAATTCTTTGCCCGAAATATAGACGACGTATATAGTCCATTTGATTTTTTATATACGAAATGGACAATTTATAGCCCATTAATGTTTTTCATAAAAATTTAAAAAATTAACCATGTATAGCCCATTATATTTTGTATCTATAGCCCATTTAATTTTTTTGCAGGAAAAATAGACGATGTATAGTGTTTTTAGTTTCTTGCATATGAAATGGACAATTTATAGTTCATTAAATTTTTTCATAAAAATTTTAAAAATTGACGATGTAAGTCCATTAAATTTTTTTCATAAAAAATTTTTTTGCATTAAAAATGGATGATGTATATTTCATTAAATTCTTTGCACGAAATATAGACGACGTATATAGTCCATTTGATTTTTTTGTATACGAAATGGACAATTTATAGCCCATTAATGTTTTTCATAAAAATTTAAAAAATGAACCATGTATAGCCCATTATATTTTGTATCTATAGCCCATTTATTTTTTTTGCAGGAAAAATAGACGATGTATAGTGTTTTTAGTTTCTTGCATATGAAATGGACAATTTATAGTTCATTAAATTTTTTCATAAAAATTTGAAAAATTGACGATGTATAGTCCATTAAATTTTTTTCATACAAATTTTTTTTGCATTAAAAATGGATGATGTATATTTCATTAAATTCTTTGCCCGAAATATAGACGACGTATATAGTCCATTTGATTTTTTATATACGAAATGGACAATTTATAGCCCATTAATGTTTTTCATAAAAATTTAAAAAATTAACCATGTATAGCCCATTATATTTTGTATCTATAGCCCATTTAATTTTTTTGCAGGAAAAATAGACGATATAGTCCATTTGATTTTTTATATACGAAATGGACAATTTATAGCCCATTAATGTTTTTCATAAAAATTTAAAAAATGAACCATGTATAGCCCATTATATTTTGTATCTATAGCCCATTTAATTTTTTTGCAGGAAAAATAGACGATGTATAGTGTTTTTAGTTTCTTGCATATGAAATGGACAATTTATAGTTCATTAAATTTTTTCATAAAAATTTGAAAAATTGACGATGTATAGTCCATTAAATTTTTTTCATAAAAAATTTTTTTGCATTAAAAATGGATGATGTATATTTCATTAAATTCTTTGCACGAAATATAGACGACGTATATAGTCCATTTGATTTTTTGTATACGAAATGGACAATTTATAGCCCATTAATGTTTTTCATAAAAATTTAAAAAATGAACCATGTATAGCCCATTATATTTTGTATCTATAGCCCATTTAATTTTTTTGCAGGAAAAATAGACGATGTATAGTGTTTTTAGTTTCTTGCATATGAAATGGACAATTTATAGTTCATTAAATTTTTTCATAAATATTTGAAAAATTGACGATGTATAGTCCACTAAATTTTTTTCATAAAAAATTTTTTTGCATTAAAAATGGATGATGTATATTTCATTAAATTCTTTGCACGAAATATAGACGACGTATATAGTCCATTTGATTTTTTATATACGAAATGGACAATTTATAGCCCATTAATGTTTTTCATAAAAATTTAAAAAATGAACCATGTATAGCCCATTATATTTTGTATCTATAGCCCATTTAATTTTTTTGCAGGAAAAATAGACGATGTATAGTGTTTTTAGTTTCTTGCATATGAAATGGACAATTTATAGTTCATTAAATTTTTTCATAAAAATTTTAAAAATTGACGATGTATAGTCCATAAAATTTTTTTCATAAAAAATTTTTTTGCATTAAAAATGGATGATGTATATTTCATTAAATTCTTTGCACGAAATATAGACGACGTATATAGTCCATTTGATTTTTTGTATACGAAATGGACAATTTATAGCCCATTAATGTTTTTCATAAAAATTTAAAAAATGAACCATGTATAGCCCATTATATTTTGTATCTATAGCCCATTTAATTTTTTTGCAGGAAAAATAGACGATGTATAGTGTTTTTAGTTTCTTGCATATGAAATGGACAATTTATAGTTCATTAAATTTTTTCATAAAAATTTGAAAAATTGACGATGTATAATAGTCCACTAAATTTTTTTCATAAAAAATTTTTTTGCATTAAAAATGGATGATGTATATTTCATTAAATTCTTTGCACGAAATATAGACGACGTATATAGTAGTCCATTTGATTTTTTGTATACGAAATGGACAATTTATAGCCCATTAATGTTTTTCATAAAAATTTAAAAAATGAACCATGTATAGCCCATTATATTTTGTATCTATAGCCCATTTAATTTTTTTGCAGGAAAAATAGACGATGTATAGTGTTTTTAGTTTCTTGCATATGAAATGGACAATTTATAGTTCATTAAATTTTTTCATAAAAATTTTAAAAATTGACGATGTAAGTCCATTAAATTTTTTTCATAAAAAATTTTTTTGCATTAAAAATGGATGATGTATATTTCATTAAATTCTTTGCACGAAATATAGACGACGTATATAGTCCATTTGATTTTTTTGTATACGAAATGGACAATTTATAGCCCATTAATGTTTTTCATAAAAATTTAAAAAATGAACCATGTATAGCCCATTATATTTTGTATCTATAGCCCATTTATTTTTTTTGCAGGAAAAATAGACGATGTATAGTGTTTTTAGTTTCTTGCATATGAAATGGACAATTTATAGTTCATTAAATTTTTTCATAAAAATTTGAAAAATTGACGATGTATAGTCCATTAAATTTTTTTCATAAAAATTTTTTTTGCATTAAAAATGGATGATGTATATTTCATTAAATTCTTTGCCCGAAATATAGACGACGTATATAGTCCATTTGATTTTTTATATACGAAATGGACAATTTATAGCCCATTAATGTTTTTCATAAAAATTTAAAAAATTAACCATGTATAGCCCATTATATTTTGTATCTATAGCCCATTTAATTTTTTTGCAGGAAAAATAGACGATATAGTCCATTTGATTTTTTATATACGAAATGGACAATTTATAGCCCATTAATGTTTTTCATAAAAATTTAAAAAATGAACCATGTATAGCCCATTATATTTTGTATCTATAGCCCATTTAATTTTTTTGCAGGAAAAATAGACGATGTATAGTGTTTTTAGTTTCTTGCATATGAAATGGACAATTTATAGTTCATTAAATTTTTTCATAAAAATTTGAAAAATTGACGATGTATAGTCCATTAAATTTTTTTCATAAAAAATTTTTTTGCATTAAAAATGGATGATGTATATTTCATTAAATTCTTTGCACGAAATATAGACGACGTATATAGTCCATTTGATTTTTTGTATACGAAATGGACAATTTATAGCCCATTAATGTTTTTCATAAAAATTTAAAAAATGAACCATGTATAGCCCATTATATTTTGTATCTATAGCCCATTTAATTTTTTTGCAGGAAAAATAGACGATGTATAGTGTTTTTAGTTTCTTGCATATGAAATGGACAATTTATAGTTCATTAAATTTTTTCATAAATATTTGAAAAATTGACGATGTATAGTCCACTAAATTTTTTTCATAAAAAATTTTTTTGCATTAAAAATGGATGATGTATATTTCATTAAATTCTTTGCACGAAATATAGACGACGTATATAGTCCATTTGATTTTTTGTATACGAAATGGACAATTTATAGCCCATTAATGTTTTTCATAAAAATTTAAAAAATGAACCATGTATAGCCCATTATATTTTGTATCTATAGCCCATTTAATTTTTTTGCAGGAAAAATAGACGATGTATAGTGTTTTTAGTTTCTTGCATATGAAATGGACAATTTATAGTTCATTAAATTTTTTCATAAAAATTTTAAAAATTGACGATGTATAGTCCATAAAATTTTTTTCATAAAAAATTTTTTTGCATTAAAAATGGATGATGTATATTTCATTAAATTCTTTGCACGAAATATAGACGACGTATATAGTCCATTTGATTTTTTGTATACGAAATGGACAATTTATAGCCCATTAATGTTTTTCATAAAAATTTAAAAAATGAACCATGTATAGCCCATTATATTTTGTATCTATAGCCCATTTAATTTTTTTGCAGGAAAAATAGACGATGTATAGTGTTTTTAGTTTCTTGCATATGAAATGGACAATTTATAGTTCATTAAATTTTTTCATAAAAATTTGAAAAATTGACGATGTATAATAGTCCACTAAATTTTTTTCATAAAAAATTTTTTTGCATTAAAAATGGATGATGTATATTTCATTAAATTCTTTGCACGAAATATAGACGACGTATATAGTAGTCCATTTGATTTTTTGTATACGAAATGGACAATTTATAGCCCATTAATGTTTTTCATAAAAATTTAAAAAATGAACCATGTATAGCCCATTATATTTTGTATCTATAGCCCATTTAATTTTTTTGCAGGAAAAATAGACGATGTATAGTGTTTTTAGTTTCTTGCATATGAAATGGACAATTTATAGTTCATTAAATTTTTTCATAAAAATTTGAAAAATTGACGATGTATAGTCCATTAAATTTTTTTCATAAAAATTTTTTTTGCATTAAAAATGGATGATGTATATTTCATTAAATTCTTTGCCCGAAATATAGACGACGTATATAGTCCATTTGATTTTTTATATACGAAATAGACAATTTATAGCCCATTAATGTTTTTCATAAAAATTTAAAAAATTAACCATGTATAGCCCATTATATTTTGTATCTATAGCCCATTTAATTTTTTTGCAGGAAAAATAGACGATATAGTCCATTTGATTTTTTATATACGAAATGGACAATTTATAGCCCATTAATGTTTTTCATAAAAATTTAAAAAATGAACCATGTATAGCCCATTATATTTTGTATCTATAGCCCATTTAATTTTTTTGCAGGAAAAATAGACGATGTATAGTGTTTTTAGTTTCTTGCATATGAAATGGACAATTTATAGTTCATTAAATTTTTTCATAAAAATTTGAAAAATTGACGATGTATAGTCCATTAAATTTTTTTCATAAAAAATTTTTTTGCATTAAAAATGGATGATGTATATTTCATTAAATTCTTTGCACGAAATATAGACGACGTATATAGTCCATTTGATTTTTTGTATACGAAATGGACAATTTATAGCCCATTAATGTTTTTCATAAAAATTTAAAAAATGAACCATGTATAGCCCATTATATTTTGTATCTATAGCCCATTTAATTTTTTTGCAGGAAAAATAGACGATGTATAGTGTTTTTAGTTTCTTGCATATGAAATGGACAATTTATAGTTCATTAAATTTTTTCATAAATATTTGAAAAATTGACGATGTATAGTCCACTAAATTTTTTTCATAAAAAATTTTTTTGCATTAAAAATGGATGATGTATATTTCATTAAATTCTTTGCACGAAATATAGACGACGTATATAGTCCATTTGATTTTTTGTATACGAAATGGACAATTTATAGCCCATTAATGTTTTTCATAAAAATTTAAAAAATGAACCATGTATAGCCCATTATATTTTGTATCTATAGCCCATTTAATTTTTTTGCAGGAAAAATAGACGATGTATAGTGTTTTTAGTTTCTTGCATATGAAATGGACAATTTATAGTTCATTAAATTTTTTCATAAAAATTTTAAAAATTGACGATGTATAGTCCATAAAATTTTTTTCATAAAAAATTTTTTTGCATTAAAAATGGATGATGTATATTTCATTAAATTCTTTGCACGAAATATAGACGACGTATATAGTCCATTTGATTTTTTGTATACGAAATGGACAATTTATAGCCCATTAATGTTTTTCATAAAAATTTAAAAAATGAACCATGTATAGCCCATTATATTTTGTATCTATAGCCCATTTAATTTTTTTGCAGGAAAAATAGACGATGTATAGTGTTTTTAGTTTCTTGCATATGAAATGGACAATTTATAGTTCATTAAATTTTTTCATAAAAATTTGAAAAATTGACGATGTATAATAGTCCACTAAATTTTTTTCATAAAAAATTTTTTTGCATTAAAAATGGATGATGTATATTTCATTAAATTCTTTGCACGAAATATAGACGACGTATATAGTAGTCCATTTGATTTTTTGTATACGAAATGGACAATTTATAGCCCATTAATGTTTTTCATAAAAATTTAAAAAATGAACCATGTATAGCCCATTATATTTTGTATCTATAGCCCATTTAATTTTTTTGCAGGAAAAATAGACGATGTATAGTGTTTTTAGTTTCTTGCATATGAAATGGAAAATTTATAGTTCATTAAATTTTTTCATAAAAATTTGAAAAATTGACGATGTATAGTCCATTAAATTTTTTTCATAAAAAATTTTTTTGCATTAAAAATGGATGATGTATATTTCATTAAATTCTTTGCACGAAATATAGACGACGTATTTAGTCCATTTGATTTTTTGTATACGAAATGGACTATTTATAGCCCATTAATGTTTTTCATAAAAATTTAAAAAATGAACCATGTATTATAGCCCATTATATTTTGTATCTATAGCCCATTTAATTTTTTTGCAGGAAAAATAGACGATGTATAGTGTTTTTAGTTTCTTGCATATGAAATGGACAATTTATAGTTCATTAAATTTTTTCATAAATATTTGAAAAATTGACGATGTATATGCAGGAAAAATAGACGATGTATAGTGTTTTTAGTTTCTTGCATATGAAATGGAAAATTTATAGTTCATTAAATTTTTTCATAAAAATTTGAAAAATTGACGATGTATATAGTCCATTAAATTTTTTTCATAAAAAATTTTTTTGCATTAAAAATGGATGATGTATATTTCATTAAATTCTTTGCACGAAATATAGACGACGTATTTAGTCCATTTGATTTTTTGTATACGAAATGGACAATTTATAGCCCATTAATGATTTTCATAAAAATTTAAAAAATGAACCATGTATAGCCCATTATATTTTGTATCTATAGCCCATTTAATTTTTTTGCAGGAAAAATAGACGATGTATAGTGTTTTTAGTTTCTTGCATATGAAATGGACAATTTATAGTTCATTAAATTTTTTTCATAAAAAATTTTTTTGCATTAAAAATGGATAATGTATATTTCATTAAATTCTTTGCACGAAATATAGACGACGTATATAGTCCATTTGATTTTTTGTATACGAAATGGACAATTTATAGCCCATTAATGTTTTTCATAAAAATTTAAAAAATGAACCATGTATAGCCCATTATATTTTGTATCTATAGCCCATTTAATTTTTTTGCAGGAAAAATAGACGATGTATAGTGTTTTTAGTTTCTTGCATATGAAATGGACAATTTATAGTTCATTAAATTTTTTCATAAAAATTTGAAAAATTGACGATGTATAGTCCATTAAATTTTTTTCATTAAAAATTTTTTTGCATTAAAAATTGATGATGTATATTTCATTAAATTCTTTGCACGAAATATAGACGACGTATATAGTCCATTTGATTTTTTGTATACGAAATGGACAATTTATAGCCCATTAATGTTTTTCATAAAAATTTAAAAAATTAACCATGTATAGCCCATTATATTTTGTATCTATAGCCCATTTAATTTTTTTGCAGGAAAAATAGACGATGTATAGTGTTTTTAGTTTCTTGCATATGAAATGGACAATTTATAGTTCATTAAATTTTTTCATAAAAATTTTAAAAATTGACGATGTAAGTCCATTAAATTTTTTTCATAAAAAATTTTTTTGCATTAAAAATGGATGATGTATATTTCATTAAATTCTTTGCACGAAATATAGACGACGTATATAGTCCATTTGATTTTTTTGTATACGAAATGGACAATTTATAGCCCATTAATGTTTTTCATAAAAATTTAAAAAATGAACCATGTATAGCCCATTATATTTTGTATCTATAGCCCATTTAATTTTTTTGCAGGAAAAATAGACGATGTATAGTGTTTTTAGTTTCTTGCATATGAAATGGACAATTTATAGTTCATTAAATTTTTTCATAAAAATTTGAAAAATTGACGATGTATAGTCCATTAAATTTTTTTCATAAAAAATTTTTTTGCATTAAAAATGGATGATGTATATTTCATTAAATTCTTTGCCCGAAATATAGACGACGTATATAGTCCATTTGATTTTTTATATACGAAATGGACAATTTATAGCCCATTAATGTTTTTCATAAAAATTTAAAAAATGAACCATGTATAGCCCATTATATTTTGTATCTATAGCCCATTTAATTTTTTTGCAGGAAAAATAGACGATGTATAGTGTTTTTAGTTTCTTGCACATGAAATGGACAATTTATAGTTCATTAAATTTTTTCAAAAAAATTTGAGAAATTGACGATGTATATATAGTCCATTAAATTTTTTCATAAAAATTTGAAAAATTGACGATGTAAAGTCCATTAAATTTTTTTCATAAAATATTTTTGCATTAAAAATGGATGATGTATATTTTATTAAATTCTTTGCACGAAATATAGACGACGTATATAGTCCATTTGATTTTTTGTATACGAAATAGACAATTTATAGCCCATTAATGTTTTTCATAAAAATTTAAAAAATGAACCATGTATAGCCCATTATATTTTGTATCTATAGCCCATTTAATTTTTTTTGCAGGAAAAATAGACGATGTATAGTGTTTTTAGTTTCTTGCATATGAAATGGACAATTTATAGTTCATTAAATTTTTTCATAAAAATTTGAAATTAAATTTTTTTCATAAAAAATTTTTTTGCATTAAAAATGGATGATGTATATTTCATTAAATTCTTTGCACGAAATATAGACGACGTATATAGTCCATTTGATTTTTTGTATACGAAATGGACAATTTATAGCCCATTAATGTTTTTCATAAAAATTTAAAAAATGAACCATGTATAGCCCATTATATTTTGTATCTATAGCCCATTTAATTCTTTTGCAGGAAAAATAGACGATGTATAGTGTTTTTAGTTTCTTGCATATGAAATGGACAATTTATAGTTCATTAAATTTTTTCATAAAAATTTGAAAAATTGACGATCCATTAAATTTTTTTCATAAAAAATTTTTTTGCATTAAAAATGGATGATGTATATTTCATTAAATTCTTTGCACGAAATATAGACGACGTATATAGTCCATTTGATTTTTTGTATACGAAATGGACAATTTATAGCCCATTAATGTTTTTCATAAAAATTTAAAAAATGAACCATGTATAGCCCATTATATTTTGTATCTATAGCCCATTTAATTATAGTCCACTAAATTTTTTTCATAAAAAATTTTTTTGCATTAAAAATGGATGATGTATATTTCATTAAATTCTTTGCACGAAATATAGACGACGTATATAGTCCATTTGATTTTTTGTATACGAAATGGACAATTTATAGCCCATTAATGTTTTTCATAAAAATTTAAAAAATGAACCATGTATAGCCCATTATATTTTGTATCTATAGCCCATTTAATTTTTTTGCAGGAAAAATAGACGATGTATAGTGTTTTTAGTTTCTTGCATATGAAATGGACAATTTATAGTCCATTAAATTTTTTTCATAAAAAATTTTTTTGCATTAAAAATGGATGATGTATTATTCATTAAATTCTTTGCACGAAATATAGACGACGTATATAGTAGTCCATTTGATTTTTTGTATACGAAATGGACAATTTATAGCCCATTAATGTTTTTCATAAAAATTTAAAAAATGAACCATGTATAGCCCATTATATTTTGTATCTATAGCCCATTTAATTTTTTTGCAGGAAAAATAGACGATGTATAGTGTTTTTAGTTTCTTGCATATGAAATGGACAATTTATAGTTCATTAAATTTTTTCATAAATATTTGAAAAATTGACGATGTATATGCAGGAAAAATAGACGATGTATAGTGTTTTTAGTTTCTTGCATATGAAATGGAAAATTTATAGTTCATTAAATTTTTTCATAAAAATTTGAAAAATTGACGATGTATAGTCCATTAAATTTTTTTCATAAAAAATTTTTTTGCATTAAAAATGGATGATGTATATTTCATTAAATTCTTTGCACGAAATATAGACGACGTATATAGTCCATTTGATTTTTTGTATACGAAATGGACAATTTATAGCCCATTAATGTTTTTCATAAAAATTTAAAAAATGAACCATGTATTATAGCCCATTATATTTTGTATCTATAGCCCATTTAATTTTTTTGCAGGAAAAATAGACGATGTATAGTGTTTTTAGTTTCTTGCATATGAAATGGACAATTTATAGTTCATTAAATTTTTTCATAAATATTTGAAAAATTGACGATGTATATGCAGGAAAAATAGACGATGTATAGTGTTTTTAGTTTCTTGCATATGAAATGGAAAATTTATAGTTCATTAAATTTTTTCATAAAAATTTGAAAAATTGACGATGTATAGTCCATTAAATTTTTTTCATAAAAAATTTTTTTGCATTAAAAATGGATGATGTATATTTCATTAAATTCTTTGCACGAAATATAGACGACGTATTTAGTCCATTTGATTTTTTGTATACGAAATGGACAATTTATAGCCCATTAATGATTTTCATAAAAATTTAAAAAATGAACCATGTATAGCCCATTATATTTTGTATCTATAGCCCATTTAATTTTTTTGCAGGAAAAATAGACGATGTATAGTGTTTTTAGTTTCTTGCATATGAAATGGACAATTTATAGTTCATTAAATTTTTTCATAAAAATTTGAAAAATTGACGATGTATAGTCCATTAAATTTTTTTCATTAAAAATTTTTTTGCATTAAAAATTGATGATGTATATTTCATTAAATTCTTTGCACGAAATATAGACGACGTATATAGTCCATTTGATTTTTTGTATACGAAATGGACAATTTATAGCCCATTAATGTTTTTCATAAAAATTTAAAAAATTAACCATGTATAGCCCATTATATTTTGTATCTATAGCCCATTTAATTTTTTTGCAGGAAAAATAGACGATGTATAGTGTTTTTAGTTTCTTGCATATGAAATGGACAATTTATAGTTCATTAAATTTTTTCATAAAAATTTGAAAAATTGACGATGTTTAGTCCATTAAATTTTTTTCATAAAAAATTTTTTTGCATTAAAAATGGATGATGTATATTTCATTAAATTCTTTGCACGAAATATGGACGACGTATATAGTCCATTTGATTTTTTGTATACGAAATGGACAATTTATAGCCCATTAATGTTTTTCATAAAAATTTAAAAAATGAACCATGTATAGCCCATTATATTTTGTATCTATAGCCCATTTAATTTTTTTGCAGGAAAAATAGACGATGTATAGTGTTTTTAGTTTCTTGCATATGAAATGGACAATTTATAGTTCATTAAATTTTTTCATAAAAATTTGAAAAATTGACGATGTATATATAGTCCATTAAATTTTTTTCATAAAAAATTTTTTTGCATTAAAAATGGATGATGTATATTTCATTAAATTCTTTGCACGAAATATAGACGACGTATATAGTCCATTTGATTTTTTGTATACGAAATGGACAATTTATAGCCCATTAATGTTTTTCATAAAAATTTAAAAAATGAACCATGTATAGCCCATTATATTTTGTATCTATAGCCCATTTAATTTTTTTTGCAGGAAAAATAGACGATGTATAGTGTTTTTAGTTTCTTGCATATGAAATGGACAATTTATAGTTCATTAAATTTTTTCATAAATATTTGAAAAATTGACGATGTATAGTCCATTAAATTTTTTTCATAAAAAATTTTTTTGCATTAAAAATGGATGATGTATATTTCATTAAATTCTTTGCACGAAATATAGACGACGTATATAGTCCATTTGATTTTTTGTATACGAAATGGACAATTTATAGCCCATTAATGTTTTTCATAAAAATTTAAAAAATGAACCATGTATAGCCCATTATATTTTGTATCTATAGCCCATTTAATTTTTTTGCAGGAAAAATAGACGATGTATAGTGTTTTAGTTTCTTGCATATGAAATGGACAATTTATAGTTCATTAAATTTTTTCATAAATATTTGAAAAATTGACGATTAAATTTTTTTCATAAAAAATTTTTTTGCATTAAAAATGGATGATGTATATTTCATTAAATTCTTTGCACGAAATATAGACGACGTATATAGTCCATTTGATTTTTTGTATACGAAATGGACAATTTATAGCCCATTAATGTTTTTCATAAAAATTTAAAAAATGAACCATGTATAGCCCATTATATTTTGTATCTATAGCCCATTTAATTTTTTTGCAGGAAAAATAGACGATGTATAGTGTTTTTAGTTTCTTGCATATGAAATGGACAATTTATAGCCCATTAATGTTTTTCATAAAAATTTAAAAAATGAACCATGTATAGCCCATTATATTTTGTATCTATAGCCCATTTAATTTTTTTGCAAGAAAAATAGACGATGTATAGTGTTTTTAGTTTCTTGCATATGAAATGGACAATTTATAGTTCATTAAATTTTTTCATAAATATTTGAAAAATTGACGATGTATAAGTCCATTGATTTTTTTTCATAAAAAATTTTTTTGCATTAAAAATGGATGATGTATATTTCATTAAATTCTTTGCACGAAATATGGACGACGTATATAGTCCATTTGATTTTTTGTATACGAAATGGACAATTTATAGCCCATTAATGTTTTTCATAAAAATTTAAAAAATGAACCATGTATAGCCCATTATATTTTGTATCTATAGCCCATTTAATTTTTTTGCAGGAAAAATAGACGATGTATAGTGTTTTTAGTTTCTTGCATATGAAATGGACAATTTATAGTTCATTAAATTTTTTCATAAAAAATTGAAAAATTGACGATGTATATATAGTCCATTAAATTTTTTTCATAAAAAATTTTTTTGCATTAAAAATGGATGATGTATATTTCATTAAATTCTTTGCACGAAATATAGACGACGTATATAGTCCATTTGATTTTTTGTATACGAAATGGACAATTTATAGCCCATTAATGTTTTTCATAAAAATTTAAAAAATGAACCATGTATAGCCCATTATATTTTGTATCTATAGCCCATTTAATTTTTTTGCAGGAAAAATAGACGATGTATAGTGTTTTAGTTTCTTGCATATGAAATGGACAATTTATAGTTCATTAAATTTTTTCATAAATATTTGAAAAATTGACGATTAAATTTTTTTCATAAAAAATTTTTTTGCATTAAAAATGGATGATGTATATTTCATTAAATTCTTTGCACGAAATATAGACGACGTATATAGTCCATTTGATTTTTTGTATACGAAATGGACAATTTATAGCCCATTAATGTTTTTCATAAAAATTTAAAAAATGAACCATGTATAGCCCATTATATTTTGTATCTATAGCCCATTTAATTTTTTTGCAGGAAAAATAGACGATGTATAGTGTTTTTAGTTTCTTGCATATGAAATGGACAATTTATAGTTCATTAAATTTTTTCATAAAAATTTGAAAAATTGACGATGTATAGTCCATTAAATTTTTTTCATAAAAGATTTTTTTGCATTAAAAATGGATGATGTATATTTCATTAAATTCTTTGCACGAAATATAGACGACGTATATAGTCCATTTGATTTTTTGTATACGAAATGGACAATTTATAGCCCATTAATGTTTTTCATAAAAATTTAAAAAATGAACCATGTATAGCCCATTATATTTTGTATCTATAGCCCATTTAATTTTTTTGCAGGAAAAATAGACGATGTATAGTGTTTTTAGTTTCTTGCATATGAAATGGACAATTTATAGTTCATTAAATTTTTTCATAAAAATTTTAAAAATTGACGATGTATATATAGTCCATTAAATTTTTTTCATAAAAAATTTTTTTGCATTAAAAATGGATGATGTATATTTCATTAAATTCTTTGCACGAAATATAGACGACGTATATAGTCCATTTGATTTTTTGTATACGAAATGGACAATTTATAGCCCATTAATGTTTTTCATAAAAATTTAAAAAATGAACCATGTATAGCCCATTATATTTTGTATCTATAGCCCATTTAATTTTTTTGCAGGAAAAATAGACGATGTATAGTGTTTTTAGTTTCTTGCATATGAAATGGACAATTTATAGTTCATTAAATTTTTTCATAAAAATTTGAAAAATTGACGATGTATAGTCCATTAAATTTTTTTCATAAAAGATTTTTTTGCATTAAAAATGGATGATGTATATTTCATTAAATTCTTTGCACGAAATATAGACGACGTATATAGTCCATTTGATTTTTTGTATACGAAATGGACAATTTATAGCCCATTAATGTTTTTCATAAAAATTTAAAAAATGAACCATGTATAGCCCATTATATTTTGTATCTATAGCCCATTTAATTTTTTTGCAAGAAAAATAGACGATGTATAGTGTTTTTAGTTTCTTGCATATGAAATGGACAATTTATAGTTCATTAAATTTTTTCATAAAAATTTGAAAAATTGACGATGTATAGTCCATTAAATTTTTTTCATAAAAAATTTTTTTGCATTAAAAATGGATGATGTATATTTCATTAAATTCTTTGCACGAAATATAGACGACGTATATAGTCCATTTGATTTTTTGTATACGAAATGGACAATTTAAAGCCCATTAATGTTTTTCATAAAAATTTAAAAAATGAACCATGTATAGCCCATTATATTTTGTATCTATAGCCCATTTAATTTTTTTGCAGGAAAAATAGACGATGTATAGTGTTTTTAGTTTCTTGCATATGAAATGGACAATTTATAGTTCATTAAATTTTTTCATAAATATTTGAAAAATATAGTCCACTAAATTTTTTTCATAAAAAATTTTTTTGCATTAAAAATGGATGATGTATATTTCATTAAATTCTTTGCACGAAATATAGACGACGTATATAGTCCATTTGATTTTTTGTATACGAAATGGACAATTTATAGCCCATTAATGTTTTTCATAAAAATTTAAAAAATGAACCATGTATAGCCCATTATATTTTGTATCTATAGCCCATTTAATTTTTTTGCAGGAAAAATAGACGATGTATAGTGTTTTTAGTTTCTTGCATATGAAATGGAAAATTTATAGTTCATTAAATATTTTCATAAAAATTTGAAAAATTTTATAGTCCATTAAATTTTTTTCATAAAAAATTTTTTTGCATTAAAAATGGATGATGTATATTTCATTAAATTCTTTGCACGAAATATAGACGACGTATATAGTCCATTTGATTTTTTGTATACGAAATGGACAATTTATAGCCCATTAATGTTTTTCATAAAAATTTAAAAAATGAACCATGTATAGCCCATTATATTTTGTATCTATAGCCCATTTAACTTTTTTGCAGGAAAAATAGACGATGTACAGTGTTTTTAGTTTCTTGCATATGAAATGGACAATTTATAGTTCATTAAATTTTTTCATAAATATTTGAAAAATTGACGATGTATATGCAGGAAAAATAGACGATGTATAGTGTTTTTAGTTTCTTGCATATGAAATGGAAAATTTATAGTTCATTAAATTTTTTCATAAAAATTTGAAAAATTGACGATGTATAGTCCATTAAATTTTTTTCATAAAAAATTTTTTTGCATTAAAAATGGATGATGTATATTTCATTAAATTCTTTGCACGAAATATAGACGACGTATATAGTCCATTTGATTTTTTGTATACGAAATGGACAATTTATAGCCCATTAATGTTTTTCATAAAAATTTAAAAAATGAACCATGTATAGCCCATTATATTTTGTATCTATAGCCCATTTAATTTTTTTGCAGGAAAAATAGACGATGTATAGTGTTTTTAGTTTCTTGCATATGAAATGGACAATTTATAGTTCATTAAATTTTTTCATAAATATTTGAAAAATTGACGATGTATATGCAGGAAAAATAGACGATGTATAGTGTTTTTAGTTTCTTGCATATGAAATGGAAAATTTATAGTTCATTAAATTTTTTCATAAAAATTTGAAAAATTGACGATGTATAGTCCATTAAATTTTTTTCATAAAAAATTTTTTTGCATTAAAAATGGATGATGTATATTTCATTAAATTCTTTGCACGAAATATAGACGACGTATTTAGTCCATTTGATTTTTTGTATACGAAATGGACAATTTATAGCCCATTAATATTTTTCATAAAAATTTAAAAAATGAACCATGTATAGCCCATTATATTTTGTATCTATAGCCCATTTAATTTTTTTGCAGGAAAAATAGACGATGTATAGTGTTTTTAGTTTCTTGCATATGAAATGGACAATTTATAGTTCATTAAATTTTTTTCATAAAAAATTTTTTTGCATTAAAAATGGATAATGTATATTTCATTAAATTCTTTGCACGAAATATAGACGACGTATATAGTCCATTTGATTTTTTGTATACGAAATGGACAATTTATAGCCCATTAATGTTTTTCATAAAAATTTAAAAAATGAACCATGTATAGCCCATTATATTTTGTATCTATAGCCCATTTAATTTTTTTGCAGGAAAAATAGACGATGTATAGTGTTTTTAGTTTCTTGCACATGAAATGGACAATTTATAGTTCATTAAATTTTTTCAAAAAAATTTGAGAAATTGACGATGTATAGTCCATTAAATTTTTTTTATAAAAAATTTTTTTGCATTAAAAATGGATGATGTATATTTCATTAAATTCTTTGCACGAAATATAGACGACGTATATAGTCCATTTAATTTTTTGTATACGAAATGGACAATTTATAGCCCATTAATGTTTTTCATAAAAATTTAAAAAATGAACCATGTATAGCCCATTATATTTTGTATATATAGCCCATTTAATTTTTTTGCAGGAAAAATAGACGATGTATAGTGTTTTTAGTTTCTTGCATATGAAATGGACAATTTATAGTTCATTAAATTTTTTCATAAAAATATGAAAAATTGACGATGTATAGTCCATTAAATTTTTTTCATAAAAAATTTTTTTGCATTAAAAATGGATGATGTATTATTCATTAAATTCTTTGCACGAAATATAGACGACGTATATAGTCCATTTGATTTTTTTGTATACGAAATGGACAATTTATAGCCCATTAATGTTTTTCATAAAAATTTAAAAAATGAACCATGTATAGCCCATTATATTTTGTATCTATAGCCCATTTACTTTTTTTGCAGGAAAAATAGACGATGTATAGTGTTTTTAGTTTCTTGCATATGAAATGGACAATTTATAGTTCATTAAATTTTTTCATAAAAATTTGAAAAATTGACGATGTATAGTCCATTAAATTTTTTTCATAAAAAAATTTTTTGCATTAAAAATGGATGATGTATATTTCATTAAATTCTTTGCCCGAAATATAGACGACGTATATAGTCCATTTGATTTTTTTGTATACGAAATGGACAATTTATAGCCCATTAATGTTTTTCATAAAAATTTAAAAAATGAACCATGTATAGCCCATTATATTTTGTATCTATAGCCCATTTACTTTTTTTGCAGGAAAAATAGACGATGTATAGTGTTTTTAGTTTCTTGCATATGAAATGGACAATTTATAGTTCATTAAATTTTTTCATAAAAATTTGAAAAATTGACGATGTATAGTCCATTAAATTTTTTTCATAAAAAAATTTTTTGCATTAAAAATGGATGATGTATATTTCATTAAATTCTTTGCCCGAAATATAGACGACGTATATAGTCAATTTGATTTTTTATATACGAAATGGACAATTTATAGCCCATTAATGTTTTTCATAAAAATTTAAAAAATGAACCATGTATAGCCCATTATATTTTGTATCTACAGCCCATTTAATTTTTTTGCAGGAAAAATAGACGATGTATAGTGTTTTTAGTTTCTTGCACATGAAATGGACAATTTATAGTTCATTAAATTTTTTCAAAAAAATTTGAGAAATTGACGATGTATAGTCCATTAAATTTTTTTTATAAAAAATTTTTTTGCATTAAAAATGGATGATGTATATTTCATTAAATTCTTTGCACGAAATATAGACGACGTATATAGTCCATTTAATTTTTTGTATACGAAATGGACAATTTATAGCCCATTAATGTTTTTCATAAAAATTTAAAAAATGAACCATGTATAGCCCATTATATTTTGTATCTATAGCCCATTTAATTTTTTTGCAGGAAAAATAGACGATGTATAGTGTTTTTAGTTTCTTGCATATGAAATGGACAATTTATAGTTCATTAAATTTTTTCATAAAAATTTGAAAAATTGACGATGTATAGTCCATAAAATTTTTTTCATAAAAAATTTTTTTGCATTAAAAATGGATGATGTATATTTCATTAAATTCTTTGCACGAAATATAGACGACGTATATAGTCCATTTGATTTTTTGTATACGAAATGGACAATTTATAGCCCATTAATGTTTTTCATAAAAATTTAAAAAATGAACCATGTATAGCCCATTATATTTTGTATCTATAGCCCATTTAATTTTTTTGCAGGAAAAATAGACGATGTATAGTGTTTTTAGTTTCTTGCATATGAAATGGACAATTTATAGTTCATTAAATTTTTTCATAAAAATTTGAAAAATTGACGATGTATAGTCCATTAAATTTTTTTCATAAAAAATTTTTTTGCATTAAAAATGGATGATGTATATTTCATTAAATTCTTTGCACGAAATATAGACGACGTATATAGTCCATTTGATTTTTTGTATACGAAATGGACAATTTATAGCCCATTAATGTTTTTCATAAAAATTTAAAAAATGAACCATGTATAGCCCATTATATTTTGTATCTATAGCCCATTTAATTTTTTTGCAGGAAAAATAGACGATGTATAGTGTTTTTAGTTTCTTGCATATGAAATGGACAATTTATAGTTCATTAAATTTTTTTTATAAAAATTTGAAAAATTGACGATGTATAGTCCATAAAATTTTTTTTATAAAAAATTTTTTTGCATTAAAAATGGATGATGTATATTTCATTAAATTCTTTGCACGAAATATAGACGACGTATATAGTCCATTTGATTTTTTGTATACGAAATGGACAATTTATAGCCCATTAATGTTTTTCATAAAAATTTAAAAAATGAACCATGTATAGCCCATTATATTTTGTATCTATAGCCCATTTAATTTTTTTGCAGGAAAAATAGACGATGTATAGTGTTTTTAGTTTCTTGCATATGAAATGGACAATTTATAGTTCATTAAATTTTTTCATAAAAATTTGAAAAATTTAAAAATCCATTAAATTTTTTTCATAAAAAATTTTTTTGCATTAAAAATGGATGATGTATATTTCATTAAATTCTTTGCCCGAAATATAGACGACGTATATAGTCCATTTGATTTTTTATATACGAAATGGACAATTTATAGCCCATTAATGTTTTTCATAAAAATTTAAAAAATGAACCATGTATAGCCCATTATATTTTGTATCTATAGCCCATTTAATTTTTTTGCAGGAAAAATAGACGATGTATAGTGTTTTTAGTTTCTTGCATATGAAATGGACAATTTATAGTTCATTAAATTTTTTCATAAAAATTTGAAAAATTGACGATGTATAGTCCATTAAATTTTTTTCATAAAAAATTTTTTTGCATTAAAAATGGATGATGTATATTTCATTAAATTCTTTGCACGAAATATAGACGACGTATATAGTCCATTTGATTTTTTGTATACGAAATGGACAATTTATAGCCCATTAATGTTTTTCATAAAAATTTAAAAAATGAACCATGTATAGCCCATTATATTTTGTATCTATAGCCCATTTAATTTTTTTGCAGGAAAAATAGACGATGTATAGTGTTTTTAGTTTCTTGCATATGAAATGGACAATTTATAGTTCATTAAATTTTTTTATAAAAATTTGAAAAATTGACGATGTATAGTCCATAAAATTTTTTTTATAAAAAATTTTTTTGCATTAAAAATGGATGATGTATATTTCATTAAATTCTTTGCACGAAATATAGACGACGTATATAGTCCATTTGATTTTTTGTATACGAAATGGACAATTTATAGCCCATTAATGTTTTTCATAAAAATTTAAAAAATGAACCATGTATAGCCCATTATATTTTGTATCTATAGCCCATTTAATTTTTTTGCAGGAAAAATAGACGATGTATAGTGTTTTTAGTTTCTTGCATATGAAATGGACAATTTATAGTTCATTAAATTTTTTCATAAAAATTTGAAAAATTGACGATGTATAGTCCATTAAATTTTTTTCATAAAAAATGCTTTTGCATTAAAAATGGATGATGTATATTTCATTAAATTCTTTGCACGAAATATAGACGACGTATATAGTCCATTTGATTTTTTGTATACGAAATGGACAATTTATAGCCCATTAATGTTTTTCATAAAAATTTAAAAAATGAACCATGTATAGCCCATTATATTTTGTATCTATAGCCCATTTAATTTTTTTGCAGGAAAAATAGACGATGTATAGTGTTTTTAGTTTCTTGCATATGAAATGGACAATTTATAGTTCATTAAATTTTTTTATAAAAATTTGAAAAATTGACGATGTATAGTCCATAAAATTTTTTTTATAAAAAATTTTTTTGCATTAAAAATGGATGATGTATATTTCATTAAATTCTTTGCACGAAATATAGACGACGTATATAGTCCATTTGATTTTTTGTATACGAAATGGACAATTTATAGCCCATTAATGTTTTTCATAAAAATTTAAAAAATGAACCATGTATAGCCCATTATATTTTGTATCTATAGCCCATTTAATTTTTTTGCAGGAAAAATAGACGATGTATAGTGTTTTTAGTTTCTTGCATATGAAATGGACAATTTATAGTTCATTAAATTTTTTCATAAAAATTTGAAAAATTGACGATGTATAGTCCATTAAATTTTTTTCATAAAAAATTTTTTTGCATTAAAAATGGATGATGTATATTTCATTAAATTCTTTGCACGAAATATAGACGACGTATATAGTCCATTTGATTTTTTGTATACGAAATGGACAATTTATAGCCCATTAATGTTTTTCATAAAAATTTAAAAAATGAACCATGTATAGCCCATTATATTTTGTATCTATAGCCCATTTAATTTTTTTGCAGGAAAAATAGACGATGTATAGTGTTTTTAGTTTCTTGCATATGAAATGGACAATTTATAGTTCATTAAATTTTTTCATAAATATTTGAAAAATTGACGATGTATAGTCCACTAAATTTTTTTCATAAAAAATTTTTTTGCATTAAAAATGGATGATGTATATTTCATTAAATTCTTTGCACGAAATATAGACGACGTATATAGTCCATTTGATTTTTTGTATACGAAATGGACAATTTATAGCCCATTAATGTTTTTCATAAAAATTTAAAAAATGAACCATGTATAGCCCATTATATTTTGTATCTATAGCCCATTTAATTTTTTTGCAGGAAAAATAGACGATGTATAGTGTTTTTAGTTTCTTGCATATGAAATGGACAATTTATAGTTCATTAAATTTTTTCATAAAAATTTTAAAAATTGACGATGTATAGTCCATAAAATTTTTTTCATAAAAAATTTTTTTGCATTAAAAATGGATGATGTATATTTCATTAAATTCTTTGCACGAAATATAGACGACGTATATAGTCCATTTGATTTTTTGTATACGAAATGGACAATTTATAGCCCATTAATGTTTTTCATAAAAATTTAAAAAATGAACCATGTATAGCCCATTATATTTTGTATCTATAGCCCATTTAATTTTTTTGCAGGAAAAATTGACGATGTATAGTGTTTTTAGTTTCTTGCATATGAAATGGACAATTTATAGTTCATTAAATTTTTTCATAAAAATTTGAAAAATTGACGATGTATAGTCCATTAAATTTTTTTCATAAAAAATTTTTTTGCATTAAAAATGGATGATGTATATTTCATTAAATTCTTTGCACGAAATATAGACGACGTATATAGTCCATTTGATTTTTTGTATACGAAATGGACAATTTATAGCCCATTAATGTTTTTCATAAAAATTTAAAAAATGAACCATGTATAGCCCATTATATTTTGTATCTATAGCCCATTTAATTTTTTTGCAGGAAAAATAGACGATGTATAGTGTTTTTAGTTTCTTGCATATGAAATGGACAATTTATAGTTCATTAAATTTTTTCATAAATATTTGAAAAATTGACGATGTATAGTCCACTAAATTTTTTTCATAAAAAATTTTTTTGCATTAAAAATGGATGATGTATATTTCATTAAATTCTTTGCACGAAATATAGACGACGTATATAGTCCATTTGATTTTTTGTATACGAAATGGACAATTTATAGCCCATTAATGTTTTTCATAAAAATTTAAAAAATGAACCATGTATAGCCCATTATATTTTGTATCTATAGCCCATTTAATTTTTTTGCAGGAAAAATAGACGATGTATAGTGTTTTTAGTTTCTTGCATATGAAATGGACAATTTATAGTTCATTAAATTTTTTTATAAAAATTTGAAAAATTGACGATGTATAGTCCATAAAATTTTTTTTATAAAAAATTTTTTTGCATTAAAAATGGATGATGTATATTTCATTAAATTCTTTGCACGAAATATAGACGACGTATATAGTCCATTTGATTTTTTGTATACGAAATGGACAATTTATAGCCCATTAATGTTTTTCATAAAAATTTAAAAAATGAACCATGTATAGCCCATTATATTTTGTATCTATAGCCCATTTAATTTTTTTGCAGGAAAAATAGACGATGTATAGTGTTTTTAGTTTCTTGCATATGAAATGGACAATTTATAGTTCATTAAATTTTTTCATAAAAATTTGAAAAATTGACGATGTATAGTCCATTAAATTTTTTTCATAAAAAATGCTTTTGCATTAAAAATGGATGATGTATATTTCATTAAATTCTTTGCACGAAATATAGACGACGTATATAGTCCATTTGATTTCTTGTATACGAAATGGACAATTTATAGCCCATTAATGTTTTTCATAAAAATTTAAAAAATGAACCATGTATAGCCCATTATATTTTGTATCTATAGCCCATTTAATTTTTTTGCAGGAAAAATAGACGATGTATAGTGTTTTTAGTTTCTTGCATATGAAATGGACAATTTATAGTTCATTAAATTTTTTCATAAAAATTTGAAAAATTGACGATGTATAGTCCATTAAATTTTTTTCATAAAAAATTTTTTTGCATTAAAAATGGATGATGTATATTTCATTAAATTCTTTGCACGAAATATAGACGACGTATATAGTCCATTTGATTTTTTGTATACGAAATGGACAATTTATAGCCCATTAATGTTTTTCATAAAAATTTAAAAAATGAACCATGTATAGCCCATTATATTTTGTATCTATAGCCCATTTAATTTTTTTGCAGGAAAAATAGACGATGTATAGTGTTTTTAGTTTCTTGCATATGAAATGGACAATTTATAGTTCATTAAATTTTTTCATAAAAATTTGAAAAATTGACGATGTATAGTCCATTAAATTTTTTTCATAAAAAATGCTTTTGCATTAAAAATGGATGATGTATATTTCATTAAATTCTTTGCACGAAATATAGACGACGTATATAGTCCATTTGATTTTTTGTATACGAAATGGACAATTTATAGCCCATTAATGTTTTTCATAAAAATTTAAAAAATGAACCATGTATAGCCCATTATATTTTGTATCTATAGCCCATTTAATTTTTTTGCAGGAAAAATAGACGATGTATAGTGTTTTTAGTTTCTTGCATATGAAATGGACAATTTATAGTTCATTAAATTTTTTCATAAAAATTTGAAAAATTGACGATGTATAGTCCATTAAATTTTTTTCATAAAAAATTTTTTTGCATTAAAAATGGATGATGTATATTTCATTAAATTCTTTGCACGAAATATAGACGACGTATATAGTCCATTTGATTTTTTGTATACGAAATGGACAATTTATAGCCCATTAATGTTTTTCATAAAAATTTAAAAAATGAACCATGTATAGCCCATTATATTTTGTATCTATAGCCCATTTAATTTTTTTGCAGGAAAAATAGACGATGTATAGTGTTTTTAGTTTCTTGCATATGAAATGGACAATTTATAGTTCATTAAATTTTTTCATAAAAATTTGAAAAATTGACGATGTATAGTCCATTAAATTTTTTTCATAAAAAATTTTTTTGCATTAAAAATGGATGATGTATATTTCATTAAATTCTTTGCACGAAATATAGACGACGTATATAGTCCATTTGATTTTTTGTATACGAAATGGACAATTTATAGCCCATTAATGTTTTTCATAAAAATTTAAAAAATGAACCATGTATAGCCCATTATATTTTGTATCTATAGCCCATTTAATTTTTTTGCAGGAAAAATAGACGATGTATAGTGTTTTTAGTTTCTTGCATATGAAATGGACAATTTATAGTTCATTAAATTTTTTTCATAAAAAATTTTTTTGCATTAAAAATGGATAATGTATATTTCATTAAATTCTTTGCACGAAATATAGACGACGTATATAGTCCATTTGATTTTTTGTATACGAAATGGACAATTTATAGCCCATTAATGTTTTTCATAAAAATTTAAAAAATGAACCATGTATAGCCCATTATATTTTGTATCTATAGCCCATTTAATTTTTTTGCAGGAAAAATAGACGATGTATAGTGTTTTTAGTTTCTTGCATATGAAATGGACAATTTATAGTTCATTAAATTTTTTCATAAAAATTTGAAAAATTGACGATGTATAGTCCATTAAATTTTTTTCATTAAAAATTTTTTTGCATTAAAAATTGATGATGTATATTTCATTAAATTCTTTGCACGAAATATAGACGACGTATATAGTCCATTTGATTTTTTGTATACGAAATGGACAATTTATAGCCCATTAATGTTTTTCATAAAAATTTAAAAAATTAACCATGTATAGCCCATTATATTTTGTATCTATAGCCCATTTAATTTTTTTGCAGGAAAAATAGACGATGTATAGTGTTTTTAGTTTCTTGCATATGAAATGGACAATTTATAGTTCATTAAATTTTTTCATAAAAATTTGAAAAATTGACGATGTAAGTCCATTAAATTTTTTTCATAAAAAATTTTTTTGCATTAAAAATGGATGATGTATATTTCATTAAATTCTTTGCACGAAATATAGACGACGTATATAGTCCATTTGATTTTTTTGTATACGAAATGGACAATTTATAGCCCATTAATGTTTTTCATAAAAATTTAAAAAATGAACCATGTATAGCCCATTATATTTTGTATCTATAGCCCATTTAATTTTTTTGCAGGAAAAATAGACGATGTATAGTGTTTTTAGTTTCTTGCATATGAAATGGACAATTTATAGTTCATTAAATTTTTTCATAAAAATTTGAAAAATTGACGATGTATAGTCCATTAAATTTTTTTCATAAAAAATTTTTTTGCATTAAAAATGGATGATGTATATTTCATTAAATTCTTTGCCCGAAATATAGACGACGTATATAGTCCATTTGATTTTTTATATACGAAATGGACAATTTATAGCCCATTAATGTTTTTCATAAAAATTTAAAAAATGAACCATGTATAGCCCATTATATTTTGTATCTATAGCCCATTTAATTTTTTTGCAGGAAAAATAGACGATGTATAGTGTTTTTAGTTTCTTGCACATGAAATGGACAATTTATAGTTCATTAAATTTTTTCAAAAAAATTTGAGAAATTGACGATGTATATATAGTCCATTAAATTTTTTCATAAAAATTTGAAAAATTGACGATGTATAGTCCATTAAATTTTTTTCATAAAAAATTTTTTTGCATTAAAAATGGATGATGTATATTTCATTAAATTCTTTGCACGAAATATAGACGACGTATATAGTCCATTTGATTTTTTGTATACGAAATGGACAATTTATAGCCCATTAATGTTTTTCATAAAAATTTAAAAAATGAACCATGTATAGCCCATTATATTTTGTATCTATAGCCCATTTAATTTTTTTGCAGGAAAAATAGACGATGTATAGTGTTTTTAGTTTCTTGCATATGAAATGGACAATTTATAGTTCATTAAATTTTTTCATAAAAATTTGAAAAATTGACGATTGCAATTTTTTTCATAAAAAATTTTTTTGCATTAAAAATGGATGATGTATATTTCATTAAATTCTTTGCACGAAATATAGACGACGTATATAGTCCATTTGATTTTTTGTATACGAAATGGACAATTTATAGCCCATTAATGTTTTTCATAAAAATTTAAAAAATGAACCATGTATAGCCCATTATATTTTGTATCTATAGCCCATTTAATTTTTTTGCAGGAAAAATAGACGATGTATAGTGTTTTTAGTTTCTTGCATATGAAATGGACAATTTATAGTTCATTAAATTTTTTCATAAAAATTTGAAAAATTGACGATGTATAGTCCATTAAATTTTTTTCATAAAAAATGCTTTTGCATTAAAAATGGATGATGTATATTTCATTAAATTCTTTGCACGAAATATAGACGACGTATATAGTCCATTTGATTTTTTGTATACGAAATGGACAATTTATAGCCCATTAATGTTTTTCATAAAAATTTAAAAAATGAACCATGTATAGCCCATTATATTTTGTATCTATAGCCCATTTAATTTTTTTGCAGGAAAAATAGACGATGTATAGTGTTTTTAGTTTCTTGCATATGAAATGGACAATTTATAGTTCATTAAATTTTTTCATAAAAATTTGAAAAATTGACGATGTATAGTCCATTAAATTTTTTTCATAAAAAATTTTTTTGCATTAAAAATGGATGATGTATATTTCATTAAATTCTTTGCACGAAATATAGACGACGTATATAGTCCATTTGATTTTTTGTATACGAAATGGACAATTTATAGCCCATTAATGTTTTTCATAAAAATTTAAAAAATGAACCATGTATAGCCCATTATATTTTGTATCTATAGCCCATTTAATTTTTTTGCAGGAAAAATAGACGATGTATAGTGTTTTTAGTTTCTTGCATATGAAATGGACAATTTATAGTTCATTAAATTTTTTTATAAAAATTTGAAAAATTGACGATGTATAGTCCATAAAATTTTTTTCATAAAAATTTTTTTGCATTAAAAATGGATGATGTATATTTCATTAAATTCTTTGCACCAAATATAGACGACGTATATAGTCCATTTGATTTTTCGTATACGAAATGGACAATTTATAGCCCATTAATGTTTTTCATAAAAATTTAAAAAATTAACCATGTATAGCCCATTATATTTTGTATCTATAGCCCATTTAATTTTTTTGCAGGAAAAATAGACGATGTATAGTGTTTTTAGTTTCTTGCATATGAAATGGACAATTTATAGTTCATTAAATTTTTTCATAAAAATTTGAAAAATTGACGATTATAGTCCATTAAATTTTTTTCATAAAAAATGTTTTTGCATTAAAAATGGATGATGTATATTTCATTAAATTCTTTGCACGAAATATAGACGACGTATATAGTCCATTTGATTTTTTGTATACGAAATGGACAATTTATAGCCCATTAATGTTTTTCATAAAAATTTAAAAAATGAACCATGTATAGCCCATTATATTTTGCATCTATAGCCCATTTAATTTTTTTGCAGGAAAAATAGACGATGTATAGTGTTTTTAGTTTCTTGCATATGAAATGGACAATTTATAGTTCATTAAATTTTTTCATAAAAATTTGAAAAATTGACGATTATAGTCCATTAAATTTTTTTCATAAAAAATGTTTTTGCATTAAAAATGGATGATGTATATTTCATTAAATTCTTTGCACGAAATATAGACGACGTATATAGTCCATTTGATTTTTTGTATACGAAATGGACAATTTATAGCCCATTAATGTTTTTCATAAAAATTTAAAAAATGAACCATGTATAGCCCATTATATTTTGTATCTATAGCCCATTTAATTTTTTGCAGGAAAAATAGACGATGTATAGTGTTTTTAGTTTCTTGCATATGAAATGGACAATTTATAGTTCATTAAATTTTTTCATAAAAATTTGAAAAATTGACGATGTATAGTCCATTAAATTTTTTTCATAAAAAATTTTTTTGCATTAAAAATGGATGATGTATATTTCATTAAATTCTTTGCACGAAATATAGACGACGTATATAGTCCATTTGATTTTTTGTATACGAAATGGACAATTTATAGCCCATTAATGTTTTTCATAAAAATTTAAAAAATGAACCATGTATAGCCCATTATATTTTGTATCTATAGCCCATTTAATTTTTTTGCAGGAAAAATAGACGATGTATAGTGTTTTTAGTTTCTTGCATATGAAATGGACAATTTATAGTTCATTAAATTTTTTCATAAAAATTTGAAAAATTGACGATGTATAGTCCATTAAATTTTTTTCATAAAAAATTTTTTTGCATTAAAAATGGATGATGTATATTTCATTAAATTCTTTGCACGAAATATAGACGACGTATATAGTCCATTTGATTTTTTGTATACGAAATGGACAATTTATAGCCCATTAATGTTTTTCATAAAAATTTAAAAAATTAACCATGTATAGCCCATTATATTTTGTATCTATAGCCCATTTAATTTTTTTGCAGGAAAAATAGACGATGTATAGTGTTTTTAGTTTCTTGCATATGAAATGGACAATTTATAGTTCATTAAATTTTTTCATAAAAATTTGAAAAATTGACGATGTATATATAGTCCATTAAATTTTTTTCATAAAAAATGCTTTTGCATTAAAAATTGATGATGTATATTTCATTAAATTCTTTGCACGAAATATAGACGACGTATATAGTCCATTTGATTTTTTGTATACGAAATGGACAATTTATAGCCCATTAATGTTTTTCATAAAAATTTAAAAAATGAACCATGTATAGCCCATTATATTTTGTATCTATAGCCCATTTAATTTTTTTTGCAGGAAAAATAGACGATGTATAGTGTTTTTAGTTTCTTGCATATGAACTGGACAATTTATAGTTCATTAAATTTTTTCATAAAAATTTGAAATTAAATTTTTTTCATAAAAAATTTTTTTGCATTAAAAATGGATGATGTATATTTCATTAAATTCTTTGCACGAAATATAGACGACGTATATAGTCCATTTGATTTTTTGTATACGAAATGGACAATTTATAGCCCATTAATGTTTTTCATAAAAATTTAAAAAATGAACCATGTATAGCCCATTATATTTTGTATCTATAGCCCATTTAATTTTTTTGCAGGAAAAACAGACGATGTATAGTGTTTTTAGTTTCTTGAATATGAAATGGACAATTTATAGTTCATTAAATTTTTTCATAAAAATTTGAAAAATTGACGATGTATAGTCCATTAAATTTTTTTCATAAAAAATTTTTTTGCATTAAAAATGGATGATGTATATTTCATTAAATTCTTTGCACGAAATATAGACGACGTATATAGTCCATTTGATTTTTTGTATACGAAATGGACAATTTATAGCCCATTAATGTTTTTCATAAAAATTTAAAAAATGAACCATGCATAGCCCATTATATTTTGTATCTATAGCCCATTTATTTTTTTTTGCAGGAAAAATAGACGATGTATAGTGTTTTTAGTTTCTTGCATATGAAATGGACAATTTATAGTTCATTAAATTTTTTCATAAAAATTTGAAATTAAATTTTTTTCATAAAAAATTTTTTTGCATTAAAAATGGATGATGTATATTTCATTAAATTCTTTGCACGAAATATAGACGACGTATATAGTCCATTTGATTTTTTGTATACGAAATGGACAATTTATAGCCCATTAATGTTTTTCATAAAAATTTAAAAAATGAACCATGTATAGCCCATTATATTTTGTATCTATAGCCCATTTAATTTTTTTGCAGGAAAAATAGACGATGTATAGTGTTTTTAGTTTCTTGCATATGAAATGGACAATTTATAGTTCATTAAATTTTTTCATAAAAATTTGAAAAATTGACGATGTATATATAGTCCATTAAATTTTTTTCATAAAAAATGCTTTTGCATTAAAAATTGATGATGTATATTTCATTAAATTCTTTGCACGAAATATAGACGACGTATATAGTCCATTTGATTTTTTGTATACGAAATGGACAATTTATAGCCCATTAATGTTTTTCATAAAAATTTAAAAAATGAACCATGTATAGCCCATTATATTTTGTATCTATAGCCCATTTAATTTTTTTTGCAGGAAAAATAGACGATGTATAGTGTTTTTAGTTTCTTGCATATGAAATGGACAATTTATAGTTCATTAAATTTTTTCATAAAAATTTGAAATTAAATTTTTTTCATAAAAAATTTTTTTGCATTAAAAATGGATGATGTATATTTCATTAAATTCTTTGCACGAAATATAGACGACGTATATAGTCCATTTGATTTTTTGTATACGAAATGGACAATTTATAGCCCATTAATGTTTTTCATAAAAATTTAAAAAATGAACCATGTATAGCCCATTATATTTTGTATCTATAGCCCATTTAATTTTTTTGCAGGAAAAATAGACGATGTATAGTGTTTTTAGTTTCTTGCATATGAAATGGACAATTTATAGTTCATTAAATTTTTTCATAAAAATTTGAAAAATTGACGATTATAGTCCATTAAATTTTTTTCATAAAAAATGTTTTTGCATTAAAAATGGATGATGTATATTTCATTAAATTCTTTGCACGAAATATAGACGACGTATATAGTCCATTTGATTTTTTGTATACGAAATGGACAATTTATAGCCCATTAATGTTTTTCATAAAAATTTAAAAAATGAACCATGTATAGCCCATTATATTTTGCATCTATAGCCCATTTAATTTTTTTGCAGGAAAAATAGACGATGTATAGTGTTTTTAGTTTCTTGCATATGAAATGGACAATTTATAGTTCATTAAATTTTTTCATAAAAATTTGAAAAATTGACGATAAAATTTTTTTCATAAAAAATTTTTTTGCATTAAAAATTGATGATGTATATTTCATTAAATTCTTTGCACGAAATATAGACGACGTATATAGTCCATTTGATTTTTTGTATACGAAATGGACAATTTATAGCCCATTAATGTTTTTCATAAAAATTTAAAAAATGAACCATGTATAGCCCATTATATTTTGTATCTATAGCCCATTTAATTTTTTTGCAGGAAAAATAGACGATGTATAGTGTTTTTAGTTTCTTGCATATGAAATGGACAATTTATAGTTCATTAAATTTTTTCATAAAAATTTGAAATTAAATTTTTTTCATAAAAAATTTTTTTGCATTAAAAATGGATGATGTATATTTCATTAAATTCTTTGCACGAAATATAGACGACGTATATAGTCCATTTGATTTTTTGTATACGAAATGGACAATTTATAGCCCATTAATGTTTTTCATAAAAATTTAAAAAATGAACCATGTATAGCCCATTATATTTTGTATCTATAGCCCATTTAATTTTTTTGCAGGAAAAATAGACGATGTATAGTGTTTTTAGTTTCTTGCATATGAAATGGACAATTTATAGTTCATTAAATTTTTTCATAAAAATTTGAAAAATTGACGATTATAGTCCATTAAATTTTTTTCATAAAAAATGTTTTTGCATTAAAAATGGATGATGTATATTTCATTAAATTCTTTGCACGAAATATAGACGACGTATATAGTCCATTTGATTTTTTGTATACGAAATGGACAATTTATAGCCCATTAATGTTTTTCATAAAAATTTAAAAAATGAACCATGTATAGCCCATTATATTTTGTATCTATAGCCCATTTAATTTTTTTGCAGGAAAAATAGACGATGTATAGTGTTTTTAGTTTCTTGCATATGAAATGGACAATTTATAGTTCATTAAATTTTTTCATAAAAATTTGAAAAATTGACGATGTATAGTCCATTAAATTTTTTTCATAAAAAATTTTTTTGCATTAAAAATGGATGATGTATATTTCATTAAATTCTTTGCACGAAATATAGACGACGTATATAGTCCATTTGATTTTTTGTATACGAAATGGACAATTTATAGCCCATTAATGTTTTTCATAAAAATTTAAAAAATGAACCATGTATAGCCCATTATATTTTGTATCTATAGCCCATTTAATTTTTTTGCAGGAAAAATAGACGATGTATAGTGTTTTTAGTTTCTTGCATATGAAATGGACAATTTATAGTTCATTAAATTTTTTCATAAAAATTTGAAAAATTGACGATGTATATATAGTCCATTAAATTTTTTTCATAAAAAATTTTTTTGCATTAAAAATGGATGATGTATATTTCATTAAATTCTTTGCACGAAATATAGACGACGTATATAGTCCATTTGATTTTTTGTATACGAAATGGACAATTTATAGCCCATTAATGTTTTTCATAAAAATTTAAAAAATTAACCATGTATAGCCCATTATATTTTGTATCTATAGCCCATTTAATTTTTTTGCAGGAAAAATAGACGATGTATAGTGTTTTTAGTTTCTTGCATATGAAATGGACAATTTATAGTTCATTAAATTTTTTCATAAAAATTTGAAAAATTGACGATGTATATATAGTCCATTAAATTTTTTTCATAAAAAATGCTTTTGCATTAAAAATTGATAATGTATATTTCATTAAATTCTTTGCACGAAATATAGACGACGTATATAGTCCATTTGATTTTTTGTATACGAAATGGACAATTTATAGCCCATTAATGTTTTTCATAAAAATTTAAAAAATGAACCATGTATAGCCCATTATATTTTGTATCTATAGCCCATTTAATTTTTTTTGCAGGAAAAATAGACGATGTATAGTGTTTTTAGTTTCTTGCATATGAACTGGACAATTTATAGTTCATTAAATTTTTTCATAAAAATTTGAAATTAAATTTTTTTCATAAAAAATTTTTTTGCATTAAAAATGGATGATGTATATTTCATTAAATTCTTTGCACGAAATATAGACGACGTATATAGTCCATTTGATTTTTTGTATACGAAATGGACAATTTATAGCCCATTAATGTTTTTCATAAAAATTTAAAAAATGAACCATGTATAGCCCATTATATTTTGTATCTATAGCCCATTTAATTTTTTTGCAGGAAAAACAGACGATGTATAGTGTTTTTAGTTTCTTGAATATGAAATGGACAATTTATAGTTCATTAAATTTTTTCATAAAAATTTGAAAAATTGACGATGTATAGTCCATTAAATTTTTTTCATAAAAAATTTTTTTGCATTAAAAATGGATGGATTTCATTAAATTCTTTGCACGAAATATAGACGACGTATATAGTCCATTTGATTTTTTGTATACGAAATGGACAATTTATAGCCCATTAATGTTTTTCATAAAAATTTAAAAAATGAACCATGTATAGCCCATTATATTTTGCATCTATAGCCCATTTAATTTTTTTGCAGGAAAAATAGACGATGTATAGTGTTTTTAGTTTCTTGCATATGAAATGGACAATTTATAGTTCATTAAATTTTTTCATAAAAATTTGAAAAATTGACGATTATAGTCCATTAAATTTTTTTCATAAAAAATGTTTTTGCATTAAAAATGGATGATGTATATTTCATTAAATTCTTTGCACGAAATATAGACGACGTATATAGTCCATTTGATTTTTTGTATACGAAATGGACAATTTATAGCCCATTAATGTTTTTCATAAAAATTTAAAAAATGAACCATGTATAGCCCATTATATTTTGTATCTATAGCCCATTTAATTTTTTTGCAGGAAAAATAGACGATATATAGTGTTTTTAGTTTCTTGCATATGAAATGGACAATTTATAGTTCATTAAATTTTTTCATAAAAATTTGAAAAATTGACGATGTATAGTCCATTAAATTTTTTTCATAAAAAATTTTTTTGCATTAAAAATGGATGATGTATATTTCATTAAATTCTTTGCACGAAATATAGACGACGTATATAGTCCATTTGATTTTTTGTATACGAAATGGACAATTTATAGCCCATTAATGTTTTTCATAAAAATTTAAAAAATGAACCATGTATAGCCCATTATATTTTGTATCTATAGCCCATTTAATTTTTTTGCAGGAAAAATAGACGATGTATAGTGTTTTTAGTTTCTTGCATATGAAATGGACAATTTATAGTTCATTAAATTTTTTCATAAAAATTTGAAAAATTGACGATTATAGTCCATTAAATTTTTTTCATAAAAAATGTTTTTGCATTAAAAATGGATGATGTATATTTCATTAAATTCTTTGCACGAAATATAGACGACGTATATAGTCCATTTGATTTTTTGTATACGAAATGGACAATTTATAGCCCATTAATGTTTTTCATAAAAATTTAAAAAATTAACCATGTATAGCCCATTATATTTTGTATCTATAGCCCATTTAATTTTTTTGCAGGAAAAATAGACGATGTATAGTGTTTTTAGTTTCTTGCATATGAAATGGACAATTTATAGTTCATTAAATTTTTTCATAAAAATTTGAAAAATTGACGATGTATAGTCCATTAAATTTTTTTCATAAAAAATTTTTTTGCATTAAAAATGGATGATGTATATTTCATTAAATTCTTTGCACGAAATATAGACGACGTATATAGTCCATTTGATTTTTTGTATACGAAATGGACAATTTATAGCCCATTAATGTTTTTCATAAAAATTTGAAAAATGAACCATGTATAGCCCATTATATTTTGTATCTATAGCCCATTTAATTTTTTTGCAGGAAAAATAGACGATGTATAGTGTTTTTAGTTTCTTGCATATGAAATGGACAATTTATAGTTCATTAAATTTTTTCATAAAAATTTGAAAAATTGACGATGTATAGTCCATTAAATTTTTTTCATAAAAAATTTTTTTGCATTAAAAATGGATGATGTATATTTCATTAAATTCTTTGCACGAAATATAGACGACGTATATAGTCCATTTGATTTTTTGTATACGAAATGGACAATTTATAGCCCATTAATGTTTTTCATAAAAATTTAAAAAATGAACCATGTATAGCCCATTAATGTATCTATAGCCCATTTAATTTTTTTGCAGGAAAAATAGACGATGTATAAAGTTTTTAGTTTCTTGCATATGAAATGGACAATTTATAGTTCATTAAATTTTTTCATAAAAATTTGAAAAATTGACGTCCATTAAATTTTTTTCATAAAAAATTTTTTTGCATTAAAAATGGATGATGTATATTTCATTAAATTCTTTGCACGAAATATAGACGACGTATATAGTCCATTTGATTTTTTGTATACGAAATGGACAATTTATAGCCCATTAATGTTTTTCATAAAAATTTAAAAAATGAACCATGTATAGCCCATTATATTTTGTATCTATAGCCCATTTAATTTTTTTGCAGGCAAAATAGACGATGTATAGTGTTTTTAGTTTCTTGCATATGAAATGGACAATTTATAGTCCATTAAATTTTTTTCATAAAAAATTTTTTTGCATTAAAAATGGATGATGTATATTTCATTAAATTCTTTGCACGAAATATAGACGACGTATATAGTCCATTTGATTTTTTGTATACGAAATGGACAATTTATAGCCCATTAATGTTTTTCATAAAAATTTAAAAAATGAACCATGCATAGCCCATTATATTTTGTATCTATAGCCCATTTAATTTTTTTGCAGGAAAAATAGACGATGTATAGTGTTTTTAGTTTCTTGCATATGAAATGGACAATTTATAGTTCATTAAATTTTTTCATAAAAATTTGAAAAATTGACGATGTATAGTCCATTAAATTTTTTTCATAAAAAATTTTTTTGCATTAAAAATGGATGATGTATATTTCATTAAATTCTTTGCACGAAATATAGACGACGTATATAGTCCGCTTGATTTTTTGTATACGAAATGGACAATTTATAGCCCATTAATGATTTTCATAAAAATTTAAAAAATGAACCATGTATAGCCCATTATATTTTGTATCTATAGCCCATTTAATTTTTTTGCAGGAAAAATATACGATGTATAGTGTTTTTAGTTTCTTGCATATGAAATGGACAATTTATAGTTCATTAAATTTTTTCATAAAAATTTGAAAAATTGACGATGTAAAGTCCATTAAATTTTTTTCATAAAATATTTTTGCATTAAACATGGATGATGTATATTTCATTAAATTCTTTGCACGAAATATAGACGACGTATATAGTCCATTTGATTTTTTGTATACGAAATGGACAATTTATAGCCCATTAATATTTTTCATAAAAATTTAAAAAATTAACCATGTATAGCCCATTATATTTTGTATCTATAGCCCATTTAATTTTTTTTGCAGAAAAAATAGACGATGTATAGTGTTTTTAGTTTCTTGCATATGAAATGGACAATTTATAGTTCATTAAATTTTTTCATAAATATTTGAAAAATTGACTATGTATGTCCATTAATTTTTTTTCATAAAAATTTTTTTGCATTAAAAATGGATGATGTATATTTCATTAAATTCTTTGCACGAAATATAGACGACGTATATAGTCCATTTGATTTTTTGTATACGAAATGGACAATTTATAGCCCATTAATGTTTTTCATAAAACTTTTAAAAATGAACCATGTATAGCCCATTATATTTTGTATCTATAGCCCATTTAATTTTTTTGCAGGAAAAATAGACGATGTATAGTGTTTTTAGTTTCTTGCATATGAAATGGACAATTTATAGTTCATAAAATTTTTTCATAAAAATTTGAAAAATTGACGATGTATATATAGTCCATTAAATTTTTTTCATTAAAAATTTTTTTGCATTAAAAATTGATGATGTATATTTCATTAAATTCTTTGCACGAAATATAGACGACGTATATAGTCCATTTGATTTTTTGTATACGAAATGGACAATTTATAGCCCATTAATGTTTTTCATAAAAATTTAAAAAATTAACCATGTATAGCCCATTATATTTTGTATCTATAGCCCATTTAATTTTTTTGCAGGAAAAATAGACGATGTATAGTGTTTTTAGTTTCTTGCACATGAAATGGACAATTTATAGTTCATTAAATTTTTTCATAAAAATTTGAAAAATAGTCCATTAAATTTTTTTCATAAAAAATTTTTTTGCATTAAAAATGGATGATGTATATTTAATTTAATTTTTCGCACGAAATATAGACGACTTATATAGTATATTTAGTTTTTTGTATACGAAATGGAGAATTTATAGCCCATTAAATTTATCCATAAAAATTTTAAAAATGGACGATGAATATATATATTTTTGTATGTTTAGCCCATTAAATTTTTTGCATGAAAAATTAATGATGTATAGTGTTTTTAGTGTTTTGCATATGAAATGGACGATTTATAGTTCATTAAATTTTTTCATAAAAATTTGAAAAATTGACAATGTCCATTAAATTTTTTTCATAAAAAATTTTTTTGCATTAAAAATGGATGATGTATATTTCATTAAATTCTTTGCACGAAATATAGACGACGTATATAGTCCGCTTGATTTTTTGTATACGAAATGGACAATTTATAGCCCATTAATGATTTTCATAAAAATTTAAAAAATGAACCATGTATAGCCCATTATATTTTGTATCTATAGCCCATTTAATTTTTTTGCAGGAAAAATAGACGATGTATAGTGTTTTTAGTTTCTTGCATATGAAATGGACAATTTATAGTTCATTAAATTTTTTCATAAAAATTTGAAAAATTGACGATGTAAAGTCCATTAAATTTTTTTCATAAAATATTTTTGCATTAAATATGGATGATGTATATTTCATTAAATTCTTTGCACGAAATATAGACGACGTATATAGTCCATTTGATTTTTTGTATACGAAATGGACAATTTATAGCCCATTAATGTTTTTCATAAAACTTTTAAAAATGAACCATGTATAGCCCATTATATTTTGTATCTATAGCCCATTTAATTTTTTTGCAGGAAAAATAGACGATGTATAGTGTTTTTAGTTTCTTGCATATGAAATGGACAATTTATAGTTCATTAAATTTTTTCATAAAAATTTGAAAAATTGACGATGTATATATAGTCCATTAAATTTTTTTCATTAAAAATTTTTTTGCATTAAAAATTGATGATGTATATTTCATTAAATTCTTTGCACGAAATATAGACGACGTATATAGTCCATTTGATTTTTTGTATACGAAATGGACAATTTATAGCCCATTAATGTTTTTCATAAAAATTTAAAAAATTAACCATGTATAGCCCATTATATTTTGTATCTATAGCCCATTTAATTTTTTTGCAGGAAAAATAGACGATGTATAGTGTTTTTAGTTTCTTGCATATGAAATGGACAACTTATAGTTCATTAAATTTTTTCATAAAAATTTTAAAAATTGACGATGTAAGTCCATTAAATTTTTTTCATAAAAAATTTTTTTGCATTAAAAATGGATGATGTATATTTCATTAAATTCTTTGCACGAAATATAGACGACGTATATAGTCCATTTGATTTTTTTGTATACGAAATGGACAATTTATAGCCCATTAATGTTTTTCATAAAAATTTAAAAAATGAACCATGTATAGCCCATTATATTTTGTATCTATAGCCCATTTAATTTTTTTGCAGGAAAAATAGACGATGTATAGTGTTTTTAGTTTCTTGCATATGAAATGGACAATTTATAGTTCATTAAATTTTTTCATAAAAATTTGAAAAATTGACGATGTATATATAGTCCATTAAATTTTTTTCATAAAAAATTTTTTTGCATTAAAAATGGATGATGTATATTTCATTAAATTCTTTGCCTGAAATATAGACGACGTATATAGTCCATTTGATTTTTTATATACGAAATGGACAATTTATAGCCCATTAATGGTTTTCATAAAAATTTAAAAAATGAACCATGTATAGCCCATTATATTTTGTATCTATAGCCCATTTAATTTTTTTGCAGGAAAAATAGACGATGTATAGTGTTTTTAGTTTCTTGCACATGAAATGGACAATTTATAGTTCATTAAATTTTTTCAAAAAAATTTGAGAAATTGACGATGTATAGTCCATTAAATTTTTTTTATAAAAAATTTTTTTTTTTTTTTTTTAAATGGATGATGTATATTTCATTAAATTCTTTGCACGAAATATAGACGACGTATATAGTCCATTTAATTTTTTGTATACGAAATGGACAATTTATAGCCCATTAATGTTTTTCATAAAAATTTAAAAAATGAACCATGTATAGCCCATTATATTTTGTATCTATAGCCCATTTAATTTTTTTGCAGGAAAAATAGACGATGTATAGTGTTTTTAGTTTCTTGCATATGAAATGGACAATTTATAGTTCATTAAATTTTTTCATAAAAATTTGAAAAATTGACGATGTATATATAGTCCATTAAATTTTTTTCATAAAAAATTTTTTTGCATTAAAAATGGATGATGTATATTTCATTAAATTCTTTGCCCGAAATATAGACGACGTATATAGTCCATTTGATTTTTTGTATACGAAATGGACAATTTATAGCCTATTAATGTTTTTCATAAAAATTTAAAAAATGAACCATGTATAGCCCATTATATTTTGTATCTATAGCCCATTTAATTTTTTTGCAGGAAAAATAGACGATGTATAGTGTTTTTAGTTTCTTGCATATGAAATGGACAATTTATAGTTCATTAAATTTTTTCATAAAAATTTGAAAAATTTACGATGTATAGTCCATTAAATTTTTTTCATAAAAAATTTTTTTGCATTAAAAATGGATGATGTATATTTAATTTAATTTTTCGCACGAAATATAGACGACTTATATAGTATATTTAGTTTTTTGTATACGAAATGGAGAATTTATAGCCCATTAAATTTATCCATAAAAATTTTAAAAATGGACGATGAATATATATATTTTTGTATGCTTAGCCCATTAAATTTTTTGCATGAAAAATTAATGATGTATAGTGTTTTTAGTGTTTTGCATATGAAATGGACGATTTATAGTTCATTAAATTTTTTCATAAAAATTTGAAAAATTGACAATGTCCATTAAATTTTTTTCATAATAAATTTTTTTGCATTAAAAATGGATGATGTATATTTCATTAAATTCTTTGCACGAAATATAGACGACGTATATAGTCCATTTGATTTTTTGTATACGAAATGGACAATTTATAGCCCATTAATGTTTTTCATAAAAATTTAAAAAATGAACCATGTATAGCCCATTATATTTTGTATCTATAGCCCATTTAATTTTTTTGCAGGGAAAATAGACGATGTATAGTGTTTTTAGTCTCTTGCATATGAAATGGACAATTTATAGTTCATTAAATTTTTTCATAAAAATTTGAAAAATTGACGATGTATAGTCCATTAAATTTTTTTCATAAAAAATTTTTTTGCATTAAAAATGGATGATGTATATTTAACTTAATTTTTCGCACGAAATATAGACGACTTATATAGTATATTTAGTTTTTTGTATACGAAATGGAGAATTTATAGCCCATTAAATTTATCCATAAAAATTTTAAAAATGGACGATGAATATATAGACCATTATATTTTGTATGTTTAGCCCATTAAATTTTTTGCATGAAAAATTAATGATGTATAGTGTTTTTAGTGTTTTGCATATGAAATGGACGATTTATAGTTCATTAAATTTTTTCATAAAAATTTGAGAAATTGACAATGTCCATTAAATTTTTTTAATAAAAATTTTTTTTGCATGAAAAATGGATGATGTATATTTCATTAAATTCTTTGCACAAAATTTAGACGACGTATATAGTCCATTTAATTTTTTGTAAACGAAATGGACAATTTATAGCCAATTAATGTTTTTCATAAAAATTTAAAAAATGGACGATGTGTAGTCCATTATATTTTGTATGTATAGTCCATTTAATTATTAGAAAAATAGATGATGTATAGTGTTTTTAGTTTTTTTCATACAAAACAGACGTTTTATAGTGCATTAAATATAGTCTATTAAATTTTTATCATAAAAAATTTTTTTTATAAAATTTTTAAAAATAACGATCCATTAAATTTATTTCATAAAAAAATTTTTGCATGAAAAATGGATGATGTATAGTCCGCTAAATTCTTTGCACGTAAAATAGACGACCTGTATAGTCCATTTAGTTTATTGCATACGAAATGGCCGATTTATAGTCCACTAAATTTTTTTATAAAAAATTTAAAAATGGACGATGTATAGCCAATTAAATTTTGTTCGTATAGTCCATTTAATTATTTTGCATGAAAAATGGCCATTTAATTTTTTGTATACGAAATGGACAATTTATAGCCCATTAATGTTTGTTCGTATAGTCCATTTAATTATTTTGCATGAAAAATGGCCATTTAATTTTATCTATTATATATTTTGCATAACAACTGGAAATTAATTTAATTTTGAAAATACATTCATACTATTAATTTTTAGGCTCCAAAATAATTAAGTTGGTAGCTACAAGGCTTCAAATACAGGTAGCGGCATTTGAAGTTGTGTGTTTGTGTTTCGCTTCTCTCAGTAAATACAACTCACCTTTCATTGTTCTCTTCTGCTCGAAATTATAATAATATCCTTTATTATTTTTTTTATTGTTTTAATAATTATTTATTCGTTTATTGTTGTATTTTTAATAGTTCTTAAAATGTTTTTTGTTTGAATGTTTATTTATCTCAATGATATTGAAAATTAAATATGATGTGTTAAACTTTTAAGTTTTGTTTTGTCATTTATATACTTATATTTTCGTGTTTCATTAATTTTGCTAGGCAATTTCCATTTTTGTTTGTCGTTTTTATTTATTTATTTTGTTAAATAACAATTTTACTGGTTGTTGCCGCTAATGCACAGAGTATTAGCTTAGTTTGTATGTGTATATTTTTTTTTAGTATTATTATTTTTCATTTAAAGTATGTGTACGCTTGTGCGTGTGTGTGTAAAGTGTGGGAGTTTTTCTTTTTTTCAATTAAAATAACAAATATATTTTTTTTACTTTAGGTTTTATTTTTGTAGCAATTAAATAACAATGTTTTACAAGATTCATTTATTCAAATTATTTTCAAATACCTTTTCAATTGATGTTTAACGAAGTGTATGCATATTTTTCAATTTAATTTCAGTTTTAGTTTTTATTTAGGTAAAATATTTTTATTTAAAAAAATTTTCCTAAATGAGTGTAATGTCTCAAAAAATTTAAGTAATTTAAGTCAGGTATTTTTTTTAATTCACATAAAATCATAACACAAATTTTAAACAAATGAATATTTTTTTGTAGAAGTAAAGAAAAAATTATTTTTCCTTTTAATTAACTATTTTTTACTTGTTGCAAGGTATGCTTTTTCTTAAATTTTATTATTATCCATAATTTTTTTTATCATAATACTTTTTCATAATAATACTTTTTTTATTTATCTTTATATAAATATCACTAATTTGACACATAAAGCAGTTTGGGTAGGGATGGTATATTCAAAGTTTTATTTATAAAAAAGAAAAATTTTCCAAACAATGTTTTTTGCTCAAATTAGAAAATTATAGTTGTTAGGAAAGGATTTTAAAATATTCACTTAAAAATATTTTATTATATTTATATAACAAAAAATTTATTATGAAACTTTTTTTGAAGCCTAAAAATAGGCACTTCACTTCAGGAATACTAAAAGTATGCTTTGGTTTTTACATATACCTAGAAGTATGTGATGCTTTTGAAAAGAGCAATTCCAAAACTGGTCGTTTGGATGTTTCAGACGATAATAGAATATTGTCATTCAGAAGTGATGTATGTATGTATGTAAATTAATTTAAAATTTTTGTTTTCTAAATTATAGCAACCAAAATTGTTACCTAAAGAAAATTGTTTTGAAGAAGGCTTTTTCTATAAACCTTTTCTAGATCACATTAATGTTAATCACTTTGATAAATGAACTACTAATCTTGAGCATTCCGTTATTAAAAGTAAATAGAACTAAGTCCAAATTTAGGAAAATATTTCTTGGACTTTTTTCAAATATTCTATTTCTACTTATTTCGTTTGTTATTACAAAATAAGCTGTGAAAATCTTTTATTAAAATATTTCATTAAAATTGAAAAACGGGCCGACCTTAGAGCATCATTTCTGTAAGTCTTAGTTTTTTAAGGCATTATTTTACGTTGGAAAAACTTCTAAAAATGCACACGAAAAAGTAAATTGTCAAAGAAATATTTTAAAATCCTTTCGTATATGCTTCACTTTTTTTAATAATTACTATTAAAATAGATTTCGCTCTTAATTTCTTTTTTTCAATTGAAGTGTAAACACTCTTCTTTCCTTATTCTTTTAGATATAAGAGAATTTATTTAAAAATTTTTTTTTTGTAGTCAATAATATTTTTAAACTTTTTACTAAATTTAAGTTTTTGTGGTGGTATATTGCAGTCAGCGTTAGATTAGAAGGATTATTTATATATAGTATATTATTTATAAAATATCGTTTTGTCTTTGTTTTCTTTTCTTTATATGTCTATATTTTCATTTAATAGTATTTCTGTCAGTATAATTATGTTGGTATAAGTGTTGGCAAGAAAGTATGTGTGAGAGAATAAGTTGTAAGCTGTAAGTGTGTTGTAAATGTTAAGAAATTATTTATATGTTTATTAATTTTTGTCATTTTCATATATTACATTAGTATATATGAAGTTTACAAATATAGTTAGTAAAGGCGGTGGCTTTAATTGGACTCATTTTACAATTATAATATTTATTATACCATTTTACGTTTGTGTTATTTATTTATGTATGTAACAACACTTTTGTATTTTTTTTTTGTTGTATATTAAATGTATTGAATTGCTATTATAATTTAATTTAATAAAAAGGAACTGCATTAAAAAAATCTATTAAAAAAATTAATGTGTAAGAAAAATTATTTTTAACTTCGCCTATTTTCAAAGTGATGTGACTTCTCAAAATAATATAAAATTGTTTGCAAATTTTAAAACTTTTGGGTAAAAATTTTTATTTCTTAAAATTTTCCAACTTCTATTTTGCGAAATCTTTTAACCGTCAATAAAATTCATGTTGTGCCTTAAATTTTATACGCAAATTTTTAAGTTGAAAAATATTATTACTTGAAAACTACTTTAAAAAAAATAGCCATCTTTGATATTGGTTTTAAAGACTTAATAAAATCGTTATTAAACTGTTACACAAAATCATGTTTATACATTGAAAAGTTCTTCAAAAAGTTGAACAATTGTTCAAGTAACTGGTTGACGATTCTTGTAGATTTTTTTAATATTGAACAGATTTTTAAAGGTCTTAGCTAAAATAATTGACGCACAAAATTTGATCGGAATCCAAGCTGAAGTCTTTTCGAAACTTTTATATATAGTTTTAGTGTACTAATTTTAGTGCACAAGCGAAAACGCAAGAAGAAAAAAATCTCTGGTGTTTAGAATTTAATTGGAATTATTATATGCAATGAAACTTTTATACCATAACTGTTATATGATAACTAATATACAAATATATTGTATACTAAGTGTTTTCATTGGTGTTATACTTCAAATTTTATCATTTTACTGTTATACAGTAACTCTTATACAACAACTGTTATACTATAACTGTTATATAAAAACAAATATACAAAGCTGTTGTATACTTATAATTTTCCATTAGTATTATACTTTAATTGTTATCATTTAACTGTTATACACCAACTGTTATACCATAACTGGTATACATTAACTGTTATACACCCTATGTAACTGCACGACAAGATTTCAGTGCGATTTAATTTAAAAAATATTTACAACAATTTTTCATTGGTTAAAGTTGACGTTAATAGTTCGAAACCAACTTAAAAAACATTGCACCTAATTTTTTTTTTTACAATAATTAATGACATTTTTGCAGCAAACTTCTAAGACTGTAGTAAAATTTAAATTTAATGAAAAAATTATGGTATGATCATAGAATATTTATTGGGCATCGTATTTCAACTATCACTAAGATTTTTCACTAAATTAAAAAAAAAAATTGTTGCAATGATTTAGTGTAGTACACAGTAGTCGTATTCGAAGCTGAAATACGATACTCGTTACTAGGCTCATTTACAGCCTGGCCCACGATGTCGATAGAAAACGCTCGATCGATTATGAGTACCAGGCTGGGCCGTTAATATTAATTTTAATTATATAAACTTTTATGTTTTTTTTTTGCTATACACTAAGTTTAACAAAATTGTTCTAAATATATTTTTGCCGTCTACTGGTTTTTGCAATAATTTTGTATACAATCTTAATTGCATATTTATAATTATTCATATTTTTAATTTAAAAACTACATTTGTTGTAAGTTTAACTTGAAATTGACTTTAGGATCGTTTTTTTTTTCTTTCATATTTATATGCATAATTTTTATATATAATATACATATGTATATTTAAATATTTTATATATATATATTATTTAATTTTTTTACTTTTACTTAAGGAAAATATTTGATATTAATTAAAATTTGCTAAAAAGTTTAAAGCAAAATAAGTGCTTTTTATTGCAAAGTAAAATTATTTATAAAAAAAAGTGTTTAATAGATTTCTATGATTAACTTGGCTTTTTATGCTTCTCTTTTTTTTTGCAATTGTGTATATATGTAAGTATGTTTTTTTGTAATTTTATATATACATATATATAAATATTTTATATGATAATGTATTTAAAAAAAATTTCCCTAAATATTGCTTTGTTAATTTTACAAATGTACTTTTTGTACATATATATGTATTTATATTATTTTTATAATCTAAATTGGTTTTCCAGCTTGGAAAAGCTTTTTTTTTTTATTTGTATTGTATATGTTTTATGGTATTTTTTTATTTTTATATAAATAATTAATATTTTTAATGTGATTTTAAAATCTACTAGATGAACAATTAAATGCATGCAAGTTTTAAAAGAAAATATTTACTTAGTTTTTGAGTTATTTGTCATTGGTTTTTGTTTTTAATAATTTCTTAAGTTAAATTGAAAATATTGATTTAAATAATGTTTTTTTTTTTAATTTGAAAATTAATATTTTATGTTGTCAAATTTACTTACCGACATGTCAATTTGTTTGTATACTCAAGGTGGGTTTCAGTAGTTTTAGCTTAAAAGAAAAACTAAAATTTAAATTAAAAAAAATAATATTGTTTGGTCCCTTAACCAAGCAAGCATGATGTTTAATAAAATCAAGCGCTTTCGCTAAAAGAAAAAAGTTTCCAGATCCAAAAATCTTCAAGTTGGGTTAATAGTTGTTGAAAAGCAACTATTCTGATATAAAGATAAAACATTTTTTGCTAGTTTATTTTGCTTCCCTTCTTTAAAAAAAATCACAGTGATTAATACAAATATTTCCAGAAGAATAGAAAAATACTGAAGCTAAGCCCGATAACTGCTTAATTCCTGAATTTTAAAAAAAAAATATTTTAAACTGTTATAAAACATTTCCTTAACTACTATATTGTATTGTAATGTTGCATAGATTTTTCATTTTCTGACTAATGTTTTTAATTGTTATATAGTATAGTTAGTTTGCCGAATTTCCCAACTGTTATAACAACTTTTTTTATATATGCTAAAACTTAAATGGAAAATTTTAGAATAAATTTATAGTAATTATGCAGCAGTTGTTAAAACATTTTTGAGGACCTTAAAATCAAATTCGCTTAGTGAAAATGAATTTATATAATTATAAATATAAATTCGTATCATTACCTCATAGAAAGGCCACAACTCATTTTTTTTAATGAAGATTTTCGCCTTTTTCGTTACATTAAATGTTCTTCTATCGAAATATGAAAAAAAATTATTTAAAAAAATTAATGAGTTAGAGCCTTTCTGTATTAAGGTAACGATATGCACATACATATAAATATATATGTACACACATACATATGTACATACATAGATATTGAAGATTTTATTAAAAAAAATTAGACTTTCTTAAAAGATTTTTTTTTCTTCAAACTGTTTTATAAAATATTCAAAAGCCCTAGAACAGTTATAAAATTTTTTGATAAGCCAATTACGTCCCTTTTCACAATGTATGGTTAAGAGTTAACGTGAACTTTAACAGACAGTTCCCCATACAAAACTTGCCGTTAAAGTCCCTGTTAGTTTTTAACCATACATTGTGAAAAGGTACGTAAAAGTTATGCTTATAGAATTAACTAAATGCTGATAATTTTTATTAGTACGAAATTTGTGCAAACGACAATAAAATGTATACATAAATATATTAACTGGCATAAGTGTTATACCAAATCTGGGAAGAATGAAAAAAAAAATAATCATACCAAACTTGTTCCGCAAACTTTTTTGATTGCAATAACCAATGGTAAAAATTTATAAAACTTAATTTCATTTAGTAAAATTAAATTGTTTTAAACTGTTATAATTTTATATAAACCCTTTATAAGGTGTAACGATGAAATTATAAAAAAAATAATTTTGAAAAATTTTTTGGCAATGCCAATTAAAGGATTGTTGTAACTGTTATATCAAAATTGATAACTGTTATACAAATTTTTTTTCTATTCTAAGCAAATTTTAAATGTATTTTTTTCTTGAAAATTGCTAGAAATTTATTTTAATTAAAAATTTATACTAATAATAATGAAATGGTTATCAAGCTTTTGTTTAAATTGTTTAATTTTTCGTTAGAATTACAATATAATTATTAAGCAGGGAATGGAACAACCTGTTTTTTTGCTATGCAACTGATCAAGCATACATATCATGACTTAGTTATAACAAATTCAAATTAAGAACATATTTTTAATCAAACTCTTTTCTATTTTAATTTTCAATTCAACTCTAAGGAATTGTATTTTAAGCTGATATATTTTTTATCATCCTTATAAAAAAAGCAATTGAATACACACGCAAAAAACAATGGCAGCTCGAACAGATTTCTTTTTTTTTTAATTTTTTTGTTGCCGAAATCAATATATATTTCATATCTGTTAAAAATTAATACAAAAAGCAATCATAGATATTTCAATAAATTTCTATATTGCTGTATGATGAAATGAAAATATTTAGTTTTAGATGCATGAATAAAAAAACATTTGCAAAGCGAAAAAAGAATATTAAATACGGTGGGATAGAAGCAGCCAATTTTGCAGAATTTTATATGCAGAAATTGCTAACAATTAAGTAAAAAAAACATACATATGTATGTGCTAGACAGAAAATAATTACTTCATGATTTTCGATGTTTGTTTTGTTTTTGGACTATGTAACTATTTTTTAAAAGAAATAAGAAAAAAATTGTTGGCAAAAATTATTCAAATCTAAAAGTTTGTAGTAAAAAATTCGATGTTTTTTTCTTTTACCATTTTATAAATAAAACAGCTTTCTACGAATGAGAAAATTTCACAACATTTCATTTCATTTTCTAAGTGAAGCTTGTTAATGTTTTTCCGTTGAAGAACACAACGTAGAAGATTACAAATTACTATTCACCATAAAGGAATATATTATATAATAGCAAAAATAATAAATAAGCATAAAATCATTCAATGCTTTTCCATCTTAAGCATAAGAACCTAGAAATATAGTTATTTTTCTACAAAGAAATTAACCGATAACAAAAAGTTTCCTAACAGAAAATTTAGCAATTCTTTTCGATGTTTTTTTATACAACCAATAGCAATAAATTTTTAAGCTTTTTCGATGTTTTATCACTATAAAAACAAGTATTACGAGTAATTACTATTTTTTATATAGAAATTTATCAATAGCAAATAGTTTCAAAGCAATAAAAAGTTTCAAAATAGAAAATTTAATATTTATTTTCGATGTTTTTCTAAGCTGACAACTTGAGTTTTTTTTCTATGTTTTTTCTGCTGGCAATAATACCTTCAAATAGAATGTAGAGTTAAAAATTATTACTCTGAATTGTGTTTTTGGCAACATTTTTAATCTGTTAGTAAATTGAGGAACTCGTTATCGAGCGAAATTACCAAATATTTTAGTAGATTTTATATGGAAACATTTTAAAATTTTGAACCATATCGAATGCCGTAATTTTTCCCTCCTGCTATTGACAAGTGAAAAATTTTTCATGCAACTAATTTCATGAATAAATGCTGAATGTAAATAAAAAAGTAACAAAGATACTTATTGATGATATAAAGCTTATAAACAGAAAATTTTCGATGTTTTTTGATATGTAAACTTTGTCAATTTTTCGTGCTGTAGAAGTAGAGGTATAAAAAAATCGATAGGAATTTTTTTCCCAAAAATGCTACAATATATTTTCGTTGACTGCCGATATTAGATTAATATTATTATTTTTTTTAAATTAAGGTTATCTTTGTAAGAGAATTAGCAATAGATTATTTAAAAAAAACATATTTTTTATGTGAAAAATAGCAATTGGAAATATGTAAACAGTTTTCGATGTTTTTATTGAAACAGAATTATTAAAAAATATTGCTATTGCTTATCAAAGAATTTATTAATAGCAAAATTTTGCAACATGCATACGGGTATCATGTCTTAAACGGAATAAGCTTATCCGACACATTTTTTGGACCTAATTTTTTTTACGAAAATTGATTATTTACGATCCCAAAAATCTATGTGGCTTTTTTGGCAGTTATGGCACGATATATTCGAAGCTTTTATGAGCCAAAGCATAACGTGCCACAATCGCCAAAAAAAGCTTAAGCTACAAAATTTTCGAACATCGTTTTTTGACCAAAATCTGGAAAACAGAGTCAAACTTTTTTTGTGATTATGGCACGATATAATATGTAAGGTATATATATAATACTTATGTATTTTTTTTTATAATAAAAATTATAAAGAAAGTAATACAAAAATATCTCAGTATTTCTATGTTTTCCTAATATAAATACAATTGTTAAAAAAAATTTATACAGAAAGTTATGGATAAGAAAAATTTTCTGAATAAAAAATAGCAAAAAAAAAATTTGCTATTTTTATGTTCTACAAAGGTACACAGAAGGGATTTTCTGAACATAGAAAAAAATTATATACAGAAATTCGAAATTTAAAAAATCATATACATGATGTAAATATTTTTTCACAGAGATTTTTTTTAATTTAATTTCTATATAAGAATATTAAAAGAGAAATTTTTTGTATTTTTCATACTATTTTTTTTAACTTCATATTTAATTTTTCCTCTTCTTTGTCCCACTGTAACATGTTAATGAAACGAATGTGTGTAGTATGTAGAAATCAATACCCAACAATGTGAAAAAATAAATAAATAAATTGTAAAAAAAAATATTATAAATTTATATCTCTTAACGCCAGCCATCAATGTTTTATTGAAATATTTACCAAATTGATTTTTGTTGTTGTTGCTCCTTACGTACCAACGGCTTGCTGCAGGAGATAGATTGTGCAAAGGATTACAACGAATCATTGAATGCATTTTAAATACATTATATGTAAGAACAACGTAGCTGTTATATAAATATTTGATGGCTAAATAATAAATGTGGATTATTAAAAATGTATGAAGTTTTAAGTAAAATAGCAATTAATAAAATATACTTTAGGGAAGAGAGAAAATGAAAAAGATTTTTGCAAACAATCCGCGGGGAGGTTAACTTTTTTGAATACTTTTCTTTATTATTACACTGCCTTCACTGCCTTAGTTTTTTTTTATTGTTATTAATTTTTTTATCTTTATAAGCTTTTATTTATTCATTCATTTTGCATTATTTATTCAAAGGAATTTTGCCAATTTTCTCGTAGCATAAAAATGTACGCCTAATAAAATTTTAAATAAATCAATTTAATAAAATTAAATTAGTGCAGATATTTGTGGTAAATTTATACTCGTATTATACTGTTAATGAAGTTTCATAATTAAATAAAAAAGCGTAAAAACTGCTTATGCAAGCATATTAAATGCAATTGAATAATGCTTACAATCAGCAAATAAAATATGTTGAGTAATTGAATAAATAATTTAATTATGTATATGCAAGAATATTGGCAACGATGCATTTATTGAAGTTTTGGTTTTAGTTTTATGAATGTGTTCTTAACAAGTGGCATTATTGACTGTTAAAAAAAATTTAATTTAAAAAGAATGGGCCTGTTCGGAAATGCATCACTGCTCTGCATCATACGAGCAAACTTTCATTTAAAATGCAATACAATTTCCCTGATAATATTTTTAGTAGTATCCCTAATTGTAACTTACATATACTTGTGTGTTATATACATACCTAAGCGAAGCATTTTAAGACATTTAAATTTCCAATTGCTGCGCAGTGATGCATTTACATACGAACAGGACCTATATATATTTTATTATATTAGACAGTCAGACCTTAAAAATTTTGTTGCCTGCTGTAAGAAAAAACAAACGTACATACTTACCTTTCACTCTTAAACGAAGGGGGTAAATCTTTTAAATTATATACAAACTACTTTTGAAATTAACCAACCGCAAGTCAACTAAAATTAAAAAAATATGCATATACTGCATAGTAAAATTTGAAAGGGAAATATTTTTTGTAAAAGTACTAACAACATTAAAATCATACAGTTCAATTTACACTAACAAAACTTAAAAAATGATAAAAAATAAGTTGTTTTGTTGAAATGTTGTTTGTCTGTTGAAATGTTCATGTAAATTTAACATTGAATGTAAATAAAATTAAAAATTCCGGAGATAAATATAACAGATGCATATGTATTTGTACAACTACAGAGCTTGTTAAAAAAAAATACAAAAACCAAGGAGAAAGAGATAGCAAAAGATTTAAACTGTACTGTTACTGTCTGTTATGTAGTTGTTGTAATTGTGGGGATTTTGATTTTGTTTATGGGGTCAGGGGAAGCCATTTGTATTTGTGACTGTTTGTTGTATTATAATAACTGTAATTTGTATTGTTGTTAAATGTAATAATACTCATAGTAAAAAACAACATGAGAGACAAGCAAACACTCACTCAATGGCAACGACAAGGCGACAAAAGTATTTAATAAATGCTTTTTTTAGGCAATATGCCTACCGACATACATATGTACACGCATACATATCGCTCATTTACACAAAGAATATCATAACTCAAAAAATGGATTTTTTGATTTAATGATGCAGAATTAATCCACATATTGTTCTTCATATTGTGTATCTTGTTTACTCAGCTCTTGAGAGAGAAATAAAATTTTCTTTCTCCATTAATTAAGTTGTGTGTTAATTGAAAACTTTAAACTCGTTTTCTGCCAAACTACTTAGTTTTTTTTTGGTTATGACATTCTTTGAGTAAATGAGTAAATGAGTAAATATTAAGCAAAAATTTCACATTAGAAGAACAAACAAAATTCAAAAGCCGCAAAATTGTTTTATATTGAAGCGAAGTTCTCGCGATTTAGAGTTTAAAGAGTTTGCTGCATGCTGCATACAGATAATTATACAAAATTGGTAAGCAAAAAGTAAAGAGAAGAGTACGTAATAAATTCATAAGAAGGCTTAAGTTCGATTGTTCTTTGCACACGAAAACTGTTCAGTGCCCTGCTCTTATAAAAATAACATTAAATTTTTGTATACGAGTACTTTTCCACCTAAACGGTTTTTGTGAAACTTTTCACTCACATTTAGCTCTTAATGTGATATAATTTCAATACTACCGCTTTGTGGGCAGTGATACGACCATAAAATATGTGTTACATGACTTTAATTAAAATGATTGTCGTTAAGTCCTAATTTACACTATGCAAGTCTTATTGCTAAACTGATTAGTTTGTTAGGAAAGAAAAAACGAGGGGAAAAGAAACCGGTCTGTTGCCCTCCTCTCTCTTTCCCACAAACTAATCAGCTTAGCAATAAGACTTGCATAATGTAAATTAGGACTAAGAATGTTTTAAAAATATTTAAAAGCAATAAATTTGGATGTAAGTACATCTAATAAAACTGAAATTGTTTTTGAATTTTTCATAATAAATTCCAAATCTGTGAAATATCTATGTCCTTCCCACTTGTCGCTGCCATTGTGTGTGCTGCATGTTTCGGTTTGGTTTTCCTAATTTGTGGGAAAAATAAAACAAGTGGTTTTTTTTTGTTCTGTTCCTTTAAGGTGTATAATTTGAAATTTTCGGTTTTATTGAATAAACTTTTTTCTGTTATGTTCGTTTTTTTTCAAACAAATATTTGTTTCTCTCTGCTTTAGAGTTTTCATCAATATGTATTTAATTTTTAGCTGTTGTATTGTATCTTGTTAAATATATAGATTTTTTTTGTTAAGTATATATAAGTATAATGTATTGATTTACTTTTTTCCATAGTAAGTATTTTTTTAGTATATATTTAAGTAGTAGTATTTTTTTAGTATTAAGGTAGTATAATGTTTAAATTTATTCAAAAGTTATTTTTGTTTTATTTGGTTATACATGTATATTTTTGTGTTTTTTAATGGATTTGTTAGCTGCTACATAGAAATCTGGGTGATGATTGGTTTTGTTTGTTTTGCAAATAATATAAAAAAAATATGATGAGGTTAGTTTTGATTTTTTTATTAGTTGGGTTGTGTTTTTTTGTTGTTGTAATTTTACTTTGAATTGTGTGTGTGTGTGTGTAAGTGTGTATGGTGTATGCAGTTTTATTGTTGTTGTTTGGCCAAAACAAATTATAAATGCAATTAAAGCAACAACTAACTGTAGGGTTATTTTGTGTGTGTTCATAGTCTTTAAGTATGTGTGTGTAACTACTACATATGTATGCATATGTAGTATTTGTTGTTGTATTCAATTCACTTGGTTTGATAATTCTATTTAACTGTATGAGTGTATGTCTGCTTACATTGTAATGTTTGCATTGAGCGAGTTTGAGAGGGAGAGATTGAGTGTATTGTATAAAGGACAGTTATTTCTTGTTTTATATGAATGTATGTATGTATATTCATGAATGCATTCAGATGAAGTGTAATATTTATGTAATTTTTTTCGTGCAATGGGTAAAGTGAATAAAAAAAGCACTTGCTTTTTACTTTTTATTCACTTTACCCAAAAGATAATTTTTTTGTTTTAAATATTCATTCATTTATTCATTTTAAATACACAGTAGGTATGATCGAAATTTAAAATTTAAAAAGCTGAAGAAAGTTTATAACCGACATTCCCAAAACATCTAACACTCTCTGAATATTTCTCAGTTGTGCATACAATTTGCACGCAAAATTCAGAGCAATTCCCGTAACCTGGTATCTTGTGGGGGCCAGCCAGGGCTATAACCGATATACACGATGGAAAGGAAAAGAAAAGAGTGCAAAAGGTATTTTCACTACATATATTTTTAGGACACAGATAGAGATGTATTGTTACATAAACCCTTATAGAAGATACACACAATAGACATTTAAAAAGTACTGCTTAGAATCTGATCTAATTGGTAGAAAATGGATTTCCCTGCTGGCCTGGATAGTTTTAGGATAATTCCCGTTCAAGAAAGATTTTTTTTAAATCTAGATCTATGTATGTATGTATATGTAATTTTAATGAAAGTATGCTAATGTAATTGTAATGTAATAATGTAATGTAATGTATTATATATGCATATATGTATATATGTATGTATTTTTATATACATACATATGTATTTATGTATATTTAAATGTAATGTATAATAATTGCGGTTTTCATGTATGCATAAGTGTATTAAAATGTATTTTATAAATATGTATGTATGCATGTGTAAGTGTTATTTAAATATTATAATATATTTACTGCCGTATTCATAAAGATTTTTTTCTTCATCCTATAAGGTTTATAAAATAAATTTTGTATGAAAATTTATTTCTTAAACCTATTGAAAACCAAAAATTTGTTTTTATGAATAAAGCTTATTTAGGCTTAGTGTTAATGTTTTAAGAGTTGCATAAAAGAAATTATGTATTTATCCATGTGTGTATGTATTTATGTAGGTGTAATGGCTTTAAGTGAATGCATGTGTGTGCGTGAGTGTGTGATTCAATTCAAATTTTATTCCTTCTGTGCAAAAACTGATTTTAGAGGAATTAAAAAAAACAATTTTTGTATTGATATTGATAGTTTTAGACTTCAAATCCTTAAGCGTTACATGTGTAAAACACAATGATATTAATTTCGAAAAATTTCATTTGTTATGTATTTTTTTGTGTGAGTGTGTGTGTGTGTGTATCGGTGTGCTAAAAATTATTCAACAAAACAGTTTTATATTCCTATTTTAAAACATAAAAAAACAATTGGAAGAACTGAATGAATAAAAGGATCTTTTTGTTTTTATATTAAACTATGTACATATGTATGTATGAATGTATCTACGTACATACATCAAAACTTTTCTTTAACTAATTAAATAATAAGAGATGTATTAGTTTTAATACAAAAGGTTGAAAAAGTTGTAAGGGAGATTGTTTTTATTTGATAATTATTTGCATCAAAGGTAGCATATGACAAAAACGTTTTAAAAATTGCCTTCTGAAACAAATGTATGATAAAATACTTTTTATAAACAAATAATTTAAAAAAAAAGCGAATTTTTTAAAAAAAAGTACCTAATATAAAAAAGTACATATTGTAAAGAACTATCTTTTATAAAAAAGTACTTTGTGCAAATAAGTACCTTTTTAAAAAAATTGCCTTTCATGAAAAAGTAACTTGTATAAAAAGTACCTTTCAAAAAAGTGCCTTTTATGAAAAAGTACTTTGCGTGAAAAAGTACATTTTATAAAAAAATCCTTTTTTTGTAAAAAAAACATACCTTATATAGAAATATGTATACTTTTAATAAAAAGTATATTTTTTCAAAAGTGCCTTTTTAATCTGGTTTTATAAAAAGTACTTTTTATGGAAAAGTATCTTTTATAAAAATATTTTTGGAAAAAAATACTTTAGTATATAAAAAGTTACCTTTTGTAAAAAGAATCCGGTTTAAAAAAGTTTTTTATGTTAAGGTACACCTTTAATAATAAAGTACTTTTTATAAAAAAGTAACTTTTGTAATAAAGTACTTTTTATAAGTACTTTTGTAATAAAGTACTTTTGCAATAAAGTACTTTTAATAAAAAATACCTTTTATAAGCAATTGACTTTTACAAGAGTAGCGTTTATAAAAAAAGTACCTTTCATAACAAAGTACCTTTTATAACAAAGTACCCTTTATAAAATTAGTACCTTTTATAGCAATGTACCTTTTATAACAAAGTACCTTTTATAACAAAGTACCTTTTATAACAAAGTACCTTGTATAAAGAAGTAACTTTTATATAAAGTACCTTTTTTTAAAAAATTACCTTTAATAACAAAGTAACTTTTAGAAAAAATTACCTTTTAGAAAAAGTACCTTTTATAAAAAGTACCTTTTAAAAATAAGTAATTTTTATAGAAAAAATACCTTTTATAAAAAAGTACTTTGTGACAAAAGTTCCTTTTAATAAAACTGTCTTTAAAAAAATTACGTTTTATAAAAGCTTATACATACATATATGTGTCATAAAACAATAACCTTTTATAAAAAAGTACCTTTTATAATAAAGTACCTTTTATAAAAAAGTACCTTATACAAAACTGTATATTTAAAAAAATACTACCTTTTATAAGAAAGTACCTTTTATAATAAAAAATCACATTTTATGAGCAACTGCTTTTTATGGAAAACTATCTTTTAAATAAAATTCCTTATATGAAAAAGTACCTTTAATCAAAAAGTAAAGTTTCCAAAAAAATAATTTTTTAAACTCTTTATTTTTTTGAGGTATGTTTTAGAAAAAAAAATAAATCTTGGCTTGTATGTATTTAATTAGCATTTTCATGTCTAAAACAATTTCAAATCCCCCCTTTTAACATATTCCTACAACTAATAAAAATAAGATTATTGCACACTTTATAAATAAATATAAAACAATCTAATTAATAATTACCTCTAACAGCTTGATAAACTTTTCTTTTCTTGCCTCATTTTATATCTAAATCTCCTAATAATACTTTTAAATTTTCCATTTATTTTATGTATGTATATAGTGATATGACCTAATATTTTTTTTTGTTTTTTTTTTTTTTGCTTGTGAGACGTTTGTACGATACTACGAATTCGCTAACAGACATTTATGAAGAAAAAGAATTAACCCAAATATTTATGAATTTATATTTAATTCGTTTCTCCAGTTTTCGTTTAAATGTTTTGTTCTTCTTTTTTTCATCATTATTCAATATTAAAAGAAACTTTTCTCTGATTTGAAAAAAGATTTTCTTCGTGATATTTTGTATGTAGTGATGATTTTAAAGGAACAATTACTAAATGTTTTTTATTAATTAAAAAATATTTTATACTCTATAATATAGACATTTAAAATATGATTTTTCTTAAATTTTTTTTTGTTTTTATTGTTTTTTATATTCAATAAATTTTTTTCCCTTTACTAATATTTTTTCTTCCATTATATGCCTTTTCCTATTTTTATTTTTATTAATATAAAGTTTATAAAGTTTCTTCAAAAGTTCTTTTATACATTATTTATCACCAGTTTTTACGATTACACAAATGTTCTGTTTTGCTGTTGCTGTTGTTATTGTTTAAATGTATTGGCTGCCAAGAGGAATGAAGTGAAATGTTTTAACTGCAATAAATTATTATCAGCCTTATTTATAAAAATTACTAAAGCTTTATAAAAGTTTTTAAGAAATTTTTTTTAAGAAAATTTGTTTTAAAAACCCTTTATAAAGCCTTACTAAGTTTTATAAATAGGGCTGTTTATATTTAAGTTCATTCCTAATGAATTTTATTTCAATAGAATGTTTCACGAAGTGTTTTGAAAAAAGATATTTTTATAAAATAGTTTATTTTATGAAAAAAGCCTTTTAATAAAAAAGTGCCTTTCATGGAGAAATATCTTTTATGAATAAGTTTCTTATATAAAAAATATCTTTTATGAAAAAGTACATATTTATGAGAAAAATATATATCTAATATTTTATGAAAAATACTTCTTGTAAAAAGTACCTTTTATGAAAAAGTACATTTATGAAAAAGTGTCTCTTACGACAACGTACCTTTTATGAAAAAGTACCTTTTACGAAAAAGTACCTCTTGTGAAGAAGTACTTCATATGAAAACGTAACTTTTACGAAAAAGTACCTTTTATGTAAAAGTATTTTTTACCTCTTGTGAAAAAGTACTTCCTATGAAAACGTAACTTTTACGAAAAAGTACCTTTTATGTAAAAGTATTTTTGTTATAAAAGTACCTTTTGTGAAAATGAATTTTTAACAAAAACAGTGTATTTTATTAAAAAGTAGTTCTTGTTAAAAAATAATATTTACGAAAAAGTACTTTTTATAAAAAAACACTTTTTATAAAAAGCCCTTTTTATAAAATAGCACTTTTTATAAAAAACTCTTTTTATAAAAAGTACTTTTTATGAAAAAGTATCTCTTACGAAATGTGCCTTTTATTAAAAGTATTCTCTATGAAAAATCATTATTTTTAATAGGTATTTTTTATGACGGAATACGAGTATCTTTTTCAAAAATGTGGTTTCAGTGAAAAAGTGCCTTTTAATAAAAAAAGTTCATTTCCTGAAAAATTACATCAAAAAAATTTGTCTTTGAAACGCTCTAGGCCGCTTTTGTATCTTGTTGTTTTTGTGGTTGTTGTTGTGTGTAATGATTGGTGTTTTTGTTGTTGTTTTAATGTTGTTCAATTTGTGTTTCCATTAATGTTGTGGTTGGTTGGTTCTTGTTGTTGTTGTTGTTTTCTTAACATTTTCCAAATTTTGTAGTTGGTGTTGTGGATGAGTGTAAATGGAATCCAGTAAAGTGTTGTTTGTTCTTTGGCCTACAAATGTGTACATATGCATGTTTTGTGTGTAGTAGATAGAATGTGTTCGACTACGAGTGTCACTTGTTGTTGTTGTAGTTTTAAGCTGTGATATTTTTAATAGTGTGTTAGTATACATTTCTAAATTGTTGTTATTTGATAAATAAAATAAAATTGACACTTTGCAAATGTTTCGTTTCCTAAAATCTACATTTTGCCTTATTAATGTGAAAAAAATGTTTATGTATTTTTGTATGTATGTATGTATGATTTTTTTGTTTTGTTTTGCCATTAATATTTAATTTCTTTAAGTGTATGTATAAGATGTTTTGTTCTAGAATTTAAGTATTTTAAGTTTTACATGTAATATTTTCTTTATGTTTTTCTTATGTATTTTTGTATTTGTTTTATATATAAAGATTTAAGTATATGTGTATGTATTTGTGTATGTATGTATGTATGTATGCATGTAGAGTTATATTTTATAAGTTTGGTTTCTTGTTTGTTTATTTTTATTGCATAATGCGCATTACCTATTCAAATCGGTGTACAAAGTTTTTGTATTTTAATTGGTATTGTTTAGAGAATAAGTATTTTAATTTTTAATTTTTATTTCTTTAACAAAGAAGAAAACGGAACTGGAAACTTGAACGCAAAGTAAAATACTACAGCCATATTAAAAGGTTGTTTACCAATCTTGCCGCTGAAAATTCGTTTGAGAAACTGTAAAATACATATTCTACAAGACGAATTAGCAAAATTTTAAAATTTTAGCATTTTCCAATCTTCGAATATGATATCGAATGTTTGAAAGAATTAATTAATAGCCGATGTAAGACAACATGATTGCAATATTTAACGAGTTTGGCTAAAAATCCTAATATATGTAGCATTTTCGAAAATTCGAACATAATTTCGAATTTTCAAAAACAGCTTCAAGTAAAGACATGAAGTAAAGTAGCAGCTCAAAATTTTGAAATTTAAATATTTCATGAAAAATTTGTACATTTTCGAAAGTTTGAAATAAACAAACACTAATTGTGTACTGTGTAATGAACTAGAAATATAAGCACTGCTTCGGAAAAGTTTAAAAATTTCAAAAATTTATGAATTTTTACTGAACTTTTTTTTAAAGAATTTTTAATTTAACCAAGTTCGAATTTATGCCAAAGCTATTTATTGATAGAATTAATAGAAAGTTATATTATTATTTGCTAGAATTCCAAAAATCTTAATAAATTTAGCATTTTCGGAAATTTGAATACACTATTAATTTTTCGAAGAATTATTAATTTACATACAAATGTACATCTAAACATAAAAACATGAATATTTATTGTTTTTACTTATTTTTGAAAATTCGAAATTAAAAGACCCACTTATATAGCGATGACTACTTTTTTTACAAATTACGCTACTCTGATTTTTTTTAATATGGCTGTTAGGAATTGTTAAAAGAAAGCACAAAATATATTTTAATAAAAAAAATAAAACTTTTGCTAGTTTACTGAAAAGCATGCTACACAAATTTCAAACAAAATTATTTTTAATTAAAAACAAATTAACAAAACATTTCTTTATTTCAATATAAACTATTTAATAAAAAAACAAAACATTCAAAAAACTTTTAAGCAAAAAAAACAATTTTTTAAAACTTATTTCAACTATTAAAAAAATAATTACTTTTTTTATTTCTTAATATTATAAATAAAATAATATTTTATTGTTTGATTATTTTCAAATAAATAGGAATTATTGTAAGTCAACTGACAACCCTTGAACAATCTGTTCTTGTTTTTGTTAAACAAAAGCAAGAAAAATTGTTAATATTTTTCAAATTTGTTTATGTATTTTATTTTTTAATTTTTTAGTAAAACAAATTCAATCAAATTCAAATTCAATTTAACTAAATAATTATTAAAAATTATTTTAATGTGTAGTTTTAACAATCTTTTTTCTATATAATTTTCCTAAAAAAAATAAACGAAAATTTGGCAAAATTAGTTTACGGAAATAAAGATATTTTTCTTTTAAATTTTGTTCATAAAAATATTAAAATAATTTTTTTTTTAAATTTTTCAACTTAAAGCAAAATGTTTTTTCTCGATCTGTATTTTGTTTTATAAACATTCTTTCATTTATTCTTTATACTCTTCATAACAATTTTATTATTTTTAAATTTCGATATGTTAAAAATTCAGAATATTATCATCATTTTGTTATTTGGCAATTTATACTGATTTTTTTTTGTTTAAGGAAAAAATTAGTCATTTGTTTTTTTTTTTAAGGTAGAGGACTGTGAAATTTTGTTTATGTTTAGAGCAAGATACAGCAAATAATAACAATAAAATAAACATGAACAAATTTCAAAATTTAGACAGAAAAATTTAAATTTTTTTTTTTTCAAAATATTCGAAACGCAAAATATTCATTTTACAACAAAAATGTTTAACCATAATAAAATACGATTTCAGTACAATTAATTCTGATATTGTTTTAAAATTTGAGATTTGTACTTCATTTACAGAAAAGTACTAAATTTGAAATTTATGTTTTAAAATGTTGGGCAAATTTTATGATAAATGAAAGCCCATGATATTACATTAAATAATGTGGAATATTTTTCTATACTTCGATTTGGAGTCAAAATTATAAGTTTTGAATTTAACACATGCTTTTTTTTACGGTGTACTAATTTAATTCGAGCACAAATGGATGAAAATACAACTTTTTTTACTCAAATCACTTTTGCAATAATTTTAATTATCTTGTACTACAGCAAAATTGGGAACTAAAATCCATTTTAGGTTAAGCACCAAAGCATAATAATTTTGAAAAATTGCGGCCTAAAAATTACAATTTAGTACTGAAAAACTTAAGTGAACAAAATTTTAACTTTTAAAAGTTAAAATTTACTACTAAGCTTTGAATTAAAGTGAACTTAATTTTATAAGTTAAAATTTAGTACTAAGTTTTGAATACTTTAAATAAATAGCATTTCCATGAAAAAATTGCCTTTTAAAATACAATTTCAAATGTTTGCCTTTATTAACAAACGTTAGAAAAATTGTCCTAATTTATACTACGCAAGTCTTATTGCTAAGCTGATTAATTTGTGGGAAAGAGAGACCAGGGGAACAGAACCGTTTCTTTTCCCCTCGTCACTCTCTCCTAACAAACTAATCAGCTTGGAAATAAGACTTGCATAATGTAAATTAGGACTAATAGCGAACTTTTGTACTAAAAATTAGCAGTTAACATATATCTTCAGACATATTTTTATTGGCGTAAAATTAAGCTCTGTGATAGAAAAATGTGTTACCTTGTATTAAGAATGTTGTACTAAAAATACAATATTTTCAAATGTAGTAGTCAAAATTTATATTTCAATTATAACACTGAAGTTGGGATTTCGTACTAAATTTTAAATGTTTATTTTAAGTGTAATATCTTCTGTTATTTGAAATATTGACCTTTAATAGCCTGGCTTGGTTAAGAAGGCATTGCAATTCTTTTACTAAAAGCAAACAATTTTTGTAAGCAGAAAAAGTGTACTACAAAAATTCTAAATTTTTTCAAACATATTTTGCACTAAAATCATAATCCTACAAGTGAGAATTTGAATAGCTTGGCGCCAGTGTAAGCGGTTTGTGCTTAAACTAATTTTTAGTACTGAAACATATATCTTCAAAAACTTACATGCATACATACATATAAACATTTACCCCAATATTCAGAAAATTTTAAATTAATTTGAAATGCATTTTATTTCAATTTTTTCATACAAAATTATCCTAAAATGGATTTCAAATTCATTTTATTTTTTTATGAATATGGGGGTTAGTTTGCAGGGAATAGAAAACATACAATTCAAATCAAAATTTAGTACTAAATGCAAAATTCATTTCTTACATTGTTTTAAATTTACACACATAAATTAGCAAAAAAAAAAACAATTTCAAACATTCTCGTGGGTAAACATTTTTTGAGAGAAAAATTAAGTGAAGTATTGGGAGAAAAAAATTTAATTTCAATGATTCGATGTACGCCTGTTTTTGTAAATAAAAAAATAGTTTAAATTTGTATTGAGACAACAAAAAAAAATCAAAATTGTTTTTGTTATCATTGTCAACCGAAAATCTTCATTTACATAAACAGACAGTAAGAAATTTTTAGTAGAAAATTTTATTAAAAGAAATTTCAGAAAATATAATTCGAATGCAGAATAATTTTTAGAGAGAGAAATTTTAAATAAATTATTGCAAGAAGTTATATTTCAACTGTCTTTGAAAGGTTTAATTTCAACTTCGAGGAATTTTTTATTTATTTTTAGGTTTAAAATTTTTATCATTAAATAAACACAAAAATTAAAAAAAGTTAATTTCGCATATTTTAAAGTATGACAGTTTTTTTTTCATTCGAATTATATGAAAAACAAAATGTCAAAAAAGAGAGAAAAATTAATTCATAAGGAAAAGAATAAAAAATAGGATAGTAAATTATATATATTTTTATTATTACTAAATCCGGTATAAGTTTGAATTAATAATTTAAATTATATTTCTTTAAGCTTATAAATAAAATTATAATTAATTAACAACTGGTAAAAATCGTTGCTACTTTTTTTTAAATTAAAAAATAATAATTTACAGAAAAATTTTAATAAAAAAATTGGCTACATTTAATGCAACTTTTTTTTTAAACCAAAAATTAAATTACAATTATTGAAATAATATTTTTTTTTCTAAATGAATTAATTGCACGGCTAAAGTTTACATATTATAATAAAAAGGTCTGTACAATGATATTGAAGCTTTTTTTTTTAAATTTAAAGTGAAAACAATCATAAATTGCTGGAAAAAAATTTCGTTTTCAATGTAAATTATAAAACTGAACCGGCCAGACATTTTTTTCTTGTTCAAATTTATTTATATTTAAGTAAATTTAAAATAGTTCGTTGATGATTTTGTGTTGTATTTGTTTTTTTTTCATTACAAATATTTTAATGTATTTTGTTTTAAGTCACTCTCCCTTAAAAAAAGTAAATTTTGTTTTTTTAACTCTTTGCGAAAATACTTTTTCCTCTCATGTTATTATCCTTAAAGTAATTTTTAGTATGTATATATTTTTATTACTATTAAAATTGTTTCTAATTTTTTATAGAGTAGAGATATTTTTCCTTAAATTTTTAAATTTTAATTATAATACGCCATTGATATGGTTAGTTAAGGTGTTGCCTTTATTGCTGATATAGAACTTTTTGTTTATTTTTACACATAAAGTATTTATCTCAAAAAATTTATTGTTTTCATAAATTTAGTTTTAGTGTTTTTGTTTTTTTTTAAAGAATATTCAAAAATATTTATTTTATTTAGTTCTGTAATTTTCTTTCGTGATTCCTTATTATTTCTCATTAACGAAAATATTTTTAAATAGCTTTAATTATAATGTACATACATACTTGTTACAAAAATGTATTAAATTTATTTTTTACAAATAAAAGAAATTATTAATATTCACCCTTATTCCAGTTGTCGTTATCGACGTCACTTTAACACAACACCAAAAAATTGGGGCTTGTTTACTCGCTCTCGAGATCTATTTCCGTTCCCTAAGGTCTAGAAAATAGCATAAACCTACAAACAGGAGTCAATTGTTTTCGGATAACGGATACACGAGCACCAATTTTTGGTGTTGTGTTAAAGTGACGTCGATGACGACAACTGGAATAAGGGTGATTGATTTTTTCTCACAAACTCCATGGTTATTTGGTCACCTTTATTCAATTCTGTTTGTCTTATGTTTGAGTTAAAATTTCTTCACTTACTGCAAAGCTAAACGAAAAAGATTAATAACAGCTGTGTCAAGTTTTAAAAAAAGAGGAAAACTAATGAATATGAGGGCGAGACAATAAGTCAAGAAGCTGAGCTGTCCCCTTCCTACAAATAGAAAATTAAAAAAATGTGCAAGACATATATAAACATGTGTACCAGGACATACATCTCTAATCAGTTCTACTATTTCGTTATAGTAAAAAAAAGTATATTCAATAATTCGATATGTAAAAATGTCTAAATGCGTAATTGCCGACGAATATTATTAACAAGTCGCTTCCTCGTAAAAAAAATAAACATTTCAAAAGGCTGCCGACAAGTACACAAATACTAGATTTATAAGGTCTTTGCCACTTTCTAAATATGTATGTGTGATTACACCTTAACTTTTTTTTTTGGAACAAAATCATGTAAACACAAGATTTCTTTAAGCTTGACAGTATATTATTTGAGCAATTTTTTATATATGCAAATATCAAACACGCATAACTTGGGAGTACCACCAAACAATCAAAAGTTACTGGCGAAATTCCATGCAAACCTCTCCATTCTAATATTTAAATATTCTAGAAAACCCTCATTCAATCGAAATATTCACGTTTTTTAATTAATTTTAAAAAAATATTTGTTGCATATTTCATCATTTTAACACGCTTTAAATAAAAATTAAATATATTGAAATAAATTTAAATACTTTATTTAATTAATTGCTGCAATGGTAAGTAAAAAAACCAAATAAATCAAATAAAATTTACTTTTATTTGCTTGTACCACTGCCAGTTCGTATAATAAAAAACATCAATTTCACAAACACCTGCTTGCCGCATCATCATCATTGTGAGTGACGTCACGCGAAATTTTTCCACACAATTTTGTTAAATTTCTTCATCTACACAAAATCCAATACCAGGCGCACAGAACAGCAAAAACAACAGCAAGGGTTATTTTAAATTTTATTTAAAAAAATCAAAGCGTGCTTTCAGGAGCAGCAAAATATAATACCAAACGGCGCATTGGATAACACTTAGCCCAGACAACAACCGTAGTGTATTTTAAATTCTCTAGTTCTAGCAAATTTCAAATGCTTATAACTCGGGAAGTATTGGGTATATTCCAATGAAATTTTTACCATATGAAAGTCCTCAACTTCTCAGCTTTAACATGTCATAATATTAAGCTTAATATATACATTTTTTAAAAGAAATATAATGCGCTAAAACATTAACTGCATTTTTTAACTAACAAGGCGGGCCATATGGCGGGCCAAAGTTGCACCAAACTAACATATAGAGCAATATTCACTCAAATACCTTTAGCGTTTCAGAAGTTATAACACTTCAAAGAAACTTTTGAGCAGAAATCCACTTGCTGCCAGATTCTGTTGACCTGGTATTTCACAAAAAATAGCAAAAAAAAAATTTGTTTAAATTTTTCACTTCAAAAAAAAATTATTACCTTGGCCACGCCCATTTTGTAACGAGAAAAAGTGGGCGTTAACTGTAAAATACGATTTAATATGTATGTATATGCTTGAGTTTTTGAATCTTTATGTTGTGGTGGTAAAGAAGACTGAGCTTTTGGTCTTTTATTAGACATAAAAATTATCAAACTGCTACATACCGAGATATGGGCTGTAGAGCGAGCCAGAGTTAAAAAAAAAATTTGAGGGTAGCTTTGACGCAGTAATTAATTTTAAAAAAAATGTGTGCATTAAAGCACATTAACATGGGTCGCTTCAATGGTATACAATCTATATGGTCACCTGAAACGTAAAGAGTCTAAACTAACATTTTTGTTTTTATGTTTTAGTTTTTATATAAAAGGGTTTGTAAAGGTCTTGATCGTGGTTATATCCTATTGTTTTTTTTTATTCAATTAGCTTGAAGTGGAAGTAGTTGAAAAAAAACCCTTCTATTCAGTTCTGTTTCTCCGCTAGGGGCAAATTACAGCATTCGAGAACATTCGAATCAAGCAATCGTACTAATTTTTAGTCAACAATATTACTTGAATAATAGCTCGAATAGCTTTCTCATTCTTCTAAATTCATTGAAAAGTTTTTATTCGAACAAAGCAAATGTATTAACTTTTAATCAATAATATTATTCGAATTGAATTGAATTGAATAATTTTTATTAATTTAAATGAATTGAATAACATTTATTCGAATAACTCAATCGTATTAATTTGTAATATAAAAAAATTTGTAATCGAATATTTTATTCATAAGAATTGAATTGTGTAATTTTATTTATATGTTTGTATAGTTTCTACCATTCGAATTATTATTATTTATCCGAATCATATAGCACGATTAATTTTTATTCGAATAAAGTTGCTGATAAAATATTTTTTATGCGCTTAACTCATAAATTATTAATTATTTTTGGTTAATCTAATAAATTTTAAACGAATAAAATTATTAAAATATATTTAACTCCTTTAAATTAAAAAGAATAATTTTTGTAACTTTACATTAACCGTACTGATGTATTCGTTTAAGTGAATCGAATTATTTTAATTCGAATAAAACACTACTCGAATAATTTTTATTCGCTTGAAAAAACTCGATTAGCTTATAATGGAAAAATGTATTAAAAAAGTTTTTATGCAAACAAAATTACTCGAATAATTTTTTAAAAGATAAAATTACTTAGCGAATAAAGTAATTTGCACCCTCTTATGTATATTTTTTCTTTAAAAAATGTTTTGCTGAAATTATTGTTTTCCTCCATTTTGGTTACTGCTTATTATTATTATGTGTATCAGTACATTAAAATTTGTTTTCTTCTTGATAATCTAGAATAAAGTCCCTCCCTTCAGAGTTTGGAATACTTTTTATACCTTAAGAGTTAGAGAGAGACGGCTTAAGGTGTCTTATTCTTAAGAGATTGCGTTAATTTGATTTTAGCACACTTGCATTTCCTTTTTATTATTTATCTTTTATTACTCTTTTTGTTTTTTCTTTTTATAAATTTTATTTGTTAAATTATACTGCCTTAAAAAAAACAATCGAAAAGCCATAATGATTTTACCAAATAAATAAAATCGAACAACTAAAAATGAAATTAATTGTAAATATGTAAGATTAATTGATTAAAAATAAGCACAAAAATGTCTTTTTATTTAAAATGTTTGGATAAAATTGTAAATTTGTAAAAATTGTGCAATTTTCTTTTTTTCTTCATATATTTGTTATTTAAAAACAAATTAACTAACGCCTTTAATGGAAAAACATCTTCTTTTCTTTTCTTTTCTTTTCTTTTCTTTTCTTTTCTTTCTGTTTGTTTGTGTTATTTCTTTTTGTTTGTTGAAGGGCGTTTTTTATGCAGTTGTTTGTTTTGTTTGTTACAATTTAAGCACATGTTACTTAATCATATAAAATTAACATTTATACTTTTTTTTATTTTAATTTTTATTATTATTATTATTAGTTTTAATACTACTTTTTCTTGTTTTATTTTGTATTTTAAGCAAAACCCAATCATTCATTTAAATGTTATTTATTTTTTTATTCATAAATTTTCTTTAAATATTCAAGTGGTTGGTTTGTTTGTTTGTTTTTAGGAGTTTTCCTTTACAATGTTGGTTTTTTTTTATTATTATTTAAATGTCTGTAGGTCTAGAATTTTTTTTAAATAATATATTTTCTTTTATTTATATTGTCAAAATCATTTAATTTTCTATAAACTTCCTTTTTGTTTAATTCAAAGAATTTTTAAAATTCTTATTATTTTGTTTAAGTATTTTTAAACATTTTTTTTTATAAATTTAAGGAAGTTTAAACAAAATCAGTTTCAAAATAACAATTAAAGCTGAAAAGCTTTACATTGTTCTTGATTTTTGTTTCAGTTTAAAATAGGAAAGAGAGAAGATAGAGAGAGAGAGAGAGATAGAGTAAGAGAAAAAGTAGAGATTTTAAGTAAAATTTACAACTAAATTACACATACATATATTTAAAAATAAAACTAAAAAAACAGGGCTATATATTTTTATATATATATAGATAATATATGTATATATAAAAATAATAATTACAAAAAAAAAATTAAAATAAAGAACAAATTAAGATAAACTAAATTTAAATAACAAATATTTATATATTAAAAATGAAAGTATAATTTAAAAAAAATCTTTATTTAAAATGTTTAATTTAACATGCGTTTGTTTTATGTGTCTGTATTATTTTTAAAATTCTTGTGAAATAATGCTGCTCTTTTTTCTTCTTCTTGTTATAATGCTGCCTCTAACTTCTCTGTTTTATTATTATTATTATATTTTTGTAATGATTTTAATTAAATTTAAATTTGTTTTTCTTCTTCTGGTTGTTGTTTCTGTTAAATTAATTAAAAAGTTGTTAATTGTATTTGTATGCTGATATTTTCTTAATTATAGGTTTCTGTTTTCAGATCAACATCATTTTCTTTCTCAATGATGCCCTCATTTGTTGCATTGTTCCAAGCACCATTCATGCTCTTGGAAGAGGAGAAGCAAAGTTTCATAATGAAGGGAAATTTGGTGCCTGCAAAAAAAAAACGATAAAGAAAGAAAAAAAAACGTTTTGAAAATTAGCAAAGTTTTTAAAACAAAATGATTTAAAAGTAATAAAATTGTTAATTAAATTTCAAGAACTGAAAAGCAATATATTTTTTCATTGTCTTTCATAAAAAATGTTAGAATTCTAATTTTATTGTATTTTTATGGGTTAATTATTTGTTTCGCTGAAATAGTAAAATTATTTTTTTTATATTGATTTCTGGCCTTTCAAAAGAAAATGTTTTGAAACATAAAATCGTTTAATTTTATTTACGAATAGAATTACACTGTAACCATTCGCCCGCCCCTCCCCCACGCCTTCCTTGAGGGCAAATTATGGCATGAAAATTTTGTTATTAGCAAATGACGTAATTCGGCTTTCCCCCCATGCAATGAACTATAAACATTTAAAAAAAATCTAATTAAATTTATCGGAATAAATATTTATGATTTGATCAGGCTAAAGTTCGTATAGCTTTGCAAGCCAAATTACATGGGATAGTTATTAATGAACAAATAACACCAAAGTTCATTGTAAATATTCTGGCAAACATGTAGTAGAACGGAACAACCAGCTGTTTTCGAAGGCCACTACTACACCTTCATCATCAGCGTTCTTTTGCGTTTGGTCCACTGTGTATGGTGTCGTCAGTTGATGTAGATTTCTGCTTTATATATGCAAATGGAATATGGGCATTTCCACAGAAAAGTCCACCTTTTGTCACGTTACCGTCAGCATGCAATTTAGCTCGTATTTTAGAGCTATGCTGTTCGATTGCTTTCTAGTTTTTACTGAATTGCGCTCTACACCGACATGCAAAAAAAATATATAAAACATTAGTTTTTCTTTGCAAAACCAGACACATCACAAAGTAACGTAACGTGACAAAAAGTGGATTTTTCTGTGGAAATTCCAATATGTGAATTGTTTTTGATTCATCGTATTTCAATTTGCTGAAAGCTTTTTTTAAACAACAGTCTTGCCATTGTCGTTTGTTCTTTTACTAATTATGCACATGTTAGTTAATTTCGTTATTTTTATTCTACTTAAGACAAACTTTTTTGGTTTGTTACTATTAAATATATTTATTTAATTTTTGTCACATGCCCATGGCTATTAATTTTAGTTAATTTTAATTATTATTGTTCGAACTTCATTATTTCTAGTGCGAATTTTTATTCGAATAAATTTGCAGTAATAATTTTTATTCGTCCTCAAGCGAATTTTTATTCTAATCAATTTGCAGTATTACGCTCCTCTATTGCCGTTCTCAACTCAAGTAAGTTTGGTTGTCTGAGAGTCAAAGATTACAATACAAAATTTACAAAATAACTGCTGAAATTGCAAGTAGGTTAAAAGTAGAGAAAAAAAGCATATCGTCAGCTTTTTTATTTTAAATTATATAGCATAGAGAAAAAAAATTAAACTAAAATTATTCAAGTCAATGAAGTAAAATGTCTTTAATCTCATTTTTGTTTTACACTTCAGCTGACGCTATAAGGACTTTTTAAGGAGTGCCAGCTGAGCATAGAAGATAAGACAAATTTAGCGCATCAATGACTATTTATTTGATCATGCATTATATTAAAAAAAAAGAGACAAGAAATTTAGGAAGCAATATCTACTGACAAATCACTTAGGCTCAAATTCACGGTCCTTAGTTAACTAATGATGGTTGGTTTAATCAATGAAAGTGATAAGAAAATTTTAATTAACTATGGACTGTGAATTTGCACCTCAATCGATTTATAGCACGCCAACTAAATACTTATTTTAATTTAGAAAAAAAGCTTACCTTTACCCTCAATTGGTAGATGATTGCACTTCATGATGGCCAAAACAGCCTGGGCAATATTGGGGAATTCAATTAGACCCGAAGAGGAACGGTCAGTTTTTAAGGGGAACAGTCGTACAGATGTGGCAGGAACCTCTTTAATATTGAAAATGCCAATCAATTGATCTTCGGTGAGGCCAGGTGGTGTGTTGAAGAAATGTAAAATCTGTTTTTTTTTAGATAAAAAGCAAACAACAAAAAAAAATAATTGTTTTGTAATTTTCTTTTCTCAAATATAATAATTTTAATAAAATTACCTTGCTCGGTGGTTGTATACGATTTTTGCTTGCCTGTGCGGGCGATAGGAAACGATTATTCTTGGAGCCAGTATATTCCTTGAAACTGGGTGTATGATCGGGCAACAGGAAGGGATTTATAACTTCAGATAGAAAATTTTGCTTAGAAAAGGCAATTTGTATTTTGCCAGTTGTGCCAATCGGAATGTTGTTCAATTGTTGAACGCAACGTTCAACAGCGACGGCATCACCCATTTGTACCATGGCGGTACCTTCTTTGGTTTTCAAGAACTTAATCTGGAAATAAAAAGAAATTCAATGTGATTAATGAACGCAAAAAAGGCCTTGCACAACCCAAAAATTTATCATATAATATTTAACACCTAAAAAATTTTCATTTGAAAAAAACGCCCAATTGGGTGAGTGTTACTAAAAAAGTTTTAATGTACTCATATTGATTTTTTCGAACTTGCACTTGCACGTAAAATTCCTTATCGTGAGTTTCAATTAATTTTGAAGTTTCACAAATCTTCTTCCCATTTTATACATTTACTGAGAACTGAGGTTTTAAAAAAAAACTTTCACACGACATTCACAATAGCATTTTTACCTTCTAGGGGAATAAAAATGTCATGAGGAAAAAAGTTACACTTGCTTGCTTGTTATTATGATAGGAATGAATATTTTATTTGCAGTTCTATTCGAAATTTCGATTTATTTCAAAATTCAGTATAAAAAAAAAAATAATTTATTTAAATCTATCAGAAAATATTTATTATTCGAGCATGTTCATTTCGAACTTGATTTCGACTCAGAAAAACTTTGCTTTTAAATATAATCAATAATAAAACAAAAAATTCTACTCTGTAATTCGAAACGAAAGAAAATGATTTCGAATATGCGTGTTATTAACATACAAATTCGAAAGCATTTTCTTTCGTTTCGAATTACAGATTAGACCCCCCCTGATTTGGAAACATAGAAAAACTGCTTTATTTAACATAATCATTATTAAAACAGACAAAATCGTAATTATTTACCACCCCACTATGTTCGAAATTTCGAGCTTAATTTCGAATTTTCGAAATATAGAAAAAACAGGATGTAAGCATAATCAACACTAAAATAATGTTTCACAAGCAACTGAATACCAAAAGGAATCTAAATATGATGTTCGAAAAATCCAATTTAGTTTGGAACTTCTTTTTTATTTTACTTATTTATTTCTTAATCGGGCATAAGTTCAGCATTTCAAATTCTTTATTTTTTTCTTCAATAAAAATATTTTATTTCATAAGAATTAAAAATACTGAACTCAAATTAGGAAATTATTCCTGAATAAAAATTCATTATAGTTCTATCAAATATGCATTTTTCTGCTATGCAGAGAAAAAAAGATCGAACCTCAACTGGTTATTTCGAACATCATATTTCATATTTTACATGTAATTTTTTTTGTATTCAGTTGCTTGACTAACATTATTTTAGTGTTGATTATGCTTAAAGCCTATTTTTCTATATTTCGAAAATTCGGAAATTCAAAATTAAATTCGAAATTTCAAACATATTGTAACTTTAAATAATTAAAATTTTTTTACTTTAAGATTGATTACTCTTAAAAACAGAGTTTTTCTATATTTCGAATTAAAGTTCGAAATAAGAAAAAAAACAAATTAAATTTATTTCTATGTACAAACATTTAAATATTCAATCCCTAGAAATTTTGAGAGCCTTAATGTTTAGTTTTCAACTTTTTTTCGAATTAAAACATCAATCAACTTTAAAACTTGGTTTCTTTAGAAATTAGATTTTTATGAAAAAAGAAAAAAAAATAATGTTAATTTCGAAAAGTTGCAAATTAATCGAAAATTCGAACTTAGTAGCAAAATCAGACAAAATGCTTAAAAAAGAAAGTCAAATTTCTGGTATTATTTAAAAACAAGTTATATATTTACATATGTAAATACATATCGCTCATTTACTGTAATAGTGTCGTCACAACTCCTAAAAACGCGTTCAAATTTTTCAATTTACCTACAGCTCAATGCAGGCATGAAAAAAATCTCCTCTCAGGAGCTTGTACTAAAGCTATTTATGTATATGCAATTTTTACACAAGATAAAATACAATATGCCGAATTATTGTGCATTATTAACTCAAAAAACGATATTCAAATATATTCAATGGAAAAAAATCTTATTACGAGTATGTACTATCAATAAAGCAAAAACATTTACATATATATACATGTGTATGTAATTTAAAATTTTCGCATATTTGATTACCCACCCAACCAAACTTATGTTTATCCCTTATAATTTACAGATATCGAAAATATTTTCCCATTTAAATATTTTCAAGCCGGTTACACAGATGTGTACGTACATATTTAAAGTTTTGAGATTTTAATTTCTTCTAAAACAAAATTTAACATCTAGTGATTGTGTACGTTTCAAATTTTCAAATTTATTCAATGACCATACAAGTTGAAACATGTTTCGACTTGGTCGCCTTGTACAAACTTTTGCAAAAACACAACTATTTTTATTTTTTTCTTTGCTATTAAAAAATTTTGTGCAAAAAAAAAATTATATAAATAAAATAGAGCTCTCAGCTGAACAGAGAATTATGTGGATTTTGGATTTATGTATGCATAATAGGCACTACTATCGTTTGAAGTTAAACAAGTTTAATAAACTCTTTTACAAGCAAAAATAAAATATAAAAAAAATTAAAAAAATTATATTTAAGCAAAAAATTGCATTAAACTGAATTTGAAATGTAAAGTAAAGCTTTGGCGAGGAAAAAATAGCCTGTGGCTAAAGAAAAATATAAAAATACTTTTATGACGGGGTTTTAGGAAAAGAGGTGTATTTAAGTTAAGAAGTTACGCTGCTTTTCAAACAAAAAATTAACGGTATTCTGCCAACTGATGATTCTTGTATATACATTAGAGTGGCCGTTAGTTGTATGGATAATATTTTTTTTTGTTTTATTTCTTATATTCTCTCCTCCCAAATCGGTTCAGTTTTATGTAAAACAAATTAAAAAAAAATTTAATAGCTATAAGTTGTGTTTCAAGGGTGTTCCAAAACGAGCAACGAAAAATTTGTAAATCCCATGTAATATACATATAATTGTATGTACATACGTATATTGACACTTGAAATATGTAAAATTAATGTATTTTTGTATAGACTACAAAAATGAACACTAAAATTTTAAAAAGTTTAAATTAAAGGGTGGTCATCAGTTAATGCAATTTTGACTATGTAATTTTGACAACTTGCTATATCTTGGAAATCGTAAGAGGTAAACTCTTCAAAAATTAAAAAAAAAACTAAAAAATACAAAAATTATAAAGTTATAAAATCACCAAACCAAAAAAATCGGCAAAAATTTACAAAAAATCGCCAAAAATTTAAAAAAATCGCCAAAACGAAAAAAAATTCTATAACTAAGCGCCAAAAACCGAAAAAAATCGCCAAACGCGAAAAAGGCTCCAGTAACAAAATAATTGTTAATGTGAAAAAAATTGCAAAATAAAAAAATCGCTAAAATTAAAAAAAATCTCCAAATAGAAAAATCGCCAAAAACCGAAAAAAATCGCCAAAATGAGAAAAATAAGTGTCAAAACTACAAAAAAGCGCCTAAATGAATAAAGTCGCCAAAATGAAGAAACGCCAAAAACCGAAAATCGCCAAAACTACAAAAAATCGCCAAAACGAAAAAATCGCAAAAAAAAATAAAAAAACGCCCAAAACCTAAAAAAATCGTCAAAACGAGAAAAAATGTCAAAACCAAAAAAAAATCCAAAAACCGAAAAAATCGCCAAAATTAAAAAAAATCGCCAAAAATTAAAAAAACGTCAAAAACGAAAAAAATGCTAAAACTATGTATATTTTATATAGGCTACTAAAGTTCGTATTGAATTACATATCTGGTGTCCGTATGGAACACTTCGTGCGCGGGTCAAAGTCGCACTTTACTGAATTTATTCTTTATTGCTACAGGTATATGTAATTAATTGTTCGATTTGTCTTTTAGGGTTGCCAACCCGTTACTGACAACCCAGCAAAAAATTACACATTACCATCAGAACTACTTGCCATATAATGACTTACTTTTCTGATTGCCAAATTTTATTACTCGCTTATAAATCACATTACCTAAAATTTAAAAAAATTATTCACAAGTTGCTAAATGGGGAGAATGATTTTTTAGATTAAATCGATTACGTGAACAAGTTGCTAAATAAAAAAAAATAAATACTTCTCACGAATTGATTAATTTAGTCTCACGCCTTGTTAAAATCATTAAGTTGGTAATCCAGTAGGGATTTTTGGCTTCCACCAAAAATGCTTAATTCCAAACCCGATTACCTTTTTTGAAATTGTTTGCTGGGAAGTTACCTTTTAAAGAGGCCGTTTTCTAGGAGATACATTTTAGGGAAATATTTTTTAAAGCGTTTCTTCAAAAATTTATTTTATAAATTATGTTTTTTATTTATAAGTTATCTGCTAAACTGGTTTCGATTTAAATAACACAACTGGTTTTCTTATATTTAACATCTCCATACAAAATACTCTATGTTTTTAAGTTATTACAGAAAAACTTTAAAAATTGCATTATTTTTTATTTTTTTACTAAAGACCTTATAAAGCACGCAATCATTTTAAATCATCGACAATAAAGAAATAAAATTATAAAAATAGTAAAAAAAAATAATGTACATGTATGTATGTATGTAAAGAGTATGAGCCAACGGGCATTATTGCAAACTTTTTAAAACGTTAAAATATATTTTAAAAAAACTATAACCAGGTTTAATAGATGAAAACCAGTTGTTGCAACATTCAGCCAACAAATGCAATGAACAAGTATTTAAGAAGCAAAACAAAAAGTTTATATAAAATTTAATTGAATTTCTATCAATCATCTCTAACAAAAGTTCAATGAAATAAAAATTGTTGCAGCACACACACACACGCTCAAAATGTTGTTTTTAACTCACTGAAATGCTTTTCTATTATAAATATCATTTTTTTTTATTATTATTTTGACCATAAAAGTTTTCACTTTCACTCAAATTACACAAATGATGATTAAAAAAAAAACATTTTTATCCTCTTTACAAGTATTTTTTAACGTTCATAACGCTGATGAGGCATGTAACAAGATAAAATAAAAAAACCTATTTGTTGAATGATTGAAATTAACACACACACACACACACAGACACAAAATTTAAACGCAAACGTGTGCTTGCAACACTTGATTCAAATAAGAAAAATTGGTTTATTCAACTCGTTTTTTTATTTTATTTAGGGTAATTGCTACCAAATAAAAAAAGACTCAGCTGGCCAAATAATTACGTCTGTTATTAAAAATAACAATTAAAAAAAAACAATACACACTTGCAGCAACATTCATACGAAATTATTGAAGCAGTAAAAGTTAAATGGGCAGCTAGCATTAAATTACAAAGCAAATTTAATTTCGAAATTGCATACTGTTGCCAATTTAAAGCATTGATAACACAACATTTTAATGTCTGCAATAGCTCTCCGCCACTCACCGTCTTTGGGGGGGGGGGGGGCATGATGTCTTGAAATTATAGCATATTATCATAAAGAGGATTGATTTTTTTAATCATGAAATGCACGTGTTTTTTGTCATGTCACAGAAATCAAATTCGTTCGAAAGTGAAACGTTTGCTTTTTGTTTTATTTGAAAATATTTTGAAATAAAAGAAACATTAACGTGCTGTCGACAGAAAACGTACGATCGATTACTTATACTTAAAAAATTTTTTTTTTTACTTTATTATTGTTTTCAACACAAATTGTCGATGTAGCCTTTTCTATTCACATCGCGGGACATGCTGCCAAAATATATTAATTATAAGTGAGAAATAATCCCTTGTTTCCAGAACCAAACGGTCGGTCGACTTAAGTAGAAAGTTTCTAATAAAAACCATTTCTTTTTCGAGTGATTTTCATACAAATTTTCGAAACGAGTCGACTATATGACTTGATAAAAAGTGGTTAATCATTTCATCTATAAAATATTTTATTTAAATTATTTTTATAAACTTTTAAGAATTTTGTAATGCATTTTCTTTTCAATTTCGCCAAAAAATCTATAGCAGATCATAATTTGAACATAATTTTGAAAATTCGAATCACCCCTATTCCAGGGGGGTTATTATGTAATTCGATTTGAAACGGAAACTGTTCGAATTGTAATGTTAATAACACAGTTGTCAACATCGACGTCATTTTAACACAATACCAAAAAATTCTGGCTTGTGTATCCTTTGTCGAAAACAACTGACTACTCCTGGTGGCAGGTTTATGCTATTTTTTAGACCTTAGGGAACGGTAATAGATTGTCAGTAGCACAAAATATGAAATCAGAAGATTAAAGTGTGTATAGTAAATAATTATTTTTACTGAGAAACACGACATTTAACGATTATAGACAAATCGAAAAAAATTTTTAAATAACCTTAAAATTTTTCGGAGTATGTATATGTACTTGCGAAAATATGTACATATGTATGTGTGTATATATAGTGTTTAAAATATGGATATACTGTATATGTACATGTATAAATTGTTTTAAAGTCCAATATGAAAAAAACGGCACAAAATAAAGATTTTAAGCAATGTTCGAAATTTCGAACATAATTTCGAAAATTCGAACATACGCTTAAAAATATTAAAATTAACATAGAATGTGAATTCGGTACCTTTAAGTACAGTAAATTTTTTTTGCAGAGAAATACGGCAATTGGCGCGTACAGCAAAATTCGAAAAGCTTTCACAAAGCAGAAAATAGCTTTAAAATTGTTTTGAATATATATTAGAGCAGGAAAATATGTACATATACACATAATAAAAATCTAGTTCAAGCTTGTGTTTAAAATATATACACATATGTACATATGTACATAGATATGAAAATATATGTATGCATATAAATTATTTTAAGGCCAAATTACTGCAAGAAAATTGGTTTAATAAAAAATTGTACAAAATAATAATTTTAAACAATGTTCGAATTTTCGAAATTATGTTCGAAATTTCTGAATCTCAAACATGTTTTGCGAAATTAATCATGGTTTCTGAGATATTTAGCATTAATTTTGCTCCATTTCAACTGTTTTTAGGTTTAATAAGTATTGTTTTGCTTTAAACGCCACTGTTTGGCTTTTGCGTCAAATTATTCATACAACAACGTACAAAATAAATTTAACTCTTGTGTTGCTTTATTTCCGAAATGTTATAAACACAATTGGGACGACCGACGAACTTCGCATAGTTCGATGAACTTGCCTTTAAGAATTCAATCTACTCCAAATGTCTGCCTTGCTATGGATATATTTGTAGCCCATGGATATTAAGTTATGGAAATATTAACTGCCGGAAAAAATACTTGCATAGTATGCAAAAAAAAATTGGATTATATAGTAGAAATAAAAATTAATGCAAAAATCGATATCAAGTCTTGAAATTAATAAAAGTTTCTTAAACTCGCGAATGTTAATGATTAATGATATTCTTGTTATTTGTGATTATTTTACATATGTATTAAGTTTTTGTGGGATAAATTTTAAAGTACATACATATGTACTCGTATAATAAAATTTAATTTATATTAAAAATTTACTATTTCATAAGGGAAAATAATTCTTGAGATGCCATCTTTTATTTTAACAAAATTTATATAATTGAAGTGTGAAACAATTTCGAGATTCTTACACTTATAAAAATTAAATAAAGTACATGTATGTATTTATATTATACTTTATTATCTGCTCAACAATTTTACTAAAATGTTGAACTAGTTTATAATAGCTTAATCTTAATTTTTTTCATTTGTACGAACATAATAAACACTCTTAAGAGCGGTGTAGCAGAATATAAAATAAATCGCAAGAACAAATACTGCCTTAAACTAACTATAAGGAAGAATTAAGTGCCGACTTTGCAAATAATGCCAATCTTTTCGCATCAAAAATAGCAAGAAAAAAACGCTAAAAAAAATTTCTTAACAAGTGGAAATAAGATGCAGGCAACTGACTGACTTTAGCCAATTGCAAATGAGAATGAAATAGCCCGGTGTTAAACTAAATGCAAAGTAATGCCAATTAGCCAATTAAAATGGCATCTAATCATATGTACAGGGAAGTGGCATCTCCTATCAGCTGACTTTAAGCGGTGTCAAGATGACACAATATGTGTCAATATAACAACATTTTTAAAGCAAAGCAAACAAAAATTTTATTCAAATAGAAAAAAAGTCAAGATTTTTGCAAAACTTTTAATATTTTGGTAATAATTTTAGACAAAAATAAAAATAGCTGACAGTTACAAAAGTAGCAAAGCGAAAGAAGAGAGGCTAAAAACGCGTAAGGAAACGAAGTAAAAAAATCATTAAATTGGCAACACAGCTCGCCATGTGTTAATTGCAAAATACAGAAAAATGTTAAGAGAAAAAAAATATTATGAAATTTGTTAAAGTGTTTGTGTGTGTGACCTGCTTTGCCAGCAGCAAATGTTAAGAGTTTGTCTTTTTATCCATAAGTAGTTTTACGCTTTAGAAGAGCAGTTTCATTTATTTTATTTTTTTTTAAAGTTAAATTCATCCACTTATTCCCATGTTTGGCCATTATTATTATTTTTCTTGCTAAAACCCGTGAGAAATTTATGTCTAGTGTATTTGAATTGCATTTTAGAAACAAATGACAACTTGAAATGTCACTTTTATGGTGTAAGTGTAGGTGTGTGTGTGTGTGTGTGTGTGTTTGTTTGTTCAACACTCCTGATGATAAGAAGGGAATCAGAGCAGTCATACATTTTTTCCGCCATGTTTAACTTTTCTAATTACTTTTGACACAAAAATTTAATGATGTACATAAACATACAATTGCAGATTTAAAAAAAATATATATGTACATACATATATATGTATGTATATAAATGTTTATGTAGATGACACAAAAGCTACAGGAAACTGATTTACGCGCAATTAACTCTATTTAACATTTAACATTTTTCAGATATGCTACAGGGGGAGCAGACACCTTTGGAGCACTCTAGATATTCTTTTTTGATTCTGATTGATTTAAAATTTATAGCAAAAACGAGGAATATTATTAATATCAACCACACATACACAGAAAAAATTATCATCAGTCATTGATTGATTCTATCCATTTTATTCATTGGAAAAAAATATATAAATTAATTTTTTCAACTAACTCCGTAATGCTTTTTACATAATTTTCAATTAAAATATTTATTCCCCCTTATCGGGAATAAAATAATGAAATATAATAATTAGGGATGCAACGATGCGCCGTTTTGCCGATCCGATACCGATACTCATAAAGAAATATCGCAGATACCGATTCCGATACACATGTTGAAATTGAACTTGAGTTAAAATTAACAAAAATGGAGTAATTCTTTTGTTATAAAAAAATACAGCGTAAGAGTTTATTAATATTTAAAACTGATATTTGAATTCATTCTGAAATTAACAAAAAAAAAATAACAACTTATTTTTTTTAACAAAATAACAGTGTAAGCGATTATTATTTATTCCATTCAAACTGTTTATTTTCTAAAATCATCCAAATTTTCAATACATTTCAATTTCTAAGCTTCAAATATTCAAACAAGAAAAGTATACGAACATTTTATGATTTTAAAAAATAAACAAAGAAAAAATTTAAGAAGTATCGTCGTATCGACAGTAAAATATCGCCGATATCAATATATCGGCAAATCGGAAGTATCGCCGATATATCGGAATCGGTATCGGTATTCGTTACTCCCTAATAATAAAGAAAGAATAATAAAATAATGGAATATTTCCCGTGAACAAAAAATGGTGAACACAATTAAAAAATAGTACACTGACCACACAACAACAACGCAAACATTGGCGATCACAATTTTAGGGAAAGGGAACACATTTCACATGAACTTTTATTACCGATAAGGGTGATTGATTAATGAATTTGTTGACAAGTTGGCCTTTAGAATGATTGAAATGCACTTCATTGATTATTAATTGATTGTGTTTCAGCACACTTTTTTGTAAAAAAAAAAGATGGTTCATTGTGCCACAGCACTTTTCTCATAGAAACGATGGCTGTCTGCAGTCACGGCACACATTTTTAAAGAAACGATGACTGACTTTGAAACAGTACACTTTTCTTTTAGAAAAAATGGTTGACTCTGAGACAGCTGACCGTGTCCCACTGCACTTTTTATATATAGAAGAGATGGCTGATTGTGTCACAGCATAGTTTTTCTATATAAAAGACGGCTGACACTTTTACTATAGAAAATATTTAAGTCTCTGAGACAGCACACTTGTTTGTATATAAAATATAACTGATCTTGCCACATCACTTTTTTGGGTTCTAAAAAGAACTCTAGTGTTTTCGCTACGCTGTCCGTCTATATACAATTATATATACGCACTTGATATTTTCAAATATCAAAATTAAGGGGTATTCTATGAGTTAATGTAATTTTGACTCTGTAATTTTGACAATGTGTTGTATCTTTGGAAACCGTAAGCGACAAACTCTTGAAATTTTCAAAAACGCTAAAACTAAAAAGTTCAAAAATTAAAAAAGTCGTCAAAAAGAGAAAAAAACGCCAAAAACCGAAAAAAAATCGCAAAAACTAAAAAATGCTAAAAACCAAAAATCCCAAAAATTAAAAAAGCGCCAAAAACCGAAAAAAATCGCCAGACCTAAAAAATTCTAAAAACCAAAAACCCCAAAATCGCCAAAACCGAAAAAGAAGCAAAACGAAAAAAAGCTCCAAACCTAAGCAAAAACGTCAAAACTAGGGTTTTTATTTTCCCGGACTTTTCCAATTCCCAGGAATCAAAAAGTAAAATGTATTATTCCCGGGAATATCAAAAACATATGAATTTAATTAAATGACCTCAATAAAAAAATTTTATTTTATAAAAAAAAACAGACAACATTTAAAATTAAAATATAAACAAAACAAATATATTCGTTCATTTCATGATCAACAATCAGAAACGATTTCCAGCCGGTCGTTTTGGAAAGGTGTAATGAATTCGGATAGATTTTATGTATAATTTTTAAGCCAATCTTAAGCAACTAACTTTTAAAAAGAACACTAAGCATTAGGTATGTAAAACAAATTTAAAAATGATTGCAAAAACTATTAAAAAAACAATTTAAAATTATAGAAAACACATCACAAGCACTATAAAAAAAACAAATTCCAAAAACGTAAATATTAAAATTCCCGTTGACCATTTCTCGGGATTTGTAAAAGAATAATTCCCGGGAATTTCCCGGAATTTTTTTCCTTCGTAGAAACTCTAGTCAAAACTAAAAAAATCGCCGAAATCCGAAAAAAAATTATACGTACCTAAAAAACTAAAAAAAAGCAATGTCTACATCAGATATCAGATAAGATATTCGATTCTATAGGCTAAGGTTCGTATAGTATTACATACATACATACACGCAAAGAAAAGATATGGTTGTAGAATGGTTGAGAAAACAATATTATGTTCTCAGAAACAAATGTGTGGTCGTTGAAAACAAGTTATTGTTATTTTAAACATTTATTTTGTTACGGTAAGCAAAGTAATGTTTGAACTTAATAATTACATTATTGTATTCATCAAAAAGTGTGATATGGTTAGAGTTTAACAATATAGTTTTGTTAAAAATTTATAACTGCAACATAATTGTTGTTATTTTTTAAAAATAGTATAATGTAAATAACAATATAATGTTATCCAAAACCATACTATGTTAAGTTTTTAAAAAAATCTTATTCAGAAACCTCTTCTTTCAGTTCAGTGTTTCGTTTGTTAGCTATCGGTATTGCACGCGTCGTGTTAAATAAATAAATAAAGTACAAACAAACAAAATGCTAGATAAATAAAAACATATACGTACATATGTATGTATTTTTATCTCTTTATACAGATTGTCTGTATTTCATGCATACACACATTTGTAAGTATACATTTCTATATATACATATATTTTATTTCAATAATATTAATTTATTTTTATTTCGAATTTAACGCACAGCTGTTTTAGCCAATAAATATATGATTGAAGAACAAAATATTATTTTTATATTAAATAATACTGTTGTCGTATTTAACAATATTATTATAATATAAGAACATGGTATAGTGAGTCTCAATTATATTTTAGTCACATCTAGCAATAGTGTTGTCATATTTACAATAATAATATTAGGTGTAACAAAGTTTAATGTTTTTGTTGATAATATTATTATTAACTCAGATAATAGTATTATTAAAAGTTTATTTTTCTATTGACAATAATATGATACAACCATATAATTCAATCACAGCATGTTGCTGTTTGATTATGGTTACCTCAACCATATTTTTTTCTTTACGTGTACATATGTACACATGTCTGTACAGGCTTATCATAAATAAAATACGTAAGTTTTTAATTTTATTGAAACCGATGATACGAAAATAAAATCCAGATGAACGAAAAATTTTATTCGGAAATTTTCACATGTGGAGTGTAGTGTAGTGTCCGTACAGAACCCCCCTTCGTGTGCGAGTCAAAGCCGCACTTTGCTGAATTTATTTATTTTATATTTTTTATGAACTGAGGACTTTAGTCTTATTTTACTCAAAAAGTTCAAGTTTCTAAAAGTGTGAAATCGCCATTTTTGAGGGATAAAAAAATTTGCTAATGTTTTATTTTTTAATTTTCTATAATACGAGTATATATTAAAAAGTGTTTCTTAAATATTTACCAAAAAGAAATTTTTTATAAATTGCAACTAATTGCAATTTTTGTAATATTTAAGTGCTGACAATATGATGAAATTGGCTGCTACAACTTATGGTCTAGCGCCTTTGGTTTTTCAAAAAAAAATTTTCTTTGTTCACTGAAAGTATGTATGAATATAGGCGCTTAAGTGACATGTATTAATGTAAAATACTTTTAAGAAAATTATAAAAAAAAACATTTCTTGAAATTTCATTTAACATGTTTTAAAATATGATTTTGCATATTTATTTATTTTTTTTTCTTTAATTAACATACTCGAGGAAATGTGTATAATTAATTATACAACGCATGAACATCATTAAATATTAAAAGTGATTTGTTGTTGTGTTTTTTTTCTTGTGAGTGTGTATTAATTTGTATGTTAGTTGCTTTACATTTAATCCATCTTAAACATGAAAAAACATTAATCCATAAAATATGTAAGTATTTTGTTATAAAAATTCATGACAATTAAAATGTGGTGAGTGGTGGAGTGTTTTTTTTTTTTGTAAAAGTTGACTTTACACAGTGATACAAGGGATATAAAATAAGAGACTCTGGGCTATAAAAATTATTTACAAAATACAACAATGTGCATGCAAATATTTGAATTTACATCATAATTTTATACACACACACATACACCAGCACTTATGCAAAACAATGCTAAAAACGGCTTTTGACACTCTCTCTTCTCTCTTTCCCACACACTACTTTACTTTCAAGTTTGAGTAAAACACAGTGTTTCCCTTTCACTTTGTTATTGTTGCTTTTTATTGCCACTTTTGCATTCATAAATATTAATAACATTTAGCTGTTGTAAGCAAAACAAAAACAAACAAAAAAATTCAATGACTGATATTAATAAAGAAATTCTCGCATTAAGAATATGCAGGACATTAAGCGTCAGCATAAATTATTTTCTTAATAACATAATAATAACCAATTTTGTGCCATAAAAGAAATAAAGTTTAATTAGGAAATATTTCACTTAAATGACATTTGATTAAGGGTTTTAACATATATTGTTGTGTTGTATTCAGAAAAACTTCGAATCATTAAATAGACGCTTTTCAAACCCGTTTATTTACTGCAATTCCAAAATAATTCCAATCGGTCTATATTTATCAGATATTATTAAGAAATTCATAAATAGACTAGAAATCCATGATAATTATCTTATGAGGGACATTTATAATGAAGAGAAAGCTTTCACTTGGAGTAACACCAATTATCTCTCACCTATCGGTTTTTGTAATGAAGAACCTACAGATTATAATATAAATTCTAACATTCGACATCGCTTTTTTACGAAAAGTACACCTGGTAACTCATACAGGGTAGTATCTTTTTTGAGAATTCTTTTTTTTAACTTTTTTTCTTTTTTTCTTTTAAGTTTAGTTTCTTAGTCGTAAGTATATTCTAAGAGTTCTCCTCTTATGTTATGTTAGCCCCGGGAGCAAGGGCATATCGTCCTATATCTAATTTTATTAACATTTTATTATATTTATCTCATTATTGTTAAAGCTTGGTGCTGTTAAAATCTATAGTTTTTAAGATAATACCTATAGTCTTAAGTAATCTTTATATCATTTACTTTAAAAACTTTCATTATCAAAAAAAGGCTCAATAAATTTGTACTTTACATATTGTTAAACGAGTAAAATGGTGATATGTTGAAAATCAATTAAATATTTCAACAAAAAAGACTTAAATATATATATATATATAAAAAATTAAGAAATGTTTATAAATTAATAAGTATGTAAATAATAGTCCCCATATTCATAAAAATAATAAAATTAAGTTGAAATCCATTCTAGGAAAATTTTTATGAAAAATTTTAAATAAAATACATTTCAAATTCGTTTTAAATTTTATGAATAAGCGGGTAATTGTACAGACATTTATACTCGTATATATTACATACATACGTATTTACATTAGAGTGGCCGTTAATTGTATGGAGACTTTTTTATTTCTTCTACTCTCAACGTTAGTCTTCAAGCCCTTTTTTCAATGTAATTTTTTGCATATGACTATCTTTTAAAAAAATCATATTACAAGAATAAGACATATGGCAATATTTTAGCTCTTCAAGTCAACCACATTAGTCTCAACGAAAGTTTTTTGCTAAAATTAATATTAATCAGAAATAATTCATAGTTAGGCTCAAGTTCAGTAATTTCAATTCTTATTGAATGAAATATTTTTTTTATTAATTAATGTGAGTTTCTAAAGAAGAGAAGAAAAATTAAACTTAGACTTTAAGCTGGGGGAAATACCGATACTTTTCTGTGCAGCCACGCACTTCATCAGCACCCTAGTCTATCTACTTGGGTAGAGATTCTTATTAACATCAGCTATTTAACTTAAATGTACAATGAACGGAATATGAGAAACGATTGTTGTGTATACAATTGATTTACCTTTGGTAAACACATTTATAAGTATCACCATTAATTTTCTGTTTTTTCCAATTTTTCATTTTTTCTATTTAGGTTAGCACGAAATTATTTTACTCTACCTCAGTATGTTTAACTATTCTTACTTATCTTTTTACGATCATCACATTAATTATTTTTACTTATTCGATGTACCATCGGTACATGCATGTAAGTATTATTGTAGTGGTCTATGTTACTTGTTGTTGCATTCTACAGTTTTTACTTGGATTTCCAGCATTCTGAAACTGTGATGGCCAAGTGAACAGTGATTGCCAAGTGAACATATTTTTGTCACGTGCCCATGATGTATTAAATGAGAAATTTTTAGATATTTTAATTGAACTGTAGTGAATTTTAATCAGAAATAATTCATAGTTAGGCTCAAGTTCAGTAATTTCAATTCTTATTGAATGAAATATTTTTATTAATTAATGTGAGTTTCTAAAGAAGAGAAGAAAAATTAAACTTAGACTTTAAGCTGGGGGAAATACCGATACTTTTCTGTGCAGCCACGCACTTCATCAGCACCCTAGTATATCTACTTGGGTAGAGATTCTTATTAATATCAGCTATTTAACTTAAATGTACAATGAACGGAATATGAGAAACGATTGTTGTGTATACAATTGATTTACCTTTGGTAAACACATTTATAAGTATCACTATTAATTTTCTGTTTTTTTCCAATTTTTTCATTTTTCTATTTAGGTTAGCACGAAATTATTTTACTCTACCTCAGTATGTTTAACTATTAACTATATAGTTAACTATAACTATATAGTTAACTATATAGTTATATATAGTTATGTTTATATGTTTAACTATTAACTATATAGTTAACTATAACTATATAGTTAACTATATAGTTAACTATATAGTTAAACATACTGAGGTAGAGTAAAATAATTTCGTGCTAACCTAAATAGAAAAAATGAAAAATTGGAAAAAACAGAAAATTAATGGTGATACTTATAAATGTGTTTACCAAAGGTAAATCAATTGTATACACAACAATCGTTTCTCATATTCCGTTCATTGTACATTTAAGTTAAATAGCTGATGTTAATAAGAATCTCTACCCAAGTAGATAGACTAGGGTGCTGATGAAGTGCGTGGCTGCACAGAAAAGTATCGGTATTTCCCCCAGCTTAAAGTCTAAGTTTAATTTTTCTTCTCTTCTTTAGAAACTCACATTAATTAATAAAAAAATATTTCATTCAATAAGAATTGAAATTACTGAACTTGAGCCTAACTATGAATTATTTCTGATTAAAATTCACTACAGTTCAATTAAAATATCTAAAAATTTCTCACTAAAATTAATATTTTAGAAAATAATGAGGAAAATAACCAACAAAATACCAACAATTTTATATAAACAAATTATATAAGATTTAAGAAATTTATTATTCGACATATTGTCATAATTATATTTTAATTTGAAATTTATTTGCTGGTGGTTCAGCTGAGTCTATATGCATTTCATTGTTGCTGTAACAAATCATCAGTAGACTTCAACCACACATTTTGAATAGTCACAAAAACAAAATTATATTTATATAGAAATTTTTTATTTTAAGCATGTACAATACGAGCTTATGTATATTAAATTATTTCATACATATATATGTATACATATAGTCAAAATAAAACTAAAAAAAAATTTAAAAAAAGTAAAATATGTAAACAACTTTTTGAGCAAAGCATTCGCAAAATTATAAAGAAGCGTTACAGATGTGGTCCGGGCTGTGCATCATGATGAATCATCGCATCATGCGCACTGCTGAAAATCTCGCTTATCGGGTAAGCGAAAATTAGCTGACACTCAAAATTTATTTTATGAGTAAATAAAACTGACTTTTACAAAATTTTATTGAATTTTCTTATCTTACATTAACAAAATTAACTCTATATATCGTTACCTTAATATTGAAAAGACCTAACTCATTATTTTTTTGAAATCGATTTTTCGCATTTTTCGATACATTAGATCTTCTTCTGTAGAAATATACAAAAAATCTCGATTTAAAAAAAATTAATTGAGACTTGTCGCACAGTTACATTCAAAACAAAAACCAATTTTTATATTTTGTTCTTGGTTAGAACGTAAGTGTGTGACAAGTCGAACATTGTCTATATTAAGGTAACGGACATGTATGTATGTGTGTATGTCCATTTAATGATGCCATCAAATATATAATTTTTACTCATTAAAAATAAACTCAATGACTGGTAAGTTTGAACATTAAAATTTAATCTAACAGCTGTTTAATGGAACTTTTATTTCGTTGTCAAGCTCGAAAAAAAGTTTTATTTGTTGACAGCTGTAAACGTGTTCAATTTCTTATCTAAAATCTTACAAAGTCCAAAGCTCAAAATTAATTGAACGTAAAATACATAAAAAGACTTAGAAAATATGATAATAACAGTTTTATAAAAAAGGTCCTTAGCCACAAACTTTTTCTCGAATTTTATTCCTTCTAAGAAAGTTTAATAACAAATGTAAGGGAATTTGTGTCCTTAAAATTCTAGCACAATTTCCTTAATGCGTCATTTCCTTAATGTTTTTGCTTGCCACACTCTTTCTTTTTCCTTTTTGCTGTACACATACATATTTGTTGTAGCATTTTGTAGTATAAACTCATTAAAGACAGTTTTATATTAGAAGTTAAATGCAGGACAAACAGCAAAAATTCAATTAAAGTATAATTAATAGGAAGAAAGAATGATTTTTCTTCTATTAAATTAATGGATTTCTAGGGGGGAAAGGAACGGATGTAAATTTATATACTATCAGTTAGAGCAGTGCAAAACAAATGATAATAAATTCATAAATTTTGAAACAATGACCAGATTTATTTGAAACTTAAGCCAGCAACAGCGGTGTAGAGTTATTTCAGGATACTGTCAGCAAAATATGCACGATAAATTTTTCATTTAGCTTTTCTTTGATAAGCAATTAGCCACAAAGACATGAATTTTGTTTATTATATAACAACCTTAGTTCTAACATATTTTTTTAATTAAGGGTATATGGCAGGTAGGCATGATGTAGCATCGATTGCAATGGAATTTATCCGAGAGTTTAACAGTTTTGTTCTATAATGCGGTTTCTTCATTATTTTGAAAAAAATTAAAATTTTTAAAATAAAGGACATATGGTAAGCATGCATGCCTTTGCACTGATTACACTAAAATGTTCCCTAATAGGCTAATTTTACCATTCTAGAAATAGTAACAAGATTTTTAGCTTTATTTTTATATTAAGGATATTTATACATTTGAAAGTTAGGGAGTTAGGTTGAAAATTAAATTACCTAATAGCTTAATTGTATAATTTTAGTAACAAACTTAACCACTTTCCTATGGTTTTGAGCATAATTATATGAAAAAATTAAGCTTTCAATATAAAGGATATATGGGAGGAAAACGTATCCTTGCACCGATTGAAAATATATTCACGAGAGGCATTAAATGATGCATTTCATAAATAGTTTACAAGTTTAAACTGCGTTCTGTATCATAATTTTAGATAAAATTCAGCTTTTAGTAAAAAGGATATACGGGCGCCGTGAGAGTTGTTGCAACGATCTGAATGAAATTTCCCAAAAAGCTTAAGTGAACAATTCCAAAAAGTATTACAAGGTTTGTTAATCATAATTCCAAAAAAATTATTTTTTTTATTAAAATAATTTTTTTATTAAGGATATATGGGACGATGCACCGATTGAAAACCAATTCACCAGACGCCTCAATCGTTTCATTTTATAAATTGTTTAGAAGTCTTAACTGCGTTCTGAATCATAATTTTGGCTAAAATTTTGCTTTTAAAAATTAAGGATATATGGGAGCCAGGTGAGTTCTTGCACCGATCTTATTGAAATTTTCCAAATATCTTAACTAAGCGATTCTTGAAGTTTTTATCACTGTGTTCTGTATCATAATTTTGCCTAAATTTAGTTTTTAATAAAAAGGATATACGAGCATACATATACATATGTATGTAGTATGTATGTATGTATAGTGCGAGTTCTTGCACCGAATTGAATCAAAATTCCAAAATAGCTTAATTGAACAATAGTGGAAGTTGTTGCAAGGTTTAGTTGAGGCCTAAGCATTATTACAGCCTAAATAAATTTTTTTTATTTATTAAGGGTGTATGGGAAGAAAACCTTTCCTTGCACCGATTGAAAAAAAAAATTACAGAGGCTGTAACTGATTCATTTCATAAATAGTTTAAAAGTTTTCACTGCGTTCTGTACAGGAGTTTTGGTTAAAACTTAGTTTTTAATAAAAAAGGATATATCGGAGTCGTGCGAGTTTTTGCGCCGATCTGAGTGAAATTTCCCAAATAGCTTAATTTAACAATTCAGCAAGTTGTGACAAGCTTTAGTTGAGGCTTTATCGAGATTCCAGCGAAAATAAATTTCTTTTTTATATTAAGGACATATGGGAGGTAGACACATACATATGTACATATGGAGGTACATACATATGTACATATATTTAAAGGTTTTCACTGCGTTACGTATCATAATTTTGGCTAATATTATATTTTTAAAATTAAGGATACATGGAGGCCGTGCGAGTTTTTGCACCGATTTGAATAAAATTTCACAAATGGCTTAATTAAATAATTCTGGAAGTTATTTAAAGCTTAAGTTGAGGCCTAATCATGATTCCAGGTAACATAAATTTTTTTTATATTAAGGATATATGGGAGTAAGGAGTGTCCTTGAACCGATTGTAAAAAAATTTGCTAGGAAGCTTAAGCGTATAAATTTAAAAGTAGTTATAATATTTCGGTTGGGTTCCCATCATAATTGTAGCTAAAATATTTTTTTTAAGCAAGGACATGCGGGAGTTAGGTGTGTGTGTGCTAAATACTGATGCCGATATTCATCTTTTAAAATTGAGGGCTTATGGGAGGTGGGCGTGTCTTTGCACAACTGTGTAAATATGGAAGCGGTTACAAGTTTTCCCTGTGTTCTGTTCATAAAGATTTTTAAAGGGGAGTGTAGTGCGAAGTAAGACATTTGAATATGCAATAATTGTCTGCTTTTTTACGCTTTCTGGAGCTCAATTTCTTACATCGTTTACATACATTTGCTTATTTAACTAAATGCTGTAATCTGATAAAATCTTTAAATAGTTTTAAATCCATCATTTACTTATTTTCAAATGCAATTTATTTATAACAAAACACACCACAACACTTTCCTCATCGCTCTCCTTCAAAAAGATATTACGTCTTTTCTTTTGTTGTAAATTCCTTAGTTGTGCCTTAAGGCCCGAAGACCGAGCGATATGAGAGTGCTTTGATTACAAAATATCTTAATAGTGTTTCTCTTATCACTACTGTTGATTTATGTTTTTGTCATCGTCTTGTCAGAATGACCATTTATCATTCTGTATGATGATGTGATGTTATAGTGGTTGTATGTAAGTTATAGTAAATTGTGTTTGAAGCATAAGAAAAAGAAATTTTATTTAAACACTCTCATGTGCACAAAAGGACAATCGAATTTTCACACATTCATGTTCATGTTGATTAAAATAATGTGATTTGCTTAGTCGGTTGGTTAGTTGTTTGGTTTATTTTTCCTCTTAGCAACAAAATCTTATTTGCTTATTCCTTTGTATTGTTCTTTCACTTCAGTTTCTATTTAATCGCGTTGTGTTTTGGGTATTGTAGGATACATGTATGTATGTATGTACACATGTACATAGAAGTGTATAAACTTGATTTGGTTTAATTTAACTTCCTCTTCTGGTCTTATGTATATCTCAATAATTTATTGTATTTTTTTTTTGGATATTCCCTCGTATATAATTTCTAATTTCTGTTGACATTTTTATGCAATGTACCCCGAAGAATTTATGTCAGCTATCAGCCAGCCACTACATTTAAGATCTCAGAGGGTTTGCAAATTAATAGTAATAAATAAAATTGTGTCAATAATAACACATAAATAACACACACAAAATATTGCCGCTGATAATATTGGATGGCAAACTGAAACGGAGAGGAGATGCCACCTGCAGGAGAAAAATATATATTTATGTAAGTATATATTGGAGCTCTTTATTTAGTTATTGCCTTTTTTTATTTTTGCCGATTTTTTCGTTTTTGACATTTTTTTTGGATTTTGCGATTTATCTCAGTTTTAATTTTTTTTTTTTGTTTTGAAGGTTTTTTTTTATTTTAAGAGTTTGTCTCTCACGGTTCCCAAGATACGGAACCAGTGTTGACAGTTTAGGGGATTTGTCCCCAAATCGGGGATTTTTTCGCGATTGGAAATGAAAATTTCGTAATGGGGATCTGGTTATTTGTTGTGGATGATAACCAAATTTTTGGGAGATTTTTTGGAATTTTTTTTTTTTAACTGATGGTATGAATGAATGATTTTTGAACTAAGAAATATGTAAAGTAAATGGTTTCTAACAAAGAAGAGTTATCAAGGAAGTTTTTGAAATAGTAAATTATGGTTAAAATTTTTTTATTCTGTTGTACAGGGTGGCCCAGAAAGACCGAAGTGGTGTGAAATCCTAATAACTTTTTATTTAAGACATATTTTTTTAGTTTTTTGTTTTTTAAATACATTAAATTTATAGGGAATATTTTAAGGTTAGTTATTAAAAATTATATCCCGCAAGTGGTGGCCATTTTCTGCTTCGCACAAATGTGCTCTTTCCAACACATTTTCCATGACCTTTCGCGAAACTTCCGGTGTTATGTTGTTAATTTCGTCTCGAATATTGGTTTTTAATTCCTCAATAGTCCTAGGCTTATTAACATAAACTTTCCCTTTTAAATAACTCCAAAGGAAACAGTCTGGAGCAGTTAAATCCGGGGAACGCGGAGGCTAATTAAAATTGCTTCTACGCGAAATTATTTTTTCACCAAAGATGTCGAGTAAAAGAGCCATTGTGGCCCTCGAAGTGTGCGCTGTGGCTCCATCCTGTTGGAACCATATTTGCGGATGGTTTTCCACGGCTGGCCTTACAAAATTTTCCAACATGGCCCGATATCGATCACCATTGATGGAAATGGCGACACCTCGCTCATTTTCAAAAAAATATGGGCCAATGATCCTTTCTGAAGAAACACCGCATCAAACAGTATACTTAACTGGGTGTAATTGTCGTTGATGAAGTACTCTCGGGTTTTCAATATCCCATATCCTAAAGTTTTGTTTGTTAACGAGCTCATTTAATTGGAAATGGGCTTCGTCACTCAAAACTAAGTTATGAATAATGGAAATGGAAAGAACACATTTGTGCGAAGCAGAAAATGTCCACCACTTGCGGGATATCATTTTTAATAACTAATCTAAAAATATTCCCTATAAATTTACTGCATTTAAAAAATAAAAAATTAAAAAAATATGTCTTAAATAAAAAGTTATAAGGAATTCACACCACTTCGGTCTTTCTGGGCCACCCTGTATATTAAACTTACAAGTTTTAAAAGTACAAATTAAACAGGGCAGTCATGAATAAAATTCCGCGAGAAATTTCTCCCTTTTCCAATTAGAATTTTTTGATTTCCCTATTGCTATTAGTTGGAATTGTTCCCCGGCAAAAATTTCGCGCCGAATTTTATTCATAATTGCCCCCAAATTAATATGAATGTAAGTATGTATAGCTATCGATGTAAATGTATTTTATTGAATAAATATGTTATTTTTGTCATTATTTTTAAAATAAAACTTAAAAAATTTTATTAATTTTTTCACAAAAGAAAAAATTTTAATGAAAAAAAACTCAATAGAGAAAAACTGGCAACACTGTACGGAACTCTAACATATTAAAGCGCCCCGTAAGATATGCAATATTTTTTTAAAAATTAATATATTAAAGGAATATAAAGAAGATAATAAAAATGGAAAAAGCTGACTTAAGTCCATTACGATAAGAAAGTACATTTTAATTTATAGCAAACATTTTTTTAGCTTTAATAAAATCTAAAACGCAAATTTAAGAAAAAATATTTGATCCCTCAATTAAAAAATATATAAACAATCTTAGCATTTTACTCATTTTAATTCTTTAACATTTCACAGCTTTGTTTTTACTTTTGGAACACAATAATTTTTATTTAAAATTTTTGTTTATTTCAAATTACTTCACTTTAACAAAACTCTATACAATTCTTTCTTTATTCTTGCTAGTTCATGTTAAATTGTTTTCTTTTTACTGCTTTCCTTTGGCTGGTTGTTTCTTTATCTTTTTTTATTTTTATTATTATTATTGTTTAACGTTTATTGTTGTTTTCTTTTGTCAATTGTAACTTTGAGCTTTTCTGTATTGTTTTCTCATAAAAAAAATTATATTTCTATGTTGTTGCTTTTATTTATTTTTTACATGTGCGAGAATATACATATTTTTTAAGAATTATATTTGTTTTTGTTGTTATAGAACTGCTACTCTGGAGTCCTTAGACAACAACAAAACGGGTAATGAGAGGAAGAATGGGCAAATACAAAAAAAAACAAAACTGGTTTAATTTTTTGCAACAACAACTACAATGAACAGTGTGAGTAGAGACAAAGATGGCTGACATTAATTACGGTGGTGGGTGTGGATACGAGTATGGTGAAAAAAATAGTAATAGAACAAGAAACGGCATTTAGAGGTAAGTATTTATTTATGTATGTATTTGTAATTTTATTGTGTTTAGTTTTAATCACCTTGACACATGTGAAAGCTAGAGTAAGCACAGCTTACAGAAATTTTTCTTAAGGAGGCGACAACAACAACAGCAGCAATTATAAAAAGTAGAAATTAAGTATACGTAAGTACGAATATAAGTATCTATGTATGTATGTGTGTGTTGTGTGAGTTTTCAGGGTCACACTTCACAGGTAAAATCGTTAGGAATTAAAGAAAAAAAATATATACCAAAAATGTATAGAAATTTATACATACAACTGAACAAAGTAAAATTGTAGCTGATTTAAAAAGCAATATATTCAAGTTTCTCTTATACTAAGTGGGTCGTCTCTTCACTCTGCAAACCATACTTTTTGTATTATAACAGAAAAAAAAATCTTACATATAGTAAAAAAATTTTAATTTTTTAATATTCTTGAGGCGACTTGTGCTATACATGAGAGCTGTTATTTAAACAAAAATTAATCGTTTAATCGAATAAATATTTTTTTTTTAATTTAATTTTGCACCTGCATTAAAATTTTAATTTTGTAATATTAGAATATATTCGATAAGTTTTAGTTAAATAATCGAATATTTAATTTTATTTATATTTTTGAATTTTTAAGTCTTCTTGGAACAAAATTTATTCGATTAATCGTTTTTTTAAATGTTCACTGAATATTTTAAAACAAAACATTTTTAATAAAGTTTTATTAAAAATGCTTTCAATAATTCGTTGAACTGAATAAAACATAAAATTTATTCACTTCTCTATTCCCAGCAACATTTATTCCAACAATTTTGATTGTATTGTACGTCGAATACAATTTTTTTTAATAATTTTCAATTAAAAAAAAGAGTTTATTCCTCAAATTTGGTTCGATTATTCGACTAAAATTTTGTCTCAATGGTTTTTTTTCCAAATATTTGAATTCCACTTCATAATTTTATATATTTATCTTATTACATTATTCCAACATATTTATTTGTTAATTATTCGATTACTTAAAAAATTAAAGAAACCTTTTTTAAGTAATCGTATTTCGTAAGTATAATTTTGAAAAAAAAAAAAATATTGTTTCTTCATTTTAATCGCTTAATTTTTTTAATCGTTATTTATTACTTCAAATAAGCGGAAAAGCCCAAATTTAATGTAGTTACTGAAATAAAATGAGTTCTTAGCCTTTATTAGAAGAGTTTCTGATTCCAATATTAAAGTATTTTTTTATGTTGTTGATTATTCGTTAGTTTAATGCAAACGATTGAATATATATTTAAATTTATTCCTATACTCGAATATCATATAAAATCTTCTTTTACGAAAAACTTGTTACTAAATTGATATTTCAAGTTGATTTGCAATATTTAGAAGAATATTAATTAAATTTGTATAGAAACCATTCTCACTTTAAGATCAAACTATTTTGTTTGCTGGGTAATAGTGTGGGAATTAATTCTATTTATTTGCTGTTGTTGCCACAAAATCTTAAGGCTGAAGCGAGAAACTAACGTTTTTTTTTGCTTTTAAATACATGTTTCCAAGGAAAATACTCGTATAAAAAGATATATATATATATAAATACATATTTCTTTTGAATGATGAAATATAACAAAAGCTTGGCAGTAATTGAAAGTAAATTAAAGTAATTTTAAGACAGTAAGCAAATATCTTGAAACCTTTTAGCACAAATTAAATAAAATTAGTTTTGGTTTACCGCATTATATGTTTCTTATTTGTAATATCTGAATTTCTATTTAAATTCCATTCAAGTTTACTCAATGAAAGTTTTATTTCTTAAAAAAAATATACATATAATAATAAAGAAGCAAATGCATTTTAATATCAACTTACCCTTGCAACGTTTCCATACAAGCAAACCAAATTGAAAAGTTTATCTGTATTCGAAGTGTCATGATCCAAACCATAAACCATCATAACAGCACCCTGTTAAATGAAAAAGGGAAAAATTAGTAAAAGAAAATAAATTCATTAAAATATAAGATAACCACCTTTTTTTTGTTAATAATAGGGTTTAACTAAAAATCAAAGTATCATGTAAATTTTTTCTGTCATATGTGAAGGCACTTCTCAAATTAGTTTATATATTAAATAAATTACTGTCCCAAAGTTATGAGTATACAAGTTTATTAATATTTAATTTATGAAGAAAAACTTGTTTCAATATTACATAATTTTTTTTATTGGCATTTGAAATAATAAAAATATTTTGGAAAAGTATTTTTGGGTTCAAACATATTTTTTATTTTAAATTAAAATGTGATTGATTCTCTGCCATAAAAAAGTTTTTGCTAGAGTTCGCTCGAAACGTTTTATAAGGCGTCACGAAAAATGTTTTGACAAATTTAATTGCTTAGAAAGTGTTTAGCTTTTTAGAGCTTCCCAAGGCAAAATATTGACTGTCCCAAAATATATTGGGACAAAATTTTTTGTCATAAAAGTTGTTAAAATTTACATATAATAGATTTTGCATGATATATTTTCTTCTGTCCCAAAAACAAATAAAATTGTCCAAAAACGGCTAATTCTTCATAATAAGGTGTCTTATAGCAATATTCTAGGCGATTTTCTTGTTGCTGCAGCATATATGTATGTATGTGTATACATATGTACATCTATTTTTTGGGACACTTCTTTATGTAAAAGATTTTATTTTAGATAAAATTATTTACGTTTGTATCATGACGTTTGTATCATCAAAAAAGTTGCTCGTTGGAACAAAAAAAAATTGTCCCAAAATGGCAAATTCTTAGCAATAAGATATCTTATTGCAATATTCTATGCAATTTTCTTGTTGCAGCATATTTAAAATAATCAGGTATTTCGGTTTGAACTACATTTTTCTTTATCAATAAAAGATTCAATTACATTAAGACATTTAAATAAACTAGGATCGCCCGGTGCTGTGATCGACCACTTGACACCTAGTGTGTTTTTATTTATTATAGGCACATGTGTACAAAACAAAACCTAAGACAGTCGTCTCTTTTTCAAGCAAATTTAAATCGCTTTTTGCTACTTTTGAATTTAAGTTTAAATAAAGCTGCTAAAAATAGTTCACTATATGGAGACAAAAACACACGTAAAATGTATTTTTGTTTCTAAAATTTTGCTCATTGTAAAGAAAAATTCACTGTATTGAAATTCATTATACGGAAATCAAAATACATTGAAAGTGGAACGAAAAAGCTGTGTTCTTGATTTTATTTCATAATAAGGAGAACTTCATTGTAAAGAAGTTCACTATAAGGAAGTTCGACTGTATATATATTCTTTGGGACAATATTTGTTTTTTGTTTGTTGTTGGGACATGCACAGCAAAAGGTTTTAATGGAATGTATATTATTTAATACAAAAATGTATTGGCTCGAAATTTTTTGTTTCTTTGGGACAGAAATTATTTTTAATATTTTTTTTATTTTTTTTTTTGTTCGAAAAATAGTCATTTGAGCAATTGAGACCATTTGATTTGAATTCGCCTTGTCATACCACTTTCATAATTATGAGCACCTACGATGTGTTTTTTACGAATATTTTATTTTAAAATTTTTTTTGGACCAATAAATATTCTATAGAAATTCTCGGAAGAGACCTTCACACGATCTTAACTTATTTTAATTTTTTTTATTAACTTGTAAAGTGATACATAACTTCTTGCTTAAATAATATGTCATGAAAATATCTTTGGCCTTGCAAAATAAAACCAAATTAATAAGTTCGCTTTACCTGTGCTTGTGCCTGTGTAGTAAATGCGGCTACGGCTGCATTGCGGCTCGGTACAGCAGCTGGTTCCTTCATTAGACCGGTGGGGTGAATGGTGGCTCCCTTCCAGTTTTCAGCAGTGGCGGCATGAAATTCTGATGCAGCAAATTGTGGGAATGCAGTGCCCGGTCCCAATAAAGGTTGTTCTTTAAAAAAAATTGTTGGATTCGGTATTAAGCCAACTTGGTTTTTGAATTCATTTGATAAATATATTTTGTTGAAATGGTTTTTTGATAGTTTTTTTTTTTGAAAACATGCAGTAGTAGAATGACAGTGAAACAGTTCGATGAAGGATTTTTCAGTTGTTTATTTAGTTTTATTTATTTAGTTATTCATTCATTTCATTTATATTATTATTTTTTTTATATTTATTTTTTTTTTTTTTTTTTCAAAAAAGGTGAGGCGGTATTTTGATTTACAATAAATGATCATGCAAATAATTAGTACGACAAATAAAGGAAACATAAAAAGAAAGAAAAAAGAATAAATAGGGAATTTTTAAAAAATACAATTAAAACTTACATACTAAAGGCTTTATTCATTAAAAAAAAATTTATAAATATATTTTGATTAATGAGACGTTTATTAAACATTTTTCCATAAAAAATTTGCTTTATATAAACAATTTAGAAAACAAAATAATTTTTTTTATGAATAAGGCAGTAAAACTAATTCTAAATATGGCTTTAAAAAAGAAAATCAATTTTACTTTATGTATATTCCAAACATTTTAAAGTGATTTAAGCAGAAACACTTGATGGACATTATCTAATAAATTGTGTTGAAATAGTTATTTATTGAAATAGTTATTTATTCATGGCTCTCTTATAATATAATATTTGGTTAGCACTAGCGTATACTTAATATTTATTTATTTATCAGTTTAAAACACTCATACGCTCGAGAGTAATTAATTAATTTCAGAACTGAAGTGCAATTTCTCACACATTGGGTGGTGCGTGTGTGCATGCAAGTGTGTGGGTTTTTAAATGCTTTTGTTAACACCTGAGTTTTTATTTAATTTATTTTACAATTTCTCCCTTTTTGCTGTTGCTGTATAACACAAAGCATATCCTTAATTTAGTTTTAAACCCCAATATAAATATTTATGTAAATCACTAGTTAATCTCCCTGCAAAACCATTTACGACTACATTTGTTGAACCGCAACCCTGTCCTCTATTACACAATTTAAAACAAATTGACTATTTTGTTAAATGAGAAAAGAGAAATAAGCTTATCTTTCTTTTTATTCTAAATGGAAAAATTTTAATTAAAAATAAACCCTCTATAGAATATCCCAATTTTAAGCAGTTCAAGCAGTTTTCTGATAGTTTTTGCCCTTCAAACTACAACAGTTTTTCAGTGCAAACGTTTTGCAAATTTTTATTTTTTAAAAGAGAAAGAAAAATAAATTTTTGTCCACCTTTTAAATGTGAGCGCTCTTCGAGGGAAATACAAGATGCAAAAAAAGGAAGGATTTGCTAACTTTTTTCACCATATGGTGAAGCTCAAGTGTTTTGCTAATTGTTGTTGTCAATTAAACTATTTTTTTGAGCTTTAGGTCTGCTATTATTTGTCTTTTATTTGATCAATATTTCGTTAACCTAAAGCTCAAAAAAAATAGTTTAATTGAATACATGAAAAAAATCGAAAAATTAGATAAAAGAAATTGTTGCTGTTTGTTTAAATCGTCAAAGCATAAGCAAACCATGGAGAGGCGAAATAACCAAAAAGAAAGGAAATTTTAGTAATTCCAATTTTTTTATATAAACATTTTACGAAACTAATTCTGTTTTTAATTAAAATAAGAGGTAAAAAATTTAATTTTTTTCACAATTTTTCAAATTATAAAAAACAAAAAATATTTTTCAAAAGAAATGTTGAAATAATCGGCCTTGTTCTGTTAACGGAATCTGAGAAAAATGTCTCGTTTTAAAAAAATTACTATTGGTCTTGCAGACGTGTTTAAAATCATACGTGATAATTTTCTTTTAGATGTGATATTTGGGAATCTATATATTAAAAAAAACATTAAGAAAAATCTGAAAAAAAATATTTGTATTTTCGGAGTTAGTTTTTTAAAATCGTGCTGTTTCAAATTGATCGGTTTACAGAACAGAGCTGAATAATTCTCCCGAAAAAACCAATTTAAATGCAAATTGATTGCAAACTGATAGAACATTTTCGAAAAGAATTTATGAGACGAAACTGAAAGTAAACTCTTTCAAACAAAACAAATTCTGAAAATCTGTTGGTTATACAACTTTTAGACACGGAAAGTTTACTTAAAAGTTAAATTTTAATAAGCGTGTTTCCGCCTATTTTGTCTAAATACACGATTTTGTGTTTTTCAGAGATCAGGGAGTGTTTTAAGTTTTGCAAAAAAAAGTAAAATAGAACCACCTAAAATAATATATTAAATTTTAATGGGCATGGCTGCGCCATTTTTTTAAATATAACATTGTGTCTGTTTTAGAGCACAACGTGAGTGGTAAGTTTCATAAAAATCGATTAAGTAGAACCACGTGATATCTAATAATAAAGTAAAAAAATTGTCGGTGTGCCCCGCCCACTTTTTACAATGGGACCAGTTGTAAGCTATGACACTCTCAAAAAAATTATAATTTGTACAATCGGTCTAAAATGTACCGAGTTATGTATGTAGTAACAATGTCAAAAAAAATCAAAATACAGACGAATTGATAACCTCCTCCTTTTTTTGAGGTCGGTTAAATAATAATATTTTTATATAAAAATCAGAGACCTTGAGCTCAAAAAAATTAAAGATTATTACAAAGAAAATAAGAAGTAAATGAATAAAAAAATTATCATATTTTATTTTATATATTAATCATTAATAATTAATATTTTTATAAATGTTGGTTTAGGCTAAAAACAGTGCACTTCAGTATACTCTTGCGATTTGAACTCGCCAAAAAAACTTGTGATTTCGATTTACAGAACATCTCTTTTGGGAGTTCAACTTACATTCACAAACTCTATGCGATTATGCATGCTTCAACTGTTCGTTATAGCCGACCTGCTCTGTATTTTTTATATTTAAATTTCTCCATGCTTCTTTTATAAAAAATAGCAAATATTTCCAATCTACAAAAAAAAACAATAATAAAAAAATCGTTCGTATTTTAAGTAACATTCATTTATCTGACACGTTCTACTTCCTTTCTAATGAATGATGGCAAGGTTAAACAAACGATTACTAAGTATTTTTATTTTAATCTATTCTCTATTGTTTTCTTTTCATTTCATGCTTTTTGGTTTCCTAAAACGAGTACTGCACAGCAATATTTTATATATATTTTTTTTTGTTTTGTCTATTTTAAGGATAATTATTTTTGTTATTATCATTTATCTATTTGCTGACTGAAAGTTAAATAAAGTTAACTGCTAAATATTTCCAGCAAACGACTAGAAATATTAATATTAATTAAAATAATTTTAGGAACAAAACACTTAAAAAACAATTTTTCATGCACATTGGGTCATATTTTCTTTTCGAAAGGGAATAATTTTCAAAAATCAAGATAAAATTGTTTCTGCTATTCTCCGAATGTAAATAAAATTTGGAGTTTTTGTTTAAGCTGTTTTTTTTTATACTGTTACACTGCAAAAGATTTCTGAATTTGTTTCCAAAGTGTTACTCGCAACCATGAATTTTCAAGAGCTTCACAACATAAAACAGACACAAAACTGTTATTGTATATGAAACACAATTGCAGCACTTGAAAGTGTTAAAAGCCAAATTGTAGGTTATTTTTTTTTCAAAAAGGGGACAAAAATGCTTATGCATAGTTTTCATTTATTTTATTTTTTTATTAGCATATGGCTTTGATACTACTTCGGGTTTTTAGAGTGTCCTTAAAGCAAACTAATATTTATATAAAACAAAAATACTTGAAAGTAGCAAAAGCCACAACACATGAATAATTTGTTAAGTGAAACAGTTCAAAAAAAAAGTTCAAATGGAAAATTCAGTAGTTCTTAGAGAAGAAAAAAAATTAATGAACTGTTTTTTATTTTTTTTATCAAACTAGAATTCTTTGAAATAATTTGAAAACTTTTTAAAGATCTGTAGCACGTATGATTAATATATATTACAAAATATAATATTAATATTACGTATACGTCCCATAACATTTTAAAACAAGTGTGATTTTTGTGTAAAAAAACAACTATTGTTTGAATTCTCAAAACAAATCATTAATTAACAAATGAATATTAAGCACTATAGTGTAGTTATGCCTTGTTTTTTTTTGTCATTAATTAAAATATTTAAAAACCATTTGTCACTGTCTAATTAGAAGGGGAAAAAACAAACGCGCGCTAAACTGAGAAAATTGAAAAATTAAAAAATAGTGCCAACTAATCAGAAGTAAAATTAAAGCTTTCTTTCTATGATCATTAAACAGCAATTTAAAAAAGAATTAATTTTGGCACTTAAGAGCTTAACATTTTGCAAACATTTGTGTATAAACATACAAATCCAAATCCAAATGTGAGTGACATTTTTATTATCTGTTTTTTAATATGTTAAAATAAATGTTCATATTGTTTAACTCCTCCCCTCTTTATATTTCGCATTCTAGTACTATTAAATTTTTTCAAACGTTTTTGGAAACATTTAAGTGACAAATCAATATTATTTTAAGCATGTGTTTGTATAATTTTTTTTTACTTCTTTTCGAAGCAAAGTTCATGCCAAAAACATTATAAAAAAACAAGGGATACGAGTAAAATTTTGAAGAGAAATAAAGCTTTTTGCAAATACATTTACTTTGCGTTTTTTTAACAACTACTTTACAATATTAAAAACTCTTAGAGCAAATTTCGCAACTTATTTAAAATCAATTTATATTTAAAAGTAATTTTTCCATAAAAAAAATTAATGAAAATCGACATTTAAATATGAATTGATATACATACATATAAATAGAGTTGGTATAATTGACCCGGTTTTTTACTTAACTTGGTGTTATAAAGTGAACATTTAAAATTTATTCCTTTATATTTATTTTATTTATAACAAAGAACACAAGAACTTTTTGCCAATTTGCGGTACGAAACTCTTTATTTTCGCTATCTAGACAAATCCATATAAACCATGCCCATATCGTCATTACCTTAACATAGAAAGCACCTAACTCATTACATCTGATGTATCGAAAAATGCAAAAATTTCGATATCAAAAAAAAAATTAATAATGAGTTAGGGCCTTTTTATAATAAGGCAGCGATATGTATCTATATATAAACATATGTGTTGCTGCTGACCTTTTCAAATCTGTGTCCTTTTTACTGCTTCCTTTGTGTTTTTGTCCAAGGACATTCCTTATTCATGTCCAAGGACATAATCAATAACTTTAGTCTTATAAAGAAAATTATCGATAACTTTAGAAGTTAAAGAGAATAGCGATAGCGAAAATTTTACTTTTTAGCAGAAGTTATCGAAACACAAGTCAACGAGAAGTTTAAATTTTAAAAGGAGAGATATCGAAAATTTTACTTTTTAGCTGAGGTTTTCGAAACTCAACTTTACTTTTCAAAATTAACACAAGAAAACGTTACTTTTATATAGAAAAGTTGTCTAAAACTTTACTTTTCAAAAGAAATGTTATCGACTAACAATAACTTCTCTTTGCTATATAAAACAGTTATCGATAGCTTAACTTCTCTTCAGATACATATGTAACTTAAACTTTCTATACAAGTAACCGATAACTTCACTGTTTTATAGCAATTTAAGCATAACTTTGCTTTTTATATAAGAATTGATTGATAACTAAGAGTTTTTACAGAAAAGTTATCGGTAAATTTTTTTTCGATGAATTTGCTTTGATAGCCCTTCTCTTCTTAAAAAAAAACTATCCAGAACTTTACTTTTCGTTAGAAAACTTATCTGGGAAATTTGCTTATCTATAAGAAATTTATTCGATTTTCTATGGAAAAAATTTACCCAATAAATTTCTGTTATCGAATGTTTTATTTTTCATAATCTACGTTAACGCTATACCGCTTTTTCTACAGAAAAGTTATACGTAACTACAAATTTTTTCTATAGAAAAATTATACACAGCATTAGAAGATTTCAACGAAAACTATTTTTTTAATACTCGTATCAAGGATATCTTTATATTTCCTTTTCTTCAAAAACTTTATTGGAAGCTTTCCTTTTCTATAGAGGAAAAGTTAAAAAAAAATTATCGATAACTTTGATTTTGTAAGCAAAACTTATCGTTAAATTCTATTTTCGTTGGGAAAATTATCGTTGATTTTGCTTTGCTATAGAAAATTTATTGAAAGTTCTACTTTTCTATGAAAAAATAAGATTATCGAGAACTTTGCATTTCCATTGAAAATTTATCGAGAACTTTACATTTCCATTGCAAATTTATCGATAACTTTGTATTTCCATAGCAAATTTATCGATAACTTTGAATTTCCATAGAAGAAATTTGCATTTCTAGGGAAAATTTATAGACAATTTTATTTATCGATAGAAAAATTTGCGAAATATATTTTGAAGTCATCGAAAATTTTTTAGATATAAAAGTTATCGATACCTTTTCTTTTCCACAGAAAAGCTATGGGTGACACCATTTTTTTTATAGAAAAAAAATTATCTTACATTTAACTTTACTAGAAAAATTGAAGGAAGACTATTTTTCAATATATAAGTTATCGATATACTATTTCCGTTTTGTTAGAAAATTTATTAGTAACTTTCTTTATCTATTAAACATTATCGGTATTTTTTATACATACATGTAGATAAGTTATTAGCCACAGAAAAATTATGAATAACTTAGATTTTTAATAGGAAAGTTATCACTAGCTCTCATTTTTTATAGAAACAATATCGATAACTGCACTTCTCTAAATAGGTTGTAGATAAATTTACATTTCCGTAAAAAGAATTTGTGATCAATAAGCTGTTTTATAGAAAATCTCTCCATGAATTTATTTTTCTATGAAAAAAAAATTAGTTTTCTATCGAAAATGTATCAAATTATCCTTATAAAAAAATTTCTGAACTGATAAAATATTTTTTTACGACCAAGATATCCATAGCATTAAATTGATATGGGAAAATTATTTTATTTGTTGAGTTTTCTTTTTTAAGAAATAATTATCGAAATCTTTATGGTCCTATAGAAATTTTATCGATAACTTTGACTTTCTGCTCAAAATTGATTAAAAACTTTCTTGCGAAAAGTTTTCGATTACTTTGACTTTATAAAAATAAAGATATGGCTAACTGCATTTTCTCACTTAACGAGTATTTTTCTGTAGAAGAGCTATAGATAATTTCACTTTTCTGTAGTAAGATTATTGTCGAAAATACTTAAAATTTTATACAAAAGTATTTTTATATTTTTTTTTAAATTCGTTCACAGAAAACTTGTCCTCTTTATAAAAAATTAAATTAAATAATTTAATTTTGCGCGCTTTTGATTATTTGCATAAACTTTTATTTAAAATGCCTTCCAGCATACAAAACATTAAGTTTGAATACTTCTTTACAACCTTTTACATACATACATACATATACATATGTACATATGAACGTATGTATATCTAAAAATTGTAAAATTTTTTGATGTCGTTGGTAAACTTTTTTATTTCATATGTTTTCTGTTTTCCCAAATTAATGTTGTTAGAAAGTTTAAGCTTGTGGTGCAGTGTTGCTGCTGCCATTAGGACAGCCAGTAACTGTCATTTTTGGTTTTGAAGATAGAGAAAGAGAAGTATATATGTAAACTTTCATTAAATTAAGTTTTGCATACGAGTGGCAGTAAAAACTTAATATAATATTTTACTCACATTTCTGCAAGGCAAGAAAGAGCCTGCCATGATAAAGGGAAGAGGTGAAAGGAGAATGAGAAATAAACTTGTGTGTCTTTTATCTCGAGCCCAAACAACATATGCAATCTTGTCTATTATTAAGTGGTAGTGTTTTTTTCTCTTAATTTTTGCTATTTGGAAAAATTATTTAACAAGTAGAAAAGTTTTTACTTGTGCTTAAATTTGATTTCTTTGCTTTACTCCCCGTTTAACAACAAAAAGGAGTGTTTTTCTCCAGTTTGAGTTTAAATATGCATGCAGCTAAAATTATTAGACCAGTTTAAATGTCGGCTTGTAAATCTTGATTAAACTAAAGAAATTGTCTTCATAAATTTTATATGACCAAGAGAAAATGAAGATAATGTTAAAAACACCAGCAAACGGTCATATAAATTAAATTTATTTAGCAAGAAAACAAAAATTCATGAAATTCAGTGCAAAGTTTTGAATTGGTGTTAATAGTATTCCTTTTGTAGACTTTAATTACAAAATTTCACAATTAGGGAATTACTTTTAAATAAGTACTCCGTCATTTTAAAGGTATAAAGTAGTTTTTGGCGCAGTGATTTTTTTCTTTATTGAAAATCAAGAAGCGTAGAGATATTTATAGTTTTTTCTTTGGCATTACCCATGCTAAGAAAAATTCCCAGTGGAGAAAATTAGAAATAAATCATTATTATATTTTCTAAACTACTTAGAATTGATATTTTGCAAAATTTTTAGAGTGCAAGAGTAATTATAAAAATTTCCCTAAAAGGGAAATTCTTTTTCCAAAAGGGAAATTTTTAATTCCCATTATTTTTCGAAATTATTTAATAATTTGCGGCAAAATATTTTGTTATTTACATATTAAATAATATTTTCAAATTTCCCTTTACGTCGTACCTAATGTTAATATAATAAAAGACATCTAAAAGTTTGCTCATTTGGAAAAAATTCCCTTGAATGGTAAATTAAAACTTGAACAACAAGCAGTAAAAGCTTGCATTTAAAAACAAAGATTTTTCAGATTCTTTGTGGTATTACCCTTACTTAGAAAAATCTTAACGAGGGAAATTAAAAAAGAAATATTTGTATGTTTTTTAGACTGATTAAAAATATTTTTTCGGCTAATTTTCACAGAAAAGAAAATTTCCCTTAAAGGAAAATTTTTTAATTATCATTATTAATAAAATTTATTTAATATATTGCGATACAATTTCTCATTTTCCACGTATTAAGCAGCATTTAAATATTTTCCCTAACATCTAAAACTTTGTTTATTTGCAAAACAAAAATTTCCCGTGAATGATGGTAAAATAATAATTGTATAATAACAAATAAATTGTAAGTATTTGTATATAAAATGCTTAAACTTAAAAACAAATTTCTGAGTTTATGCGGTCTTAGCCTTTTTTTAATATTCTAGCGAATTTTAAAAAAGACTTGGCTGATAGACTGTATAAAAACATATTTTATAAAAAAAAATTTTAAATTATTTATATTATAGAACGGCATATGTGGGTTAAGGCGTTCAATAGATAAATATATTAGAATTTTTAATTTTTTTTAGATATTTTTTCTTTTTTTTTTAATAACATTGTTTTAAATTTATATCTGCTTAAATTTTGCAAACATTCTTTGTAAAAGAGAAAATTTAAAAGAAATTTTACAATAAATGATTTGTTTTCAACTGATGTTTTAAACACTGTGCTTGGGAGTTGTTAAAGCAGGCATTTGTGGTAAGTGACAAATTTAAAACATTTATGTACATGTATTCCTTCCCTTATCATATTGAATGTATTTGTCATTGAATTACCCAGTCAGCATGTGGAAGATTTTTTCACGAAACTGAGTCTTTTTCGACTACTTTAGATGATCAAAAACTGATTAATCAGACTAGAAAATTATTCCCAGAACTGCTTAGAAGGCGAGTTGTTTAAAAACTAAACAGCAAGCTCATGCATTAAAATCAATAAAATACAAAGTGTATTAAATTTGTAAACAAAAATATGTAAATGTTTCGAATATGAGTCGAAATTGAGCAGAAACGCGAGTCATAAAGGACTCTTTTAGAAGAGTCGCGGCTAGGGAACACTTTTCTCCCGAATGAACAGTGATTTTCGACTCGAAAAAGAGCGCATAGGTCCTTGTTTTAATCGCACGGAAGTGTCCAAAGTGACTCGAATATGATTATTAATTTCATAAAATGTTGACTGGGGTACATAATATTCCAATAAAATTTTTTTTTATTAATAAAATTTCCCACTAACAGAAAAAATTTATGTATGTATGTAATAAAATGGAAAACTTGCACCACAAACATGATTAATAGCATAATATTTATTAACAACAAAACCTTTCAACTTAAAATGGAATATAAATGTACATATTTTTATTTATGAAAAAAAAAAAAACAATAAACAAATGAAAGCAACCATAATCTGAAAAGCCATTAAACATACATAAATGTATGTACATTGATGTCAAAACTAGCAATGATTTCGCACAAAATTTATCCTGTTTTCTCACTTTATTTTTTTTTTTTTGTTAATGGTGGTTGTGAAATTTTTAAAATATAAATTGACAGGTTTTTCTGTAAAATATTTAACACCATTACCAGGGAAATATTATTTACAAGCCGTCAATTTTGCTTTTAAAACAGCAAACACAAAAGGTTTAGTTTGTGTCAATCATAATTAAATTTAATTACTTTCAAAACTCGTTTAACCCATTTTAGAATACACTAATGCCAACAATAAAAAAAAATATCATTACATACTTTTATTTATTTTTGCTGCAGCACAATGTATGAACAATTATTATTGATTATTATTATTATTAAAAATATTTTATTCACTAGGCAATTAAAATGTATTAAGAAATCTTTTAAAAAAATGTTTATACTGATTTTATTTGATTATCTTGCATCAAATTTGATTCGTTATTGGAAAAAAGTAAAAAAAAAATTACCTGCGATAAAAAAAAATAATATTTATTCCTCGCACAGGATTTTTGTCTTAAAGAAAACCATATACGAAAACTACAGTTTTGCACGAAGTAATTTTTTTAGATTAATTCATTCCGAAGTTGGAGAAAATTTTCTAAATTCAGCCGCACCGAATAAACGAGCTTTACCGAACAAATCCCAAGAAATAACATTTTGAGAAAATTATGAAGTCCACAGAAAAATTAAGCCACTTACAAATAAGGTCAATTGGAATATTAAAATTTTCGGTCACACCTGTCACACCAAAAATTTTGGAAAGGTTAATCAAATTGTTACTTTACATAATAATTACTCGATGCTTTCCAACAATAAAGCAAGTAAGAGGAATTTTATTCATTCAATAAAATTTTGTGAACCTAAATTCCAATATTCGATTAATTATATATAGGAAATAGTTGGTCACACCCGTCACACCAAGGCTTAAGTGAATATGGAATACAGGAAGAAAAGAAGAAACTTAGTGTTAATAGGTCAGTGAAAGTTTAAACGCTGGTTTAGTTGAAATAAACTCAACTTTGCGTGTGGTTTAAACTCCACAGGAGCAAATCAGTGAACCATACCTTATGTGTATTTTAAAAAATAATATTGTGGCAGCACTGGAATAAATTTAAAAATCAGCTGATTTGCAGCAGGCCATCAGTTCTTTGCACAATCAAAAAGGTAAAAAAATTTAATTAAAAGTGGCCAAATTTTACTGACTAAGAAACTATATATACATTCTTGGCAAAGTAGAATAGTATAGAAGAATCGAACAAGATTTGAAGAAAAAGTAGAAGCTTATAAAAAAAAGTTTAGTACTCTTTAAGGGCAAAACAGTCCAATTTCAGGCGTTTACAGGTGGTTTAAATACTGTACTGATTTATGGGTTTTCTGGTTTAAACACATTTTAAACCAAAAACAGAGATTAACTTAAACTGATTTATTAGCCCTTAAAGAAAAATATGAATTGCAGTTTGTTTTAGAGAAGAAGAGACAGGAAAAGATTAAATAAAATATTATGATGAATAATAAATCACTGCAAAAAAAAGAGAAAAAAAATTATCGAGAAAGCCAAAAAAAAATTAGACAAGATGAAAAGGATAAAGTAAAATTGTAATATTTAAAATTGGTAATTATAAATCACAGCTTTGATTAAAATAGGCAATAATATATAGCTAAACTTTCTTCTACGCCATAAAAAAAAATTATTAAGCAACTATTTACAAAGACTTTGCGTCAAAATCTCTGCTGCCTTCAATAAACAGAATCAAATTATTATTTCATCAAACTTTTAAAGTTTTCATACTGCGTCACACCCGTCACATTTTCAAAAAAAATTATTTTTGTTAATTTGTTGCTTTACACAGTAACCCCTATATTCATGAAATGCATTTGAAATGCATTTTATTTAAAAATTTTTATAAAAAAAAATTTTTAAATGGATTTCACAAAAATTTTATTTTTTTTATAAATATCAGACTAAGTATTTAATACTATAAAAAATATCTTTGGACAACACCAATATTATTTTGGGGCATTTTACGAAAGATTTCCTCCTATAAGTAAGAATTCTGGAAAAACTGAAATTTGTAACGTCACACCCGTCACAGTCTTCTGAGGGCTAGTTTGAACAGAAATCAAGTTTTTTAGTGCCCAGCTTTTATTAAATATTTTTAAGATTAAAATCTTAAGGATTTTATAATTTATATTTTATATTTTTGAGTAGCAAAAAAAATTTCAGTTTTGTCATCACACCCGTCAGATTGGAATTGTCCATTGTGTTAACTGTGTTCGTCTCACTTAAGCCCCTTTATATTACATTACCATATACGTACATACATTCCTTTATATCTTATCTTATTTGTTGCATTAGGGACTTCCGGGCTTTCCACAGCTGATAAGGGCCATATTGTTGAAGCTAAATCCTTCGAATTTGCTGTCATTTATTCAATATGTCTGACCAGATCGCCACGTTTAACCACGTGCAAATTATGACATTTTCTTTTTATTTAAATTTTTGGGAAACATTTAAATAACTTTTTCGCATTTTTTTTTATAAAATTACAATATCGTGCCATAAACGCTTTTTTTTTAACGAAAATCGATTATTTACTATATATAATCAAGCTTAAGGTCTTTGCTGTTTATTTAAAAGATTATTTGAATTAATTCGGATATTTCGCTATTTCTTTGTATATCATATACTATACATGTTTACATATACATACATATGTATGTATGTATGTATATATAATTTTTATATTCATAATTGTGAGTTTTTTTCCCCTTTAAAACTTTTTTTCTATGATCTTTTCTTCCTCAACAAATATGTATGTGCATATTTTGACGCACGGTATCACTTGTATTTCTTTTTATGCGTTACGTACAAAATTATATTTCCTCATTGTTGATTATTTTATTCCGAATTTATTTTTTCTTTTTTGTTTTAGTACATAAAACTCATTTCTTTTAATTGTTATTAGCCATTGAAAATATTTCTTTAATTGCAAACATTATAAACTATAAAAAAAATACATTTTTCATTTTCACACTTTTGTTAAACTGTTTGTTTATTTAGACAAGAAACAGGAAAAAGTTTTCTTTCTTTCAAAATGAAATGTATGTGTGTATTATTACTATTAAAATATTTGAAGGAAATAAATTACTCGTAGAACAGAAAAAGAAATTAAAATATAAGTAATTACTTAATTGAAACGAAATACAAAATCCTAGTCAAAGCGATTAATTTAAGGACGGTCAGAGACATTGCAAAATAACACTGTCCACCACACACAGACACACCAATAACAACCCAGCGGTAAAACTCAGAAGACCTTCTTGGTGCAGGCCTTATTAAAAAAAAACTCTTTCGCATAAAATATACGATACACATTTCACACTCGCTTCTATGAGAAGGGAGAAGAGAAGGAGTAACATAACAGAAGGCCTGCTCCGCAATGATAACGCGTGTTAAAAAGATATGTGAGTATGGAATGGAGCAAGCAGGCCTACATCCAAAAGAAGGCGTACAGATGCCTTCTAGAATGCATCCCCACTCCTTCTAGTTCCCGCTGGAAATGTTCTGGCAACTGATTTTTGCAGAGGAGACTAAAAAAAGAGATATGTATGTAGAGGGTGTCCGCCCTCATGGACACAGCCATCGATGACTGATTTTGATAAAATGTTTTAACGATTGAAACACCTTGGTTTATCGAATATTTTTCCATAATAAATTTTCCAGGTGTCTACTTTACAACTAACTGCCAAAAATACGAACTGTCAAGACAAATGTTTACCAAAATGGCGGCAAAATAGAAGTTGTATACCTTCCCGGCGGACACCCTGTACGTATGTGGGCAGTTTAGAAGTTTACATCTCAAACTCATTTTACGGCCTCTTTAAAGTCATACTCATGGTAAAAAAAAATTTTGAAAATCATGCTTTATGTGTGTCTGGCAATGAAATAGCCCTGTATATACACATGTGTAGACGATTAATAGTCAGAGTAATTTTATACTCACGCGTATAATTGTAGATCACCGTGTATACACATTAGTTTTTGTTGCTTTTATTGCAAAATGTTAAGCATAGTTAATGGATTATTATTATGTGTGTGTGTTTGCATATGAGCGTCTTTTTTAATTTTAGCTGCATACATTTATAGTTGCTTGACGGCCAACACTCAAATAGTACTTAAACGATACTTTATTTAACCCAACGCCAATATTGGAATTCTTCTCTTTTTGCCAAATGCCAGTTTATGTTTACACAAGCGAACTCGATTGTGTCGGGTGTGTCTATGTCAATCACAGTTATAAAATTTGTAATTTAAATAAGGATGTTAATGTTAATCCTTAAAAGGTTTAATAATAAAGAACATAATTTCTGCTTAGACTGACCATCAGATGGCTGTGCGGGTGTGACCTTGAAAATTTCAGTTTTTATTGAATTATTATGTACTTTTAGGTTATAGTCTGAAAGAACATGATTTTCGCTTAGACCATCAGAAGGCTGTGACGGGTTTTACATAATTATTATGTACTTTTAGATTATAGTCTGAAAGAACATTATTTCTGCTTATACTGACCATTAGAGGACTGTGCCGGGTGTGACCTTAAAAATCTCAGTTTTTACAGAATTATTATATGCTTTAGGGTAATAGTCTGAAAAAATATGACTTCTGCGTAGTCTTCCCATTAGAGGGCTGTGTCGGGTGTGACTTTACAAATCTGTTTGTACAGAATTATTATGTACTTTAAGGTTATAGTCTGAAAGAACATGACATCTGTTTAGTCTTCCCATTAGAAGTCTATGACGGGTGTTGCTTCACAAATCTGTTTTTAGAGAATTATTATGTACTTTTACGTTACAGTCTGAAAGAACATGATTTCTGCTTGGAGTGAGCATTAAAAGGATGTCGCGGGTATGACCTTGCAAATCTCAGTTTCCACAGAATTATTATTTACTTTTAGGTTGCTGTCTGAAAGAACATGATTTCCGCTTAGACAGACCATCAGAAGGCTGTGACGGGTGTGACCTTAAATCTCAGTTTTCTTAGAACTATTACTTTTATGATATAGTCTTCTACACACAATAATTTTAGTATTGCTTAAAGTCTTTTTGATTGCATTAAATTTTACCACCTGGGAAAAAATTAGTTTTATGCACAAAAAAAAACTCACGAAAATGTGCCGGGTGTGACCTAGTATGATAACGCGCGAAAAGTTTAAAGATAACGCGCCACTTTTAACTTTTTAATCTACCAATTTTAGATGTGTTTAAAAAGCTGAACTTAAAGCCGACTTTTACAACAAATTCAAAGTAAACTTTAAAGCTTATTTAAGCTTTGGACAAGGGATCATCAATTTATTACAAGTCCAAATATGATGTTTTCTTAAATAAGATGAACTGGACTAGCTTGGATATTTTAGTTATTGTTTACACTTTTTTTCATTCACCCTTATTCCAATTTTCGACATCGACGTCATTTCAACACAATACCAAAAAATTGGAGCTTATTTACTGGCTCTCGAGAACAATTTTGTGCTACTGACAATCTATTTCCGTTCTTTAAGGTTTAGAAAATATCATAAACCTGCCAACAGGAGTCAGTTGTTGTCGACAACGGGTACACAATCCCCAATTTTTTGGATGTCGACAGCTGTAATAAGGGTGAATAACTTTGTCTCCTACATTGCCCACTGTAATTATTACGATTTTAGATTTCTTTTGTAGTACGCCATTAATCAATCATGAAGGCATGTAACCACCAGCCTGTTTATATTCTATTTATATAACGATAAATTAAATATTTAAATTTATTGCAAAACCGTTTTAATAGTTTGTCTATTGAGAGTTTTTTTTTTGCACACAATTAAAATTCAAAATCAATAATTTTTATATGTGCACAATTTTTTTTTCCTTTTTGCCTTTAAAGTCATTTGCTTTTATTAAATTCTTTTCATCATAAATCATATTCATATTGTTTGTGCTGGAAGAATAAATATTTCTTTTGTATTACGATACGAGTACTAATGCATCATTTCGTGCGAAAATAAAATATTATTTTTAGTTTCCATATTCAAAATTTTCATTTTAATATTCTATTTATGAATTTATTGTTATTTTTATCTCGCAGTGCCCTGAAATTTTGAACAGACATCAAATCAGTTATTTAAATATCTTTTTGAGTCTTCAATTTATTGTGGTTAAAGATTTTCTTTAGTTTTATTTTATTTTTGATGTCAGTGAAACCTGCCAAAAAAAAGTGTTTGAGAGCAGCAGACGGAAGGCAAAAAGGAATCCATTATTATTGACTTTTGGTTGCAATTTACATTTTCCAGATGTGTTTTATATTTTAAATGCATTTTTTTCGTGTAATGTTTTTCTAAAGCTATTTATTTATTTTATTATTGAGAATTGATGGAAGTGATTTTAAAAGAAATTTGCTTTTAAAAAGCGAAGCTAAATTTAGAATATTTAAATAACTAATTATTGGGGGGGGGGAAGCAGGAAGAGGGCAGGGCCCAGAACCCTCATTTCTATACCACTTTAAAATATCCTTTAAACTTATTATAATGAACCCTCGAATATCAAATAGAGCAGAAGTATCAATAAAATGTGGAAACGAAGACAGCTATTCAATAATAGCAAATCTTTCTTTAGTTTTTTTTTACTCAAATCCTTATTTATTTTTCGCTCTTATAAATATTTAAGTACTTTCCCAGTAAATGTCAATAGTTCAATAGGGATTTTTAACGATACAAAAATAGCCAGTGTATCACATACTTCAAGAGTTTGTTTTCCTTGAAACTTTTTGCATATTACAAGATAGAAAAAAGTTTTTATATTTTTAGCAGTATATTTCTTTCTTGAAATAAACAAAAGTTCACTCTACAAATTGTTAAGGCAAAATAAGGTGGAGCAGGAGCAGGAGCAGTAGCAAGGGTAGTATTAGGATAAGTCAAGTGTTTTTGCTTTTATACTTACAAAACTATAATATTCAAATTGTATTGAGCAACTTTTAAATACCATTAAGACATTATGCATTTACACAAGAATATAAATAATACAAACAACTTCTTGGCAATCAATATTGTGCATAAATAACGACTACAAATTGCTGAAGAAACTTACCTAAAAAGAGAAGAAAAAAGAAATAATTGAATTAGTCAAATTGAAAATAATTATGGTAGTTTTTTATGTACATAAGGCCCAATTTACACTATGCAAATCTTATTACTAAGCTGGTTAGTTTATTAGGAGAGAGAGAGAGAAACGATGGGGAAAGAAACGTTTATGTCACCTCGTCTCTCTCTCTCTCTCTCTTCCACAAACTAATCAGCTTAGCAATAAGGCTTGAATAGTGTAAATTTCGACTAACTAATTCAAAAAATATATTTACGGTTTTAACTTGTTATATAAATTTATCGATAACACTCTGTGTGATAGTAAGCAAATATTAAAAAAAATATTTATGATAGATTGTAGGTTTACTTGAGCAAATCATTTTGTCATTTACATAAATTCGATTAATCTTGCCAAATCGGTAGTTATCGCTTAAATTTAAAACAATTTTAACTAAGACGACTTTTACCCACGCAACGTTTACTTTGAAAAGTCTTCAGTTTGTAGAAGAGAAAGAGAAACGAAAAGAAAATGAGAGCTTTTTTCCCTTCTTTTCAACAAACTCAAGACTTTAGAGGTGAGCACAAAACATTTGCTTGCTACCAAAATGGAACTGACACAAGACTAGTTACGTGACCGTTCCCCAAGTGATAGGCAACAGTCCTAGTTCTAACACTTCCTATGAACTGGACCAGTCACTTTTATATGCAGATGGCCTAAATTGAGGTTAATTGATACTTTGTATGCAGCTTGTGACTTATAACTGAACTCTCTTATAGGGATCTATTCCTTGTAGAATAATATAAATTATATACAAATGGAACTTTTTTTAAAATTTTTAGTTTTCACAAAAAAAATTTTATATTCGAACTATCAACCTCCGACATGAGAGGCCACTCGAATCACAGCGGTACTCACATTTCAAAAGTATAAATATGTACCGGCTAAAGCTTAGGTTAATATTCAAATATAGTTACGGAACTTATTCCAGAGTTACTTGGCGGTCTATTTATATCGATTCATTATTTAACCTGCATAGTGAACAGATGTCCCAACGAAGTCTTTCATTTCTTTCATTGTTCATTAAACAAACAAACAAAAAATATTCGTAATACATAACACAAGTCCCGACGTAGTCTTTTTTATATAGACAGCTAAACAAAAAAAAATATTCGTAATACACACACGCCTAATATTGGTAATAATACCATATTAAACTACGGCTGAACTAATGTGTGTTCAGGTAACATTTAACCTACGAAGGGATACTTGTTCGCAACTTGTTCCTCAACATACACCTTGATCGATGGCTTAAATGGAAGCACCACAATGACTCTAAGCTTACACAAATGAAAATTAAATTAACTCAGATAGATACATTGGCTGATTGGTAGAAATTCAATCCTCAGTTTAGAAAATTAATTTTAAAAAATAGAAAATAAAATAATTTTTTTTATAATTGTCATTTTCATTTTTATTAAAAAAAATATTAAATAATTATTTTCCTGTGCGTGGAATTGTGAATATTACTTTGCATGTCAAAAATAATTCTCTTACAAGTTAAAAGTACCTAGAGTATCAAAATATAAGTTACTCTTATTAATATCAATATATTTAACATTCTTTTTGTTTCTAAATAATTTATTTATGGGCATTTCTCTCAGAAGGTCTACCGAGGCGAAAAAATTTAAATTTCTTGATTTTTTTTTTTGCAAAATTTGAAAGAAAAACAATCAAATTTAATAAATCTGCAAAAGTTTTGCTTTATTTCATTACTCATATCGAGATATTCATGTCCAAAGTCAAGCAAGTGAAACTTTTTTTTAAATTTTTTTTTTTAATTTGAAGAGCAACTTTTGTTTTGAATTTCTTTTGTTTTTGATTGAGTTTTTCACTCTTAGATCTCCGTAAGGATATCAGGAGTTAGAAAGTAAATCATAAGAAAAATTTTTATAAAATTTTGCTTTACATTTCCCTTAATTTCATGTCCCGTGCGACATTGAATATTACCCTTTTGTATCAATACATCGAAACTGTTTGAAGAAAGTTCATCAAGTAATGGTTACAAACAGACATTTTTATTGCAATTAAAATATAAAAATATACTTTGAAAATAAGAAGAATTGCGAACTAGGCGCCTGTGCAAAATTTGTCCCGTACGACATCGCTACTGAGAAATTTGAAAGTATTCAAAAAATATTTTCTTTAATAACTTATTCTTTTTGGAAGAAGAGCATTTTTTAATTCAATTACTTAAATCAGGATGAATAAAAACAGCGAGAGCAAACGGTACAGGGAAAAATTAAAAGAAAATGAAATTAAATTTTCAAAACTATAAATTAAAAAGCCGAGAAAGATTGCGTAACGCTAGGTGAAAGTCAAAAGCTTTAGCTGAAGCAAATAAAGAAGTTTTTGAAGAGAATAACAGAAATTAAAAATTTTAAAAATCCCCGAATATATCTAGAGAAAATTTGGTATCTTCTAAACGACTGGACCGATTTTCTTCAAACATAGCTAAGAACCCTCTCGATCAATACACCTTTCAAACAAACAAAATTAATATCGGTTGAGCCGTTTGGCCTGTACGAGGACACGGCAAAGTTAAAAACCCCGATGTATTTTCTTTTTATCAAGGGATTAAAATGTATTTTATACCATCCGATGATATTTAGAAATACTCTTCGTTGTATAACTTGAACGAAAAGTAGAAAAAGGTAAAAATTATACCACACATATCTAAATTGCACTTCTTCTGTTGCAAAGGTCAGGAAGTGAAAGCAGCTCTAAAACTGCATACTCCAAAAAAAATACAATCAATGTACCCAATACGATTCCTATTTAATTTTGCCTATTTTGTGAAATATATTTACTTTTTCATCTCAATTTAATTAAATTAAATTTAAATAAGAAAAAAAGCTATTAATATTTTTTTAGCAAAATCTAGCCCATTTTAAGAAACATTTACTCACCTCATTACACAGAAAAAAGTAAAAACAAGATTCAATTACAAAAAAAAGATTCAGTTAAAAAATTAATTAGTTTTCAACCAATCACGGAAATTGATTTTAATTGAATTTTTTTTTTTGATTTTTTCAATTAAAAAAATATATTAACTAAAAATTTAATTGATAGTTTTTTAAAGAATCAATTAAAATTTAATTGAAATATTTTTAAATATTTAATTAAAAAATTAATTGAAATATTTTTAAAATTGAATTAAAAACCTACTTAAAATTTTTTTAAAGATTCTATTAATTAAATTGTTTATCTAATTTTTCGACCTTTTTTCAGTAAATTTTATAAATTTCTTTATATTTTTATTTTTATATCGATATTTCGTTAACCTTTGGCTAACTTCTTCAGGATTAATAATCCTAAAGCTTAAAAAAATAGTTTCATTGGAGATTCTATTAATATAGAAAAAATCAAATAGTATAAAAAATTTATAAAAAATTATTTTATGTAAATATGTATGTATGTATGTATGTATGTATAAAAAATTTAAGTATTTGTGTATTGTACCAAAAACCTAACTGGCTTTTGAATTTCGAATGGTGCACAAAAGTACAATGGCCATATTCGTTGTTTGAGAGTCTTGCGTAAAGGTAAATGCAGAATATCGTAGCCGTACTTTGAATTGTGTGTGTATTTTGTGATTGAATTTTAAAGAAAGGCTACAATATTTTCCATATACTACATATACATACATACATACTTACGCAAGACCATTTGCATCGGACCCCAAATATCGGCAATATACTAAGATTACCATTCACATTTGGTCTATATTATAGACTCTATGGACTCTATAAGCTTGTGTTTCTTATTATGATCTGATTGCTAAGTCGTCGTCCATACAGTGAAACATTTGCTGCAAAACATTTTTGTTTTCTCTTTTGAAACTGCATTCGTGTCCACATTGTGAAGTTTTTGTTTTGCAGGTTAATACATTTCCTCATATATTTTTCATAAGAATGAGGCGAGAATGACGTACTTAACAAGAACTTCGTGTACATGAAACAAAGTACCCTTTGCCATTCCTCTTTCCCCTCTCGTCAACAAACTCAAATGTTTTGCAGCAAATGGTTCACTGTATGGAGGACGACTTTGGAATAAGGGAACAAAATGAATTTCTGTTTTTTTTTTTTAATATTTTATTTTTATTCCACGCATGTCAAAATTACTATGAATCAAAAAAAAAATATATAAGCTGAGTAGTTTTTTAGTTTTTAGTTCAAAACCAATTAAAAGATTAATTGGATAATTTAATTGAAAATATTTTTTCAAAACAATGTGGCATACTATAAAAAACAGCTCGATTTTTACACATAAAAAGAAAAATTATAATATTTACATACAATAATTGTTAACCATATCATACTATTCTGAGTTAAACTCTGTTGATAACACTTTTTTGATAGAGCAGTAAATTCAATTACAATAAACATATAATCAATTAAAATATTAATAAAAAATATTATTTTTTCTAAGCAATAACTTAATTGAAAAAAATTCAAGAATAATTTTTTCTGTGTAGTCAAATTAATTTATTGTTTCAGGTTTCGTTGAAATAAGCATTTTAATTGTTTGCTACAAAACCTACTTCCTTTTTGTTTGTCCCGTGCGATATTCTTAGTTTTTTGCAATTTTATTCAAAACTTAAAATTGGTTATAATTGGATTTAGTTACCATCAATAGAGCTAATCAGGGACCATAACTTAGGCTAATAATTAAAACAAAAATCTATTTTATATTGATTTCTTTTCCACTTTAAATGCGCACGACTGTCCCGTAGGACAGTATGGAATTGCCCATATTATTAACGTTACTTTTTATAACAATTTAGCTAAAGGATATTTTTTCATAATTATTTTTTTTTCTAATACTTATTAAAACTTTTCTTTTTTAGTTTTGGCGAAAACTTTATTTTAAATTAATATTCTTCCAGCAATTGACCTAAAGCTTAAACACACACATTATGGTAGTTGGCAGCAAACTTGTAACGAGAAAAAAATCCTTCAACAGCACCTGTTTCGCTTTATACTTCCTTAAAAGGAAAAAAAACACTCCCCCAACCACAAAAACGAAAACTTTTATAGTGCCAAAACATTGCATATAATCAAAATAGAAAAAGAAGAAGGGTATGCTCTATCCATTACCGTGTTCAACTTTTTCTTAAGTGCATTAGTACATTTGTTAAAAAAAATAAATAAATAAAACAAAATTTGTTAGCACAAATACGAGTAGTAATAGAACATTGTAGAAAAAGTTATTTACTCGTACACTTGCTACCATAGAATAGAAAAGAATGTTCTAAGGATATTTGACAGGAAATTATAATCTTTATGTATGTATGTGCGTAAGAAACAAAAACAACAAAATATAAAGGCAGTTAGCAAGTAATAAATTACAGTTAAGATAAATAAAATAGCGAAATTTTTATGTATGAAATAAAAATCAATATATGGACAATTCCAGCAGAAATCTAAGCTTGAATTTCAGATCACTGTGGTTCGTTATTTCTTTATCTTTTACCAAAGCAAAAAAATAATAAATGTGAGTTTCTAAAGAAGAGAAGAAAAATTAAACTAGACTTTATTAGCTGGGGGAAATACCGATATTTTTCTGTGCAGCCACGCACTTCATCAGCACCCTAGTCTATCTACTTGGTTAGAGATTCTTATTAAGATCAGATATTTAACTTAAATGTTCTATGAAACGGAATATGAGAAATGATTGTTGTGTATACAATTGATTTGCCTTTGGTAAACACATTTATAAGTATCACTATTAATTTTCTGTTTTTCCATTTTTCTATTTAGGTTAGCACGAAATTATATTACCATCATCACATTAGTTATTTTTACTATTCGATATACCATCTGTACATACATATGTACATGTGAGTGTTATAGTAGCGGCTGTGTTGCACAATATATATCGCAAGTGGTATTGCCCATATGCACTAGAAAGTAAAGGTTTATTAAGGGCCTTAATTTATAAAACGCAATTCTTAGTATTGATAACTCTTTCGTTTTCTTTTTCGGTAGCTTTTTTTTTCTTTTTTGTTCTCGTGATTCTTTGTCGTCATAATTTTCTAAGTCGTATTTTAGACTTGACAGTTTTTCTTGAAGCAGTTCTCTTCAGTTCTCTTTTAAAACTGCTCGATTGTTTACACACATACAGTTTCTTGCTAAATTTTCCTATTGTTTTAATGCAGCGAATGAAATAATAAATTAAAGTAACTTTTCTGAACAAGCAAGTTAGTACCTAACTTCTTTTTTCTTTCCCCTCTCATCAATAAACTCAGAGCCTAAAAGCATTTCCTTTTTTACTGTCCCTTTAACTTTCTCTATCACTCTATCACTCTCTCTCTCTCTGTCTCTCACTTTCCCTCACTCACTCCCGTGTACTCACTCTATCTCACCCACTCTCCCTCACTCTTTATCTCTCACTCACTCTCCCTGGATGCAGTTCACTTTTTTCTTTAAGTTTTTTCCTTTTTTCACCTTTTATAGTGTGCTGGGTGTGACCAAATATTTCCTATTCCGAATATTAAAATTAAAGTTAAAAAAATTTTATTAAATTTTGGATTGCTCGTATTTTTTATTGTTGGAAATTAAACATTTTATTCACTTTTTTTTTTTTTTTGCTGTACGGGTGTGACGGAAAGTTGTGACATTTCAATTAAGCTACAAAACTCTCGTTATAAGACACTCTCGCAACTTCAACAAAAAGCGATAACGGTTTTTATTAAACATATGAGAAAGGTAATAAAAGGAAACGTAAAATATACACAGTGGACAACACACAGAAGAACGCTGATGATGAAGGTTTAGTGGCCTTCGAAAACAGCTAGTTGTTCCGTTCAACTTATATGTTGTTGTCAGAATATTTACAACTAACTTTGATGGTATTTGTTCATTAATAATTATCACATGTAATTTGGCTTACAAGGCGATACGAACTTTAGCCTGTTCAATTCATAAAAATTAATTTAAGTCACAGACTGTTTCTTCGAAAATTTTAAGAGCCTAAAATTTTCACAGAATATATGGACATATAAAACTTTGGCCGCTTCAATAACAAATATATGACAGTTAAATATTAAAAGGTTGCAGCGAAAAATTTTTAAATCCTAATGTAATATATATATATATATATATATATATATATATATATATATATATATATATATATATATATATATATATATATATATATATATATATATATATATATATATATATATATATATATATATATATATATATATATATAGACACTTGAAGTTTTCAACGGTAGTGTATTTTTATGCAGGCTCCAGCAATCAACAACTGAAATTTAAAAAATACAAATTACAGCGTATTCTATCAGTTAATGTAATTTTGACAACTTGCTATATCTTGGATAACGTAAGAGGCAAACTCTTAAAATTTAAAAAAAATCGCTAAATACCGAAAAAATTCACTAGAACTAAAATAAATCGCCAAAACAAAAAAAATTCTAAACTAAAAAAAACCCAAAACTAAAAAATTCCAAGAGCGAAAAACGCGGCAAAATTAACCCCCTGTTTGTGTAAGACGTTTGAGTTAAAAATTTTGGCGTTTTTGTAATAGATTAAAGGAAACTTGTACAACTTTTCTTTAAACTATTACAGAAACGTCAAACACAAACAGGGGTTACAAAATCTTCGAAAACGAAAAAAACGCCAAAACTAAAAAAATCTCAAAAGCGAAAATAGCGCCAAAAACCAAACAAATTCGCCAAACAACACCAAAAATAAAATAAAATCACTAAACCTAAAATTCATAGCCAAAAACCGAAATAATCTTCATAAACGAAAAAAATCGCAAAAAATTAAACCAAAAGCCGAAAACAGAAAAAATTTAGCCAAAATGGTAAAAAAAGCGCTAAAACTATAAAAATCGCTAAGACTAAAATGAATTGCCAAAAGCAAAAAAAAAAATTACCAAACACTAAAAAATCGCCAAAACCCGAAAAAAAGAAGTTTACCGAGTAATTCAAATTTAACAAGAGTCTACATCAGGTAAGACATGCGATTATATAGGCTAAAGATCGTATATTATTAAATACATGCATATGTAATTACATATCGCAAAATGATAAAACAATCGCCAAAAACGGGAAAAAACGCCAAAGCTAAGAAAAATAAGAAATATTTTCTAAAATAAATCACCAAAACTAAAAAATCGGCATAAAAAAAACTAAAAAAATGCCAACATTAAAAAAACGCCAAAACGAGAAAATCGCCACAAAAAAACGAAAAAACGTCGAAACGATAAAAAAAGCACCAAAACTAAAAAATCGCTAAAACGAAACTAAATCGTCTAAAAACCGAAAAAATCGCCAGAAATTAATTAACGGCAATACTTAATAAAAAACTGAAAAAATTCCAAAAACGAAAAAAGGGGCCAAAACTAAAAAAATAGCCAAAACCGCAGAGAAAAAAAATCATGCACTTGATACGTTATTTTGAATTTTGTTTATAACTTTGGTATTTTTTATAAAAGAACGGCAAAATTAATTCAATAAAAAAAAAATCAATTTTGAATTTTTTGATTATACGTTATTTTGCATTTTAGGTAAAGATATGTAGTATGTAGTGTACCTACCTACGCAAGCCTTCGTGTGCGAGACAAATTCGCACTTTAAGAAATTTATTTATGTTGAGCCATCAATATGGTCTTTGCAAAATGTTTTCAAATTGATATAAAAAAACAAGTAAAAACATATTCATTTGTTTTAATTTGTGCATAACTTTTGTTCTATTTTTATTATAAATATTTGAAATTTTTTTCCTTTCAAGATTTCGTTCCATGTATAATTTCGTAATGTGCTATATTTTTAATCCTAATTGTATCTTGTATTTATTTCTTATTTATTTCAGTTAACTACGTTTTATTTGCTAACAACCTCTTTGGCACACACAAGAATAACAAATAAATATTCTGTACATATAAATAAAATAGTTTAGGTTGTAGAAATTATTTTCCCAAACAAAAAAAAGTATATAAATAAATAAGTGAACAAAAAAACCTAAAATCTAACTAAATGTCACCAGAGGCCATTTATCATTCTTAAAGAATTTCTGCCACGAATTTATAAGAAGAAATCCCCAACGATGACTAATCGATCATAAGATAAATTTATTATTAATATTATAAAAGCGAAATACATATATAAAAATAAATTTTCATCCTTAAATTTTAAAAATACTCTCAGCAAGTGCCAGTGTCAATGAAAACAAAAGAACAATAATTTATTTTTTCTTATTATTATTATTTTTTATTCTGGCTGCCATCACTTGCAGGTGTCAAGTGATATAAAAATGAATTGAAACCAAACAACTGAAAACTTAATGAATGCGAATGTGCATTTGACATGGTTATTTTAAATTAAAATGTATGAAAACAAATAAGAAAATCGCAACAACAAAAATTTAATAAATAAACAACAAAATAAATTAATTAATTAATTTCTTTTTTTTTCTACAATAGATGAAAAATATTTGTGAATGAAAATAGTTTGTTAACAAAAATAAACAACAAAATTATGCAAATTTTAAAAATTTTAACATACATATGATTAGAAAAATTTATATAAAAAAACTCATCTAGAAAGAAGCTGAAATTGTGTTATAAGCAGTATTTTTACCAAGTTTAGCAAAAAAAAGCAAAATTCAAGCCTGATTACGATACACTGTGTGACAAATTTTGATGAAATCGAAATACTTGGGACGTGTTAAATTTTTCAGTCGTGAACCATTTTCTTCTTTACTCCTATGCACACAAAAAAGTAATATGAATGATTTTGTAATATTAATTAAAATATTTGTAATATCAATTAAAAATTTAATTAAATTTTCACCTATAAACAATTTGATAATATCAATTAAGTTTTTCCAGTCAAATTAATTAATACAATTAAAATTTTAATTAATACAATTAAATTCTTAATTGAAAATATTAATTGGTGAATACTTTTTTCTGTGTGCGTACAATAGCTGAAACAAATTTCTTGCACACAGTGTTGTTTCCGTTTCTTTTAGAACATTTCGCTGCAGTAAAACATTTGAAAAATCCCTCATGTCTTAAAAGTTATTGTAAGATTTATTGTGTAGGTCTGTAGAACCCGTAGGCATTTATCAATCTCTAACTAAGTTAAAATTTATAAACGGATACAGAAAAAAGAGACTAAGACCTTTCGAACCATATTGTTTCTGTGAATTTCATCAAATATGTATAGGTACTTTCGACTATGTAATAAATGTGGTTCTCAAGAAAAAATGTTTGGCGACCACTTCTGTATGAATTTTGTAATCTTTGTTGATAAATGTCTATTAAATTATACTTTCATCATATTGGAAGCTTAAATACACCAACAGCGTATAAATGAAAGCGAAATACATCATACACACAGCTAAAAAAATTATATATGGTCCATATATTTTTAATATATGAATGTATATAACTATATATGAATATGTATGAATTCATGTATGGAAAGATATGGGATTATAACTATAACAAAACTACACAGAAAAAAGTATTCACCAATTAATATTTTCAATTAAGAATTTAATTGTATTAATTAAATTTTTAATTGTATTAATTAATTTGAGTGGAAGATCTTAATTGATATTATCAAATTGTTTATAGGTGAAAATTTAATTAATTTTTTAATTGATACTACAAATATTTTAATTAATATTACAAAATCATTCATATTACTTTTTTGTGTGTATTATATATGATCATATATGTATATGGACTAATATATGAAATGAATTATATATATATATTATATGATCTCATATATGAAAATTTAATTATGAAGCTCTTCATATGTGGATCCATATATAAAAATAAGATTTTATATATGGAGCCATATAAGAATGTATACATACATGATATCTCACATAAGATCGTTTTTGAATTTTATCACTGCTGAATTGGAAATCCATTAGAAAATACATACGGTATGCAAAGTTTATATGCGTACCCTCAACGTTTAAAAAAGAAAAACTTTTTGTTACAAAAAAAACATTCTTGTATGATTTTATACATTGTGGCCCCATTTAGTATATCAAATAATCAAAAGGATAATCCAGTCATTAATTTTATAGAAATCTCTAGATAGGAAACAAAGTTCATATTACTGTATTGAAAACTATTGTTAGACGGATTATTTTTTCTTTTATAATTAATTGCATTAGTTTTTATTCTGATTTCTTAAGCTAAATGTTATGTACGAATATGATTTATGTGTTTTTTAAATAATTGATTCACCTTTTTTGAATCAATCCCAAAAGGTGATTCATGTCAGAAAAACTGATATTAATCAATCTCAAATTTCACTTGATTCAAGAATTTCCAAGTTTATATTATCCCAAATTCGTAATTGAAACAATCCCAAAATGTGATTGATTTAAGAAACTCTGATATTGAATCAATATCAAAATGCCATTAATTTAAATATTTCCAAGTAGATTTAATTCCGAATCCGTACTTAAAACAATCCGAAGACAAGCTTGATTTAAGAAAAACTGAGATTATATAAATCTCAAAATAAGCTTGTTTTATTTAATTTTGAATTAGCTTTTTGTTGTTCTAATATATATTTTTATTTAAATTTTATTCATATATAGTTATATACATTCATATATTAAAACTATATGGACCATATATAATTTTTTTAGCTGGGTTATTTAAATTTAATTATAGTCGTATGGGACATGGCATACGGGACATTTTGTTCCATCATGATGTTCAAATATTTTCTGATGCTTTTTTGGGAAATTATGAATAAAAAATTTAAAAAAAAATAAAATAGAAGTATTCAATGTGTTTATTTTAACATAACGAGGAACTTAGAGGGAAATGCAGAATGAGATGAAAAAGTAAATATATTTCACAAAATTGGCAAAATTAATAGTATTGGGTAAATTATTTATTTTTATTTTAAACTTAAATTGTAAAAATTCCCAATAAAAAACAGTAATTATTAATTTGACTGCACCCGGTCAAAAAAATACTTTTGTGGCAACACTCTATTCTTGAATAGCTGTTGTTCACGGTTGCCAGAAATGCAGATTTATCTGGATTTTGCAAATTTTTACTCTCCAAAACGACGAAATCCAGATTTGAAGATGTTTGGCATAAAAACGCAGATTTTTCAACTCCAATTATAGTGAATTTTTTTTAAATTTTTGCTATTACTGTTACTACTTTTTGTTTCTTTTATGTGTGAACGACTCACAGTTTAGACAGTTACAATTTTTTAACTTAGAAGACAGCATTAAAGCAACAGAAGAAGTAACTTTGGCAATCAATTTTGAGTCAAATGAACTTGGATAAAACAAAACTTCGAAGTCCTTTGGATATTTATGTAACAAATCACTTTTTGTATATTTTTTTATATATACGATTTCTTTTCTCATTCATTTTATATTGTTATATTGTTTGCACATAAGTATGAAGAATGCATTTGCATTTCGTTTCCCCTAAATAAAGATGTGTTTTCCACACAAAAGTTTACTTTGCAAAGTCTAAAGTTTGTAGGAGAGAAGAGAAAATAGATCTTATTCTATATCCTTTTTTCTTTAATAAACTTAAGACTTTGCAAAGTAATGTTTGCGTGTGAAAAAGTCGTCAAACTTATCAGTACACTTCAACCAATGTCGCAAAATCGAAGATGTTATCTTGTAAAGATTTTTGCTTGAAGCTTTTTCTGCTGTATTCATAAAAAATAGTTTTGGTTTACAAAACAAATTTTTTATGGAAATTTGTTTGTTAAACGTTTTGTAACCCAAAATAATTTTTTGTGAATATTACCTTTTATGTTTGTGTACGTAATTCTTAATAACACATTGATAGTCGTTCTATAAACATACGAAGTTTTTTTGCCTTATTTCAAAAAATTTTTGGTTGAAGTCTGTTGATGAGTTTCTTAAGCAGAAATGAAATGCACACTATTTGAACATTAAAGGTTTCTATTCATAAATATATCATATCATGTGATAGAAAATTATTTAAAAAAATTTTTTTTTTAAATTTAAATAAAATACATTTTAACCCGGGTTTAAATTTTATGAATATGGATTAATAAAAAAAAATTTTTTATTAAAAATGTCCGTCCATATTTATATAATTTTTTTTAATAATATATAAAAAAAGTTGTTTTAAAAATAGCTTTGAAGATTTTTTGAAGATTTTGAAAATAAAATGCAGATTTTGAAGATTTTTTCGTGAAAAATTGCTAAATTTTGCAGATTTTAGCCTTAGAAATTCTGGCAACACTGCTGTTGTTGTTATTTACATTTATTTTCTTTTTACATACTCTTTTTATCTACAATTTGAAGCTGAAAAAAAGTCAGCCAATGTAGTAATGGTAAAGTAAGAAAATAAAAAACATGTTCATTATTGAATTCTTGTTTCAACTTTGTTATTTGTTGTTGAGCTTCTCATTTGTTTAAATGAAAGTTTATAATATAATAACTCTAGTTGTTCTAAGAAGCTTTGGGTAAAGGTTCCCTGATGATCTGCATTAGCAACAGTGAAATGCGCATAGGATCCAGCTAAACCCCTCAATAATCAATTTCAATGTATTTTATTAAACAAATATTTTACTGAATAAGTAAAATAATAATTTTGGGATTATTAGTGCGTTAACAAATTTTAAATTTAATTGTAAAAATTCCCAATAAAAAACAGTAAATTATTTATAGTTTTTTTTTTTTGGAATATGCAGAGTGAAAGCAGCCAAACTTTCACTTCCTGACCTTTGCAACAGAAGAAGTGCAATTTAGATATGTGTGGTATAATTTTTATGTTTTTCTACTTTTCGTCCAAGTTATACAACGAAGAGTACTTCTCAATATCATCGGATGGTATAAAATACATTTTAATCCCTTGATAAAAAGAAAATGCATCGGGTAATATAGATTCGGTAATAAAGATTTTTGGCTTCGCCTTTTTCATACCGCTTTTTCTCTTCAAAAACTTCTTTATTTGCTTCATCTACAGCTTTTGACTTTCTTCCTAGCGTTACGCGATCTTTCTCGGCTTTTTTTATAATTTTTCAATTTAATTTAATTTTGTTTTAATTTTTCTCTGTACCGTTTGCAATTTTCGCTGTTTTTATTCATCTTGATTTAAATAATTGAATTATAGAATGCTCTTCCAAAAATAATTAAGTTATTAAAGAAAATATTTTTTTAATACTTTTAAATTTCTCAGTAGCGATATCGCACGGGACAAATTTTGCAAAGACGCCTAGTTCGCAATTCTTTTTACTTTGAAAATATTTTTTTTATTTTAATTGCAATACAAATGTCTGTTTGTAACCATTACTTTAAGAACTTTCTTCAAGCAGTTTCGATGTAGTGATAAAAAAGGGTGTTTTTCAATGTCGTACGGGACATTAAATTAACGGCAATGCAAAGCAAAATTTATAACAATCTTATGCATTTCTTGATGTCCTTACGGAGATCTAAGATTGAAAAACTCAATCTATAACGATTAGCGCTAAGAATATTTTTCAAAACAAAAGTTGCTCTTCATATTAAAAAAAAAATTGAAAAGAAAAGTTTCACTTGCTTAACTTTGGACATGAATATCTCGAAATGAGTTATGAATAAATGCGAAACTTTTGCACATTTATTAAATTTCATTGTTTTTCTTTAAAAATTTTGCAAAAAGAAATTCAAGAACTTTTAATTTTTTCGTCTCGGTAGACCTTCTGAGAGAAATTCCCATATCTTAAATTCATTGAAAATATATATATATATATATACATATATATATGGTTAGAAAGGTCTTAGCATCTTCTTTCTTAATCCATTCACAAATTCAAAATCGGTTGATATTTAACTTAGTTAGAGTTTGATAAAAATAGTAACACTTCGCAGGTATTTTTTTTTCATCACACTGTCACATTTGTCACATTTATGGCATCGACATTTATTTTGTCAACAATAGATATTATCGATATACATACTCGTATGTGCACTAGCACTATAAATCCATTTGTATTTAACTAACTTTTCCTAATAAATTATAGTCAGTAAAAAAAAAACAAAAGAAAATTACCTAATAAATATTTTTTTTGACATTTCTGTAACAAAAAATTTCACTTTTCAATTTTAACATGTCTTCCTGGGAAAGTTTTCTTTCTACATTCATCCGCAAGCATACATACACACACACACACATACATACATATGGACATATATACACTTACATTTATACATTCGTAGTCGTAATAACAACTTTTTCTTTCTTCCACTCGAATTTATCGCTAAAAGGTAAAATTGCCAACCTGATTTATTTCGAAAACAAAAAAATCATTGTGCGTGTGCAAGATTTGTTCGTTTTTCCCGTATTGACAACAAACAAACAACATTGTTTTTTAATATATTTTATCTTGATAATCATAATAATGGAAATTTTCCTCCGCATAACTAACTATTGCTGGAGTATGTATGTTATTGTTTGGTCTTAGGATTTTAAAATGTGTGTAAAATTTTTTAGCAGAAAGTAGCAGCAGCAATTTATTTTGCAACTCTTTTTTGTTATTGTTGCTTTCCTCCAACTTGTTTTGCTGTTTGTTTGTTTGTTTGTTTGTTAAACGAGGGGGAAATGCATATGTAACAAACTGCAAATATTGGAAACTAACAAAAAAAAAAAGAAATACATAAAACTTTTTACACACTTTTTTAATGAAAATTGAAATCGTAACATTTTGTGCTACTTGTTGTTGTTTGGGTTATTATTATTTTTTTGCTTTGTTCAAAATTATGTTGTAATAGAAATGCAAGTCAATGAACTAAAACTGAGTGGCTCAAGTGATTTTTTTATTGAAAATTATATAAGTTTTGTAATTTCCTTTATTAGAGGGAAAAAAGCTAAAAGCTAAATTGAATATTTATATTTATTTTAGGGAAATCTACTAAATTGCTAAAAACAAATAGAAAAAGTTTTAAAAATAGCGTACTTGTACATTCTTAAAGCTTTATAAAGGCTAACAGCCTGTTTGTAGAACACGATTCGTCGATAATAAGCGCTAAAATTCCAGCAAAAATTAAACATTACCAACAGAACTACTTGCCATATAATGACTTACTTTTCAGATTACCAAATTTCATTACTCGCTTACAAACCACATTATCTAAAATTTAAAAAATTATGTACAAATTGCTAAATGAGGAGAATGATTTTTTTAGATTAAATCGATGACGTGAACACGTTGCCAAATAAAAACATAAGTACTTTCTCAAGAATCGATTTTTTTAGTCTCACGGATTTGCTAAAATCATGAATTGGTAATCCCGTAGGGAAGAGCTAGCTTCCACCAAAAATGCTTAATTCCAAACCCGATTACCTTTTTTGAAATTTTTTGCTGGGGCCTTAATAATTTTTTATAAAATCTAATTTGTTATTAATTTTGTTTTTCTATTGTAAATTACAATTTCATAAAGGCTAACTTTTTTATAAGAAAGTACTTTCTCTCATTTTATATAAAAATAATTTTTTCAGATAATTTTTTAGAACAAAATGTTTTCTATTAAAAGCTACTTTTCAGTAAAAGGTACATTTTAGTAAAAAGGTACTTTTTAATAAATAAAAAAGAGTACTATTTAATAAAAAGAATCTTTTTGCTCCAAAGGTACTCCTTAGTAAACGATACTTTTTCGGTAAAGTTTACTTTTTAGTCCAAAGGTCCTTTTTAGTAAATAGGTACTTTTTAGTGAAAATGTACTTTTTAGTGAAAAAATACTTTTTAGTGAAAAGGCCATTTTTAGTGAAAATGTACTTTTTAGTGAAAATGTACTTTTTAGTGAAAAGGTACTTTTTTTAGTAAAAAGATACTCTTTAGTGAAAATGTCCTCTTTAGTGAAAAGGTGCTTTTTAGTGAAGAGGTACTTTTTAGTAAAAAGGTCCTTTTTTGTGAAGAGGTACTTTTGAATGAAAAGGTCCATTTTAGTGAGTGAGGTACTTTTTAGTGAAAAGGTATTTTTTTAGTGAAAAGGTACTTTTTTGTAAAAAGGTACTTTTTAGTAAAAGGTACCTTTTAGTGAAAAGTTACTTTTTGTAAAAGGTACTTTTTAGTGAAAAGGTACTTTTAAGTAAAAGGTACTTTTTAGTGAAAAGTTACTTTTAAGTAAAAGGTACTTTTTAGTGAAAAGTTACTTTTAAGTAAATGGTACTTTTTAGTGAAAAGTTACTTTTAAGTAAAAGGTACTTTTTAGTGAAAAGTTACTTTTAAGTAAAAGGTACTTTTTAGTGAAAAGTTCCTTTTTATTGAAGACGTACTTTTTAGTAAAAAAGGTACTTTTTAGTAAAAGTGAAAAGTTACTTTTTATTTAAAACGTACTTTTTTAGTAAAAATTTGATTTTTAGTAAGAAGTTAGTTTTTAGTAAAAGGGAACTTTTTATTAAAAATTTACTTTTTTTAGTTAAAAGGTACTTTTAGTTAGAGTACTTCTTGGCAAATACGCAGGTACTTTTGAGTAAAAAGGTACTTTTTATTAAGAAGATAATGTTTAATAAAAAGATATTTTTAGTTAAATAGTACTACAAATAGTAAAAAGTGACTTTTTATTAAAATGTAACTTTTTAATAAATATGTATGTACTTTTATTAAAAAGGTACTTTTTACTAAAAAAAATACTTTTTAATGAAAATTTACTTTTTAATAAAAATTTACTTTTTAATAAAAAGGTACTTTTTAATAAAAAGGTACTTTTTAATAAAAAGGGACTCTTTAATAAAAAGGTACTTTTTAATAAAAAGGTACTCTTTAATAAAAAGGTAATTTTTAATGAAAAGGTACTTTTTAATGAAAAAGTACTTTTTAATGAAAATGTACTTTTTAATAAAAATGTACTATTTAATAAAAAGGTACTTTTTAATAAAAAAAAGTACTTTTTAATGAAAATTTACTTTTTAATCAAAAGGTACTTTTTATAGACGCTAATTTTTATAAAAGGTAAGAGTACATTCTTATCAAAAGTATTCTTTTTATCATAAGCTACTTTTAATCAAAAGCTACTTTTTATTACAAGGTACTTTTTTCCAAAAAAATATGTTTTTAAGGGAAACCTATACTTTTTTATTAAAAACATTTTTTTGTAATCAATTAAATTTGTAAAACAGTAATTATAAATTTTTTATAAAATAGAAATATATTTAGTTGTTTACTTTTTGCTTGCACCCTGATTTAAGCAATTACGTTAATTTATTATGCAATCTGTTTATTTTGCTTTTAATTAAATATTTTATGTTTTATTTAATGGAAAACATAAATGAATTTATTTTTGTTTATAGACAATTTTGCCTTGCTGTCTAACGACTAGTCCAGCCCAGTAGATCTGATGCAGGAATGTACTGCCTGCTCAGAGTTTATGGAAAAATATATATAAAACAACTAAATATATATAATACATCTATATAATTTTATAGGATAGCGAAAAACTAAATAAAATTATTCAAGATACTAAAGTGAAGTTTTTTTTTTATTTTTAGTTCCGATGATTGTTAAGAAAAAGGGTGGAAAATTTGTAGGAAAATATGTTTAAAATTAGAAAAGCGATTTTGAATTTGTTTGTTAGTTATGTGGTTTTACACTTCAGCTGATGATATTTATCTCCGCTAAGTGCAAGTTAGCAACGGAGCTTAAAGTGATCGGCATATTTCGGTTCCGAATTTGACTACTTTTTTTAGATGAAAGTAGTAATTACTCACGTATCACGTGATCACTCACGTATTTCAGATATTCAGCCGTATTGCGTATGTCACGTCGAATATTCGACTACGAAAATTTTGTCCCAGATTAAACAAACCTTTTACACATTTTCTTTCATCTAGTAGGAAATTGTCATAGATGAATATTCGACGTGAAATACGCAATACGGGTGAATGTAATATAAGCCTGGATTTAACGTTTAAAATTTTCTGTTGATTTAATAAAATTCTTTCGCTGACTTTCGTAAGAATTATGCGCACAAAGTGTGAGTCATTCAATTATTTTACATTAGTCAAAAGTTTACGAGCTTTATTGAATTATTAAATAAATTTCAAGTGTCTTTTTTTTGTTTCTTTAAATAAATGAATTTGTGTAAACTTTTAGATTTCTAATACACTTTATTGATTCAATTCATAATTTCAAATTACACCAGCAACACAGACAGAAGAAAAAATAGCAGAAATAAAAATTTGCATGAAATTGAAATTTATAATAAAAAAAATATGAAAAGAAAATTTTTCGTAATAAAATTATAAACTTTTTTCCGCCGCTCTTTTGTATGCGTATATTTTTATTTATTTTAAAATTTTTTTGATTGCGAAGAAAGGTCAGTGTCAAGCGTTTCTTGAGTGTTTTTCAATTACACGCTGCTTGTTTTGTTGCTCTTCTCTAAAGCATTATATGATTAAAAGCATGTGTTACTATATATTTTTATAGAAGAAAAATCAAACAGACACAAACACACACACACACACAAAATTAATAAATAATACAGCTCAAGGTGGATTAAAATATTTCCATGGGTTTTACTGTCTGTCGGCAGATATTAAAAGTGAAATATATTTTATTAGCAGTTAAATTGTTTTAAAAATTTTGAGGTGAAAAATAAGATATATGTATGCAAAAAAAAAAAATTCAAAATTTATTGGAATTGGTGCTCTTCTGCAAGTAATAAATAAATAAAATATTGCAGGAAGTTTTGAGCAAATTCAATAACACACTTGGCTGATTTGTAAAATTTTGAATGCTTTTAATATTAATCATACACTCTGACACGTTTATCTTATTTAAATATAATAAAATTCAATTTAGCAGAACTTGCTAGAAATGATTAAGTTGAAAATCAGGTATAGTTTAGTAATATCATTCCAAAAAATAACGGCAAGGTACAGAGAGATCATCTGCAAAAATTAATTGAAGCGAAACAGTTTTTTTTAAAGACTGACTGACTGACTGTCTTATTTCAAATTATTTTATATAAATTTATTTAAAAAAAAAATCGATAGGCAAGATTTAAATTCTCCCTTTTATAGAGAATTTGTTAAAGGTTAAACTTCAACCATCATATTCATAAAGTTTAAAATGAGTTTGAAATGTATTTTATTTCAAATTTTTCATGCAAAATTTTCTTAAAATGGATTTCAAACTAATTTTATTTTTTATTAATATGTCGTCATTCGACTTTAAAGTTTGGATTATGATTTTTTCAGAATTTAAATATTAAACGATTTAAAATTAATATGTTTCATAGTTATGAAATGTTTGAGATTGATTTGAGAAATTCATTCTTATCAAAAGGCATAAATCGGAAACTTTTTCCTAAAATTTAGAAGTACATATATTCATACTCAAATCGTTCTCAAATATATTTGAAAATATTTTGAAAAAAGTTTGATTAAATACAGATTTTGCAAGGTTGTCAGAAATACTTTCAAAATAATAAAATAAAATAAGTCAAGGCACACACTGAAAGCATAAATATTTGAAAATATGTAGTTCCAAAAATAAATTTTTCTCGAAGCACAGCAATTGATTTCGATAAATTCATTTTTACCAAAACTCATATCTCGGCAACTTTTTCTAAATATTGAGAATTAAATTTACACTCAAACTAATTTTCTCAAACATTTCGCAAGCGTTAGAAAATTTTTTGAAAAAAACTTTAACAATAAAAATTTCAGATTTGTACCAGTTAAATTTTCTTTTATTATATTTTAGAAATCTTAAAAAAATATTATTTTAATGTATTTTTTGCTGCTGCTTCACAAAACACCGTTTCTGTTTGAGATTTTATTATAAATAATAGATTTGTGAACTACAGTCAAAGCCCGGTTTAACGAATGATATAATGTTCAGACCTTTCGTTATACCGAGATATTCGTTATATCGAACAGTAATTTTTTACCTTAAAATTTTCTAAAAAAAAAAGATGGTCCGCAATTTTAAAAACATCAAAATTTAATTGTATTTATAATTTAGTGTATAATAAAACTTTAATTGATATTTTCACGTTTATTTAAGAATTCTTTTTATTTCTAATATGTAATTTCATTAAAAATAAATGTGCATATTTTTAAATGAACGAGCTATTTTTGTTTTACCAATCAGGACCGGTTTTAATTTTTTTTAACCGGATGCATTAGCTCATCCGCATTATAAATTGCGTCTTTTGTTAAATTCTGTTCGCTTACTAAGTTATGGAAATGAAATCTTGTCGAGCTGAAAGTTCTTCACCGGTTTGCTTTAGCAACCTGATTCCATATTTTTCTTTAAAACGTAATAGCCAGCCACCACTTGCGTGGAAATCCGAGCCGTACATTTGATTATGGATTTCTAATGCCTTTGCTTTTAAAACCATACCATTGAAGGGTATATGCTTGTTTCTTTGGCTTTCAAACCATTTGAAGAGAGCCTTTTACATTCTTGGAAATTCACGTTTTTTAAGAGATCGCTGATTTTTTGTCCCATTGTTTGTAAATTTTAAATTTTCCACAATTTTATGTTCGATATTTTTAAGGTATTCCATACTTTTGGGATATTACTAAAAGATTTACACTTTTCTTACATTCTTCTAAAATCTTTAATTTTTTATCAAAAGAGATTCTTTTTCGATTTGACATTTTTTTTTCACAATGAACTAAACAAATCTACTGACATTTTAACGAAAAAAGCAACCATTACACGTGTTCTTTCAATACAAAGCAAAGAAACCAAAAAAACACCCATAAATCTAATGGTTCTGTACCGATTTTTTTATTTTGCTTTGTCATTCGTTAAATCGGGATTATTTTTTTTTGCCATTCGCTATATAAGGAAGTTAATGTAAAAATTTGGCCATTCGTTAAATCGGATATCCGTTAAACTGAGTATTCGTTATACCGGGCTTTGACTGTATATGATACTTTTGTTCATTTAAAAATTAAATTATTTTAATGTAGTTTTTTCTGCTTGTAAAATAAACATCACAAAATAAAATGTTTTCTATGTTGGAGATATGTTAGAGATAATTATGAGATTCAAGCAATATTTAATGCTTTGGATCACTTTACCAAAAACAAATTTTTAGGTTTACGAAATACTAGAGATAATTGTAAGATTGGAGAGATATTAAATACTTCCAAATACTGATTTTTAGGTTTGAAAAATATTAGATATGTATAAAAAATAGCAAAGAAAATAAGTTTTCAGTTATTTAAACAGATTTTAAGATTTTAAAAAATAAGTGGTAATTATTTTTAGGTTTATTCTCAACTTTTTCTCAAATATTTTTCTAATGTAAAATATAGTTAAGACTAATTTTATTTCACTGTGAAATTTTTACTTTAGCTTGTCAAATTTTGGACTGGAGAAATGTTTGAGATTTCTTCTTAGAATTTTCAGAGTAAATTTCTGTCTTTAAGACACAGAAATAAAATCATTGAATGAATAAGTTTTATTGTTATCTTAGGATTTAATCAACATTAGAGAAGATTTAAATTTTTTAAATAAAATCTCTTTTATATATTAAAAATCTTATGTGCATGTGGCTTTTAAAATAACTTTTTGTATTTTCCAAATAATTTTTCATTTCAAATCTATTTTAATTTCAATTTTAAATATTATGTAAAATAAAACAATTAAATTCAGTTTTTCCTTTTAATAAACTATTGCCTCAATTAATAAAGTATTCATAGATTTCCACACTAGTGATTTTCCATCTTAAAATACTTGAATTACGAGTATTTTACAGTCGAATACCTTTTTAATTTTTTTTTTATTCTTTAAAGCTGTTGTCTGTTTTTGCTGCTGCTTCAAAATTGTTTAACGTACAAACAGCAACAACAAACAATTAAATAATTTAATTACACAAATATAAAACATTTGTATATGGATATTTCTTAATTTTGAAATTTAAGAAAAAAAATTAATAGAATTGCTTGAAGAAAAAACTAAGGCGAAAATATTGTTCATTAAATATAATCATGCTAATTGCAGTCTAGTTAATTAAGCATGTCATTTAAATGCAAACATTTATTTTAGTTCTTGCTGCCGATGTTGTTGTTGTATTTGTTGTTGTCTATTGCAAAACTGCAATTTACAATACAATTAAAATAAATAAAAAATTTCATATAAAAACTCTCGCACACATGCTGAACGTTCAAGACATTTTGTAAGCAGTTTTTATAAAAGAAACCATTGAAACTGCAACTAAATTTCTAAGCGATGAAACATCATTCTCTGCCATTTACACTTGACGCAGTCAATTAATTAATTAAGGCATTTTAACATTTGTCGTTGTGTTGAGGTAAATATAGAAATATCAAGTAGAAAAATAAAATGTGGCCAATAGCAAACAAGACAGCATTGGATAATTGTAATGGACCCAACCTAAAAACTTATTTATTTCACAATTCATTTAAAAACGGGCAACACAAGTATTCATTATGGCTAATGTTAAGTTTTCTGAGAAAAGCACAATAAACAGACGATAGTAAATTCAGGCAATGTGTGAGTGGAATATAAAATGCATTTCGCTTCGGCTTGGCTTTTGCCTCATAGAGGAAAAATTTATAATCAATGGCTGTTTTCCGGTATATGGTCCTTCGCACAAAATTTCTTAACAGTTCAATTACCTTTGCTGTTTATGGTCCTTCGCACCAAATTTATTAATAGTTCAATCACATTTTGAAACTATAAAAAATTTTACTTTGCTACTATTTATGCCAAAAGAAAAAAATTAACAAATATTGACGTAATATCTAACAGTGGTTAAAAAAATTGCTTTTGGGACAGATTTCTCTGATGCACATACATTTGTATAATTTTTATATAAAAATTAAAGTTCAAAATCTCATCTTAAGTCTTTAAGTACCATTGCAAAAATTTTATCAAATTGTCAGACATTTCAGTTAAATTTTTATTAAAAATCTTTCAACATAGATTTTGGGACAAATTTTTTGGTACATTTATTTTTATATAATGTCTTTGAATATAAGTATAAAATATTTTTAAGGTGTCTTCAAACTTTAAAAACACTTTTAACACTTTAAAATTGTAACAAATTTTGAGACAATTTTTCTCCGGCACAAACGTATAATCTATTTCTAGAGCAACAAAAATTAGTTCAATAAATTGGTCTCATTAATTTGTTTGGCTTTTTGATACAAAGACCTTTCATTTAAAAAAATCCTTAATTTTGGGACAACTGTATTTGTCCCAAAATAGACATATTTGAAATTTTTGAAATATATTCATGTAGCAACTATTAAACTATTTAATGCTTTCTAGAATTATTTTAAAAACTTTCAACAATTTTGGCACAATTTTTGTTTTGTAGATTGGACTAACTTCTAACTTTAACTAAATTTAAATTAATTCAATTCCATTTTTAGATTGCACAAACTTACGCATATTGTAAATATACATATGTATATATAAATAGTTTTTTTAATTCTCTACTTTTGGGACAGTTTTAGTTGTCAGATTTTGTATTAATACCATTCCGCGAATATTTTCAGGAAATTTAAAAAATCTGGTTCTAAAAATATTAATATCGGGTTGTAAATATGTGCAAGTAAAAAAAAAAAAGTTTCTAATATTGGCTAGTATGAATAAAAAAAGTATTTGCTTTTTACTTAAAAATTTGTTTTAAAACACAAAATTTATATGTGTTTTTTTCATTCTACGACCCATTGGGAAAGACGTATTTGTCCCAAAAGAGAAATTTTTAAAAGATCTTTTAAATTTGTATGTATCAAATTGTTTAATACGTTCCAGAATTATTTTAAGAACTTTAAAAATTTTGGGACAATATTTTTGTAACTTATTTTTTAATAAATTTAAACTATTTTAATTTCATTGTTAGATTATACGTACTTTCGAATATTGTGAAAAATTTTTTTAATTTCTTTACTTTTGGGACAGTTTTGCTGTCATATCCCGGAATATTTTTAGGAAATTCAAAAACCTGGTCCTAAAAATATTAATTTATTCGTTTTGTGAATACGTACAAGTAGAGACTTTCATTAAAAAATTTTCCCAAAAGAGATATATTTAAAATATTTTTCAAGTATATGGATTTAGCGAATTTAATTAATTTAATTTAAAAACTATAAAAACTTTCGTTTTGTAGCTGATCAACTTCTTTCGGGCTAAACAAAAATTATTTTGATGGCATATTTAGATTATTAAGCGTAATTACGAATGTAAAATTTTGAAAATTCATTTTAACACCAACTCTTAAAACTTGTCACAAATATATTGGGACAGGCCCATAAGGTTTTAACGATTCAACAATTTTGCACAAGAATATTTTTTATATATGTATGTATGTATGTAGATGCATATAAAGAAAATATTATTGAAGGTAGTTTTGATCCAAAACGTTTAAAATAAAATCTGTCCCAAAAATGTTTTCTATTAAAAGAACTAGGAAATTTCAGAGTTTAATATTGAAATTATACTTGTTCCACACACGTGGCATAAATATCAATTAGTCTTGTTGTACTTCAAATACATATGAAATAGATTTGGGACAATAAAAGTAACTTATTGGGACAGGTCTGTTTCATTGTTTTTTTATATAAACATATTTTTTGGTACAGATATTTTACTTTCAATGAAATTTAATATTTTCATAAGCAAACACTTTTTAAATCTTAAAAAAACGTGTCCTAAAAATTAAAATTTTTAAAGAAAAATAGAAAAACCATTTCTTTATTGTCAGTACATTAAAATATATAATGCCATTGTCAATCAATTGGTTATATAATTAACCCGATACGATTTTGGGACAATAACAATTATTAATTGGGACAGTTTTTTTCATATTTTTATTTTATGTGGCACAGCCTTTAAGCAAAAACTTTTCAAGTTCTAAGAACAAAACAAAAATGTTCCCAAGAAGTTCTATTTATAAGACATTCGATAAACATATTTATATTCACACCATGTCTGTTTAGTTATATTTCAAAAAATAAATTTTTAGGAGCATATTTAGTTACGTGTAAAAGTTATTTAAATTTATTTAAGTTAGCTTATTTAATTTTTTTTTCTGTTGCAATAAAGAGGAGATATTACAGATTTGGGACATTTTCTTTTTCTTTTAAAAAATATTTAAAATTATTTTTAATTAAATTTATTATTTCTGTTAAATTTCCTATTGGGGTTTCTCCTTTCATATTTTCCCCGTTATTTGCCCCAGGTATTGGAAATTGCCTATACACATTTTTAAAAATTTATTATTTTGTTTTTTTTTTTTAATTTTGTGACAGTGAATGTATCATTAATTAATCATGCCGTAAAGCTAAAGAACATATGTATATTTATAAATGAGGTGATTCTTTAAAAATAAAGACAAAGAAAAATCTGTGATTTTATGCTAGAGATGGCCAGGCGGCTGTACGTGAGCGTGAGAGTTATAAACTTTTCATTCTGAGACTGCAAAATGTAAAATGAAAGCGTGAGAAGTAAGCAAACTAGTCGTGAGTAGAATTTTTTATTTGATATTTTGAGAAAATTAAAACTAGTGACTGCTAGATTTTTGTGATCAATTTACATGTGATTTATTTTATATTCTCGCGAGCTCGCCAAAATGAGTTTAGCAAAGATGCCTAAACTTACAGTGAAAAATCATTGTCATGCTTGAACTAGATGATGAATAAAACTTTCGCTTGCGTGAGCGCTGTCACTCACTACAACTCATCTCTATTTCAAATAGATTTCTTCACTAATTAAATCAAACAAGACGTTTAATTCTTATTAATTTTGCATAAATTTTGATTAGAAGCTATTAAAGCAATCAAAATAATTTGAAAATATGCTTAAAGAAAATTTAAGAAATATTAAAAAAAAACAAGCTAATTAATGTCTGTATTACAATTTTATACGGCATGAATGACATTTGTACAAATGTGAACGAGAGACTGACAGACAGACGTATACTTGATTTATAATCAAATCGCCTTGATTGCGTATGATTAATATTAATTTGTTAAATTTTGAAATGCAATCAGCTTAAGCTTAAGCCTAAAAGCAATGAAATTACTAATTTAAACTGCTAAATATTTAATAATTTTTAAATTGAATGACTTCTCAATATTGAAGAACTTGTTTTTGAACAGACACAGAAATCAGTTGTATTTTTCCATCAATTCCATTTTTTTTTAATAATACATATTCATTTATTTTCTTAAATAATATTTTAAACAACAATTTTTTGCATGTAGTAGATCATATTTTTTTTTAAATGCGCACAGTCTACTCCTCCCTTTAAATGATTTATGGCTTTTAATACCGCCTGTCAATCGTCCGTCCGCACGTCCATGCGTCTGTGTGTCTGCCCCATTGTCTAACCAAAAATTCATCTGTACAACATATCATTCCATACAGTATGCACAACAGCTTCTGGGTGATTCATAAAATATGTCTTTTTGTATATGTTTTCCTGTCACCACGTAGCGTCGTATTGTAGTAGGCGTTTTTGCAAATTTTCTTTTATATACATTTCCTATCTTCTACATATGTATGTACATAATATTTTTATTTATTTGTTTTGCCTTTACAAAATTTGTCTTTGAAAGCCATATAAATTTTAATAAATTTGTCAAAGTGAATTAGTTTATTACACATTTATCACAGTGACCAATCAGAAATACTTTTTAAACACACAATGACCAATAAATAATAAAAACGAATTCTATACATGAGAAATTTGCTCAAAAATATCAAGAGTGCCAACAACGATCTTCGTGTCCATAAAAAATTTTTACTTCTCATATGTTATGATGAGAGATGTTATACTCTAAACATTTAAGTACATATTTAATTATAAAATTTAAACATTTTATAAATTTAAAACATAACATAGTACTTGGTTATGCTAGTGTTAACGTTTCAACAATAAATTTTAGCAAATGGCTCATGAAAAAGGAGGGATACATTAAACGGTAGCATGAGAAATAGAAAGATACAAACATTAATATTTTTATTAAAACAGAAGTACATAAATGTTTATTACTAGCAAATGGAGACAAAACTATTAAAGAAAAATTTTTACAAATTAATACTAAAAATATGTATGTATGTATGTGCATTAAGAAAACAAGTGCAAGCACATACAAATTTTTTTAAAAATCGCTCTAGATTGCCCAATTTTATTTAAAAATTGTTTAAAGCATAAAATATCTATTAATAGGCAGATTTTGTAATTTTTTTCGTTTCTAAACGTTTCCAATTTGTAACGTTTAGAAACGAAAACGTTTTTGATAACGAAAATTCGTTTCAAAAAATATTTTTTCAAACGAAAAAACGTTTGTATTTACAAAATTTGCCTTTAAATGTCTATTATTTTATATAAAACTCTATTTTTACACAATGCAGAAAGTTAACCACCCTCGCAATGTGTTTAAAACAGCCACTAAGGTGACTAAAATTGTATATATTTTAAAATTGTAATCAATAAACTAAAAACTTTATAGTATGAATTATAAAACTACCCTCGCATAAGTTTATAAAAAAAAACAAGTATTGAAATTTAAAATCAGTCAGCTTCTAAGAATAGCTTAAAGAAGAAACTTTAACTTATAATAAATAAAATTTTAAGAACACCCTCGCATAAAAGCGATTTTAATTGTATTTACTATTCAAAACAAAAAACGACTGCATACATACATTCATACATATAAACATAAAAATTTAAATCAAAACTACCAACTACAATTTGTTTACTTTTTAAATTCTCAGTATTAAACAACCCTCGCATGCATATTTCCGAGCACGTACATATGCATGTTAATATAAAAATAAAATACAACCATTAAATACACATCTTAATGTTAAAATTAAGATTAAGAAAATTAACCAAAAGATTTCGTTGAACGACCCTTGTATTTAACAAGTTTAACTTTCCTTTTTTTAAATATTCTAATCTACTAAAATTAGTTGCGTATAAACGCAAGTATGCATTAAAAATATTTGCATTCTTTCGCACTTCAATTAGCAAACATTTAAAACCACCCTCGTTCTTAGTTTTAAAAACACAAAAATAAAATACAAGTATTAATTACACAACTAAGTGTGAAAATTCGAATTAAAAACCATGTAACTAAGAGATTTTGGTTGAACTACCCTCGTAGTTAACAGATGTAACCCTCCCTTATCTACAAAATTTACAAATGTGCTTATGTACATATGTAAATACACACATAAAATTATGCACAAACTTATGTATGTATGTATTAGCAAAATTTTAAAACCGCCCTCGTTTTTAGTTTTAATAACGAAATATATACATACATACATATCAAAAATAACAAACGCAAAATGTAGAAATTAAATTTATAACATCTATTATAACTTCAGCACATTTGTACACAAAGCGATGCTTGTATAAAATTTAGCAATAATTATACCACCCTCGTATTGTATAGAAATAATACTCCAGATTTTTCATAGCCATTAATTATTACAAAAACCAAAAACCTAAAACTTTTCACTGAAATATTTCAATATTGAGCGACCCTCGCATAATGACAAATACTACTCAGCCATTTCAATTGCTACATTTCATGTAGTACATTAAACATTTAAGGTAGAAGAAAACGAAAAAATTTTTTCTTTAAAAAATTTCAATACTACGTGACCCTCGCATTTTACCGCTATGTGTAACATTCTTTTATTTCCATAGGCATTATTTATTATATCTATATAGGTAAAATTATGTAAAGTAAAACTAAAACCTTTGTTTGAAAAATTGCATAGCCTTGAACTACCCTCGTATTTTCCTAAATTAATAATTTTGTATTTTCTAGTAAACAAACATAAACCAGCTCAAAATATTTGTCTTCATAATTTTCGGATTAAAATATTACACACCACCCTCGTATGTAAGCTTAAAATTAAAATAATAAGAATCAAATCAGCAGCAGCTAGAAAACATCAACTTTAAAAATTGTTTATAAGATTGAACAATTGAATTGAGAAAATTCCATAAACTGGTACTACCCTCCTATTTTTTTTTTTAATTACGTAATAAGTTTCTGTTTTCTATTAAACAAGCAATAATAGTTGAATAAAAAGCAGTTCAAAATATTTCTATTTCAAAAATATTTTGCAACAAAAAATTGCAAACCACCCTAGTAAGTAAACTTGAAATTAGATTAATAAGAATGAAATGAGCAGCTACTAAAATACATCAACTTTAAAAATTGTTTGTTAGATTTCACAATTTCACACCATACGACCCTCGCATATAGTCACAACAAATCCTTCTAGTTAATTAAGAAACTGAGAATATATAATATGCTTTCATTTAACGGACCCACTGTACCGTTATGAAAATATTACATGCCTTTGAGGTATGGAGCATGTCTGTGCAGCTGTTGTTTTAAAAATAAATTGAAAATATTTTTAAACCAAAAATACTCGTACGTAAATCATATAACGACGAAGCAAATTTAAAATCTTTAAAGAATATTACTTTTTTTCGTTTCTTTGCAGAAAAAGCAATCAATCCAGCAAGAAGGAAAAATTTCAAGTTAAACATTTTACGAGAAAAAGAAACACAATAACAAATAGAAGCAGACACTGCAACAGCAGAAAAGTCCCGATAAGAATATTTATTAATAATAATCATTTTTTCAACCAATAACAAAAACTCGTAAAGAAAAAAATTCATAATCTATCATATGTACATACTTCCAAGCAGAACCTAAAGCATTTATAATGACTTTGAAAGAGAAGAATAAAAAGCCGAAAGGATTTTGCACACGTAAATTGTCTTAACATGTCTTATACAGATTTTTTGCGAGTATAAGAAATATTTTTACACTTCAGTAAGCTATTATTAATACTCATATGAGTGAAAAAGGCTACAAGATGTATTTATAAATGTTCTTCATATTAACATAAATCAAGAAATTCTCTTAATGACCAACAGAGCAAGCGGGAAATTTTTTTTATTAAAAAAAGGATGAAATAAGCCAAGAGAATAAATTTAGTAATGATGGTGTTAAATAAAAAAAAACAAAAACTATCGTATTCAGTACTTATGTTAGCCTAACGACCCTCGCATATGCGTATAAACAAAAATAGTAATCATTAGTGTGGCAACCAAAGCAGAAAATAAGTGTACGACAAATAACTATGAAATATGGTCTGAACAAATTTAATCCTAGGCAACCCTCGTATATTTTGAAAATAACTTTTTTTTATTAAATTTAAATAACAAAAAAAGCAGCCAATTAAAAATATTTATACCACATTTTCAACAAACAAAATCTTTAAACCACCCTCGTACAGAGTCCTAAATTTAGAATTGCGTCAATACATAACAATAAAAAAATTGTTTTCTTAAATATATCAGATTACTAAAAAAATCACATTTATAGGGTAAATCTTAAACATAGCGACTAGACTCAATGCATGACTGTACTTTAGTTATGAGAGAAGGTTGTTGTCTTAACTAAAATAAAGTGAAACTAATGATGAGCAACATATTTGCACCCACTCTCTCTCTTTACACAAAAATAAAATAAGTAAATATTAAATTATAAAAAAAAAACATTTTTGTTTTAAAAAAAAAAAAATTATAAAACGAAGTTTTTCTTTTACTAAACCAAAATTATTTTTTTTTATAATAAGTTTTTTCCAATTCACTACATATTTGAAAAAATGCATATCTCCCAAAACATTTTATTTTGTTTACAATTTGCTTCATATAAAAAACTTTTAATTAATACAATTTCATTTAAAAAAAAAATTCTAACTTGTAACAAAAGAATAATATGGTTTCAAAGTATAGCTTTGATGGTGGTTTTTGTAGTTTATTTTTTCCTTCAAATTTATTTTCTTCCTTCGCCACAAACTGTTACAATATGGTGGTTTTTGGTGGAAATTCACCACCAACATTTTATTTTCTTTGTTTCTATTTCAGTTTAAAACAAAGTTTTAATGAGCAATGAATACAAAAGAGCGAAAATTAAATTAAATAAAATTCCTTTTGTGGTTTCTTTGTTTTTCCAGCGGCAAACCAATGAAATGACATGTTATAACAGGATGTGATCAGAAAAAATTATTAGAATAAACAAAACCAAGCGAGTTAAAGTTATGCAATTCATTTAAATCGAGAAAATATTCTATTATTTATTTACATATATGTATTTCTTTTTATTTTAAACTTAAACTTTGGTTAAGCTAAAATTGTACTGATGGAAATTTTTTATACGTCCGATAAAGTCGTACTTTTCACTAACTTTAAGTTAAGAAAATTATTTTTGACATGCAAAGTAATATTCAAAATTACACGCAAAACTATTCTGCACAGGAAAATAATTATTTGATATATTGTTGCAGGAAATGGAACTGACACAAGACTAGTCACGTGACCGGTCCGCAAGTGATAGGGACCAGTCTGAGTTCTAAATTTGTTACGTCGGTTAATCGACTGAAATTAACCGGCTTAGCCGTTAACCAAAAAAAGTCGATTTTAAATTAACCGAACAGTTAACCAGTTAACCGATTGAATACCCTAATACATACTCGTATTAAACAAACAAAAATATTCGTAATACATAATACAAGTCCCAGCAGAGTCTTTCTTATATAGACATACTAAACAAAAAATATTCGTAATAGTACCCTATTGATCTATGGCTGAACTAATAGAGAATAAAAGTAAAGGAACAAAATTGTGTTCAGGTAACATTTAGGCTATGAAAAGATACTTGTTCCCAACTTGTGCCTCAATTTTTCAGAAAATTACCCTTTAAAAAAGTACTTTTTAGAAATTTAAAAAGTACCGATTATAATAAGGTGCTTTTAAAACTAATCCCTTTTAAATTTAGTGCTTTTGACGAAAAATATATTTTGAAAAAGTACCTTTCAAGCCAGTGTGCTTGTGTTTAAAACTTTTTAAAAGTACTTTTTTAAACGTTACTTTTCTAAGAAGTACTTTTCTAAAAAGTACTTTTCTAAAAAGTACCTTTGTAAGAGGTACTTTTCTAAAAAGTACTTCTGTAAAAGGTACTTTTCTAAAAAGTCCTTTTTAATATGTACTTTTCTAAGAAGTATTTTTCTAAAAAGTACTTTTGTAAAAGCTACTTTTCTAAAAAGTACTTTTGTAAAAGGAAATTTTTTTACTTTTGTAGTTTGAATAAAACTTGAAAAATTTAAATGGGATCTTTTAAAAGATTTAAATTAAAAAGAAATACCGTTTAAAGTACATTAACTATAGTAAGTAATGAAAACTACAATAAAATCTTTTTTTTGTTTTCAAAAGGACGCACGAAAATGCTTTTTCGTTTTAGGAAAACAGGCAGTTCAACTTGCTAAAAAAAGAACCCTAAAAGGATTTAATTTCTATCTGAATATATTTATATTTTTATTCATATTTAATTTATTTTTAGTTTTTTTGTTTTTTTTAAAGGAAATTTTGCTGCTTGATCCTTATCCTTCCTTTAAGAAAATGTTCAATGTTTCTTAAGAAAAACATGCTATGCTAATATCCTTGATATGTAACATTTACTTTTTAGTTTATTAAAAATTAAAAACCATGTACTATGTATATGTATTTAATGGTTTCAATAAAAATTTCATGATCGCATTCAAAGGCTCCTCCTATTTCTGTTCTCTTTACGCGAAAGCGAACAAAACACCCATTATTATGGTTTGCAAGAACAACTTTGTATCGGGCACAAATTAAACGCGAAAAATTGAGTTTTTCTTTATGAATTTTTAAAAAGTAGCGAAGAAAACTGACAACAAAAAAGAACAGTAATACAAGCATAAAAAATAATTTCCCTGAGGACTTAAATCGTTTCAATTATTTTATATGAAATGAAAGAGGCAGAGTTTATAATGATTGCAGATTTGGTTGTTGTTGTTCCTGTTGCTGTTGTTGTTGTTGCTGTATGGACTGGGCTCATTTTCTTAAATCCCAACAACAATAAAAACGAACAACTCAAAATGCCAAGAAATACCAAGGCGGCATCATGAGCAGGCATTATGGTAACTTGAAAAAAAAAATCAAAGGAACACACCCAACAATCTTTGGGGAGTTGCAAAACAAAAAAGCAAATCAAGGATTCTATAAGAGCAAAAAACCATGAAAGCTTTTAATAAGCCCTTTAACGAAAGAAAATATTTATAATGTTACAATAACAGTGAGATTTTACGCTGCTGCCATTAAGAGTGAAAAGATTTAATTTTAATTTTTTTTTGTTGCAAATAAATTATTAAAATGTTTAATTTTTAAAGCTTATGAATGTGGTACGAGTACCAGGCCAACAACACAATTCTGTTAAGACTTTTTAAATGTTAGTTTATACAATTTTTAATACTTAAACCAATTGCGTTTGACAAAAGCTGCAGTCTTTTCAGTTGTTAGGTGAATTTAATTTTGTGTGCTAACAAACCAGAAGTAATAAAACCACCAGCAGCCAGTGGAAAATAAACTTTTTCAATTTACAACCACTTGTCGATGGTTTTTTTTTTAATTTTATTTTTTCCTTTAAAGAAATCATAGTAAAGTTTGGAGGACATGGTTTGGTTTTCAACACCATTTACGATCAATAGAATGCCAGAAAACCTGGCAAATTACCATGTAAAATAAATAGAAATCTTTTTGAAAGAATTTTTTATACAATCTCTATTGTGACAAATTAGAGCATATTTATTGGTACTAAAAATGCATTAAGCATACAAATAATTCACACTGTACATTGGTTTCTAAGTAAAAAATAAATAAAAAATAAAAAATTGGTAATAAACCGTGTCTTGCGAAACCCTATTTATTGCAATTACAAAATAAACAATAACGAAAGCTT